>OY992538.1:170270499-171713848 GCA_963921195.1 Pegoplata infirma | reverse complement strand
TTTTATGGCATTTCTAAACCCATGACGAATAAAAACAAAAAAAAAATAAATTTATAATTAAGAAAATATGATCAAATTAAATTATAAAGGGATATAAATTGATAAAGTATTAAATCCTTAATTTTTTTTTTCAAAATTAACCCTTGAATGCCAAAAAAAAAATATTTTTTTTGTTTAATAAATAAGACGAAACCTGAAAAATAATTTTCTTTAAATACATAAAAGCCATGCAATTATAACATTTTAAAAATTAACCCTTAACTGCATAAAAGCAATTCAATTATAAAATTTTGAAAATTAACCCTTAACTGCATTTTAACCTTAATAATATGAATTTTGTACATGCGAAAGATTCTGAAAGATTTATAATATTTATTTTATAGTGCAGTTAAGGGTTAATTTTCAAAATTTTATAATTGGATTGCTTTTATGAAGTTAAGGGTTAATTTTTAAAATGTTATAATTGCATGGCTTTTATGTATTTAAACAAAATTATTTTTCAGGTTTCGTTTTATTTATCAAACAAAAAAAAAATTTTTTTTTGGCATTCAAGGGTTAATTTTGAAAAAAAAAATAAAGATTTAATCCTTTATCAATTTATATATCTTTATAATTAATTTGGACCATATTTTTTTAATTATAAATTTATTTTTTTTTGGTTTTCATTCGTCATGGGTTTAGAAATGCCATAATTTTGACTACCGGTAAACATGGGTTAACAACGTCCTAGATATACAAAATTTTATAGTTACATTCATACATTCTATTAGAATACAGAAATCATCTTATGGTAATTTATTTCATTAATCTTTTATTTCTTAAAAATGTTGGCATGAAGCTCCAAATCTTCCATATTTTGAAGTGTAGACACCGGATCCTAATGGGTTAATAATGTCCTTGAATTTTAATATTTTTTTGCCTTATATTAAAAGGTCAAAGGAGTAATACAAAATTAAGTTTTAGTTAATATATAACAAAATGAGTTTTTAAGAAATAAATTCATTAAATTTTTCACCAAAAAATATATTTCCTTGAAATCCGCTGTTTTGAAATCGGTCTACACGATAATTTAAAAAAAGGATATCAATTTTTTTTTTTTAATTTTAAACTCGAACTAATACATTACAAAATTAATAAAAAATATCGTAAGTTTACTGCAATTTTGTTTGCGAAAATTTTAAAAATATAATTTTGGAGATTTCAAAAATTTTGCAAATTCCAAAAATTTTTTTGTTACCAAATTTTTATGGGTTACCGATATCACAAAATCTTTATATTTTTTATCTAAGTATGTTTGGCCAAATGTTAAACAAAAAATATTTTGTTTTAAACATTTTCATAAAATTTTTAATTTATTTATTTTTTTTTAATTTAGTGCCTTTTCCCCAAAACCCGGAACTTTGACCGATTTTAGCGTAGTCAGAGAGTTAACCGATTTGGCTCAAAATTTTATCGGGTACTAGTTTTAGGTCGTTTAACAAATCCAGGCTTGAGGAGCAACGAAAATCCAAAATTTTCAAAATAAGGACCACTCTAATGAGCATGTATGTATGTATGAACATTAGAGTGTCCCTTATTTCGGAAATGTTGAGACGGTACCCCCTCATTTTTTTCCTTCCCTACGCGACGGGGCCGTAAAGAGCGGGGCCTTAAAAATTGTTTTTCCATACAAAGCAAAAAATTTTTTTTTTGATTTTAAATTTTTTTGTTATTAATTATAATATTACTTGGTTATCTTATTCACGACAAAAAATTTGATTTTGGTGGGATGAAGCTTTCAGTTTTAAAAAATTTTTCGAAATTAAAGCTTTTTGCTTTGTATGGAAAAATGATTTTTAAGGCCCCGCTCTTTACGGCCCCGTCGCGTAGGGAAGGCGTGGTCGTAGGGGCGTAAAATTTTTCCTGAGTTATTTTTTAGTCAAAAGGAAAAAAATGAGGGGGTACCGTCTCAACATTTCCAACATTTCCAAAATAAGGGATACTCTAATGAACATACATGGTCATTTTCACCCGGGATACCAGATTTTTTTTTGCTTTAATTTATTTAAATAGATTAATTCAAAAATATACAAAAAAAATCGGGTTTCACTGTTTTTTTTTGTTGTAGGCAACATATTGGAAATCAAAAAAGATGATTTTTTTTTGATAATTTTGTCATAAGCTTACAGTTCATTCGTTAAATCAATCATTATTTTAATTGACTATAAATAAAAAATCTATCAAATTTTTTATCAAAATCGAAAAATGTTTGATTGAAAAAATTTTCAATCAATCAACTACAATTTGATGATTGTTATAACAATTTTTTTAATTGGAGGAACTTCAATCAAAAAATTGATTGAATCCGCGTTTTTGTTGATTGAAATTCGTTTCAAATTTTTTCTGTGTAATAAAGGAATTCAAAGGGTAGAGGGATTGAGTGTGCAGTTGGACCTAGATTCCAAATTTCAAGTCTTTAGTTTTAGTGGTTTGGTATGTGCGATGATAAATCAGTCAGTCACCCAACTCTTTTACTTATTTAACCAAAATTCCTTCTCAGCAATTCCAGACCCCATTGCAGTTACTTAACACATTTTCGTTTCAAAACACTTCCTTAAAATCTTAATCATCACTACATATTATGAATTCCATACCTAAAAAGTAAAAACTTTTTTTAAATTAGTTTTAATTGTACTTTTACTTTCAGTTTTAATGCTCTCCTGTTAAAAAAAAAAAAGTTTTTCTTTTCAACAATCATAAAGACCAGATCCACCCTTTTATTTTTGCAGTTAATGTTAAAGGAAACTTTATGCTTCATTCCATTTTTTTTTTCATTGTTTCCATGGAAATGCATCAAATCTAGTAACTCAAAAAATTTAGCGAGAAACTGCAACAACTAAATAATAATAAACGTTTTTTTTTTATAAAAAAAATGTAATTGAGGCACGAAAATGAAAAAAACCTTTTAATTAAATAAAACTGTTTATAATTTGTTGTTCATGATGTTTTGGTGGGGTATATTGATGATGTTGCCTGTTCAGAGTGTTGATGATGATGGAATGAGGTTTTTGGGATGGATGTTATGATGCATTTGTAATGAATGTGTTAACCTAGGCACTTGTAATGTTAGATGAAAAATTAATTTAACAAAATTACAACTTATTTAATAAAAATTTTAAATACGTAGGAGGGTTGAGAAATACACGTTTATGATCTTAATGTTAAAAATTGGCAAGAGACATTCTGTGTAAACAACTCACAGCAAATGGCAAGAATAACAGGAATGGTTTAAAGTTAAAGAATTCACTATCATAAATTTTAAAAGCGCGATAGAATTTTCCAATCGAGAATGACAGTGTTTTTCCAACAGGCTTCAGCTAATCAGTGATTCTGACAATGGGCGTGTTCTGCAGAGAAACCTGCTACTCAACAGTTGAGATGTAGCACGTTTTGATTAGTTGATTCTGCTGAACGCACTTTTTTATAAATGTTTAAAAATATTCGAATAATTTTTTTGTTTTTTTATATTTTCATTTATTTTTTCTGTGGAATATACTTTTTTATATATTTTTTTTTGTTTCTTTCCTTGAATAACGTCAAAAAATAAATAATTTCAATAAAACAGCTTATGTATCAGTTTGTGATCGAATGTAGCATTATTTTTCTTCGCTACCAGTGATGAGTAGCGCTCACTCAACATGTTGACTGAAATGTCAAAAATTAAACCGTTCAGCAGAATGTTGAGGAGCAGCTGAGTAGCAGCTTTCTCTGCTGAACGTACCCAATGACTACAATTGAAATTTTTTTGGATCTCTACACTCAAAAAAAAACTGTAATGTTAGCAAAAAAGCTTGTAAACCTACAAGCAGCGTTTGAAAGGCTACGTTAGCTACCCGTTTTTTTGCTTTTGCTTTTCATATCACTTCAAACAATTTCAATATTATAAGTTATAGCTTTTGTTTACTTTTCTTTTTTGTGTTTGCTTAAACTACAACAACATGAAAAAAACAAAAACTCCAAACAGAGCAGTAGCGGAAAACAAATTTTATTGTTGTAGCCTACAAATATACTACAGTAGTATATTTGTAGGCTACAAATATAATACAGTAGTATATTTGTAGGCTACAGTATTACTACAGTATTACTAACTTCACATTGTAAACAAATGTAGCAATATAAAAACGTGATCATATTAAAAATATCGTTAAGATGGTGTAAAATGAATACAACATCGAAAAAAAAATAATAATAATTTTAAATAAAATTCTTTTAATTTTGGTCAAAAAAATATAGAAAAATTTGGAATTTTGTCGAGTTTTTCGATATTTTCGAATATGTAAGCGATTTTAATATTATCGGTCTAGACGCTCAGAAGTTATGAGCAAAACCGTGATTTTCATTTCAATCACGTGATTGTGAGTGAGTGTGAGCTGAAAAAAAATCTGAGTGAGTGAGTCATTTATTTTTTGCGTGAGTTTGCGTGATTAGATTTTTAGATTAGCTCAATTTTTTTATTTTTTGTAAAAAAATTTTTTTTTGAGTTTTTTTTTTTTTGGTAAGAAAATTTTATTGCGTGAGTAGATTTTGCGTGACTTACGCGTGAGCGTGATTGAATCTTGCGTAAGTAAGATTTTTAATACTCACGTGAATAAAAAAAAATTGCGTGAGTGATTCGATTATTTTTGTGTGAGCGTGAGTGAGTGTGAGTCAAAATCCACTCACATACCCATCTCTACATTGGGTTTTTCGAAAATTCACGTGTTGAAAAATACACAAAACATGGTTTTAATTAGAGATGGGCGTGTGAGTGATTTTTGACTCGCACTCACTCACGCTCACGACAGGAATTTTTGAATCACATACACACTCACGAGCAAATTTTTTCTACTCACACTCATATTCACGTGAGTAAATTTAATACAACTCACACTCACATATCGTTCAACTGTTGACGAGTGTGGACGTGTTTTATTTTAACTCCGTGCTATAAATTGAATTACTAAAATTGTTCGTAATAGGTTTGTTCGTAATAGGTATTTTTGTGATATTTTCATTACCACATCAAGGAAAATGAAAATATGGACACAAATGATACCGATTTAGTTCGAGGCTCTGCCTCACCGACTGGTGCTGGTCCTAGCACTGGTCTTAGGGTTGCGACCTTGAAGTCCGGCCTTGATTCTGGTAGGGGTGCTCAGCCTAATATTGGTGGTAAAAAGAAAAAGAAACTTAAGCCATCAAAGGTCAGGCACAACCAGAGAAGGCTTTGTTTGAAAATAATTAACAGACTAAGCCAACTCGATGGAACGAAGCTCTCCGAACGTGAGAAGGCGTCGCTATCATGGGCGAAAGGAGTCATTGAAGAACAGGACAAACTTTCGGCAATGCGCGCATCTGACAAACAGAGCGCTGTTTCGGCCTCGTCATCGAAGTCTGGTAAAAGGTTGCGCTCGCCCGACGAGAAACCTTTACCTAAAAGATCTAAGGTGACCGGCAACGTCTGGACTCAGTCTTTTAGTGAAGTGGTGAAAGGTAACTTCGTTAGGGCTG
The DNA here is from genome assembly GCA_963921195.1 of Pegoplata infirma. Taxonomy (NCBI): domain Eukaryota; kingdom Metazoa; phylum Arthropoda; class Insecta; order Diptera; family Anthomyiidae; genus Pegoplata; species Pegoplata infirma. Next base: position 171,708,319 of record OY992538.1, on the reverse strand, counting down.
TGATAAACAGGCAAAATGGGGATTGTAGTATTCCAAGGGACAAGTGGAGTTTAGTTGAAACTAAACTAAATGAAATCTACTATAGGCTTCTTGAGAGTATGCCTGATTTTCTCCCTACTACTGTCAACGCAGGTTGGTATCAGGGGCGAGTAAAACTCGTTGCTTTTGGAAACGAAAGATCCGCAGCCGTGTTTAAGGTTGCCATTAGCCAAGTGGGAGAGTTATGGCCTGGAGCCAGACTGGACGTTGTGGAAAAACATGATATCCCCTCGCAACCCAGAGCTCATGCATGGATCCCAATGGCTACAAGTGACACTGCGGTGATTCTAAAGATGATAAAAATCTGCAATCCTGACCTTCCAACTCAGAATTGGCAAATTGCCAGATTGGGTGAGATGGAGGGCGCTCGTCGTCAAGCAGTGGTCTTGGTTAATGAGGAATCGCTTCCGCTTTTAGCCAGGACTGACGGCATTATTAGATTTGGCTTTTTTCATATAAGAGTCAATGTCTACAAGGGCGACCAGAAGCCTATTTTGGAAGCAGACAAGCCAGTGGCAGAGTCGGCTGGGGAGGAGAATCTGGAAAAGGTTGATATTCAGCTGACCGATTCTAGGCTGATGGGAGATGCATCTGGCATTTTCGAAACCGAATCTGGCAACGAATGCGACCTCTGTGATGGCATGGAGGATAAAGCCGATGCCACGATGGGTGACATTCAGGACGAGGCCCATGCAGGGAGGAATTCGGAGAGTTCTGTTGCCTCCGATTCAGAACAGATGGGACACATATCTGGCTTATTCGAAACCGAATCTGGGGACGAATGCGACCTCTATGATAACACGGAGGATGAAGCCAATAACACGGTGGTGGAAAGGATGGTGGAAAAAAAGCAAGATGTTGCGGTTCCTACAAATAAACCTCCATCACTGTAAGGCAGCCTCAGCTGCACTATTGCTGCGCCTGACGACAGGAGCAGTTGACTTGGTTTTTATCCAAGAGCCCTGGGTGCGGGGTGGCAGGGTTTGCGGATTGAAGACCCCTGGGTTTAAGTTGATGGTTGCCAAAGGTGAGGGCTCACCAAGAGCCTGCATCTTGGCGAAAAATGGCTTAAATATATTCTTTTTATCAACTTTTAGTGATATGGATGTTACAGCGGCTAGCTTAGAGCTTCATGGGAAATCTATTTGGCTCGCCTCTGCTTATTTTCCTAATCCGGGGCCAATACCCCCGGAGAAGGTTGGCGGTCTGATTCGGGAGTCTGAATCTAGGGGACACCAGTTACTAGTGTGCTGTGATGCTAATGCACATCATTCGATATGGGGTAGTACAGACACAAATGATAGAGGCGAATCACTTTTGGAGTTTTTGTTAAGCACTAACCTGTATATTTGTAACAAGGGTAGTGAACCAACTTTCGTTACAAGTACGCGGCAAGAGGTTCTTGACGTAACACTTGTATCAGATACATTGTCTGATAGAATTGATGACTGGAGAGTTTTGGAAGAGCATTCTTTCTCAGATCATCGGTACATTGAGTTTTTACTCAGGGAGCGTGCCCCGGTTGAGACAGTCTCTAGAAATCTGAGAAGAACAAACTGGGTGAAATATAGGGAGACTTTTTCTTTGCTTTTGGATGAAGTACCCCTATCTGAACCGCATAGTTTAGCGGAAATTGACTGTCTGGTTGACCATATAACAAATGTTTGTAATAGGTGCCTGGATGCGTCTTGCCCTTCTGCAAAGTCTAGAGGGAAAAAAAAGCCACCTTGGTGGTCAAATGAGTTGCAGACGAGCAGAGATTCCTGCAGAAAGCTCTTTAATAAGGCTAAATTTTCAAGAGCGGACGAGGACTGGTCTGCATACAGGCTGCAACTTAAGAGTTATAAAAAGATGATCAGAAATGCCAAATGTGATTCTTGGAAAAACTTCTGTGGAAACATAGAAGACGTTTCTGAGGCATCCAGGCTGCGCAAGGTTCTGGCTTCTTCTCCTTGCACCCTAGGATACCTGAAAGATCCTAATGGGGTGTGGTCTTCCTCCAGTGGAGAGTCGCTGGATCTCCTTTTAAACACGCATTTTCCGGGCAATTCCATGACGCCGTTTCAAGCTTTGGAACGTTCTGACGCCCAAGCATCTGAAATTGCTTCGGAAATAATAAATATGCCAACATTAATCTGGGCGATAAAAAGCTTCAGGCCCTATAAATCTCCGGGACCTGATGGTATAATCCCGGCTGAGTTGCAGCAAGTGTTGGACTATATAGCCCCGTTGCTGTATAATCTATACACAGCATGCATCAACTGGTCGTATATTCCTTTAAAATGGAGGGATACCAGAGTCGTATTTATCCCGAAGGCTGGGAAAAGTTCCCACACAGCTCCGAAGGATTTCAGACCAATTAGTCTGTCTTCTTTTTTGTTAAAGACAATGGAACGAATGATAGACTCATATTTGCGTAGAGTGATTGACCCGAGGTTGCTTTCGACAAAGCAACATGCATACAGCAAGGGACGATCAACGGAAACAGCTCTTCATGAGCTCGTTGGTACCATCGAGAGATCGCTTTCGGTAAAGGAGTACACTATGGTGGCCTTTCTTGATATTGAGGGGGCTTTTAATAATGTCATTCCAGAATCGATAATATTGGCATTGTCTGGTCTGGGAGTAAAGCGTGAAATCGTTTTAATGGTGGAAAACCTACTTGCCAATAGACGTATAACGTCTGAATTGGGAGCGTCCGTCATATCTCGATTTGTCAATAGGGGCACACCACAAGGAGGTGTTCTTTCGCCGCTTCTTTGGAACCTGGCACTGAATTCAATGCTACTATCTCTAGAAGCACGTGGTTGTCATGTTATCGCATATGCTGACGATGTCGCGATAGCGGTAAAGGGGAAGCATCTGCCAACATTGCGGGACATTCTTCAGGGTTCTCTGAAAGATCTGTCTAAATGGGCAAGAGACTGTGGCCTAGGAGTTAATCCTAGTAAAACAGAGCTTGTTTTGTTTACAAGGAAAAATAAGATTCCTGCTTTTGATCCTATTTCTCTGGACGGTACTGAAATCACCTTCTCAGATGGAGCCAAGTATCTTGGAGTATTTCTAGATAGGAAGCTGAATTTCAGGCGTAATATTGAGGAACGGGTGAGAAAAGCAACGATTGCTTTGTATTCCTGTAAAAGGGCCATTGGAAAACGATGGGGTTTTAGCCCTCAAGTCGTTCATTGGATCTATACAGCAGTGGTGCGTCCAATTTTGCTGTATGGAATCATTGTCTGGTGGCCTGCTTTGGAAACAAAAGCGAACTTTGTCTTTATCACGAAGGTACAGAGAATGGCGTCAATGTGCATCACTGGTGCTCTTCGTACTACACCTACGGCTGCATTAGAAATCCTCCTTCACCTGATACCCTTGGACATATTGGGTAGGCAGTATGCGGCTGCGTCGGCAATTCGACTTAATAGCACGCTGCAATGGAGGAGCAGTCATTGTGGCCATAGCGCAATCTTGAAAAAGATAACAATACCACAAAATGTGGACTGTGCTCCCTCTTTGAGCCTCTTTGAGCGCCACTTTACCACTATGATACCATCCAGGGAGTCTTGGATGGGGGATACTCCGGGTAGTGGAGCTACCATAAATTTTTACACAGATGGATCGAGGCTGCACGAACAAGTGGGCTTTGGAGTCTATTCGGAAGAGCTTGGGTTGAGCCTGGCTCGTAGATTGCCAGATCATTGCAGTGTTTACCAGGCAGAGATGCTGGCAATAAAAGAAGTGGCTGACTGGTTGAGCTGCAATGTCTTGTCTACAACCGCAGTCAACATCTATACTGACAGTCAAGCCGCGGTCAAGTCCCTGGATTCAATGTTTCTGAAAACAAGATCTGCCCTTAACTGCCGCACGTCTTTAAATGAGATGGCCAAGCAGTTTAACATACGACTCATATGGGTCCCAGGGCACAGAGACATTCCAGGGAATTGCAAAGCCGATGAGCTTGCAAGACTAGGAACTACCTTACAGGTTCCAACAGAATTGGAATGTGTTGGTACGCCTCTAGAAACTTGCAAGCAAAACCTACGGCTTTGTTCTGCGACGGAGACTAATCAAAGATGGGCAAATGGATGGACGTGTGAGACAACACGACTGATTTGGCCTTCTCTTAATCAGGGGCGCACAAGTGAGCTGATATCGCTTCCAAGAGGAGAGATTTCAACGGTGGTTTCTATAATTACCGGACACTGTCTTATAGGGAAGCACGCAGAGCGGTTAAATGTGCCGTCGAATGACTTTTGCCGAAGTTGCATGGATGAAGAGGAGTTGGAAACTATCGAACACTTTATTTGCCATTGCCCGGCACTTTCTGGTCAGCGACTTGCTTCACTGGGATCTAGGGAGCTGTACGATCTTTCAGATTTGTCGGATGTCAAAATTCAACATCTAAGGAGTTTCATAAGAAGCTCAAACTGGTTTAACGACAGGGACTAGTAGGGAAACCTATTACGATCCCGTGGTATCACAATGGACCTCAGAGTCTACGTGTGTTGACGTAAAACGTCAGCAGCCACTTACAACCTAACCTAACCTAACCACACTCACGTGCACTCACTCAAGCTTCACTCACACTCACGTTGACCCACACTCACGAAACTTTTATTCATACAAAAAAAAAACTTAAAAACTAAAATTTTTAAAATCTTTTAAAATTTTCAACAAAATTTAAAGTTCAACGAAACTTAAAAAATCGACTCACGCACACTCACGCAAAAATCTTACTCACGCAAAAATCTTACTCACGCACACTCACTCACTCAATTTTTTCTCCTCTCACACTAACGTGAGTAAAATTTAATTTAGTCACACTCAAGCGTGGTCACGCGTGAATCACGTTCTAATCTGCTCATGTGCCCATCTCTACTTTTAATGACAAGGGTACACCACAACAGTGTTTGCCAAAGTTTTTTTTTTTTTTTTGTAGAAGTTGAATTATAATTTTACATTAAAACAATCCAACCCTATTCTTTATACACATTAAAATAAAACAGTTATGTTAAACAAGATAAGTGTGTGTGTTATAGTTTTATTAAATTTTCTCTTTGTAGGCTACAAAAACAATATTTGTAGGCTACCAAAAATAATTTGTAGGCTACAGGTAGGCTACCAAAAATAATTTGTAGGCTACTTGTAGGCTACACAGTCCTAATGTTTTTGTTTTATTTGCTACTTATTCATTTTTAAAAACAATCGTAAGCTCTCGCTACAAAAACAGAAATGTGCAAGTATTAATAGTTATAGCAATTGAATGATTTTTATATTGTTTGTTTTTAAAACTACACATATCGTCAATTTTGGTTGTTTAAGCTACTTTTCGTAGTAATTTAAACGCTGCCTACAAGAAAATTAGCTGATTTTGAACCCAAAATTTTTTTGGTAAAGTTAGCAAAAATGTTTTGCCAAAAATTAGTTAACTGAAACTTTTTTTATTTCAACTTAGTTCACACACATTTGAGGACCCCATTGGGTTCGGACCCGATAGGTCCAGACCCCGATGGGCCTATCCCTAGTTGGGTTCCTTAAAAAAATCTGTCCGTTTCGCTCTACCTTGCTTAGTTTTTGAGATACGTGATTTTAGGGCACTATTGGGGGTTTGAGAATTAAAAAACTCGATAACTTTAAAAATATTACTCTGAGAGCTTTTTTGCGGTCTTGTTTTACTTGTTGAGAGCTACAAAAATGCTTTGGGACTTTTTGTTGTGTCGGCAATATTTACCGAGATATGAGTATTTTAAAATTTTCGGGAATGTTAACTTTTTTGGATCCAAAGTTAGGAACCATTAGGGTCCATACATGTGAAGAGGACCGGCGATTCTATGGGCCCGAGAACCAAAAATGGCCTCCATTTTGCTCCATCTGGCTTAGTTTCCAAGATAGCGCCATTTTAAGTTTTCTTAAAAAAAAAAATTAAAATGGAGGCCATTTTTGATTCTCGGGCTCTCCATAGTACTGCCGGTCCTCTTCACATGTGTGGACTCTAATGGGTCCTAACTTTGGATCCAAAAAAGTTAGCATTCCCGAAAATTTTAAAATGCTCATATTATTGCCGACACAACAAAAAGTAGCATTTTTGTAGCTCTCAACACGTAGAACAAAACCGCAAAATAATCAAAAGCTCTCCGAGTAATATTTTGGAAGTTATCGAGTTCCCTGGAGAAGTTCTTATCTACTGAATATCTACTTACATTTGTATGAAGGTGTCGCGATAGGTAATGAATTAAGAACTGAATATCTATGTATTCTGGAGTAGAAAAAAATGTTTGTGTGTTTTTGTCTTGTGTTTTTTTGTTATTTTTGTTGTATTTCATTACATTTGTTATAGTTTTAAAGCACTCCACTGGGAAGTGGTAATGACTTTTTTTGCAGGGTGGTTTCAGTTTTAAAAAACATTCGCTTTAAGTAACTTTTTAATTAACACAAGAATATGAAATTCTATAAATTTCACAAAATTTCACGAGAGGGCAGTTTTTCGTTTCGTCAATAACTTCTCAAACTACCCACGCACGATCCATTGGACACATATCCCCTCATACATAGCAATGATTGTTGATTGCATTCACTATACATTTGTATGGTATGAGTTTAAAAAGATGTTATAACAAACATTTAACGCCTGGAGTCATTTTGATTATGTTGCTGATGTTTCTTAAAAAAGCATATGAATGTGTTGGAAAACTTTATTTTTTTATTATTATAGTATTTCTTAGGGATCTTTTGTTGTTGATTGCTTTGTGGCGCTTTGTATGGAGCATACAACATCATTAGACCAGGAAAAGGCTGCACTGCGTATAAAGTTAATTTTCATTGTTTTGTGTATCACAAAATCCACCAGAAAACACATAAAAAATGCTATTTTCTGACCTTAGGTCTTTCGATTTTCTTTATATTAACGGTATGCATTATCCATAAAGCTAATAAAACATATCCATTTTCAGTTTTTTTAATTTTAAAAAAATCGCGATTTTTTCGCGAATTTAATTTTCTTCAAAAATTTAAAAAATCAGAAAAGTATGTTAATTTGAAGAGCCATATCTGCTAAAGTATCTAACGGATTTCTAAGATTCAAAAAGCATTTGATTCAAACGTTCGTCCTTTTTTATACCAATGCAATAAAAAAAAAGTTTTTCCAAAAAAAGTGCATTTTTGATGCAAATGCAATTTTTTGATGCATTTTTCAAAACTTTCTCCCCCTTCAATTTTTTTCGTGATTTTTTTAAAACTACTTATTTGATTTTTTCCATACAAAAAATCAATTTAATATTTATTTTGCAATTTTATCAAAAAAGTATGTAACTTTAAAAAGCCATTTCTTCGAAAGTATCTATCGGATTTCTACGCCTCAAAAAGCATTCGATTCAACTGATTATCCGTTTTTATAACAATGCACTAACAAAAAATATTTTTTTAAAAAAATGCATTTTTGATGCAAATGCAATTTTTGGATGCAATTTGTCTGAAACCTGCATAAATCGAAAATATAGAATTTTTTACATAAAATTGGGTACATTTTTTTTTGTGACGGCGTTTCACAAAATTTTAGTGATTTTTTTAAAAAATGCTTACGTAGTTTTTCCTTAGACTAAAATTTTTTTTTTGTTATTTTATGAATTTTATGAAAAAAATGTATGGAAAAACCAATAAGGTATTTTTAAAAAAATTACAAAATTTTTACGAAACTCCGTCACAAAAAAAGCTGTACGCAATTTTGTGTAAAAAATGCTATATTTTCGATTTATGTAGGTTTAAAAAAAATTTAAGGGGGAGAAAGTTTTAAAAAATGCATCCAAAAAATGCATTTGCATCAAAAATGCACTTTTTTTTAAAAATGTTTTTTTTTTATTACATTAATATTAAGTAAGACTATCGTCTGAATCGAATGCTTTTTGAATTGAAGAAATTCGATAGATACTTCCGAAGATATGGCTATTCAAAGTAGCATACTTTTTTGATTTTTTCAATTTTTGAAGAAAATTAAATTCGCGAAAAAATCGCGATTTTTTTTAAATATAAAAAACTGAAAATGGATATGTTTAATTGGCTCTATAGAGCACATGTGTACAAAAAATTAGATAAATTTGAAGACCCTCGGTCAGATTTTATAAAATCTTTGCTGGATTTCATGGTATACATTAGGGTGTCAGGCACTATTTTTCAAGCTTTTATGAAACTCTTTTTAATGTTATGAAATTGTTCATAAGTACTATGAAACTTTTCATAGATTTAATTTATTTTAACTTAAATATTTGATCATATTTATGATATAAAGCACTTTATTGGTACTATGAAATAGTTCCATAAATATAATGAAATACTTGGAAAAAAATATTATTATTTCTATGAAATGTTTCATAGTAATTTTGAAACATTTCATAATATTTATAAAGCAGTTACATTGGACTAACTTTCATGACAAGTTTCATTAAATAGTTTCATTTATAAAAAGGTTTCATAATATTTATGAAATGTTTCATTAATATAAGCAAATTCACTATTTTTTTTTTTTTAATAAAATTAGTGAAATTTATATTTATTATAAGAACTTTAATAATGAATAAAAAATTTTTTAACATGATAACGTTTTTAGGCTGGTGTCTAATTTTAAAAAAAGTTGCTGGACGCCACCTCAGTTTGACTATATACGCTAACAATTAACGAAAAAGAAAACAAGATTTACTATTTTCATTTTCTTAAAACCAAAAATTTTAATAACTTGGTGTTGTAACTTGGATAATAATTCACCTCGTGGTGAATAAACCCGTTTTTTACCAGCTGGTGAATAAAAAGGAACATAATTATTTTTCAACAAAAAAAAAAAAATTATGAAATTTTATCAAATTTTTTTTTTCATAAAATTTTTTTTTTCATAAATTTTTCCCCATCAAATTTTTTTTCCATAAATTTTTTTTCATCAATTTTGTTTTTCATCAAACTTTTTTATTTATCAATTTTTTTTTCATAAAATTTTTTTTTCATCATTTTTTTTTTTTCAATTTTTTTTTCATAAATTTTTTTTTTCAAATATTTTTTCATCAAATTTTTTTTTTCATCAATTTTTTTTTGTTCATTAATTTTTATACCCTCCAACCACAGTATGGGGGTATACTCACTTTGTCATTCCGTTTGTAACGCATCGAAATATCGGTCGGGGACCCCATAAAGTATATATATTATTGATCTATGATCGATTCTAAGACATTCTGTGAATGTCTGTCCGTCCGTCCGTCTGTCTGTAGATAACACAATTTAGGCCAAAATAAAACAGCTAGACTCCTGAAGTTTCGCACAAATATGTCTCATATTAATAGTAGGCAGGTTAAGTTCGTGAATGGGCAAAATCGGGCCAGGGGGAAAAAAATTTTCCCCTTGAAGAACTGAACCAACATCTGAAAAAATACACTTTTTTCAGTTTTTTTTTGTATTTTTGTTAAATAAATGAAACATTTGGTATATTTATCGCAATGGGAAGGTGCTCTCAAAGTCCCCCACTGGCCCCCACTGGCCCCCATGACCCCCTTCCCTTCTTTTGGTTTTTTCGTCATTTTTTTTTTTTTTTATCAATTTTTTTTCATTAATTTTTTATTTTCATCAAATTTTTTTTTTCATCAATTTTTTTTTTCATAAATTTTTTTTTATCATATTTTTTTCATCAAATATTTTTATCAAATTTTTAACTACTTTTTCACCAAGTTTAAGTCACAGACTAATACAAACTCGACATAAGTGACAGGTGTCAAAAAAGTAGTTCTGAACCATATGGTTAATATTTTCAAATTATTCTACGAATTAGGTTAGAAAGAGAAAACTAATATAACGCTCCATAAGAATAATAGATGCAAGATCGGATTTTGTTGTTTCACTCACTCCTAAGTCGTAGAAAGTGTTGCCATGTTAGCGTGAAACGGACTAAAAACCGCTGTTTTCTCCTAAAATCGCTTAGTTTTCCCCCATTTTTATACCCTCCACTCTAGTGATAGAGGGTATATATAAGTTTGTCATTCCGTTTGTAACACCTCGAAATATTGGTCTAGGACCCCATAAAGTATATATATTTATGATCCTCGATCGATTTTAAGTCGATCTAGCGATGTCCGTCCGTCCGTCCGTCCGTCCGTCCGTCTGTCTGTCTGTCTGTCCGTCCGTAGAAAACACGCTCACTTTTGAAAGACTTTACAGAGGCTACTGAAGTTTGGCATATATGTTTGTCATTTACCTGGTCAGGTTGGTATTGCAATCCAGCCAAATCGGTCCAGTGGTTCAAAAGTTATGAGCAAAAGAGTAAATTTCGGCAGGGGTGTTTCGAGAATTTACGAGATAAAAAACACGATAACTTTCGAAAGACAATAATAAGACTACTGAAGCTTGGCAAGTATATTTGCCGTTCCCCGGGTCTGGTTGGCATTAAATTTCAGCTCAATCGGTCCAGTGGTTCAAAAGTTATAAGCAAAACCCTGAATTTAAGATTAGTTTCATCTAAAATGCCACGTGTTTTAACAAGTTTTAAAAGCATTGGTGGTAACTAAACAGTGCTTTTCAAACTTGTTTAATTTTAAAGCAATGCTTTTTAAACTTGTTTAGTTTTAAAAGCATTGGTAACTTAAAAATTACACTCGAAAAAAATTTTACACTTAAAAAAAAATTTACACTCAAAAAAAAATTTACACAAAAAAAAAAATTTAGTTTTTTTTTTACAAAAATGACAATATTTTGTGTACGCACGTACTTGCATTTACTCAGAAATATTTTTACAGTAAAAAAAAAACATTACACTCGAAAAAAATTTTACACTCAAAAAAAAAAAATAGTAATTTTTCTTTTAAAAAAATGACAAAAAAAGATTTTTTTACTCAAAATAAAATATTTCTAATCAAAAATGTTAATTTTTTCACGTTAAAAAATGTACTACCCTTTAAAAAAATGCATTGTGGAGGGTATTCATAGATTCGGCAAAGTCGAATTTAACTTTCCTACTTGTTTTTTATAAAACTTTACTGTCGAGTCTGTTTATAGTCTGTGTCTAAGCTTTACGCATAAAAATATTCCATTTGTTTATCAAATGTACATAAAACAAGTGAGAGTGTTATATTCTTTGGTGCCAAGTCTTTTACTCTCCAAAATGTATAAACACTTTTTTGCACTTATTTTTGCACTCAGTTACGAAATGTACAGCTCTTTCGGTTTTTTAATGGGGTCGTCGACTGATATTTCAATTCGTTTTGCATGGAATAGCAAAGTAATATAACATTATTTTTTCTAAAAAAAAACTTTGCTTTGGCAAGTACACCCAAATCTTTCGCAAAACATTATCATGATTTAAGTTTTGGGCAAGAGTACAAAATTCGCAGACATTTTTTCTAGTCATCTGGCATCGTCTGAAATTGTTTTGCCTCAATTTCTTAATCATATCACAAAAAAAAATATATGATACGTTTATTAACTTTTGTTATGAAATCGTGAAATTTTATAAAGTGCATTTCATAGATTTTTTCATAAAACTTCATTACATTTATGAAGGTTTTGTAAATATAACGAAGTTTTATGAATTTTTATGAAGCAATATTCTCTGAATGTAAAGTTTTAATATAAAGTTTCAAAGCCGTCTTTTGCGTTTGAGTATTCTAAAAAAAAATCGGGACTCCCTAATATGCATTTTTTCCTAAATTTTACAAAATTTTTTACATTGTTTGTTAATTTCTATTTTTGTATTTTTTTTAAAAACAATTTAGGAAACTTTATTTCATTTCATTCATTTATTTATTTCCGTTTTTTATTTTCTTGTAAACAAATTGTAAATGCCAGATCAAACAAAAGACGCCTTAAAAATTTGTTGAAAACAACAAATTACCAAATCCGTTTTGTAAATCCTAAATGTTTGAATTTATCTACTAAATACAAAGTGTTTAAATTATAATGTTTTTAGTATCTGCTTTATATTGTAATCACTTGTTATGTGTGTTTTTGTTTAGTTGAGATTCTTTAAGTTTTTTATCATAAAAATGATTAATTACGTTAATTTTTCTTTATTTGATTTCCTTGATATTGTTTATGTCCTTTTTATGAGAGCATACTTTTGTGAGTGTTTGCGTGTATGTGCTCAAGGATTTAGGCGGGCAAGGATAAATGTTAAGTATGTTTACTGGTCGTGAAATTGTTAATGGCAATATACACAAAATTTCAAATAAATCATTTATAATTAATGTGTTTGGTTTCTACAAATAATATCGCGAATGAGTGATGTACTTAAATTGGTTAAGGAGTGGTGAGACTTCAAATCTTTGATTCAATAGATCTTTATACCCAACTTCAATATTATCTTCTTCCAAATTGCAATTGATAAATTTTTAAAAATTCCTTTTAAAAATAAAAAAACAAGAGTATTATATTCTGATCTGTTTAATCTCAGTTCTCCATCATATTTAAAAATATTTGAGAAAACTGTTTACATATACAGTGAGCGTCAAAAGAAAGTGCTCAGGTCTAAAGTAGATGTAACAAACAAGTTGAAAAAAAACCCTTGTTATTATTAATCGACAATTTAAAAAAAAAATTGTATAAAGGAAATTTGTCTAGCTTTAATTTAATCTTGATGGCGTCCACATTGAGCAAATATTAAATAATATACGAGGGTTGCGCTGGAAAATGAAATTATTTGTAGACGTTTTTTTAGAAAATTTTCACAAAATATTTCAAATTGTAAATTGATTTTTTTCAAGTTCAAACAATAAAAATTTAAAAAATATTCCAGTAGTTTAAGTTCTGTTATCAATTCAGAATTAAATTTTCTTCAATAATACGTTTATAAATATGATGAATGTTGTTGAACGAACTATAACAAAAAAAATCGATAAACTCGAAAAATTTTAAAAAAATTAAAAAAATAATTGGATATTATTGAAAAAACCAATACATATCTTTCTTTTATGTATAGACAAATTCATATACATGAAAAGACATATCCTTCTTCTATCCAAAACAGTTCAAAAATTGAAAATCGGTTTAAAATTATCTGAGTAACTCGTGTTTTAGTGTGAAAAGTCTCAAAACATCGTTTTTGACAATAACTTTAAAATTTGAGGGAGTCTGGCAAGTTTGATGGGCATTTTTGTAAGCTTTTCGACGAGACCTACAACCTTCACTAGTTCATTTGAAAAGTAAATTCAATTTTGTTTTTTTTTTTTTTTTGTTGCACAGTGTTATCAATACATCGACATATCTATTACCCAGACTTGGCAATTTTCCAAATTTTGTTCCAAAAAAAAACAAGCCCATACACGTGTATGGAAGCAGAAAAAAGTGAACTCTTTGTAATTATTATTCATAGAATTCAATCAATATTGAGCAAAAAAAAACGAAATACTTAAACCAGCTTCCAATTTTTGCACATGTCAACAATTTTAAATCACTTAATGTGTTGCTGCTCTTCAGGAGGGGTTAAATTTTTATTGGTTTTTATGGAGAATGAAAAAAAAATCATTCAAAATGATGCTTTTTATAAGCAAAGTTTGAAGCATTTAGTCAGTCAGTCCCCATCTCTACACAGAAAAAAAATTTTGTAAATTTTTTATAGTATTGAGAAAAAAATTACTCAATTAATACACACAAAAAAAAACCCCTTTCAAATTACTAAAAAATGTCTTGTAATCCTATTTTACCAATATTAGACAGTTTTCCTTGTTTTTTAACAAAAAAAATTTGATCGAAATTTAAATTTTTTTATAATTTTACATTTTTTTGTTATATTAAATTTTTTTTTGTTATTTTACAAAATTTCTATGGAAATTTTACAAAAAAATCTAGTAAATTCACGAAAACTCCTTGTAAGTTTTATTGCGCCAAAAAAGTTGTAAATTTACAATTTAATTTGTAAAAAGTTTGTAAAATTACAAAATAGCTAATAACTTTTACTAGAAATTCTCGTAAAACAGGAGATATCAAAAAATCTAGTGAAGTCACGAGAATCCCTTGTAAATTTTACCGTAAATTTAAATTTACAATTTTTTTGGTAAAAAGCTAGTTAAATTACAAATTATTGGTACAAAGATTATTAAATTACTATGAATTCTCGTCAAATAAGAGGTAGCAAAAAATAACAAACTTTTCTTGTCATTTAACAAGTTTTTATTTTTGATTGCAAAACTAAAAATTTAAATAAATTTTTAATTGGCACAATTAAAACTTTACTCAAATTTTTTAGTTTTTTTAAGTAATTTTTTAATTGTGTCAAGAAAAAATTTACTCGAAATTAATTTATCAATTTCTTTTTTGAAAAAGTTTTGCATTTTTTACTAAAAAAATGTTGTTTTTTAGAAAAATTTCATAACGATGATTACAAATTTTTACATACATATGGGGCATTCCATGTGAAATCGGACACTTTGAAAAACTTTTTTTTTAGATTTTCCCAATTTGTTTACAGTTTTTAGTACCCTTCGAAAACTCCTTCGTGGTAATTTTTCAGATTTTTTTGATGACCCGTTCAAAAGATATCGAATTTTTAAAAATTGGTAGTTTGTTCCTTTACTCAAACTTCTTTTAATCATAACTTCTTCAATAATGGTCCAAATTTCAATTTTTTTTTTCAAAATTTTTGTTTTTTTACCTACTTTCTAAAAAAAATCCCCAAAAATTCTTAAAAGCGCTCTAGTATGGGATTTGTAAGTTTTAAAATTTAAATCTCATTTTTGAAAATGTTTGTACTCTTCGATTTTTTTGAAATTTTTTTGTGTAAAACTTCTATCAATTCTACAAATTTTTTGCCCAGGAAGATCGTGGGATAACGATTATTACTATTTTCTAAAATTTTTTGAAAAAATGTTATTGTAATTTTTCAATCTTAAAATCATTTCTACTGCTCCAATGGTGCGTCATAGAGGGGTCCTTTATAAGACCGACCCCCATTAATTTTTACGTCTTAACATTTCTTTGGAACAAACTAAAACCCTATCTCCAATTTCTAAGGGGGCTCCCACACAAAACGACATTTTTTAAAATTTGTTCCAACCGCTCTAAATGCCCTAATAGTGCCCTTAGAACAACATAATATATGACCGACCCACAACATTTTTTTAGTTCAAACATTTTCTCTGAATACTTCTACCCTCTATCTTTAACTGTTAAGGCGGTCCCCATACAATTTTTTTTATTTTTTGTAAATTTGTTTTATTTAATCAGCTTCTACCGGTCCAATGGTGCTTCCGAGAGGGGTCATTAGTGAGACCGACCCCCATTTATTTTTACCCTACAACATTTTTTCAGAACATTGCTACGCCCTATCTCCACTCCCTAAGTAGGCTCCCATACAAATAATAGTTGGAGCAAATTTTATAAAAATGTAATTTTGTATGGGAGCCTACTTAGGGATAAGAGATAGGGCGTAGGTATGTTTTGAAAAAATGTTGTAGGGTAAAAATAAATGGGGGTCGGTCTCACTAATGACCCCTCTCGGACGCACCATTGGACCGGTAGAAGCTGATTAAATAAAACAAATTTACAAAAAATAAAAAAAATTGTATGGGGACCGCCATAACAGTTAAAGATAGAGGGTAGGTGTGTTCAGATTTCAAAAAAATTTCAAAAAAATCCAAGAGTACAAACATTTTCAAAAGTGAGATTTAAATTTTTAAACTTAAAAATCGCATACTAGAGCGCTTTTAAGAATTTTTTGGGATTTTTTTTTAGAAAGTACGTAAAAAAACAAAAATCCCAAAAAATTCTTAAAAGCGCTCTAGTATGCGATTTTAAAGTTTAAAAATTTAAATCTCACTTTTGAAAATGTTTGTACTCTTCGATTTTTTTGAAATTTTTTTGTGTAAAACTTCTATCAATTCTACAAATTTTTTGCCCAGGAAGATCGTGGGATAACGATTATTACTATTTTTTAAAATTTTTTGAAAAAATTTTATTGTAATTTTCCAATCTTAAAATCATTTCTACTGCTCCAATGGTGCGTCATAGAGGGGTACTTTATAAGACCGACCCCCATTAATTTTTACGTGTTAACATTTCTTTCGAACAAACTAATACCGTATCTCCAATTTCTAAGGGGGCTGTCACACAAAACGACATTTTTTAGAATTTGTTCCAACTGCTCTAACTGCCCTAATAGTGCCCTTAGAGCAACAAAATGTATGACCGACCCATAATATTTTTTTAGTCCAAACATTTTCTCTGAACACACCTACCCTCTATCTTTAACTGTTATGGCGGTACCCATACAATTTTTTTTATTTTTTGTAAATTTGTTTTATTTAATCAGCTTCTACCGGTCCAATGGTGCGTCCGAGAGGGGTCATTAGTGAGACCGACCCCCATTTATTTTTACCCTACAACATTTTTTCAAAACATACCTACGCCCTATCTCTTATCCCTAAGTAGGCTCCCATACATTTCCCTAAGTAGGCTCCCATTCATTTCTTCGAAAGAAATGTTAACACGTAAAAATTAATGGGGGTCGGTCTTATAAAGTACCCCTCTATGACGCACCATTGGAGCAGTAGAAATGATTTTAAGATTGGAAAATTACAATAAAATTTTTTCAAAAAATTTTAAAAAATAGTAATAATCGTTATCCCACGATCTTCCTGGGCAAAAAATTTGTAGAATTGATAGAAGTTTTACACAAAAAAATTTCAAAAAAATCGAAGAGTACAAACATTTTCAAAAGTGAGATTTAAATTTTTAAACTTAAAAATCGCATACTAGAGCGCTTTTAAGAATTTTTTGGGATTTTTTTTTAGAAAGTACGTAAAAAAACAAAAATTTAAAAAAAAAAATTTAAAATTTGGACCATTATTGAAGAAGTTATGATTAAAAGAAGTTTGAATAAAGGAACAAACTACCAATTTTTAAAAATTCGATATCTTTTGAACGGGTCATCAAAAAAATCTGAAAATTTACCACGAAGGAGTTTTCGAAGGGTACTAAAAACTGTAAACAAATTGGGAAAAAAGTTTTTCAAAGTGTCCGATTTCACATGGAATGCCCCATATACAAAAAATT
The DNA here is from genome assembly GCA_963921195.1 of Pegoplata infirma. NCBI lineage: Eukaryota > Metazoa > Arthropoda > Insecta > Diptera > Anthomyiidae > Pegoplata > Pegoplata infirma. The sequence continues at coordinate 171,691,270 of OY992538.1, read as the reverse complement.
ATAAACTACATGAGAATTAGAAAAACTAAGAAAATAAAAAAAACAATAAATTTTTACTTAATTATTTACTCAAATTTTTTTAAAAAATGTTTGAGAAAATTTTTAATTGCGTCAATTAAAAAATTACTCAAATTTTTTTTATTATTATTATTTCAAAAATTGATTATTCGATTTTTTTTCCACCCGGCTAAAAATGAATTGTATATGAGCATATATGAACACATCTGACCATACATCATTAATTCGAAAACATATATGATCAGATATGATCATATATTAAAATTGGCGCTTATTCAATATATGACCATATATGGTAAAACATATGATAATATGCGATCATATATTGGCCCACCCTTAACATAAATTATCATATATGATAGTACATGAGCTTGTATACATTATTTTTAGCCGGGCACCCATATTTTTTTCTGTGTATATACTGTCAACAATTTGTTAGAGAGATGGCAAAAAATATGAAAAAATTAGTAATTTCAATGAAAGTGACAATGACAGTGACAGTGACACTTGTTTATATTACAAGGAAACAAAAAAATATATTTTTTGCGCCTGTGATGATGGTTGGTGATGATATTTGTTTTATTATGATGATGCTGTCGTTGTTATTATTTGGTTGATTAACATGTGTGGGAGGGTAATTTTTATTTTGGAAGTCATGAATAGGGGAGAAAAAAAATATATTAAATTATTTTTTTTATATCGAAACAAAAATAAAATGATTCAGAGCTATTTTATTTTGGGTGAGTTATTTGTAATGAACATTTTATTGATAAATTTAAAATTTTAGAAGAATCAATACCTGTTTGTTTTAAATACTGAAAAAGATAAATGAATGGAAAGTTGTTGAATATTAAATGCAAGGACTTTACAAATTTAATTCGGCTACATCTACACAACTAGTTACAAAAAAACTTGTAAAACGACAAGAAAAGTTTGAAACTTTTTTTTGCTTCCTCCTATTTGACAGAAATTCCTTGTAATTTAACAAATTTTGTAATTTTACAAGCTTTTTATCAATAAAATTATAAATTTACAAATTTTATGACGCGATAAAACTTACACGGAGTTTTCGTTTTAACGAGAATTCCGAGTAAAAAATACGATGTTGTTCGTAATTTTACAAGATTTTTACCAATAAAATTGTAAATTTACAAATTTTTTGACGCAATAAAGCTTACAAGGAAATCTCGTGAATTTACTAGATTTTTATAGAGCTTGAGAAAATCTTTCATTTTAACTTATGGTGATTTCTTTTCTGAAAAAAAATGTTTGCCTTTTAAGGGTATACATTTTTAAAATGTTTAACTCACACCTTCAAAAATTTGCATTTTATTTGACTGGAATAGAACACAACATACAAAAATACTCTGCCCTGTATTTTTTAGCAGCTGTTTTGAGAAAACAACACAGAAAAAGTCAGCTGTTGTATAAGGCAATTTCAACCCCGTGATTTTTTACGGGGTAAAAAGTGCAACTTTTTTGCACTTTATAGGGCAGACATTTTTAGAAAAGAACACGATATTCTTTAAAATGGTTGACATTTTTTAGAAAAGAACACAAAAACATAATTTTTGGGGCGAAATGCAAAAAAAAGGCACATTTTTTGCCAGAAAAGAAAACACCATTAATTTAAGTCAAATACGATCATTTTAACCCGTGGCGCCCTTCGATCAACGTTGTGGATTTTTTTAAAATTTCCATAAAAATTTTGAATTTTTGGAACAGAAAAAACAAAAACAGAAAAATATTTTGCGATAAAATATTTTTTTTTAATGCTGAATACGAATATCACCAAATTTCTAGAATCTATCGAGGGTTTTTGGAGTTTTCTCCACTTGAAGTTTTGTCAAAAATTTAAAAAAAATTTAAAAAAAATCTAAAAAAAAATCTATTTACTATTTTCTAGAGCTTGAGACATACTTTCATTAAAACTTAATTTGAGCCAAATAATACCATTTTATTTATGGCGCTCTTCAATCAAAGTTTAGAGTTTTTGGTAAAATCTTCTTAAAAAACCAAAATGATAATTTTGACGCCACTAGTCAAAATGATCGTATTTGGCTAAAATTAATTTTAAATTAAAAATTGTCTCTAGGTTTATGAAAGGGTCATGGGAAAGAAATTTTAAGATTTTTAAAAAAAAATCTTGAACATAGAAAAAATCGCCATTTATTGTTGATTTCAAATAGCGATATCTCGAAAATCGGTTGACCGATTTATTTTTTTTTTGCATTTGCACACTCACAATAATAACTCTGTAAAATACTCTGTAAAATGACTGTAATCTTAATTCAACAGATATTTGACAGAGTTTTCTGTCAAAATACAGATTTAAAGAAAATACTTTGTATTTTGTTGTGACAAAAAAGCAAAGTTTCATCTGTTAAATAACTTTTAACTTTGTAATCTTAATTTTACAGAAATTTAACAGAGTTTTCTGCTAAAATGCAGATTTAAGCGAAATACTCTGTATTTTTTAAACCCAAAAAACAAAGTTTTCTATATATTTTTACTTATTTCTATTTAATCTTAATCTTTCATAGTTAAAAACAGAGTTTTCTGTAAAAACACCAAAATTTATCTGTATTTTTTTTTTTTGAGAAAATGTTAAAAAAGGTCACAAAAAAATCTTTTTAAAAATCTTATAAAAATTTTACAAAATAACATATATTTTACTAAACTCTGTAAATTTTAGTGTTTATAAACCGGTTAACCGAAAAACCGTTTTTTCCCAAAATGTCGGTTTTTTTGCAAACCGGTTAACCGGAATTGAAAATTTCTGGTGCACCGAAAACCGGTTATTTCCTGTCGGTTAACCGGTTTTTTTAAATACATTCTAACCGGAATATTTTCCCAAATATTAATTGTTTACACTTATTTTTTATGAAATTTTCAAAATTTCTTTGAAAACACCTTGAAAATCCTTGAGAAAGAAAGTCTAAAATAGTTTTTCACTTCATATAGGAATTTTATTTCGAATCAGATAAATATTTGAAATACTCACCGTTGTAAGCGTTTTTTTTGACACTTTTATGGAAAACTTATGTGACTGTTAACCAGACAGTAAAACAAGCCAACCGGCTTAAAATCGGGGGAACATGAAAAAAAAATACTAAACTCCAATTTACTTTAACGAATTGATGTATTTTTTTAAAATAAAGCCAATTAAAATTTAATTAAAGTTCTAGTGAATATGCGAAAATAAAGTACATTATTTAAATACCGTTATGTTTATAGGATAACAGTTGCAAACCTTGATAAAAGAAACAAATATGTTAACTTAAGGTATATTCGCTATATTATTTAATAAAAATTAGATATTTTCAAGTATTTTTTGGTTTTGTCAGTTAAAGAAAAAAACCGGTTAACCGGTTTTTTATTCCGGTTTAACCGAGAAAACCGGTTAACCGAAAAAGCTGATTTTCGGTTAACCGAGAAACCGGTTTCCTAAAATGTCGGTTTTTTATAAACACTAGTAAATTTACAAAGTTTTTTACTGTAAAGTTTTGGTTGCATCAAATGCATTATGCAAATATATGCAAATTTACAGAGTTTATCTTTGTAGAATGGTTTTTAATTTAACCAATATTTTACTAAAAACTCTGTAATTTAACATTTTTCTTGTCAAAATCATTTTACAGAGTTTTATAGTAAAATTACCAAGAAATGTTGCTAGCTGGAAAAGTATGGTGTACTCTGTTAAATTAGCAGAGTTTTTCTGTAATTTAACAGAGTTATTATTTTGAGTGCAAGACATACATATATTTTTTTAATTTTCTTTTTTTTTTTGAATTTTGAAACTTCGGGGTAGGGAAAATTGCCTTTTAAGGCCGATATTACCATACACAAATATTGGACAATGGATTTGGGTTCCTTTTTTGACTTAAAAATCGGTAAGCTCCGAAAAAGTGAAAAAAATACTTTTTTTTTCTTAAAAGATTAAATAATATTCGGAAATTATTTTTTGCTGAAAATATAAAGTTATATTAGCTAAGTGTTCAGAAGGTGTATATTTTTACTTATCGTATCACCTAAAGACCAAATGTTCTTTTAAACTCCTTTTAAAAGAACTTCAAAGTTTTAGAGGATCAAATTCATTCTATATTTTTTTAATATTTGTACTTGTCATAGGATGCCACTAGGGGTAGCAAATCAAAGACGAGGATCTTCCTTAAATTTCCTATTATTAATTGTGTTTATATATTGTTGGACTGTATATTTTATAACTGAATTTTTATTTTAGTTCGGTTTGAGTCCATATTAATTATTTCTGAGAAATAATAATTCTTGTACAATGAGAAAATCTGAAAAAAATCAAGTGACAACACAGGCTAAGTGGAGATGTCGACAGCTTTCGGAAGATGCCACCCTTCCATCATCAGCACTCCTTCGATTGCCACACACTTAATGTGTGTCAGATTAAAATTAGCCATTTAAATGAAACTTTTGAACAATATATGAACACAATTAATACACAACTCAGTTTTGCAAAAATTTTATGGCATTTTAGAAAATTGTGCGAAATTTGCAAATCTGTTTCCTATTTTTTTTAGTAGCAATTAATGCATCATGTTCTTTTTTATACACCAAAAGACGTGCCTTAACGAGTAGAAGTGATTTGCTTTTTGATTTTTACTTTAAGCCATTCTGAGCGGAAAGCGCGATGATTTGATCTAAACCTGTTTTGATCTGGCACATCCAAGGCTTTACACGAAATCGGATGAAATTCTTTTTAAATGAAAGCCCACTTGATGTGTCTATATCTATACTTCTATACTCTATACTAATATTATAAAGAGGTAAAGTTTGTATGTTTGTTTTTTTGTTTGTTTGTTTGTTTGTAGAGGGTAATCTCCGGAACTACTTATCCGATTTCAAAAATGTTTTCAGAAATATTTAAAGTGTTCTTCCAGGACGGACATAGGCTAGGTTTCATCGACCACGCCCACTTCTACGCTCACTTTTGGCCAAAAAACGTAAAATTAAAAAATCTCCAAAACTACTGCACCGATTTAAAATTTTTTTTCACCAATATATACTTGGAATGGTCCTTCATAGTGGACATATGCTGGGTTTCATCGACCACGCCCACATCTACGCCCACTTTTGGTAAAAAATTTAAATTTAAATATTTATGAAACTACTCATCCGATTTCAAAAAGGTTTTCAGCAATATTTACAGTGTTCCTCCAGGGTTGACATAGGATAAGTTTTATCGACCACGCTGACTTTTACGCCCACTTTTGGCCAAAAAACGTAAACTTGAAAAATCTCCAAAACTTCTGAACCGAAAAAACTTAAAGTTTAAATATCTGTAAAACTACTCATCCGATTTCAAAAAAGTTTTCAGCAATATTTAGAGAGTTCTTCCAGGGTCGACATAGGTTAAGTTTCATCGACCACGCCCACTTCTACGCCCACTTCTGCTCCCACTTTTAGCCAAAAAACATAAAATTTCAAAATCTCGAAAACTACTGAACCGATTTCTAAAATTTTTTCACCAATACATGGTCCTTCATGGTGGACATATGCTGGGTTTCATCGATCACGCCCACATCTACGCCCACTTTTGGTAAAAAACTTAAAATTTAAATATCTATGAAACTACTCATCCGATTTCAAAAAAGTTTTCAGCAATATTTAGAGTGTTCCTCCAGGGTTGACATAGGCTAGGTTTTATCGACCACGCATACTTCAATGCCCACTTTTGGCCAAAAAACGTAAACTAGAAAAATCTTCAAAACTACTGAACCGATTTCAAAAACTTTTTCACCAATACATACTTGAAATGATCTTTCATGGTGGACATATGCTAGGATTCATCAACCACGCCCACTTATACGCCCACTTTTTGGCAAAAAAAAAACTAGAATTTTCAAATCTCCAAAATTTTTCATCTGATTTCCAATTTTTTTTCACGAATACAGAGTGGAAATATTCTAGGTTTAATTGACCACGCCTATTTCTACGCCCACCTTCGGCAAGAAAAACTTAAAATTTAAATATGATCAAACTACGTATCCGATTTAAAAAAAATGTTATCACAAATATATATTAAGAATGGTCCTTCAGGGTGGACATGGGTTAGCTCTCTTCGACCACACCCACCTCTACGCCCACTTTTGGCCAAAAACATAAAATTTCGAAATATCCGAAACTACTCATTTAAAAAATGTGTTCTCCAGCATTAAGAATGGTTCGACATAGGCTACGGTTCATCTAAGTAAAATTTGTGAATATACGAAACTTATTATGGAATTTGAAAAATGTTTTCACTAATATTTAGAATTTTCCTTCAGGGTGAGTAAGGGTTGGTTTCATTGACCACACCCATTTTAAATATCAATTTGGGTCAAAAAATAAAATTTTTAAATCTCCGAAACTACTCATCTAATTTGAAACATTCTGAAAAATTACCATTTTGGAAATTCCTATTTTACTGAGGCAAATACGTGCAAAGTAGTGAACTTTGTAACTTTTTCTATATCCTGAAAAGTTGGTCATAGTAACTTGAAATGTGGGATCCTCCAGCCCAAAAAATCATTCTGAAAAAGTACCTTCTGGAAATTTCGATCTTAATGGGGTTATAAGGGTAAATTATTGCATTGTGGTACTTTTTTTTTTTTTAAGGAATGCATCCTACATGGAACGAAATGAATTGGAATTGAGAACAAAATGGAATTAAAAGGGAAGCGAATGAATAGAAAAGGAAACGAAATGGAATAGAACGGGGAACGAAATGGAGTTAAACGGGGAATGAAATGGTTTCAATAATTACGATATAAGGGCTCGAAAATATTCAAGAACATTATTTACCGAAACGAACACGATTCCAAGCTAAACGGGGCTGTTTTAATTTTATTGTTTATTCTAAATAGTTTTTATGAAAGACTTCAACGATAACAATTAAATAAAATAAAAATTCTGTAGGGGAGAATTTTAGAAATGGAGATTCTTATCCTTCTTTAATCCGGTATTTAATATTACCGGTGGCGAAGTTCCGGGCGGGCCTGCTAGTCATCAATAAATCAGAGGCGAGTTAAAAATTTTAATGATTATAGATTTTTTGGACCATATTAAATTTTCTCGTTATAAAAAAGCATCACCGATTTTTTTTAAACAACTGGTACAATGATACGATTTTCCGTGATTTTTTTCAGAAATACCAACGCGCATTGCCTAAATATCCCAAGCAGAAATTGACGACGGTTCTAAAAAAAAGCGTTCCGAAAGCACTGTAACAAAAAAAAAGCGCTATTATCAAAACGCTATTTTTAAATGCTTTGCGAGCGTTTTTGAAAAGTGTTCTGAAAGCACTATAACAAAAAAAAAAGCAATCTCAAAGCGTTTTTTTGAAACGCTTTGCGAGCGTATTCGAAAAGCGTTTTAAGAGTTCTTTACTTTGCGGTTTTAAAGCGCTTTGATGACTTTAAAAAAAACGTTCTCAAAGCACTTTTTTACATCGCTTTTAAAACGCTTTAAACCTAGCGTAGATCGATGTTATCATTCGGTTCATCTGAAGGCGCTTTTGGTATACAGAACGCTCGTACAGCCGTTAACAACGCTTTCACAACGCTTTTGCGATTGTATTTTTCTGACTGGGATGTTATAAAAAATTGTGAAACTTTTCTTTTACCGCGAATTAATCGCGATTTTAGGTACTTAGATATTTTTTTTTAAATCGTTTGGCCATTAAAGGGTTAAATTTATATCATATATTTTAGAAGAAATGATATATCCTGGCATATTTTAATAACGCATGCAACAAATGTGTAGAAAAAAAAAATCTTAAAATTATTTTTAAGATTTTTAAAACCGTTAAATCTTAAAACCGCCATAACTTTTGACCCCCTTGCGCGATTTAATTGACGCGAACGAATTTTTTATTCTTAAATAGCTTCTAACATTTATGCCACCTTTCATCGATGTGCCATCAAAACAAAAATCACATCTTTTTTACCTCAAAATTTAAGTCTTAGACGGAACTCCTCATATGGGAAAATTGAAAATTAGGGAAGATCCTCCTCTCTCATTTGCCATCAACAGTGTCCATCCTACAATTACAAATATTTCAAAAATATTTTGCAAATTGTATCCTATAAAATCTTGAAGTCCTTTTAAAAGGAAACAGGTTAACGAAATGAAAAACTGTAAATGCAGTTTTACTCCATTTGATCTCTACTTTTAAACGTATATCATCAGGTTCATTTTTAATATTGACTATCTTTAATGCAATTTGAAATTGATTAAAAAAAACTGTTATTTTTGAAGAAAATTTTTTTTAATTGAAGAATATTTTTTTACTGAAAAAACTATTTTTTTCACAATAAAAATACTTTTTCAGTAATGTACGACTAGAAACGAATATTTTAAGCAAAAATTTTTTTTTTCCTTTTTTGGAACTTTCCGATTTTCAAGTCAAAAAAGAACCCAAAGCCATTGTCCTTCATGTCCAATATTTTTGTCTGTTAATATCGACCCTAAAAGGCAACTATTTCGACCCCAACGTTTTTAAAATTCAAAAAAAGCTAAATTACTCCACCCTAATGTCTATATAATCTGTGTAAAAAAAATGTTTTCCCAAATTTTTTATTTTTTTTACAAAAAAAAAAATTGGTAAATTTTTTTTTCCAAAAAAGAAATTGTGTTTATATATTGTTGGACTGTATATTTTATAACTGAATTTTTATTTTAGTTCGGTTTGAGTCCATATTAATTATTTCTGAGAAATAATAATTCTTGTACAATGAGAAAATCTGAAAAAAATCAAGTGACAACACAGGCTAAGTGGAGATGTCGACAGCTTTCGGAAGATGCCACCCTTCCATCATCAGCACTCCTTCGATTGCCACACACTTAATGTGTGTCAGATTAAAATTAGCCATTTAAATGAAACTTTTTGAAGAAATTTGAATTGGAATTACTCCTCTTTGTGTTGAATAACCCGTATTCACCATTAATTTGTGTTGTATTCATTTGGCAGAAACTTAATCCATCTTAACTTTTAAAAGATTAAGTTTCTGCCAAATGAATACAACACGAATTAATGGTGAATACGGGTTATTCAACACAAAGAGGAGTAATTCCAATTCTTAATTTCTTCAAAAAGTTTCATTTAAATGGCTGATTTTAATCTGATACACATTAAGTGTGTGGCAATCGAAGGAGTGCTGATGATGGAAGGGTGGCATCTTCCGAAAGCTGTCGACATCTCCACTTAGCCTGTGTTGTCACCTGATTTTTTTCAGATTTTCTCATTATTATTTCTCAGAAATAATTAATATGGACTCAAACCGAACTAAAATAAAAATTCAGTTACAAAAAAAAATCGCTAAAATTTTTTTTTACTAACCTTTTTTGCAAATTATTTGGTTTTACGAATAATTTTTTCAACAACATTTTTTTTATCAAAAATTTTGTTTACCAAATCTTTTTCCAAAAAAAAAAATTTTTTAAACTTTTTTACCAAGTTTCTTTTTCAAATAATATATTTGCAACAATATTTTTATATTGTGGAGGGTATTATTATATTCGACAAGTTCGAATTAAACTTGTTCACTTGTTTAAACTACATTTAGGCACAGTTGAACCAATTAAAATAATTCTCTTATTGGTTTAATTAATAATTAAATTTAAAAAATTTTCGTATAATGACAAGTGCAATGTCAATGTTTTTCTCTTTAAATTGATGATGCATACATTCTGATAATAAAAAAGAGTTCAAAAAAGTTCAAGGCAAATTAAAAAAAAAATATTAATTGAAATTAATTTCTTGTTTTGTTTAATCACAGTGAAAATGTAAGCCCAATCTATTTTCTAGTACATTTCATGCATACTACTTGTAATTTATGTAAATGCCCAAAAGTATGCTTTAGTTTTTGTTATAATTTATTTTAACAACATCACGTCAATATCGCTACATAAAACGACATCACATCATGTCTACGTTAATACTTTTATTACCATACTTTTGATGTTTACTCCAATAAGGGATGTCAGAGTTTTTTTTAATTTAATTCCCATTTTGTTTGTTGAAATCGCCGGAATGTCAAAATTTCATTTTCGTTCATAACTTTGAACCTCTGAACCGATTTTGCTAAAATGCAATACCAAATTGCTGGGAGCAATTTGGTATTGCTGACAACTTCATACAACTTTTCAAAATGTCCCCAATGACATGTCAGCAGTTGGCCAGCGGTTGTGTAAACGAATTGTTGGTGGCCACCGACACTGGTGGGCACTGCTGACATGTAATTGGGGAGATTTTGAAAAATTGTTTTTGGGGAGTTTTAAAAAAAATTCCATCCGTCTGCAATAGCTGGATCAGGGTTGCAAAAGTTGGTACAATTGTACCATTTTTGGTACAATTCAAAGCTCAAAAGTACAATGGTACACCAATGACTCATTTGGTACAATTTTAATGAGTCATTTGGTACAATTTTAAATTGTCTTTTTCATGGAATTTACCCAGTTTATAGTTTTGATTGATTTAATGTGTCGACTGGATCCATGTTTGGCCAGATCTGAAATTGGTGTAAAAATACGTACAAACGAAATTTGAGTGAAATTGGCTAATATTGTACCAATAGGCAGATTAAAATAAATATCGGGAGGACGTTTAAACGACGGACTGGAAAACATCGCAATATCGATTCAAAAATTGATTGTGCGTCGAACGGTGTATAAAGATAGCTGCCAGTCAATGTGCCAAAAGAGTACTTCTTTCAAAAAATACATGGGGGTATTCAGAAACCAGCCCTGTTACTGGTGGTAAAAGAGTACTTTTCTTCATTTTCTTTTTTGATAAATACATGTATTTTTTAAAAAAAAAATAATATTTTGCTACATTGCCAGGGCTGACAGTAAGATTCTGAAGACCTCTCATGTATTCTGAAATGTATTTTCAAAAATTCCTCATTTTCCACCAGTACTAGGACTCTGAATACCACCTGATACACTTTTAAAGCACAAATAAAGTACAAATGTAAATTTTATAAAAACTTGTTTTTAATCAATGTTTTTTCGTTCCTTTTTATACCCTCCACTCTAGTGATAGAGGGTATATATAAGTTTGTTATGCCGTTTGTAACACCTCGAAATATTAGTCTAAGAGCCCATAAAGTATATGTATTCATGATCCTCGATCGATTTTAAGACGATCTAGCGATGTCCGTCCGTCCGTCTGTCTTTCTGTCTGTCTGTTGAAAACACGCTAACTTTTGAAAGACTTTACGGAGGCTCCTGAAGTTTGGCATATATGTTGGGCATTTACCTGGTCAGGTTGGTATTGCAATCCAGCGAAATCGGTCCAGTGGTTCAAAAGTTATGAGCAAAAGACTGAATTTCGGCAAGGGTTTTTCGTGAATTTATGAGATAAAAAACACTATAACTTTCGAAAGTCAATTCTGAGGATGCTGAAGCTTGGCATATATATTTTTCGTTCCTCCAGCCTAGTTCGTATTGAATTTCATCCAAATCGGTCCAGTGGTTCAATTGCAATGGTTATTAGCAAAACCGTGAATATCAGATTAGCTTCACCCGAGTAAAAATAACTATATATAGAGATATATAATTTTATCCAATCATATAAAACATTATATGATTACATATAAGTTAACAGATTTTCTTAATTTTCATATGGAGTAATATATAATTACATATTATTTGATATAATTCAGATATAAATAAATATGGTTGATGTAATTATATAAAATTATATAAGACACAAGTATCTAAACTTCATTTTATATAAAAATATATATTACGTCACCTTTAATCCCAATAAGCACATTTAAAATTCAAGTGCAAATCAAGTATAAATCAAGTGTAAATCAAGCCCTTATTTCCAGTCTATGCTTGATTTATACTTGAATTACACTTGAATTCAATAGCATTCTCCAGCAAAACGGATACTTGAATTGAAGTGCTGTTTTTACGCTTGAAAACCAGGGAAAAGGCTGTAAAAACAGGGCTTGAATTCCAGTGTCCGTTTTGCTGGAGTATGCTATTGAATTCAAGTGTAATTCAAGTATAAATCAAGCAGGGGCTGGAATTTAGGGCTTGATTTACACTTGTTTTATACTTGATTTGCACTTGAATTTTAAAATTGCTTATTGGGATTCTATAAAATTATATATTAAACTAACCTTAAATTTTTTCAAGAGCATTTAATATATAATTATATATTCCTTAACTGATGTCATATATAACCATATATGCTTTTAAAATTATTTTTTTTTACAGTTTGAAATTGTTCTAAGATTTTTTACAGTTTGAAATTTTTCTAAGTTTTTTTTACAGTTTCAAAATTTTACAAGTATTTTTACAGTTTGATAAACTACATCTTCTGGTTCGAAGCGTACACAAACTTTATTTGGTGTATGTATCGTTGACCTGTGATGTATGTAATTTCAACCAAAAAAAGATTCACTATAACCCGATAAAATTTTATACAATTAGATATAATTGGATCTTATTGTATCCAATCACATATAATTTGATGCCATTGGATAGAGACAAATTTCGGACAAAATTGTATCAAACTATATACAAATGAATAAAATAAGATATTAATTAATCCAATTTAATGCAATTCTATCCACCATTTTTGGGATAAAATTATATCTAATTGTATTCGAGGACAGATCAAACGTTATATAATTTTATGTGATGCCATATTAAAATTTTTACTCGGGCACCTTAAATTCACGTGGTGAAAACCCGTTAAACCTGTTTTACAACCATTGGTAAGTCACAAAAATATTTTAAAACGTATTTTTGTCACTCAAAAATATTTTTATACCAAAACAAAAAAAAAAAAAAAATAAACTCGAAAAAAATGTTACACTCAAAAAAAAATTTTACACTCAAAAAAAAAATTAGTAAATTTTTTTTAAAATGTAAAATTCAAAAAAAAAAAAAATTTAGACTCAAAAAAAAATTTACACTCAAAAAAAAATTAGTTTTTTTTTTTTTTTAAAATTACTAAAAAAATTTTACACTCAAAAAAAAAATTGTAAATTTTTTTTTTTATGTAAAATTCAAAAAAAAAGTTTTACACTCAAAAAAAATTTTACACTCAAAAAAAAAATTAAAAATTACTAAAAAAAAATTTTTTTACACAAAATAAAATATTTCTAATCATAACTGTTATTTTTTCACGTTAGAAAATTTACTATTACTTAAAATGGGCATTGTGGAGGGTATTCATAGATTCGGCCAAGTCGAATTTAACTTTTCTACTTGTTTAAATTAAAATAAAAAAGTAAAACAAAAACTAAACAAAAAAAATGTTGGTACAATTGGGGTCGTAAAAGTACAATTTTGTGAGCTCGTTGGTACAATTTTGATGTACTCATTTTGCAACCCTGAGCTGGATCCTTGGCTAAACTCTCAAAACAACTTCTCCCATTTGATAACCCTCTTTTTTCAAATTTAATGTTTTCATTTCGTTTTATGTTTTTTTGCTATTGTTTTCTTTTATTATTTAAAAAACGCACACATTATAAATAACAACAACGATAAAAAGTCAAGAAATCTTTAAGAAAATCGCACGCTTTGGTGTTAATTTCAAACGCTCCATTGTGTTGTTTTGCTGCTGCGGTTGTTGTTTCTCATAAACAAAAAAAAAACTCCAACTCAAATCATAATTTTGTTTAACTATAAAATCATGTACTATTTAAGACTTTAGTACTCATTTTATGCACTCTACTTAGTGAAGGGGGGTAATAAAGATCTAGGGTCCCTTAAAGTACAGTACATGTATGCTCGATAGATTTTATGATGCTTTTTTGATGTAAGGCCGTCTGTTAAAATAGGTTTTTTGGAGAAACAATGATGTCTTGAAGAGTGGTATAAATGTTAAAATAGTTGTCTTAGACCTAAGTTGTTTGTGTGTAAATATAGGCGAAATCGATCCAGTGGTTTAAAAGTTATGAGTAAAAATGTAAGGACACTTCGAAAATTTGTGTAGATTACATACTTTGAAACTTTTTAACGTATGAAAACGCAATTTGTTAAAGTATCTCATTTCTAAGCATCACATAAAATGTGACCGGGATTAAACAATGGGGCGTGTTATTTCCCACATAACCTGAAACTACAAAATGCATTAAATCGGTTCTTTTGTAAGAATGAGCAACAAATTGTGAGCCTCAATGGCTTAAACGACATACGAAAGTATGTTGACTACCCGATATACAAAATCCAAAGTCAGTTTGGATTTATTTTTTATGGCCCACTGAAGTTTTTAATTTTTTTCAATGGCTGCTGGTAAACGTCAAAAAAAAACTATAATAAAAACACATCTAAGCTTCAAAAATTGGTCTTTTCTTAGAACATATTAACCCTCTAACTGCCATTTCAAGGGGTCATTTTAGTCTTTTTTAAAAACCTAAACACAGAAGTTTAATAAAACGTCTATTTAAAGGGTTATAGAAATATTTTCCTCGTAAAATTTCACTAGGGGTTGAGAAAGGTAGAAAGTTTGTGCGACATGCGCAAAATGCTTCAAAATGAAAATAAAAATAAAAAATAAATGTTTGTTTTATTTTTTACCAAATCAAACTCTACAAAAAACAGTGCAAATTTAGAGTCCCCGCACAACAATGTCGGAGCGGTTGACGTTTTCGGTCATGAGAGAGTATAGGCGCAAAACAAAGGCGGTAGTGGAAAATTCTGTCATATGTTAATTTTTTCACTCTTTTTCACTTTTTCGTCACTTTTTCTTCACTTTTTTATTTAAATTTATTGCATTTTTTTAATATCAATATGATTTTCTCATATTGATTCTTTTTTTGTGTTTTTTTTTTAGAATTTTAAATAGTTTTTTTTAAAGATCACATTTTTTTGTTTACTTTATCGAAATAATCGAAATGTTTATAAAACATGTGGCAACATTTTTATATTCAAAATTAAAAGAGAGAAAGAAACCGACACAAAATTAAAATTGATTTTATTCAAGCGGTTTTCGGTCGACCGTTTTTTCTTGCCAAATTTGTATAAAAAAAACGTCACCGACATTGTTGTGCGGGGACTCTTACTTCTGAGCTAAAAATTATATTCTGATGTGTTTTATAAAATGCTATGATGATTCTTTTCTTTGACCGAATTAACCCTCTAGCATAAAAGTACATAAAAGTCTATAAAAAAAAGACAGTAAGAGGGTAAAAATGTACTACATATATCATCAATTTTACTAGGTGCCGCCAAGGCAAGAAAATGCATTTGACCTATGTAAAATGCTTAAAAAAGTAAAGTTGTAAAATTATCACATACATTTTTTTTTGATACTATTTTACAAAAATTTCAATACTTTAAAACTTTACATTTTTACATTGTGAAATTTAATGCACAAAATATTCGTAGAACATTTTAACCCTCTAACTGCCTTCTCTTATAAACTATTATGTATTTCTTTTAAAAAATATCAAAAATGACCCATAAAACGGGAGTTAGAGGCAGACCTTCGAAATTTTAATTCACCATTCAATTTCTCAAATTAAAAATTTTAATTAATGAATTAATTCATGCTTCAATTTGAATTATATAAAAAAAGAATTAATTAATTTTGAGAATAATTCAATTTTAATTCAAAGAATTAATTCAAGAATGAATTAATTCTTTTTGAATTAATTCTTTTTTCATTTTTTGAATTAATTCTTTTTTTGAATTAATTCTTTTTTTTGGTTTAATTCTTTTTTTGGTTTAATTCTTTTTTTGAATTAATTCTTTTTTTGATTTAATTCTTTTTTTGAATTAATTCTTTTTTAATTCATTTTTCACGGGATTCGGGGAAAAAAGAAAAAAAACTTTTGTTTTTCATGTAAACATTTCGCACAAGCATAAATTTTATAGTATGTGTGTGCTTTCCAAAAAATGAATTAAAAAGAATTAAATCCAAAAAAGAATTAATTCAAAAAAAGAATTAAACAAAAAAAAAGAATTAAACCAAAAAAAGAATTAATTCAAAAAAAGAATTAAACCAAAAAAAGAATTAAACCAAAAAAAAGAATTAATTCAAAAAAAGAATTAATTCAAAAAAAGAATTAATTCAAAAAATTAAAAAAGAATTAATTCAAAAAGAATTAATTCATGCTTGAATTAATTCTTTGAATTAAAATTGAATTATTCACAAAATGAATTAATTCTTTTCTTATATAATTCAAATTTAATTCAAAGAATTAATTCAAGCATGAATTAATTCATTAATTAAAAAATTAATGAAAAATAATGTGAATTAATTCACAAATTGAATTAATTCTTCAAAGGTCTGGTTAGAGGGTTAACTTGGTTAAAGAAAAGAATCGTCACAAAATTTTTTAAAACACTTCTGAATGTAATTTTTAGCTCAGAAGTATATTTACACAATTTTTTTCGAGTTATTTAACACTGCTATGGTAAAAAAAGTTCAATAAAAAATGATTCTTTAATTTTTTTAATTTTTAAGAATTTTGCGCATGTGGCCCAAACATTCAACCTTTGACAACCCCTAGTGAAATTTTATGAGGGAAATATTTCTAGAACATTTGTACCCTTTAAATGGAGCCTTTATTAGACTATGTTTAGTTTTTTAAAAAGGACTAAAATGACCCCTAAAAATGGCAGTTAGGGGGTTAATATATTCTAAGAAAAGAAACGTCATAAAATTTCACTGAAGACCGTATTTTGAATCCAAATGTGTTTTTATTATAATTTTTTGGCGTTTTCCAAAGGCCTTTGATAAAAACGCCTTGAATAAAAAAGATATCTGAACTGACTCTAAATTTTCCGGTAGATCTTTAATTAGTGTAGAAAACACACACATTTTTAGTGAATTTGGCTTATCTTTGTTTCCAATAGACCGATTTATCTGAATATCGGGCGAAATTTTAATATGAGGTCTAAGTCCAAATATGGTCCAATTTTATTTAGATTTGATTAGGCTACAGAAGCACACGGGTAACACTTACAAATAAAGTTTTAATCAAATATTTAATTTTTTCATGAATTTTAAGAGATTTATGTGAGTATCGGGAGGGTGGGTTGTATGGAGGCTACAAGAAGAACTGGTCCGATTTTTTTAAAATTTGGAATGGCAGTTTGTGAATACAAAATGTGTTTACCTGTAATGGTTACCTATAAAAATAAGGTAATTAGAATCATTTGAACCAAATTATAAAGGGATGTTTGTATGGGGGCTAGGTCTAAACATGAACCGATTTTTTCAATTCAATTTTAATTGGCTTTGTCCTTGGGCCAAATGAAGCTTATGTTCCAAATTTCATACAAATCTATTCATAATTGCGACCTGTATCGTGCTCACAACGTTAAGATGGACAGACGGACGGAAGGACAAATCTCCTTAGAAAGTGATTCTGCGTCGATCGGTATGCTTTAAGGTGGGTCTAGGATCAATATTTCTGATAGTTACAAACATTTGTTGTAACACAGAGTGGTGTAGGGTATAAAAAGTTTTTATAAAACCCACATCTAAACATTGTGTAGGGTTTTTAAAGATTCCTCATAGCCGATTATAGCCCCTTATTCGTTTTGTTTCTACATTTTCTTTAGCAATGTTTTTTTTTATTCATTAAAGATACACAAAGAAAAAAAAACATAAAACGACTTAGAAAAAAAGTTATAATGTGGTGTAATAAAGTAGTAGTAACATTTTAAGATTATAAAGAAAATATATAAAATAAAATCATATCATAAGTTTAACATCTTTTATGGTTATGATAGCAACACAGCAGCAGCAAATGAGTATGAACAATTTTTACATTAATTTTACAAAGTCTAGGAAAACTTCATAAAACAAAAAACTTTCATCATGGTTTTTTAGTTGTCAGATAAACATATCATAGGATTAATAATTAATTTATTAATCTTTATTAAACATAAAGTGTAATAAATAAAATAGATTTGCAAAATTTAAAGCAAAGTTCAACGGAAATACAAAAAAAACCTTTTATTGATATCCTGGCAAAACAGTGGGATATTTTGAAAATATATTTATTCATTTCTTGATTGCATTACACTTAAAGTAAAATGTTTCATTATATTAATGAAAAGGTTTCATAATTGTCATCATCATATTTCTTAAACAGCTCATCATGAGCTCGTTGGTACTATCGAGAGATCGATAACTGTCTTATAATAAAGCACGCAGAGCGGTTAAATGTGCCGTCAAATGACTTGAACCCTTATAACAAATATAATTAGAGCCCGTGCTCGATCTGTACTTACAGAAAAAATCAAATAAAATTACTGACAAAATATGTCGCCATTAGGCACGTCTCCGAAACAGAAAATGCAAATTCCTTCATTTGTGTCTGCAATTCCAGATCATGTTGGTAACCCTTGCGAAATAATGTAAGAGACAAAAAAGTTGAAAGAAAGTATGAAGTGAGGTTGAGATTGCTAGAAATAGAATTGTAGTGTTGGAAACTGTCAAAATTTATTCTGTAGAAACTAAAAATATTCACATATATAAAAAACAGTTTTCATTAACAAGACAAACCGACATTTAAAATCCTACTGATGATGACACTAACTGGGGTGTTTGAAACCGGTATAGGAAATACCAGAAATGTCTATAGTTTTTAGAAATTCAATTTTTCTTCTGCATTTTTTCAACTTGAACCCTTATAACAAATATAATTAGAGCCCGTGCTCGATCTGTACTTACAGAAAAAATCAAATAAAATGACTTTTGCAGGAGTTGCATGGATGAGCAGGAGTTGGAAACTATCAAACACTTTATCTGCATTCGATTGCTCGATGTTTCTGATTTACCAGACGTCAAAATTTTATATATTAGGAGTTTCATAAGGAGCTCATATTGGTTTAACGGCAGGGACTAGTAGCGGAACCCCAATACCATCCCGTGGTATCATAAAAGACCCCAGAGTGTATGCGTGCTCACGTAAAGCGTCAGTAGGCACTTACAAGAGGTACAGAGATATACGACAAATGGCGTTTGAAAAATTAGTAAACAAAAACCGTATGGTATTGTTTACGAAATTGTATAACAAATCGAAATTGTATAATCCCTCTTTTTTTACATTCAAACTTTAGTGTGGTATTATCTGATTTTGGAAATTATTATTGGCGATGACAGGTCAACAAACGGAATTATGTGAATATCGGAGGCGGCTTGTATGGGGACTATCAGTAAAAATGGTCCAATAAAATTTAAAATGATTATTTATGAATGCAAAATACATTTATACGGGCAGACACCGCCAAATCGACTCAAAAAGTAGTCCAGGGCTACATATCGGTTAGCTACAAACATCAGCACAAATTCATTATACCCTGTACCACCAGTACCGTTTTACCCATAAGGGAATACTGGGCACGCGCCCAGGGCAACCGACCTAAGGGGGCCCCGAGATGCAAATAAATTCACGTATACGAAAATGGAGCAACATTTTTTATACCCTCCACTTAGTGATAGAGGATATATATAAGTTTTTCATTCCGTTTGTAACTCATCGAAACATCGGTCTGGGACCCCATAAAGTATATATATTATTGATCAGTGATCGATTCTAAGACATTCTAGCGATGCCCGTCTGTCCGTCTGTCTGTGGAAATGGTGATCACGGCCAAAATATAACACGGAGATGACTGAAACTTAACATATTTACTGGAAGTTCTTCCGAGAAGTTTGGTATTGCATTTGAGCGATATCGGTTCAGCGGTTCAAAAGTTATGAACGAAAATGTAAGGACACCTCAAAAATGTTAGTACATTCAACATAACCTAAAAATACAAAATGCTTTAATTCGGATGCTGGTTGACATATGTGGACATAATTGAACACAAAATGGTATTCAAACAAGTACAAACATATTTTTTTGACAAAAAAAATAAGAAAATCGCGGATTTTTTTTACCAAAATTTTTTTTCGCGGAAATTTTTTTAAAAAAAAAAATTTTTTAAAAAAGTAATTTCCTTTTAAAAAAAATTTTCCAATAATCTTTTTGAAATTGTGGAGGGTATCACTACATTCGGCAAGGCCGAATTTAACTTTTCTACTTGTTTTAATTTGTTTTTAAAGAAAATTCACATTTTCTTACAGAATCTAATTGATTTTTCGTATACATCTGAGACTTTTTCTATAGGAGAAATTTGTCCTATATCAAAAGTCTCAAACTTATAGAATTGTTTCCTACCCGGTGAAAAATGTTCGTATATAGAAACATATACGAGGATATATGGCTACATATATGAAGATATATAACCAAATATGAACCATATATGGACACAAATGTACATATATGAACATATTTTAGGCATACAAAATCATGTATGAATCATATACGTCCATATACGTAAAGTGAACCCATATGTAAATATATGGCATACATGTACATTAGAGTGTCCCTTACTTTGGAAATGTTGGAAATGTTGAGACGGTACCCCCTAATTTTTTTCCTTTTGACTAAAAAATAACTCAGGAAAAATTTTACGCCCCTACGACCACGCCTTCCCTACGCGACGGGGCCTTAAAGAACGAGGCCTTAAAAATCATTTTTCCATACAAACCAAAAAATTTTTTTTTGATTTTAAATTTTTTTGTTATTAATTATAATATTACTTGGTTAGCTTATTCACGACAAAAAATTTGATTTTGGTGGGATGAGGCTTTCAGTTCTAAAAAATTTTTCGAAAAAAAAAACCAAAATAAAATTTTTTGTCGTGAATAAGCTAACCAAGTAATATTATAATTAATAACAAAAAAATTTAAAATCAAAAAAAAAAATTTTTGCTTTGTATGGAAAAATGATTTTTACGGCCCCGCTCTTTACGGCCCCGTAGCGTAGGGAAGGCGTGGTCGTAGGGGCGTAAAATTTTTCCTGAGTTATTTTTTAGTCAAAAGGAAAAAAATGAGGGGGTACCGTCCCAACATTTCCAACATTTCCAAAATAAGGGACACTCTACATGTACATATGAGGCATTCCACACCAAATGTCCAGCGAAAAAAAACACGTGTCGCACGAATTCCTGAATAGGTTGTATGGATAGCTCTATATGGAACTAAGAAAATTGCGTTTTTGGTTTTTCAATTTTTCAAAAACTGGGCTGAGGAGGCGTGGTCAAATATTGGAAAAATGGTCAAATTTGTGTCGAGTTGCCTTGATTAAATATTTATCACATTAAAACGGAATGCACCACAATCTCAAAAATTTACATTCTTATATAGTTTTGTATGGGCTATGGATTAAAATTTTTTTTTTTGGAAAATTTTCAGAACCCGTTCTGAAATTTTCCATTTTTTAAAAAAGTCAATTTATCAAAAATCCGGCCACTTTTTTTTTTTTTTTTTAATTTTTTTTTTTAAAGCTTAGATGTTTGTCCATCCACACAAAAAAATTCAGAAACACGTTCGGCGTTTTTTTCGAGAAAATCGCATTTGAATATTGAATTTCACGACAATTTTGGAATTTCCTTGTATTTTCTTGTTAAAACATGGCGTATGAGTAACAAATTTTTGCGAAACCAACGAGTTGATCCCATTTTAATTATTTGTTCATGTGTGGTGCAATATAGAGATGGGCGTGAATGCGATTTGACCCACGCAAGATTTGACCCACGCAATTAAAGTCACTGACGACTCGTTATTATTTTTAGTTTACTTGTGCAATCATGTGAGTCAATTTACTGTTACTCACGCAGTTTTTGATTACGCTCACGGTTGTTCACTCACGCTGATAATGATTTTACAAAAGTAATAAAAATAACAAATTTTCTATGAAAACCCAATTAGAAATATTGTCTTTAAGATAATGTCAGTAATGATTCATCAGGTAGAAGTCAGCAAGTGAACAC
This sequence comes from Pegoplata infirma, assembly GCA_963921195.1. NCBI lineage: Eukaryota > Metazoa > Arthropoda > Insecta > Diptera > Anthomyiidae > Pegoplata > Pegoplata infirma. The sequence continues at coordinate 171,669,436 of OY992538.1, read as the reverse complement.
ATTTTACTAAAGACAACTTAAGGACATGTCATAATTTTTGTCGGAGCACCCCAAGTTCTATAAATGTACTGACTTGTCTATAAGTTGTCTTATCAATTTAGAAAAAATCATGTCTTTAATGCTGACAATTATATAGCAAATCCGACCAATCACAAAATTTTTTTTTCCGATGTAAAATCGATGTAATTTTGTTTAATCCTTTAAAACTCTTTTAATTTTCCTTGTAATTAAAAAAAATATAATTGAATTGGTCTTAAAACAATAAAAAAAAATAAAAAAAAAAAAATCGCGACCGGGGATTGAACCGAGGCCAAAAATCTACAACACGTAAGCTGTCGAACCTGCTAGACAACTAGACCAACCACAACTTAAAATTGTTTGTAATAAAATATATTTTGAAATCATAATATTTTCAAATTTGTCAAAAACAAAATAAATTGAATATATCGTCACCTTAATTGTAAAGGGCTCCTGCATTATTTTTTTTGTAAATATTTTTTTTTGTTTTGAATAAATAATATCAAAAACAACTAAGATACGCTTAAATAACTCTAACAAAATCTTGTTAAATAGGATGAAGCCAAATTACAATTAATATTTAAAAAAATGTTATATTTGAGGAAGAAAAATTCATATTGTAGCATTTTTCAATTCAGGTGACGAAATATATATAACAGGACAATTCAAATAATAAATTAATTTAAATTTGTTTTTAAATAAACACATTTATTATCAAAGTTTGGCAAAAGGGGTAAGGTGCTAGACCAGTGAACAGAAGGTTCTGAGTTCGCGGACCAAGTGAGGCAGATCAAAATAGTAAGTTTTAAAAAACTAAATTTAAGAAATGGACAGATAAAAATAGTAAGCAGTGTAGATTAAAAGACGTGATTAATAAATTTTAAATTTTTGGACGATCTCAGACGTACTATGTACATGTCATAATGTAGTCAGCACTATTGACTACCTGCATACTTGTCGGTGATGAATTTTGACAAAATACTTGAAAAAGTCAGGAGGTGTCATGAGGTTTTTTGTATGGTCAGAGATTTTTCAGTCAGCAGGTACACTGACATTGTCATGAGGAAGTCTTTGAGATGTCTTTACGACATTTCTAATTGGGAAAATCCCTGAAAACGAAAACTCAAAAAACAGTAAAATTCCAAAAAAAAAATTGTTAAAAATCACAAAAACTTACTTAAGAAAAATTTTAAGCATTCACTCATCTCGCAAAAATTGGACTTCATAATCACTCACGAAATGTTCTACTAACGCTACCTCTTTAATGTCGTGAATAGCTTAGTACGTGACTCGCGAGTCATTTTTTCAAATGTTGAACATTAAAGGATATGTACCTATAATGTAGTGTCCGATTTATTGCTCCCGCTTAAATGCGCTTATCCAAAATATTAAATAAATCAGAAGGATATTGATGCATTTACATAAAAAAACTCTTATAAACGCACATCAAGTGATCTTAAGATTTTGAACTCATTTTAGTGTTGATATTTCAGTAAAATTTGTATGAAACTACTCTTACCAGTTTAAGGCATTTAAGCGAGTAATTCTGTATTTTTTTTAATTTAAATTGAAGTCTTTATGAAATCTCAAAACAAATTTTTTTAACAATTGACGATTTGTTTTCGATATAAACGGTCAGAAGGACTCACTTGCGAATCATACGTGAGTAAAACTAAATCACTCACGATATTAAAGAGGTAGCGTGAGTAGAAAAACATTTCGTGAGTGATTAGGAAGTCCAATTTTTGCGATGTGATTTTTAACTTTTTTTTTTATTCTTACTGTTTTTTTTTTTTGAGTTTCCGTTTTCAGTGCTTTGTTTTCATAGAAAATTTGTTGTTTTTATTATTTTTGTAAAATCATCATCAACGTGCGTAATCAAAAATTGCGTGAGCGTGAGTAACAGTAAATTGACTCACATGATTGCACAAGTAAACTAAAAATAATAACGAGTCGTCAGTGACTTTAATTGCGTGGGTCAAATCTTGCGTGGGTCAAATCGCATTCACGCCCATCTCTATATTGCACCACACATGAACAAATAATTAAAATGGGATCAACTCGTTGGTTTCGCAAAAACTTGTTACTCATACGCCATGTTTTAACAAGAAAATACAAGGAAATTCCAAAATTGTTGTGAAATTCAATATTCAAATGCGATTTTCTCGAAAAAAACGCCGAACGTGTTTCTGAATTTTTTTGTGTGGATGGACAAACATCTAAGCTTTAAAAAAAAAATTTAAAAAAAAAAAAAAAAAAGTGGCCGGATTTTTGATAAATTGACTTTTTAAAAAATGGAAAATTTCAGAACGGGTTCTGAAAATTTTCCAAAAAAAAAAATTTTAATCGATAGCCCATACAAAACTATATAAGAATGTAAATTTTTGAGATTATGGTGCATTCCGTTTTAATGTGATAAATATTTAATCAAGGCAACTCGACACAAATTTGACAATTTTTCCAATATTTGACCACGCCTCCTCAGCCCAGTTTTTGGAAATTTGAAAAACCAAAAACGCAATTTTCTTAGTTCCATATAGGGCTATCCAAATAACCTATTCAGAAATTTACGGGACACATGTTTTTCTGTAGCGGGACATTTGGTGTGGAATGCCTCATATATGAAGCATATATGATCATATATGCTCACAAATATGTTCATATATCTACATGTATGCCATATATTTACATATGGGTTCACTTTACGTATATGGACGTTAGAGTGTCCCTTATTTTGGAAATGTTGGAAATGTTGAGACGGTACCCCCTCATTTTTTTCCTTTTGACTAAAAAATAACTCAGGAAAAATTTTACGCCCCTACGACCACGCCTTGAAAAAAAATGAGGGGGTACCGTCTCAACATTTCCAACATTTCCAAAATAAGGGACACTCTAATGGACGTATATGATTCATACATAATAATGTATGAATACACATATGTTTATATATGTACATATGTGTCCATATATGGTTCGTATATGGTCATATATCTTCATATATGTAGCCATATATCCTCGTATATGTTTCCATATACGAACATTTTTCACCGGGTACATAAAAAGTTTTACATTGTGAAATATTTTTCGTTCAGAAAATGTTTCAGATTCTGAGACATTTTTCAGATTTTGAGACATGTTTCGTATAGACAAAGTCTCAGATTCAAAGACATTTTTCGAATACACTCAAAAAAAAAACTGTAAAGTTAAAAAAAAATGTAGTTAAATTTTACTAAGAAAACACTAAATTCAGCTAAACTTTTTGTAAAAAAATTTTAAGTTTGTTAAATATTGATTTTATACACTAACACTAACACTTCACTTGTTTTTTTCTTTTTTTTCACAGCATTAAGTTCAGCTTAAGTAGAACTTATGAGATTTGCATAGGAGGCTACACAAGAAATTTCTAACATTTTTTCACTTGACAAATATGTTACGAGAAATCAGCAAATTAATTAATAAAAATTCGTAAACTCAGTTTAAAAGTCAAAAAAAAAAAACAAATTCAAATTTTTTTCAGAACTACCCGAGTAAAAAAGTTTATATATAATTATACATAATTTGATAAAATTATATATAATTATATATATTTGATAAAACTAGATAAAATTATATATAATTATATCCGATTTTTTTTTTTATATAAAATTATATCTAATTATATATAATTTGATAAAATTAGATAAAATTATATATAATTTTTATCAAATTATATATAATTATATCAAAACTTGTTTTATATAAAATTTTATAAAATTATATCAAATTAAATATAATTTGATAAAATTTTATAAAATTATATAAAATTATATAAGATTTGATAAAATTTTATATAAAAAAAAATCGGATATAATTTCATATAATTTTATCAAATTATATATAATTTTATATAATTTTATCAAATTTTTTGAAAACAAAAACTTCTTTATATAATTTTATATAAATTATATATAATATTATCAAATTTTATATAATTATATAAAATTATATAAAAAACTTTTTTACTCGGGTAGTATTTTCGTAAATTGAACTTAACTAAAAAAAATAGTCAAAAGGCTGATTTTAACTAAAAATTTGCTAAAAAGCCAGTAAACTCGAGTTAACAAAAAAAAATTGTTAACTTTACAGTTTTATTTTTTTGAGTATGGAAAACGTCTCAGATTAGATTCTGAGACATTTTTCGAATTGATAAAGTCTTAGATTCTAAGACAGTTTTCGTATTGAAGAAGTATCAGATCTGAGACGTTTTTCCTATAAAAAAATCTCAAATACTGATACATTTTTCGCATAAAAATATTCTCAAATTCAGAGCCATTTTTTGTAAGGAAATTGTGTCACATTCTGAGACATTTTTCATATAGAAAAAGTTTCAGATTCTGAGACATTTTTCGTATAGAAAAAGTTTTAGATTCGAGACATTTTTAGATTCTTAGATTCTGGGACATTTTTCGTATTGAAGAAGTCTCTGATATGAGACGTTTTTTTTTTAAAAAAAAACTCTTAAAATTAAACATTTTTTGTATAAAAAATATTCTCAGATTCTGAGACATTTCTAGCAAAGAAACTGTGGCAATTCAGAGACGTTTTGTGTGAAGAAAAAGTCTTAGATTCTGAAACATGCTTCATATAGAAAAAGTCTCACATGCTTAGAAATTTTTCGTATAGAAAAAGTTTCTGATTCTGAGACATTTTACGTAAAGTTTCAGATTCTGAGCCATTTTTCGTATAAAAAAGGTTTTAGATTCTGAGACATTTTTCGTATAGGAAAAGTCTCAGAATCGGAGATAGAAAATGTTTAAATAAGTAAAGAAAAATTACCTCGAGCTAGAATTTCTACTCAAAATATTTATTTTTAGTTTCAAATTCTGATTAATTTTTATTAAAAAATAAAAATTGTTTTATTCGACCTTTAAAATATTATATTTTGATGATGTTTATTCTGGCTCGAGGTCATTATTTTCTTTACTAATTAAAACCATGATATTCTCATAGTATAATTTTTAAGAAAATGATTTTTTTTGTTTTAAATTTATTTATGTTGGTCATTTTTGCCAGACTTAATCGACACGTGCTTCGGAATTTGTCAGATTCCATTGTCAAGATTATTTAGCAAAAATAGAAACGATTTACTACAAAGTAGCAAACGAGTCTTATGACAAATCGTTTGTGCACAAACTAAAATATTAGTACATATTCGCCTCTATCCTCAATGGGAATTAGAAAGACGATTAAGTCTTGCAAAAATTACCAACATAAATAAATTTAAAACAAAAAAATAATTTTCTCGAAAATTATACTATGAGAATATCATGGATTTAATTAGTAAAGAAAATAATGACCTCGAGCCAGAATAAACATCCTCAAAATATATTTTTAGTTTCTCTTTCTTAAAACAGGTAATAGCAAGAATTTAATTTGTACCAAAAGAATGTTTATTTTTTTGTCATGCTACTTTTTACTTTCCAGCGGGCCCCCAAATTTTTGGTTCCACCATACCTTAAAGCGGCCCTGTGTATGGTATAAATAAATTAGTAGATAATTAATCCGATTAAAGAATTTTATTAGCCTGGTAATGATTCAGTCAGCGACAAAATTTGATTTTAAATTTTGGACAAAATAGTATGTTGTAATAATTTTAAAAACACTGCGGAACACAAAAAAATAAACAAGAGTTACGACCATAATTTCTATATATTTCGGGCATGCTGATTTAAATGGCGTAATCCGTTTTTCGATGTATGGTACAGTTTTCTTGCAAAATGTCGTTAAAGATTTGCTGATTTCGAGCCAGTTTTTCAACAAAAAAATTTGCAAAGTAAATGATTTTTAAATTGTATGGCATGGAAAACAAAGATATGACTTGTAGCAATATTTCTTATACAAATTTGGTTTAAGGCTTTTCATCTTAAGCCTTTAAATTCGCGAATTTCTTCAGTTTTTGAAATTAACCGCCAAGTTGGTCTTTGATAAAAAACTTGCTTTTAGTGAATCAAAAAGGCATCCCTAACAATACGAATAGTGGAAAAAACAGCTATGTTATATGGACCATCATGATGAAAATCGCGAAAAATCGTTTTTTTTGTATATGCCAGCATCACTTTACGAGATGATTTAAGACTCCATCTTTTAGTATATATATAATGTGGGAACCTTAAACAATTACACTGCGTGACAAAACTGACCACTATTTTAGAAAACAAGAGCATAAGAAATATTGCTACAAGAAACGTGTAGCAATATTTCTTATGCTAATTTGGTTTAAATCTTTTCATCTTAAGCCCTTAAATTCGCGAATTTCTTCATTTTTTGAGGTTTTCGCGAAATTAACCGCCAAATTGGTCTTTGATAAAAAACTAGCTTTTAGTGAATCAAAGAGGCATCCCTTACAATACGAATAGTGGACAAAAAACTGCTATGTTATATGGACCATCATGATGAAAATCGCGAAAAACCGCTTTTTTGTATATGGCAGCATCATTTTACGAGATGATTTAAGGCTCCATCTTTTAGTATATAATGTGGTAACCTTAAATAATGAACTGACCAAAAATTTGGCCAAAAAAGTTTTCATTTGCTAAAGTTATCTTAACAAAAACTATAATTATTGTATGGCAAACACTGAAATAATAGTTTTTGTTAAGATAACTTTCGCAAATGAAACTTTTTTGGTCAAATTTTTTGTCAGTTCATTGTTTAAGGTTCCCACATTATATACTAAAATATGGAGCCTTAAATCATCTCGTAAAGTGATGCTGCCATATACAAAAAAAAACGGTTTTTCCCGATTTTCCTCATGATGGTCCATATAACATAGGTGTTTTATGCCCACTGTTCGTATTGTTAGGGATGCCTTTTTGATTCACTAAAAGCAAGTTTTTTATCAAAGACCAATTTGGCGGTTAATTTCGCAAAAACCTTAAAAAATAAAGAAATTCGCGAATTTAAGGGCTTAAGGTGAAAATATTTAAAACTGATTTGCATTAGAAATATTGCTACAAGTCATATCTTTGTTTTCCATGCCATAAATTTTATAAATCATTAACTTTGCAAATTTTTTTGTTAAAAAACTGGCTCGAAATCAGCAAATCAGCATGTTCGAAATATATAGAAATGATGGTCGTAACTCTTGTTTATTTTTTAGTGTTCCGCAGTGTTAACTGACCAAAAATTTGGCCAAAAAAGTTTTTATTTGTAAAAGTTATCTTAACAAAAACTATTCTTTCAGTGTTAACCCTACAATAATTATAGTTTTTGTTAAGATAACTTTTGCAAATGAAAACTTTTTTGGCCAAATTTTTGGTCAGTTGATTGTTTCAGGTTCCCACATTATATACTAAAAGATGGAACCTTAAATCATCTCGTAAAGTGATGCTGCCATATTCCAAAAAACGGTTTTTCGCGATTTTCATCATGATGGTCCATATAACATAGCTGTTTTTTGTCCACTATTTGTATTGTCAGGGATACCTTTTTGATTCACTAAAAGCAAGTTTTTAATCAAAGGCCAATTTGGCGGTTAATTTCGCAAAAAACTAAAAAAATGAAGAAATTCGCGAATTTAAGGGCTTAAGATGAAAAGCTTTAAACCAAATTTGCATAAGATATATTGCTACAAGTCATATCTTTCTTTTCCATGCCATACAATTTAAAAATCATTAACTTTGCAAATTTTTTTGTTGAAAAACTGGCTCGAAATCAGCAAATCTTTAACGACATTTTGCAAGAAAACTGTACCATACATCGAAAAACGGAGTACGCCATTCGAATCAGCATGCCTCAAATATATAGAAACGTTGGTCACACCTCTTGTTTTCTAAAATAGTGGTCAGTTTTGTCACGCTGTGTAATCAGGCCGGATGAATGTGATTCACTAACATTTTAATAAACTCCCAATTACAAACAAGTAGAAATTATTCCTTTATTCTTTTTTAAGAAAAACTTCAATGGTAAAATGCTGTTGTTTTTTAAAAAAAAAAAAAAAATTTTGAAGGATTTGATTTATTTTAGCGATAGAGTCTTATGTCGATGAAAAGAAATCATATAAATATGATTAAGTTAATGATTAAGAGTTATGTTATAACTTTTGCTTAATTTAAGTATTTTGAAAGATTCTACACAAAGAAATTTTCTAAACATCTATTATTTACTTAATTAAACGTTTATGCAAATTTTGTTATTCAAACTTTAAATTTAAATGTTTTTTTTTTTCTTTATTAGAAAAGTTGAAAATATTATTAATTATACATATGTACCTCCACACACCAAACACTTTTATATAATTAATAAAAAATTATTGATTATAGAAAATTAAAATTTATTTAAATATTTCAATGTGCACAAGATCTGATTACAAACCCTTAAGTCAAATACAACACAATAAATCAACTTTCAAATAATATTTACCATTTCTTTGGAACATTTCGCCTTTTGTGCGAATCATTTCGCCTTTTGTACGAATCATTTCGCCTTTTATTATTAAAACAATGGCAGAACAATAACATTTTGTTAGATAATATTTTTTACAGTTTTTTTTTTAGAAAAATTTAAGAAAAATAACTTTTATTTTCACTTAAGTTTCACTCAATTTTATTATTTGTTTTTACTTTTTTACAACGAAGAAAAACAAATCAATATTTGGCTGAATAGGTTTTTAGCACAAAAAAAAATCTATTAAAGATTTGCGGCACCTTTATAAAACCATCAATAAATAAAAAAATAAAAAATAACAGAATTCATTGTCATTTCTGAAATCATTATCATCAATGGGAAGATGATGATGAAGATCATAATGATTGTGGTGATATAAATGACGAAGCTTCTTCAGATTTCAGAATTCATTCAATATAGATACTAATATTGGGGTGACACTGAACCATTTGCAGATGTAGCTTTAAAAAGATTAATTCAAATTATAAGGGTTTAAGTAGAAAAACAAATATTGTATTTCTAAAAATTATAGACATTTCTGGTATTCCCATACCGGTTTCAAACACTCCAGTTAGTGTTAGGATTTTAAATGTCGGTTTGTCTTGTTAATGGAAATTGTTTTTTATATATGTGAATATTTATAGTTTCTACAGAATAAATTTTGACAGTTTTCAACACTATAATTCTATTTCTAGCAATCTCAACCTAACCTCAAGACAAACCGACATTAAAAATCCTACTGATGATAACACTAACTGGAGTGTTTGAAACCGGTATTGGAATACCAGAAATGTCTATAACTTTTAGAAATTCAATTTTTCCTCTGCATTTTTTCAACTTGAATCCTTATAACAAATATAATAAGAGCCCGAGCTTGATCTGTACTTATAAAAAAAAAAAATCAATAAAATTTAAAGTTTACATAAAATTCTAAAAATTTAACTGAAATTTTAACACTCAAAAAAAAAATTCTGTCATAAAAATTTGTTGAAAGTTTGCAATTTGATTTAGCAAACTTTCAGCAGGTTTTTCTGCTAAAATGGATATTTTTAATAAAATCTCTGTCATTGAGTTTTAGAAAAAAACAGAAATTTACTGCGTTTTTACTGATTTTTCAAAAAAAAAAGTCAATTTAAATTTGATACAGATTAATTGAAATTCGTAAAAGATTAATTTAAATTCGTAAAAATTTAATTAAAATTCGAAAAAGATCAATTAAAATTTGTAAACTCAAACAACAAATTCGAAAACTCCAATAAAAGTTTTACGGTAAAACGTAAAACGATTTTTTCCCGAAATTTTTCCTCAAAGTGGTTTGACCACTTTTAATTACCAAAGTGGATATGACTTGCTTGATGGGAAATTGGTTCATTTGAAAAATAAATATTCCATTTTACGATTTTATATGCCATTTACATATACCTCGAAATCCAGAAAAAATGGGATTTCAATGAAAATCCAAGTAAATCCCATTACTTTGTTGGATTTCAAATGTCAAATCCCATATAAAAAAAAAACTTGGATTTTGGGAAAATCGTAAAATTGCAATTCAAAATCCCAAAAAATTTCTACTACTTAATTGTCAACTATGGTTTTTCACAAAATAATCATCCCTAATGCCTTTTTGCAACGCTGCACACGATTTTTTTATCAGCTGTTGTTGTTTTTTATAAAGTAAAAAAACAATTAAAATTTATTTTTTAAAAACAATTAAAAGATTAATAAAAACAATGTTTAACAATGTTTCATTTAAAATTTACCATTGCAAATGGTAAACGCACAATTTAGTTGACCAATTTAGTCTTCCTAACAAAGAAAAACACTCGATGGTGGCGGCCCCAAACTTGGCAAAAATGTTAATTTTCTTGCATTTAAAGAAGCAGCTCTACATAAAAACACATTTTTTGATATTGTGGTCCCAACATATACTAGTGGGATTGAAAATATTGGCTCCGGCAAAGAAAAAATCATTGTTTTTAGAAATATTTATAAAATTGGTTAATTTTCGCACTAACAACCCTGTACACAAATCAAAAGAAAATACAGAGTTAGTACAAACAAAATCCCGCTAAATGTCAAAAAAGCATATGTAAACGGTATAGATTTTAATTGGATTTGAAATCCAAATTTATATGGATTTCGGGGTATATGTAAATAGCATATTAGAGGAAAATTTCTATTCCACTTTCAAACGGAATTGACTTTGTGACAGTCCCCTTAAGCGCCATTTTTAATTCGAAGATTCCAATTAAAATTCGTAAAAGATTGGTACAATTTGCAAAATTTCCGAAAATCCACAAAATTCAATTGACGGGGCATGTCACAGATTGAATTCCGTTCGGAAGTGGAATAAGTGGTTTACTCGTAAAACGCAAAACGAATATTTTTTTTTTTTTTTTTGAATGAAACAACTTTTATGCAATTTAATTCCACTTTGATTTTTAAAAGTGATTTCATTTCGAAAAAAAATAATATTCGTTTTGCGTTTTACGAGAAAACCACTTTTTTGAAATCCGAACGGAATTGAGTCTGTGGCATGCCTCGATGTTTTCGAATTTTAATTGATGTTAAACGAATTTTTGTTAATATTTATTTAACTTTAATGTTTTTAAGTGATCATTTTTGCAATTTCATCACCAATAAACTTGTTAATATTTATGGCTACGTAAAAGATTTTCCCCTTCGTCGTCCGCCGACCCCTCTAAAAACCTCCAGGCAAATTTTTAATCAAGGTAAGGAATGGCACATGTGGGCAGATTTGGTACAGGGCACATCTAAAATGTGTCACGTGTGCTATAGCATGACACACGACACATGTGCACATTAGCAGTGTGCCAGTTATGGATTCATGGCGTATTTCAGATGGTTTTTTCCATAATTGTTTTAAGAAATAAAATACTTTTTTAAGAAAACAAGTACTTTTTTAGAAAAAAGTAGTACTTTGTTAGAAAAAATAGTACTTTTTTAGAAAAAAATTTTACTTTTTTAGAAAAAATAGTACTTTTTAGAAAAAATAGTACTATTTTAGAAAAGAATGGTACTTTTTAAAAAAAATAGTGCTTTTTTAGAGCAAATAGTAGTGTTTTAGAAAAAATAGTACGTTTTTTAGAAAATATAGTACTTTTTTAGAAAAAATAGTACTTTTTTAGAAAAAATAGTAGTTTTTAGAAAAAATTGAAAAAAGTACTTTTTGGAAACAAAGTACTTTTTTAGAAAAAGGAGAACTTTTTTGGAAAAAGAAGAACTTTTTTGGTAAAATAGTATTTTTTTAGAAAAGTACTATAGCACATTTAAGAAAAAAATTTACTTTTTCAGAAAAAAAGTACTTATTTGGAAAAAGAGTACTTTTTCCAGAAAAGTATTATTAAAAACAATATTTTTTTAGACAAAGAAGTACTTTTTAGAAAAATTTTATTTTTTAGGAAAAATAACTTTTAAAAATGTATATTTCACATCTTTTTTAGAAAACAGTACTTTGTTAAGAAAAAAGTACTTTTTTAGAAAACAGTATTTTTTTCCTTAGAAAAAAGTATTTTTTTTTCTAAAAAAAGTAGTACAAAACTGCATTTTCCTAAAAAATGTAGTAAAAAATTAACTTTTTTAAAAAAGTACTTTTTTCTAAAACATCCATTTTTCTAAAAAGTACTTTTTTCCAAAAAAAAATCTAAAAAGTACTATATTTTCTTAAATAATACTTTTCAGAAAAAAGTACCATTTTTTTTAAATAAGTACTTTTTCCCTACAAAATTACGTTTTTTCTTAAAGGTTCCATACAATTTTTCTAACAAAAGTACTATTTTACCAAAATTATATGCTATAGCATGGCACACGACACATGTGCAGTTATGGGCTCATGGCATATTTCAGATGTTTTTTTCCATAAATTTTTTAAGAAATAAAATACTTTTTTAAGAAAACATAGTACTTTTTTAAGAAAAAATAGTACTTTTTTAGAAAAATGTAGTACTTTTTTAGAAAAAATGGCACTTAAAAAAAAAATACTTTAATATGACATGTGCAGTTATGGACTCATTGCATATTTCAGATGTTTTTTCCAGTGATTAAAAAACTGAAATTCATTACACATTTTTAATTTTCACTTCCAGTCAAGTTGTCAATAATTTAAAAAAAATACTGCAACCCACCAGTTCAGTTTACATTTCTAACAAAACAGCCCAGTCACTTTTTTGCTGCTGAACTTTTTTGTGTTGTGCTGATGGTGGTTGATTTAAAAAAAAACAAATACTGACAAACCAGCAACAGTAAAAAAATTAGGCAGCACACAAACAGCACAAACGTTGTTTTGAGAAATCCACTGCAAGTTACAATTCAAAAAGTGGTGAGCTGCTGACAAGCAAATAAATATAAACGAAAATAAACTCGTACATTGTAACGAGAGAACTTCTTGTATACATAGAAGAAAAAAGGTTCAATAAATAAAAAAAAATGCAAGGTTCATTTAAAAAAAGATCTTTTTAATTCAATTAATTTATATCAGTAAAAAATCAATATTTTTTATATTAAATAAATAAATAAATTAATGCGTAGTTGAAAAAATTATAAAAAATAAACTTCAAGTCTAAAATAATAGTACAGTAGGTATTTTAAAGTTCAAATAAAAAAAAAATTGGTGAAATATTTTTAGAGTTACAGAGATGGAAAGTTTTCATTTTTATGCACCGATCATTTCATTTTTATGCACAGATCATTTGGTTGAATTTTTATTGACACTTTGATGCGATAAAAATTTATTTTAAAAAACGAATTTTAAAGGATTTTTGACGACCTTTTGAATGGCATTGTTGGTTTTTTAAAAAAAATATAAATTTGACCTTAAAATTCAAGGTCAAATTATTAAAAAAAAAGTATCTTATAAAGCGCCTAATTTGATATTATTTTAACTGAGTTTTTACATTTAAAAATAATTGTTTTGTATAAAATAACACTCAAAAAGTACGAATACCGCGTGTATAAAAACAAATAAAAAATATTTTCGCAATAAGGAACACTCGATCCATTTTTAAAAAATGTTTTTAAATGAAAAAAACGTCAGGCTTTTAAAAAAAAATCTCAAAATAGGCGCTTTATAAGATAAATTTTTTTTTAATAATTTGACCTTGAAATTTAAGTTAAAATGTTTATTTTTTTAAAAAACCACCAATGCCAGTGAAAAGGTCGTCAAAAATACTTTTCGTTTTTTAAAAATAAATTTTTATCGCATCAAAGTGTCAATAAAAATTCAACCAAATATAATCTTTGCAAAAAAATGAAATCATCTCTACCATCTCTATAACTCTAAAAATATTTCAAGAAAAAAATTTTTATTTGCACTTATTTATTCTAATATTTTGGCATAATTATAACTAAATCGGTTTTTTGGTGTGACCGTTAACGCGTTTCAGCCCATATTTAACTTCTTGTTTTCATCATATTAGTTTTCGTTCGTTAGTAAAAGACAATTGTGACTGACACTTATTTTAAAAAAATTTACGGAACTTGGAATTTTGGATCTGTTAATAAAACACTTAACTTCAAACCAAATTTTCAAAAAATTTTCTTAATAAAGTAAAAAAAAAATTGTGTTTTAAAAAAAATTTCAAATAAAGATTTTGGCACTTAAATTTTTTTTTTATTTGTTTACTTCAAATATTTTCCAAAAAATTTTGGAACCTAAAATTTTTTTTTAAGCATTTTTAATGAAACTTTAAACCGTTAAAACTTACTTAGAACTTCGAAAATTTTAAAACTTTTTTTTAAAATAATTTTTAGTTAAATTTAAAAAATTTTCAAAACATTAGAAAAATTTCTTAACATTTTTGTTAAAGCATTATCTTTACGTTTGAAACATTATTCTAAATTATATAATACAACATGCCATTACTTGTACAAAGAAATATCTACTTATAAGTACGTTCATTTAATTTTCAGCAGCCAAATAAAAAAAATTTCATGCTGACGAGTCGAGTTCAATTTTTATTTTCCATGCTGCAAGTCCCGTACAACAAACATAACTTGTGCAGCGCAGTAACCAGACAATTCAGTCGTGTGTGCTGTTTTTTTGTTTTTTTTAAACTGAAGCTGAACTGTGTGCTGGCAAGTTTGTCAATTTCAAAAAAAAAACTTTTACTGTACTGCTGCTGAAGAAAATTGACAATTTTTAACAGCTCAGTTCTTGACTGCTGTTTTGTTTTGATAATGTTTATGCTGACAAAACAGTACAAATTATGTGTTTTTGCTGAAAATCTAGGCAGTATTTTCAACACTGGTTTTTTCCATAAATTTTTTAAGAAATAAAATACTTCTTTAAGAAAAAATAGTACTTTTTTAAGAAAAAATAATCTTTTTTAGAAAAATGTAGTACTTTTTAGAAAAAATGGCACTTAAAAAAAAAAATACTTTAACAAAAAACAGATCTTTTTTAGAAAAAATAGTACTTCTTTAAAAAAAATAGTAGAAGAAGTAGTACTTTTTTTAGGAAAAATATTACTTTTTAGAAAAAATAGTACTTTTTTAGAAAAAATAGTACTTTTTTAGAAAAAATAGTCCTTTTTTGAAAAAATATTACTTTTCAGAAAAAATAGTACTTTTTTAGAAAAAATAGTACTTTTTTAGGAAAAATAGAAAAAAGTGCTTTTTAGAAAAAAATAAGTACTTTTTTAGCAAAGGAGAACTTTTTTGGTAATATAGTACTTTTTTAGAAAAGTACTATAGCACATTTAAGAAAAAAAGTATTATTTAAGAAAATATAGTACTTTTTTAGACAAAAAAGTACTTTTTAGACAAATTTTATTTTTTAATTTTTAAAATTTATATTTTTACTTCTTTTTTAAAAAAAAAGTACTTTGTTAAGAAAAAAGTACTTTTTTAGAAAGCAATATTTTTGTCTTATTAAAAATTACTTTTTTCTAAAAAATTAGTACAACCCTTCTTTTTTCTAAAAAAGTAGTAAAAAATTAACTTCTTTAGAAAAGTACTTTTTTCTGTCAATTTTTTTCTAAAAAGTCTTTTGTGTCTAAAAAGAACTTTTTTCCAAAAAAAAATCTAAAAAAAGTACTATATTTTCATATATAATACTTTTCAGAAAAAAAGTAAAATTTGCATAGAAAAACTTTTAAATTCTTTAGAATTTTTTACATAGAAAAATTCCGAATTTTGCTGAATTTTCTGCAAAATTTTAAGTGTCACCCAAATTTTGTAAACATTTATAAACATTAACTACAATGACAAGATATTATCAAATTTTTTTTTAATATTTTTTTTGATAAATCTTTGTTTACAAACAAATATAAAAATAACACTACTTTTTTATGATTTGTTATTGACACAAATACGTTTTTTTTTTTTGAGATTTTTTTATTTTTATTAAACACTTTCGATTTTTTTTTTTCGAATTTATTAAATTTTTATTAATTTAAATAATTTTTTTTAATAAAATAAATTTTTCTTGTTCTATTTAATAATAATTCAAATAGATTTTTAGGTCTTTTCTTTATACACGTTAATATTAAACTAAATCCTTATGATTACAAAAAAATAAATAAAAGAACAATAATCCATGTTTTAGTAAGTGACATACTTGTCAAACATGTGGAAATTTTATTTATAACTTGGTATGTCGGTTGTAAGTAGCGGCAAGTACGAGTAAAATTCTACTTCTTTGCTGGGGGTTGACATCATCACCATCATCATCAGCAGCATCATCTTTATCAGCAGAAGCAGTAGCACAGTCATCTGTTTCATTACGTATTTAACACACAAAATCATTGTACAATTTGTAAAATTATGTGCTACAGTGGTACTCAGGACTACTTAGAACCTGAATAGAGCAGAAAAGGCACGGTGGGCTATTTCCATTGAGAAAATAGCACCGAAACAATGACGGTGAGTGGCAGAGGTAAAAATTTTAATTTTTGTGTTTAGTAGTGGTAATTTTTGAGAAAAATGCTTTATTTTTGAAAAAAAAAATCATTAAAATCTGGAAACACCAAAGATAGATAGAGATTGAAAGGAACCGTTATAGAAATATAAAAAATATAATTTTTTGACGGCTTTTCTGTTCTGTTTATTCTTTAAAATCAAGAAATTATGCAAAAATTTTGAAATATGTTTAAATTTTAGCGTTTTTGGCTACTCCGTTCAATGTCGCTAATGTGATAGATTTAATGGGCGATTTAAAAAAAAAAAACGTTAAAATCCGGCAACACTTAAGTGAGAAAGAGGGAGATAGAGAGAATTCGTAATGGAAACAGTGTTGCCACTTTGGGCATAGCTTATGTGTAATTCATGTATATTTATGTGAATTTCAGAAGTTTTAGTTTCAGGTTATTTCCAAAAAAAATCCAATATGCAAAACATTTGTATTCAACTTTATTTTAACAAAAAAATTATCAAAATTAAAGAGATTCATTTAAATACTATTTTGGAAATTTTTATTAAAAAGTACTATTTGGTACTCTTTTATCGAAAAGTTTTTTATAAAAAAATTCTATTTGGTACTTTTTAAAAAAGTTCTATTTGGTACTTTTTTAAAAAGTTCTATTTTAGTACTCAAAGCGTGCCTTTTATACCTTTTACTGAAAACTGCTCTTTTGGTACTTTTTATTAAAAAGTACTATTTGGTACTTTTTTTATCAAAAAGTTTTTTATAAAAAAATTCTATTTGGTACTTTTTAAAAAAAAGTTCTGTTTGGTAATTTTTTAAAAAGTTATATTTTAGTACTCAAAGAGTACCGTTTTTACTTTTTAATAAAAACTGCTCTTTTGGTACTTTTTCTAAAAAGGAAGATTTAAAAAACAATACAAAAATACTACAAATTTATAAAAAAAACACAAATATAGTACTTTTAAATAAAGAAAAAAATAGAAAATTTGTTTAAAAATTACCACAAATAATAAGAAGTTAAAAAAATAGTAATTTTTACCAACATGGTACTTATTTATAAAAATTACCTATATAGGACTTTTTTATAATAAGTATCAAAATACTCAGTACGTTTTTATAATATGTACTTTTTTATTTAAAATACCAAAAAAAGTACTTTTTTATAAAAAGTGCCAATAAAAGTATATACAAAATATACTAGTTTGGTACTTTTTATAAAAATGTACTATTTTATTACTTTTTATAAAAATGTACTATTATTTTTTATAAACTTACTATTTTGGTACTTTTTTTGAAAAAAGCTATTTCGGTACTTTTAAAAAAAATAAAAGAAGTACTATTTTGGTTTCCTTTGCTACAACCATTACTTTTTCATTTTCTTTCCTACAACCATTTCAAATTTTACGAAGATCGTAAAGTCTCACAAAAAAGACTTTATTGTTAGTTTAAAATAACAAATTTGGTCAACTTTTTCGTTTGTTGCCCCACTGTCTCCAATGCAAAATATGAACAACAACGAAAAAAAAAATTGAAAACAGAAATATTTTGTTTGTCTCCACCTTTGCCATTACTAAGCATTACGTACCATTAAGAAAACCCATATGGAAAATTATTTTTTTCGCATGTTACACATTACACTTGTGGTTGTGTCAAGTTCCAATAAAAAAAGACTGAAACGAAACGAAACGAAAAGCTCTTTGATTGTCACTCAATACAAAAAAAGGAAAAGGAAATTGGGTTCAAATCTCCTACCACAGCGTAAATCATATTGTGGTTTATTGTGTAATAGACAGAGCTTTCAACGTATACATTAGGTAAATTAATTTTAAATTTTGTAGATTTTTCGAATATGTAGGTTGTATTAAAGTTTAAAATTTTATAAAATTTGTTGACGTTTAAATCTAAAAAATAATTTAACAAAATTTAAAATCATTAAGCAAAAATCTTTATATAACACTGTGCAACACGATTTTGTATCTGGATGGGACCGAAAAAAAAATTAAAGTTTGCCAATAGTAGACCAAAACCCCCAAACGGTTTTGAAAATTTAGCTCAAGTTATTTTTTACGTCTCATTGAAATTTTCAAACAAATTTTCACAGACGTTTTCAATGTGTCAAACAAAGTATTAAATCCAATTTTTCCATTTTTAGGGGTCATTTTGGTCTTTTTTTTTAATATCCTCATAGAACAGTACTAAAACGTGCGTCTAAAAGGTTAAAATATTCTACATAAATTTTCTGCATCAAATTTCACTAGGGTTTGCCAAAGGAAAAAGGTTCGTGTGAAAAGTGAAGAATGCTGAAAAAAGTAAAATTGTAAAATATCTTGGTGAAACACCATTTAACAAATTATGATAATTTAACATTTTAATTTTTCAAACATTTTGCTTATGTATATCGTACAAACTTTGGCCTTTGGCAATCCCTACACTCAGAAAATTATCTAAGTTACTAAATGTAAGTTGTTCGTATATTTTACAGTAGTTAGTTGTTTTCAACTACAAAGTCAGTTGTTTTTGTATGAAAAATATCAAACAACTATTTCTGTTAGTTATTTTAAGTATTTTTTAATAACTAACAAAAAAGTACTGTAATGTAGTAACAGTTATTTAAAGTAGTTAATTTTACATTTTTTTATTTCTGAAAAATTTTCAAGGACTTAAAAATAAAAATAATTTTTATTGGTAAAAAAAAAAAAACATATTGGTACTCATTTTTTTTCTCTAAAAGTTTTTTTTAAGTTTAAAAAAAAAAAAATATAATTTTTACTACATATGTTAGTTGTTTTGACTACAAATGTAATTTGTTTTTACAACATAGGTCAGTTGTTTTTTGTCAGTTAAAATAATTATCAATGTTAGCTGTTTTAACTTAAAAATTAGTTGACCCCAAAACAACTTACAAAGTAGTTATTTTAACTGACATTTTCCGTTGATTTTACTTACATAATTTTCTGAGTGTAGTAAAATTTTATGCATAAAATGTTTGTAGAACTTTTTAACCCATTTAACGTGCGCTTTTTTTCAGAACATAAATCCCTCTCTTTTATCGTTAAAGGGGTTTCCATACAATTAAAAAAAAAATAAGAAAAAAAAAAAAATTGTATGGGAACCGCTTTCAGGGTTAAAGATAGAGGGTAGATATGTTTTAAAAAAATGTTTAGGTTCAAAAACTATTGGGGGTCGGTCATAAGTTTGACTCCTCTAGGGGCACTTTTGCGACAGTTAGAGCGGTGGGAGCAAATTTTATAGAAATGCAATTTTGTATGGGAGCCCCCATAGGGAGTAAAGATAGTGTCTAGGTATGTTCGGAAAAAATGTTGGGGGATACAAATTGGGTTGCCTGTAGGAGGCACCATGGTAACGGAAGGAACTTATTTTATAAAATAAATTCATAAAAAAATAAAACATGTGAGTGTTAAATTCAGCTGTGCCGAATCTTTTATAACCTTCATGTTAAAAAAAAATACAGGGGATTTTTTTTTGGGGAGAGCTTCTTTTGGGGACACCTTCCCCTCCCGAAAAATATTTACTAATTTATTTATTATTCTTTTTTGACTAAAGTTATACAATTTTATCATTATTTAAACAATTTTTTAGAGTCCGACCGAAACCAGTTTTTCGAGGCCGAACCGAATATTCGGCCAAAAAGAGAATTCGGCCGAAACCGAACCGAAACCGAAACTTCAAAAAAATTACCGCCTGGCATGAATAAAATCATTATACAAATTTTTAAAGATAAATATACAAGACTTAATGTTTTGAAACTATAGGAATTGTTGTATTTATAAAACAAAACATATTTTTTAAAAAAAATTTTAATTTAATACCGAATAGAGGCCGAAACCCTGTTATTCGGCCGAAACCGAGACCGAATCCGAATATTCGGTCGGACTCTACAATTTTTGTATATCCACGCCCTTAAAAGGGAGGGGGGAAAAATTTTTTTTTGTCCCCCTGGTCCTAATTCAGGACTCTGAACTTCTTCTAGCATCAAAATGTTTCATTTGTCTATCAAAAATAAAAAAAAAATTGGGAAAAAAAATATGTGTTTCAGAGGTTAAACCCTTCAAGGGGAAACTTTTTTCGCCTGGTCCGATTTTGCCCCTTTACGAGCTTAACCTGCCTAGGACCATAAGACATATTCGTGCCAAGCTTCATTTATTTGGACAAAATATTAATGGTCGATCATACATTTGACTCCTCTAGGGCCACTTTTAAGGCAGTTAGAGCTGTAGGAGCAGTTTTATAAAAATGTAATATTTGTATGGGAGCCCTTGTAGAGGAGTGTTAGGGGAAAAAACTAATGGGGGTCGGTGTTGCATTTTATCCCTCTAGGAGCGATTTTGGGGCTTTTTGTGGCTACAATTTTCCAAATATTGTTAGAGAAAAATAAACATAAAATGTTAACATAATTTGTTCAACGAACTATCAACCGCATCTTTGCCAAATATACTTAAAGCTGTGTTTATATCATACCACTGAGTATTAAGACCTGTCAAAAAATCGTGTGTAATATGATTTTGTTGACAGTCCAATACGACTTTTGATTTTATGAAATATTTCAAAAAATGTGTGTGTGTTATTAGATTTGCATACAAACAGCTGTTTTTAAAAATGTCTTTTGATTTTGTTTATGATTTTTTGGCAGTATTTAGACTTTGGTAATATTTTACTTTTTTAAAATCCAAAGACTCGGTTGGATGATATAAACACACCTTAAGCGATAGCATCAACTCTGATTAAGCTGTTAGGCAAAAACAGATGACACCATATGTTAATGATCCCACTGCTTTCCTGAATCTTTGGAGGCCCATAAAAGGGAATTGGTCACCAAACTGGACAATCTTAGCACAGGGTTTTATCATAATCAAGTTCTTGTGTTTTTTTCACTGTTGCACAGTGTTGTTAATAGCACTTCCAAATAAAAAAAGTTAAGAAACTTCTTATCCAACTTTTAAAATTCTCATTTAAATATGAAAAAAACCTAATGAAATAAGAAAAGCGTCTATTAAAATTCGAAAGAGATCAATAGAATTTCGAAAATAATAAAAATTAGAAAACTCCAATTGAAATTCGAAAATTCTGACTAAAATTTGTAAAAAATCAATTGAAATTGTATTTCGTTACCGCGAATTTTTTTCCAATTTTTTTTATTTTGCTATAAATTTATGAAAATGAGTAGAAGACACAAAACTATAAGAAGACACAAAAAAATAAAAAAAAACAAAAGTCGCCGGATTTTTGATAAATTGACTTTCAGAACGGGTTCTGAAAATTTTCCTAAAAAAAACTATTCGATAGCCAATACAAAACTTTACAATAATGTAAATTTTTGAGATTGTAGTGCATTCCATTTGAATTTGATAAATATTTAACCAAGACAACTCGACACAAATTTGACAATTTTCTCAATGTTTTCCCAGGTTTTGAAAAATTGAAAAACCAAAAAACGCAATTTTCTAAGTTTTATATAGCGCTATAATTACAACCTATTCAGAAATTCATGGGACACATGTTTTTCTGTAGCGGGACATTTGGTGTGAAATGCATCAAATGTATGTTCAGCGGGGCGGAAAACCCTCTTTTGTCTCTTTATGCTATACTGTTAATATACTCTTCATAATATTTCTTAATCCAGTTGAATTAAAATTATTTGAATTCTTAAATTCATTTGCAAACAAACATATTTGTTAATCACGTTCGGGGTTAAATCGTTAATTCATTATTTGCTTACTGACATTTACATAAAATTCAAGGTGAAATCTTACAAAAAATTTAAAAAAAAAAAATCCTTCTTAAGGACACAAAAATTACCATATTGTTGAAAACAAAAAAAAAATCAACATTAAATAGTTTTTTTCATTTTATTTATTTTGTTTTATTTACTAAAAACATCAATTTTATAAAAAATTTTCCATTATCATGACCTTTTTTGAGCATAACATTTTCATATTTTTAAACAAAAGGTCGAAGGTTGAAAATGATTTGGTTTTTTTTATAAATCCTACAGGGTGTTATTTGGTCTAGATGGTGATTTTTGTAGTATGATGAAAAATGGAGAAAAATGTCAAAATGTTTTAAAGTTCATATTGATTAATTTTAATTTACATTTACAAAAAATTAAAAAAAAATGTTTTTATTTTTTTACGAAAAAATAATGTTCAATTACTTTTGTAATTGACACAATTAATAGCTCGACCAATTTCAGAAATTTTTTAATATTTGTGTTCAACATGCCAAAATTAATAAAAATAATGTTTTGCAAGATATTTTTTAAAAATCCAAAATTTTAGTGGAAATTTTCTCAAAATCCAAAATTTTAATCGAAGGGCTTTTGCCCCAATGGAATTTGGTTCAAATTAAGCTTAAATATCTATAAAAGTGTCAAGGGAAAGAGATTTTGAGATCTTTTTTTAAATTTCTTGAATGTAGGAAAAACCGCAATTTTTAGTAAATTTCAATTAGCGATATCTCGAAAACCGTTCGACCGATTTTAATTTTTTTGATATTCGTGTTCAGTGAATCATATAAATATAGATGATAGGTGGCATTTTTTTTTAACTTTTTTTTTATTTTAAAAAATTCAAAACTTTGATCGATTGGAGCATTAATTCAATCCGATTGTCCTCAAATTGTCACCACATAATTTTTAGGTCTTGGCGATTAAAAATTTTCCTGAACGTTCAAATTTGGAATAATTTTTTTTTGTGCCATACAAAAAAAAATGCCGTTCTAGTGTACTGCTTTATATGTTTAAAAATGTAATTGAAAAACTTTTATTTAATTAAAACATATATTCATGAATGTTTAAAAAAAAACTTTTCATTACCAAACAATTTTATGTGCTTAACTGAAGGCACTCATGTAAATAAAATGTTACAAAATTAAATTTTTAAAAGTGAAATTCTCAAAGGGAATCTGAATTAAAACACAAAAATAATGTTTGCCAAAAAATTCAAACAAAACATGAATAATAAAAAAAATATATATAATATGAATGCAAATGAATTTTTAAACTCGGTTTTTGTCCTTATTAGTTATTCCAAGAAAAAAAAGTTTTTTTTTTACATAAAGAAAATTAATTTTTAATTAATGGCAACTATGGTTGCCAAACTGTTAGCCTAAATCGTCAAGGTGGCCAACTCTTGGCCATAAAATGAAGCTAGTTTTTAGACCGAAAATTCTTCAGCCACTGGTGGAAATCTTGACACATTGCGGGTGCTTATATGTACATCAGTTGAGTTTCTGTCTGGTTCGGTACTTGCAAAGGCAAAAAACCGCGAATGGGACAACCAAAATTCTCCTTTCCGACACGCCCCCCAAGATGAGTCCATATAAATTTAATATAAGCGAACTGTATCCATAGAACCCTCACATGAGGATTATATGGCCGGGGAGCAATATTTTCAGGTCCCACACGCATCAGCCCCAACTACTGTCCGGGCATGGTACTGAGGTAGAAAAGCATAAACTGTGATCTCTCACCAGGCAGATTAACATGGATGTGCTTTCAGATTGTTACAGCGAGATTGTTTGATATCGCGATTGTTTGATACCGAGAGGAGGATAACTTGTTGCTAACTTCAAAAATGGTTTGCAAGGAGTGTGTTTATTCCGGGTTGGAAAAAGAGGTCAAGAATGCTGCAAGTAAAGCCACCCAAGTGAAGAATGACACGAAACGTTTGGAAGGTTTTGATGCTCTCTCAGGTACTTGAGGGCCCACTCTTCTCAACGTACAAGGGACAAGCGTCTAAACATAAACATGAATTCCATGTAAAGGCCTACAAAAGCATGAATACAGGCCAACCGTAAAAACACAACGAAAGCACACGGAATTTCGTAAAAGTACTTTTTCTAAAATGTTTTTCACCGAAGGATACTTCATTCCAAATTTCAAGTATCTAGAATATTTTTTTATGAAATACAAAAATTACCAAAAGTACAATTATTAACCCTTACAAAGGGGTTTCGAAAAGGTTCCATTTCCATAATGTTTTTTTCAACGAAGGATCCTGTATTGCAAATTTTAAGTTTCTAGAAACATTATATTAGGAAGTAAGTACCGAAGTACGGGATTTAACCTCCCGCTAAGAAACGGAGTTTCCAAAAAGTACTTTTTTCAGAATGTTTTTTTTACCAAACTTTCAGTCACTAGTATAACTTTTTCAGGAAAAACAAAAAGTAACAAAACTTCAAGTTCTAATTCCTTTAAAAGACTGAATTTTCAAAAAGTACCTTTTCCAGAATATTTTTTTTTCAACGAGGATTCTACATTCCAAATTTCAAGCGTCTAGGATCATTATTTCAGGATACATAAAAAGTACCAATATAACACTTTTTACCCATTTTACTACCCGGAAAGGGAATTTTTAAAAAGTACTTTTTCCGGAATAACTTTTTTTTGTTTCATCCTACATTCCGAATATCATGTATTTAGATATTTTTTTCAGGTAATATAAAAAGTACCAAAGTACCCGCTGAAAATGTAATTTCGATAAAGTAGTACTTTTTCCAGTATGTTTTTGTAGCGAAGGATCATGCATTCTAAACTTCAAGTTTCAACATCCATTATGTCAAGAAATATAAAAAGTCCCGAAAGTACACTATTTACCCCCAATATGGGACCGTTTTTGCAGGAAGTATAAAAAGTACCAAGCGTATTTTAAAACTTCTAAAAAGTACTTTTTCCAGAATATGTTTTTTTTTTACCGAAGGATCCAAATTTCAAGTTTCTATAATCATTATTTCAGGAAATATTAAAATACTAAAAGTACACTTTTTAGTCCTTTTACCGCCCAAAGAAACGGGATTTCACAAAATTAATAATTTTTCCAGAATGTTTTTGTGTTTTCACCGAAGATCCTACATTTCAAATTTCAAGTTGGCAGGATCATTATATCAGGAAAGGTTTTTTTTACCACTTTAGAAACGGACTTTTCAAAAAGTACTTTTTCCAGAACGTTTTTTCACCAAAGGATACTACATTAAAATTTCATGTGCATACTTAAGATTATTATTCCAGGATGCAGTGAAAGTACCAAAATTACAATTTTAACCTCGCTAAGAAAACGAATTTCTAAAAGTACCTTATCAGAATGTTTTTTGTCCTACATTTTGAATATCATGTATTTAGCATAAATTATTCAAGTAATATAAAAAGTACCAAAAGTACTATTTTTACCTCGATAAAAAACGGAATTTTGAAAAAGTACTTTTTTCAGAATGCCATTTTTTCTTTCATTTAAAAGCCATTATGTTTTAAAAGCAATTAAAAAATCCCGAAAGTACACTTTTTTACCCCCATTATGGGACCGTTTTTGCAGGAAATATAAAAAGTACCAAAAGTATTTTGAAAATATGAAAAAGTACTTTCTCCAGAATGTGTTTTATTTAACCAAAGGATCCAACATTCCGAATTTCAAGTAAGTAGGATCATTTAACATATCAGGAAATATAAAAAGTACCAAAAGTACACTTTTTACCCCTTTAACGACCCTTAGAAATGAAATTTCAAAAAGTACTTTTCAAGAATGTTTTTTTAATGATGTTTCCTACCTTCCAAGTATCAAGTTTCTACTACCATTATTTTCGAATTATAAAAAGTACTAAAAGAACACTTTTTCACCCATTTGTTCCACTTTAGAAACTGAATTTTCAAAAAGTACTTTTTTCAGAATGTTTTTTGCAGCGAGGGATCCCGTATTTCAAGAGCCATCATGTCAGTAAATATAAAAAGTACCGAAAGTACACCCCTTTACCCCCATTATGGGACCGTTTTTGCAGGTAATATAAAAAGTACCAAAAGTATTTCAAAATGTTGAAAAAGTATTTTTTCTAAAAAATGTTTTTTTTTTTTTTGCAGAAGTATCCGATGATCAATATTTCAGGAAATATTAAAATATCAAAAGTACCGAAAGTACACTTTTTACCCCCATTATGGTACCGTTTTTGCAGGTAATATAAAAAGTACCAAAAGTATTTCAAAATGTCGAAAAAGTATTTTTTCTAAAATTTTTTTTTTGCAGAAGTATCCTATGATCAATATTTCAGAAAATATTAAAATATTAAAAGTACACCTTTTTAGTCCTTTTACCGCCCTAAGAAACGGAATTTCAAAAAAGTAATTTTTCCAGAATATTTTTTTTTCATGGAAGCATCCTACATTTCAAGTTAGTAGGATCTTTATATCTGGAAGTATAAAAAGTACCAAAAGTACACTTTTTACTCCTTTAACGACCCTTAGAAATGGAATTTCAAAAAGTACTTTTCTAGAATGTTTTTTTAATGATATTTCCTACATTCCAAGTATCAAGTTTCTACTACCATTATTTTCGAATTATAAAAAGTACTAAAGGTATACTTTTTCCCCATTTGTTCCACTTTAGAAACTGAATTTTCAAAAAGTGCTTTTTTCAGAATTTTTCATCGAAGAAAAATTGGAAAAAAAACAAAAAAAATAGAAACTAAAAAAATAAAATAAATTGTTATTTATTTATATCAAACTTTAATCACTGACCAAAATTAGTCCACAATAAAATAACTAAAGAAACTACCCGAGTAAAAAAGTTTTTTATATAATTTTATTTAATTATATAAAACTTGATAAAATTATACATAATTACATAAAATTATATAAAGAAGTTTTTGTTTTCAAAAAATTTGATAAAATTATATAAAATTATATAAAATTATATAAAATTATATAAAATTATATATAATTTGATAAAATTATATGAAATTATATCCGATTTTTTTTATATAAAATTTTATCAAATCTTATATAATTTTATAAAACAAATTTTGATAAAATTATATATAATTTGATAAAAATTATATATAATTAGATAAAATTTTATCAAATTATATATAATTAGATATAATTTTAAAAAATTTTATATAAAAAAAAATCGGATATAATTATATATAATTTTATCAAATTAAATATAATTTTATATAATTTTATCAAATATATGGGGGTTTTCGTGTCAACTGACACAACTTTTGAAACCGATATCTTCCGATCGGGATGAAATTTGCACCAAGGTTAGTCCTATTGGATAGTAGTTCAGACACAATTTTTCAACGAGATCGGTTAAGAACTCTCTGAGTTAGAGGGGGTCGAAATTTGACATTTTGGCCAAAGAGATGTTGATTCTCATCCATGTAACTTCTTACCTATTGTTTTTAGCAAAATGTGTCCCAAAGAGTTTAGATAGATTT
Organism: Pegoplata infirma; assembly: GCA_963921195.1. Taxonomy (NCBI): domain Eukaryota; kingdom Metazoa; phylum Arthropoda; class Insecta; order Diptera; family Anthomyiidae; genus Pegoplata; species Pegoplata infirma. Next base: position 171,641,889 of record OY992538.1, on the reverse strand, counting down.
TTCTTCAGTCTTTCGAAAAAAAAATATAAAAAAAATAAAAAAAAAATTTTTGATTTTTTTTCTTAAAAATCTAAAACTTTTTTGACTTTTTTCTCAAATTGGGCCCTTTTTTTTTTTTTTTTTTTGATTCAAAAGAAAGCTTAGGTTTTTGCCTTTAAGAGCTATGGGGTCGCTTAGTGGGATGCGAGTGGGATATCTATGAAAAAATTTTTTTTTTATTTTTGGAACACAAAAAACGGTTCTTCAATTTGCACTATTAGGCGTGGGATAGCTAACCAGTTTTCGATTTCGATCCGCGATACCCTCTAATTTTCTTAGGTTCGAAAAAGAAAGCACGAGCCAAAAAATGGGGGCGGTGGGGAGGGGCCATATGGCCCCTCATTGGGGTCAAAGTTGGGCGTAAAGAGGTAAAAATTCTCAAAAAGCCCCAAAACTCCCCTAGAAACGCCCCTGGAGGGGTGCAATGTGAGACCGACCTCCAATAATTTTCTGCCCCCAACATTTTTCTTGAACATACCTTACCCCTATTTCCACTTCCTAAGGGGGCTCCCATACAAAATGACATTTTTATAAAATTTGCTCCTACCGCTCTAACTGTCCATAGGGTGCCCCTAGAGATGTAAAATGTATGACCGACCCCCAATATTTTTTCAACTGCAACATTTTCTTAGAACATACCTACCCTTTATTTTCAACTCTTAAGGGGGTCCCCATACATTTTTTTTTATTATTTTATTAGTTTTTAAAAATACATGTTTTTATAATGGAGCCCCTTAGGGAGTGGAGATAGGGTGTTATGATGTTCGGACAAAATGTTGGTAACTAAAAAATAATGGGGGTTGGTCGTAATTTTTGCCTCTCTAGGAGGCACGGTAGGGGCGGTAGGAGCTGGTTTAATAAAACAAATTTATAAAAATTAAAAGAAATGTATGGGGACCACCTTAAGGGTTAAAGATACATTGTAGGTATATTTGCAAAAAATGTTGGAATTAATAAAATAATGGAGGTCGGTCATACATTTGGCCCCACTAGGGGCACTTTAGGGTAAGTTAGAATGGTAGGATCAAATTTTTTAAAAATGTTTTGTATGGGAGCCCCCTTAGGAAGTGGAAATATGGGTAAGGTATGTTCAAGAAAAATGTTGGGGGCAGAAAATTATTGGAGGTCGGTCTCACATTGCACCCCTCCAGGGGCGTTTCTAGGGGAGTTTTGGGGCTTTTTGAGGATTTTTACCTCTTTACGCCCAACTTTGACCCCAATGAGGGGCCATATGGCCCCTCCCCACCGCCCCCATTTTTTTGGCTCGTGCTTTCTTTTTCGAACCTAAAAAAATAAGAGGGTATCGCGGATCGAAATCGAAAACTGGTTAGCTATCCCACGCCTAATAGTGCAAATTGAAGAACCGGTTTTTGTGTTCCAAAGTTGAAAAAAAAAATTTTTCATAGATATCCCACTCGCATCCCACTAAGCGACCCCACAGCTCTTAAAGGAAATCACCTAAGCTTTCTTTTGAATCAAAAAAAAAAAAAAAAAAAGGGCCCAATTTGAGGAAAAAGTCAAAAAAGTTTTGGATTTTTAAGAAAAAAAATCAAAAAATTTTTTTTTATTTTTTTTATATTTTTTTTTTCGAATGACTGAAGAAATAGATATCTAAACTCTTTGGGACACATTTTGCTAAAAACAATAGGTAAGAATTTACATGGATGAGAATCAACACCTCTTTGGCCAAAATGTCAAATTTCGACCCCCTCTAACTCAGAGAGTTCTTGAGCGATCTCGTTGTGCCTGAACTACTATCCAATAGGACTAACCTTGGTGAAAATTTCATCCCGATCGGAAGACATCGGTTTCAAAAGTTGTGTCAGTTGACACGAAAACCCCCATATATAATTATATAAAATTTTATCAAATTATATATAATTATATATAAACTTTTTTAATCGGGTATTTTAATTTTTGAAAATTATTCTTTGGATCTCAAAATATTTTCCATTTCTGTTGTTAACTCTCTCAACAAATTTGAAAACATAAATTCTAACATTAGTTTAAAAAAAAAATTATTATAAAGTGGGTTAAGTTTTTTTATTCATTGTTTTATCACAAAAAAACTATGTTTTTATAAAACGTGCTCGATGGTGATAGCATTTTATTAATAAAAAAAAAATAATAAAAACAGTTTCTTTAATATTTAACAAAAAAAAGAAGAAAAAATATTAGTAGAGGTGGTTCTAATAGAATATAACACTTAGTTGACTAGGTCAGTGGTATCTTTAAAATTAAAAAAAAAAGAAAACTCTCCCAATTTCTTGAAAATGTATTTCCGTAATAGAGAGTTAACGCCTCAATAAATTTTATAATGCGCATATTTTACTCGTACAGTTTTCTACAAACATTTAAAAAAATGTTGCTGCAACATTTTTTTTGCAACAATATTTATTTACAACCGGTTTTTGCGCAGGACTCAAAATTGCTCGTTTCCTTGACCTTGAGTAATTTTTCATAGCACACCAAAAAAAAAAAACAAATAACATTAAAAGCCTTTTAAGGACCTTTTGCCAAAACATTAAGTATTTTTTTATTACAGTACAGCAGCAGAAGCAGCAGCAGCATCCCTGAAGGTAAATATGGTTGTTTAAATATTAAACTCCAGAGAGAAAGTATTTAATTAATATAGCGAAAAAAACAGAGTTCAATATTAAAACGGCAGACTGAATTACGAGCACAAAAGTTTTACCCTTGAATATGATTAATGGTAATAATTGTTTGAGAGTTTTGCAAGGACTTTATTTGTAGACTAATGGAAGCATTTTTAAAAAAATATGTGCATTTAAAAAAAAAAACTAAATATGCAATTTAACTTACGAAGAAATTTAAAAATTTCTTCGTAAGTTACTTTTTCTTATTTTCAAACAATATGGTCATAGAAACTTGAAATTTGGAATGCAGGACCTTTTTTTAAAAAAACATTACCGAAAAAGTACTTTTTAAAAATTCCGTTTCTAAGAATGGAAAGGGGTAAAAAGTGTACTTTTGGTACATTTTATACTTGATTTTTGAAATGTAGTATACTTTATTGAAAAAAACATTCTGGAAACAGTAGTTTTTGGAAATTCCATTTCTATGGGTCGTAAGAGTGGTTAAAAAGTGTATTTTTGGTACTTTTTATATATTTTCTGAAATTATAATACTACCCATTGAAAAATGGAATGTAGAATAATTCGTCGAAAAAAACATTTTGTAAAAAGTACTTTTTGGAAATTCCTTTCTTAGGAGGAAAAAAGGCTAAAATGAGTACTTTTGGTACTTTTTATACCCTACACCACACTGTGGTACAGGGTATAATGAGTTTGTGCTGATGTTTGTAACATCCCGAAATATTGGTCCTAGACCCACTTTTAAGTATACCGATCGGCTTAGAATCACTTTTTGAGTCGATTTAGCGATGTCCGTCCGTCCGTCCGTCTGTCCATGTAAACGGTGTAAACACGATACAGGTCGCAATTCTTAATCAATTGACTTGAAATTTGAAACTTAAGCCTCTTTTGGCCCAAGGACAAAGCCTGTTGAAATTGGAAAAAATCGGTCCATATTTAGACCTAGCCCCCATACAAAGGTCCTCTTTAGTTTTGGCTCAAATGACTCTAATAGACGCATTTTAACAGGTATCTATTCGAAATTTGGCAGGTAAGCATGTTTTATCAACACAAATCACCATTCCAAATTTTAAACAAATCGAACCAGTTCTTATTGTAGCCCCCATACAAACCACCTTCCCGATTTTCACATAAATCTCTCAAATTTCATGAAAATAGAAAATATTTAATTAAAATTCTGTTTGTGTATGTTAAACGCGTACTTTAATAACCTTATCAAATCTGATTATCATCGGACCATTTTTGGACTTAGGTCCCATGTGGGAATTTCGCCCGATATTCAGTTGAAGTGATTTATTGTCAACAAAAAGAAGCCTATTCCACTCAAATTTGATTAGTGAGTGCTTTTTACACTTTTAAAGATTTGACAAAATATAGGTCTAATTAGTCCATGTTTGAACTTGGGACCCATTTTCCGGGAAACTCTGGTGTAGGGTATTTTATGGTCGGTCTTGACCGACTATAATTTTCTTACTTGTTATATTTCCTAAAGTAATAGACCTGTAATTTGGAACTTAGGATCCTTCGATGAAAAAAACACTTTTAAAAAGTCCTTTTCTGAAGGGGGGGGGGGGGGGTCAAAAATTTACTTTTGGAACATTTTATATTTCCTGAAAAAAATGACCCAGAAACTTTAAATTTGTAATGAAGCAAAAAAAAAACATTCTGGAAAAAAACGTTTTCAAAATTTCGTTTCTAAGGGGGTAAATGGAATAAAAAGTGTACTTTTGATAATTCCGTTTCTAAGAGTAGAAAAGCGATAAAAATAAGTGTACTTTTGGTACTTTTTATACTTGATTTTTTAAATGTAGATTACTTTATTGAAAAAAAAAGTATTCTGGAAACAGTACTTTTTGGAAATTCCATTTCTAAGAGTCTAAGTATTGTAAAAAAGTGTACTTTTGGTACTTTTTATATATTTTCTAAAATAATAATACAACCCACTTGAAATTTGGAATGCAGATTCTTTCGTCAAAAAAAAACATTTTGTAAAAGTTAATTTTGGAAATCTTAGGAGGAAAAAGGGCTAAAAATGTGATCTTTTGGTACTTTTTATATTTCCTAATATAATGGACCCAAAAACTTGTAATTGGATCCTTTGATGAAAAAAACATTATGGAAAAAATACTTTTTAAAAATTCTGTTTCTAGGAGGGGGGGGGGTCAAAAATTTACTACTGGTAAATTTTATATTTCCTGAAAAAATGGCCAAGAAACTTTAAATTTGTAATGACGTTTAAAAAAAAAAACATTCTGGGAAAAATCTTTTTCAAAATTCCGTTTCTAGGGGGTAAATGGGATAAAAAGTGTACTTTTGGTACTTTTTATACTTCATTTTTTAAATATAGGTTACTTTATTAAAAAAACATTCTGGAAACAGTAGTTTTTGGAAATTCCATTACTAAGGGTCGTAAGAATGGTAAAAGTTAACTTTTGGTACTTTTTATATATTTTCTGAAATACTAATACTTGAAATTTGGAATGTAGAATCCTTCGGCCATAAAAACATTTTGTAAAAAGTACTTTTTGGAAACTTCATTTCTTAAGACAGAAAAGGGCTAAAAATTTGTACTTTTGCTACACTCAAAAAATTATGTCATTAACTGTTTGTAGTTTATTTAAAAAGTTTTCCGTCTAGTCGTTTTTAAAAGAAAAAACATTTGTTTGATTTTCAGTTTTTATTAATGACTTCTTCAGTCCTTTGTTTCAAAAATGACATACTTAAAAATAAAGACTTTCAATAACATTTAATTTTTAAAGTCATTTATTTTTGTTCTGTAAGTAAAAACTACTGATTATTCTTTTGATTTTTAATGATTTGTGTAAGTAATTTTTTTTTAAATTGTTGGTATTTTTTAATGAAATATCATTAGTTTTTAACTACACAAGTCAGTTATTTTTTTGTAGAAAAAAAAAATCAAAAAATTATTTATAGAAATATAAAAACATGTTTGTATCAAGTGACTTTGGCACGATGGTTAGAGTGTCTGGCCAGAATGTAGTTGATTGCGGGATCGATTCCCCAAAAATTTTATAAAAAAATTTTAAAAAAATATTTCAATAAAAAATTGTAAAAAATTACCTACGAAATCATTAATTTTTATTGTTTTCGTAGGTTATTTTTTTTGAAATTTGTTGGTAAAAATAACAGAACTATCATTAATTTTTAATGTTTTCGTTGGTAATTTTTTTTGAATTTGTTGGTAAAAAAGAGTGAAAAAAACGTAATTTTTTAATGTTTAATGTTATTTATTTTAGAAAATTTTGTCAACAGTAAAAAATAAATGTTGATGTTTGTTAAAACAAGCGAATAATTACTGGGATGGTTTTCTATTGTTTATTCACAGGTTTTAAGTGTGTTTTTCATTTGTTTTTGCCTACAAAATATTTTGAGTGTACTTTTTATATTTCCTAAAATAATGGACCCAGAAACTTGTAGTTAGTAACTTAGAATCCTTCCATAAAAAAACACTTCAGAAACTTTAAATTTGTAATGAAGAAAAAAAAAACATTCTGGAAAAAAACTTTTTCAAAATTCCGTTTCTATGGGGGTAAATGGGATAAAAAGTGTACTTTTGGTAATTCCGTTTGTAAGAGTGGATAAGGGTAAAAAGTTTTTGGTACTTTTTGGAAATTCCATTTTTAAGGGTCGTAAGAATGGTAAAAAGTGTACTTTTGGTACTTTTTATATTTTTCTGAAATAATAATACTACCCACTTGAAATTTGGAATGTAGAATCCTGAGGCGAAAAAATCATTCTGTAAAAAGTGCTTTTTGGAAACTTCATTTCTTAGGATGGAAAAGGGCTAAAAGTGTTTACTTTGGTACTTTTTATGTTTCCTAAAATAATGGAACCAGAAACTTCTTATTAATAACCTAGGATCCTTTAATGAAAAAAAAAAACATTATGGAAAAAATACTTTTTAAAAATTCTGTTTCTAGGGGGAGGGGGTCAAAAATGTACTTGTGGTACATTTTCAATTTCGTGAAAAAATGGCCCAGAAACTTTAAATTTGTAATGTTTTAAAAAAAAATTATATAGAAAAAAACTTTTTCAAAATTCTGTTTCTAAAGGGGTAAATGGTGTAAAAAGTGTTCTTTTGGTACTTTTTTTATATTTAAAGGGGTTAAAACAGTGTACTTATGGTACCTTTTATATTTCCTAAAGTAATGGTCCTAGAAACTTGTAATTTTGAAAGTAGGATCCTTCGTTTAAATAAACATTCTGTAAATAGTAGTTTTTGAAAATTACATTTTCTACGGGGAAAAAGTGTACTCTTGGTACTTTTTATATTTCCTGAATTAATGGTCCCAGAAACATGAAATTTTTAATGTACCTTTTTTAAGTACTTTTTAGAAATTACATTTTTTAGGGGGAAAAGGGGTAAAAAAGTGCACTTTTAGTGCTTTTAATATATCCCGAAAAAATGGCCCCAGAAACTTGAAATTTGTTATGCAGGATCCTTCAGTGAAAAAATATTCTAGAAAAAGTACTTTTTGGAAATCTAATTTTTTAGGGGTGAAAAAAGAGTAAAAATAGCGTACTTTTCGTACTTTTTATATATCCTGAAAAAATGGCCCCAGAAACTTAAAATTTTTAATGCAGGATCCTTAGATGAAAAAACAGCCTAAAAAAGTTTTTTTAGGGGGAAAAGCGTTAAAAAAGTGTACTTTTTGTACTTTTTATATTTCCTGAAATAATAGCCCCAGAAATTTGATATTTTGAGTGTAGGATATTTCGTTGCAAAAAAAAAAACACTCCGGGAAGGGGGTGGGTGGTTTAACATGAAGTTTTTAATGCAGGATCCTTTGGCGAAAAAACATTCTAAAAAAAGTACTTTTTGGAAATTACATTTTTTAGGGGAAAAGGGGTAAAAAAGTGTACTTTTAGTACTTTTTATATTTCCTGAAAAAATTACGCCAGAAACTTGAAATTTGTAATGTAGAATTCTCACTCAGAAAAAAAAATTAACTAAAAAATGGAAAAATTAGCTAAATTCAAGGAAAAATTATAATGATTTAGTTTAATTGACATGTTTTCGATCTTTTAAGTTCATGATTTTTCTTAAAAATTAGGAAATACACATTTATTTAATATTATGCCAATTTGAACTTAAAAATGTGCTTTTGGAACTTTTCATATTTCATGAAAAAATAATCCTAAGGTGTGTTTTTTTCGAATTTGTTATTAAATTCCCATACAAATTTAAGTAGATATACACTTGATAAGTAGGGATATTTATATATTCTTAAAAGTTTAGTATTTATAAAAAGTGGTGCCAAATCTTGAAATTTTCGGTTATATCACTTACCAACACTGTTTTTTTATTTTGAAAAGTCAAATAAAAAATAAAAACAAATCCAAAAATAAGTTTGATTAATTTAAATTCTCAACAAAAAAATAAGTGTTTTAATTATGTTATCAATTTTATAAATTAAATAAAAATAAGTTTAATAAAAAATAATAAACATAAAGTGATACCAAGTACATTTCAAAGAAAAAAAGTGTTGCCAAAAATAGTAAAGTTAAGTAGTGATACCGTTTTTTTACAAGTAGTTATAGTTACATATAAAAAACTCGAAAAAAACACGCCTCTAGATTTTTGGTTTTTTTTCTCTTTGGTGAAAAAACATTCTGAAAAATGTACTTTCTAGAAATTCTGTTTCTTAGCGGGGTAAAAGAGTGAACTTAAAGGCAAATTCAATTCAGGATAAATACAAAGCACCAGAGTATCCTTTTTTTGCCTATATTTAGCCCCTAGAATCGGAATTTTAAAAACCTTTTTTATTATCATTAAAAATGTCATGGTCCTTTTTTTAAGAAGATCGAAAAAGTACCAACGATTTTTATACCCTTCACTTAGTGATATAGGGTATATATAAGTTTGTCATTCCGTTTGTAACTCATCGAAATATATATATGAGTCATTCCACACCAACTGTTCTACTACAGAAAAACCATGGTGGTTTCAATAGGATATCATTTGCAAAGTATTCGCCCTTAGGGCACTATTTGTTGAAGATAGATGGCAACCATATTCAACGTGTATGTTTCTAGATTGTTCTAGCTGCATTTTTGTCAGCCATTATATTTTTGAATTCTCTTTTATGTTATCATTCCTTTTTAAAACTTTAAACAGTAAAGACGCTTTTGTGAATTTAACTTTAAAACTTTTTATACTTTATATTTTAAATAAATAAATACTTAAAATAAACACTATTAAATAACAAAAATAAAATTTAAGATTTTTCAAAAAGTGGGCTTTGTAGGCATGGTCAAAAATTGAAAATTTCAGCATTTTTTGCCTAAGTATTTTTATTTCAATATTTATGCCAATAAAATGAAACACAGTGATGTCTTTAAAATAAAAGTTTTTTATAGATTTTTGTATGGGCTATCGATTAAAAAAATAAAAATTGGAAAATTTTCAGGAGAAGTTCTGAATTTTTTAAATTTAAACTTAAACTTTATTTATCAAAAAACATGCCACAATTTTATTTCTTTTTTAAATGTTTAAAAATTAGTTAAGGTGTATATCTATCTGTTCTGAAATTTTCAGAGATGCTTTTTCCTTGTTTTCGAGAATAAAAATGTTGAACATTGCACTATGCTTTTAATTTACAATAATGGGGTATATTACATATGCGAATGAGTAATATTAACTCTTAAAAAACATTTAAAATAGAGATGTGATTAAAACTTTTCCTTCGTGAGCGTGCGAAGGAAAATAAAAAAAAATCACACACGAAAACATCTCTATTTTAAATGTTTTTTAAGAGTTAATATTACTCATTCGCATACGTAATATACACCATTATTGTAAATTATAAGCATAGTGCAATGTTCAACATTTTTTTTCTCGAAAACAAGGAAAAACGCATCTCTGAAAATTTCAGAACAGACAGATATACACCTTAACTAATTTTTAAACATTTAAAAAAGAAATAAAATTGTGGCATGTTTTTTGATAAATAAAGTTTAAGTTTAAATTTAAAAAATTCAGAACTTCTTCTGAAAATTTTTCAATTTTTATTTTTTTAATCGATAGCCCATACAAAAATCTATAAAAAACTTTTATTTTAAAGACATCACTGTGTTTCATTTTATTGGCATAAATGTTGAAATAAAGATACTTAGGCAAAAAATGCTGAAATTTTCAATTTTTGACCATGCCTACAAAGCCCACTTTTTGAAAAAACTGAAATTTTATTTGTGTTATTTAATAGTGACCTAAGGGTGAATACTCTGCAATTGATTTCATATTGACATGACATCACTTTTTTTTTGCTGAACATTTGGTGTGCAATGCCTCATATATATATTAATGATCAGTGATCGATTTTAAGACATTCTAGTGATGCCCGTCTGTCTGTCCGTCTGTGGAAATGGTGATCACGGCCAAAGTATTAAACAGATATGACTAACAAGGGAAGTCTCCCTGGTGTCACCCTCCGATTTTCATGAAATTTTGATATGTTGTTAAGAACGAAAATTAATTCGACACGTATTTTTTTTTAGCGGCCCAAATTCATTTTTTAGAGGGGTCGATTTGTATGGGGGGAAATTGACCTTTTTCAGTTTTTCACGATTTAAGCCTATTTAAACAAAATTAATATAGGCATGTGTGGTATCAGATTAAAGGTATTAAAAATACCTATCTCGTGGTGTTAACAACGGGCCATAGAAGTTAATATTTTTCAACTTATTAACAAAAATGTCCTAAAATTTTAGTATTTTACTCAATATGACGAAAAGTTGGGCATGTTTGGACACGTTCTTAGCACACGTAGATAGGTTTTCCAAAGACCTTTCATTTGGTATGCAACATGACTAGGTTTCTTTGCATAGTATAGGAGATAAACGAAAAAAACTGAAAAATGGCCTTGTCTTCCCCCTCCTTTTTACCCCCTAAATATGAATTTGGGCCGCTAAAAAAAAATACGTGTCAATTTATTTTTTCTGCTTTACAAAATAAAACCACTTCCATAAAGATCCGCGGGTGACACTAGGGAGACTTCCCTTGTAAGCACAGTTACTTGTTCACTCAGAAAATTATGTAAGTTACTACATGTTAGTTGATTGTATATTTTACAGTAGTTAGTTGTTTTCAACTACAAAGTCAGTTGTTTTTGTAAGAAAAATATCAAACAACTATTTTTGTTAGTTATTTTAAGTCGTTTTTTTTTTAATAACTAATAAAAAAGTACTCGGCTGCTGGTTGAGACACACAACAGAATTGATCACCGAATGGTATTTAAACAAGTAAACACACATATTTTTACAAAAAAAAAATATTTTTCGCCTAATTTTTTTTCAGCAAAAATTTTTTTCGCGATTTTTTTTTTTTAAAAAAATTTTTTTTTTGTTTTTTTTTTGCAAATAAACTTTTTTACATTCTGGAGAGTATCAATCCGCAAGGTCAAATTTATATTTTTTACTTGTTTTCTTTCTTTTTACTCTTTTTGGGATTAGAAGTTTGAAAAAGTCTTTTTCAGAATTAGTTTTCCGCTGTGTAAGATCCTACACTCAAAAAAATATACTGGTAAAACGCCTGGTAAAATGCCTTGTAATCCCGTTCTACCAATATTTAACAATTTTCCTTGTTTTTAACAAAAAAAAATGTACTTTGCTCAAACGAGAACTACAGTTTTATTGGTAATTTTACAAATTTATTTTCGTAATTGTATTCTACCATTTTGAAAGGTTATTTTACAAAAAAAAACTGTAATTTTACAACAAAGTTTTTATTACGAGGATTCTAGTTGATTTACAAAAAAAAAATATTTTACAAAAATTAATTTATACGAAGATTTATGTTGTTTAACAAAAAAAACAATTTTTCTTTTTTTGTAAATTTTATATTTTTTTAAAAAAATTTCCAAGTCCCGGACTATTTTTTTTTTGTATTGAAAAATATTAAAAGTTGAAAAAATTTTGAAAAATTTATTACGAGGATTCTTGTTAATTAACAAAAAAAAAACAGTTATTTTACAAAAATGATTTAATTAGGAGGATTTATGTTGTTTAACAAAAAAAATTTTTTTTTTTTGTAAATTTACTATTTTAATTTGTATATTTACCATTTTTTTAAATATATTTATCAATTTTTCTTGTAAGTTTACCATTTTTTTTTTTAATTTTCCGGTTTTAAAACAATATTTTTACCAATAAAATTGGTTATTTTACCAATTTTTGGCGCATTTAAAATTACGAGGAAATCCTCGTAATTTTACTAGAATTTTACCTACCTCCTATTTTACGAGAACAGCCTCGTAAAATCACGAGATTTTTTGGTAACTTTACAAGGTTTTTTTTTTTGAGTGTACATTCCAAAAACCAAGTTTTTATGACAATTTTTTGCGGAGATCGAAAAAGTGCAAAATCACTCTTTTTTCATTTCTTATACCCCTCTTAAAATCTAGACTTCCAAAAATTACCTTTGTCAGAACTTTTTTTCGCTAGAAGGATCATACATTCCAAATTTCAAGTTTCTCGGACCGTTATTTTGAGAGATAGAAAAAGTAACAGTTTACAATTTTTTACCCCATTAAAAATTAAATTTTCAAAAGGAGCTTTTTATTACGATCTTTTTTAACTCTAGATCAATGGTTCCCAACATTTTTTACTCCACGCCCAACTTTTTAGTTAAAAAAATTGCCTTGTCCCCCCTACACTCAAGAAATATTTGTTAATTTTTCTAATTTTTGTTTCTAATACAAAATAACTTCTGTGTTATCAAAGTTTTTGTAAAATAAGCATTTAAACTAAGTTTTAAGTAAAAATTTTAAACAATTAACAAAATTTTTGTAGTTAATATTGATGAAAAAAAATAGTTTTTGTAGATAATTTGACTAAAAAAAATCTTGAAAATTTGCTCGTTGCCCCCCTGGAACCTTCGAATTGCCCCCCAGTGGGGCGAGAATCAAAGGAATATTTTAGAATATATAAAAAAGTCCCAAAGTACAAATGTTAACCCATTTGAAACGAAATTTAAAAAAAAAATATTTTTCTGATAATTTCGAATTCCCACGTCCATTATTTCTGGACATATAAAAAGTACCAAAGTAAATTTTAACCTTTTTCCACCTATGAAATCAAAATTTTAAAAAAGTGTTTTTTTTGTCTGCTAATTTAAAGTTCCCAGAGAAATTATTTCTGGACATATAAAAAGTACCAAGTAATTATAAAAGTACCATGAAAAAACGTATTTTTTTCTTAAAGTAAAAATTTTTAAATAAAGAAAGTACTTTTTTCAATTAAATTATAATTTCTGTTTTTGTTACCAAAATTCAATTTTTTTTTTGGCAAAAAATAAAAGTTAAGTAAAAAAGTACACAAACATGCATGATATGATGGCAATCAACATATGTTAAACAAATGTTTTAAAAGTATTTCTTTTTTTTTTAATTTATTTTTCTTTATAAGTGTTTTTTTTTTTTGAAACAATAATTTCTATCTTAATGGAGGTCATGATGTGTTCATCATGATATTGGAAGAAGAAAGAACTTTATTTTTTAAAAGCAAATATTTGCTGATGATTGAAAAGTAAGCAAATTTCAATTTTAAATTTGAATTGCAAATTAATTCAGTTACAAAATAATTGAGAGACTGACTGTAACACACAAATGGCATGAATAAAGATTTTATAATTTTTAAACAATAAATTTATTTTTTATTTAAAGCGAAGGCAAGGAAAAATATTTTGTATTTACATAAACTGTGTTGGAAGTATATTAAATAAATTATGGATGAATAATAAAACAAAATTTTTATCAAGGTCAAAAGTAATCAGAATATAGTACATTAAATAAATAAAGTTAAAAATATTTACATTTTAAACAGAAAAACATTTTCAAAATATTTACGCATTACTGGCAGTTTTTTGAAACGGAAATCTTGTTGAATAAGGATGTTATGTCGTATTGTTAGTACAGACGCAGACAGGGCAACTGGATTTGGCAGTAGACCATGAAACGAAATACTAATATGACAAAAACAATTTTTTTTTTTTCGAAAACTATAAAATCCAAGGAAGACTACAGATGAACTAAAAAAAATCGCTTTATGTTAAGACCTAGCCCTCATAATAACGTTTCCTTCATATTTGTGGGCATTTAAACCCAACAACCTAAAAAATTTTCAAAAAAATGTTCGAGACTTTTTTACTCTAAAACGCAAACAAAAATGCCAACAAAATTGTATCCGGAATTTTTCAGAACTTGAAAGATTTTAAATTTTTTTTCTAAAAGCATTTTTAACGAAACTTTTACTGCTAAACGCAAAAAATGATTAAGTTCGGCTAAATGATACACTCAAAATAATAACTCTGTTAAATTACAGAAAAACTCTGCTAATTTAACAGAGTACACCATACTAGGGCTGCCAATACCGGAGCGGTATTAGAAAATCGGTATTTCGATATTGGAAAATTTTCAATACCGAATTTTCGGTATTTTCGGTATTCATAAAAAAACATTTCTTTAATTCATTTCATAAATTTATTTACTTTAAAAGTGTATCCTGGAAGTCCTCAAAGTGTTACAAAAAATACCAACAATAGTTCTTCAAGTTTTGCAAGACTCAAAAAAGGTGGTCAAAATCTACTGCCAAATAACATATTTTTATTCAAATTTTAATAATTTTTTTTTTGGTTATTTGCCCTCTTTCCATTTAAGCAAAAATTGAAGTCCAATTACCTTCCTAAAATTTTGTATATGATTAGAAGTGAGTTAAATTTTGAAGCTAATTTAAAACAGTGGGCAAAAATACTGGGTTTAACCGTTTCCTGCGTTTGTAAAAGTTGTATGCAATACCGAAATCGAAATTGACTAAAAATCGGTATTTCGAATTTGAAAAAAGGCATCGAATTTCGACGAATTCGGTATTACCGAACTCGGTATTGGCAGCCCTACACCATACTTTTCCAGCTAACAACATTTCTTGGTAATTTCACTAAAAAACTCTGTAAAATCATTTTGACAGAAAAAAACTGTTAATTTACAGAGTTTATAGTAAAATATTGGTTAAATATGAAAGCTTTTCTACAGAGAAAAATCTGTAATTTTATTATAAAACTCTGTAAAATGATTTGGACAAAAAAAACTGTTAATTTACAGAGTTTCTAGTAAAATATTGGTTAAATTAACCACCATTTAGCAAAGAAAACTATGTAAATTTACATATATTTGTAAAATACATTTGATGCAAAAAAAAATAATTTACAAAAAAAACTCTGTAAATTTCCAGAGTTTAGTCAAATGCATGTTATTTTGTAAAATTTTTATAAGATTTCTGAAAAAAAAAATTTTGATAACTTTTTGTGCTACTTTTTCAACTTTTTCTCCAAAAAAAAAATATACAGATAAAATATTGATGTTTGGTAACAAAAACAAAAACTACTCAAAACAGAAAACTTTTTTGGTTATAAAAAAATACGAAGTAATTTCCTTAGATCTGTTTTTTAGCAGAAAACTCTGTTAATTATCTGTAAAATTAAGATTACAAAGTAAAAAGTAATATAACAGAGGAAACTTTGTTTTTTTGTCACAACAAAATACAAAGTATTTTCTTTAAATCTGTATTTTGACAGAAAAATCTGTCAAATATCTGTTGAATTTAGATTACAGTCATTTTACGGAGTATTTTACAGAGTTATTATTTTGAGTGTAATAACTGGTGAATGTGGAATGATTAGTTTTAATTTTCTCTTTCATTCAAAGTTTGTTTATAGCTCGATGATATAAAATTTTAAGTGTGACAATGGAAGAGTGCTGATGTCTTTGATGTCACTTAATTTATTTAAGATTTGTCATTGTACAGCTAAAATTACACAGTGCAACAAAAAATTACACATTGCAACAACAAAAATCAGAATGGGATAAAGCCAAAAGAAAATGATGATATTATTTATAACAAAACTCTCAAGACTTTTTTTAGTTTAGTGCGATTTTTTTTTTTTACACGCATTTGAAGTTGGTGAACTATTATTATACATTGTTATAATTACTTAAAAACTGTATAAGAGGCGTATACTTAATTTTGTAATTACCTTTAAATAACAAGCATACGCAACGGTGCACAAAAATAATTTCAAGTTTGGACGTTGGACTCCACATATCCAACAAGGGCACCTCTAGGGGCCCCTAAAGTAGGACATTTTAGTATACAAAAAATTAAAATTATTTTTAAATCACCAAAGCTGCGAAGGATTTCATTCCTTAATTTGATTTGGCTTTATGAATGAAAATTTAGTGATTGCATTTCCCAATCACATTTTAGCGAATTGAATGAATTCACTTTAGACTCATTCGATTTATAACTATCGAATGCATTCGATTTATTTTTCATTTGACTTTCAAAAATCGAATGCATTCGATTTTTTTTTTTCATTCAACTTTTAAAAACCGAATGCATTCCATTGCGAATGCAATCGATTTTCTTTTCATTCAATTTGAAAAATCGAATGGCTTATTCATTCATTGCATAAACAAATTTAAAAAACCAACCAAAATAGAGAAAAATGGAGCCAATTTTTTGTCCATAGTATCGCCAACACTCTTCACACTTTTTGTCGTGTACACTCAAAAAAATCATTAACTTAAACTTTGGAAAAATTTTCTTCAAAATAGTTTATAAATTTTCCCACAATTAAGTTAAATTTAACTAAAATTTTGGAAATTTTCCCAACTTTTAGGAAAAAATTTTAGTTCATGGACTGTTAAATAGGCCATAATTTTCCTTAAATAGAATTCCCTAATACATGGAAAAAATTCTTACCGCCAACTAAATTTTCCCTAAATAAATGAAAAAAAATCTTTATTTTTAAGACATATTTCTTAAAACAAAATTTAGTTCAAAAAAATCAGTTTTAGGACGTAATTTACTACCAGTTAGTTCATCATATTTATCTTCTTTAATTTGAGGAAGTTTTTTCCACAAGTTTAGTAAATTTTTCATAACATGAAATTGTTTAGTTGATTTATTTTTTTTTTCATGCTTGCTTGTAGTTCACATTTTGTTTATTATTTGTAGTATATAAAAAAGAGAGTTTGGTCTTGTATAACAAGTAATAAATTTAATGTTTACATTTTTTTCTACACATATATGTGTTAGGGAAAAAATTATATTTTAATCACAACAAATGCCTTGGCTTTGGCGTGTTTTCCCATAGTCTGGGAACAAACGTTAAAGACAAAGTCTTTGTTGTAATTTAACTCTAAAAACTAATGAAATTTATTACTTGACAATAAGAAACAAACGTTTTTTTATATTTTACACGCAGAAAAAAACATGGTTGCGGTGATCATGATTTAAGAGCGTCATATTATGATTGGGAATATGATTGTAACAATAATGTTAATATGATTGGAGGCAACAAGGAATGTTGATCATTATATGATTGCGGCAATTATGGCAGAAATGTTATATAATTATAATAATATAATTCTAGTTTAATTTTTATTTTTTTTTAAATTGAGAAAATATATTATTATATTTAACATTACATGTTTATAGAAATTCTTCAATACTTTTTTTTTGATAAAGTTCACACCAATAATTTATTTTTTGTTTTTAAATGTTGTTTTTATAAATATGAAACCATTTTTATTAATTTTGATTCAATTTAGTGGCAACCTGCATTTTACATCAATGATGTGCAATAAACTTATGGCATTTTTCTAAAAAAAATTTCATCAACGATAACATTTTTGTCAGTTAACATTGGATGATTGAATAAACCAGTAAGTTATTGACAAAATCATAACATATTTGCTACAAACATAACATATTTGCTACAATCATAACATATTTGTTACAAAATTAAAATTATTGTCAGCAATTATAACACATTCAGCAAACAAAAAATGCAAAAAAAAACATTTTAATATTTTCGATTATAAGTTTTTATTTAAAATGGAAAGCTATTTTTAAACCGCACAATAAATAAATTATATAAAGTAGATTTGTATTTTATTTCCTTCTGCGTTAATCCAATTTTTTAACTCAAATTGCCTTAAATTTTTTAAAGAACTAATTGTAAGTCGCGTCTTTGCGACTAACTGTTTGCTGGCAAAACACTAAACTGATGATAAACCTAACAATGTTTGCAAAAATCCATTTTCATTAAGTTGTGATTATCTAATGATTGTTATAATCATAATATGTTCAAATTTTTGGTGTGTCGAGAATATAATTAACTATAACATTGTTACAACAACCATATTGTACTTTTGGATGTAGCAATTATTTTTTCATGATTGAAGCGACTATTAAATGTCTAAAACAACCATATAAATGTTTAATTAAAATTTTAAAAAGTATAACGTGATTGCTGCAATCATAACTAGGTTTGGAGATCATAGTATAGTTGCCGTGATCATGTCGCAACCATATTTTTTCTCTGCGTGTAAATAAAAAATGTACATAATGAGAATTCTGTGTGTATTCACATGCTATTCTATAAATAAACCAATAAAAATATGAAATTAACTAATTTTTAGGAAAAATGTCCTCATAAAAAATGTTTTTTTAACTAAAAAATGAAAAAATTTTTCCCACTTTCTAGTTCAAATTGGTCCTAATTTTTAAGAAAAATATGGACTAAAAAGTAGGAATACATGGCAATGGAGCTAAATCATTATCAATTTTCCTTGGATTTAGTTAATTTTCCCATTTTTTAGTTAGTTTTTTTTTTCTGAGTGTAGGCAATTGATATGTGCATTTTTAAAATTTTCGGGAACATCAATTTTTTTGGATTCAAAATTAAGACCCATTAGGCTCATCATATGTAAAGAGAGTCGGCGATACTATGGACTAAAATTTGGCTCCGTTTTGCTCTATATATTTAAAAAATCGATTGCATTCGCAGTGGAATGATAAAAAATCGAACGCATTCGATTTTTCTAAATCGAATAAACAAGAAATCGAATGCATTCATTTTTTCCATTCAATAAATTCCAAGGACTGCATTCAATGTTGATTTATGAAATCGAATGCATTCACTGACTATGAAAATTGAATGGATTTTTTTGAGAATTCATTCAAAAAGGATTTCATTCTTCGAAGCTCTGAAAATCACCAACTTCAATTGGGTGTAAAAAAATCTCGCACTAAACTAATCTTGCATGGAAAATGTCAATGTTCTGACCAAGAAACCAGACCAACAAATTTTAATGTATTTCCACCCCTGAACTCGAATCTCCTGTAATCTAACAAAGAAGTTCCCCAAAGTAACCATTCCATTTTTTTTTTTTGGAAATTTATACACAAGACGAGAAAACAAAATCTAAATTGAATCCTTATGTATTTGGCCTTCTCAACTCGATTCCGTTCAGACAGTTCCGAATTAAATTTCATCTTAATTGTATTTGCTCTATCTTGTGTATACATAAAAAAAACAGATGAGTTGGTTTCCCTTTGCAGACTTTCCTTGTAAGATTACAAGAAACCCCAACAACAGAATTCCATTCTGATGGCGGAATCGAGTTCAGGAGGTCACAATACATGAAGATTCGATATAGATTCTTTTCTCTCTACATTGGGTTTTTCGAAAATTCACGTGTTGAAAAATACAAAAAACATGGTTTTAATTAGAGATGGGCGTGTGAGTGATTTTTGACTCACGCTCACGACAGGAATTTTTTAATCACGCACACTCACTCACGAGCAAATTTGTTCTACTCACACTCACAATCACGTGAGTAAATTTAATTCAACTCACACTCACGTGCACTCACTCAAGCTTCACTCACGTTGACTCACACTCACGAAACTCTTATTCATATAAAAAAAATTTAAAAACTAAAATTTGAAAAATCTTTTAAAATTTTCAACAAAATTTAAAGTTCAGCGTAACTTAAAAAATCGACTCACGCACACTCACGCAAAAATCTTACTCACGTACACTCACTCACGTAATTTTTTTCTCCACTCACACTCACGTGAGTAAAATTGAATTTTGTCACACTCAAGCGTGGTCACGCGTGAATCACGTTCTAATCTGCTCATGTGCCCATCTCTACTTTTAATGACAAGGGTACACCACAACAATGTTTGCCAAAGTTTTTTTTTTTGAGAAGTAGAATTATAATTTTACATTAAAACAATCCAACCCTATTCTTTATACACATTAAAATAAAACAGTTATGTTAAACAAGATAAGTGTGTGTGTTATAGTTTTATTAAATTTTCTTTTTGTAGGCTACAAAAACAATATTTGTAGGCTACCAAAAATAATTTGAAGGCTACTTGTAGGCTACACAATTCTAATGTTTTTGTTTTATTTGCTACTTATACATTTTTAAAAACAATCGTAAGCTCTCGCTACAAAAACAGAAATGTGCAAGTTTTAGTAGTTATAGCAATTGAATGATTTACATATTGTTTGTTTTTAAGACTACACATATCGTCAATTTTGGTTGTTTAAGCTACTTTCTTCGTAGTAATTTAAACGCTGGCTGATTCGAGTTAAGGGGGCCGAAATACATTATAATTTGTAAGTCTGACTTCTGGGTTAGAAACTTTTTACTACAGTAGGGAAATATAGGTTGGAGACCCCATAAAGTATGTATATTATTTATCCATGATAAATTCTAAGACGTTGTATGAACACTCAAAAAATTATGTCATTAACTGTTTGTACTTTATTTAAAAAAGTTTTACGTTTAGTCATTTTTTTAAAGAAAAAATATTTGTTCGATGTTCAGTTTTTATTAATGACTACTTCTGTGCTTTGTTTCAGAAATAACATCATAAAAAATAAATACTTTCATTAACATTTAATTTTTAAAATCATTTATTTTTGATCTGTTAGTAAAAACTACTGATTATTCCTCTTATTTCTAATGATTTGTGTTAGTATTTTTTTTAAATTGTTGGTATTTTTTAATGATATATCATTAATTTTTTACCTACTTTGTGGGTTATTTTATTTAGAAAAAATTCTAAAAATTATTTATAAAAATATAAAAAGAAATATAAAAACATGTTTGTATCAAGTGACTTTGGCACGATGGGTAGAGTGTGTGGCCAGAATGTAGTTGATTGCGAGATCGATTCCCCAAAATTTTATTAAAAATTTTTAAAAAAATATTTCAATGGAAAATCGTAAAAAATAACCTACGAAAGCAATAATTTTTAATGTTTTTGTAGGTTATTTTTTTGAATTTGTGGGTAAAAATAACAGAACTATCATTAATTTTTAATGTTTTCGTAGGTTACTTTTTTTCAAATTTGTTAGTAAAAAAGAATGAAAGAACGTTATTTTTTAATGTTAAATGTTATTTATTTTAGAAAATTTTGTCAACAGTAAAAAATAAATGTTGATATTTGTTAAAACAAATTAATAATTACTGGGATGGTTTCCAATTGTTAATTCACTGGTTTTAGACGTGTTTTTCATTTGTTTTTGCCTATAGAATATTTTGATTGAATGTCCGTCGGTCTGTAGATAACACGATGCAGTAAAAAATAAAACAGATATCCTCCTGAAATTTTGGGAGGAATATGTCTTATAGTCATAGGCAGGTTAAGTTTGTAAACGGACACAATTGGACTAGGGCGAAAAAAGTTTCTCTTCAAGAAAACGCCATGTTTTTTGCAAGTTTTTTTTTTTGATTTTTGTTAAGCAAATTTAACACTTTTATGCTAGAGAAGTTCAAAGTGCTACACTTAGACCCCGGGGACTAGAAATAGTGGGTTTTTCGTCCCGCCCCCCTTTTGTGGGCGTGGATTTAAAAAAATCATTAAAATATTGGTAAAATGGTATTACTTATGTGCAAAAAGCATAATAAATAAATTGGTAAATATTTATTGCGAGAGGGGAGGGTTTCTATTGAGGACCTGATTAGGTGAAGACCCCATTTTTCTGACCCGATGGGTGTAGACCCCATTGGTCCCAGACCCAGTTGGGTTCCTTAGGTATCGCCATAGTTTTTGATCTAAAATTTTTGTCCGTTTTGCCCATTAGGGTCTTGAGAATCTTTAAAGCTGAATAACTCAAAAACTATTATTATTGGAGAGGTTTCGGCTATTTTGCGGTCTTGTTTGTGCTGAAAGTTACTAAAATGCCTTAAGACTTTGTAGGAAATATTTACCGAGATATGAGCATTTTAAATTTTTCGGTAATGGCAATTTTTTTTTTTTTTTTTCTTAAATATTTTGAAAAATTTACTAAACTTAGAGAAAATATTCCTTAAGACAAAAGAAGAAGATAAATATGATGAACTAGTTTGTAGCAAATAATTTTTTAAATCTGAAGAAGAGGAATATGCCCTTAAAATAAAGTTTGTTTTTCAAATATTTGGGGGAAAATTTCTTTGGCGGTAAGAACTTCTTTTATGTAGTAGGAAATTATATTGAAGGAAAACAATGAACTATTTATCAGAAAATGAACTATATTTATTTCCTTACAGTTTAAAAAGTTTCTTAAGGTTAAGTTAAATTTAACTAAATTGAGTCCTAACTCAAAAAAGGAAGCTTTTTCGAGATTTTTAAAAAGCATATATCTCGGTAAATACTCCCGACACGACAAAAAATCCAAAAGCAGTTTCGCCATCAATAATATATATAATAATAATTTGATCCAATGCACAGTAGGTAATTTGAACCGAAATCTTGGCCAAAAATCATTTTTCGAACTAACAATAATAATGTTTTTGTTAATTACGTTCGATTTAGAAAATATTAAAGCAAATAACTGCATATTGGGTTTTTCCAAAAAACAAATATAAACTGATTGACGGGCAGTCGAATTCGGCATTTTCAAGCACGTGCACAGTGCAATATAAAACGCCTAATTTTGATATAAATTCAAACGATTTTTTCAGCTATTAAACATAAAGAAGGATATCGTGTATAATATGGAGAAGAGAGGGGATATGAAGTAATAAAAAAATAGCAAAATATTTTGGTGGACGTTATTGCTTTTTTTAACAAAACGTGTAATTATAACTTAACCTTAAATAAATGACTTTTTCAATGAATATAAACTTCGCATAAGCTTTTAATAATGTTAGCCGTGGTGTGCCGTGTTTTTGATTGATGAAAAATTTAAAGAAAATAATTCTGAATTCATTTTTTTTTATTTTCCGTTGCACTTTTTTGCACTTTTTGAGATATCAATTTTCTTTCAGACAGCCTCATCTTGCCATATCTTGAACTTTCTAACGTTTGGATTGGGAAAAGAACTAAGAGAAAAAAACCCTGTTGCTGTTTATAATTTTGTTGTCAGTAAAATTGATTAAAATAATGTTTTAAACCAATATTTGGCTTCGTTGAAGGAAATAGTACGAACTTTTTTTGAAAATTTTTCGTTAAGGTGGTACAAGGCCCACTCAAAAAATAACAGCTTTTTTCAGCAAAATCAAACAAAATGGTTTATGTGCCATTTTGTTAGCCTTCTTGCGTATTTTCTTCGTGCCGAGTTTCAAAAAAATTAGCCTATTCGTTTTCGAGATATTCAGTATTTTCCCTTTTTTTCGTATGGTGGCAACCCTAAAAATTTCCACGATTACCAAATTCATAAAATCCAGCTGTGCGTGTTCACAAAAA
Organism: Pegoplata infirma; assembly: GCA_963921195.1. Lineage (NCBI taxonomy): Eukaryota > Metazoa > Arthropoda > Insecta > Diptera > Anthomyiidae > Pegoplata > Pegoplata infirma. Next base: position 171,618,685 of record OY992538.1, on the reverse strand, counting down.
ACTCTTAAATTTAAAATTTCAGCCATATCGGTCTAAAACTTTGGCTGTAATTATTTTTGGCCTAAAAATTGGCTCAAATTACCCAGTGTGCAATGATCAGTTTTTATTCATTTTTCCAATTTTATTACAAATCATTTTTAATAATTTAAACGGGAACTGGTAACTATGACCGTCGTCTCGATGTAGCGAAATCGACCAAGGGTTTTGTGGGAATCGAACCCACGACCCCCGTTTCATAGGCTAGCACGCTACCAACTAACCTACAGGGGCCGCCATATACTAATTTACGAAAATCAGTTTGTAAAAGACTTGAGCCTATTAATTTGATTAGATTTTTTTTCTCAGTGTAACTCAATTTTAAGTGCGATAATTTGTTTACTGCTCTTTTATAATTATCTGACTTACAATATTTTACTACCATCTGTTTCATATTGAATTTCTTTAATTTTTTTTAGCATTTTATTTTTATTTATGTAGTTCAATAAACTTTCTTGCATATTTTTAGTTTTGTTTTATTATTGTTTTCTTTAATTTTTTTTGTTTTCTTCTTTTTTTCCTCTTTAGTAGTTTTTCTTATTTGACCTAAATTTATTGTATTTTTTTAGTAATTTTATTTTTTTATTGCTTTAGATTTTATGCAATTTTTCAATTAACATTTTTTTTGGACTGAAAATTTAGTTTGAAATATTTATTGCTGCTATTGCAATTTTGTAGTTAAAATAATTATAATTTTTTTGTTTGAATTTTGTGTTATTAGTTTTTTTTTTTAAATATTTACCTTTATGCTATTTGGATCTGGTTCTGCAATTTACGGTTGTTAAAACTCAACTCAAGCATGTATTTTTGTTAACATCTATTTATTTTTTTTCTCAATAAACAAAAAAATTATATTTGTTCACCAAATAAAAATAAAAACAAATAAAACATAAAAAATAATATTTGAATGCTTTCAAAATTATTTTGCACTAAACAAAATTTACATGGTTTATTTTGAAAACTGTAAAGAAAAAGAGAAAAAAGATAGAAATAATTAGTTGGAATTGAATTGGTTATGAATTTATAAGAAAATGAATTGAAAATATTGATTTTAAATTTTATTAAAAACTAGCTGAGATGTCCGGCGTTTTTCGGGTCAACTCAGATATAAATATCTTAATAGCTTCACCTCAGCGCCACCTATCAGGGCCATTCATAAATATACAATTTTCCTACGACAAAACATACGTAAATTCTGAAGTGCCTTCAAATTGCATGGAAATAACGAATTTTGTTAAAAACTTCATCCCCGCGCCATCTACTAGGTCCAAATTTTCTCAGCAAACTAATTTTTGTTTAGGAAATTCATTTTGTGAATTTGAGTCAAATCGTGTCATAAATACAACAATTGAAATATCACGAATACAGCGTCACCTATCGGGGTTAAACTTAAGAGAAACCTTCCTACAGACCAAACAAATATATTGTCCAAGTTTGGAGTCAATCACTCCAGCAGTTCTAAAGTTTTACAACTACGAAACAGAACTTTTTAATAGATAAGAAAATATTTTAAGATATAAATTACCATGCCCGGCCGGAACTTCGTTATCGGTTATATTAAGTACCTGACAATAAAATGATCAAAATTTGAATCAGAAGGTTCAAAAAATTATAACTTAACATTTTTTTTAAATTGTCGTGAGCTTTTTTCGAGAGGGGGTTAGGCGGGAGATGTAGAGGGGCACCTTCCTTCATTTATTATTCTTTTTAAGTAATATATTTTATCATTAGTTTAATTATTTATTTTACATATACCAACGCCCACAAAAGGGGCGGTCTGATAAAAAGTAAATTTTTTAATCGCCTGAATACAAGAGCAGGGTTTTAAACTTTCTCTAAAATCAAATTTATTCATTTGTTTAACAGAAATACAAAAAATATGTAAAAAAATCTCCCCAGATTTTGCCCATTTACAAAAAGGCAAACCTGCCGATTTCCATAAAGGTTTGTTTAGACCGAATTTGCATTAAGCAATTTTAATTACGGTAATTTTTATGTGTCTCTTTTGACCTTGTCGTTTATGTTCACACTCTGGTAATTCTGTTGTCCAAAAAGATATGTGAAAATAGTCTACAGATTGAGAATTGCGAATGAAAACACAAAACGAATTGCCAGTACGAGCAAGTTTTTCCCCTTTCCATTCCTCTCACCTCTCTCTTCTCTAAACTAAGAATTGCGGCAATTTAAATTGCCCTGTCTAATGGTAGGAACAGAACAAGCCCGGCACGACTTTTTCCATACGATTTGACAGTTAAAAACCGTGACCGGCACGACAAAAAATTAAAACTTATTTTATTTTATCTCCGGGTTCTCTCAATCTCCCTCCCTCTCACACTCCAGGGTTGACGCATTTTCTCAACAATTTTTTATTTTTTCATTCACAATGGTGTAACAAACGTACAGTAGTGCCAACTTAATCCCATTGACTATGTGATAAGCGATTTTTTCCGTAAAATTACTCTAATTTTATTAAAAGTTAGCACCACTGAACAAACAAATGACATTTTTTGCCGTCGCCGTCCCCCGTCATTGATTTGTGCCTATATTCTCCGGCAACGGCGACCGTCCCCCGTGCCGTGCTTGTTCTGTTTCTACCTTAAATTGGGGCTTACATCATTGGATTTTTGGTATTATTTCTCTTTTGAACACATGCAAAACATATCAAAATCGTACCAAAATCCTATGATGTAAACACAGCCAAACTTCAGCGGTCTAGCTCAGGTCCTCGCTGAAAAGCAAAAAGTCGTATAACGCTGGAAATTATAAAGTCGCACAGACTTTTTCTATGCACTCAAAAAAACCTTGTAAAATTACAAGAAAAGTTTGTAACTTGTTTTTTGCTACCTCCTATTTGACAAGAATACCTTGTTATTTTACAAGCTTTTTACCAATAATTTTGTAATTTTGCAAGCTTTTTACTAATAAAATAAAAGCTTTTTACCAGTGTTGGCTACCGTTACACTTTCAATACCGTTAGCGATTAAAAACCCTTTAATATTGACTACCGTTACCAATACCGAAATAAGAAAGTTAAAATACCGTTACCGATAAAAAAAACCGTTACCTTTATTCGGATTTTTACCAGTATTTTATTGGGTTTGTTTAAGCATTAATATTACTTATTTTAATTTTTTTGTGGATCAAAAATACTTAAAATAAAAATTAAATTGTTGTTCATTGCCAATCCCAACCAATGATCACATTCGCAATTAACTAAATTCGAATATTGATCTTGGACCTCATAGAGATTTAATATTATTGATCAGTGATCGATTGTAAGCGATGTTCGTCATTCCGTCTTTAGAAGACACGATACGGTCCAAAATAAACGTGCTACTCTGCTGGTACGAATACGTCTTGTGGTCATAGGCTAGTTAAGTTCCGAAATGGGAAAATCGCACCAGATGAAAAAAAGTTCCCCCCTGAAAAACTTACAAAACCCCAGAAAAACATATTTCATTTAATTTTTATACCCTCCAACTACAGTATTGGAGTATACTCACTTTGTCATTCCGTGTGTAACGCATCAAAATATTGGTCTAGGATCCCATAAAGTATATATATTTATGATCACTAAGACATTCTAGCGATGTCCGTCCGTCCGTTGTTAGTAGTTAACACGATGCAGTTCAAAATAAAAGACCTAGACTCCCAAAATTTGGCACTAATATATCTAATTTTCCTAGGCAGGTTAAGTTCGTAAATGAGAAGCATCGGATCAGGGGAAAAAGTTCCCCCTTGAAGAACTAAACCAACCTCTGAAAAATACCATTATTTTACATGATTTTTTGTGTTTTTGTTTAAAAAATTCAACATTTTTATGCTACAAGAAGTTCAAAGTCCTGCATTTGCACCCAGAGGATTGAAAAATGGCTCTCGGCTTTCGGTCCGCCCCCCTTTGTTGGAGTGGATTAAAATTTTCTTTTTTAAAAAATGATAAACTGTCTTTAGTGCAAAAATTATAAGAATGAATTTTTAAACATATATTTTGAGAGGAAATTTGCCCCCCCCCCCCCCCCAAAAAAACGCCCCTGCATTTTTTGCATGTTGGAGAGTATAAAAGATAAGGCACATCCGAATTTAACACTCTTACTTGCATTTTGTTTATTTGTTTAGAAAATGTGAAGTTCATTGACCAAGATTAGTAAATGCGTTTTTTTTTCGGTTTGAACCTTTTGGGGCTTGGCTTGGCTATAGCAAAAAAAATAATTTCTTAACATCTATGACGAGAGGAAAGGTGTTCCTTTCGATACCGACCGCCCTCCCTCCCCCTTAAAAAACAATCCCTAAAACATCCTTGCCAAGTTTTTTTATCCTTGCCGATTTTTTTTAACAACAGGACAAACAATTTTGATAATTTTAACAAAGAAATCTGCTGATTTCAAATAAACAGTTTAGGGTGTATATTTGAAATCAGCATATTTCTCTTTTAAAATCAGCAGATTTTTCTGCTGTCTTGAAGGTTTTTACAGCATATTCTGGATTATCTAGACAGAAATTTAGCAAACCGCGTCAGCTATTATCAGCAGATTTCTCAAATGGCTCAAAATGCAGATTTTTTTGCTTATTGGACAAAGGTGTCTCTACAAACATGTGTTCGTATTTGTTGAATTTCAATATTGCGTGAATATTTTAATTTAATTCTGAGATACTTCATAGTATTTAATAGTATACTATAGTACAAATATAATAGTATACTATAGTACAAATATAATTGTGTATAGAAAATGTACAGAATTAAGTCGTTTTTAAAAGTTTTTTAAACTAATTTTTTATTTTTTCGCGTTTTTAACAAATTTGTGACTTGTTAACTTTTTATTTATAATACCGGTACGTACCGGTATTGATGTTTCGGTAACGGTTCACCGATACCGAAATAATCGAAAATACCGTTACTTTTACCGTTACCGATATAAAAAATATGTAAGATCAATACCGTTACCGATACCGTTATTCGTTTTGGTTGCCAAACCTGCTTTTTACTAATAAAATTGTACATTTACATTTTTTTTGACGCGATAAAACTTACAAGGAGGTTTCGTAACTTTACTAGATTTTTTGCTACCTCCTATTTTACGAGAATTCCTAGTAAACATTACGAGATTTTTTGTAATTTTACAAGATTTTTACCAATAACATTGTAAATTTATAACTTTTTTGGAGAAATAAAACTTACAAAGAATTCTCGTAAATTTACTAGATTTTTTTTTGGTAAAAAACCTTGGAAATTTGTAAAATTGCAAGAAAAACTGTAAATTACAAAAAAAATATAAATTTCTATCGAAAATTATTTGTTAAAAGCAAGGAAAACTGTCAAATATTGGTAAAATGGGATTACGATACTTTTTCTAGTAATTTGACAAGGTTTTTTTTGAGTGTGGGAAAAATGCCGCAGAATCCGAGAATATTTCTTTTAGAAAACTGTTTCAGAATCTGGTACGTTTTCTATCACAAAATATCTCAAAATCTGAGACAATTCCTATAGGAAAATATCTCTGAATCTGAGAATATTTTCTAGGAAAAATGTACCAGAATCTGAAACTTGCTTTAGGAAAAATGTTTCAAAGTCTAAGACTTTTTCTATAGGAACAATTTTTCAGAACTTTTTCAGACTTTTTCTGTATAAATTTTTAGAATCTGAGACTTATTGCATAGGAAAAATTTCATAGAATCTGAGACTTTTTCGATAGGAAAAATTTCTTATAATCTGAGAATTTTTCTATAGAAAAAATGCTTGAGACTTTTTCTTAAGAAAAAATATTTTATGATCTAAAACTTTTTCTAAACGACAAATGTGTCTGAACCTTAGACTTTTTCTTCACAAAAAAAACTCTCAGAATCTGATACTTTTTTATACAAAAATTTCTTAGAACTTTTTCTGTACAAAAAGACTCAAAACCAGAGTCTTTTTTATTGAAAAATGTTTCATAATTGGAGACTTTTTTATAGAAAACATATCTCAGAATCTGAGACTTTTTCTATAGAAAAAATGTCTCAGAATCTGAAACTTTTTCTTAAGAAAAAATATCTTACATTCTGAAACTTTTTCTATACGACAAATGTGTCAGAACCTTAGACTTTTTTACACGAAAAATGTCTCAGAGTCTAAGACTTTCTCTATACGAAAAATTTCTTGGAATCTTAGACTTTTTCTATACGAGAAATGTCTCAGAATCTGAGACATTTTCTATACGAAAAATGTCTCAAAATCTAAGACTTTTTTTCGAAAATTTATTCAGAATCGGAGACTTTTTATGTTGGGAGAATATGTCCTATAGAAAAATCTGATTGTCAGACATAGATTTTTTTTATACAAACAGTGATAGTCATTAATAGGACAGTGCCAATTTTTTGTTTCCTCGAACATGTTGTGTATTGGTTTAGTTCTTTAAGGGCAAACTTTTTACCCCTGGGCCGATTTTGCCTTTTAGGAACTGAACTTCCTAAGACTATGACTATAAGATATATTAATGCCACTTTAAATGTATAGTTTTCATACCCTTCATTCTAGTGATAGTGGGTATATATAAGTTTGTCATTCCGTTTGCAACAGCTCGAAATATTGGTCTAGGACGCTATAAAGTATAACACAAAAGAGAAGTCCAAATTGAAAAAATATTAGGTAAAAAAATTTTGAGTGAAAAAAAAATTGTGAGTGTAAATGAATTTTGAGTGTGTCTGGGGGTCGTGGGTTTGATTTCCACCAGAAGGGTTGGTCTGTTTCGCTACAACTAGACAATGGTCATCGCCACACGTCCCGGTTAGGTTAATTTAGTATATGATTTGTATATTTTTTTTAGAATTTTTATACCCTCCACTCTAGTAATATATGGTATATATAAGTTTGTCATTCAGTTTGTAACTCATCGACATATCGGTCTGGGACACCATAAAGTATATATATTCATAGTCCCCGATCGATTTTAAGACATTCTAGCGATGTCCGTCTGTCTTTCTGTGGAAATGGTGATCACGGCCAAAATATTACACGGAGATGACTGAAACTTAATGTATTTTTTGGAAGTTCTCCAGAGAAGTTTGGTATTGCATTTGAGTGATATCAATTCAGCGGTTCAAAAGTTATGAACGAAAATGTAAGGACACCTCAAAAATGTTAGTACATTCAACATAACCTAAAAATGCAAAATGCTTTAATTCGGCTGCTGGTTGACTTATGTGAACATAATTGAACACCAAACGTTATTTAAACAAGTAAGAATATATTTTTTGACAAAAAAAAAGAAACAATTTTTTTTCAAAAGTAATTTCCTTTTAAATAAAGTTTTTGCAATAATCTTTTAGAAATCACTACATTCGGCAAGGTCGAATTTAACATTCGGCAAGGTCGAATTTAACTTTTTTACTTGTTTTAAATGAATTTTCCGCCGAACGATTCTTAATTCAAAAAACTAAAAAAGTGTTTTTGAGCTCAACTTCACTTTTATTTATAATGTTTTGATGATTGTGGAGAGTATTTAAGGATTCGACCAATCGAACTTAACTTTTCTACTTGTTAACAAGTACCATAAAATTTTAACTTAATTTTTTTGTAGCTAAAAATGTGTATCAGAATCTGTTTTAAAACTCTTTATTTTAACAACACAACTTGATTCGCTTTTAACAGTTTTGTATTCAAATTTGCTGTTATTCAGTTATTATTGAAATTTATTGAATAAACTCAAACATGTGTGAAAAGAAAATAATTAATAACGTTTTTTTTTTTTATTTTTTAAGCCATAAAAGAAAAAAAAACTGATGACCGTAATTTACAGCAACATTGATTTTGACAGTGAAATGTAAAATGTTATGAAAAATCATAAATATTTTAGTTTTTTTATATAATCCACAAAACTATTTAACGATGTTAAAGTGAATGAAGTTGGTGAAGATGATGAATTTTTAGTGATTTTATTACAATTTGCGAATGAAGTGTTTCTTCACTAAATATGATGTTAAATTTAATTAATATTAACAAATAATTATGGTGATTAAATAAATTTATGATAATTACTGTTAGGAAAAAAATTCAACTACGTTTAAAATATGAAATGAATAAATGCAACAATGTTTTGAAATTTATTTACCGTTAATAATTATGAAAGAATGGAGATTGGGTTGGAGTGATTTTTTTTTTTTTTATATTCAAAATGTTTTTAGCAAAAATGTTGTTGGGTGTAAAAATATCTGTGTTCACCTTGTGTATTAGGATTGAAATTGTCTCAGAATCTGAGACTTTTTCTATAGAAAAACTGTCTCAGAATCTGAGACTTTTTCTATAGAAAAACTGTCTCAGAATCTGAGACTTTTTCTATAGAAAAACTGTCTCAGAATCTGAGACTTTTTCTATAGAAAAACTGTCTCAGAATCTGAGACTTTTTCTATAGAAAAACTGTCTCAGAATCTGAGACTTTTTCTATAGAAAAACTGTCTCAGAATCTGAGACTTTTTCTATAGAAAAACTGTCTCAGAATCTGAGACTTTTTCTATAGAAAAACTGTCTCAGAATCTGAGACTTTTTCTATAGAAAAACTGTCTCAGAATCTGAGACTTTTTCTATAGAAAAACTGTCTCAGAATCTGAGACTTTTTCTATAGAAAACTGTCTCAGAATCTGAGACTTTTTCTATAGAAAAACTGTCTCAGAATCTGAGACTTTTTCTATAGAAAAACTGTCTCAGAATCTGAGACTTTTTCTATAGAAAAACTGTCTCAGAATCTGAGACTTTTTCTATAGAAAAACTGTCTCAGAATCTGAGACTTTTTCTATAGAAAAACTGTCTCAGAATCTGAGACTTTTTCTATAGAAAAACTGTCTCAGAATCTGAGACTTTTTCTATAGAAAAACTGTCTCAGAATCTGAGACTTTTTCTATAGAAAAACTGTCTCAGAATCTGAGACTTTTTCTATAGAAAAACTGTCTCAGAATCTGAGACTTTTTCTATAGAAAAACTGTCTCAGAATCTGAGACTTTTTCTATAGAAAAACTGTCTCAGAATCTGAGACTTTTTCTATAGAAAAACTGTCTCAGAATCTGAGACTTTTTCTATAGAAAAACTGTCTCAGAATCTGAGACTTTTTCTATAGAAAAACTGTCTCAGAATCTGAGACTTTTTCTATAGAAAAACTGTCTCAGAATCTGAGACTTTTTCTATAGAAAAACTGTCTCAGAATCTGAGACTTTTTCTATAGAAAAACTGTCTCAGAATCTGAGACTTTTTCTATGAAAAACTGTCTCAGAATCTGAAACTTTTTCTATAGAAAAACTGTCTCAGAATCTGAGACTTTTTCTATAGAAAAACTGTCTCAGAATCTGAGACTTTTTCTATAGAAAAACTATCTCAGAATCTGAGACTTTTTCTATAGAAAAACTGTCTCAGAATCTGAGACTTTTTCTATAGAAAAACTGTCTCAGAATCTGAGACTTTTTCTATAGAAAAACTGTCTCAGAATCTGAGACTTTTTCTATAGAAAAACTGTCTCAGAATCTGAGACTTTTTCTATAGAAAAACTGTCTCAGAATCTGAGACTTTTTCTATAGAAAAACTGTCTCAGAATCTGAGACTTTTTCTATAGAAAAACTGTCTCAGAATCTGAGACTTTTTCTATAGAAAAACTGTCTCAGAATCTGAGACTTTTTCTATAGAAAAACTGTCTCAGAATCTGAGACTTTTTCTATAGAAAAACTGTCTCAGAATCTGAGACTTTTTCTATAGAAAAACTGTCTCAGAATCTGAGACTTTTTCTATGAAAAACTGTCTCAGAATCTGAAACTTTTTCTATAGAAAAACTGTCTCAGAATCTGAGACTTTTTCTATAGAAAAACTGTCTCAGAATCTGAGACTTTTTCTATAGAAAAACTATCTCAGAATCTGAGACTTTTTCTATAGAAAAATTGTCTAAGAATCTAAGACTTTTTCACAGTATTTGGAATTAACAGCAGATTTCATTTAAGAAAAACTGTCTGTGACAGCCGAAGTCGAATATACAAAAAAAAAATATTTTTTTTAGTAAAAATATAATTCGGCCAACCCGAATTTAACTTTTTTTACTGGTTCACTCTATCTCAATGTTTAGAATTAACAGCAGATTTTATTTAAATGATAATCTTAATTTTGAAATGTAATATTTTGATTATTTTTTTGTAATTAAATAAAATCATTTTGGTGTGTAATTAAAATTAGCAATTACTAATTAAACTAAACCGAATTGTGTAGTAGCATATTAGCAAAATAATTCTAAATTGTAGCCATGCTTGACTTAATTTTCCTATGGCTAATTCTCAGTAATTTGTAATTTTTTTATTTTAATTTTCAAATAAAGTAATTGTGATTCTAACACATTGTTTAAACAATTTGTTAAAAAAAAATTATTTTTGTGAAATTTGATCAACTAATTCAAGTAACTAATCAAGCATTAAGTGCTTAATCGTAAATACTTTGTAGGTACATTTTGTTAGATTATAAAAATAACAAGTGAGAGTGTTAAATTCGGCTGTGCCGAATCTATTATACCCTCCAACATGTAAAAAAATTAAAAAAAAATTTTGACAGGGGCGTGTTTTAAGGGAGGGGCAAGGAAGGGGGAGGGGTCGGTGAGCTGGGGTGACTCCTTGGCCCTCACGGTATATGTTTACAAGTTAATTTTTGTCTGCTTTGTGCACTAAAGTATTATAGTTTTATAATTATTTAAATTATTTTTTATCCACGCCCTTCAAAAAGGGGCGGGGCAAAACAAGTGACATTTTTTAATCCCCTGGGTCCAAGCGCAGGACTAAAACTTCTACGAACATAAAAATGTCTCATTTGGTTCACAAAAATACAAAAAAACCTCAAAAAATTTGTATTTTTAAGAGGTTGGTTCAGTTCTTTAAGGGGGAACTTTTTTCCCCCTGGTCCGATTTGGCCCATTTCCGAACTTAACCTGCCTAGGAACATGAGACATATTTATGCCAAAATTGAGGGGTCTAGCTTTTTTATTTTGGACTGCATCGTGTTAACTACAGACGGACGGACGGACGGACATCGCTAGAATGTCTTAGAATCGATCACTGATCAATAATATATATACTTTATGGGGTCCTTGACCGATATTTCGATGCGTTACACACGGAATGACAAAGTGAATATACCCCCATACTGTAGTTGGAGGGTATAAAAATTGTTTTCAAATTTTTGTTTCACATTTGACATTTGAGTTTTTTTCAATTGTTACTTTGAAACTTTTAAATCTAACAAAAATGTAGTAAAATGAGGAGTGGTTGTTTTAAAAAATTAAATGTGAACCCACTAACAACATCATCGTGCTACTTGACTGTGATTAAATTTTTGTTACAATTCAAGCACATTTATTTAATTAATCTCGTCTGATGAGGGCCTATTTATTATTATAAATGTATCTTTTCTGTTTTTGTTTTGTTGTTTTTTCAACAAAAGATTTTATTTTATATGTACCAATTTATCAAATAAAAATTATCTTTTAAAAAAAAAATGTGGTCATTGCACTGTGTTACAAGTAGCAAAACCAAGTAGATAAAGTGTTAATAATTGTTATTTTTTTTAAATATTAAGAAGAATAAAATAAATATGGTTGTTAATTTTTTATCGCCTTCAGAGGAAATTGTTCTAGGTCGTTATTACGATTAAATGTCAGAAAATGGAAAGGAATATTTATATATTATTTGTATACGCTTGATTCTGCACCAATTTTAGATGTAATTCATAAAAGATCGATTGAAGTTATAAAATTTTACTTAATTGGTGTAACAATCGAAAAGTGCTGATGATGGATGGTTGGTAACTTTTGAACGCTTAGCCTGTGTTGCCACATAATTTTTTACATATTTTCTTAAAAGTTGGCAACAATGAGAAAAAGAGAACACTGTGTAACAGGGATGGAATATGGCAACTTCCTTTTGGTATCAAAAATGATTTTAAATTGTACTTTTTTGACCCCCAAGGTACTTTTTTTACTTATTTTTTTATTTTATTTAAAACAACAACAAAAAAATAATAATTATAAACCAAACAGGTTCACCGAAAAAAAAAACTAAAAAATGGAAAAATTAAATAAATTCAAGGAAAATTGATAATGATTTAGCTCCATTGACAATTTTTCCTACTTTTTAATTTATATTTGTAGTTTATACACATTTTAGGACCCGGTGGGCCCAGACCCAGTTGGGTTTCTTAAGAATCATCATTGTTACAGATCCAAAATGTTTTTGAGATACGTGAATTAAGGGTAGCAGTCTTGAGAATTTAAAAACTTTATAACTTCAAAACTATTACTCGTAGAGCTTTTGGGTATTTGGCGGTCTTATTTTACGTGTTAAGAGTTACAAAAATGCTTTCGCGCTTTTTACTGTATTACTGAGATATGAACATTTTAAATTTTCGGGAATGACAACATTTTTAAATCCAAAGTTAAGACCCATTGGGTTCCACGCATGTGAAGAGGACCGGCGATACTATGGAGCTCCAAAGAACTAAAAATGGCCTCCATTTTGCTCTTATTTAGTTGATTATTTGCTCTATCGCCATTTTAAGTTTCTTGAAAAAAATAATTTCCCCAAAAAAAATTTACTAAAATAGTGGAAAAAACATCCTCAAATCTAAGAAGATGAACTAATTGGTAAAAAATTACGTCCTAAAAATAACGAGGAGGAATATGCCGTAAAAATAAAGAGTTTTTCATATATTTAGGGGAAATTTCTTTGGCGGTAAAATGTTTTTTCATGTATTAGGGAATTCCATTTAAGAAAAATAATGGACTATTTAACAGTACAAGAACTAAAATTTTGTCCTAACAATTAAGAAAATTTTCCAACTTTAAGTTAAATTTGACTTAATTGTGTATTTTAAAAATTCAAAATATAAAATGTGATAAAGTATATCGAGGGCGAGCATGCAAAACTTGCTATCTGCAGTGTTATAACATAGTAGATAGCAAGTTTTGAATATTCGCCCTCGATATGCTCTGCAACAAAAGCACTCAGCATTAATTTAAATTTTTTTGCTGATTCCGTTATTGTAAATTTTGTGGAACTTGTCACAAAATTGTGCCCTGGTTGCGGTTGACATTTCAATTAGTAGAAAATTGAAAAGAAATTTATAAAAAAAAAATCAATTAAAAAATTGGGTTAAAATTTTTATAACCAACGAACCGATTTTCCATCCCATCTCGGAATCTTTCAAAACTAAGTTTATTTATTGCACTCTACTAAACTAAGATAAATTTAAAATGTTGGACCCCTGGCTTTAATTGTTCCTGAAATAAAGCTCTTTGAAAAACGAAAAAATCGTTAAAAACTCACTAAAGTGGTCAAGCAGAAATATTTATATCATCCAAAGTTTTTAACTCACAAGTTCGATATTGGTACCATTAAAAAGGTACTGAAATCACCTTTAAAATAAAAATTAGCTTAAATTTGTTTGCCAAAGGTCAGAGGTCATTATTAAAATTTTTAATGTTTGGCAAGCTGTATCTCTAAAAATGAAATTTTAAAAATGTTTAAAAAAATATATGTTAATGCCGAAAGTCTTCTCTGCATTTTCTGCCAAACAATTAGAGTGAGCTCTTATTGGTTCCGGAGATATAGATAAAAATGTGAAAATGAATGAAAATTTTTAGTGTATTTAAAAAAATGAAAAACAAAAAATATATGTTTATAAAAATTGTTTGTTTGTTTTCACATTTTTATCTATATCTCATGAACTAAAAGAAGCTCACTCAAATTTTTTGGCAAAAAATGCAGAGAGGACTATTAGCATTAACATTTATTTTTGTTAAAAATTTTTAAAATTTAATTTTTTGAGATACAGTTTCCTAAAAATTAAATCATAGAATATTGACCTCTGACCTTTTGCAAAAAAAAATATAAATAAATTTTATATTAAAGTCGCTATCAAAACCTTTTGAATGGTACCAATATCGACCTTGTGATTTGAGAACTTTAGAAGATATACTCAACTTTGCTAAACCTCTTTAGTGAGTTTTTGATTTTTTTTATTAATTTGTTAAAAATATTCATTATTTTTCACATTTTTATCTGTATCTCCGGAACCAATAAGAGCTCACTTAAATTTTTTGGCAAAAAATGCAGAGAAGACTTCCAGCATTAACATATATTTTTTTAAAGATTTTAAAAATTTCATTTTTCGAGATTCAGTTTCCCAAAAAGTAAAAATTGTAATAATAACCTCTGACCTTTCGCAACAAATATGTTGCTAGTTTTTATTGTAAAGGTGCTTTCATTACCTTTTTAATGGTACCAATATCGACCTTGTAAGTTAAAAACTTAAGAAGATATAAATATTTTTGCTTGACCGCTTCAGTGAGTTTTTACCGATTTGACCACTTTTCGAGGCGCCATATTTCAGGAACCATCAAAACTGCAGGTCTAAATTTTTACCTTAGTGTTAGTTTAGTAAAGCGGAATATTCATGCTCATTTTTATACCAATTGAAGAGGGTGGGGTTAAAAATGGAAGTTTTTTTCGTTGATTTAAAATGGAAGTACCCAATTAGTTAAAATTCGTTAAATTTTGAAAATGTATCAAATGAGTCTCGGAGGTATCAATGTATTTTTCAACATCAAATAGTATCAAAAAAAGTACAATTGTACCAACCATTCCATCCCTGCTGTGTAAAGTAAAGTTCGGGAAAATGATTACACCGTTTGACAAAAATCAAAAAAAGTCGTTAAACACGAACTGGATAATATACGTTTGAAACTAGTGGCTAAATGTAGTAAAACTTCATTTACAGCTTTTCTTTTCATGATTCTGTTTCTTTTTAAAATGATTTTAAAGTTTTAGAGGATTAAATTTTATAAAATATAAATATATTTTTTTAGTATTTGAACTTGTCCTAGGATACCACTGGTGATAGGAAATGAAAGAGGAAGATCTCTACTAATTTTTCTGTTTAATTATTTTTATATGTCAGGAAAAAGTAGGTAAGTTATGTACGTCCATTCAAAAATGTATCCTTCAATATCATTCAAAATTTGCAACAAAATATTTTTATAAAGTTTTCAAATGACTTTATTCACATTTATTATTTTGCCTGTTATGGTAAAATAATAAATGGAAAAATTATGGGAGATCATCCTCTTTTATTTGCCATCACCAGTGTTATCCTACGATAAGTACAAATATTTCAAAAATATTTTACAAAATGTATTCTTTAAAACTTTGAAGTCCTTTTAAAAGGAAGCAGGATCACAAAATGAAACAGGACCACGATGTTTAATATTGGCTATTGGTCGGTGTTACATCTGGGTTTTGTGAAATGATTTTTTCCCATTTATTTAAAGGTTTATTTAAATAGCTGATTTCTATTTGATACTCATTAAGCGTGACAATTGAAAAGAACTGATGATATAAGTGTGACAACTTCCGAAAGCTGTCGACATCACCACTCAGTCTGTGTTTTTTCTTATTTTTTTTTTTTTTAATTTTTCATTGTAGAAAAAAAATACACAGTCCTAAAAATAAAATAAAAGTTTCTGATCTAGAAGCTGGACCCACTATTCCATATGTATTTTGACCTCCTAAATTCGATTCCGCCATCAGAATTGAAAGAAAAGTACGCAAAGTGAACCTAAATAATTTTTTTGTTAATTTGACTAATAATAACACAATGCAACAGGCTATTTAGGGCCTCAACCAAACCAAGACAGTTTGAAAGTACTTATGTGGAGTAGTAAAAACCCCAAAGGGTTTAACTCTGTAGCGTCTCAAATTTTTTTTGTAGCCCACTGAATTTTTAATTTTTTGTTGGAAAAAATCGAAAAAAAATAATGTTAATGTTCTTTTGAGCTTGAAATAGTGTTTGGATGTCGTCAATAGAACTTTATATGGAATCGCCTTCTCAGATGGAGCCAAGTATCTTGGAGTATTTCTAGATAGGAAGTTGAATTTCAGGCGTAATATTGAGGAACGGATGAGAAAAGCAACGATTGCTTTATATTCCTGTAAAAGGGTCATTGCAAAACGATGGGGCTTTAGCCCTCAAGTCGTTCATTGGATCTATACAGCAGTGGTGCGTCCAACTCTGCTGTATGGAATCATTGTCTGGTGGCCAGCTTTAGAGAAAAAAGGGATCTGTGTCTTCATCACGAAGGTACAGAGAATGGCATCGATGTGCATCACTGGTGCTCTTCGTACTACACCTACCGCTGCATTATAAATCTTCCTTCACGTGATACCATTGGACATATTGGGTCGGCAGTATGCGGCTACGTCGGCAATTTGTCTTAATAGCACACTGTAATGGAGGAGCAGAAATTGTGGCCATAGCGCGATCTTGAAGAGGATAACAATACCACAAAATTGGGCCTGTGCTCTATGAGCCTTTTAGAGCGCCACTTTACCACTATTATACCATTCAGGCAGTCTTGGATGAGGGGAATTCCGGGTAGTGGAGCCTCCATTAATTTTAACATGGATGGATCGAGGCTGCACGAACAAGTGGGCTTTGGAATCTATTCGGAGGAGCTTTGGTAGAGCCCGGCTCGAAGACTGCCAGATCATTGCAGTATTTACCAGCAGAGATGCTGGCAATAAAGAAAGTGGCTGACTTGTTGAGTTGCAATGCTTGTCTACAACCGCAGTCAACATCTATTCTGACAGTCAAGTCGTGGTCAAGTCTCTGGATTCAATGTTTCTGAAAACAAGATCTGTACTTAACTGCCGCACGTCTTTAAATGAGATGGCCAAGCAGTTTAACATACCACTCAAATGGGTCCCAGGGCACAGAGACATTCCAGGGAATTGCAAAGCCGATGAGCTTGCAAGACTAGGAACTACCTTACAGGTTCCAACAGAATCGGAATGTGTTGGTATGCCTCTAAAACTTTGCAAGCAAAACCTACGGCTTTGTTCAGCGAGTAGACTAATCAAAGATGGGCAAATGGATGGACGTGTGAGACAACACGACTGATTTGGCCTTCTCTTAATCAGGGACGCACAAGTGAGCTGACCGTCCCGTGGTATGACAACGTAACTTGGAGTCTATGTGTGATGACGTAAAACATCATCAGCCGTTCACAACCTAACCCAGCCTGTACCATAATAAGGACTTTCCTTGTTTGACTATTTTACACATATCAATCAAATATCTATAATTTTAAATTCATCCCAGAAATCGTCCCAGCAATGGCTAATTTAACTGTATAAAAAATACATATTTTAACAATTCAATTTGCCCAACAACCAAAATTTTTTTAAAAATTTAACCTCATAAAATAATCGGTCAAAGCATTTTACAAAATAATAAAAAAGTTAACATATGAATCATAGCAAAAAAAAAAAAAAACACAACTTTTTTAAAACTTCCTTTTATACTAAATTGCCAATTTTCAAATAAAGTATTAACTTCCGGATTAAATATGCAAAATAAGTATAAAAAGAAATACAAAAAAATATATCGAGGGCCTATATTCAAAACCCTCTATCTTAAAAAACACAACTTTTCAGGAGAGCCAAAAAACTGTTTATTTCGCGTATTGTTAGAGTAATTAAAATTCGATATGCTACAATATTTTTATAAATCAACTACTGAATCTCACATATAATTCGTTTTTAAAGTTTTGCACTATTGGAGATATAATGAAAGATAGAGGGTTTTGTTTCACAAAAATATTAAGTACATGAATGAAAATGATCAGATAGAGGGTTTTGCATTTTAATAAAAATGAATTATTATGATTTCATTTACGACATCGGTAAATTTTTAAAGTGATTTATTAATGATAACGGCTTATAAAGAGTTCGAAATCGCGGTTTTGGTCCACAGGTGCTGATTTTTGAGAAAAAAAATATTTTTTGTACCGAATTCATCTTAAAAGATGACAAACTGTTGAGTATGTTATGTAAAAAATAGTACAAAATTAAAAACGCGATTTTGGTCCATAGATGCTGAGCAGCATCGCGATTTTTAAGATTAAAATTTTTGTTTCATAATGTACACAAGACATCCAAATTTTGAGACTTATTTTTCAAAAAAGTCAAAAAAAAATTTGAGAAAAAAATTAGCATCAGTGGACCAAAATCGTGATGCTGGAATTTTGTTGACAAATTCATGTTCAGCATGCAAAAATTAGTATGAAAACATGTAATGCATGATGAAATTATTCAAAAAAAAGTATTTATAAATTAATTATATGAAAAGATAGAGGGTTTTGCATTCAGAAAAATTAATTGTGTAAGAGATAGAGAAAACCAAAATGTAAATAAAATAGCAAAAAAAATACTTTTGTTCTGAATTTCACACCATAGATGAGGGCCGTTTTACTGAATATTTTGCCATCAAAAAGTCATTTTCGTGAAAATGGAAGATAGAGGGTTTTGAATATAGGCCCTCGATATATAAAAAAAATACAAAAACGAAATATCCTTTACATATTAAATTAAATAACCAAGCAAAATTTGTCACTGCAGGAATCTTGTGACTCGGCCCAAAAAAGATTTAATGTGGTAGCAGAATGAAAGGGCACATGGGAGTGACGTTTTCCTGACATCAAGTGCCCGGGCAATTTCTGATTCTACTAAAAGTTATGTGTTACAAATTTGAGGCCAATCAGATAAAGTTTTGGATTTTTTGAAAATTAAAAAAAAAAAATTTTTAAATTGTCTTGCGACACATCATATTTATTAATTTTGATTAGTTGAAGACAAATACATTAAAAAACAATTAGAAAAGTTAAATTCGAATACCCACCACAATGCCCCTTTTAAGTGATAAAAAAATTTTCTAACGTGCAAATATTAACAATTTAAATAGAAATATTTTATTTTCTGTAAAAAAAACTTTTTTTTAAGTAATTTTTTAAAAAAAATAATAACCCGAGTAAAAATTTTTGTATGGAGCAATATATGTTCTTATATTATTCCAGATCTGTTGATAGATCCGAGATTTGAAAGATCAGCACTGATCCGAAAAATGGATCGCTAAGATTAGATCAGTTTTAACCGGACGGATACAATTTGATCCGAAAAGTGGGTTTATCTAATTAGATCAGTTTTAATCGGTGGGATACAATTTCATCAGAAAAATGGTTGGATCTTATTGGACCAAGACAAAAAAAAAAGATTTTTTTAGCTGGATAAAAAAAGATAAAATTTCATACGAAAGAAAAAAAAATATTACAAAAAACTTTAGATAAAATTTTATCCGAAAAAAAAATCTATTTTTAGAACTATATATAATTTAATCCGAACAATAAAATCTATTTTTAGAACTGATAAAGTTTTATCCAAACAATTTTTTTCAATATTAAGATATAAATATATATAATTAAATTTTATTTAAAAAAAAAAAAACTTCGAGCGGCGGGGGAATCGAACAGCTACCAACTGTTTTGTAATCGCAATCTCTACCCTCTGACCCAGCGGACGTTGTTAATAAATGACAACTTTAAAAGACTATGTTTTAAAAAAACTTAGAAAATTTTTGAAAATAGTTTATCATATATAATTATATCAAGTTTAACTTATATATAATTAAATCCAGTTTATCTTATCGGGTATATGATTGCATCAAATTATATTCGACTTGAATTTGAACAAAATTTTAAAAAAGACTTAGAAAATTTTTGCTAAAATTTGTGATTTTTTTTTTTTTTAGTTTATTTGCTGAGCTAATAGGGGGTTTAATACTGAGTTCAATAACATGATTTTCATCTTCCAATGCTCTTAATTTTCCAAGTTATAAAGCTTTAAAGTAAAAACGGTTTTTGGCTTATGAGCTTCACATTTTTCATCGGATCCAAATTTTCTTTCTGCCGTTGTATATTTAATAAAAATACCTTTAAAATGGTATAAAACATGTATAAACTTTTTTACTCACCAACGGCCAAATAATGAGTTTTAAGTTTTTTTCGGAAGTTTTTTCAGACAAAAATAATTTTATCTGAAAATATTGCTAACATAAGTTCGAACCAAATACACTTTTAATTATTGGCAACAAATAAAGCTTTGATTTGAGCTTGATCTGAGGACTTTAGCTCTCTTAAAACCAGAGATATTGATGGTTAAACATTAAAGTTTTAAAATATTTTTTTCTTCGGATTAAATAATATATAATTATATCAAAATATAATTATTTTTGAAATATTTTTGTTAAAATTCAGGGATTTTATTTTTTTTTTTAATTTGAAAAACGAAAACGCATTAAAAAATCATTTAGATTAAAAAAAAATTTAAAAAAAAATAATTTTTTTCTTGACTTAGTCGGGAATCGAACTCAGGGTCCTCAAGAATTATATATTATCATATATGATGCAATATAGAAAGTTATATTACTATATATAAATAATATTTATTTCTAAATATTATCATAAAAAATAAATTAATCAATATTTTTAAGTTTAGTAAAAAATTAAAGCTTCTAAAACATATTTTCTTTAAAAAAAAAAATTAAAAAAAACAACTTTTTTTCTTAGCTCAGCCGGGGATCGAACCCAGGGTCCCTAGGAACCATATATTAACTTATATGATGTAATATATAAAATTATATAACTATAAATAAATAATATTTATTTTTCGATTTTATCATAAAAATTTAATTATTCAATATTTTTAAGTTTAGAAAAAACAAAAAGCTTTAAAACTATATTTTTTTTTTTTAAATTAAAAAAAAAATAGTTTTTTTCTGGGTTGAGCCGGGAATCGAACTCGGGGTCCCCAAGCATCATATATTATCTTATATGATCTTATATAAAGTTACACACAACTATTTAAGTAATATGCATTTTTTAAACACTTAACTTTTAAAATCCAATATGCTTTTTTTTAAGTTTTAAAATACAATGGATTAAACAGATTTTTTTTCTATTTAAAAATTTATAGAATTTATATATATTTTTTTTGACTGATTTTAGGTGCTTTGAGAATCATATATAATTATACAAGCTCTCTTGTATACTTAAATAAAAATATATATGATGCAACATTAAAAAAAAATATTGAAATACTGTCATATAAAAGTATGCATAATTATATATAAAATATTGTGAAAGAAAAAAATATTTTTTACCTTATACAATTGTATAACATTTTATATGGCGTTACATGTGCCACCATTTAAAATTATATATAGAGTTTAAAAAAAAATTGTATTTATATGGTACCTTACAAAACTATATACGGTATCTCATAAGCCATTTATAATTATATCTTTGATAATATTAAAAAAATAAATGTTTGATGCCATGTATAGTTTTATATAACTGTATATAGAGTTATATGTGCGACCATATATAATTATATTTGAAAAATTTTTTTTTTCGTTTTTTAAGATGGAACCATATATAGTTTTAAATGGTTTCTTGTAAGTCATATATAATTTTAAATGGTTTCTTGTAAGTCATATATAATTATATATATAATGATATTGGATTTTTTTTAAATATACTCGTATACGTTATTTGATATTAAGTCTCACATAAGTATATATGCAATCAGATTAAGTTATATGTGTCACATATGATTATGTCTCCCACATGTATTTATATATTAATATGGTTATCATTAGATGTAATTTTATATAACTCCATTTAAAAAATTTGGAAAACTCAATGCGAGATATAATTATGTACTTTGTTTGATATGAAAACATATTATTTCATATGGCTATATATACATTAGAGTGTCCCTTATTTTGGAAATGTTGGAAATCTTGAGACGGTACCCGCTCATTTTTTTCCTTTTGACTTAAAAATAACTCAGGAAAAATTTTACGCCCCTAGGACCACGCCTTCCCTACGCGACGGGGCCTTAAAGAGCGGGGCCTAAAAAATCATTTTTCCATACAAACCAAAAAAATTTTTTTTTGATTTTTAATTTTTTTGTTATTAATTATTATATTACTTGGTTTGCTTATTCACGACAAAAAATTTGATTTTGGAGGGATAAGTCTTTCAGCGCTAAAAAATTTTTCGCAAAAAAAAAATTTGGGCGGCCGGGGTCCTACAGTAAAAAATTTTTAAAAAATATTTTTTTTTAGTTTTGACCAGCAACGGTTTTAGCTGCTATGTTGCTTTAAATGATATATATTCCAAAAAAAAAATTATTCATATCTGTGACATCTTTATCTTTTTCGAAAAAAAAAATTTTGAGCCGTAGGAATCCTACGGTAAAAAATTTTTAAAAAATATTTTTTTTTAGTTTTGAAAAGCAATGGTTTTAGTTTTTATGTTGTTTTTAATGATATATATTCCAAAAAAAATATTATTCATATTTGTGACATTTTTATCGTGTATCGAAAAAAATCATCAATGCATTTTTTACCCTTTTTTAGAACACGATTAAGATGTCACAGATACAAAAAATATTTTTTTATGAATATATATCATTTAAAGCAACATAGCAGCTAAAACCGTTGCTGGTCAAAACTAAAAAAAAATATTTTTTAAAAATTTTTTACTGTAGGACCCCGGCGGCTCAAAATTTTTTTTTGCGAAAAATTTTTTAGCGCTGAAAGACTTATCCCACCAAAATCAAATTTTTTGTTGTGAATAAGCAAACCAAGTAATATAATAAATAATAACAAAAAAATTAAAAATCAAAAAAAAAATTTTTTGGTTTGTATGGAAAAATGATTTTTTAGGCCCCGCTCTTTAAGGGCCCGTCGCGTAGGGAAGGCGTGGTCCTAGGGGCGTAAAATTTTTCCTGAGTTATTTTTAAGTCAAAAGGAAAAAAATGAGCGGGTACCGTCTCAAGATTTCCAACATTTCCAAAATAAGGGACACTCTAATATACATACATCAAATAATGTAAAATTATATGTATTCATTTTTACTCGGGTTGCTATTTTATTAATTTATTTCGTTATTTTTAAAATAAATAGTTTCAAAATGTTTCAATTAGTGGAATTTGATAATAAATTAAATCTAAAAAAAAATTAAAAGCCTAAACTAAAAAATGGGAATTTTTCGTTTTTGCTTGAAACAATTTCTGTGCTGATGCACATTGCATTTAATGCACACATAAATTCCGGTGGTCAAGGGGAGATATTTTTTAATTGCTGAAAGAAAGACTTAACATTTGTAACAAAATATACCTGAACTTCATCCTTTTCATACATAAATATTTTTTTGAAAAAGGTGATCGAAATGGGTTATCATGCAGGGGGCCCCTTTTTCGATTTTATATATTTTGCCAATTGCGATTACACGGGTCAATTTTTTTCTTATATGGGGTTCACACTTACGACCTTAAACAAGTTGTTTAACAAAACACAAGTAACAGAATAAAAACGTAATGGATACAGAAAAAATAATTTTTTAAACACGTAGCCCTTAAACTCTCAAAAATAGCAAGTGTGAACTGCACATTATGCGTTCTTAAATTCTTATATAATATGACTGTGCCTCTAATAAAACAATAAAATTTTTTTTCTGGATTCTGGTGTTGTGACATAAAATTTTGTAACGTCTGCTTGATTAAAATTTTGGAATTTCCAAAAAAGGACATTAGTATTTTTTTTTACAACGCAAAGAAGGGTGCAGTGACATTCAATGTACATATATCAAATATTAACAATGTTTGCAAAAGAAAAAATTTCATCACAGAAAAGGTCTAAATTTTTTAAGATCTACTTTTATTAGGGGTCATAAAAACCGTGACAAAAAATATTTCTTTTATGTTTTTATGGCTTTTAAAATTCAAGTAGCTAACTCCTTTTTGTTATGTGACATTGCATGCAAACGATCACTGATCGATGTAACATCTTTTGCAATTTAGTTAGTCAGGTAAAACCTAATGTAATGGAAAGAAAATGTTTGACGTCACAATTAAAACAAGCGAAAATAAGAATACAAAAAACCGAAACAAAACCGATACGAAAGTAGAAAAAAATGAATTGGTATTGGTTTTTTATTGGTATTGGTTTTGAAGAATAAAAGTATTGGTTTTTAATTGGTATTGGTAGTGGGGAATCGGTATTGGTTTTTTATCGGTATTGGTATCGCACAAATAAAGGTATTGGTTTTTAATTGGTATTGGTTTTCAATTTGAATTGGTATTAACGGGTATTGGTATCGAAAAGGTATTGGTACCCATCATTGGTTTTGAGTGTTGAAACATTTGTCATATTTTTTCTATCCATATAAGTTTTAAGGAATTTTTCTATAAAAAAAATCATAAAAAGTAGGCGTACTGATTTGAGCTCCAGAAAAAATGGTCACCCTATACATATTAAACTTCATGGGTCTAGCTCTTTTGGTTTGGACTTCATCGTGTACTTTACATTCGGACGGACATCGTGAAAATGTCCAACATAAAAAAGCTAGACTCCTGAAGTTTGGGATGAATATGTCTTATTGTCATAGAATTGATAAATATGGAAAAACGCAAAATCAGACCGGGAGGAAAAAAGTTCCTCCATGAAGAACTAAGTTAGGTTAGGTTGTAAGTGGCTGCCGATGTTTTATGCAGCACACATTGACTCTGAGGTTCATTGTGATACCACGGGACTGCAATAGGTTTCCCTACTGGTCCCTGCCGTTAAACTAACTTGAGATTCTTATTAAACTCCTAAGATATTGAATTTTAACATCTCACAAATCAGAAAAATCGTGCAGTTCCCTAGATCCCAGTGAAGTAAGTCTCTGACCAGAAAGTGCCGTGCAATGGAAAATGAAGTGTTCAATAGTTTTCAACTCCTCTTCATCCATGCAACTTCAGCAAAAGTCATTTGACGGCACATTTAACCGATATGCGTGCTTCCCTATAAGACAGTGTCTGGTAACTACAGCAACCACCGTCAAAATTTCTCCTTTTGGAAGTGATAACAGCTCACTTGTGCGCTTCTGATTAAGAGAAGGCCAGATCTGTCGTGTTGTCTCACACGTCCATCCATTTGCCCATCTCTGATTAGTCTCCGTCGCGGAACAAAGCCGTAGATTTTTCTTGCAAGTTTCTAGAGACACACCAACACATTTCAATTCCTTACAGGTTCCAACAGATTCCCTGGAATGTCTCTGTGCCCTGGAACCCAAATGAGTCGTATGTCAAACTACTTGGACATATTATTTAAAGACGTACGGCAGTTACGGGCAGATCTTGTTTTCAGAAACATTGACTCCAGGGACTTTACCACGGATTGACTGTTTTTGGCGGCCCTCTTTTATGGGCGTGGATATAAAAAAATAATTTAAATAATAATAAAATTGTATTACTGAAATGCTAAACTCAGAATAAGTGAAATTTTAATAGTGAGTGGAAGAGGTGCACCAGCGACCCCTCCCACCACCTCATGTAGGCAACCAAAAATCACATTTTGTAAAACAGTGCCATGAATTTTTTTTTTAAAAATATGATTTTCGCGCATATATGTGTCATATCTTATATGTATGACAACCCATGTTCCTTTGCCAAAACTTCTTGCTGGGCAATTATGCAAATTACATAAAAGGAGCACGATACTACAAAAAATACACCCAACAAAGGAATATGAAACCCTTATAGCAAAAAAAATGTGTACGTTTCTTTTTAACAGTTTTTTAGCACGCAAATACGAACAAAAACAACAACAAATATTAAATTTTTTTATGGTCTTGGCCAAGAAAAAAACCAAAATACAAAGAAAAGGGTTTCCCTAGCCTTAAGTTGTTAGTATTGAGTCATTCATATGACTTTTTGCCGGTTACCAAATACAGCAAAAACATGCTGGAGATTCAAATATGTATACAAAAAATAAAAAATTATGTATAAACGTGACAACTAAAAATGGTTTAAAAATACATTTTATTGGCAGTTATGTGTGTTAAAAATAGGGTGAGTCAAATGGGGGTAAAATGTTTTAATTTAAGTGGTTGCAGCGTGATAAGGCTAACAATGCGTTAAATATGATCTTAGCGACCTCCTTTAAATACTAATCACTTTAGTCATTAGATTGTTGTTATAGATGTACCACCCTGTATTGAAAGTTTTAAGAAAAAGAGTAAACTAACAGATCCATTGATTTCGGTGCATAACTTGGAAATACATCTAATATGGGCGTGGCATTTTCACCGTTAAAAATGAGAAAAAATATGATGACTCTCTTCTAGGGTTTATCTAATCCTTCGTTTAGGGCCTAATCGATCTTTTGTCGCTCAAGTAAAAAATAAAAGAACTAAGAAAACTGATGATTAAAATGAAATGGGGTCTCTGAGAAAACATCCCTTTCCATTTCCCCCTGCCTACAGCTATTTCAAAATTTTGCGAAAATCTGAGTTTAATGTCACCTTTTTAGGGACCACCCTCTAACATTTATCTGTTGTATACAATATGACTTCGTTTTTGTCCAACAACATTTAGTTTTCAATTCTTTTTTTGGTTGTAATAAAACAGGTTATTTACTTGTGTTTGACGCGTGTTATGTTGTATATTGTATAATATTATTTATATTGTAAATAGGATTATGTATTCTACATAATTAACATAAAAAAATCAATGTAAATATATCAATTTCGTGATGTTTAATTAAAGGAGTTGTACTTTCATTTACAGGAAGTTTTTTGAAGATGGAACAGGTTCCACAATTGGTTTCTCTGAACTAACCTGCACTCTCAGAACAAATCTAGTTGCCACAACCGTAAATATCCCTGCCTCATTTACGAGGATGTTCCAACTGGTCATATGGTTGTTACAACCCAATTTCGCTGTCACAACCGAATTGCAGTACGAGGATGTTCCAACTGGTCATTCGATTGTTACAACCCTATTTCGTTGTCACAACCGAATTGCAGTGGTCACAATCACTTTGTGGTTAACATTACCTAATTAAGGTTGTGACCTCGAAAATGAGGTTGGAATATTTGCGGTTGTGGCAACTGGATTGGTTCTGTGATTGTGTATGGAACAACTCACCCAGAACCAGTTATAGAATTTGTTTCAGAAGAACCTCTTTAATCTAATCTAACAATACGTTTTTTCACATTTGGTTTTTGGTAGTCACCATTCCAATAATCCTGCTAAATTGGAATGGATTTGACGAAACTGAGATGTTGAAGGAATGCAGACTGAACTCTCAAGATCCGAAGCTTCCGTGGAAATCTGTTTATCATTACGATCTAGTGTGGATATAATTCGAATTCAAACTTATGGCATTATATGGCACATAGGTTAGGTTATAAGTGGTTACTGAACTTTTACGTCAATACAGATAGAGTTAGGTTGTTAGTGGTTACTGAACTTTTACGTCAAAACACATATAGATTCTGAGGACCGCTGTGATACCACGGGACTGTAATAGGTTTCCCTATTAGTTCCTGCCGTTAAACTAATTTGAGCTTCTGATGAAACGCCTTAGATATTCAATTTTGACATCCGACAAATCAGAAAGATCGCGCATCTCTCTAGATCCCAGTGAAGCAAGTCTCTAACCAGAAAGTGGCGAAGACTGCCAGATGAAGTGTTCGATAGTTTCCAACTCCTCTTCATCCACGCCACTCCGGCAAAAGTCATTTGACGGCACATTTAACCGCTCTGCGTGCTTTCATATAAGACAGTGCCCAGTAACTATAGCAACCACCGACGAAATCTTTCCTCTTTAAAGCGATATCAGCTCACTAGTGCGCTTCTTATTAAGAGAAGGCCAAATCTGTCGTGTTGTCTCACACGTCCATCCATTCGCCCATCTTTGATTAGCCTTCGTCGCGAAACAAAGCCGTAGATTTTTCTTGCAAGTTTCTAGAGGCATACTAACACATTCCCATTCTTTTGGAACCTGTAAGGTAGTTCCCAGCTCATCAGCTTTGCAATTCCCTGGAATGTCTCTGTGTACTGCGACCCACATGAGTCGTACGTCAAACTGCTTGGATATCTCATTTAAAAAGGTGCGGCAGTTAAGAGCAGATCTTGTTTTCAGAAACATTTTCTCCACTGACCGCAGCTTATATGTATATGGAACATGGCACATAAAACTTATCAAAATCAATTGCAACGTTACCTATTCTGCGCTACCTACAAAAAGACTTTATTAATTGGGATCCGTAAAGTTTTCGTATTTTACATATTCCGAACTTCGTAACGTTTCTCAAACAACGACGAAACGCTCTGTTTTCATGTACGAAAAGGCTCATTGGTCCGAGCTCAAAGAGTTCTTTCGGCATTTTAACTGGAAACTTTGTTTTCTAGATGCCGCTGCGGAAATGGTAATAAATGTTATAATGCATGGAATGTATAGAGGTGTAAATTAAAATCCTCTATATTTAAAGTTTAGATAACGAATGAAAATTTTATTGAAATTTTGAAACTTAAAAATAAATAAAAATCAAATGAAACTTGATTGTTTTGAAATTGAAATTTAGTTAAGTGGGATGTCCCCACATTACTCCCCTTCCAGTTATGACGTTAGGAATAACGATATAGATACGGATCCGATTTCGCAGACGAATGACTTAGAAAAATTGAGTTTTTGTCCAGGATAACGTCAGAAAAAATTGCGACAGCTGTTATTTAGTTGAAACAGGGCTGCATGTAATTGATAAATCGTTGTGGCCGAAAGGCCTCCAAAGCGATTGCACTGGAAGAAAATATTTCTTGAGAAGTTTGGTGAAGTTGATTGTTGATGTACAGCTGTTGCGAAAATAAAACAGGGCTGTCTGAAAATCGTGGTCGTTGTGGCGTTGATGCCTCCAATCCGACCATATGATTGTAGTAACTTCATTTAAATTATAAGTTATCTGTCTAAAATTCCCAGGAAGTATTCTTGATAATCCGATTACATGGGAGCAAGAAATTGAGTTCTTGATATTGTGTTCCAATGTTGAAAAAATATTGGGCAGCTGACAACAAGTTCATGACTGCCAATATTTTGCTTTTATTGAATGCATTCGATTTATTTTTCAATTCTGTTGCGACAGAATTGAAGAAAAATAATCCAAAATTTGTGTTGTAAAGTAAAGATGATTCGTTCCAAATGTAATGGCAGCAAGAGTTAAATGAAGACAATCTTGATTACCTGATGGAGTCTTGATAATTTCAACGTTGCTGTGCCATTAGGCATGAAGTCCAACGGTTTTGCGTTAACGAATATGATTAGTCAATGCGCGGTACCACTAATTTGAATAACGCGACGTTGAAACTTTTTACGTGTCCTTCAGGTGTGTCCTTTATACACATCCTGAGGATTTTGGTGTCACCAATTATAGAGGAGTAAATTAAAGTCCTCTATATTTAAAGTTTAGATAACGAATGAAAATTTTATTGAAATTTTGAAACTTAAAAATAAATAAAAATCAAATGAAACTTGATTGTTTTGAAATTGAAATTTAGTTAAGTGGGATGTCCCCACAAATGAAATTGTTCATTTCCACGAAGCTGATTTCGAATAAACCAACACATTAGGCACGTCTCCGAAACAAAATATGCAAAATTCTTCATTTGTGACTATAATTCCAAATCATGTTGTCAAGAAGTAACCCTTGCAAAATAATGTAAAAGACAAAAAAGTTGAAAGAAAGTATGAGGTGAGGTTGAGATTGCTAGAAATAGAATTGCAGTATTGGAAACTGTCAAAAATTATTTTATAGAAACTATAAATATTCAAATATATAAAAAATAATTTTCATTATCAAGACAAACCGACATTTAAAATCCTACTGATGATAACACTAACTGGAGTGTTTGAAACCGGTATGGGAATACCAGAAATGTCTATAATTTTTAAAAATTCAATTTTGCTTCTGCATTTTTTCAACTTGAACCCTTATAACAAATATAATTAGAGCCCGAGCTCGATCTGTGCTTACAGAAAAAACAAACAAAAGTTTTGGTTTAATTAGACGTGCAAGAATGTAGTCAGATCCAGAAGGAGAAAGTCAGTAACTGGACTGATGATAAAACCCCTGTTACTGACCGGCTACGCAAGCCGGCGAGATCCAAATGTCCCAAAGTTCTTAGATGTGAAAATATTATTCACGAACAATGTCTACTTGCTAAGGTCTTACTGTTCCCTAGGAAAGCAAAACCTTCTGGTCATTCGTTAAAAGAATAAAGAATAATGCTAGTTCATCCACTCCAACTCTCATAAATAATGATCAAGTATTCAATGACCCGGTTGATAAAGCCAACCATTTTGCAAGGAATTCATGCATGCCGGATAGCGATCAGTCTCTGCCCGAACTTGGAAGGGTATCCAGTACTATGCCCAAGATTTTCTTCCGATAACTGGGTTCTTGCGAATCTCAGCGTAAATAAATCACTGGGGCCGGACGGCCTAACAACACTGGTGCTGAAACAGTGTTCTTCGACGATATTTTGTCCATTGGCAAACCTTTTTAATACTTGGGCTTGGGAAACTTTCTCTCGAGTTGAAAGGTTGCCAATGTCCAGCCTATCCCAAAAATGGTGAGGTTACTAATCCTAAAAATTACCGCCCAATCGCAATTTTCTCTGCGCTTTCGAAGGTAATGAAGGGTATGATTAATTATCATCTCGTAAATTATCTAGAGATCAACTCATTACTCAATAATCGACAGTATGGTTTTCGTAAAAGTCGTTCTACTGAAGACCTGTAACATTCCAATCGGAACGCTGGAGTCGGTCTATTCACCATTTTGGTGAGAGCATTCGATCTTGTATGGATTTCCGCGCTTGTGTTGAAGCTTATTGCTTTCTCGTTTTATTTCGAGCTTTCTCAGGGACCGCACTATACGTGTTGTCACAGATAGTGTCTCTTCTATAGAATTTCAGCTAAATTTTTTGATACTCCTGAATTTATATTAAATTCTCGTTTAGCTCGTTCTCCTTTTTCTATTTCTTATTTTCATAAATGACCTTCTGAGTCAAACACACAATCTTATCTACTCTTTTGCAGATGACAGCAACATTTTTTTCGGTCATAGACCAAGCCTTTTGCAGGTTGGGCTTAGAGTGGGGTCAAGCGAATAGGTTGGACTTTAATGCACGCAAAACCCAGGTTGTGTGCTAACCCACAGCCAGGCTGTGAAATTGGGACTGTCGTCTGTATCAGTAGGTGGTGTAGATATCAAGGAATCGTAAACTCTTGATGTTCTAGGCATGAAAATCCAATATAATGTTCTTTGGAATCAACAGGAAAATTTTTGAACACTATATCCGAGCTGCTAGAGCAATCACTGAAATAGTTATGGATTTGGGCTAATGAAAGTGGTCTTAACGTTAATCCGAGTAAAACTGAGGTGATATTGTTTACACGAAAGTATAAGATCGAAAATTTTAGAAAATTCAAGGTTAACGGGGTTGAAATCCCACTTTCCAAGTATGCGAATTTTAGGAGTTATTCTAGACAGTAAAGTATCATGGAACCAAAGTACCGATGAACGATTGAGAAAGGCAAATAATGCATTATGCGTGCAAGAAAATGTTCGGCAAGACATGGGGACTTGAGCCAAGAATCACGCACTGGATCTATACTTCCATTGTAAGACTTACTTTACGGAGTTATGGTCTGGCATAGAGTGCTAGAGAGGGAGGTGACTCGTAGAAAGTTCCAAAAAGATCAACGGCTCATGGATCTGAGTATCACTGGTGCCATCGACACAATATTTCATATGCTGCCAATTGACTTCTTTGCTAAGAAAGAGGCATATAAGGCATTCCTCAGACTCAAAGAGTCAAATTGGCTCAGACGCCGATATTTTGAATACAATAGCATGGACAATTTGGATAACGTTGTCACTGACTACAAGGTGCCCAAATTATTTTTCGATCGTAAATTTAAAGTTGAATTTCCGAGTCGAGAATTTTGGTCGCACTGGCGTTGCGTTCCAAATAACGCTTAAAATATCTTTACAGACTGATCCAAACAATCGACGGGAGTGGGAGCGGGATTTACTACGAACGTCTGTGATATACATAAATCATTTAATTTACCTTTGAGCTTTAGCATATTCCAGGCTGAAATAGTTTCTATAAATAAGGCAGCCTTACAGATGCTTGGAGAAACGAAGAGAATAATAAACTGTTACGTCGACAGCTCAGTTGCACTAAAAGATCTAACAAGCTTTTTTATAAAATCAAAAGTCCTCTTAGAATGCTACGAGAATCTTCAGAAGCTATACTGCAATAACCTCGTCTCTCTAATATGGGTTCCAGGACATAAGGGGAGTAGACTGGAACGAGAAGGCTGATGAGCTTGCAAAACTGGGGCAGATGAGGTTGGCAAATTTGTTCATATTGAACCCCCGATGTAGTACTGCAGATCGAGAAGTGATTGTCAGTGTATTTCCATGGCGAACAGGAAATGGAGTGAGTTAAGTACAAGCAGAATTAACAGAATAATCCGGCAGCGTTACGACCTCAAAATAACTCGCTACCAACATTCTCTAAACAGAAGGGAATGTCATTTACTCACGGGAGTGGTCATAACCTGATTTCCACGCAAGAACAATTGAACTCATCTCTGATTCCAATTGTAGAAGATGTGATTAACCAAATACGGATGAAATAGAACATATCCTGTGCAAATGCCCTGCATTGGCCAGGCATCGCGAGCTAATTTTAGGCAAAGCAGAACTCGAGAATCTTGAAGAAGTCGCAGTTATGGACCATATGTCCGTTAAATTGTTTGCAACATGGACTAACGCGTTTTATCCTCGTCACTGAAGGAACATGGGGTATTGTTGTGGACCAGCCGGTCTATGAGAGGAGTTCAAAACTTTGAGCTCCGCCAATCCAAACCAAACCTTGGGCTTCAAACACTGTGATACAAATGACTACGATGCAGGCAACTGCACGATCTCTCTGATCTCTAGTCTGTCAAAATATCACACCTCAGGGTCTTGGTTAGGTTTAAAGAAAACTCTGAGGGCCCTTGTTACTCAAAGGGTATATTAAGGTTTAAGAAAAGTACATATAGGTCCCATTGTATTACAACGGATATCATATTCTATGATATATTCTTAACCCAACATATTCTATGATATGTTCTTAACCCAACCTAGCAAACTAATATTGTACCCATCGCATTAAATACAATAAAAAAGCTCTTAATATTGTAAAACGAACACGATTTGGTTTAGATTTTTGAAACAGATCTAAGTCTTTTCTCTGGGAACTGAAGTTATTATATCTTTCAGGAAGATCAGATGACTCGAAATAACTTCTTCAAGTTTATCCTGAAGGCTTTATAGTTCAACCGATCTAGTAATCCTTTTATTCATATGTTCTAAATTTTCCCTAAAAAAAGACAATGCAGATAAGCGTGCTGCACTCCCTTCTGATATTTCCATTTTGTATTAAATATGACTCGGTCAATGTCACAACATAGCCATAATAACCTCCAATTATTTTTAATAATTCACACTGCCAGTTATACAAATATTTATGTAACAATAAAGATATTATCAACAATTTCTTTGTTATTTTTAACAAGTCAATGTGTTAAATGACTAAAATTTAATTAATATCCATTTAATTTACAATAACACCTTTTATGTGATGATTACGGAGACGACGAGTACAATTATAATATTAACACATTTCAAAAATCATAGAAAAAGTAACCGTTATTAGAAATGTTAGTTGTCAATTTTTAAATTTGAAGACCAATCATTAATGAAGAAAGACCGAAGTAAATTGTAAAGTAATCATTAACCAACCACTGATGTCTGATGTTTGTATTTTGTGTTACATTGGACTTATAAAGTGAAGTGTGTCTCTTGGACTTGAAAAAAAAACAAATACAAATACACAGTTTTTTCTGCATTTGTCATACTTGTGTGCTTAGACTTTGTACAAAAAATTTTTTATTTGCAAAACTTGATCAATAATAATCATAAAATATAATTTAATGTTGTACGTTTGTATTTTATTGTATCGCGATTGTGATGATTCATCTTAAAACTATATGTATGTTCATACAAAAAAAAAGTTCATTCATTTGTACGATATACTGAATAAGGTTGTCAATTAGTTTTAATATTTCCAAAATAACCGGGAAACTTAAGGAGAAAGTTAATAAAAAATTCAAACTTCCTAGGTGCTTCAGTGAAAATATGATGTAAATGCCTGAATTTTAGTCCTGGGCTTAGTGGTTCCAAGTTAAAATCTAGCTAAACAAAATTATTTTATTACCGTTTTTGGGGTCGATGAAGTTCAAAAAACATTATTAAAATACTCTAGATCAATTGCACTATTCGACAACGTTTTATTTTTTGCTCTGTTGATATGCTGAACTCTGCCCCAAGTTGGGCGCCAATTACACTATTCAGGCAACATGCAGACAGCAAGGGCAGATCAACGGAAACAGCTCTTCATTGGATCGGTGGTCTCTCGACGGTACCGCTTTTGGTAAAAAAAAGAAGAGTATAGTGACCTTTCTTGATATAGAGGGGGCTTTTAATAATGTCATCTAGCAAGGGAAGTATCTCAACCCTTATGAACCGATTTGCCTGAAACTTAAAATATATACAAAAGAGACGATTTTAAGGTTGGGGTGTCTCGGTTTATCGGCCATATTAATGTTTAAAAATTTCGTTGTCCCCTTATGAAACAATGTGGACCTTCGGGAAAATTTCGATAACTCCCGAACTAACAGGAATATCGTCTAGCGCAGCGGTTACCAACCTATGGTACGCGTACCACTAGGGGGTACGCGAAACTGTCCGCGGGGGTACGCAAAATTTTAGTAATTTGGACATTCGTTTAAGATTAACCTTTCAATGCTGGTTCCGCATCTGGCTTCCAAAGTTTTCCATAACGTCAGGTTTTTATGAAAGTTGAGGTCAAAGTTCACAAAAAACTTATTTTTGTGCAATTTAGAGAGCATTTTTTGCTATATTTTGAGATCTGACCACTTGTTTTCGATTAACCTTTCGATGCTGGTTCCGAATATGGTTCCCAAATTTTTCTATGATGTCAGGTTTTTGAGAAAATGTATGTCAAAGTTCTCAAAAAACGTGTTTTTGGGCATTTTTGAGACGGGCTGTGATAGAGTGGAAATTTTGGTACCATGTTAAGCTCAAAATGCCCTTTCATTGTATATACGAGGGTGTTTCATTCGAAAAGTCACGGAATAGTTGATCTGCCCTTGTATTAAAAAAAATAAATTTTTAAAAATTAAAAAAAAAAATATTTTATATCCGCCCTTTGTGATGTGTTTTTGGAACTTTTTTGAAGAGTTCAAAAAACGTCCATTGTTTAAATTTTAAATGTAGAAAGGACTGGTGAAATCAGATTTGCAATATTTTCAGATGTTTTTGCTCTGCAGAAAAATCAGCTCAAAATCCGCGTTTCAGATGCATTGCACCACCCCAAGGAGCGAACATTTTTCCAAAAAAATACCACCATTGTTTTGATCTCCCCTAAATCCTTTAAAAAATGATAATAGCAGCCGACCAAAAATTTCAAAATTAACTCTAATATTTATATGAGAAGTTTTTTAACGAAAACAAAAAACTCGTTAGGGGGTACGCGGCTGACAAAATTTAAAATTAGGGGTACGCGAGCCAAAAAGGTTGGTAACCGCTGGTCTAGCGCAAAAATACGTGTCGACTTAAATTTAATAAAGATTATTTCATATTCATATGGATATCATAGGTCTATGACTTCATATAGATACCCCCCAAAATTTACACATTTTCATGAAAAAAATATTTTACAAAGCCGAATTTTTACAAGGTTATGCTACCGTTGGATATGCATTAAAAAATCCTTTATTCTCATATGTAAACATCATATCGTACAAATCGGTTCATAAGGGTTGAGATACTTCCCTTGTAAGACTCGATAATTGTGGCATTGTATGGTGTGGGAGTGAAGTGTGGGTTCCACTTGACAATAGACGTATAACGTCTGACTTGGGGACAGTCTATCGTATACCGATTTGTCAATAGGGGCACACCACAGGGAGGTGTCCTTTCGATGCATCTTTGGAACATGGCACTGAATTCAGTGCTGCTCTCTTTAGAAGCACGTGGTTGTCATGTTGTAGCATATGCTGACGATGACGTGGTAAAGAGAAAGCACCTGACAACATGAAACGACATTTTTCAGGGTTTTCGAAAAGATCTGTCTAAATGGGCAAGAGATTGTGGTCTGGGAGTTAATCCAAGTAAAATAGAGGTATTTTTGTTTACAAAGAAAAATAAGATTCCTGTTTTTTTTTTCTGGACGGCACTGAAATCGTATTCTCTGATGGAGCCAGGTATTTTGGAGTATTTCTAGATAGGAAGTTGAATTTCAGGCGTAATATTGACGAACGGTTGAGAAAAGCAACGATTGATTTATATTCCTGTAAAAGGGACATTGCAAAATGATGGGCTTTAGCCCTAAAGTCGTTCATTGAATTTATACAGCAGTGGTGCGTCCAATTCTGCTGTATGGAACCATTGTCTGGTGGTCTGCTTTTGACACACAAGGGAACTATATTTTTATCACGAAGGTACAGAGAATGGTGTCGATGTTTCTTACTGTTGCTCTTCGTACTTCACCTACGGCTGCATTAGAAATCCTCCTTCACCTGAAACCATTGGAAATATTGGGTAGGCAATATGCGGTTAGGTCGGCAATTCGACAATAGCACATTACAATGGAAGAGCACCGAAGAGATTTATAACTCCATACAGCTCGGCCGCAAAGCTGCTACTATCCTTAGACAAATAGGACCTCCGAATCCTAATGTCCTACTTAACTCGACATTGCAACTTATGTTACCACCATTTATTCATATCATTACCACCATTAATGTAGCGCATTAGCAATTTTAAACAAAATTTTAACTAATTTTTTTTTTGGTTATTTTAAAATTGAGTTGACCAAACTTTTACAAGTTTTTTTGCTAATATTAGCAAAAATAAATTGTAATTTTTTTTTTTAAGAAAACTTAAAATGGCGCTATCTCGGAAACTAAGCCAGATAGAGCAAAATGGAGGTCATTTTTGGTTTTCGGGCTCACCATAGTGTCCCCGGTCCTCTTCACATGTGTGGACCTTAATAGGTCCTAACTTTGGATTAAAAAAAGTTAGCATTCCCGAAAATTTTAAAATGCTTATATCTCGGTAAATATTGCCGACACAACAAAACGTCCAAAAGCATTTTTGTAGCTCTCAACACGTAGAACAAGACCGCAAAATAACCAAAAACTCTCCGAGTAATAGTTTTGAAGTTATCGAGTTTTTTAATTCTCAAAGCCCCAGTGGTCCCTTAAAAAAACGGACACAAATTTTAGATCAAAAACTATGACGATGAAATAAAAAAAATTCTGTTAACTAATTTTTGGCCAAACATTTTTGCTAAGTTTACCAAAAATATTGTGGGTTCAAAATCAGCAAATTTTTTTGTAGGTTTACAAGTTTTTTTTGCTAGCAGTACAGTTTTTCTTTTTTTGAGTGCATAAATTTTTACACAAATGAATCACAACTACATTTTTGCTGTTATTTATTTGCTAGAGATGTTGGCAATAAAGGAAGTGGCTGACTGGTTGAGCTGCAATGTCTTGTCTACAACCGCAGTAAACATCTATACAGACAGTCAAGTCTCGGTCAAGTCCCGGGATTCAATGTTTCTGAAAACAAGATCTGCCCTTAACTGCCGCACGTCTTTAAATGAGATGCACAGAGACATTCCCAGGGTACAGAGACATTCCCAGGGCACAGAGACATTCCCAGGGCACAGAGACATTCCAGGGAATTGAAAAGCCGATGAGCTTGCAAGACTAGGAACTACCTTACAGGTTCCAACAGAATTGGAATGTGTTGGTATGCCTCTAGAAACTTGGAAGCAAAACCTACGGCTTTGTTCCTCGACGGAGACTAATCAGAAATGTGCACATGGATTGGCATGCTAAACTCCACGACATATTTAGCCTTCTCTTAATCAGTAACGCACACGTGAGCTGATATCGCTTCCAAAAGCAGAGATTTCGAAGGTGGTTGCCGTAATTACCTGGTATAGGAAAGAACGCAGAGCGGTTAAATATGCCGACTTTTTCCGTAGTTGCATGGATGAGGAGGAGTTGGACATTTTATCTGCCATTGCCCAGCACTTTCTGGTCAAAGCGATTCCGAGACTTGCTTCACTTGGATCAAAGGAGTTACACGATCTTTCTGATTGGTAGGTTGTCAAAATTCAATATCATAGGAGTTTCATAAGGAGCTCCAATTGGTTTAATGGCAGGGACTAGTAGGGAAACCCCAATATCGTCCCGGGATACTACTTTTGCTTGTAAGCAAAATCTACGGCTTTGTTTCGATACGGAGACTAATCAGAGATGGACAAATGGATAGAAGTGTTAAACAACATGACATATTTGGCCTTCTCTTAACCAGAAGCGCTCAAGTGAGCTGATGTCGCTTCCAGGAGGAAAGATTTCGACAGTCATTGCTGTAATTACCGGACAGGGTCTTATAAGACATCACGCAGAGCTGTCAAATGACTGTTGCCGGAGTTTCATGGATGAGGAGGAGTGGGAAACTATCTAACACTTTATCTGCCATTGCTCGGCACTTTCTGCTAAGAGACTTGCTTGACTGGGATCAAGGAAGTTGCACGATCGTTCAGATTTTTCGGATGTAAAAATTCAATATCTAAGGAGTTTCATAAGGAACTCAAATTGGTTAAACGATAGGGACTAGTAGGGAAACCTATTGCAGTCACGTGGTATCACAATGGACCTCAGATTCTATGTGTGCTGACGTAAAACGTCAGACGCCACTTATAACCTAACCTAAATACCGCGATTCCAACTCCTTTATTTAACTTTCTTGAAGTTTGATTGATTTTGTAGCAAAAAAAAATATTTTTAAAATATACCTGGCATTTTCTGATCCGACACTTGCTTCACTGGAATAAAGGGAATTTCAGGATCTATCTGATTTGATGGATGTCAAAATTCAATATCTTAAGAGTTTCATAATTAGCTCAAATTGGTTGAACGGCAGGGACTAGGAATGGAACCCCATTATCCACCCGTGGTATCACAACGGACCTCAAAGTCAATGTGTGCTGACGTAAAAAGTCAGCTGCCACTCACAACTTAACCTACACTACATTATTCGGGAAATTCATAAAAATTCGCCCTGCATAAAATCAAAATCTATTAAGCTGCAAGATTTTGATCTACTACTTGTAAATATTCCTACCAAATTTATGATCGAAATTCTTCGTAAGGAACGATCAAAAATGTTAAAAACTTTTCCACACTGAAAAAAAAATTTACCATTTTTAAAGCATGTTGCACTTAATTTAAAAAAAGGAGGGTATGCGAGGGCTCCAAAGATATTAATTCTTCTTTAAAGTATATTTTTTCCTAAAACATAGTAATGCATTTACTTAAATATATCTTAAAAGTAAGTAAAGTTGTACTTAATATAAGTTTAATTGTTTTTATCCAGAGGAAAAATATTTTTTTAAAATAAGTAAAAATTTCCTTAAACTTACGGATTCTGTGGAGCCTATGGAGTCCCAATGTGAGGACCCTACGGGCCCCCAATATATGGGGTCCGCCCATGAGTATGTGCGCACACTATTATAGGGTCATTATTGATTTTGATCCAAAATTTTGGTCAGAATCGCTCTATCTTGCTTAGTTTTCGAGATATGGGAATGGGGTCTTGAGAAATTTGAACATGAAATAACTCGAAAACTATAACTCGGAGGGCTTTCGGGTCTTCGGCGGTCATATTCTATGAGTTAAGGACTACAAAAATGCCTTTAGAATTTTTTTCGTATCTGCAGTATTTGCAGAGTTATAGGCATTTGAAAATTCCGCGAAAATCGAAATTTGGATTTAAAGTTAGGGTCTCATGGGGTCTTCAGATGGGGCCCCCAGATGGGGTCCCCAAAATACCTAAAGTAGTTTTTCCTTAAGTTAAGTAAATTCTTTCTTAAACTGATGAAGATATGGATTCAAATAAAGTCAATGAAATCAATAAAATAAAGATTACTTTTTTCTTAAATTAAAACAAAAATTGATTAAGTTAAAGAAAATGCGTTTTGGAATTAAAGAATAGTACTAACTTAATTTGAGGTCTTGAAAATGTCTATACTATTTTTAAGTAAGTTACGTACTTATTTATTTTTTTTGCATACAATTTAAATTTTTTTCTTTTAAGTAAAACAAAAATTTTTAATAAACCCTTTTTCTCTTAAATGCAATCAATTCGCCATAAACGTAAAGAATATTTAACTTAATTTAAAAAAACAAATTAAGGAAAACTCTTGTGCTTTTTGAAGTATTTGCATGTACTTTCTTCAAGTTTATTTTCTTTGTTTTAAGTAAAACCACCTTATATTAAGATAAGTTGAAGTAAATTCAAAAAAATTTGTGTACTTAAATTAATAACAGTGTTTATTTAATTTCAATAGAGTTATTTTTTTCAGTGCAGAGTGAGTGAAACTCGGATTCCCAACGACTTCAAAAATAAACGCCCATTTCGAAGTTTTAGAAACATGCAGTTGACTAGTAATAAAGTGGACGTAATAGGCACTCTGCAGACCATATTTGTCAAAACAACTTGGCAACTCTACACACATTGTGTTGTTGTACATTTCCTATAATTTCTGTTTTATGTCATGCATGATTTCAATGCTGTAACATTGATTTTGGTGACCACTTTTATTGTTTTTTATTGTTCGTTATTGTTAACTTTTTTAATCATATTTTATGGTTATTTTATTACAATAAATTAAATATTATTATTTCTTGTATCATGGACAAAGTAAAGATGAATTTTGATTTTCAGCATTACTTGGGGATTTCTCAATAATGCTGTTGCATTTTTATACGTTAAATCGTATTTTAACTGAATATAAAAGTTGTAGGTTTGTTCCTGTACTTTACCGATGGGGTATCGCTGGTACCGACTACTAACCTCACGATCTTACAAAATATAGAAAACAGAAGTCCAGTAGTATGAATAATATACAGTCAGTTTGAATGAGATCCAACACAATTCTTGATAAAAATTTAAGAGATAACCCGAGTAAAAAAGAATTTATATAAATGTATATTATTTTACATGTTTTCATAAAACCATATAAAACTATATGAGTCAAAGTATAAAATTATATCTCACTTTGAAATTTTCTAATTTTTTTAAATGGTGTCATATAAAATTATATCTTATTATATTGTTCATAATATATTAATATAAATGGTAGATGTAATCATACGTTGCACATAAAACTTAATCCGATTTCATACATTATTATACGTGACTTTATATCTAATTATGTATAGGACTTTACTAAACAAAAAATCCAGTATCAATTTATGTATAATTATATATGACTAATATAATACCATTTAAAACTATATATGGTTCCATACTAAAAAAATTTCCAACAAAAATAATAGATATAATTATATGTGTCTTAAACGATAACATATCTGTGTTTGTATGGTACTACATACAAACTCAATATATATTTATAAATGGTCGCATATGTAATGGAATATATATTTTGATATAATCATGTATAAAAAAAATATTTTTTTGACAAAACAACTAGCCATATATAATTATATATGCCAGTATTTCAAAATTTATTTTTGTGTGTCAACATATACCCAGCAAAATTTTATGGAATCGTTTCTTTGGCAATGTATTCTGGAATAGATTCCTTAGTAATGTTACTCCATTCCTCTACTGTTTCCACGGAATCAATAAAAAAACTTATAATTTTTGAAAAAAATGTCAAACAGAAAAATAAAATTAAAAAAAAAAAAACAATTTATTTGTTATCTTTTTGTGGACAAAATTTTTGATTTTCGCCACACTAATTGTGCTTTTAAATACATTCTGGATACATATGGCAGAAATAACGTAAGTACACATCTTAATTTGGTATGTGGTACTTACAATTTGTTTTATGGTTTCCTTCAGATTGCAAAAAATACATATTTTAAGATGTAATTTAGGAGAACTGATGCTGTCGGTTATACTCATGGAAATATTAAGAAGCATATTCTATCCATTTTCTCAAAACTAGAAGCGTGGGATATAATATTCATTGTAAAGGAATTATCAAGGTTGTAGCATGTATGTATCCACAGTTTAACATAATTTTTGATAGGTATAAAAAGTTTTAAATGTCTCAGAACCTGAGAGACATTTTCTATAGGAAAAATGTCTCAGAATCTGAGACTTTTTCTATAGGAAAATTATCCCAGAATCTGAGACTTTTTCTGTAGGAAAAATGTCTCAGAATCTGAGACTTTTTCTATAGGAAAAATGTCTCAGAATCTGAGACTTTTTCTATAGGAAAAATGTCTCAGAATCTGAGACTTTTTCTATAGGAAAAATGTCTCAGAATCTGAGACTTTTTCTATAGGAAAAATGTCTCAGAATCTGAGACTTTTTCTATAGGAAAAATGTCTCAGAATCTGAGACTTTTTCTATAGGAAAAATGTCTCAGAATCTGAGACTTTTTCTATAGGAAAAATGTCTCAGAATCTGAGACTTTTTCTATAGGAAAAATGTCTCAGAATCTGAGACTTTTTCTATAGGAAAAATGTCTCAGAATCTGAGACTTTTTCCTATAGAAAAAGTCTCAGAATCTGAGACTTTTTCTATAGGAAAAATGTCTCAGAATCTGAGACTTTTTCTATAGGAAAAATGTCTCAGAATCTGAGACTTTTTCTATAGGAAAAATGTCTCAGAATCTGAGACTTTTTCTATAGGAAAAATGTCTCAGAATCTGAGACTTTTTCTATAGGAAAAATGTCTCAGAATCTGAGACTTTTTCTATAGGAAAAATGTCTCAGAATCTGAGACTTTTTCTATAGGAAAAATGTCTCAGAATCAGAGACTTTTTTATAGGAAAAATGTCTCAGAATCTGAGACTTTTTCTAAAGTAAAAATGTCTTAGAATCTTAGACGTTCTTCCTGTACAAAAAGTCTTAGAATCTGAGACATTTTTTAGAAAAAGTCTCAGATTCTGAGACATTTTTCCTATAGAAAAAGTCTCAGATTCTGAGAAATTTTTCCTATAGAAAAAGTATTAGATTCTGAGAAATTTTTCCTAAAGAAAAAGTCTCAGATTCTGGAACATTTTTCCTATAGAAAAAGTCTCAGATTCTGAGTCTATAGATTTTTTCTTAATAAGATTATTGTGGTAAAATTATTGTAAGTTTATATGTACTTGTGTATTTAGTTTTCAAATTTTTTGTAAAGAAAAAAAATAAAATTTTTTAAAAAAAATTTCATTTAATTATTCAGAACTGGTTCCATAATTCATTACATGGAACAGATATGTAACCGTTAAAAATCGCGGAATCCCTTCTTGTACCACTATATGCAACATATTCTAGAATAGATTCCGAAGAACAGATAAGTGTTCTAGTTTGGAGAAAAGGATGTATTGCTTTAGTGACAATCTCAAACAAAAATCATCGATGATGCAATGCATAGTAGAATCGATTGCAGGGTAGTATAGTTGATTCCACAACCGATTCTTTGGAATCGAACATTTTGCTGGGTATGGTTATACAAAACTTTTTATTGTATCATATAAGATTACATATGATTTTTGGGAACCCGAGTTCGATTCCCGGCCCAGTCGAGGAAAAAAAGTTTTTTTTTAGTTTTTTTTAAATAGAAAACACTTTTTTATTGCGTTTAACTTTTTTAGAACTAAAAAATTTTCATTTTTGGAATTTTTGCAATCATTTTTAAAAAAATATTTTTCTTTTATACAGTTATATATAACTATATTTGATTTATTATAAAATTATCTATAATTTTTGGGAACCCGAGTTCGATTCCAGAAAAAAAATATATTTTTTTTATTTTTTTTAAATAGAAAACACTTTTTTATTGCATTTATTTTTTTTAGAACTAAAAATTTTTCTTTTTTTGAATTTTTGCAATCATTTTTAAAAAATTATATTGCTTTTATATAGTTATATATAACTATATTTAATTTATTATAAAATTATCTATCATTTTTGGGAACCCGAGTTCGATTCCAGAAAAAAATATATTTTTTTATTTTTTTTTTAATAGAAAACACTTTTTTGTTGCATTTGTTTTTTTAGAACTTAAAAAATTTTACTTTTTGAATTTTTGCAATCATTTTTAAAAA
Source organism: Pegoplata infirma (assembly GCA_963921195.1). Taxonomy (NCBI): domain Eukaryota; kingdom Metazoa; phylum Arthropoda; class Insecta; order Diptera; family Anthomyiidae; genus Pegoplata; species Pegoplata infirma. The sequence goes on along the minus strand of OY992538.1, from coordinate 171,574,651 downwards.
TTTATATTGCATTTATGTAGTTAATAATAGCTATATTTGGTTTAAATTATCAAATTATCAATGATTTTTGGAACCCGATCTCAAATCTAATTCTGATTTCCTGATTCCATGAAAAATTTCAAATTTATAAGCCAAAGTCTTATTTCACTTTGGAAGCCTATGACTTGTAAATAAGGCATACCGCTACATTAAAATTATTGTTTAAGCTTACCATGGAAGCCCCTAATAGCGCTTTACGTCATTCCACATTTTTTTTTTTTGCAAATTTTATCAAAAATTTTCTAAGTCTTTTTGAAAATTGTGTACAAGTGAATAACATATTTAATTGGATGTAATCATATATTACTATATATTAGATCAATTTGATATAATTAGATACGATCAATTTATTTAAAACTAAGTCTTTTAAAGTTGTTATTTGCTAACAACGTCCGCTGGTCTAGAGGGTAGAGATTGCGATTACAAAACGGAAGACTTGTGGTTCTAATCCCCGTCCGTTCGAAGTTTTTTTTTTTTTTTTATTTATTTTCAGTTTGACATTATTATATCTAAAAATAAATCTAAAAACAGAAACATTTTTTGGATAAAAATGTATCCAATAATTTTTTTATAAAATCAAGATATCAGATATTATAAGATAACTTTGGCGCGGCCAAATTTCGGATGAAATTACATTATATAATATCCAATTTAATACAAAATCATGATATTGGATATTTTAAGATAACTTTGGCGCGGCCAATTTCCGGATGAAATTACATCATATCATATCATATTTAATACAAAATCATGATAATAGATAATTTGGGATAACTTTGGCGCGGCCAATTTCCGGATGAAATCACATACAATCAAATATTAAACTGTAACTTCATATATTATAAGATGTTATGAGATAACTTTGGCGCGGCCAATTTTCGGATGAAATTTAGCAAAATCAGATCCAATAAATTATATATAATTTTATAAGATAACATGTTTTACCATACAATTTTTTTTACTCGGGAATGCAGTTTCTCCAGAAAGAGCAGGACAGAGACAGTGTTCGATAATTTACCTGCGGGGAAGTGTTCTGTTCGTACCACTAATAACCTTGATAATCGCCGCCCAATAACAACACTCAAAAGAAAAACTCTTTCAAAAAATCTGCACTACGACTTTCAATTTGATTTAGCAAACTTTCAGCAGATTTGTCTGCTAAAATGGGTATATTTACTAAAATCTCTGTCATTCAGTTTTACAAAATAACAAATATTTACTGCGTTTTCACTGATTCTGTTTGCTGAATTTCAAAATATTTTTGAACATATTTTTAGCAAATTATTTTTTAATTATACAGAAAAAGTTTGCTGTCATTCTTTTTTCAAGAACATTTTCTCAATTTTTTTATGCAATCAAAACGATGTTTTTAAACATATTTTTAGCAGATTATTTTTTATTTTACAGAAATTGTTTGCTGACACCCTTTTTTAAAAAAATCTTTTTTTTTTAAGTGTTAATTTTTTTTTCGTTTTTAAACGATTGAGACTAATAATTGACAAAACTAAAAAAAAAAAATAGTAGATTATATTGGTAATTTTTGTGGCCCTATGTGTCTCTTAGGAATTCTCAAGGATTATATATGGGGCATTCCATGTCAAATCGGACACTTTGAAATTTTTTTTTTTTAGATTTTCCCAATTTGTTTAAAGTTTTTAGTACCCTTCGAAAACTCCTTCGTGGTAAATTTTCAGATTTTTTCGATGACCCGTTCAAAAGATATCGAATTTTTAAAAATTGGTAGTTTGTTCCTTTACTCAAACTTTTTTTTTCTCATAACTTCTTCAATAATGGTCCAAATTGCATTTTTTTTCAAAATTTTTATTTTTTTACGTATGTTATGTTTTAAAATTTAAATCTCATTTTTGAAAATGTTTGTACTCTTCGATTTTTTTGAAATTTTTTTGTGTAAAACTTCTATCGATTCTATTTTTTAAAATTTTTTGAAACAAATTTATTGTAATTTTCCAATCTTAAAATCATTTCTACTTACGTCTTAACATTTCTTTGAAACAAACTAATACCCTATCTCGAATTTCTAAGGGGGCTCCCACACAAAACGATATTTTTTAAAATTTGCTCCAACCGCTCTAACTGCCCTTAGAGCAACAAAATGTATGACCGACCCACAATATTTTTTTAGTCCAAACATTTTCTCTGAACACACCTACCCTCTATCTTTAACTGTTAAGGCGGAGACCATACAATTTTTTTTATTTTTTGTAAATTTGTTTTATTTAATCAGCTTCTACCGGTCCAATAGTGCGTGCGAGAGGGATCATTAGTGAGACCGACCCCCAATTATTTTTACCCTACAACATTTTTTTAAAACATACCTACGCACTATCTCCACTCCCTAAGTAGGCTCCCAAAGGTCATTAGTGAGACCGACCCCCATTTACCGACTCCCTACAACATTTTTTTTAAAACATGCCTACGCACTATCTCCACTCCCTAAGTAGGCTCCCAAAGGTCATTAGTGAGACCGACCCCCATTTACCGACCCCCTACAACATTTTTTTAAAACATACCTACGCCTTATCTCCACACGGTGAGCCACAGCGATGTTCAGGTTAAACTTTAGTGTCGACGAAAAGTGTAAGCGCAGCTCGATTTCTACAAGATTAAATGTCACAAAACTGTTAACAGCGAAATGGTAGCAGCTCGCATTCGCGAGATTACGCGAAATTAGTGTTTTTGTATTTTTTAAAATATTGACATTGAAGTTTTTTAAGTATTTGCAAAAAAACTTATTTAATGGTCACAAAACAGTAAACATCAAAATCTTCTTTAGTTCGCGAGAAATCGCGAAACTAATTTTTTGCTGTTTTTGTTTTCGTTTTTTATCTTTAGATAGGTTTCTTTAAAATTTCGTAAAAACATGGTATGCAGTTTTACTTGTGCTTGATTAAAGGTCACGCAGTTGTTGACATCGAAATTATAGGTGTTAAATTTCGCGGGATATCGCGTAATTATATAATTTTTTTTTATATTTTATATTTTTATATTTTTTAAAACCGGTTCTTTTGAAAAAAAAATAAAAAAAAGTGGTATGCAGTTTGATTTGAGCATGTTGGAAGAAATTAAAACTGCCCACAAAAAAATTATAGCTCCTCACATTCGCGAGAAATAGCGAAAAACATCTTTTTTGGGGGTATTTTTTGTTTTGATTAATAAAATAAGTTTGTTTAACATTGTTGAAAAACACGAAATGCAGTTTGATTTGCTATTGATTAAAGGTGATAAGGCTGTTAACATTTAAATTCTAGCTGCTCAAGTCACCGAGATATCGCTTAAAAACTCGCTAAGCTACTATATATTCATTACTTTGTGTTATTTTTGGTCTGTAAAAATATTTACTTCAATTAACGACAAAAATGTGGTATGCAGTTTGAATCCGAGGTTATTTAAGTTAACAAAACTGCAAGCATAAAAATTATAGATGATCAATTTCCCGAGAAATTGCAAAATTACTGTTTAAGCTTTTATATTAATTATTTTTTTTTTTTTTAGTGTCTAAAATAAAGGAAAAAAACCAAGAAACGACAAATATATTGTATGCAGTTTAAATCTTATGTGATTAAAGGTGGTAAAACTGCCTAAATCAATATCTTGACTGCTAATTTTCGCGAAAAATTAAATTTTTTCCAATTTTTTTTTTTTTTTTTATTTTGCAATTTCTCGCGAAATTGAGAAGATATGATTTCGATGTTAACTGTTTTGTGACCTGTAAATAAATATAATTAAAACTGCATACTCAGTTTTTGAAGACATTTAAAAAACTTCATTGTCAAAATTTTAGAAAATACAAAAACACTAATTTCGCGATATCTCGCGAACGCGAGCAGCTACGATTTCGCTGTAAACAGTTTGTGACATTTAATCAAGTAGAAATCGAACTGCGTTTACACTTTTCGTCGACACTAAAGTCGAACCTAAACATCGCTGAGGCTCACCGTGTCCACTCCCTAATTTTTTTTCAAAAAATCTTTTTTTAAGTGTTATTTTTTTCGTTATAAAACGATTAAGACTAATAATTGACAAAACTAAAAAAAACAGTAGATTATATTGGTAATTTTACAGAAACATTTTATTTTAGTTTAGTTTTCATAAAAACAAATTCTCTAAAAACAAAAATTTTACAGAAAATGTCTTATACGGTATTTACACCAACGAAAACAACTTGTTTTTGAATATTTTTTTGGTTTTTGGCAAAAACTACATAAATTTTCCATACAATTTAAAAACTGCGTTGCCAACTAAAACTGAACAAAAACTAGAATTTAGGTTGTGGTCTATGCTACTATTAATTCAGTGTGAATGGTTTTTTCAATTTTCTTTTGGTAAAAACGAATGTCAAAATAAAAATATTTGTTTTTTTGTTAAATTAATATTCAAATCTTTTGAAAAAGTAAATAAATGTGTAATTTAATTTTTTTAATAACATGTGGCTATTGTAATTTTGTGTTTTTTATTGAATTTAGAAAATAATTAATTTGATTTGACAAACAAAAACTCTTTTTATTCGGTGTAAACAGTTTGGTTTTCCAAAATGCTTTTTTGCCAAAAACAAGTTAGTTTTTGTTTGGTCTAAACATAGTATTAGCAGATTTCTCTGCTGTTTTGACAGATTTCTCTGCTGATTTCGCTTAGATAATCATGACAGATTTTTAGCAAACCGTGTCTGCTAAAATTCGCAGATTTCTCATATGGCTCAAAATGGGTGTATTTTCAGCAAATTTTTCTGCTGATTGCACAGAGAATTTATTAAGAGTGAATATGCTCAGCGCTCTCGAAAGTGATGGAGAGCATGGTAAATTACCATCTTGATAAGTACCCAGGCAGAAACTGCCCACCGTTCCAAAGAAAGAGTCTCGGCAAAGCACTTAATCTTTTGAGTAGAAAGTAGTATGAATTCGAAAAAAGTGCTTTGAAAGCGCTTTGCCAATGTTTTTATTATTTAAATCCGTTCAAAGTATAATTTTTTTATTAAAATTTAATAATTTTCATAACAATTGGAATATTTTTTATTTCCCTGCAGGATAAGTGGCCGGTCCTTGATAGTTCTCGTGATATTTCACTTAGACACAATGACCTACATATTACAAACTTGACACCTTTTATATAAAAACACATGTTTCTTTCGTGAGGAAGTGTCTTAAACTCAAGATACATCACATGTGAAATGTCACTGGGCCTATCCCTCCGGAACACTACCCGTTTCGGTTCAATACACCACTTTTTTTGGGACTTTTCCAAAATTTTTTCTAAAAGCATTTTAAATAAATTTTTTATTCCAAAACGCAAAGAAAACTGCAAACAAATTTTTCTGGGACTTACAATTAGAAAATATTTCAAAGTTTGTGCAAAATTTGTTTATCCTAATAAATTAGTCGATAAATTTTTTATCCTAATTTAAAAAATGTCTTTATTCAAATAAATTAAAAAAAAAGTTGTGTCTTATACAATTTAGATACGTCCCAATTTTTTATTCTAAAATTTCTATAATAGTACCATATTTTTTGTTTTTAAAGCTCTTCCAAAGCGCTTTAAAAGAGCAACGGCATACTGTTTACCGTGGTTATCATTTTGAACGCTGGGAGAGTACTAAACTGTGATGCTTTCCCAGCACACAAGCGACCATAAAAGGTATTTTGCCAGCGCTTTCCCGTTCGTATTTTTCTGCCTGGGTATCTGGAGGATACTACAAATAGGCAACTCAGTGTTGCCACCAATGGAATTGGAAATTACACAAAAAATTATCCAAAATCTGACAAATTACACAAAAATTTGTATTTTGTCATTCCGTTTGTAACCCCTGATCTACACCTGATTTTTATTGGTGGCAATAAGCAATAACGTATGCAAAATGAACAAAAAAAACGCTTTGCATCTATTTTAATGAATTGTTAACAAAGATGGCGTACGATTTTGATGTTTTATTGCCAGCAATAGTTGCTCAGAAAAATTGCCAAGCAATTATTGCTATAAAAATATTGACGTTATATCAGTTGTGGACACTAAAATATCGAAATATCGGTCAGAGAGCCCTAAAAGTATATTTACATTATTGATCCTTGATCGATTCTATGACATTCTCTGAATGTTAATCCGTCCGTTTGTTTAAAACATACTTCAGTCCAAAATAAAAAAAATCTAGACTCCTAAGAATTGGCACTAATTTGTCTTATGGTCATAGGTAGGCTAAGTTCGTAAATGGGCAAAATCGGCCCAGGTGGAAAAATGTTTCCCCTTGAAAAACTAAACCAACCTCTGAAAAACGACATTTTTTGAATGATTTTTTGTTCAACAAATGAAACAATTTTTAGTCCGCCTCCTTTTGCAGGCGTGGATAAAAAAAATAATTTTAATAATGATAAAATGGTTTTAATATTGATATAATTGTAATAATTAAGTGCAAAATCATTATAAATCAACTTTCCAATATTTATCGCGGGTGTAAAAGTGTCCCCCAATATGGGGATATTAAAAGATATTGAATAACAATTTTTAGATTTGGGAATAGGGATTCTCCAGAACAATTTTTAATTTAAAAAATTTTAGAGCGTGGTTTTTCGACATCTAAATTATAAAGAAAATTAAGGCTTTAATGGTCCAAATATGCTTGTTCTTCATTTATAATCTTGTATTTGGTAATAAAAATTTTTAAAGTCGATGTTGTCAATGATTTTTTAAGCCAAAAATGTCGATAAAATGATAAAAAAAAATTGGATCTTTATTATGGTTAATTTACACAAAAATTCCGATATTTAATTTGTTCAAAAGTTTCATTTAAATGGATAATTTTAATATGACACACATTAAGTGTGTGGCAATCGAAGGAGTGCTGATGATGGAAGGGTGGCATCTTCCTAAAGCCGCGACATTATCCAAGGATTTTGAAATTGTCCCACTTTTGGATAATTATCCAGAAAGTGGCAACACTGATGCAACTACAAATCGATGCCAATTTATTGGAAATTTCTTGTTTCGGATAAATATTTAGTTTGTTGTATAATGAAAGTGCCGAGTAAAAACCTGCATTTTCATAAAAGTATTTGCCCTAGTTATCAATATTCCTTTAAAATTTTCCCAAATCCACATGTGCTTTTTCAACAAAAAAAACGTCATTACAAAAAGTTTCATACCTTGACCTAAATACGGAAATAACAGTATATAGTTGAATACGATTGAATAAAAAATCAATAAAAATAATAAAACTCCCTACCATTTCTGAGACATAATAACGAAAACACAGAAATACATCATAAATCTACTTCGAAAATTGTAACATTTTTTTTGTTGATTTTAAACAGTTATTTGTTTTATTTTTTTTTTCTAATTATAAAAACAAACACGCGACTTTTATTTAAAAAATGTCACAAAAAAAAATCTTAAACAAAAACTGTTAATATTTTGTTTATGAGTGGAATTTAAATTATATGATAATTTAAAAAAAAAAAAATATTTAAACAAAAAAATAACTTGTTTATTTTTAATACATTACAAATTCAAAACATGAGTTTTAGAATTTACAAGTTTGATTTTTAATAAATATAAATTTTTTTAAAATTTTTATAAATTTGTTTACTATAAATTTTAATTAACCTAAAATGTCAAAAGTTTTTTTGTAAAAAATAAAAGTTCTTAAGGTTTTTTTTTTAGTTTGGCATTAATTTTAATATTTTTTATTTTATGTTTTTTTTTTTATTTAAAGATCTTACTTTTTAGGTTATTTATCAATTTTTTTTTTATAATTTGCTGCCCTCATTATTTAAATTTTATATTAATTGGGTCAACTATTAACCTCGACTTTCTTTCAGTTTGATTTTTATTTTTTTGTTGTTTCATAGTTTTTTTTTCTAACTTTTTATCGCCACTCAATTTCACTTTTTTTCTCATTAATGATTCTAAATTGAGTTTTTTTTTTGTGTTTGAAAGTTATTCAAATTTACAGTGATTAATTTTTAATTGAAGAAAAAGTTCTATAATTTTAAAGATGGTGTTTTTTAATTTAAATATGGGGCATTCCACGTCAAATTGGACACTTTGAATTTTTTTTTTAGATTTTCCCAATTTGTTTACAGTTTTTAGTACTCTTCGAAAACTCCTTTGTTGTAAAATTTCAGATTTTTTTGATGACCCGTTCAAAAGATATCGAATTTTTAAAAATTGGTAGTTTGTTCCCTTACTCAAACTTCCTTTACTCATAACTTCTTCAATAATGGTCCAAATTTTTTTTTTTTTTTTCAAAATTTTTTGTTTTTTTACGTACTTTAAAAAAAAACCACGTAGAAAAGTTAAATTCGACTTTGCCGAATCTATGAATACCCTCCACAATGACTTTTTTAAAGGATAGTACTTTTTTTAACGTGAAAAATTAACAATTTTGATTAGAAATATTTTATTTTGAGTAATAAACTATTTTTTTGTCATTTAAAAAAATAAAGAAAAATTACTATTTTTTTGAGTTTAAAACTTTTTTCGAGTGTAATGTTTTTTTACTGTAAACATATTTCTGAGTGAATGCACATACGAATGTACACAAAATATTGACATTTAAAAAAATATTTTTTTAGTGTAAAATTTTTTTTGAGTGTAAATTTTTTTTCGAGTGTAATTTTTAAGTTACCAATGCTTTTAAAACTAAACAAGTTTAAAAAGCATTGCTTTAATACTAAACAAGTTTGAAAAGCATTGCTAAGTTACCACCAATGCTTTTTAAACTTGTTTACCACGTGGCATTTAAGATGAACCCAATCTTAAATTCGGGGTTTTGCTTATAACTTTTGAACCACTGGACCGATTGAGCGGAAATTCAATACCAAACAGATCTGGGGCAAAGATACATGCCACGTTTCAGCAGCCTCATTATTGTCTTTCGAAAGTTATCGTGTCTTTTATCTCGTAAATTCGCGCAAAACCCTTGCCGAAATTTACTCTTTTGTTCATAACTTTTGAACCACTGGACCGATTTGGCTGGATTACAATACCACCCTGACCAGGTAAATGACCAACATATATGCCAAACTTCAGTAGCCTCTGTAAAGTCTTTCAAAAGTTAGCGTGTTTTCTACGGACAGACAGACGGACGGACGGACGGACATCGCTAGATCGACTTAAAATCGATCGAGGATCATGAATATATATGGGGCATTCCATGTCAAATCGGACACTTTGAAAAACTTTTTTTTTAGATTTTCCCAATTTGTTTACAGTTTTTAGTACTCTTCGAAAACTCCTTCGTGGTAAATTTTCAGATTTTTTTGATGACCCGTTCAAAAGATATCGAATTTTTAAAAATTGGTAGTTTGTTCCTTTACTCAAACTTCTTTTAATCATAACTTCTTCAATAATGGTCCAAATTTCAAATTTGTTCTTTCAAATTTTTTGTTTTTTTACGTACACCGAAAAAAATTCCTGCCTTATATGTACGAAAACGTTCGTACATTGTACGAAAAATTTCGTTGTTTCGCACCACGAAATTCTTGCGTACAATGTACGAAATGCACGAAATTGTTTCGTAAAATAAACGAAATTGTTTTTGTATTTTACAAAAAAATTTCGTAAAATAAACGCAATAAATTTTTGTGTTTTACGAAAATTTTCGTAAAATAAACGAAATATTTTTTTTGTTTTACGAAATTATTTCGTAAAATAAACGAAATATTTTTATTTTTACGAAAATTTTTTGGTAAATAAAAAAAAATTCTTAAATTAACGAAATTACATGTAAAAATTCTTTCTTGAGAATAAGAACAACGTTTTCAACGTTTTGACAGCAACATTTCCAAGCAATTAATTGTTTCTTCTTAACAAAGACTTATAAGATTTCATTCATTATTTACAGTGATTTTGTTTAAGGCTACGTTCACACTTCAAGAACTTATGATGATATGTTGAGATGATTTTTTTTTGGAGGACCACCTTCCCACATGTAAAAAAAAACTTATATCATCAAGCCTTAAATTTTATTTGATCCGATTAGCCTCAAATTTTAATTGATCCTTAAAATAAATAAAAACCAAGAGAGAGCTTTTAAGTCGGCTGTGCCGAATTTTCATTACCCCAAATATGTAAAAAAATTATGAGAGTTATCATTAATGAAATTAATTCTTTATACCCACGACCACAAGGCATTTTCTAATCCCCTGGGTCGAAGCTCATTACTTTAAATTTTGTTTGACATAAAAATGTTTCATTTGTTTAACAAAACAACAAAAAACCCTTTAAAAAAATTGAGTTTTCCAGAGGTTGGTTTAAAGAAATAAAACTTTTTTGCCCACATACGAACTTAACCTGCTGATGACCAAAAGACTTGTTCCGTGGTATCCGTGTTTTATATAGACGGACATTAATAGAATGCCTTAGAATTTATCATGGATCAATAAAACATATACTTTATGGGGTCCCCGACCGATATTTTTTTATTATACCCCAATACTGTAGTTGGAGGGCATAAAAACACCATTTAAGCATGCATTTAAAGATTTCTTCTTTTTTCATTAGTTTTGTAAAATTTCAAAATTCTTGATTTTTTTTTTTTCGTGATATAAAGTCCACTTTCGTATATTTTACGAAAGAAGTTTTTACGAATTATTTTCGTAAAAATACGAAAGTCTGTACACTTTTTTTGTAATATGCAGTCAACATTCGTATATTTTACAAAAGAATCATTTACATTCTTTTTATACCCTCCAACTACAGTATGGGGGTATACTCACTTTGTCATTCCGTGTGTAACGCATCGAAATATCGGTCGGGGACCCCATAAAGTATATATATTATTGATCAGTGATCGATTCTAAGACATTTTAGCGATGTCCGTCCGTCCGTCCGTCCGTCCGTCCGTCCGTCCGTCCGTCCGTCTGTCCGTCCGTCCGTCTGTAGTTAACACGATGCAGTCTAAAATAAAATAGCTAGACCCTTCAAGTTTGGCACAAATATGTCTTATGTTCCTAGGCAGGTTAAGTTTGGAAATTGTCCAAATCGGACCAGGGGGGAAAAAGTTCCCCCTTGAAGAACTAAATCAACCTCTAAAAAAATACACTTTTTTACATGTTTTTTTTGTATTTTTGTTAATTAAATGAAACATTTGGTATATTTATCGCGTTGGGAAGGTGCTCTCAACGTCCCCCACTAGGGCTGCCAATACCGGACCGGTATTAGAAAATCGGTATTTCGATATTGGGAAATTTTCAATACCGAATTTTCGGTATTCATGAAAAAATAATTTTTTAATTCATTTCACAAATTTATTTACTTTAAATAAATGCACATATTTACATAAAAGCTATTGATAAGGAGATTCACATATTTTTATTAATAAAACATTTTAAACAATGTGTTATCTTCCAGACTTAAAATTAAAAAAAAACTTTTTTTCATATCCTTTAAATCCTTAAAAAGTGTATCCTTGAAGTCCTTAACGTGTTACACACAAATACCAACAATAGTTCTTCAAGTTTTGCCAGTCTCAAAAAATGGTGGGAAAAATCTACTGCAAAATAACACATTTTTATTCAAAGTTCAATATATTTTTTTTTTTGATAAGTATTTGCACCTTTTCCATTTAAGCAAAAATTAAGATCCAATCACATAACAAAAAAATTATCTATTCTTACGTATTCACCTTAGTAAACTATTTTTTTTTTTGGATTTTTATTGAGAAACAAAATTTTATAATCACAACAAAATAACAATAACTTTTGTATATTTAAAAATCAGAGTTGTAGTATAAAAAGTATGTCAAAATCATGATTTTTTTTGGAAGCTAAGGAAATTTCACAATAAACTGATAACATAAAAATTATTTTGTTAAATATTTCTTTGGAAATTTTCATATAAATTTTAATTAAAATCAAAAAAATAGTTGAATGCAATACCGAAATCGAAATTGACAAAAAATCGGTATTTCGGATTTAAAAAAAGGCCTCGAATTTCGACAAATTCGGTATTACCGAATTCGGTATTGGCAGCCCTATCCCCCACTGACCCTATCAACCCCCCCCCCCCCCCAAAAAAACGCCCCTGAAAAATTTTTGTTTTTAATTTTTTTTTACATTTTGGAGGGTATAATAGATTCGGCACAGCCGAATTTAACACTCTCACTTGTTTTCGTTACTTTCGTAAAATTACAAAAGTTTTTACAACATTTTTTTCGTAATATGTAGTCAAGATTCGTAAATATTACGAAAAAAATATTTACTAATCATTTTCGTTACTTTCGTAAATATACGAAATTCAGTACTAAAGTTTTTCGTAATATGTAGTCAACTTTCGTGTATTTTACGAAAATAAAAAGTACGAAACTTTTTTTCGTAAAATGTTGCATGGATTTTTTTCGGTGTACTTTTAAAAAAAAAAAATCCCAAAAAATTCTTAAAAGCGCTCTAGTATGCGTTTTTTAAGTTTTAAAAATTAAATCTCATTTTTGAAAATGTTTGTACTCTTCAATTTTTTTGAAATTTTTTTGTGTAAAACATCTATCGATTCTACAAATTTTTTGCCCAGGAGGATCGTGGGATAATAATTATTAATATTTTTAAAATTTTTTAAAAAAATTTATTGTAATTTTCCAATCTTAAAATCATTTCTACTGCTCCAATGGTGCGTCATATAGGGGTCATTTATAAGACCGACCCCCATTAATTTTTACGTCTTAACATTTCCTTGGAACAAACTAATACCCTATCTCCAATTTCTAAGAGGCTCCCACACAAAACTACATTTTTTTAAATTTGCTCCAACCGCTCTAACTGCCCTAATAGTACCCTTAGAGCAACAAAATGTATGACCGACCCACCATATTTTTTTAGTCCAAACATTTTCTCTGAACACATCTACCCTCTTATCTTTAACTCTTAAGGCGGTCCCCATACAATTTTTTTACTTTTTTAAATTTGTTTTATTTAATCAGCTTCTACCGGTCCAATGCGCGTCCATTCAAAATTACATTTTTATAAAATTTCTTCCAACTGTTATTTGTATTGGAGCCTACTTAGGGAGTGGAGATAGGGCGTAGGTACACCCAAAAAAATAACTAGTGTTAAACAGTCTAATGTGACTTAGGTAAATTTTTTTTATATTGAGTTCAAGAAATTGCTCAAGTTTTAACTAAATTGTATATGACATTTATTTTGTAAAATAGCATTGTTTACAATATCAAATTTAACATACACAAACTTGAATCTTTTACCTAAGTTTTTTTTATAAATATAAATAAATTTAATTCGATAAAGTCGACATATTAATACCACATTGTAAACAACACATTGACAACAAATTGTCTTTAATTTTTTATAAAATATATGTATGAGGAACTAATTTATTTAATTAATTAAAAAGGTAAGCAAAAATAATGTGTTTTTATGTATATTTGATAAACGTATATTAACCAAAATATTAACTTTCAGTTGCAGACGGTGGTGGTTTATCCAAACATTTGTGGCATCCGCCACGCTTTTAATCGGAACTTGTAAACATACATTACTTGGAATCTCCACCCAAGGCAGTTTAAATTAAAACAATTGGTCTCCGGTTCGCAGTGTTGGTTCAATAGTAGACACCAAAGCAGATCCAGAAAATGACTTGAGGTTTTTGATTGCAGATTCCGGTTAGTGATAATTCAGCATCTACAGAAAAAATTCTTTAGAAAAATAGTCTCACAATATGGTACTTCTATAGAACAATTGTCTCAGAATCTGAAAATTGTTCTAAAGAAAAATTGTCTTAGAATCTAAGATTTTTTCTATAGAAAAATTGTATCAGAACCTGAGACTTTTTCTGTAGAAAAATTGTCACAGAATCTAAAATTTGTTCTGTTGAAAAATTGTGTCAGAATCTGAGATTTTTTTCTATAGAAAAATTGTTTAAAAATTTACGACTTTTTTTATAGAAAAATTGTCTCAAAATGCAAGACTTTTTCTATAGAAAAAATTTCTCAGAAATAGAGAATTTTTCTATAGAAAAAAATTCTCAAAATTACAGAATTTTTTCTATAGTAAATTTCTGACAGAAAATTTTTGAACAACAATTTTTCTATAGAAAATTTTTTATAGAAAGTTTCTGAAAGACAATTTTTCTATAGAATATTTCTCAAAGACAATTTTTCTATAAAATATTTCTCAAAGACAATTTTTCTTTAGAAAACTTTTTGAAAGACAATTTTTTTATAAAAAAATTTTCAAGCAATATTTCTATAGAAAATATCTCTAAAAACAATTTTTGTATAAAAATTTCTCAAGGACAATTTTTTTATCGAAAATTTCTGAAAGACAATTCTTCTATAGAAAATTTCTTAAAGACAAGTTTTCTATAAAAAATTTTTTAAATACAATTTTTTATAAAAAATTTCTCATATAATTTTTTTATAGAAAATATGTATTAAGACAATTTTTCTTTAAAAATTTTTCAAAGTCAATTTTTCCATAGAAAATTTCTTAAAGACAATTTTTCTCTGGAAATGTCTGAAAGACAATTTTTCTACAGAAAATTTCTGAAAGACAATTTTTCTATAGATTCTTTCTAAAAAAACAAAAAATATCTAAAGAAAAGTTGTTTTTACGAAATTTTTTACAGAATAATTTTCTATAGAAAAACTGTCTTTTCTATAGAAAAATTATCTTTAAGAAATTTTCTTTACAAAAATTGTCTTTGAAAAAGTTTCTATTAAAAATTGTCTTTCAAAAATTTTCTATAGAAAAAAATGCCTTTAAGACATTTTCTATAGAAAAATTGTATTTGAAAAATTTTCTATTTAAAAATGCCTTAAAGACATTTTCTATAGAAAAATTGTATTTGAAAAATTTTCTATTTAAAAATTGTATTTTACAAAGTTTTTATAGAAAAATTGTCTTTAAGAAATTTTCTATATAAAAATTGTCTTTCAGAAATTTTCTATAGAAAAATTGACTTTCAGAAATGTAATATAGAAAAATTGTCCTTGAGAAATTTTCTATAAAAAATTTTCTATAAACAAATTGTCTTTGAGATATTTTTTATGAACATTTTTTAAAAAATTTTCTACAGAAAAATTTTCTTTTAGAATTTTCTCTCAGAAAAAATTTTTTTTTTTTAGAAATTTTCTATAGAAAACCTGTCTTTTAGAAATTTTATATAGAAAAATTGTTTTTCAGTAATTTTCTGCAGAAAAATTGTCTCTCATTTTTTTTTTTTTTTAAATTTCTATTATCTTTGAGAAGTTTTCTATATAAAAATTATATTTGGGAAATTTTCTATAGAAAAATTATCTTTAGAAAATTTTCTATTGAAGAATTGTCTTTGAGAAATTTTCTGTAGAAAAATTGTCCTTGGGAATTGTCTTTGAGAATTTTTCTATGGAAAGTTATTTTTCAAAAATATTCTCTAGAAAAATTTCTCTCAGAAATTTTCTATAGAAATATTGTCTAAGAAATTTTCTATAGAATAATTGTCTTTGAGAATTTTTCTATGAAAATTGCCTTTCAGAAGTATTCTATGGAAAAATTGTGTTTTAGAAAGTTTCCATAGAAAGATTGTCTTTCAGAAATTTTCTACAGAAAACCTGTCTTTCAGAAATTTTATATAGAAAAACTGTCTTTGAAAAAGTTTCTGTAGAAAAATTGTCTTTGAGAAATATTTTATAGAAAAATTGTCTTTGAGAAATATTCTATAGAAAAATTGTCTTTCAGAAACTTTCTATAAAAAATTTTCTGTAGAAAAATTGTTGTTCAAAAATGTTCTATAGAAAAATTAACTTTCAAAATTTTTTTTAGAAAAATTGTCTTTCAGAAACTTTCTATAGAAAAATTGTCTTCCAGAAATTTTCTATCGAAAAATTTTCTATAGAAGAATTGTCTTTCAGAAAATTTCTACAGAAAAATTGCCTTTCAGAAATTTTCTATGAAAAATTATCTTTGTGAAATTTTCTATAGAAAATTATCTTTTTTAATTGGTTTAAAACCAAGTTTCTATAGAAAAATTGGTTTTAAAACATTTTCTATTAAAGAATTGTCTTTGAGGAATTTTCTGTAGAATAATTGTCTTTGGGAAATTTTCTATAGAAAAATTATCTTTAAAAAATTTTCTATTAAAAAATTATCTTTGAGAAATTTTTTATAGAAGAATTGTCTTTGAGAAATTTTTTATAGAAATTTTTTTTTTAAAATTGGGGCTTGAAAAGGTTTTCTATACAAAAATTGTTGTCAAAAACTTTCTATAGAAAAATTATCTTTCAGAAATTTTCTTTAGAAAAATTGTCAACTAGAAATTTTCTATCGAAAAATTTTCTTTTAGAAATTTTCTATAGAAAAATTGGCGTTCAGAAAGTTTCTATAGAAAAACTGTCTTTCAGGAATTTGCTATAGAAGAATTGTCTTTGAGAAAATTTCTATAGAAAATTTTACTTTAAGAAATTTTCTATAGGAGTATTATCTTTCAGAAATTTTCTGTAAAAAAATTATTTCTCAGAAATTTTCTTTAAAAAATTGTCTTTGAAAAATTTTCTATAGAAAAATTGTCTATTAAAAATTTTCTATAGAAGAATTGTCTTTGAGAATTTTTTTAAAAAAATTGTCTGTTAAAAATTTTCTATAGTAAATGTGTCTTTTAGAAATTTTTTATAGAAAAATAGTCTTTCAGAAATTTTCTATAGAAGAATTGTCTTTCAGAAAGTTTCTATAGAAAAATTGTCTGTCAAGAATTTTCTAAAGAAGAATTGTCTTTTTATTTCTATAGAAAAATTGTTTTTGAGAAAGTTTCTATAGAAAAATTTAGTTGTCACTGATCATGCTAAGTATGTATTTTAAGTTTGTTAGTATTTATATTTTATTATAAAATTGTCCTTTATATTAAAAAAAAATATTAAAAATAAATGTAATTAAAATTTATAATATTGAGCATTTTGTATGGAAGGGGATATATAAAACTATTAAATCAACCTAAAAAAAATACGTTATTTGACCAATCAAACTGTACCATTTATTTAAATATGGTGGTTAAATAAACAAAATTAAATTTGAAATAATGCTTAAATGCATTTTGTAAGTTTACCTAAGTTGATTCGGGTAATATGCAAAGAAACTTTTCAAGTTGGATTCCTGCGAAAAATCTTAGGTAAATTATACCATAAAATTAAATAATTTCACAATTGTTTTTTTTTGGGTGTATGTTTTAAAAAAATGTTGTAGGGTAAAAACAAATGGGGGTCGGTCCCACTAATGACCCCTCTCGGACGTACCATTGCACCGGTAGAAGCTGATTTAATAAAACAAATTAGTGTTGGCTACCGTTACCCTTTCAATACCGTTACCGATTAAAAACCCTTTAATATTGACTACCGTTACCGTTACCAATACCGAAATAAAAAACGTTAATTACCGTTACCGATAAAAAAACTTTTACCTTTATTCGGATTTTTACCGGTATTATAACGGTTTTGTTTTGGTTGTCTGAATATTACTTATTTAATTTTTTTTTGCAGATAAAATATTTTAAATGTACGTAAAATAAAGCTGCAAATTTTAGTTCATTGCAAATCGCATTGTTATTTGGATAAAAACAATGAGAAATCGGTCCAATCAATGATCACATTACAATTAAGTAAATTTAGATCACATTCCCAATTTACCTAAAAAGTTCCGAAAAGAAAAGTGAGTAAACATTCTTAAGTGGGAAGATGAAAGAAGAGACAAAACTGAATTGTGCCAAATCTTTAATATTGATGGCGAACTGCGGCCTTCCACTTCTTCCCCTTCCTTTCCGGAAATGTCCCTGTCAATATTTGTGTTTTTTTTGGTTAAACGTTAGTGGATATTAAGGACTCGAAAAAGCCGAATTTAACACTCTTACTAGTTCTTTATCGCTTCCTTTGAAACAGTTTTTTTAATAAGTCTTTTCTACTTAAATAAAATATAATTCCGATGTTCCGGCTGTTTATCTGAAATCAACTGATTTTTCTGCTTAAATTATTATTTGCCGTCTTGACAGATTTTTTTACAAAACCGCATCAGCTAAAATCAGCAGATTTCCCAAATGGCTAAAAATGCAGATTTTTCTCATGGCTCACAATCAGTGTTGCCACTTCTTGGATAGTTATCGAAAAAATGGATAATTTAAAATTTTTTGGATACTCTTTGAATAATTACATTTTTGGATAATTTCTGGATAATTTTATCATTTACAATTTAAAGTTTTACATGGATTTAATTAACTTTTATTTTTATTTAAGTTGTCGATTTTTTTTATTTACTTCTTACACCCAAAAAAAAACAATTGTGAAATTATTTAATTTTAGGGTATAATTTACCTAAGATTTTTCGCAGGAATCCAACTTGAAAAGTTTCTTTGCATATTACCCGAATCAACTTAGGTAAACTTACAAAATGCATTAAAGCATTATTTCAAATTTAATTTTGTTTATTTAGCCACTATATTTAAATAAATGGTACAGTTTGATTGGTCAAATAACGTTTTTTTTTTGGTTGATTTAATAGTTTTATATATCCCCTTCCATACAAAATGCTCAATATTATAAATTTTAATTACATTTATTTCTAATATTTTTTTTTAATATAAAGGACAATTTTATAATAAAATATAAATACTAACAAGCTTAAAATACATACTTAGCATGATCAGTGACAACTAAATTTTTCTATAGAAACTTTCTCAAAGACAATTTTTCTATAGAAAAAAAAGACAATTCTTCTTTAGAAAATTTCTGACAGACAATTTTTCTATATAAACTTTCTGAAAGACAATTCTTCTATAGAAAATTTCTGAAAGACTATTTTTCTATAAAAAATTTCTAAAAGACAGATTTACTATAGAAAATTTTTAACAGACAATTTTTTTAAAAAATTTCTCAAAGACAATTCTTCTATAGAAAATTTTTAATAGAAAATTTTTCTATAGAAAATTTTTCAAAGACAATTTTTTTATAGAAAATTTCTGAGAAATAATTTTTCTACAGAAAATTGCTGAAAAAAAATACTCCCATAGAAAATTTCTTAAAGTAAAATTTTCTATAGAAATTTTCTGAAAGACAATTCTTCTATAGCAAATTCCTGAATTCTATAGAAACTTTCTGAACGCCAATTTTAATATAGAAAATTTCTGAAAGAAAATTTTTCGATAGAAAATTTCTGGTTGACAAATTTTCAATAGAAAATTTCTGAAAGATAATTTTTCTAAAGAAAGTTTTTGACGACAATTTTTCTATAGAAAACTTTTTCAAGCCAATTTTTAAAAATTCTATAAAAAACTTCTCAAAGACAATTTTTCTATAAAAAATTTCTCAAAGATAATTCATTAATAGAAAATTTTTTAAAGATAATTTTTCTATAGAAAATTTCCCAAAGACAATTATTCTACAGAAAATTCCTCAAAGACAATTCTTTAATAGAAAATGTTTTAAAACCAATTTTTCTATAGAAAATTGGTTTTAAACCAATTAAAAAAGATAATTTTTCTATAGAAAATTTCACAATGATAATTTTTCATAGAAAATTTCTGAAAGGCAATTTTTCTGTAGAAATTTTCTGAAAGACAATTCTTCTATAGAAAATTTTTCGATAGAAAATTTTTCGATAGAAAATTTCTGGAAGACAATTTTTCTATAGAAAATTTCTGAAAGACAATTTTTCTAAAAAAAATTTTGAAAGTTAATTTTTCTATAGAAAATTTTTGAACAACAATTTTTCTATAGAAAATTTTTTAAAGAAAGTTTCTGAAAGACAATTTTTCTATAGAATATTTCTCAAAGACAATTTTTCTATAAAATATTTCTCAAAGACAATTTTTCTACAGAAACTTTTTCAAAGACAGTTTTTCTATATTAAATTTCTGAAAGACAGGTTTTCTGTAGAAAATTTCTGAAAGACAATCTTTCTATGGAAACTTTCTCAAACACAATTTTTCTATAGAATACTTCTGAAAGGCAATTTTCATAGAAAAATTCTCAAAGACAATTATTCTATAGAAAATTTCTTAGACAATATTTCTATAGAAAATTTCTAAGAGAAATTTTTCTAGAGAATATTTTTGAAAAATAATTTTCCATAGAAAAATTCTCAAAGACAATTCCCAAGGACAATTTTTCTACAGAAAATTTCTCAAAGACAATTCTTCAATAGAAAATTTTTTAAAGATAATTTTTCTATAGAAAATTTCCAAATATAATTTTTATATAGAAAACTTCTCAAAGATAATTTTTTAATAGAAATTTAAAAAAAAAAAATTTCTATGGAAACTTTCTCAAAGACAATTTTTTATCGAAAATTGCTGAGAGACAATTTTTCTGCAGAAAATTTCTGAAAAACAATTTTTCTATATAAAATTTCTAAAAGACAGGGTTTGTATAGAAAATTTCTGAAAAAAATTTTTTCTGAGAGACAATTTTTTTACAGAAAATTTCTGAAAGAAAATTTTTCTATAGAAAATTTGTGAAAGACAGGTTTTTAGAGAAAATTTCTAAAAGAAAATTTTTCTGTAGAAAATTTTTGAAAAAATTTTCATAAAAAATTTCTCAAAGACAATTTGTTTATAGAAAATTTTTTATAGAAAATTTCTCAAGGACAATTTTTCTATAGAACATTTCTGAAAGTCAATTTTTCTATAGAAAATTTCTGAAAGACAATTTTTCTATAGAAAATTTCTTAAAGACAATTTTTCTATAAAAACTTTGTCAAAGACAATTTTTAAATAGAAAATTTTTCAAATACAATTTTTCTATAGAAAATATCTTAAAGGCATTTTTTCTGTAGAAAATTTTTGAAAGACAATTTTTCATAGAAACTTTTTCAAAGACAATTTTTGTAAAGAAAATTTCTTAAAGATAATTTTTCTTTAGAAAAGACAGTTTTTCTATAGAAAATTATTCTGTAAAAAATTTCGTAAAAACAACTTTTCTTTAGATATTTTTTTGTTTTTTTTAGAAAGTATCTATAGAAAAATTGTCTTTCAGAAATTTTCTGTAGAAAAATTGTCTTTCAGACATTTCTAGAGAAAAATTGTCTTTGAGAAATTTTCTATGGAAAAATTGACTTTGAGAAATTTTTAAAGAAAAATTGTCTTAATGCATATTTTCTATAGAAAAATTGTATGAGAATTTTTTTATAAAAAAATTGTATTTAAAAAATTTTTTATAGAAAACTTGTCTTTAAGAAATTTTCTATAGAAGAATTGTCTTTCAGAAATTTTTTATAGAAAAATTGTCCTTGAGAAATTTTTATACAAAAATTGTTTTTAGAGATATTTTCTATGGAAATATTGCTTGAAAATTTTTTTATAAAAAAATTGTCTTTCAAAAAATTTTCTAAAGAAAAATTGTCTTTCAGAAATTTACTATAGAAAAAATTCTGTAATTCTGATAATTTTTTTCTATAGAAAAATTCTCTATTTCTGAGAAATTTTTTCTATAGAAAAAGTCTTGCATTTTGAGACAATTTTTCTATAAAAAAAGTCGTAAATTCTTAAACAATTTTTCTATAGAAAAAAAACTCAGATTCTGACACAATTTTTCTACAGAACAAATTTTAGATTCTGTGACAATTTTTCTACAGAAAAAGTCTCAGGTTCTGAAACAATTTTTCAATAGAAAAAATCTTAGATTCTAAGACAATTTTTCTTTAGAACAATTTTCAGATTCTGAGACAATTGTTCTATAGAAAGTACCATATTGTGAGACTATTTTTCTAAAGAATTTTTTCTGTAGATGCTGAATTATCACTAACCGGAATCTGCAATCAAAAACCTCAAGTCATTATCTGGATCTGCTTTGGTGTCTACTAATGAACCAACACTGCGAACCGGAGACCAATTGTTTTATGTTTTTTATGGCGTTCCTTAAACTGCCTACATTGGGTGAAGATTCCAAGTAATGTATTTTTACAAGTTCCGTGGCGGATGCCGCAAATGTTCGGATAAACCACCACCGTCTGCAACTGAAAATTAATATTTTGGTTAATATACGTTTATCAAATATATAAACACATGATTTTTGCTTACCTTTTTAATTAATTAAACAAATTAGTTCCTCATACATACATATATTTTATAAAAAATTAAAGACAATTTGTTGTCAATGTGTTGTTTACAATGTGGCATTAATATGTCGACTTTATCGAATTAAATTTATTTATATTTATAAAAAAAACTTAGGTAAAAGATTCAAGTTTGTGTATGTTAAATTTAATATTGTAAACAATGCTATTTTACAAAATAAATGTCATATACAATTTAGTTAAAACTTGAGCAATTTCTTGAACTCAATATAAAAAAAATTTACCTAAGTCACATTAGACTGTTTAACACTAGTTATTTTTTTGGGTGTATGTGACAGCACTTTGTTGTTAGTTTTGGCAAAACTTTTTAAATTTGGAGCTTTTCGAATTATGTGAACCTCTAAGCCCTATTGGACCACAAAAAATCTGATCTGTTTGATTATTTGGATGTCCAAACTTATTGGGCAAAAGTTTTCAAAATTACAAATTGTGCTGGTAAAATCTTTTTCTAAATTTAGAAGTTGTTTTTAAATTTCTTATGATTCTTCCATTTTCTAATTCATCAGTAGAAAGAGTTTTTAGTAAATTAAAGAAAACAAAAAACGATTTACGAAATAAAATATCTTCAAATACTGTTGCTTCAATTCTTTTTACAAAGGAAGGCATTGAAAGAAATGGGGTACAAATTTTGAGCCCACAAAAAAAATAAAAAAAAGAACTGGAAGAAGATCCAGTAATTCTAATTTTATAAAATATGTTTTATTCTGAACAGTACAAAATGTATGATTTTTATTTAAAAACTAATTTCATATATTCTTTAAATTGAATTTAAATCAACCAATTTTGTTAAAAAATCGTTTTTGATTTTTTTTTGGATAATTTTTGGGATTTTGGATAATTTTGGACAAACTCCTGAACATTTTTTTGATTCACTGGTGCACAGAGACATTTAATGAACGCGTAAAAATTAAAATTTTTTTGTTGAATAACATATTGCGTTAAATTCTGAATTAATTAATATAATAAAATACTGCTATTTAATTTTGTGTTAAAAACGCACTAAATTTAAGTTTTTTGGATTGGATTTTTTACATTTTTTTTTATCAAATTTGTGAATTTTTAATATTTTGGGTAAATTTTATTCATAATACCGGTACGTACCGGTATCGATGTTTCGGTAACGGTTTGTCGTGAATTTTGAAAAAAAAATTTGGACCATTATTGAAGAAGTTTGAGTAAAGGAACAAACTACCAGTTTTTAAAAATTCGATATCATTTGAACGGGTCATCAAAAAAATATGAAAATTTACCACGAAGGAGTTTTCGAAGGGTACTAAAAACTGTAAACAAATTGGGAAAATCTAAAAAAACATATTTTCAAAGTGTCCGATTTGACATAGAATGCCCCATATACATATACTCAAAACAAAAGCCTTGTCAAATTACTAAAAAAAGTCTAGTAATCCCATTTTAGCAATTTTTTAAAAGTTTTTTTTTTTGTTTTTTAGCAAAATATCTTTGATCAAAATTTATTTTTTTTAGTAATTTTACAATTTTTTTTTTCGTAAATGTCCGAATTTCCAAGATAATTTTACAAAAAAATATTAGTAAAGTTACGAGAATTTCTTGTAAGTTTGATCGCGTCAAAGTTGTAAATTTACAATTTTATTGGTAAAAAGCTTGTAAAATTACAAAAAAGCTCGTAATTTTTACTAGGAATTTTCGTAAAATAGGAGGTAGCACAAAATCTAGTAAAGTCACGAGATCTTGTAACTGGAGAGTATACAAAAATTCTCATTTATCGCCATGTGCTTAAAATACATTTTAATTTTATAACGGAAATATTTAATTTTTTATTTAGATTTAAAAATAAATGTTAATTACATTTTTAGTTGGAAAATTGTGAAAATTGCAAAATACATTTTTACTTCTCCACTTACAAATTATGTAAATTTTGTATGTAATTAATGTTTATACTTACGAGTATCTATCTAGATAATGAAGGTTTTTCAACTTTTAATTGTATTTTAATTTTTGTTGTTGTTATTTTGTTGTTGTATACCCTGCACCCACACTCACTTTGTCATGTCGTGTGTAACGCATCAAAATATCGGTATAGGATTCCATAAATTATATATATTATTGATCAGGGATCAATGCCAAGACATTATAGAGATGTCCGTCTGTGGACGACACGATACCGTCCCAAGTTAAACAGGTAGACTCCTGAAGCTTAGCACAAATATGTCTTATAGTCATAGGCTGGTTAAGTTCGTAAATGAGCAAAATCTGACTAGGGGGAAAAGTTCCCAGTTGAAGAACTACACCAACCTCTAAATAATTGCAATTTTTAAAGATGTTTTCTTACTATTATTAACAAAATAAACCATTTTTGTGTCAAAAGAAGTTTAAAGTCCTGCACTTGGACCCAGGGGGCTAGAAAATTTTCCTTTTTTCTGTCCCGCCCCTTTTGTGGGCGTAGATATTTAAAATTTATTTATGTAAATCATAATAAAATTATATTACTTGAGTACAAAAAACATAATTAATTATTTTTTAAATATGGGCCGCTAAGGAAAATTTCTCCACCAAAGAAAACCCTGCCGACCCTCACCCTCCCCATCAAAAAAACACCCCTGTAAAAGAGGGTATTACACATTCGACCCAACCGAATTTAACACTCTTACTTATTTTTATTTGTTTTAATCTTGGCAATAAACATCCTTCTTCAAGTAGTTTTTATTACAATAAAATTAAAAAAATATATATAAAAAACAGAAAAAATTACAAGATGTTGTTTTGCAACACCCATATTTCGTTGTTTGTTTATTGTTGGAAATTTAAAACTTCAATGTCATTTTGTATAAACAGCCCAACTACATTACATGCTCAAAAGTGTAGGTACGAATAAGTAGTACCTACTAGGGTGTTCAATTAATCGGGTTTTTTAATTGTTCGATTAAACGATTAATCGACATTTGGCATTTTTGATTTATTCGATTAAACGAATAAATTTTTAAAATTTATCGATTAATCGAATAATTCCAAATTCAGAAGTTTTCTAAAATACAAGATTTTTTTTCGACAATCTTAGAAAAAATGGTACTTGAGTTAATAAACAATAGTAATTACAAGTATTTTAATATTTTATTAACAAAAAAAACAAAAACAAAACAAACGTTTAAGCATTACAAAATGTATCAAAATTTGAGTTTTCTGCGATTTTGTTTGATTTATAAAATTTGTGGAATTCAAAAATTATTTTTGTTGCCTAATTTATATGAATAACCGAGATCACAAACATTTTATAGTTATATCATGTACTTTTTTAGGTCGATTTTTTATAGTTCCAACGGTCACATACATTTGGTTTGTTTATTTGACTTAAAATTTTAAAATAATAATAAATATTTCCAGAAAAACCATATATTATTATTATTCGATTAATCGGCATAGATTTTTCGTTTAACCTTTTAATCGAAATTAGCAATTTTAAATTAATCGAAGAATTATTCGTCTAAAATTGTTCGATTAATCGAACAAGAATTAATCGGCTGAACACCCTAGTACCTACTGCAATAAAATTGTTGTATTATTATTTTTAAAGTTTTAGTATTTAGTTTTTAACCGCATTTTCAAACAAATATAATACAATAAAAACTATTTTTTGTATTTATTTTAAACCGCAAAAAAGATGTATCATATACAAAAACAGTCTATAGATACACTGAGAGATTTGTACTAAAATTTTAAAACTGAAATTTAGACTGTAGTACGCTGAAAAAAAAGGCATGACTAAAATTTAGAAAAAAAACTTCTTTGAAATAGTTCATGAATTTTCCTAAAACTTTGTAAAATTTAACTAAAAAATTATAAATTCTCTTAACTTTGAGAAAAAAAATTTAGTTCATTTAAGTGGAATTCATAGAAGTGGACTTCTATGAATTTAGTTAATAGCTTCTTACCCCTCAGCTACATAAACTAAATTCTAACCCCTCAGCTACACCTTCCATAATTATGTAAACATAAAACAACAAACACACAGAAAACAATAACAACAAACTAAAATTTGTTATTGTTTTGTGTGTGTTTGTTGCTTTATGTCTACATAAATGTAGAAGGTGGAGCTGAGGGGTTAGAATATAGTTAATGACTTTTTAGAATTTTGTTAAAAATTCCAAATGGCGATATTTTGAAAACTAAGCGAGATAGAGCGAAACGGGTGAAATTTTCAAAAGGAAATAAAGAGAAATATAGAATAGCCTAGCTCTACATATCTGTCGGATCTAAAATTTGTAGCTCTTGACTCGTAGAAAATACTACGAGTAATAGTTTTTGAGTTATCTCAAAAGCTAAGCAAGGTAGAGTGAAACGGACAAAAGTTTTGGATCAATATCTATGGCGACTAGGGCTTCCAATCGGGATATCCCGATCCCGGAAATCCCGGGATTTTCGGGATTAGGCAAATCCCGAATCTCGGGATTTCTGATTTTCAATCCCGGGATTTTCGGGATCCCGATTTTTTTTATTTTTTTCAATATTTTTTATTATTTTTAAATTTTTTTCAAATAATTTGAATAAAATATGAATTTTGTGGAACAAAATAAAAAAAATCGACAAAAGTTCCGTCAGGTACCATGTTTTTGTTATAGAAAAAGGTGAAACGTTTGCGAAATGTAAAAAAGTCCTAAAAACTAGTGGTGGTTCGACATAAGGGCTTTTATATTTATTCCTAATATTGCCGTATATGGCTTTTGACACATCTTAACTCCTTAAGTTGTAAATTTTTTAATTTTTTGTTTTACTAAAAAGAAGTAAGTGGGTTTTGACCACTGTTGCCAACTATTTTAAACCAAAAACCTCTAAATTTCACTAAAAAGCGCTAAAAACCGCCAAAAAAAGCGCTAAAAACCGAAAAACTTGGCATTTTTGATTGACAAAAAAGAAAAATTTAAAAAAAAACCTCCAAATTATTTTTTCTACAAAAATTTACTTTTCACTAAAAACGCGCAAGAAACCGCCGAAAAAAATTTTGCGGGAAAATATAAAATTCTCCCGCTAAGTTTCAAAAAAGCGCTAAAATTAGACAAACTTGGCGTTTTCGATTGAAAAAAAAGAAAAATTGGAAAAAACCTCTAAATTTTTCCCACTAAATCCAAACAAAAAGCGCTAGGTTTTCCCGCTAAAGCACCGTTCCCGCTAAAACCAATTTTCCCCCCGCTAAAACCAAACAAAAAGCGCTATATTTAGCGGGAAAACCTCCAACTTGGCAACAGTGGTTTTGACTCACACTCACTAACGCTCACGCAAACAATAATGGAATTACTCACTTATCATTTACGCTCAAGCGTGAGTCACACTCTCACACTCTCGCTGACACATTTTTTACCAAAAAAAACATTGCTAAAAAATATTTTTTTTTGCAAGAAAAAAAAAAAAAATCTAAAAAAAAATTAAAAAATTTTCAAAAAATGAATCACTTATGCAAAAATTTGAAAATTCATTAATTTTTTTTTTCAACTCACGTTCACTAATAGTTGATAACGATGAGCCACGACGAAAGATAAGAAAGATAACCGAATACGGATATTCTTCATAGGAGGAATCCCGACCTTTTTGAAGTTCACGACATCAACAAAACTTTGCTAAATTTTACGAACGCGTGAATTTGTTAAAGTGACACTAATAAAAATTTTACTACTACTAAAAATTTTTGAAAATCCCGAAAAATCCCGAAAATTTCCAAAAAATCCCGTGAATCCCGGGATTCAAAATATCCCGAAAATCCCGGGATCCCGAAATCGGGATCCCGAAAATTGTTCTTCAATCCCGAATCCCGGGATTCAGAAAAACCAATCCCGATTGGAAGCCCTAATGGCGACCCTTAAATAACCCAACGGGGTCTCGAGCCAACAGGGACTATGGGGTCCAAACCCAATGGGTACTGGACCCAATTTAGTCCTTAAATGTGTATGAACAAAAATATAATAAAATATTTCCCATTTTCTAGTTAAAATTGTTTCCCATATTTTTTAAAAAAATAAAACAAATGAAACAAGTAAAAAGTTAAATTCGGCCTTGCCCTCCACAATTTCAAAAAGATTATTGCAAAAAACTTTACTTAAAAGGAAATAACTTTTGAAAAAAAAAAAAAATTAAAAAAAAATTTCCGCGAAAAAAAAAACTTGGTACAAAAAACATCCGCGAATTTTTTCTTTTTTTGTCAAAAAATATGTTTGTACTTGTTTTAATGCCATTTGGTGTTCAATTATGTTTACATATGTCAACCAGCAGCCGAATTAAAGCATTTTGTATTTTTAGGTTATGTTGAATGCAATAAAATTTTTGAGGTGTCCTTGCATTTTCGGTCATAACTTTTGAACCGATATCACTCAAATGCAATACCAAACTTCTCAGGAGAACTTCCAATGAACATGTTAAGTTTCAGTCATATCCGTGTAGTATTTTGGTCGTGATCACTTTTTCCACAGACAGACAGACAGACGGACATCACAAGAATGTCTTAAAATCGATCGGGGATCATGAATATATATACTTTATGGGGTCCTAGACCGACATTTCGATGAGTTACAAACGGAATGACAAACTTATATATACCCTCTATCACTAAGTGGAGGGTATAAAAAATCTTTGGAGCTAAATCATTACCATTTTTTCTCAAAATTTTATTAATTTTCCTATTTTATATCACCCTTTTTTTTTAAGTGATGGAAATATTTTATTAAGATTTTGTTTGCGTATATGGGTAGGTTAGGTTAAGAGGTTGACGTTATGTCCACAAGACCAGATCTTGATCCATAGTGATATCTCGGGAAAAGGGGGTGTTGGGGAGATGTTGGGCTTCTTTACACATTATTTAAGTTTTTTCTGTCTTCCTGTCCCATAGTATGACGATTTAAGTCCACATATGTATGTGCCTCATCTTCCAGGGGCTTATCCCTTTAAGTTCATCCATATTCTTTTTTTTTTTTACTTTGAGCCAACACTCAGGGGATGCCCCCTACTAATGCAATGCATTGTGTTGGTATTAGGAAAATAGGTTATGAGGAGAAGGAAAGAGGGAGTAGTGTTTGTGGACATTTAATTTGAACTTTTCTAAATTATAGCCTACTGGAAAAATTTCTGCGGGGAGTTTGTTCCACATACGGCTAGTTCGACCGAGAAACGAATTTTCTCTGTAATGCGTTGTGCTATACATTGGACAGTCGACAACAAACGGATGTGAGTTGCTGGAAAGGCGAGTACTACGGGTATGCACCCGCGTCTCAGGGATGAGTTCACCCATCTCAGCTGAGCACTTACCGTGGTAATATCGATAGAACAATGACACTCAACCCACATTCCGACGATGCTCCAATGAATCAATAGAGCTGCATACCCTACTGTCATTGATGAGCTTCAACACACTCCTTTGCACCCGATCCAGAAGCTTCAAGATAGACCTCGAGGCACCTGCCCAAATATGGGAGTTGTATTCCATTTTCGGTCGGATATAGGCGGTATAAATGGTGAGAAGATCAGACGGGGTGAAGTAATTCTTGTACCGTTTTAAAAAACCAAGACACTTGAATGCTTCTTTCGACACTTGAAAAACATGTTGGTTCCATCGAACATCACATTGGATTTTCATGCCTAGAACATCAAGAGTGTCTGATTCCTCAATAGCTATACCGCCCATGGATACAGATGACGCTGATTCCACAAGACGTCTGTGGGTCAGCATACAACATTGGGTTTTACGAGCATTAAAATCGACCTGATTCGCAAGACCCCACTCGGAGATTTTCGTATGGTCATGATTGAGTGTGTCATTCATGTTCTGCCTCATAGCATCAACCTCAATAAGGCTTGGTCTATGATTAAAGGAAAATGAATGACAAATGTTGCTTTCATCTGCAAAAGAATAGATAGGATTGAAAGTTAGACCCAAAAGGTCGTTAAGAAAAATAAGAAAAAGTGTAGGAGATAGAACAGAACCTTGCGGTACCCCTGAATTCAGATGAAACTCATCCGATGAGAACCCATCTATAACAACACGTATAGAGCGGTCTCTAAGAAAGCTCGATATAAATCGAAAGAAATCACTACCGACACCAAATGCAATAAGCTTCGAAACGAGTGCACCGTGCCACATACGATCAAACGCCTTGGAAATATCTAGAGCAACCACCTTGCTTTCACCAAATTGGTGAATAGAACGACTCCAGCGTTCCGAAAGAAACGCTAACAGGTCCCCCGTAGAACGACCTCTACGAAAGCCATACTGTCGATCGCACAAAAGTAAATTTGACTCCAAATAATTTACCAGGTGGTGATTCATCAATTAGTCTTCCACTGTCTCTTTGTCCCCGCACCATTTGTACAGGTCATCTCCAATTAATCTCAACATCTTAAAATAACTTTTCAAGCCAGTATTGCCTATAATTAAACCTACACTCAAAATAATTCTACAGTAAAAGGTTTAGTAAGTGATATTGTACCAAAATCTACTAATTATTTACTAATTTTAGTATCTTCAAAGTACTAGCATTAGTAATTTCTACTGGTTTTGACTAATATTAGTTAAAAATTTTAGTAATGGTTACCAATTTCTGCACTAGGTCCTTTTGGACTAAAATTAGTTAAATTTTTAGTATTGAATACCTACGTTTTTTTTGGGTGTACTACTTCCTTAGATCTGCTTTTTCCATATGAAGAAGCGTTTTTTGAACACGCTTTTCGCCGTGAATCCACAGAGCCTTTGTTTGGATACAGCCATGTCTGCTTTCCTATTTTTAATCTTTCTGGCGTTCAAAATTCTTCCTGATCTCCATATAATTGCGATTGATGGTAGAATTGCGCCCATACGAGCTAGCTCGTCCGCATTTTCATTTCCTGGATGTACCATGTGCCAGTGTTGGTCTTACAATTGCCATAAAAATCCCGCGTATGAGCTTCGGTTTAAGATCACATGTGTTCCGAATCATTTTCTGGCGTACATACATAGCTACATACGCCTTTCTGACTCTCTCCTTTAGATGCTCAAGACAATTTAATTTTCTGTCAAAGATTATACCTAGGAACTTGGTACTGTCAGAAAATGTCAGAATGTCAGAAAATGTCAAAATGTTTCGCAATGCGCGGTAGTCGAAATTCAGCTATTTTTCTTCTTCTTGTTTAGAGAACTGTTTCCGTTTTCAAAGGATTTATTCCTAGTCCACAGGTCGTAGCCCACTTATGGAGTGATGAGAGAGCACGCTCCATAATGTCAGATATGGTGTCCAGTGATATCCCTCTTGCCAAAATCACCAGGTCATCAGCATACGCAATTGCCTTAACTCCGTGCCTTCTTAGTTCAAGTAAAGCCTCATTTAGTACCAGAATCCACAGGGTCGATGAGATGACACCACCTTGGGGAGTGCCTCTAGTTGCCATCGCGCTCACTAATGCCCCTTCAATGTCCAGGAAGCATGCAGAGTATATTCGCCATAGTTTATTGTTTCCTCACTATTCATTGCCAGTTCGTGAAGGGCTGATTCCAGTGATTTACTCATTGTGTATGCATGCTGGTTTTCAGAGAATTCCTTTGCACACATACTAATCCTCAAATGGTAGTCCAGAATTCTCTCCAGTGTCTTTAGTAGGAACGATGATAGACTGATTGGTCTATAGTCCTTATCACTGCTGTGTTATATCCAAATGTTCGAAAGAATTAATTCTTTAATTCAATTTCCTAATTCGAATTAAAAAAATAGAATTTGGCATTCCTTAAAATCATTCAACTTTCATAATCATTGAATTAATTCTTTCAAGAATTCATTCCTTAAGAATGATCATTCTTAAGGAATGAACTATCCAAATCAATCTACTACAAATTGAATGGTGAAATTTTCTTATCATTCAATTTAAAACAGTGAAGCGCAACACACATACACACACATTTATGCTTGTGTGGGAAGCAACAGACGAGACGTCAACAAAACAACAACGATCGTTTACACACGAAGAAGATTAAAATGCACACAAGCAACACATTTTTTAAAATACAAAGGGAATGAAATAAAAAAATCATCATTCAATTTGTAATAGATTTGAATTATGAAAAATTTTGATCATTCAATCGAATGATTGCTTGTAAGGAATTAATTCTCTTGGGAATTAATTCAATTTGATTTAAGCTTTGAGAATTAAGCCTTTGAATTAATTCGTGTTGAATGCTGGTAAGGAATGATAATTCAAAACTTATTAAAACAGAATTAAACTTTTGGTGAATTAATTCTCAATAGAATTAATTCGTTCGAAGCTCTGGTTATATCTTACCCATCTTGGGGATGAAATCTATTTCAGGAGCGGTGTGATGGTTTTCACCAGTCTCTGTAGCATTATGGGGTAAATACCATTCACTCCTGGAGATTTATATGGTCCAAAAGATTGCCATTCAATTTTTTCCTCTTTAACGAAGTCTACACTCAATTGTGAATCCAGCTTGAGCATTAAAAACACCCTGTGTTTAAAACAAGGTGACCATTCTTAACTAAAATGGTCACATATGAATGAAAATATAGTCCAGCAAACATAATAGTTTCAAACACGTTTATTTAACCATCCATAGTTTATTTAATTGTAATATTTATTATTTTCTGTATTTTTGGTTGATTCTCCTCAGTTATTTAGTTTAGCCATATAACACCATTTACCATAAACACTGCGATGTCTACATACATATAAATTTTGTATTATTTTTTTTGCTTTTTCTATATATTTTGTATGTATATTATTCATCGCTTCACTGATGTTTTACGCGCGTTTTATATATTAAATACGGTTTTTTCTTTCATTTTTATTTTTCGTTCACTACTTCTTTTTTCATTATATGCGGTTAATGAATGATTCTGTCTTCCCCCCTCAAATTGAAGTTGTAAGAAATAAAGAAAAAAATAATAAGAGAAGTTCAGTTTAGCGGTTACCACATGAGGTGTTTGTCTGTCTTTCGGTTTAGCTGGCTGTCTGCGTTTTTTCGCTTTGCGGGGACTTTGGAGTTGTTAATTTCAATGAGCTTAATTATTAACATACGTATAAGACAAACACAAAAAGAAGAAAAAAATATCATTAATTTAAGGTTTCTATTTCTATTTTAACTATCAAGTAGATGTGTGGTGGTGATATTTTCAAAAGTTTTTTGAACTATTATTAGCTTAATAGTTAAATCGAACTTAATTGTTTTTGCTAAATTTGAAAAAACGAAAAAAAAAATCAAATTCTGAGGTCAGTTTTTGTGTCAAAGTGTTAAGTTCTAAATAAATCTTTAATAGCTAGTTTTAAAATATTTTGCGTATATCGTTTTTCTAATCTAACCTTAAAAGTCGTAAACAATTAGAAAAAAAATCCAGCAAAAATCCATTAGCAAAACGATGGCGCACAGAAAAAAAAAATCGTGAAATCAAAAGTAACTAAACAAATTGTTAGCAACTAATTTCTGGTTTAACAACGTTTTTAATTGTGTCAACAATGTTTATTGTTAATGTGATAAAAATCCAATTTAATTTCCAATTAAATGCATCAATTAAAATCATTGTTAAAAAATGCACAAAATGCTACCAAGGCAGTGTTCCTTCCGAAAAAATATAATATTAAGAGAAATTACTCTCATAGAGAAATTCTTAAATTTAGAGCAGTGGTCGGCACCCACTGCACCCAGGTGCATAATGAAATTGACTATTTGCACGTAGACAACGCGAATGTCAACGAAACTCGCAACTGAGAGCATTAAAAATACAAATATTTTATTTAGTGTCATGGTAGCATTTAAAAAAGCGGGTAGATGAAGCTATGTTTTAGAAAAATGTAAAAATGTTCCCTCTTTCTGCCGACCACTGATTTAGAGGCATTTTTTGCATAGAAAACTTTTCAGGTTCTAAGATATTTTATTTCTATTATAAAATAAAAAAAATATATTTGGATTTTGAGAAATTTTTTTTTAACGAAAAGTTCTGAGATTAACAAAAGTTCTTGTTACACCAAAATGATCAGAATCTGAAATCTTTCTCTATAGAAAAAGTCTTAGATGCTGAGACATTTTTCCTAAGAAAAAAGTATCAGATTGAGAGACATTTTTCCTATAAAAAAGTTACTGATTCTAAGACATATTTACTTTAGAGTATCAGATCGGAAGAATTTTTAGATTCTGAGACATTTTTCCTGAAGAAAAAGTCTCAAGTTCTGGTAAATTTTTCCTGTAGAAGAAGTTTCAGATTCTGAGACATTTAATATTAAAAACGTCTCAGATTCTGAGACATTCCTATAGAAAAAGTCTCAGAGAAAGTTTCAGATTCTGAGAAATTTTTCCTATAGAAAATGTCTCGGATTCTAAGATATTTTTCCTTAAGAAGAAATCTCAGATTCTGAGATATTTTTCCTTAAGAAGAAATCTCAGATTCTGAGATAGTTCTCCTATATAAAATATCTTAGATTTTTCCTATAGAAAAATTCTCAGATCAGAAATATTTTTCCTATAGAAAAAGACTCAGATTCTTAGATATTTTTTCTATGAAAAAAGTCTCAGATTCTAAGACATTTTTTTCTATAGAAAAGGTCTCAGATAAGAAAAACTATCAGATTATGAGAAATAATAAAGAAAGTATTAGATTCTGAGACATTTTTCCTGAAAAAAATGTTGCAGATTCTGAAACAATTTTTCGATAGAAAAAGTCTCAGATTCTGAGACAATTTTCCTATAGATCTCAGATTCTTAGACATATTTCCTTTAGAAAAAGTCTATCAGATTATGAGAAATTTTCCCCTATAAAGAAAGTATTACACCCAAAAAAAAAACGTGGGTATTTAATACTAAAAATTTAACTAAATTTTAGTCCAAAAGGACCTAGTGCAGAAATTTGTAACCAATACTAATATTTTTTACTAATATTATTCAAAACCAGTAAAAATTAATAATTTTAGTACTTTGAAGATACTAAAATTAGTAACTAATTAGTAGAATTTGGTACAATATCACTTACTAAACCTTTTACTGTAGAATTATTTTGAGTGTAGATTCTGAGACATTTTTCCTATACAAAATGTTTTAGATTCTGAGACATTTTTTCTATAGAAAAAGTCTCAGGTTCTGTGACATTTTTCCTATAGAAAAAGTCTCAGATTCTGAGACATTTTTCCTATAGAAAAAGTCTCAGATTCTGAGACATTTTTCCAATAGAAAAAATCTCAGATACTGAGACATTTTTCCAATAGAAAAAGTCTCAATTGCTGATACATTTTTCACATGGAAAAAGTCTCAGATTCTGAGACAATTTTTCATAGAAAAAGTCTCATATTCTAAGACATGTTTTCTTTAGAAAAATTCTCAGATTCTGAGACATGTTTTCTATAGAAAAAGTCTCAGATTCTGAAACATTGTTCTGAGATAATTTTCCTATACATCTCAGATTCTTAGGCATATTTTCTAAAAAGTCTCAAATTCTGAAGCATTTTTCAATAAGAAAAAGTATCAGATTATGAAAATCTTTTCCTGTTAAGAAAGTATTAGATTCTGACACATTTTTCCTATTAAAAATGTTTCAGATTCTGACACATTTTTCCTATGAAAAAAGTCTCAGAACTTTTTTCTATAGAAAAAGTCTCCAATAGAAAAGTCTGAGATGCTGAGACATTTTTCTTATAGAAAAAGTCTCCAATAGAAAAAGTCAAAGATGATGAGACATTTTGCCAATAGAAAAAGGCTCAGATTCAAAAACAGTTTCCTATAGAAAAGGTCTCTGATTCTGAGGCAATTTTCCTATAGAAGTTGTCTCCGATTCTGAGACAATTTTCCTATAGAAAAAGTCTCAGCTTCTGTGATAATTTTTCGATAGAAAAAGTCTTAGATTCTCAGACATTTATTCTTTAGAAAAAGTCTCAGATCCTGGGGCAATTTTCCTGTAGAAAAGTCTCAGATTCTGAGACATGTTTTCTATAGAAAAAGTCTCAGATTCTAAGACATTTCTCCTATAGAAAAAGTGTCAGATTCTGAGACATTTTTTCGATTTTATAGTATAAAACAGTATAAATTTTGCAATAAAATGGACATTTCAGATTTATTATGATTATTTCTTTCTTCTTATACATATATAAAAGTTTTCGTTTTTAATAGCTTTTATTACGATTTTAGGCTTTTCAAAAATTTGCAGGTGAAAAACGACATACAGTGACTCAAACTAATAATGGAACAGCATGTAGTTGATAGCAGTTTTTTAAAGAAAAAGTTATCAATACTAAACCTGATTATTATCAATCGACTATATTTGAATAAAATGTTATATAGGAAATTTTCCAAGCTTTTATTTAAGCTTGATAGCTCCCAGATTGGGCAAATATTGTGATACGAGGGTCGCGGTGCAAAATGAAATTATTTTTAGATATTTTTTTAGAAATTTTTTTAAAAATATTTGTATATCGATTTTTTCCAAATTCAAACATTAAAAATTTTAAAAATTATCCATAAACTTTTATTCAGTTATCAGCTAGTTTTTTCAACAACCCAAACAAAAAATAAAATTTTTTGAATACAGTAGAAAAAATCCGCATTTTTTGACCGCCAACTCTTTTGACCACAAATTTTTTGTAAACAAAGAAAATATTTTATTGTTTCTTTATTTAAGTACACCTAAGTGTGTAGTAATGAGATATTAGAAAATTAAAATTTTTCTTTGTTAACAAAAAATTGGTGGCCAAAAGAGTACTCTTTGGAAGTCAAAAAATGCGGTTTTCTTTTACTGCATTCTCAAAAGTGAATTTATGAGATAAAAAACACACTAACTTTCGAAACATAATTCTGAAGATGCTAACGCTTAACATAAACATTTGTCGTTCCCCTGGCCTGTTTCGTATAGAATTTCAGCCAAATCGGGCCAGTGGTTCAAAAGTTATTAGTAAAACCGTGAATTTCAGATTACCCGAGTAAAAATAAACATATATAATAATATATAATTTGATACACACATAATATATCATATATGATTATATATCCCGTAGGATATTTTCTAAATTTTTTAAATGCAATCATATGCAGTTATATGTAATTTAATCATGATTCGTATTAAAAGGTGTACGGTTGATATAATTATATAAAATTATATGAGGGTAAATACAAAATTTGTTTTTCTGTATAATTTAACATAAAATTATATATAGCTTATTCTGTTCCATACAAAACAATATATGTTTCCAATTAAACAAAAATTTTCTAAGTTTTTAGGCGAAGTATAAGAAACTTTTTAAAATGTTCCTAAACATTTCCTTGCCAGGGTTATGTATATCACCTATCTGGTTCGAAGCGTACCAAACATTTTTTTTGTTTTAGAAAATTAAATGTTTGGTGAATGTATCGTTGACCTGTGGTGTATCTCAACCTAAACCAAAAAACACCAGGATTTTATATGTTTTTATGCAATTAGATCTAATTAGATCCACCAATATATGACAATGTCTGGTCAAAACTCGGATGAAATCAAATCATTTTTTATACAAGTTGATCTTTTTTAATGCAAAAAGATCCACCATTATTCGGATCAAATTGCGTATAAATATATATTGTGTTACATATCATTATATATTGCATCATATAAAAATTTTTACTCGGGTAGTTTCACAGCAAATTCACGTTGTGAAAACCAGTTAAACATGTTTTAAAAACAGTGGTAAGTCACAAAAATATTTTACAATGTATTTTTGTCACTCAAAAATATTTTTATATTTTTACACTAAAAAAAAGAAAAATACACCTGAAAAAAATTTTACACTCAAAAAAATTTTACACTGAAAAAAAATTTTAGTAAATTCTTTTTTTTTTTCAAAAATTACTAAAAAAAAAATATTTTACAATGTTTTTTTGTCACTTAAAAATATTTTTACAAAAAAAAAGAAAAATACACTCGAAAAACATTTTACACTCAAAAAAAAATTTTACACTCAAAAAAAAATTTAGTAAATTATATTTTTTTTTTTTTTCAAAAATTACTAAAAAAAGTTCTTATACATACACAAAATAAAATATTTCTAATCAAAAATGTTATTTTTTCACGTTAGAAAATTTACTTTTACTTAAAAAGGGCATTGTGGAATAATTCGATTAATCGATCAAACAAAACCAAACTCTTGTTCGATTAATTTAAAAATTACGATTTTTGAATAACGAATAAATCGTTCAATTTATGTCAATTAATCGAACAATTATTTTTTTTACCCTCCAACTACAGTATCGAAATATTGATCAGTGATCGATTCTAAGACATTTAATCGTTGTCCGTCTGTCCATCCGTCTGTGGGGAGCACGATACAGTCAAAGATAAAAGAGCCATACTTCTGAAGTTAGGCACGATTATGTCTTATGGTCATAAGCTGGTTAAGTTCGGAGCAAAAATCAGACGAGGAGAAAATGTTTCCCCTTAAATAACTAAAACACTACACAATTTTTTAAAATGTTTTTATACCCTCAACCACAGAATGGGGGTATACTCACTTTGTCATTCCGTGTGTTACGCATCGAAATATCGGTCTAGGATCCCATAAAATATATGGGGCATTCCATGTCAAATCGGAAACTTTTTTTTTTTTTTTTTTCAGATTTTCCCAATTTGTTTACAGTTTTTAGTACCTTTCGACAACTCCTTCCTTATATTTTCAGATTTTTTTGATGACCCGTTCAAAAGATATCGAATTTTTAAAAATTGGTAGTTTGTTCCTTACTCAAACTTCTTTTAATCATAACTTCTTCAATAATGGTCCAAATTTCAATTTTTTTTTTCAAAATTTTTGTTTTTGTACGTACTTTTTAAAAAAAATCCCAAAAAATTCTTAAAAGCGCTCTAGTATGCGATTTTTAAGTTTTAAAATTTAAATCTCATTTTTTAAAATGTTTGTATTCTTCGATTTTTTTGAAATTTTTTTGTGTAAAACTTCTATCGATTCTAAAAAATTTTTGCCCAGGAGGATCGTGGGATAACGATTATTACTATTTTTTTAAATTCTTTGAAAAAAAATTATTGTAATTTTCCAATCTTAAAATCATTTCTACTGCTCGAATGGTGCCCTTAGAGCAACAAAATGTATGACCGACCCACAATATTTTTTTAGTCCAAACATTTTCCCTGAACACACCTACCCTCTATCTTTAACTGTTAAGGTGGTCCCCATACAATTTTTTTTTTTATTTTTTGTAAATTTGTTTTATTTAATCAGTTTCTACCGGTCCAATGGTGCGTCCGAGAGGGGTCATTAGTGAGACCAACCCCCATTTATTTTTATCCTACAACATTTTTTTAAAACATGCCTACGCCCTATCTCCACTGCCTAAGTAGGCTCCCATACAAATAACAGTTGGAGCAAATTTTATAAAAATGTAATTTTGTATGGGAGCCTACTTAGGGAGTGGAGATAGGGCGTAGGTATGTTTTAAAAAAATGTTGTAGGGTAAAAATAAATGGGGGTCGGTCTTATAAATGACCCCTCTAAGACGCACCATTGGAGCAGTAGAAATGATTTTAAGATTGGAAAATTACAATAATTTTTTTTCAAAAAATAAAAAAAAATAGTTATAATCGTTATCCCACGATCCTACTGGGCAAAAAATTTGTAGAATCGATAGAAGTTTTACACAAAAAAATTTCCAAAAAATCGAAGAGTACAAACATTTTTAAAAATGAGATTTAAATTTTAAAACTTAAAAATCGCATACTAGAGCGCTTTTAAGATTTTTTTTTTGGGTTTTTTTTTAAAAGTACGTAAAAAAACAAAAATTTTGAAGAAAAAAAATTTGAAATTTGGACCATTATTGAAGAAGTTATGAGTAAAAGAAATTTGAGTAAAGGAACAAACTACCAATTTTTAAAAATTCGATATCTTTTGAACGGGTCATCAAAAAAATCTGAAAATTTAGCACGAAGGAGTTTTCGAAAGGTAAAAACTGTAAACAAATTAGGAAAATCTAAAAAAAAAATTATTCAAAGTGTCCGATTTGACATGGAATGCCCCATATATACTCTCCATCACGAAGTGGCGAATACAATTAGTAATTATTAGGGATGAGATTTCCATGCAAATGCATGTTTTTTGGCGATAGTCTAAAAACGATATCGACCAATTATCTTTCCGAATCAAGAAATTTGCGTTTAAATGGCATCGATTTGTTTTTGTATATTTTTGCATATTTTGGTGAAAATGCATATTTTTGCATATTTTGATTTTAAATGCATATTTTGTGCATATTTCTAACTTTTAAGTGCATATTTTTGCATATTTTGGCACAAATTAGCAAAAACAAAAATTTAAATTTATTTTTTTCAAAAATTTTTTTTTTTTTTTTTTGAAAATAAGAAAAATTATTTTTTTCTTCTTAATTTTTTTTATAGATTTTCTTAATTTGTAAAAAAATCTTGCTTATATAAAGTTTTAAATGTTACTATTTAAACCCGGCTTTTTTTTGCTTTTTAAGAAGTTTTTCCTTATGGAAACAAGATTTTTATTGTACACTTTTTATTTTTTAGTGCATGTTTTAAGGTTTTTTACTGCATATTTAGATTTTTTTAGTGCATATTTTAAGCGCATATTTTCGATTTTTTAGTGCATGAAAATCTCATCCCTAATAATTATACCTGAA
Organism: Pegoplata infirma; assembly: GCA_963921195.1. Lineage (NCBI taxonomy): Eukaryota > Metazoa > Arthropoda > Insecta > Diptera > Anthomyiidae > Pegoplata > Pegoplata infirma. The sequence goes on along the minus strand of OY992538.1, from coordinate 171,533,980 downwards.
TTCACTTTCTTGGTTTCAGCTGACAAGCAAACTTCGCAATATTGCCTTAAAATTGATCCAAAATCATTTCGTTGTACTACACGCAATATATCACTCTCCTCCAGTCTTTGATGGCGGATACAAACATTTTTATTTTAATATAATTTTTAGTTTAATCTACTTAAAACCATTCTAAAATACCATGCAAATTTATTTAGATTTTTTTCACTTTTTAAGTTTTTACCATTCATTTCCATTCTTAAAAATTTAGAAACGTTTCTCATTAAAAACATTTTAGATTTTTTTTAATTGTACTTACTTGATACTTGCACAAGGTTTATATTTCTTTTTGTTTTATTTTTTTTTTTTTAACTTATACTTCAAACATATTTGTTTAAGATTTCATTAATGTTTTTTTTGATATAAACATTTTTTTTGTTTCTATTTATTTCAAAAAAATTAAATGTATATGCATTTTTCTTGCAAGTGTTGCGTTACAATTGCGATTTAGTGCAAGACAAGTTGAAATAAAAACAAAAATTGAAAGAAAAAATAAAAAATTATAACAAATATTTAATTTTTCATCAGTTTGTATTTTTTTTTTGAAATGGAGTTGAAAACACTACAAATGTTTTACCATCAAATTAATTATAATTAACAAATATTTTTATTACTTTTGCAATAAAATTTTTTTTAATTAAAATTTAGCATTTTGAAATGTTTTGGCTTTTAGGCAAAAACTAATTTGAGTTACTTAAATATCTGATATAATTTACGTTATTATTTGCTATAATCAAATTTATTTGGTTATATTTTTGTTGTTTTAGGATTTTTTTTTTTTTAATAAGTTCAATTAGTCACGCAAAATCTATGAAAATGTTTCTTATTTTGTTATTGTTTTTTATTTCGGGTTTTCAAAAATTTTTATAAATATTTTGTAATTATTATTAATCACACAACCTAACAGTTGTTTTACTTAATTGAATTAAATTTATAATAAACAAAATTGCAAATTTCAAATAAATTACACAGTGCAACAACCAAAATGGGAATGGGATAAAATCAAAAGCAAATGAAAGTTGACATTTTTCATAACAAACCCTCAAGGCTTTTTTTAGTTTACACTCAAAAAAAAAGTGAACTAAAATCTAGGAAAATTAACTCAATTTTGAGAAAAAGAGGAAATGATTTGGCTCCAAAGATTTTTTTTCGTGGTTTTAGTTCATAATTTTCCCAAAAATAAGGAAAACAAATTTATTTAATTTTAAGCCAATTTTAACTAGAAAATGGGAAAAATTATACTTCAAATTTTAGAAATAGATTGGGTCTAGACCCTGGACCCATGGGTTCGGACCCATTTAACCCGTTGGGTCCTTTAAGGGTCCCCATAGATTTTGAACCAAAACTTGTGTCAGTAATAAGGGGCCTGATAGGGTCTTGAGAATCTTAAAAACCGGATAACTCAAAAACTATTAATCGGAGGGCTTTCGGGTATATGCGGAAGTGTTCTACGAGTCAAGAGCTACAAAAATGCCGTTGGACGTTTTCTCGTGTTGGCAGTATTTACCGAGATATGTGGATATATAAAATCTCGGGAATTTCAAATTTTAGATCTAAAATTAGGGTCTTGAGACCCCGACAGATATGCAGAGCTAGGCTATTCCATATTTTTCTTTGTAGTCTTTCTTTTGAAAATTTCATCCGTTTCGCTCTATCTCGCTTAGTTTTCGAGATATCGCCATTTTGAATTTTTAACTAAATTCTAAGAAGTTATTTACTAAATTCTCAGAAGTCATTAGCTAAATTCTAAGAAGTAAACTTCCTCAATTCAAAGAAGAGAAATACGATGATGTAGTTTTTAGTAAATTTTAACTAAACTTGAACTAAATTGTTTTTTAAGAAATATGTCTTAAAAATAAAGATACGATTCTTAGATTTGTGGAAAATTTCTTTGGCAGTAAGAATTTTTTTCCTAATATTTAAAAAATCCATTTAAAGAAAACTATGAACTAATTATAAGTAAATGAACTAAAATTTTTTCCTCATAGTTAAGAAAATTTCTCATTTTTAAGTTAAATTTAACTAAATTTTAGGAAATTTCATGATAAATTTTCAAAGACATTTTTTCCTCAAATTTAGTTATGTCTTTTTTTTTCAGTGTAGTGTGAGATTTATTTTTACTAGAGTTTTTCTTTTCCCGGACTTTTTCATTTCCCGGGAAAGCGGGATTCATTTTTAAATTTCCCGGGATCCCGGGAATTCCCGCAAAAACTTAAAACCCAAGTTTTTTGTCAAACAATTATATAATAACCTTATGAATGCGATTACACTATTTATAATGTTTATTAACACCATAAAAATCTTATTTAGTACCTGTAAAAGAAAAAAAAAATATAAGTTTCGAGAAAAAAAAACACTTTTTGTTACACAGTTTTTATAAAAATGGTCCAAATATGTCGATGTCTTTTAAAAATATTTTTAAGGAAATATGTTATTTCACATCGCTTTATCTGTTTTAATAATAAAAATTCATCATTTATTCTAATTCATCTCAGTTCATTTTTACAATTTGTTCTCAACGCTTTGCCTCTGAAACACAATGAAACTTATTCAGAGGAATTTCTCAATTATGTCTCCGAAACTGAATGTAACTGTTTCAGAGAAATGAAATTATAAGAAAATTTAACCCAAAAAATTATTAAAAAAATTTAAAAAATTTAAAAATTCTGGCTTTTCAAAGAAAACCCAGTTAATTTCAGAGTCATTCCTTACACAAATTTTATATCAATTTATCGATGCCCAGAGACATAAATAATTTTCCATAGAAACAAATAATCATACTGCAAATTTTTCTCTCAGAAATAATGTGCTCGATTCGGGAGTACTCTTTCGCCATTCACCTAATTTTTAAAAATTTGTTATTCTTTCAAATTTTATGATTTTAAATTTCTTTTCTCGCAATTATAAAAAATATTAACTATATATTTAATTGTTGCAAGAAAAAAAATTTTAAATCTTAAAATTCGAATTAACATCAAATTTTTAAAAATTAGGTGAATGGTGAAAGAGTACTCCCGAATCGAGCACAATATTTCTCAGCTTCTGAAAAAAGTATCAGGTTCTGATAATTATATCCTATCGAAGATTTAGATATTGTGAGACTTTTTTCATTTCGTAAGTCTCAGATTTTATGACATTTTTTATTTGGAAGGTTTCTCGTGGAACACTTTTTTGGCCCTCCTGGTCCTTGCGTACGTTTCTACCATCAATTATCAATAATTTTTAATAAAATCTCTAAAAAATCACATACAAAATAATCAATAGAAGTCGAAAAATCAACAATTTCAAGAAACGAAAATTCCCGGGAATTCCCGCTCTATTTCCCGGGATTTCGGGAGCGAAAATTTACGGGAATTCCCGGGAAATCCCGTCCCGGGAATTCCCGTGAAAAACTCTAATTTTTACACACATAATTATAATTACTTGAATACTGTATATGAGGGGTATACTTAATTTTGTATTGCCTTTATATAACAATCATACGCAACGTGGACTGGTCTGCCTACAGGTTGCAACTTAAGAGTTATATGAAGATGATCAGAATTGCCAAATGTGGTTGTTGGAAAAAATTTTGTGGAAACTTAGAAGATGTTTCTGAGGCATCCATGCTGCGCAAAGTTTTCTTCTCCTTCCACACTGGGATACCTGAAAGATCCTAATGTGGTCTTCTTCCAGTAGAGGGTCGCTGGATTTCCGTCTAAACACGCATTTTCCGGGCAATTCCATGACGTCGTTTTAAGCTTTGGAACGTTCTGACGCCCAAGCATCTGAAATTGCTTCGGAAATAATAAATATGACAACATTAATCTAGGCGATTAAAAGCTTCAGGCCCTATAAATCCCCAGGAGCTGATGGTATAATCCCAGCTGAGATGTAGCAAGTGTCGGACTATACAGCCCCTTGGCTGTATAACACAGGGCAACACTTTTTTTTTGCCCGGGTTCTGATAGCTAATTTTGGGTATTAGGGGTACGCTGATTTCAAATCTGGCTACCGTTTTTTTGGGTCAGCTCTAGTTTTCAAGATATAGCCTAAGAAAACTTTGAAAATAGGCTATTTTTGGCATGTTTGTGAGTCTATATTTACCAACACTAGTCTTACATCCAAAAAGTGAATGACGATTTTAGGTATGTTGGATATGCTGATTCCAAAAATGCTCTTACTTTTGATGAGTCATTTTTAGTTTGTGAGATATCGCTAAAATAAAATTGTTAAACTTATGTCCTCTTTAATTTTGTATAAATATTTATGCCCATTTTGATAACTTGAAAACTAAAGCTGTCAGAAAAAAGCTAATACCAGTTTTGGAATCCTGGCATCCAATATAGTTAAGTTCGTGTTTAAAACTGAGGCACTAAATTTTTTTTGGAAATTATAGCCAAGCAAAATTGGTAAAAAAACACACTTTTTGGACTCTTTAACAGCGATTTGCTCGCGAACGCGAGCTGATGGAAACGATTGGATAACAGATTCGGAATCAGCACACTAAAATCCATATAAATCAGTTGTCAAATGTCAGGCAAATTAAAAAAGTTTAAATTTTGTGAACCTGTGTAATCTATACACAACATGCATTAACTGGTCGTATAATCCTTTAAAATGAAGGGATGCCAGAGTCGTCTTTATCCCGAAGACACAACTCCGAAGGATTTTAGGCCAATTAGTCTGTCTTCTTTTTTGTTAAAGATAATGGAACGAATGATAGACTCATATTTGCGTAGATTGATTGGCCCGAGGTTGCTTTCGACAAGGCAACATGCCTACAGGGTAGGTCAACGGAAACAGCTCTTAATGAGCTCGTTGGTTCCATCAAGAGATCGCTTTCGGTAAAGGCGTGCACTATAGTGGCCTTTCTTGATATAGAGAGGGCTTTTAACAATGTCATCCCAGACTCGATAATTGTGGCATTGTCTGGTCTGGGAGTGATGCCTGGGATCGTTTTAATGGTGGGAAATCTACTTGGCAATAGACGTATAACGTCTGAACTGGGAACGTCTATCATATCTCGATTTGTCAATAGTGGCACACCACAGGAAAATTTTCTTTCCCCGCTTCTTTGTAACCTGCCACTGACTTTAATGCTGTTATCTCTAGAAGCACGTGGTTGTCATGTTGTCGCATATGCTGACAATAACGCGATAGCAGCAAAGGGAAATCACCTGCCAACATTAAGGACATCTTCAGGGTTTCTCAGAAAGATCTGTCTAAATGGGCAAGAGGCTGTGGTCTGGGAGTTGATCCAAGTAAAACAGAGCTTGTTTTGTTTACAACCCGGGTGAAAATGACCATGTATGTTCATATATGATGCATATATGGAAGTCCATACAAGTGCATATCCGTAATTTGAGGGTACATGTACATTAATGATCATACATTGTCATACATGAATTTGTATGTAAATTTTTTTTTCCATAAAACGTCTATTAATTGAAATTTTTTCAAATATAAATAATTTGTACTAATTTATGACACTGATTTTTTTTTAAACTAACGAATATTTTAAAAATATACTTTGGACTTTATGATACTTAAGGATAATCAAAGCTTCGATGAATTTACCACTTTTCGAATAAATTTACAAATAAAATACATTCGATTTTTATAGTCACTGAATACAATTATCTTTAAATATCAATATTTCTTGGAATGGATTCGATTTTTACCATTAAATCGAATTCTTGTTTATGAGAATTTTAAAAACTGAATGAGACTTTTAAAAATCGAATTTATAAAAACTTACGCATTCAATTTCAAAGTCGAATGAAAAAGAAACCGAATTCATTCTATATTTTTAAATCAAATGTAAATTCATTCGATAAATTGTGTTTGGGGAATGCAATCATTAAAGTTTAATTCAGAACACCAAATCTTATTAAGGGATGAAATCCTTCGCAACTCTGACAGTAATACCGTCAGAGTGTTCGAATTTCTTCTAAATTTGGTTGTTTACGTTAATACCGTTCATATTCGCCTATAGAATACAAAAATTATAACCAATCTTGATGATGTATGATCATTATTGTCCAACCGAACGACTTTTTCAGACTGAACCCTTACATGAACTTCGTCCAATTTTGCAAAGTTCTGCCGAACCCAACCTTTAAAAAAAAATTGTTTTTAAGACATGTATGCTATGCAGATGTATAGCATATATGAAGGAGTATGACATATACCTATCCACATATAGTTACATACATTTACATATATGGAATATTACATTACTTGTGTATGTTCATATATGCTCCCATATATGACATACATTTCCATATATTGTTCATATACTATCATACATGGAATCATGTATGAGCATGTATGAACATACATGGTCATTTTCACCCGGGAAGGAAGAATAAGATTTCTGCTTTTAATCCTATTTCTCTGGATGGAACTGAAATCAACTTCTCTTGGAGTATTTATAGATAGGAAGTTGAATTTCAGGCGTAATATTGAGAAACGGGTGGGAAAAGCAACGACTGCTTAATATTCCTGTAAAAGGGCCATTGGAAAACGATTGGGTTTTAGTCCTCAAGTCGTTCATTGGATCTACACAGCAGTGGTACGTCCAATTCTTCTGCATGGAATCATTGTCTGGTGGCCTGCATTAGAGACAAAAGGGAACTGTATTTTTGTCACGATGGTACAGAGAAAGGCATCGATGTGCGTTACTGGTGCTTTTCGTACAACACCTATGGCTGCATTAGAAATCCTACTTCACTCGATACCATTGGATATATTGGGTAGGCAGTATGCGACTACGTCGGCAATTCGACTTAATAGCACACTGCAATGGAGGAGTAGCGATTGTGACCATAGCACGATCTTAAAGATTATAACAATTCCACAAAATGTGGACTGTGCTTCCTATATGAGCCTTTTAGAGCGCTACTTTACCACCATGATACCATCCAGGGACTCTTGGATAAGGGACATTCCGGGTAGTGGAGCCTTCATAAATTTTTACACGGATGGATCGAGGCCGCACGAACAAAGATTTCCAGATCATTGCAGTGTTTACCAGGAAGAGATGCTGGCAATAAAGGAAGTGGCTGACTGGTTGAGTTGCAATGTATTGTTTACAACTGCAGTCAACATTTATTCTGACAGTCAAGCCGCAGTCTCTGGAGTCAATGTTTCTGAAAACAAGATCTGCCCTTAAATACCGCATGTCTTAAGAGAGAGCCAAGCTGTTTGACATACGACTCATATGGGTCCCAGGGCACAGACACATTCTAGGGAATTGCAAAGCCGATGAGCTAGCAAGACTGGAAACTACCTTACAGGTTCCAACAGAATTGGAATGTGTTGGTATGCCTCTAGAAACCTGCAAGCAAAATCTACGGCTTTGTTCCGCGACGGAGACTAATCAAAGATAAATGAATGGATGGACGTGTCAGAAAACACGACAGATTTGGTCTTCTTTTAATTAAAAGCTCACAAATAAGCTGATATCGCTTCCAAGAGAGGAGATTTCAACGGTGGTTGCTATAATTAGCGGACACTGTCTTATAGGGAGGCACGCAGAGCTGTTAAATGTGCCGTCGAATTACTTTTACCGGAGTTGCATGGATGAAGAGGAGTTGGAAACTATCCAACACTTAATCTGTCATTGCCCGGCAGTTTCTGCTCAGAAAATTGCTTCACGGAATCTAGGGAGCTACACGATCTTCTGATTTGTCGGATGTCAAAATTCAATATCCAAGGCGTTTCATAAAAAGGTTTAACGGCAGGGCCTATAAGAGAGACCTATTACAGTTTCGTGGTATCACAACGTACCTCAGAGTCTACGTGTGCTGATGTAAAACGTCAGCAATAGGGATATAACCATTTGCACTTTTTTGCAAATATCAAAAAGGACCTATCATAGTGTGCTCTTTTTTCCGCGAATGTTAAAAAAGGTTCGGCACCGATCGCGATGAAGTTTTCGTTAATATTTTTTTCAATTATTTTGGCAACCCATATTTCTAATGTTGAAAACTATACTATTATTTTATTTTTGTTTTATTTATGTTTTAAAACGACAAAAACCCAAAAAATCGTTGAAGGGAAGGATTCCCACCTCAAAACATAAAAAAATAAAATTTGTGGTGTTTTAGAAAATGCAATCGGTGCCGAAGGTTTTTTGACCAAAATGACACCGGATAACGTTTTTTGTTGTCAGTATAACATTGCCCATACCGGTATGATAGGTTCTTATTTTGGTTATACCCCTAGTCAGCAGCCACTTACAACTTTTCCTAAGTACTGGACTGATTGCAGCGAAACTTATACCGGTTATAGCGTACGTAATTTGGAGCTTAAGTTTGGACGCTGGACCCACATGTCCAATAAGGGCACAACCAGGGTTAGTAGGACATATTAAGTATACAAAAGCTTAAATGCTTTAAAATCACCAACTTCAAATTCGTGTAAAAAAATCTAGCACTAAACTAAAACAAAGAGTTTTTCGTTATGGAAAATGTCAACTTTTAATATACTTTTGGTTTCATCCCATTCCGGTTCGGAAAGCTCGATTTTGTTATTATCCTACACCAGCGACGTATCCAAGAATTTGAAAATTGTTTGCCATTCATGAATTCCAAAATTGTTTGCCATCGCCTATTTATATTTAGTTTTAACTAGAAGTACTTGAAAAGTAATTGAAAAGGGGGGGCACGTGCCCCCTGTACCAACCCCCTGTATACGTCCATGTCCTACACTCAGATTCTGAGACTTTTTTAACGAAAAATGTCTCAAAATCTGAGACTTTTTCTATACGAAAAATATCTAAGAATCTGGGACTTTCTACAAGAAAAATTTCTCAGAATTTGAGACTTTTTCTATACGAGAAATGTCTTAGAATCTGAGACCTTGTCTATACAATAAGTGTCTCATAATCTGAGACTTTTTCTATACGAAAAATGTCTCAGAATCTGAGACTTTTTCTATAAGAAAAATGTCTCAGAATCTGAGACTTTTTCTATATTAGAAATGTCTCAGAATCTGAGACTGTTTCTGTAAGAAAAATGTCTCAGAATCTGAGACTTTCTATACATAAAATTTCTCAGAATCTGAGACATTTTTTAAAAGAAAATTTTTTCAGAATCTGAGACTTTTTTTATAATAAAAATTGAGTTTCACAGATTTGCAACTGAAAAACGATTACGCATCATACCAATGTGGCAACAATGCGTACCTTACACTGTTAAAACTATCGTACAACACGTAGTACGACAACTTGTATTAAGAATTTCATAGATTATATATTGAATATAAAACATTTCATGCTATTTTTCTTAATTTTATTCCATTTTCAAAAAACTCAAATTCCTACATACTTCTTTAAATTAAATCCAAATACTAAAAATCTAATATTTTAAACTCAATGTAATAAAATCTTTCTAAAAAAAATCTTTAAATAAATTATTTTTCAATTTGCCTAAAACATACTTGTACCATTAATTACTCACATTTTTCTAAGTTTTTCTTAGTTTTTTTTCTCTAACATTAAATTTGACTCATGCTGTTGTAATTTTTATTTCACTTCATAACCAAAAAAAAAATATTTGAAAAAAATTATATGTATTTAGCATGTTCTTTAAATATGCCACATTAATATTTTTGTGTCAAGCATTTTTAACCGATGATGATGATGTCTTTGCAATGGAATGTGTTGTGTGGCAAGTGTAGTGAGTCTACACAAGTAGATATTTTTAGAGTAATGGAATACATATTTTCTCTATTATGTTGTCATCGATTTTTATTTTTGCTTAAGGAGTTTTTCGTAACATTAAATTATTTTAAAAAGACTTCCGACAATAAGTACTTTTAGTTAATGAAAAGTATGTATTGTGTATCATTTAAGTGCATCATAATTTTTGCAGTAGGAAAGATTCATATGGATTAAAATGCCCAATTGGAACAATAGTTTGTAAATAGTTTAATTTCTGTACTTGGATTCTAAAAAAAAATGTTGAAAATATTTCGACTACGACATTTTGCATTTATGTATTTTCCATGTAAAGTTTTGTGCTGAACTCAAAAATAAAGTCCAAAGGTTCAAAAGAAGAACAGATTTCGGGATATAGTTTTTTAAGGTAAAATTTTCCCCCCACGAACTTTACCTTTGACCATAGGTTAAGTTCTAAGTGGCTGCTGCCGTTTTACGTAAACTCTGACGCCCGTTGTGATACCAATTTAACCTTGTTATGAAACTCCTAAGAAATTTAATTTTGACATCTTACAAATCAGAAAGATCGTGCAGCTCCCTAGTTCCCAGTGAAGCAAGTCTCCCACCAGAAAGTGCCGGGCAATGGCAGATGAAGCGTTCGATAGTTTCCAACTCCTCTTCATCCATGCAACTCCGACAAAAGTCATTTGACGGCACATTTAACCGCTATGCGTGCTTCCCAAAAAGACAGTGTCCGGTAATTATAGCAACCACCGTCGAAATCTCTCCTCTTGGAAGCCATATCAGCTCAGTTGTGCGCTTCTGAAAAAAAAATATGAAAATGTTAAAGACAAAAAACACAACGCAAATAAAAATTTCAAATATTGTGTTATACAAAGGCAATCAACGTGTGTTTGGTTTATAAAATGTGAAAAACTAAAACACCATATAACAAAAAACAACGAATATTTTCAAATATTACCGATTTTGACAATATTGTGACGACTTTTACTAATGGTAATTATTTTTTTTAAGTGATGCCATATCAATGGTAATTATTTTTTTTTTTAATTTTCATTAGTAATTAAATTGATAAATAATTTAATTGGTACAATTGATACAACCAATGGTAATGAAAAAAATTTCATTACCATTGACATCAATTAAATGGTAATTAAACCATCAATTAATTGGTCCCTTTAATTAATTAGTCCCAACTATGGTTTACAGTCTTACAAGCTTATCGGCTTTGCAATTCCCTGGAATGTCTCTGAGCCCTAAGACCCAGTTAAGGGCAGATCTTGTTTTCAGAAGCATTGACTCCAGGGACTTGACTGCGGCTTGACTGTCAGAATAGACGTTGACTGCATTTGTAGACAATACATTGCAGCTCAACCAGTCAGCCACTTCCTTTATTGCAAGCATCTCTGTCTGGTAAACACTACAATGATCTGGCAATCTTTGAGCCAGGCTCAACCCAAGCTCCTTCGAATAGACTCCAAGGCCAACTTGTTGGTGCAGCCTCGATCCATCCGTGTAAAAACTAATGGAGGCTTCACTTCCTGGAATGCCCCTCATCTAAGACTCCCTGGATGGTATCATAGTGGTAAAGTGGCGCTCAAAGAGGGAGCACAGTCCACATTTTGTGGTATTGTTATCTTTTTCAAGATCGCGCTATGGCCACAATCGCTGCTCCTCCATTGCAGCGTGCTATTAAGTCGAATTGCCGGCGCAGCCGCATACTGCCTACCCAATATGTCCAAGGGTATCAGGTGAATGAGGATTTCTAATACAGCCGTAGGTGTGGTACGAAGAGCACCAGTGATGCACATTGATCGTTGCTTTTCTCACACGTTACACATTTTTACCCCTGAAATTCAACTTCCTATTTAGAAATACTCCAAGATACGTGTATCCATCTGAGAAGGCGATTTCTGTGCCGTCCAGAGTAATATGACCAAAAGCAGGAAATTTCTTTTTTTCCTTGTAAACAAAACCAGCTCTGATTTACTTGGATTAACTCCCAGACCACAGTGTCTTGCCCATTTAGACAGATTTTTCAGAGAAACCCTGAAGAAGGTCTCACAATGTTGGCAGATGTTTTTTTTTTATCGCTATCGGGACATAGTCAGCAGCGACAACATGACAAACACCTGCTTCTAGAGATAGCAGCATTGAATTCAGTGCCAGGTTCCAAAGAAGCGGCGAAAGAACACCTCCTTGTGGTGTGCCCCTATTGACAAATCGAGATATGACGGACGCTCCCAATTCAGACGTTATACGTCTATTGACAAGTAGATTTTACACCATTGAAACGATCCCATGCTTCACTCCCAGACTAGACAATGCAACAATTATCGAGTCTGGGATGACATTATTAAAAGTGCCTCTATATGAACAAAGTGTACCCCTTTACCGAAAGTGATCTCTCGATGGTACCGACGAGCTCATGAAGAGCTGTTTTTTTTTATCTACCCTTGTCGAAAGCAACTTTGGGTCAACAAAAAAGAAGGGAGTATAATCGGTCTGAAATCCTTCGGAACTGTGTGGGAGTTTTTCTTAGCCTTTGGGATAAAAACGAATTTTGTATCCCTCCATTTTAAAGGAATATACGACCAGTTTATGCATGCTGAGTAAAGATTATACAGCCAAGGGGCTATATAGTCCGACACCTGCTGCATCTCAGCCGGGATTATACCATTAGTTCTAGGGAATTCATAGGGCCTTAAGCATTTAATCGCCCAGATTAATGTTGGCATATTTATTATTTTCGAAGAAATTTCAAACGCTTGGACGTCAAAATGGCATCATGGAATTGCCCGAAAAATGCGAAGAATATCCAGCGACTCCTCACTGGAGGTAGACCACAACCCATTAGGATCCTTCACGTATCCCAGGGTGCAAGGAGAAGAAGCCAGAAGTTTGCGCAGCCTGTGTGCCTTAGAAACGTCTTCTATGTTTTTACAGAAGTTTTTCCAAGAATCAGATTTGGGAATTCTGATCATTTTTTATTTATTTTTATTTTTATTTATTTATATATCTATATGCAGACCAGTCCTCGCCCGCTCATTTGACCACCAAGGTGGCTTTTTCTTGCCCCGAGACTTTGCAAAGGGCAAGACACATCTAGGGGCCTATTACAAACATTTGTTATATGGTCAACCAGACAATCAATTTCCGCCAAACTACGCGATTCCAATAAGGGTACTTCGTCCAAAAGCCTAGAAAAAGTCTCCCTATATTTCACCCAGTTTGTTCTCTTCAGATTCCTAGAGACTACCTCAGAGTAGAAACAAAACAAACACGGCACGGGGGACGGTTGCCGTTGCCGGAGAATATAGGCCCAAAACAATGACGGGGGACGGCGACGGCAACAAATGTCATTTGTTTGTTCAGTAGAGCTAACTTTTAATTCAATAAGAGTAGTTTTAAGGAAAAAAATCGCTAATCACATAGTCAATGTGATTAAGTTGGTACCACTGTACGTTTCTTACACCATTGTGGATGAAAAAATAAAAATTTGTTGTGAAAATGCGGCAACCCTGGAGTGTGAGATAAAGAACGAATGAGAGAACCCGGAGAGAAATAAAATAAGTTTAAGTTTTTTGCCCTGACGGTCACGGTTTTTTATTGTCAAATCGTATGGAAAGTCATGCCGGGGTTGTTCTGTTCCTACACTCAACCGGACCACGTTTCCTGACTAAAAACTTTATATAGCGATGATTTTTATATGGCAGTTAATCACGCACAAGTCTCTGTTAACCTCTTGAAAAGAAATACATATTTACCAAACTACTTGCCAATTTCCTATTATTCTTTTTTTATTTGCTGATCCTTTTTTCCATATGGTTTTGTTTGGTGCATGTCTGTTATATTTCCCTAGTCCCGCATTTGTAGGGATTCTTTAGATTTTGTTTTTAAAATAAATACAAATATTTGCACATTTTTTATTTTTCGAATTTTGTATCAAATTACAATTTAATTCTTTAGTTGTTTTAATTTTTTTTTATTTTCTTCTTTTACTTTTTACCACTTTACCATCGAAGTTTAAATACACAAATATGAGGGTATTTTTTCCACAGTTTGTTGTTTTATTTATACAGTCAAACTCGGTTATAACGAATTCTCGGTTGTAACGAACTAATTCTGAAGTCCCGACGTTTTGGCATCAATTTTCACACAAAATATTTCTTTTATAACGAACTCAGTTGTAACGAATCCTCGGTTAACACGATCATCGGTTAAAACGTTATACTTATTTTGGAGAACCGACTTTATCTTACCACAAACGGACTTTGAAGGAACCTTCAAAGTCTAAATACCGACTAGGGAAGAATGGGCGGAAAACTCTGTTATAAAAGAGAATACGATCTCAATCTTTAAAGACGGTTCAAAGATGGAGATGGGTACAGGTTCGGGAGAGTACACTGAATAACTCGAAATAGGGCCTCATTGAGACTTCTGGACAAGTGTAGTGTTTCCAGGCTGAGGTACTTGCAATTAATAAAGCCGCGCAGATGATTATGACAAGGGACCTTCTTCCTTGCGCCATTAACATTTTCGTGGATAGTCTCGCAGCTCTGAAGACCATAGAATCAAACACTGTAAAATCGGGAATCGTTAGGAATTGTATACAATCCCTTCGTCGAATCAGTCAGCACACAGTCAAGCTAACCGGGGTCCTTTGACATAGTGGGAACGCTGGGAACGAATTGGCGGATGAATGTGCGATAAAAGGTTCGGAATTGGTGGGGGAACGTGTGAACATCTCGGTTCCTATAGTGGAATTGATGAACTAAATTGATAGGATATCTGAGAATAGAATGAAGGATAGGTTGATATCACTGAGTACGTGCAGGATATCGCGAACCCTGTGGCCACTGCCAAATCCTATGACTACAAAAAGTCTTCTTACTTTTGGCAAACGGACGCACAGTGGGAAAAAACACCAATCTGGCAGGAAAAAAATCATATCTTCTAAACTATTGGTCTGATCCGATAACAATACTTGGAGATTTTATAGCTAAGGATATGAGCTTTTTGTATAATGAATAATAAGAAACTGTTTTTCAATACAGGGTGCCCCAAAAGGTGTTATATACGACTACCTCAGGAGTATTTTTTTTTGTACCTGTTAGCTGTGGAAAATTATGTTTAAAATAAGAATTTTATACTTTTTGAAAAGTAAATGGGGTTATCAAATATAGTAAGTGAAATCTGATAACATTTGGACATATACCCTACATCCAGCATATAACTAAAAAAAACCAAAACCTTTTTTGGTTTTTTTTTATTAATTTAGGCCTCTGTTCTGTCTTTCACAACTTTTCAATTCACATGAAAATTTCCGAATCACATGAAGTCAAGTTTAACGTTTTGTTGATTACGGTTTTATTCGAAGTTGAAATCGAATAATTAAAATTTAAAAAATTATAAGGAAAAAAGTGCATTCTTTTGACTTTCACCAAATTTTATTTATGTGAAATAAAACGAAAAAAAAATTCGGATGTGAAATCTAGAACACCAAAAAAAATTTGGAAATTTTCATTTTCACATTTTTTATGTGAATTACTTTTTTTGGAACAGCGGCCTTAATCTAATAATTGGGCTGCATCTCTCTTTCCAGATTTGTATAGACTTACTTTCGTAGCGACCAATAATTATTCCTTGATGTTATTTTGTACAAGATCCGAAACACGACTCCTCTTGTATTTTTTTGTGGTTTCCAAAAAATCTTCAAAGGACGCCCTCGAGGTTGTGACGGTCCTGGTTCCTTGTCTTCTACTAGAAAATCTATATTTTCATTCAACCATATATTGTAATGATTTTCAAAACTATATAAATTGCGAGAAACACTGGCCCATCTACATTTAAATTAACTACATAAATCTCGCACACTAACAGTTAGTTTTTTATAGCTATCATTCTCGTTGCAGATGTTATTTCCAAGTTTTGACAAGATATAATTGATAACTGTTTAATTCCGATCAGAAGCACTGTCGCATTTACGCCAAACTTCAAATATCTCTCTCCGTTGAAATGACATGTCAAACAAATTTAAAAAACCAAAGAGCTTATTAACCAATTCAAATGATGGTATTAAATTTATTATTATTTATAACAATATTTTTATTAAGAATTTTTTCACCAACAGAATGCGACTTAAATCGGTTATTTAAAAATCATAAAATCAAAAATAATTTTAATTCAGCACGAACTTTTTTCAAGATTTCGACGCTCTACTATGTTAAAAACAAATTACTAACAATCCTTCGCAATTCTCAACATATACGTGAGTCGCGTTCATCGCTGCCTAGGTTTAGAATTATAATTATTGAAAGACCAAAATTACAAAAATAATTTTAAAAAATCGCTACGCAGGCCTACGCAGCTAATTTTTTGAACAGTAATAATTCATTATATGTAGAATAATCTATAATTAAAGATTAAGCAGCATCTGACAGCGTTTTTTTTTTGTAGCTCCATAAGAATTTAAACAAGTTAAAAAAAACGTTGTTTATGTAATTCGTTATGAGGGAGCCTTCGCAAAACAGATAACGTATGGAAATTTATACATAATATACCTAATAGCACCCTTTAAAAGAAATCAAACACTTGGTAGGTAACGGCTTACCCCTTCCGATACACGGCGATGACAAGTTTACTATTATAAACAATTAACTGTGAGAGCCCAATAAATTGTAAACATTTGATAGTGTGTAATTCCCTAATGGGTTAACTAAACTTAAAGTTCTTAACGGATTAAAACGCAGTCACTATCCCACTTTAAAATCGCATTATAATTTTGTTAAAATCTGTTAGTTATATTTTGAATTATTTCCCGCTAGATTGGCAATTTTTCCCACTGTGGGACGGTTAGCCTATTAGTGGGAGTACTTACAGGACACTGTATAGTTGGACAAATGGCCGTGCGTATGCCAATTTCTGATAGGGACTATTGTAGAAGTTGCGGGAAAGTGGAGGAGGAGGAGTCAGTGAAGCACTTGTTTTGTGAATGTCCGGGTCTGATGAGAAGCCGCCTTAAGCATTTGGGGCAAACATTTTTCGATGACCTAGATTGTCTAAACGGTGTCTCATTGACATCTCTAGCCGAATATCTTGGAGAATCGGGGTGGTTCAAGAAGTAAAAAGTTTTTGTATCAGAGGGGAGTAGGGAAATGACAATTAAGGGAATCACAATGAGCCTTATGGCCTCCGAGTGAATTCGACAAATTGGCGGACGCCCATGCAAAACCTACAATACAATTTCATGTGTATTTACTAGGGTATTCAATTAATCGAGGTTCTTGTTTAATCGGTTAATCGAGCAAATAATTAATCGGGGTTGAGATTTAATCGGTTAATAATCGGTTAAATTTGAATTATTCGATTAACCGAATAATATTAATTTCAAATTTAAATTGAATATAAAACCACGAATTGTATGTATGTACTTTTAAAAATCTTATTATAAACAAGAAATGCATATCCCCTATGCCAAAGCTTCAAATATCCCCAACAATCTCAGCCCAAGTAAAGAATTTTTGTATGACATCCTGAAAAATGACCCCAATCCAAAATGACACCAACGTGAAAAATATCCCTCATAATTAAATGACAAATTTGGCCCAATTCAATGTGAAAAATGCAAAAAAATAAAGCTATTTTTATAAAAAAGAAAAGTTGCTATAAAAATATTTAAAAAAAATTTTTTGGTTTCCAAATTAGTGCTAAAATTACAATAATTTCATCGGTGAATATCTCCGTGATTAAAAAAGATATCTGAAGGATTCCAAAAGTATTTTTTTCAGATGTGCTAAACTCTTTTCACATCTAAAAATATTTCGCGGTTTTATAGGGTCCCAAACATTGCAAAAATCTGAGATTATTCACACTCTTATGAAAATAATTTCAGTTTACTACTATAAATTGAAAAATTATTGAAAATTTACACAATTTATAGTAGTAAATTATTTGAATTTGTATAAATTTACCAATTTATAGTTGGAAACTGGACTCACTTTTTTTAAAAGATCAGTATTGTAAATCGAAATCCTAAATATCTCAAGTTCAGATAGATCAGCTCTAAGGCCAGATTCAGATTACGCGCATGAAAAACTATTAGAAAAATTTATTGTGCTGGAAATGTATAACAAATTGGCTAGGGTCACCAAGTTAATTTTTTTTAAGGGAAATATATTTTTAGGGACTCGATAAAATATTTTCTTGACGACAATTTTACACATTGATAAAAGAGAGTTTGATTTATTTTTTTAAAACCTAAACTTCTTTAAGCAGAACCGTATTTTGCAGAACCTTAAGCAGGAAAAAATAACCAAAAGTAATTAAAAAAAAGAAATTTCGGTTAATCGACACAAATTAATCGGTTTATTTGTTATTTGAAAATTGGCAATTTTAAATTATTCGAACAGTTAATCGACCAAAATTAATCGGTTAACCGATTAACGGTTAATCGATTGAATACGCTAGTATTTACCTCTTTATAACGAACTCCTTTAACTATTTTTAATGTGCAGCAATCATGTTGATCAAACTTACAAAAAGTTGGAAATTTTTGGTTTATATTATAATTTTAATAAAAAAAAAAAATATATATTTAATGTTTTTTTCTCAAAAAGTAGTTTATTTATCAAAAAAAACACAAAATAAAATTCAGCTTTTTTTTGGAAATAAAACAAGGTTGATATAAAATTTACCCCGCTTAAAGTGAACTTCGCTTTTAACGAACTATTTTTATTTGTCCCTTGAAGTTCGTTATAACCAGGTTTTACTGTATTTAGAATGCATGGAGTGTTTAAGGGTTTATTTTTTTTTTAGTTTGTTTATTTTCTTTCGAGTATCTACTTTTTGTTCCAACTCTTTAGGATATAAAATTACCATATTTATATAGTTTTGCCTTGTAATACACTTGTGGTATCGTTTTTTTTTAGAAAAATGTTATCTTTATATTTTAATTGATTAACAATAGGAACAATAACCATAAAAAAGGGTCAACCCCGATTTTTATTGAATTTTATTTTTAAAATTGTTTTACATGTTGTTAAATTTTATTTTTCATGTAGTTTTGTAGTTAATGTTAATTTTGTATCTAAATTTATTGATAACACTGTGCAACACGATTTTATAACGTGGATGGGACCAAAAATAATGAAAGTATACTAATAGTAGACCAACAACCCCGAAGGGTATTGAAAACTTACAATTAGCTCGAGTTCTTTTTTATGACCCACTGTAGTTTTCAAATTTTTTTTTCAAAGGAGTTTTGAATAAGTCAAAAAAAAAGTATTAAATCTAATTCCGAGGTAATAAATGTTAAGAGATGTCTTAACCGAAATTTGATAGAGGTTGTTTTCTTCCTCCCATTTTTAGGGGTCATTTGGTCCTTTTTTAAAATATACTCATAGAATACTAAAAAAGCGTCCATTTAAAGGGTTAAAATTTTCTACAAAAATATTCTGCATCAAATTTCACTAGGGGTTGTCAAAAGTTAAAAGTTCTTGCGAAAATTGCAAAATGCTTAAAAAAGTAAAATTGTAAATTTCCATAAACCGATAAATTGTTTTTTACCAAAGTCGTGTGAAATAAGTCAAAAAAAATTTATAAATCTGCTTCTGATATAAATAACGTTAATAGATCTTCAGAGAAATTTGATAGACCTTCTTTTAAACATTTTACTTTTTTAAACATTTTACTTTTATCGCACTAACTTTTGAACTTTGACAACCCCTAGTAAAATTTGATGTAGAAAATGCTTGTAGAACATTTTAACCCTTTTAACATGTTTTATTGGTGTTCTATGAGGATAATTGAAAAAAAGGACCAAAATGACACCTAAAAATGGGAGATAGTGCGTTAATACATTCTAAGAAAAGAACCGCCATTAAATTTCACTGAAGACATCTATTAACAATATTTAGCGCAGAAACAGATTTATAAAAAATTGTTTGACTTATTTCACACGACTTTGATGAAAACTACTTTAAAAGTATATCGTCGGTGCGCCGACCAGAACACCTATGTGTTTTTTATGAATTGTTCAAGAGAGCAAAAAAACCGTTTTATTTTGGCAATTCGCAACATTTTTTTAAAGTAAATTTTTTTTATTTTTCCTAAACCCATTTAAAAATATTACGCGTTGAAAAACATACAAAATCTTTTTTTAATCTGAAGTGGTACAAGATTTTAACAAAAAACTACACATAGGTGATTTTGTTTCGGACTTTTTACATGTTTATAAAAAATATATAATACACATAGGTGTTTTTGTTCTTAAATTTATTTTAAATAAATTTTTATTTGTTGTTCAAAAGTAAAAATTTTGCAAGTTATATATCCGCATGGACTTGTAGCGAAATATTGATGGTATTCACGTTAGAATTTTTATCCTTGCAATGTGCGAAATGCAACATTTACTACAAAAAACACACGTAAAATTATTTTGGTGTTTTTTTTCATCCCATGTGTTTGTTGTAAAAAGTTTTTCATTTCGTACTTTGCAAGGCTGAAAACTTCTGATGTGAATTTTGTTATCACAAAGAGACGGAAAAACTTTACCAATGCAGAAAGTGATTATCAGGAAAACCAAAATAATAATAAGTAATAAGTCAAAAAACGTATTAAATATAATTCTGATGCAAAAAATGGCAAAATGTATCTTCAGTGAAATGAAATGGCGAATCTTTTCGTAGAACATATTAACCCTCTATCTGCCATTTTAAGGGGTCATTTTTGTCATTTTTTTAAATATCCTTATACAACACCACCTACACCACAAAAACGTACATTAACGGGTTAAAATCTTCTACAAAGATTTTCTGCATCAAATTTTACTAGGGGTTGTCAAAGTCCAAAAGTTCCTGCAAAGTGCAAAATGGTTAAAAAAGTAAAATTGTAAATTATCAAATACTGTTAAACTTTTTTTTTGCAAAAGTCGAGTGAAATAAGTCGAAAAAAATATAAATCTGCTTTTGAGCTAAATAAAGTTAAGAGATAATTCAGTGAAAATTGATGGCGGTTCTTTTCTTAGAACATGTTAACCCTTTATCCTCATTTTGGTGCTTATTTTAAATATCATCATAGTCCACTACTAAGGCATACGTATAAAGGGTTAAACAATTTTACAAACATTTTCTGCATCAAATTTTACTAGGGGTTGTCAAAGGCCAAAAGTTTGTGCGATGTAAGCAAAAGGTTTAAAAAAGGAAAATTTTAAATTATCATAATTTGTTAAATTGTGTCTTACCAAGATACTTTACAATTTTACTTTTTTAAGCACTTTTCGCACGAACTTTTGGTCCTTGAGAACCCCTAGTAAAATTTGCTGCAAAACTTTTTTGTAGAACATTTTAACCCTTTTAACGCACGTTTAAGTGAAGTTCTATGAGGGTATTTGGCAAAAGAACCAAGATTACTCCCAAAAATGGAAGAAAATGTGTTCCAAGAAAAGAACCGCCATCAAATTTCACTGAAGACATCATCATTAAGCTCAGACAAAGATTTATATTTTTTTTTTACTTATTTTACACGACTTTGGTGAAAAACAATTTAACAGTTTGTGATAATTTACAATTAAATTTATTTAAGCATTTTGCACTTTTCGCACAAAATTTTGACCTGTGACAACCCCTAGTAAAATTTGATGTAAAACTAATTTTTTTGTAGAACATTTTAATCCTTTAACCGCACGTTTTAATGGCGTTCAACGAGGATATTTAAAAAAAGTACCAAAACGACACGTAAAAATGGGACACACAGGGTTAATGTATGTAAATGTATGTTCTTAGAAACGAACCGCCTTAAAATTTCACTAAGGACATCTTTTGATATTATTTACCTCAGAATTATACTTTATACTTTTTTTAGCTTGTTCAAAACGCATTTAAAAAAAATTTGGAAATTATTTTTTTTTAAATCGTGTTGCACAGTGTTATGCAATAAAGTTTCGGAATATTATAAAAAAAATGTTCAGAAAACTTTTAAAATATCAATTTATAAAAAAACCAAAGGCAGACGCAATGTTTTTACGTTTAAATCAAAAACAGTTATGTGAACTAATAACACATAAGTGTTTTTGCCGGAGAATTTCTATTATAGGTAACACATAGGAGTTTAAGCTAACTTTGAAACCATTTGAGATAACGGGAAACGCTCTGGGGGATAAATGCATTGCCTGATAGGATTCCTAATGGGCCAATAAAAAAAAAATAAAAAAATTACACATAGGTGTTCTGGTCGGCGCACCGACGATATGATAATTTACAATTTTACGTTTTTAAGCATTTTTACTTTTCGTAAGAACTTTTGATCTTTGAAAACTCCCCAGTAGAACTTTTTTACCCTTTAGACGCACGTTTTATTTGTGTTTTATGGGGATATTTGAAAAAGGTCAAAATGAATCCTAAAAATGGGAGATAGAGGGTTAATATGTTCCAAGAAAGGAACCGCCATTAAATTTCACTGCAGACATCTTTGAACGTTATTTGCTTCAGAAGTAGATTTAATACTTGTTTTAGACTTATTTCAAACACCTTTAAAAAAAAATCAAAACTCCAGTGGGCCATAAAAAACAACTCGATCTAAGTTTTAAAAACCCTTCGGGGATTTTGGTCTTCTATTGGTATACTTTAATTTTTTTTGTCCCATTCAAGATACACTCGAAGACCCCAAATTTGTTGCACAGTGTAATTTATTTTATTGAAATACATTTTTCAACACCGTGGGGAGTAACTTGTACAATTGGAATTAAAAAACTATCAATTGAAATTCTGAAAATCTACTTAAAATTTGATTAGAGTATTATTTTAGTTCGGGGCCCAAAAATTCTATATTAGTTAATTTTCATTCTCACATTACTGAAAAAGTGTTTTTCTGGTAAAAATATAAAATATAAAAATATAAATATCTCAGAATAGAAAACTTTTTCAGAATCAAAAAATTGCTCCATACACTCAAAAAAAAACTTGTTAAATTACAAGAAATACTTGTAATTTTTTTTTTTTTGTTTGCTATCTCCAATTTTACAAAAATTCCTAGTAATTTTACAAGCTTTTTACCAATTAATTTGTTATTTTACAAGGTTTTTACCAAAAAAATTGTAAATTTACAAATTTTTTGACACGATAAAATTTACAAAGAGGTTTCGTAATATTACTAGATTTTTTGCTACCTCCTATTTTACGAGTATTCCTAGTAATTTTACAAGCTTTTTACCAATGATTTTGTAATTTTACAAACTTTTTACCAATAAAATTGTAAATTTACAGTTTTTTTGGCGCAATTAAAATTACAAGGAAATCTCGTGAATTTACTAGATTTTTTTTTAAATTATCTTGGAAATTTGTAAAATTACAAAAAAAAATGTAAAATTCCAAAAAAAAAAGATGTAAATTTCGATCCAAATTTGTTTGTTAAAAAACAAGAAAAACTGTCAACGAGACTTTTCCTAGTAATTTGACAAAGTTTTTTTTTTTGTGTGTAGGAAAAATTACTTTTTTTATACGAAAAATGTCTTAGAATCTGAGACTGTTTCTATACGAAAAATAACTCAGAATCTGAGACTTTTTCTATACGAAAAATGTCTCAGAATTTGAGACTTTTTCTATACGAAAAATGTCTTAGAATCTGAGACTTTTTCGATACGAAAAATGTCTTAGAATCTGAGACTTTTTCTATACGAAAAATGTCTCAGAATCTGTGACTTTTACTATACGCAAAACATCTCGGAATCGGAGACTTTTTCTATACGAAAAATATCTGAGAATCTGCGGCTTTTTCTGTACGAAAAATGTCTTAGAGTCTGAGATTTTTTCATTCGAAAAATGTCTCAGAATCTGAGACTTTTTCTACACGCAAAATGTCTCAGAATCTGAGACTTTTTCTGTATGAAAAATGTATGGAAAAATGAGACATTTTCTATACGAAAAATGTCTTAGAATCTGAGTCTTTTTCTATACGAAAATGCCTTAGAATCTGAGAATCTGAAACTTTTTCTATACACTCAAAAAAATAAACTGGTAAAACGCCTGGTAAAATGCCTTGTAATCCCGTTCTACCAATATTTAACAATTTTCCTTGTTTTTTCACAAAAAATCTTGTACTTTGCTCAAACGAGAACTACAGTTTTATTGGTAATTTTACAAGTTTATTTTTGTAATTGTATTCTACAATTTTGAAAGGTTATTTTACAAAAAAAAACTGTAATTTTACAACAAAGTTTTTATTACGAGGATTCTAGTTGAATTACAAAAAAACTGTTTTTTTTGTAATTTTTTTTTTTTTTATTGAAAAAATATTTTTAAAAAAGTTGAAAAAATTTTGAAAAATTGATTACGAGGATTCTAGTTAATTTACAAAAAACAGTTATTTTACAAAAATGATTTTATTACGAGGATTTATGTTGTTTAACAATAAAAATAATTGTAAATTTACCATTTTGGTTACCATTTTTTTAAATATATTTACCATTTTTTCTTGTAAGTTTAACATTTTATTTTTTTTTATTTTTCCGGTTTTATAACAATATTTTTACCAATAAAATTGGTTATTTTATCAATTTATGGCGCATTCAAAATTACGAGGAAATCCTGGTAATTTTACGAGAATTTTACCTACGTCATATTTTACGAGAATAGCCTCGTAAAATCACGATATTTTTTGGTAACTTTACAAGGTTTTTTTTTTTGAGTGTACGAAAAATGTATCAGAATCAAAGATTTTTTATATACGAAAAATGTCTCAGAATCTTAATAACCTATAATGAGCATAATGAGCTTTAGCTGATGTTTGTAACCCGAGATATTGATCCACAGAAAAAATTTGAAAAGAATTACAATCAACAAAAACGCGGATTCAATAAATTTTTTGATTGAAATTCCTCCAATTAAAAAAATTTTTATACCAATCATCAAATTTTAGGTGATTGATTGAAATTTTTTTCAATCAAACATTTTACCGATTTTGATCAAAAATTTTATCAATTTTGTATTTAAAGTCAATCAAAATAATGATTGATTTAACAAATGAATTGTAAGCTCATGACAAAATTGTCGAAAAATTCATCTTTTTTGCTTTCCAATATGTTGCCAACAATAAAAAAAGTAAAGCCCGATTATTTTGTATATTTTTGAACTAATCTATTCAAATAAACTAAAACGAAAAAAAAATCTGGTATGTTGAAAATTTGTAACAAAAAATAACAAAAATGTTAATCAAAAAATTTATTGACTCATTTAAATTTTGTTGATCAATACATTTAATTGAACATTTTTAGCAAATAATGTTTTGTGTGTCCTAGACCAACCTTGAAGTATACCGATCAATTAAGAATCACGTTTTGAGTGGATTTAGCGATTTCGATCCGTTTGTCATTCCGAGCGTACATATAATCGGTGTAATCACAATACAGGTTGCAATTATCAACCGATTTTGCTGAAATTTGAAACTTGAGCTTTTTTTGACCCTGTTGAGCCTGTTAAAGTTGGAAAATAACGGTTTTTTGCCCAGCCCCCTTTCGTGGGCGTAGCTATAAAAAATATTGATTAAATAGTGTTAGTTAAGTAAAAAAATCATAAGAAATTAATTTTCTATAATTTGTCACAAGGTTTCCCCATGTGACTCCCACGTCCCCCGCCGACCCCGAAAAACGAATTCAGCTTTTAATGACATATTTTTTACAACATTTATTCTTAATTTATTTTGAAATGAATCATATCCTAAAACGTTAATTTAATTGTCCATAACCTTTTACAATTTGTTGTTTTTTTTTTATTTTTTCTATTTTATCAATATTATTTTTTCAAAATCATTCAAGTGTGTTAAGAAATGAGAAAAATATCAACTTAATGAACTTAAAGTGCACACAGGGAACAAACACATTTCCTGTTTGTTTTCTCATTTCAGGTACAATTTAGACCAACAAACAAAAACGAATGGAATAACAAAAACATTTATGAGGTTTTGCACTATAAAACTGGTTAAAGAATGAAATAGTGGAAAAATTACAAGGAAGTTAACCCATTTAAGAGATGCCCAACAAACAATTATATTTCTGGGCATTAACTAGCATATTTAATGGAATCAGCAGAAATCACATTAAATGATGAACAGGAAAAAAATGATTTTTAAAAAAAAAAAAAATTTAAAAAAAAAATTTTTTTTGGGGAAAAATGAAGTTTTTGAAAAAAAATGGTGAAAAAAATCCTTGATTTTTTTTTTTCAAATATGTTTGTACTTGTTTAAGTACCATTCGGTATTTAATTCTGTTGGCATATGTCAACCAGAAGCCGAATTAAAAAAACGCAAAAAAATTCCAAATCCAGAGTACTCCACCTTTATGAATTCCAGCTAAAAAGTTTCGCCAACAAATATTGTAAATTTCACTTGGTATGCCTTCCTTATTAAAAGAAAAATAATGAGTTGTCAGCCTACATTCTATTTATCAAATATTTTGCTGTAATATTTGTTTTTATTATTTCATCTTACTTGAAGGGGTAAAATATTATATTCACCTGTCCCTCGTGGAAAAGTAAATTTTTTTTAAAAAAATTAAAAACATTTTGTTCCATTTAGGGATGACATTCTTAGAGGTAGAAATCTACAGTAAGAACTGACAAAAATGTGTGTACTGTCAAAAAAGTTTATCGGCAGCATCTTCTGCAAAATACAGTAAAAACAACTTCATTTAGCTACATTTTCGGTAAAATCAACTGAAAATTATGTTGTTTTAAACTATTGATTAACAACTTACAAATGTAGTAGAAATTATAGATGGACACATGAGCAGATTAGAGCGTGATTCACGCGTGATTGTGACTGAATTTAATTTTACTCTCGTGATTGTGAGTGTGCGTGAGTAAGATTTTTGCGTGAGTGAGTGTGCGTTAGTCGATTTTTTTGCGTGAGTTTGCGTGATTTATTTTTTTCTTCATATTTCCTTTCGTACTAAAAAAAGCAACAAAAAATAATGTAAAATGTGGCAAATCTTAAGATTTCGTTTCGAAAAAAGCAAAAAAAAATGCAAAATTTCACGGAACTTTAAATTTTGCTGAAAATTTTGAAAGATTTTTGAAATTTTAGTTTTTGAATTTTTTTTTGTATAAATAAGAGTTTCGTGATTGTGAGTCAACGTGAGTGTGAGTGAAGCTTGCGTGAGCGCACGTGACTGTGAGTTGTATTAAATTTACTCACGTGATTGTGAGTGAGTGTGAGTCGAAAAAATATGTTCGTGAGTGAGTGTGCGTGATTCGAAAATTCCTGTCGTGAGCGTGAGTGAGTGTGAGTCAAAAATCACTCACGCGCCCATCTCTAGTAGAAATATTACTAAAACGTGAAAAAGATACAACCTGTGCCAAAACAACTACATACAGATTCTCTAAAAACAACTGCTTATCTGCAGTTGTTTTTACTGCTACTTAAATTGCTACAAAATTTCGGAAATTTTTTATTATAAAAAATTTTAAAACTTTGAAATAATAAAATCTATTTATTGAAAAAATATATAAAAATTTAAATTTTGTTTCCATTAAATTTATTCTAAAATAAACACTTAAAAATATTTAACAACATAGTATTACTTTTTTACAGTTGTTTATTCAAAAAATAATAAAAACAACTACTTGAAATAACTGTCACTTCATTGTAGTTCTTACAGTTGTTACAGTTATTTTTTATTAAACTGAAAACAACAGATTTTTTTTGTAATATCCAGTGTAAAAAGAAGAATCATATAAATTGGGGGCAGGTGTACTTAAGTTCGTGTTAAAATCAAAACGAAAATTGTAATAAATATTGAAGTTGAAACTTATTTAATGATTTTAAATTAAAAGGTGAGGTTTTTGTTATTGTTTTTGTATTTTAGAAAAACAAGTTTTCTTATTTGGTAATTTTCTAAGTCATTAAAAGACAGCTTAAGGGTATTTTTAATAGACAATATGTATTTATCTTTTTTTTTTAGAGTTTTTCAAGGGTTAAAGATTTGTTTAACCAAACCAGTATTAGTCGGCCAAATTCAAATATTTAGCCAAAGGCTTATTAACAAAATTACACTGTAATTATACTATAAATTTAAAAAATTTAAATCGTGCATTGACCAGGGAAAGAATTTTAAAATAGATGTCTAATAAAGTCCAAAACAAGTAAAAAACTTTAATTTGGTCCATCCGAATACATATTAATAAACTCCACAATGTAAAAAAGATAATTGCAACAAATTTTGTATGAAAAAGAAAATCTATGAAACAGGTAAAAAAAATTTAAAATAAATTTAATTTTAGAATTTTTTTTTGTTTTTTTTAAATAAAATTTCCCGAAAATTTTTTTTCGGCGAAAAAATATGATATGTTACCCAGCAGTCGAAGTATGGTATGGGTAGGCTGACCATACGTACTGATTTGATCAGTACATGTACTGATTTTTGATCACGTGTACTGATCAAAAGACGTTGTACTGATTTGTACTGATTTTTTGAAATATGTACTGATTGTACTGATTTTTGAACATTTCAACATAAAAAATAATTTTGTTCGAAAATTTTATACAAAAACTTGAATTTCCATAAAATATGTAAGTCACTGGAGTAGTTTTTTATAACTTAAGTATGACAAAGATATAATTTGAGTTAAATCAGTTCTAAAAAGTTTAGAGTTCGTGAATAAAGAGGTATATTAACGCAAAAATATATCTGAGCATGAGGTTATTTTGATCCTATAAATATGAAAAGGTTTATATGAAAAGGCGCCCATTATCTTTGAGGTTTTCTAAACGAAAAGTTCGCTGGATAATAGATTTTTATATTGAGGTAATGTCGTCAGAATTTATTGGACAAATCACTCAGAACATCAGCCGCTATTTAAAAAACATGTGCTTTTTATCTGGGAAGTTTTATAAAAGTCAGAGTTATCAAAACTTATGGAAAAAAGTCCTCAGAATTTGTAGGGATTTTCTTAAACTCAAAACCTGTGAGTTTTTGTTGGTTATAATTTCTGGACTGAAACGATCAAATTTTTTGCAAGATAACGACAACAGTTTAAGGCAGTTGTTTTTAAACAGCTCTTTTCAAACAGTTGTTTTTACCGAAATTCTAATTGCCCTAAGTTTGTTAGTTTAACCGAAATTTTTTGAGTGCTGAAAAAATTATAAGTGTTTTGCCATAGAAAAGAGTTTTTAGATATGTATTTCATGAAAATATTAACGTAAAAGCCTGGGCGTACTGATTTCAGTTCAGAAAAAAATGGTCACCCTAGGTATGGGGCCCTTGGGCACACACGAATTTGGGGCCCTGCTGAATTATAAAAAGTCGCATGACAAGAAAAATATATTTTTTGTTATGATTTTATTAATGGTTATTGGTTAAATTTTCTATAGGAAAAATGTGTCAAAACCTTAGACATTTTTTATACAAAAAAATTCTTAACATCTAAAAACTTTTTTCTACGGAAAATGTCTCAGAATCAGAGACCTTGAAATGCTCGAGATATCTCACAATTTTTCTGTACGATTAATGTCCTAGAATCTAAGACTTTTACCATAAGAAAAATTTCTCAGAATCTTCGACTTTTTCTGTCTAACAATCTGAGACTTTTTCTATACGGAAAGTGTCTCAGAACCGGAGGCTTTTCTATACGAAAAATGTCTCAAAACATAAGACTTTTTCTATACGAAAACTGTCACAGAATCTGGGACTTTTTCTATTCAAAAAATGTCTTAGAATCTGAGACTTATTCTACACGAAAAATGTCTCAGATTCTGAAAATTTGTCTGTACGAAAAATGTATCACACTTAGAAAATTATTGCAGTTACTACATGACGGTAATTTGTGTAGTAAGTAGTAGTTGTTGTTTTCAACTACAATTTCAGTTGTTTTTGTATGAAAAATCTCAAACAACTGTTTTTTGTAGTCGTTTTAAAAAATAATTACAAAAAATTGCTACATTGTAGTAACAGTTGTTTTATGTAGTTGTTTTTAGTCCATAAAAAAACTTATAATTTTCTAGAAATTTTAAGAAAAACGAATGTGCAGGAATTATTGCCAAATAAGTTTAACCGTTTTTGACGTTTAGAAGTTTTTTTTGTTAATAAAAAAAGGCAGACAATTTGAGTTACAGTAAAAACAACTGTAATTTGAAGTAGTTTTTACAGTTTTTTGTAGTTGTTAATCAATAGTTAAAAACAACTACAATTTTTGGTTGATTTTATCGTAAAATGTAGTATACGCCTAAACAACAACAAATGTAGTAGTTTTAACTGTATTTTGTAGTGGAATCTACCGTCATAATTTTTTTAGTGCAGAATCTGAGACTTTTCAAAAAAAAAAAAAAATTAACAAAAATTAATAAAAAAAATGTTCGTTATCTATTAATTCAAAAAAAGAACAATTAAAATAAACAAATGTGAAAAAGTGAGACTTTTTCAATACGAAAAATGTCTCAGAATCTGATATTTTCGAAAATTGTCTTAGAATCTAAGAGAAAAACGTCTCAGAATCTGATATGTACTTTTTCTGTACGAAAAATGTCTCAAAATCTGAAACTTTTTCTGTTCGAAAAATATCTCAAAATCTGAGACTTTTTCAATACGAAAAATGTATCAGAATCTGAGACTTTTTTTATACGAAAAATGTCTCAGAATCTGAGACTTTTTCTATACGAAAAATTTTTCAGAATCTGAGAAGTTTTCTGTACGAAAAAATCAGAATCTGAGACTTTTCAGAATTTTTTTTTAACAAAAATAATAAAAAATTCTTCGCAATTTATTAATTCAAATAAAGAATTAACATAAAAAAAATATATATTTGAAAGTTTCTTTCTTAAACTGCAACATATTAAAAATAGTATTTAAAAATCACACTTACCTTTTTAAAATCCTTTCACTAAAAATGTTGAAGTACTCGTTATTTTGTATTCCATATTTTTTTTCTGTGACTATTTAGTAGTTTTGTAAATTGCACATTATTTAATTAAATCTTTTTTTTTATTAAGAATTAAATTATTTGAAATTTAATTATTTATTTTTTAAGTTATAATTAATTTTTTTTTTTTTAAATACAGAAGACTTTCAAACATGAAATAGAAATAAAATATGAAAACATGAAAAAAGAAACAAACACCAAAAATAAATCAGAGCATAAAGTATAAAAAACAACTACAACACTATAAATTTATTATTTTTTTATTATTTTATGTTGGTTTGTGTTGTTGTTGACTAAAACCAGTCTGGTTCTTTAAATACGAAACTTCTACAACAAAAATAAAAAAACTTGAGAACAAGATTTGAATTAATTAAAAACAAGTAAAAAAGTTAAATTCGGCCTTGCCGAATGTAGTGATACCCTCCACAATTTCAAAAAGATTATTGCAAACAACTTTATTTATAAGGAAATTACTTTTGAAAAAAAAAAAATTTGAAAAAAAATTTCCGCGAAAAAAAATTTTGGTAAAAAAAAAATCCGCGATTTTTTTCTTTTTTTGTCAAAAAATATGTTCGTACTTATTTAAATACGATTTGTTGTTCAATTATGTTAACATATGTACACCAGAAGCCGAATTAAAGCATTTTGTATTTTTAGGTTATGTTGAATGTACTGAAATTTTTGAGGTGTGCTTACATTTTCGTTCATAACTTTTGAACCGCTGAACCGATATCGCTCAAATGCTCGGGAGAACTTCCAATATATATGTTAAGTTTCAGTCATCTCTGTGTAATATTTTGTCCGCGAGAGCATTTTCAACAGACAGACAGACGGACAGACGGACAGACGGACATCGCTAGAATGTCTTAAAATCGATCGGGCATCATGAATATATATACTTTATGGGGTCCCAGACCGATATTTCGATGAGTTACAAACGGAATGACAAACTTATATATACCCTCTATCACTAAGTGGAGGGTATAAAAAAAAAAAAAAAAACAACAATAATAACAAAACCAAATGAAAGCTTAGAAAAAAATTAACTACAGACAGTTTATTATTTGTTTAGAACAGGGAAGGAAAATTTAGTACTTTTTTAGTACTATTTTACTTTCTAAAATACGGCAGTAATATTTACAGGCAGAGTATTTAAAAACCTCGCAAGAATGTTTCAAGAAAATCGAAAGGGTTCCCTCGTGATACCTATCTTATTTGAATCTGAAAAATTTTTTGCAGCAAGAATCTTAATAAGAAAATGGAGATGGATACGGGTTCGGAAGTATACTCTAAATGCCTCGAAATCGGGGCTTCCTAGAGACTTCCGGACAAGTGTAATGTTTTTCAGGCTGAGGTACTTGCAATTGGTAAAGCCGCGTATTCACCAATTTGGTGAAAGCAAGGTGGTTGCTCTAGATATTTCCAAGGCGTTTGATCGTGTGTGGCCAGAGCTTCGAACGAATTAATTCTATTGAGAATTAATTCACCAAAAGTTTAATTCTGTTTTAATAAGTTATGAATTATCATTCCTTACCAGCATTCAACACGAATTAATTCAAAGGCTTAATTCTCAAAGCTTAAATCAAATTGAATTAATTCCCAAGAGAATTAATTCCTTACAAGCAATCATTCGATTGAATGATCAAAATTTTTTATCATTCAAATCTATTACAAATTGAATGATGATTTTTTTATTTCATTCCCTTTGTATTTTCAAAAATGTGTTGCTTGTGTGCATTTTAAGCATCTTCGTGTGTAAACGATCGGTTGTTGTTTTGTTGACGTCTCGTCTGCTGCTTCCCACACAAGCATAAATGTGTGTGTATGTGTGTTGCGCTTCACTGTTTTAAATTGAATGATAAGAAAATTTCACCATTCAATTTGTAGTAGATTGATTTGGATAAAAAATAGTTCATTCCTTAAGAATGATCATTCTTAAGAAATGAATTCTTGAAAGAATTAATTCAATGATTATGAAAGTTGAATGATTTTAGGGAATGCCAAATTCTATTTTTTTAATTCGAATTAGGAAATTGAATTAAAGAATTAATTCTTTCGAACCTTTGTGTGTGGCACGGTGCACTCGTTTTGAAGCTTATTGCGTTTGGTGTCGGCAGTGATTTCTCTCGATTTATATCAAGCTTTCTCAGAGACCGTACTATACGTGTTGTTATAGATGGGTTCGCATCAGATGAGTTCCGGCTTAATTCAGGGGTACCGCAAGGTTCTGTTCTATCTCCTAACCTTTTTCTTATTTTTCTTAACGACCTTCTTTGTCAAACTTCCAATCCTATCTATTCTTTCGCAGATGACAGCAACATTTGTCATTCATTTTCCTTTAATCGTAGACCAAGCCTTACTGAAGTTGAATCTATGAGACAGAACATGAATGACACACTCAATCGTGACCTCTCAGCGATATCCGAGTGGAGTCTTGCAAACAGGGTGGATTTTAATGCTCGTAAGACCCAATGTTGTATGTTGACCCACAGACGGATTGTGGAATCAGCGTCATCTGTATCCATGGGTGGTATAGCTATTGAGGAATCAGACACTCTTGATGTTCTAGGCATGAAAATGGAACCAACATGTTTTTCAAGTGTCGAAAGAAGCATTCAAGTGTCTTGGTTTCTTGAAACGGTGTAAGAATTACTTCACTCCGTCTGATCTCCTCACTATTTATACCGCCTATACCCGGCCGAAGATGGAACACAACTCCCATATCTGGGCAGGAGCTTCAAGGTCTATCTTGAAGCTTCTGGATCGAGTGCAAAGGAGTGCGTTGAAGCTAATTAATGACAGTAGGGTATCGAACTCTATTGACTCATTGGAGCATCGTCGGAATGTGGATTGTGCGTCATTGTTCTATTGATATTATCACGGTAAGTCTTCAGCTGAGATAGGCGAACTCTTCCCTGAGACTCGGGTGCATGCCCGTAGTTCTCGCTTTTCCAGCAGTTCACATCCGTTCGTTGTCGACTGCCCAATGTATCGCACAAAGCATTGCAGAGAAAATTCGTTTCTCAGTCGAACTAGCCGTATGTGGAATAAACTCCCCGCGGACGTCTTCCCAACCAGCTACAATTTGAAAAAATTCAAATTAAACGTCCACAAACACTACTCCCTCTTTCCATCTCCTCATAACCTATTTTCCTAATACCAACACAATGCATTGCATCAGTAGGGGGCATCCCCTGAGTGTTGGCTTAAAGTAAAAAAAAAACACTGTAAAATCTGGAATCGTGAAAATGGAAGATAGAGGGCTATTAAGGCTATTCTATTCTAAGAAAAGAACCACCATCAAATTTTACTGAAGACATCTCTTAACATTATTTAGCTCAGAAGCATATTTATAAAAAAAATTTCGACTTAATTCACTCGACTTTGGTGAAAAACAATTTAATAGTAATAAAATTTGATGCAAATAATTTATGTAGAACATTTTAACCCTTTAAATGCATGTTTAAGTGGTGTTCTATGAGGATATTTGAAAAAAGGACCAAAATGACCCCTATAAATGTGAGATAGAGGGTTAATATGTTCTAAGAAAAGAACCACCATTTTACTGACGACTTCATTTAACATTATTTACCTCAGAATTATATTTAATACTTTTTTTTGACTTATTCAAAACGCCTTTGAAAAAAATTTGTAAACTTCAGTGGGCCATAAAAAAAGAACTCGAGCTAAGTTTTTAAAACCCTTCGGGGGTTTTGGTCTTCTATTGGTGTACTTTCATTTTTTTTTTTGGTACCATCCAAGATACAAAATCGTGTTGCACAGTGTTATTCAGCAATGAGTCGAAAACAAGATAAGCTAGGATTTTCGTGTTAACAATTTTTAAAGTTCTAAATAAAAAGGAATGAAATGCCCTTACCCGATTTTGTCACCATTTTTACAAAACCTAAATTTGCTTAAAGAGGGGAGGGTTCCATATAAAAATGTTGCCCGATATTAAGTTAAATCGGTCCATTATTCAGTTAAATCTACACTAAAAAAGATCTATTGAAAGATAGATCCAATAGGTCTATCTTTGAACTTGGGACCCTTTTTTCCCAAAAACACTTGTGTAGGGTATTATATGGCCGGTCTTGACTTACTATAATTTTCTTACTACACTTTTTACAGATGTAATGCGAAAAATATCAATTCTAATTCGAAAATTCTACTTGTGATTCGAAGATTCCATTTGTAATTCAAAGATTCCATTTGTAGTTTGAAAATTCTACTTGTTATTCGAAGATTCCATTTGTAATTCGAAAATTCCATTTGAAATTCGAAAATTGGAATTGTAATTCGAAAAATATCAATTGTAATTCAAAAAAGAAAAACTTTAATTCGAAAAAGATTAATTGTAATTGGAAATTATCAGTTGTAAATTACAACTGATAATTCGAAAAATATCAACTGTAATTCAAAAAAGATCAAATGTAATTTAAACAAGTAGAAAAGTTAAATTAGACTTTGACGAATCTATGAATACTCTCCACAACGCATTTTTTAAAGGATAGTAAATTTTTTAACGTGAAAAAATTAACAATTTTGATTAGAAATATTTTATTTTGAGTAAAAAACTCTTTTTTTGTCATTAAAAAAAATACTAATAATGTTTTTTTTTACTGTAAAAATATTTCTGAGTGAATGCACGTACGTATGTACACAAAATATTGTCAATTTTGTAAAAAAAAAACTAAATTTTTTTTTGAGTGTAAAATGTTTTTTGAGTGTAAAATTTTTTTGAGTATAAAATTTTTTTCTAGTGTAATTTTTAAGTTACCAATGCTTTTAAAACTAAACAAGTTTGAAAAGCATTGTTAAGTTACCGCCAATGCTTTTAAAACTTGTTAAACACGTGGCATTTAAGATGAAACTAATCTGAAATTCAGGGTTTTGCTTATAACTTTTGAACCACTGGACCGATTAAGCTGAAGTTTGATACCAAACAGACCTCGAGAACGGCAAAGATACATGTTAAGCTTCAGTAGTCTCATTATTGTCTTTCGAAAGTTATCGTATATTTATCTCGTAAATTCGCGAAACACCCTTGCTGAAATTTACTCTTTTGCTCATAACTTTTGAACCACTGAACCGATTTGGCTGGATTGCAATACCAACCTGACCAGGTAAATGCCCAACATATTTATATGCCAAACTTCAGTAGCCTCTGTAAAGTCTTTCAAAAGTTAGCGTGTTTTCTACGGACGTACAGACAGACAGATGGACGAACGGACATCGCTAGATCGACTTAAAATCGATCGAGGATCATTAATATATATATACTTTATGGTGTCCTAGACCAATATTTCGATGTGTTACAAACGGAATGACAAACCTATGTATGTATGTATATACCTTCTATCACTAGAGTGGAGGGTATAAAAAATATCAATTGTTATTCGAAATAGATCAATTGCAATTCGAAAAATATCAATTGTAATTTGAAGATTCGAATTGTATTTCGAAAAATATCAACTGAATTTCCATAGATCTTTCTATACCCTTCACTCTAGTGATAGAGGGTATATATAAGTTTGTCATTCCGTTTGTAACACCTCGAAATATTGGTATAGGACCCCATAAAGTATATATATTCATGATTCTCGATCGATTTTAAGACGGTCCGTCCGACCGTCTGTCTGTCCGTATGTCTGTTGAAAACACGCTTACTTTTGAAAGACTTTACGGATGCTCCTAAAGCTTGGCATATACATTGGGCACTTACCTCGTCAGGTTGGTCAGTGGTTCAAAAGTTATGAGCAAAAGAAGAATTTCGGCAAGGATGTTTCGTGAATTTATGAGATAAAAAACACGCTAAATTTCGAAAGACAATTCTGAGGATGTTGAAGCTTGACATATATATATTTTTCGTTTTATTCGTGTTGAATATCAGCCAAATCGGTCCAGTGGTTCGAAAGTTATTAGCAAACCCGTGAATTTCAGATTAGTTTCACCTTAAATTCACGTGTTGAAAACCCGTTAAATATAGTTTAAAACCATTGGTAAGTCACAAAAATCTTTTACAACGTATTATTGTCACTCAAAAATATTTTTACACAAAAAAAAAAATACACTCGAAAAAAAATTTTCACTCAAAAAAAATTGTACACTCAAAAAAAAATTAGAAAATTATTTTTTTTTTCAAAAATTACAAAAAAAGTTGTTTTACACAATATAAAATATTTCTAATCAAAAATGTTTTTTTTTTCGCGTTAGAAAATTTACTATCACTTAAAAAGGGCATTGTGGAAGGTATTCATAGAATTGGCCAAGTCGAATTTAACCTTTCTACTTGTTCGAATTGCAATTGTAATCTTCGAATTACAATTGATTTTTTTCGAATTACGACAGATCTTTTTCGAATTATAATTGATCTATTTCAAGTAACAATTGATCTTTTTCGAATAACAATTTATATTTTTATACCCTCCACTTAGTGATAGAGGGTATATATAAGTTTGTCATTCCGTTTGTAACTCATCGAAATATCGGTCTAGGACCCCATAAAGTATATATATTATTGATCAGTGATCGATTTTAAGACATTCTAGCGATGTCCGTCTGTCCGTCTGTCTGTGGAAATGGTGATCACGACCAAAATATTACACGGAGATGACTGAAACTTAACATATTTATTGGAAGCTCTCCTGAGCAGTTTGGTATTGCATTTGAGCGATATCGGTTCAGCGGTTCAAAAGTTATGATCGAAAATGTAAGGACACCTCAAAAATGTTGGCACTTTCAACATAACCTTAAAATACAAAATGCTTTAATTCGGCTGCTGGTTGACATATGTGAACATAATTGAACACCGAAAGGTACTTAAACAAGTATGAACACATTTTTTGACAAAAAAAGAAAAAATATCGCGGATTTTTTTTTTCAAAAATTTTTTTTCGCGGAAATTTTTTTTTCAATTTTTTTTTTTAAGTTTTTTGCAATAATCTTTTTGATATTGTGGAGGGTATCAATACATTCGGCACGTCCGAATTTAACTTTTTTACTTGTTTGAATTACATTTGATCTTTTTCGAATTACAACTGAAATTTTTACATTACAATTGATCTTTTTAGAATAAAATTTATTCTTTTTCGAATTACAATTGGTCTATTTCGAATTACAATTCATCTTTTCGAATTACAGTTGGTCTTTTTGGAACTACAATTGATCTTTTTCGAATTACAATTTATCTTTTTGGAATTACAATTGATCTTTTTCGAATTTCAATTGGTCTTTTCGGAACTACAATTGATCTTTTATAAATTACACTTTAACTATTTCGAATTACAATTGATCTTTTTCAAATTACAAATGGAATCTTCGAATTACAAGTAGAATTTTCGAATTATAAATGAAATCTTCGAATTACAAATGGAATCTTTGAATTACAAGTAAAATTTCGAATTACAATTGATCTTTTCGAAGTACATCTGTAAATGGCGTAGTTTTTTTTTATTTTATTTGAATTTGTTAATAAAAACTTTATTTCAAACTTTAATTTCAAATTCATTTATAATTTAATTAAAAAAATTTTAAAATTTTTTTTAAAAAAATTAAAATGTATTTTTATTTATATTCCGTATTTTAAAAACATTTTACACTTCAATTGATTTTTTTTTAACATTCACTTCAAATTTTTAACAATTTTTTATGTATATTTTTTTCACAAGATTCATTAGGATTTATTTCTTGTTCTCTTGAGGTAAGTCAGAAGAAGAAACCCGTTTTCTTTTCAATACAAAAGACGAAAAATAAAAAATATTATGAAACTTGGTTAAAATAGATGCTTTGATGCTTTGGTTTGGTCTGGTTTTAGCTATTGGTTTTGATGACGACACAAAATCTTATAATACCCACGATTATAATAATAACAACAACATAACCAACAACAACGAAAAAAAACTACATTAAACAAGAACAACAAAACAAGATTTGAAATGCATTTTTTACTACAACTGCAACTGTTGCTGCCAACAAAATATTAAAATTTTGTTTGCTGCAGTTTTGTAACGCAAAAAAAAAAAAAGATGAATCAACTTAAAACAATTTTTTTGTTAAAAAACAAATATTTTTTTTGTTATTTTAAACATTTAAATAATTTTAATTATATTTTTTTTTTATTGCACATTTCTTTTTTTTATTAATAATTTTGTTTTATCTTTTCTTTTTCTGAAACTCACTTTATAGAAATTTTTTTTTAACAAATTGTTTAAAACTTTATTTATTTTTTTGTTTTTTTAATCTTTTCTTTAATAAATCTTTCCTTTTTTTTAATTTAACAACACAAAAAACCGTACCCCGTGTCAACAACGTACAAAGAAGTAGAAATTAATAAAATTATTTTATTCATCCGACAAGCGAAAACCACCAGCTTAGCTCTCGATTTGCTGTTTTCTACACAATAGTCCGACCGACGAACGACGACTGTTCGTCATCCAACCGTATGAATTTGAAAAATATAAAAATACAACAAAAAAAAATGTTCACACAACAACAACACGCAAAAGAAGAAATATTACAAACAACCACATACAAAGTGGAGTAGAGTTTAGTCAGTTTTATTTTTTTTACATTTTTATACCCTACAGTTAGTGATAGAGGGCATATATAAGTTTATCATTCCGTTTGTGCACTCAAAAAAAAATTGATTTCGCAGTGTTCCTTGTTTTTTAACAAAAAATGTTTGGTCGAAATTTAAATTTTTCTTTGTAATTTACAAAATGTCCAAATTTTCAAGGTAATTTTACAAAAAAAAATCTATGTAGTTAAGTCACGAGAATTCCTTGTAATGCACTATGGTTCCAAATCCATTTTTTTTGGCAGAAATTAAAAAAATAAAATTTAACAAATTTTCAAAAGCTTATACATTTCCTCAATGTCAACACTATAAGCTATCAAGAAAGTATAATGAAAAAAATTTGGTGCCAATACTGTCAGTTTGCTAGGCTTTCAAAGTTGAAAGTTTTAAGATTTATAATAAAACCGGAGTGAAATCAATATTACAGTTATACAAACGGCAAATGGGAAAAACTAAAATTATAAAGAGGCTAAAGGGACAAATTGAAACCTAAGGATACTAGTTCTTGTTTAAAATTCCTATTTTACAGTTAATGCATCCTTGGCGTTATTCTTGGGTGTTTTGACTATGAGGATTTTGGAGCCAAAATAGCCTATATCTTTCGTGGACAAAAAGTTGTGTTTGGGCACGAACTTGCATGAGTCTTTAAACGTGAAAGTGTTTTCAATATTGTATATTTAATATAAAAATTTACATCTTGCCAGCATTTTTTGGCAAACTCCCACAATTTCCATTTTAGTTTAGGACAAATTTCGTCCAAATTTGCTGTTTTTTGCGTGACACGTTTTCAATTAATTTTTTTTATAATTTATTTTACCTTCCGTAAAGCTAATTAATTAAGAAAAATATATTAAAAAAAAATAAAAATTTTTCCAAAAAAAAAAAAATTGAAAAAAAAATTTTTCAAAAAAAATTTTTTTTTTTTTTGACAATCGATTTTTGATTGCGCTAAGAGATAAAAATCATTCCAGAATTAATCCAAGTGACCTTGCTTCATTTTTTGAATTTATGCCAAAAAAAATGCATTTGGAACCATAGTGTAATGCTGTGTTTACATCATTGGATTTTCGGTATGATTATACGAACTATCGTCGATGTTTTGCATGTGTACCGAGAGAAAATCATACCGAAAATCGTATGATGTAAACACAGCTTAAGTATTATCGCATCAAAAAGTTTTAAATTTACAATTTTATTGGTAAAGAAACTTATAAAATTACAAAAAAGATCGTATTTTTTACTAGAAATTTTCGTAAAATAGTAGTAAAGTGGCGAGAAGTCCTGTAGTTTTTATCGCTTCAAAAAAGTTGTAAATTTGCAAAAAATGTACAAGCTTTTTTACCAATAAAATTGTTATTTTTACTAGGAACTCTCGTAAAATATGAGGTAGCACAAACATATTTTACGAGTCGTTTTTGGTAATTTGTTTTTTAGTGTACCCACCTCGAAATACACTGTGCTAAAAAATTTTGATTATCAGCCTCAGACTGATGCATTAACACAATGGTTCTCAAACGGTGGGTCGCGACCCCCTAGGGGGTCGCGGAAGAGTTTCTGGGGGGTCGCGAACAAATTTGTTAAAACCTTAAATTTTGGTAAATTTAAAACCCATTTTTTATTGCTGTGTTTTAAAAATATACAAAAAATTTTATTAAAGAAAAAAAATTTCCCCATCACTTGAGGGCCCTCCGTAATCACTGTGCAGTTGTTAATTTCTCGGGATGCCCAACACTTATTTATGAAGTGTTTTGACTGAGTTTGGGATCTGGCAGTTCGTTTTACATTAACTTTTCGATGCTGATGCCGAATCTGGGTTCCAAATTGTTCTAGTACGTTAGGTTTTTGAGAAAGTTAAAGGCAAAGTTCACAAAAACGTATTCTTGTGCATTTTAAAGAGCTTTGTTTGTACAATTTTCGGATGCGTCTGGGATCTGACCACTTTTTTCGATTTACTTTTTAATGCTGATTCCAAATCTGGATCGTGATAGAATTAAATTGCAATCACTACCATACATTGGTACATAATTTTGACTCAGGTTTAACTGGTGTTTTTCTTTAATTTTCGGAAATAAAAAATCGATGAAGATAGTAAGTTTCGATATAAAATGCCGTAGTTTGGGACCTGGTTTCCAAAAATTGTGTTTATTTTTATTTTTTAGAAGTTTTTACTTGAAAATTTTGGTATGCGTCTGGGATCTGACCACACGGTTTCGGTAAATCTTTCAATGCTGCTCCTGAATTTGGTTTCCGAATTCCATTACTTTAGGTTTTTGAAAAAACTGGTTAAAGGTCACGTTAATAATTTTTTGTTTTATGTTGGGGGGTCGCGAAAAATTTGAAATATTGAAAAGGGGTCGCAAAGCAAAAGTTAGTGAGAAGCTCTGCATTAACAAGTAGAAAAGTTAAATTCGACTTGGCCGAATCTATGAATACCCTCCACAATACCCTTTTTAAGTAATAGAAAATTTTCTAACGTGAAAATAATAACAATTTTTATTATAAATATTTTATTTTGTATAAAAAAACTTAAAATTTAAATCCAGCCACTTTTTTTTTATTATTTTTTTAGATGTTTGTCCATCCACACAAAAAAAATCAGAAACGTGTTCTTGGTTTTTTTTAGAGAAAATCGCATTTGAATTTTAAATTTCATAATAATTTTGTAATTTGCTTCTATTTTCTTGTTTTAACGTTGCGAATGAGTATTATTAATTGCATAAATATTACCCATACGCTCTGTTGAAACAAGAAAATACAAATTATGAAAAATAAAAAAAACGAAAATTCATTTTTATTTTTTGGAAGAAACTGAAAATTTTTCAAAGATAAAAAAAATTAAATTAGCAATTTTAAATAACTGTTACTACATTGCAGTACTTTTTTGTTAGTAGTTCAAAAAAACGAAATAACTAACAGAAATAGTTGTTTGATATTTTTCATAAAATAACAACTGACTTTGTAGTTGAAAACAACTAACTACTGTAAAATATACAAATAACTAACATGTAGTAACTTACATAATTTTCTGAGTGTATCTAATGAGGCGAAATACCTGGGTGTGATCCTGGGCTCAAAAAGATAAATACAGAGGAAGGGATGAAAAAGTCGTTATGTGCGTTTTACAACTTTCTAAAACCGTATATTATCCACTGGATGTATGGTGCGATATTTAGACTAATATTTACCTAATGCCCTTATGTGGTGGAGATAGAAATCATATCTCTGGGTGGTACAGGTGCTATTAGATCTGCACTCCAGGCCGGCCTGGAAGTGTTACTAAAAATAAATATCTCGAAATACATGGACATAAACATCTCGAAACAGGGACCTCATTGAGACTTCCGGATAAGTGCAGTATTTCCCAGGCTGATGTACTTGCAATTGATTTGTCGATATATCGATTAATGGTATCTAAGGCGATAATCAGATTGAAGAATTTTGTTTATAGAATTGATAAAGCATTTAATGACCTTTAACTTGAAACCAAAAAGAATGAAATCCACTAATTTGGTCCGGAGATATTTTTTTTTTTCATAGAACCACTTTTATAGAAAGTGGAAAATTTTAAAAGTTTAAAAAGTTAGCAAAACTTTGGACTTAATTTTCGGATTCATCGCGAGATTTAACATAAAAAACAAGTAGAAAAGTTAAATTCGACTTTGCCGAATCTATGAATACCCTCCACAATGCATTTTTTAAAGGATAGTACATTTTTTAGCGTGAACAAAATTAACAATTTTGATTAGAAATATTTTATTTTCAGTAAAAAACTCTTTTTTTGTCATTTAAAAATATAAAAAAAATACAAATTTTTTTTGAGTGTAAAATTTTTTTCGAGTGCAATGTTTTTTTTACTGTAAAAATATTTCTGAGTGAATGCACGTGCGTATGTACACAAAATATTGTAGTTTTTGTAAAAAAAAAAACTAAATTATTTTTGAGTGTAAAATTTTTTTGAGTGTGAAATTTTTTTCGAGTGTAATTATTAAGTTACCAATGCTTTTTAAACTATACAAGTTTAAAAAGCATTGCTATAAAACTAAACAAGTTTGAAAAGCATTGCTTAGTTACCACCAATGCTTTTAAAACTTGTTTACCACGTGACTTTTAAGATGAACAAAATCTGAAATTCGGGGTTTTGCTTATAACTTTTGAACCACTTG
Organism: Pegoplata infirma; assembly: GCA_963921195.1. Classification (NCBI taxonomy): domain Eukaryota; kingdom Metazoa; phylum Arthropoda; class Insecta; order Diptera; family Anthomyiidae; genus Pegoplata; species Pegoplata infirma. The sequence continues at coordinate 171,490,633 of OY992538.1, read as the reverse complement.
ACCGATTAAGCTGAAATTCAGTACCAAACAGACCTGAGGAACGGTAAAGATACATGCCACGTTTCAGCAGTCTCATTATTGTTTTTCGAAAGTTATCGTGATTTTTATCTCGTAAATTTGCGAAAACCCCTTGCCGAAATTTACTCTTTTGCTCATAACTTTTGAACCACTGGACCGATTTGGCTGGATTGCAATACCAACCTGACCAGGTAAATGACCAACATATATGCCAAACATCAGTAGCCTCTGTGAAGTCTTTCAAAAGTTAGCGTGTTTTCTACGGACGGACAGACAGACAGACGGACATCGCTAGATCGACTTAAAATCGATCGAGGATCATAAATATATATATTTTATGGGGTCCTAGACCAATATTTCGATGTGTTACAAACGGAATGACAAACTTATATATACCCTCTATCACTACACCTTTTCCAATTGAAATTCAGAAAAGATCAATTGTAATTCAGAAATCTCAATTGAAATTCAGAAAAGCACAATTGAAATTCAGAAATCGTAATTGAAATTCAGAAAAGCCCAATTGAAATTCAGAAATCACAATTGAAATTCAGAAAAGCCCAATTGAAATTCAGAAATCACAATTGAAATTCAGAAAAGCCCAATTGAAATTCAGAAATCACAATTGAAATTCAGAAAAGCACAATTGAAATTCAGAAAAGATCAATTGAAATTCAGAAAAGCCCAATTGAAATTCAGAAAAACACAATTGAAATTCAGAAAAGCCCAATTGAAATTCAGAAAAGCACAATTGAAATTCAGAAAACCACAATTGAAATTCAGAAAAGCACAATTGAAATTCAGAAAAGCACAATTGAAATTCAGAAATCGTAATTGAAATTCAGAAAAGCCCAATTGAAATTCAGAAAAGCACAATTGAAATTCAGAAATGCCCAATTGAAATTCAGAAAAGCATAATTGAAATTCAGAAATCGTAATTGAAATTCAGAAATCGTAATTGAAATTCAGAAAAGCCCAATTGAAATTCAGAAAATCACAATTGAAATTCAGAAAATCACAATTGAAATTCAGAAAAGCCCAATTGAAATTCAGAAAATCACAATTGAAATTCAGAAAAGCACAATTGAAATTCAGAAAATCACAATTGAAATTCAGAAAATCACAATTGAAATTCAGAAAAGCACAATTGAAATTCAGAAAATCACAATTGAAATTCAGAATAGCCCAATTGAAATTCAGAAAATCACAATTGAAATTCAGAAAAGCCCAATTGAAATTCAGAAAATCACAATTGAAATTCAGAAAAGCCCAATTGAAATTCAGAAATCGTAATTGAAATTCAGAAAAGCCCAATTGAAATTCAGAAAAGCACAATTGAAATTCAGAAAAGCACAATTGAAATTCAGAAAAGCCCAATTGAAATTCAGAAAAGACCAATTGAAATTCAGAAATCGTAATTGAAATTCAGAAAAGCCCAATTGAAATTCAGAAAATCACAATTGAAATTCAGAAAATCACAATTGAAATTCAGAAAAGCCCAATTGAAATTCAGAAAAGCACAATTGAAATTCAGAAAAGCACAATTGAAATTCAGAAAATCACAATTGAAATTCAGAAAATCACAATTGAAATTCAGAAAAGCCCAATTGAAATTCAGAAAAACACAATTGAAATTCAGAAAAGATCAATTGAAATTCAGAATATCACAATTGAAATTCAGAAAAGCCCAATTGAAATTCAGAAATCACAATTGAAATTCAGAAATCACAATTGAAATTCAGAAAATGTAAACAAACCAATTATTAGTCACCACTACAAACATAGACACATTATGCAAATGCAGTACAGAAATGTGTATATGAGAGTATCTAACTTTATTCTCTTGCTACGTATTGTAGAGAGCAGACAGACAATACACTCATAAAATGCTTAAGGTAACATTAAGTGAAACTGACTTTTTATTATTTTTCTTTAAAACTAATTTTTCATTAATGCATTTGTCAAGGTAGAGTAAATATTTTTGTTCACTATATTAATTAATTTACAAAAAATAATAAAAATTCAGTTAAACTAAATTTTACCTACAACATTCTATGAGTGTATTATTGTCTGTCTGCTCTCTACAATACGTAGCAAGAGAATAAAGTTAAATACTCTCATTGTTGTACAGCATTTGTTTAATGTGTCTATGTAGTGGTGACTCATAATTGGTTTGTTTACATTTTCTGAATTTCAATTGTGATTTCTGAATTTCAATTGTGATTTCTGAATTTCAATTGGTCTTTTCTGAATTTCAATTATGATTTCTGAATTTCAATTGGGCTTTTCTGAATTTCAATTGTGATTTTCTGAATTTCAATTGGGCTTTTCTGAATTTCAATTGTGATTTTCTGAATTTCAATTGTGATTTTCTGAATTTCAATTGTGCTTTTCTGAATTTCAATTGTGCTTTTCTGAATTTCAATTGGGCTTTTCTGAATTTCAATTGTGATTTTCTGAATTTCAATTGTGATTTTCTGAATTTCAATTGGGCTTTTCTGAATTTCAATTACGATTTCTGAATTTCAATTGGTCTTTTCTGAATTTCAATTGGGCTTTTCTGAATTTCAATTGTGCTTTTCTGAATTTCAATTGTGCTTTTCTGAATTTCAATTGGGCTTTTCTGAATTTCAATTACGATTTCTGAATTTCAATTGGGCTTTTCTGAATTTCAATTGTGATTTTCTGAATTTCAATTGGGCTTTTCTGAATTTCAATTGTGATTTTCTGAATTTCAATTGGGCTATTCTGAATTTCAATTGTGATTTTCTGAATTTCAATTGTGCTTTTCTGAATTTCAATTGTGATTTTCTGAATTTCAATTGTGATTTTCTGAATTTCAATTGTGCTTTTCTGAATTTCAATTGTGCTTTTCTGAATTTCAATTGGGCTTTTCTGAATTTCAATTGTGCTTTTCTGAATTTCAATTGGGCTTTTCTGAATTTCAATTGTGATTTTCTGAATTTCAATTGTGATTTTCTGAATTTCAATTGGGCTTTTCTGAATTTCAATTACGATTTCTGAATTTCAATTACGATTTCTGAATTTCAATTATGCTTTTCTGAATTTCAATTGGAGATTTCTGAATTTCAATTGTGCTTTTCTGAATTTCAATTGGGCTTTTCTGAATTTCAATTACGATTTCTGAATTTCAATTGTGCTTTTCTGAATTTCAATTGTGCTTTTCTGAATTTCAATTGGGGTTTTCTGAATTTCAATTGTGCTTTTCTGAATTTCAATTGGGCTTTTCTGAATTTCAATTGTGCTTTTCTGAATTTCAATTGGGCTTTTCTGAATTTCAATTGATCTTTTCTGAATTTCAATTGTGCTTTTCTGAATTTCAATTGTGATTTCTGAATTTCAATTGGGCTTTTCTGAATTTCAATTGTGATTTCTGAATTTCAATTGGGCTTTTCTGAATTTCAATTATGATTTCTGAATTTCAATTGGGCTATTCTGAATTTCAATTGGGATTTCTGAATTTCTATTGTGATTTCTGAATTACAATTGATCTTTTCTGAATTTCAATTGGAAAAGGTGTAGAGTGGAGGGTATAAATAAATGCAAAGTTTCGTGGATCAAAATCTATGTAAACTAGTGTTTTATTTTGGACATTGTGGAGGGTATTCAGGGATTCGGTCAAGTCTTGTTTTTATTTTAATTTCAGTTGAGTTCGTTTTATTTCTCTATACAACAAAACATGCAACCTCACAACAATAACAACAACAAAAATATTCAACAACAACAAAACGCAATCCCATATAAACATATAGAAGAATTCAACAAACATTAGTTAATAAAAGGGGAGCTCCAAAATATTTGGAGTAATCTCTCTGTATCTTTATTATCAGAGAGTGATGACTATTGTAAACAATGTTTCTTAGCATGTTTATAGGGTGACCGTGCCTAAGTTCGGCATGTACCAGTAGTCGGCACTTTTTGAATTTAAACGTAAATAAATAAGAATTATAAAAGTAAAATATTTAAATAAGATTAAATTTACATTAAAAATATATTGATCTCTCTGTTTCCAATGATTAAATTGGACTAAGATGATTATTTTGTCCTCGTTTTATCCTTTTTTTGAAAACAGGTTTTTAGAATGTGAAAAATTGGTTCTGTTTAAGAAATTTTTTAGTGAATAGGCCAATTTTAAAAGCTATGTAATTATATTAATTTATGTTTTATTTGAACTCTTATGGTTTCTGGGGGAAGATATTAATTAAAATATTGTTTTAAATGTTAAAAGTTACAAAAAAACATTTTTTTATCTTTTTTTAAGAGATGCCGCCATTAGGAACAAATTTTTTTTACTATTGCCAATAGTCGGCATAGGTGTGCCGACTACTGGAAAATTAGAATTTTTCTATGTTTCCTATAGTCGGCATCAGTTTTTCTTCCTTATTTTATTAAAACCTTTCAACCATTTTCAGATGTAATTCGTAAAAGATCAATTGAAATTCGTAGATTTCATTTGGAATTTGAAAAGATCAAATAAAATTCAAAAATTATCAATTAAAATTTAAAAATTTCATTGAAATTGGAATTAAAATTCCCAAAAATCAATTCGAATCCGAAAAAGATTAATTTAAATTCAAAAATAAAGAACTAAAATTAAAGAAATATCAATCAAAATTAGTAAATTATCAATTTAAATTCCGAAAAAATCACTGAAAATTGTAATAGCTCTTTTACGAATTTAAAGTGATCTGCTTTGAATTTAATTTAATTCGAATTTCAATTAATTACAAATTTACAAAATTAATTTACAAATTTAAATTTATCTTTTTTTAATTTCAATTAATATCTTCAAATTTACATTGCTCTCTTATGAGTTTTAATTGAGATTTAACAAATTTTAATTTATCATTTCAAATTTTTTTTTTTTTTTCAATTGTTTTTTAAGCATTTTTTTCGAATTTCCATTGGAGTTTTCGAATTCCAGCTGGAATCTTCAAATTTGAATCGATATTTTTCGAGGACCAATTGGAGTCCAGAGTTTCAACTGGACTTTTAGTTTCATTTAATCCATCTCGAATTTGAAATAGAATCTTTGAATTTTCTTTGATATTTTTCATATTTCAATTGAAATCATTAATTTTTAATTGACATTTTTCCAATTTCAAATGATGTTTTTCGAATTATAATTGATCTTTTTCAAATTTAATTTGAAATCTTCGAATTTCAATTAATCTTTTTTAAATTTTTAATAAAATTTTAAAATTTTAATTGGAATTTCAAATGGAGTTTTTGAACTTCAAATAAAATATTTTAATTTCAAATAGAATCTTCGAACTTGAAATAGAATTTTTGAATTTCAAACTGAAAAGATTCAATTCGGACTACTTCTTATTACTACTACATTTAAAAATTAAGTAGTCATGTAGGTGCAAACATAACTGAAAAGTCATTGCCGACTATTGGATCACCACATGCCGAATATTGGGAAATGCATGCCGACCACTGGCAAATATGGTGTATTTTACAAAATATATAAATAAGTTAAATTTAATAAATAATTTGTTTAAAACTGTTAATTACACTAAAAACAAAACCCTTTTTTGAAGTGGAATATCTAGGTGCCATTCCAATAGAATGCTTACATACGTAAGGACCCTAGTTTGAAAACAAAAAAAATGTTAAAGTGCCGACTACTGGTACACTTACCCTAGTTAAAAAAAATCAAGCAATGTATAATATACATTGTATATTCGTATAAGAAATTTTTAAGTTTCTTTTATAAACCCTTTGTATTCGATGTACCGCAAAGGGTTAAAATCGGAATGTTGCTAAGTCATGTTGCTATAGATGTTGTACAACAAAAGCTTAGCAACATTTAGTAATATACTAATGTCGATGGCTTAGTGATGTCATTTTACCGATGTTGGGTGTGCTATCGATTTCAATGACAAACTAACAATTCCGTTAAAATTTAAAATATTAAGGGCGGATTACTCAATGAAAAGTTAGCAGCTAACTTTTGTTGGAGTACTCCAATCTGTGGAAAAATGTATACCGTTCCCTTTTGTACTTTCATAGTTCTGAATTTGACTGTCTATCAAACATGTTCAACTCTGGAGTTTCAATCTGCATTAACCACAGTACATGAGTAGTAGGTTCACAGAGTTGCATTTGATGTGTGTAAGTATAATATAAGTGACTGCACACGGTGTAACTTTTGACGTTTCATACAAAACGTAAACAAACAACATAAATACATACACAAAAGCTCACACGTACAGGCACAGTGTGCCTGGCACACATACACTAGACAGCGATGATAATTCTGTACTAAAAACCAAGATATTACTTGGAATCGCCACCTAATGTAGACAGTTCAAATTTTAAGAAACGCCATAAAAACCTGAAACAAATTTAAGAAAAGCCAATCATGCCTCAAGTGTTCCAGCCGAGGTAAATGTTTTATATATAAAAAAACAATTGAAAAATCCTAGAACTTGGTCTCCTGTTCGCAGTGTTGGTTCAATGGTGGGCACCAAAGCAGATCCGGACACTGACGTTCTTGAAACAGTTTCCACACGTGCAGATCCATTTTTGGGTGAAAATGATTATCATGCGAGTGAGACTTTATTGAAATTATGCAATTGTTTATTTTTACATTTAATTTTTTTTAGGTTCTCAATTTGTGGCAAAATGTGAAGTGATGTGGTCTACATAGCAGATGGTGCTGTTCTTTCTTAATTCAATTGACGTAAAGATATTTGGTGAAGTTACAACAACAAAAGTAAATGTTTGTACTTTAGAATAGTAGTTTAGAATTTGAAGACTGTATCGTAGAATTCGTTGGGTTAGTGGTAATTCAGCATCTACACCCACCACACAAAATCTAACGACTCACAAGCACAATAGTCTCACAATATGGTACTTTCTATAGAACAATTGTCTCAGAATCTGAAAATTGTTCTAAAGAAAATTTGTCTTAGAATCTAAGATTTTTTCTATAGAAAAATTGTATCAGAATCTGAGATTTTTTTCTATAGAAAATTGTGTCAGAATCTGAGATTTTTTTTTTTTCTATAGAAAAATTGTTTAGGAATTTACGACTTTTTTTATAGAAAAATTGTCTCAAAATTCAAGACTTTTTCTATAGAAAAAATTTCTCAGAATTACAGAATTTTTCTTTAGAAAAAATTTCTCAGAATTACAGAATTTTTCTATAGAACAAATAACAAAGAATCTGACAATATTTCTAAAAATATCTTAGGATTTGAAATTTTTTCTATAAAAAAAGTCTCAGAAACTTAAAAATTTTCGATAGAAAAATGGACGGAGTCAGGGCATTTTTTTATAAAAATGTTTCTTAAAACATTTACAAATTTCTTAAAAACATTTGTTGTATAGAAAATTTCTCAGACAATTTTTCTATAGAAAATTTCCCAGAAAAAAATTTCTCAAAGAAAATTTGTATATAGAAAATTTCACAAAGGCACTTTTTCTATAGAAAATAACTAAAGACAATTTTTCCATAAAAAAATTCTTATTGTCAATTTCTCTATACAAAATTTCTGAAAGATAGTTTTCTATAGTAAATTTCTGAAAGACAATTTTTCTTTATAAACTTTTTTGAAAGACAATTTTTTTATAAAAAATTTTTCAAGCAATATTTCCATAGAAAATATCTCTAAAAACATTTTTGTTTTTAAATTTCTCAAAGACAATTTTTCAAGCAATATTTCCATAGATAATATCTCTAAAAACATTTTTTTTTTTTTTAAATTTCTCAAAGACAATTTTTCTATAGAAAATTTCTGAAAGATAATTCATCTATAGAAAATTTCTTAAAGACAAGTTTTCTATAAAAAATTTTTTAAGACAATTTTTTTATAAAAAATTTCTCATACAATTTTTCTATAGAAAATATGTATTAAGACAATTTTTCTTTAAAAATTTCTCAAAGTCAATTTTTCCATAGAAAATTTCTTAAAGACAAAAAAAGAAAGTTTCTGAAACACAATTTTTCTATACCCGGTGAAAAATGTCAGATGTTATTCATATATTATTCATGTATGCTTGTCCATATGTATTACATATATGAATAGGGTGACCATTTTTTTCTGAGCTCAAATCAGTACGCCCAAGTTTTTATGTTTATTTTCTAGAAATAACTCTCTAAAAAATTTTTTCTACGGGAAAACACTGATGTTTTTCAACACTCAAAAAATGTCGCTTAAACTAACTAACTTGACCCCAAGTATTTTGAGTAAAAACAACTGCGAAAAAAAACTGTTAAAAACAACTGTTATCGTAATTTTTTAGAAAATTTAGTTGGCTTTAAAGGACTTCATTTGAATGTTTTGATCGTTTCACTGCAGAAAATATAACAAAATTCCACAGGTTTAATGAATAAGAAAATCCCTCAGATTTTGAGGACTTTCTCCGTAAGTTTTGACAACATTTCGTTTAAGAAAACTTCCCAGCTTATATGCACTTATCATATAAATTTATATGAAGATCAAAATAACACATTTTTGCATTAAGAAACCTCTTGATTCACTCTAATCTCCTTAGAATTAATTCGTTCTAAATTATCTCATGGTCAGACAGACTTAAGTTATAAAAACAAATCGGACGACTTATAAGTATCATGGAAATTAAAGTTTTTGTATAGAATTTTCAAATTATTTTGTATGTAAAAATGTTCAAAAATCAGTACAATCAGTACATATTTCAAAAAATCAGTACAAATCAGTACAACGGTTTTTGATCAGTACACGTGATCAAAAATCAGTACATGTACTGATCAAATCAGTACGAATGGTCAGCCTATATATGAAGCAAATGCGAAAATTGGCGGCATATGTAAATATATGGACATATATGGTCACATATGTTACATACATTTTTTTAATTCTGTTTTGCATTTTGGAGTAAAGAATCCACACCTGAGCTGAAATCTCGCTCGAACGAGATTCGATCATGCGGTTGTGTATAAAATGATGCAGAGCAATATGATCCTGTTCGAACGAGATTTCAATGTAGAAAAACAATTTTCACAATTTTTGAAAAATTTTCGAAGTCTTAAAAGTTTTTTTAAAGTTCAGAAAAAGGTTTTTTTTTATTTTGGAATGCTTTTGGATTTTTTTTTTAAATTTTCAAAGTTCCAAAAAAAATTTTTTAAAGTCCCAGACACAAAATCTTTTTTGGCAACTCTTTTTCGGTTTGTAATAAAAAAAAATAATTAAAAAATGTTTTTAGGAAAAAAAAATGAAGTCGAGACTTTCGGATTTTTTTTTTTAATTTTTGAAGTACCAAGTGTTTGTAGTAAAAAATCATTAAAAAATGTTTTTAGAAAAAAAATGTTGAAAAATTTTCTAAGTCCTATGAAAAATTCAAACATATGGATACACATGGAAAAACAAGTCATATATGTGCAAATGTGTGCAAATGTGTACATATCTGAAATTTTTTTGGAAAAATTTCAAAGTTTTTTTTTTGGAAATTTTTTTATGTGTTTTGGAGTAAAAAAATTCAGTTCAAATCATTTTGGAATTTTTTTTGGAAAATTTTATAAGTCCCAGACATATGTATGTGCAGATGTGTGCATATGTGTTTGCATACATCAGCATATGGGGCAAAACGCGTCAACGGTCCACACCAAAAAACAAATGTTGTCCGATTCAAGTATAATTTTTACAAAATATTAGGTTAATGATAGGTAGTATAAATTACAAATATAAAATTTTTTGATGAAATATTGGCAGAGTTACAGGGTTGGGAAGTTTTGATGTTTTTGAAAAGAATATATTTTGGTGAACTTTAATTTACACTTTGATGAAACAAAAATTATAATTAAAAAACTAATTTTAAAGTATTTTTGATGGCCTTTAAAATGGCATTTGTGGTTTTTTTGAAAAAAATAAATTTGACCTTAAAATTAAAGGTCAAAATATTAAATTGTAATTATCTTATAAGGGTCGCACTTTTAAATTTTTTTCACTAAGCCCATTAGAAAGCTTGACATTTTTTTTAATTTCGGTTTTTTTTTTTTAAATGGTATGTATGATACTTTATGAGAAATCAATTTTTTAGGAGTATATAACACTCAAATTGTACTGAAATCGCTTTAATCTGCATATAATAACAACAACAAAAATCAATGCTTAGATAAAGTGTGCGTTGTAAACACACACAACAAACGTTGCACGCATAAAAAATAAAGAAATCAGTACAGTTTGGGTGTTATGTACTCGTAAAAAAACTGATTTCTCATAAAGTATCATACATACCATTTTAAAAAAAAAAACCGAAATTAAAAAAAATGTCAACCCTTCCTGTGGGCTTAGTGAAAAAAATCTAAAAGTGCGACCCTTATAAGATAATTACAATTTAAAATTTTGACCTTGAATTTTAAGGTCAAATTTATTATTTTCAAAAAAAACACAAATGCCATTTTAAAGGCCATCAAAAATACTGTAAAAGTCGTTTTTTAAATTATAATTTTTGTTTCATCAAAATGTTAACTAAAATTCACCAAAATATGTTCTTTTCAAAAACATCAAAACTTTCCAACCCTGTAACTCTGCCAATATTTCATCAAAAAATTTTATATTTGTAATTTAGAATACCTATCATTAACCTACTATTTTACCAAAATTATACTTAAATTGGACATTTGTTTTTTGGTGTGGACCTTTGACGCGTTTTGCCCCATATATGAAAAAAAATCAAGAAATATTGCTTCATACATGTATTCATATGGAGCATGTATGATCACATATTTTTCATATGTGATCACATATGAAACATGTATGTGCATATATGAACATTTTTCACCGGGTAGAAAAAAATACATTTAAGACATTTTCAATAGAAAAATTGTATTTGAAAAATTTTTTATGAAAAATTGTCTTTGAGAAAGTTTTTATAGAAAAATTGTCTTTAAGAAATTTTCTATAGAAAAATTGTCTTTCAGAATCGTTCTATAGAAAAATTAACTGTCAGAAATGTTCTATAGAAAAATTGTCCTTGAGAAATTTTCTATAAAAAATTGTCTTTTAAAAAATTTTCTATAAACAAATTGTCTTTGAGAAATGAAAAAATTGTCTTTCAGAAATTTTCTACAGAAAAATTTTCTTTTAGAAATTTTCTCTAAAAACTAGGGATGTCGCGAATATTCGTCACTATTCGGTATTCGGCATATTCGGCATGTTTTTTGAATATTCGGTTAAATAAATATTCGGTAACAGTTTGCCGAATATTCGGCAAAATTAAAATTTGTTTTTTGTCCAAAAAAACGTGAGCACTTGATTCAAATTCGAATTGTTAAGGTAACAGAAAAAATAGTGTCAGCAAAAGCGTTGTTGTTTTTTAGTCTGGCACTTTTTTTCAATTTTTTACATAGATAAAATACAGGCGTATGAATAATCAAACTATTCGGCAATATTCGTATTCGGTTCAAGCCGAATACCGAATAGTAAATATTCGGTAAAATGCCGAATACACTATTCGCGACATCCCTACTAAAAACCTGTCTTTCAGAAATTTTCTGTAAAAAAATTGTCCCTCAGAATTTTTTTTTTTTCAGAAATTTTCTATAGAAAACCTGTCTGTTAGAAATTTTATATAGAAAAATTATTTTTCAGAAATTTTCTGCAGAAAAATTGTCTTTCAGAAATGTTCTATAAAAAATTGTTTTTGAGAAATTTTTTTATCGAAAAATTGTCTTTAAGAAAGTTTCTATAGATTTTTTTTTTTTTTTAATTTTCTATTAAAGAATTATCTTTGAGAAATTTTCTATAGAAAAATTATCTTTGGGAAATTTTCTATAGAAAAATTATCTTTAAAAAATTTTCTATTGAAGAATTGTCTTTGAGAAATTTTCTGTAGAAAAATTGTCTTTGGGAATTGTCTTTGAGAATTTTTCTATGGAAAATTGTTTTTCAAAAATATTCTCTAGAAAAATTTCTCTCAGAAAAATTTAGAAAATTTGTCTTCCAGAAATTTTCTAGTTAAAAATTTTCTATAGAAGAATTGTCTTTCAGAAAATTTCTACAGAAAAATTGCCTTTCAGAAATTTTCTATAGAAAAATTATCTTTTTTAATTGATTTAAAACCAATTTCTATAGAAAAATTGGTTTTAAAGCATTTTCTATTAAAGAATTGTCTTTGAGGAATTTTCTGTAGAACAATTGTCTTTGGGAAATTTTCTATAGAAAAATTATCTTTAAAAAATTTTCTATTAAAGAATTATCTTTGAGAAATTTTCTATAGAAAAATTGTCTTTCAGAAATTTTCTATAAAAAAATTGTCTTTAAAAAATTTTCGATAGAAAAATTGTCGTTCAAAAATTTTATATAAAAAAATTATCCTTCAGAAATTTTCTATAGAAAAATATTCTTCCAGAAATTTTAGATCGAAAAATTATCTTTCAGAAATTTTCTATAGAAGTACATATTGTCTTTTAGAAAATTTCTATAGAAAAATTGTCTTTCAGAAATTTTCTATAGAAGAATTGTCTTTGAGAAAATTTCTATAAAAAATTGTCTTTAAGAAATTTTCTATAGAAGAATTGTCTTTGAGAAATTTTCTGTAGAAAAATTGTCTCTCAGAAATTTTCTATAAAAAAATAGTCTTTGAGAAATTTTCTATAGAAAAATTGTCTTTGAGACAGTTTCTATAGAAGAATTGTCTTTGAGAAATTTTCTATAGAAAAATTGCCTGTTAGAAATTTTCTATAGAAAACCTGTCTTTCAGAAATTTTTTATACAAAACAAATATTGATAAATATTTTTTAAAAACTTTAAAAAATAGAATTTTTAAATTAAAGAAATAATTTAATACAGTTAAATTAGATTATTTTGTGAAATTCTAGGTCAGGTAAATAAAATTACTACGCTCAAAAAATTATGTCAGTAAAATCAACTGAAAATGTCAGTTAAAATAACTACTTTGTAAGTTGTTTTGGGGTCAACTACTTTTTCAGTTAAATCAAAGACTCTCAATGATAAAGATATCTGAAGTCACTCGACTCCTGTTAACGCCGCTCTGGCTCACTATGCTATTACAGAGGACGAATGAACAAACAAAAACAAAAATTGAAAAAAATATTGCAACTGACCGTTTTTCCGACTTAATGGAGCGTTTTTTTGCATTTAGCAATAAAAAAAAGTTTTTTTTGTTGATTATCGGGAAATCCAATGAATTTTTATTAGCTAAGAATTTGTTTTAAACACTGGTGGAAAAGGAAAGGTGTTTCTTAAATAATATTACCATACTAATTAGAAATTGATACATTTTTTCAAAATTTATTAAGCGCTTTTTCGATATAAAAAGTTAGCATTGTTTGTAACATAATCGTATTTTCCTCGTCTAACATTTTTCGTACCTACTGTAAAAATGTTGCAAAGGTTTGTGAGAGAGATGCGAGGAGCTTGGTTAAATACACTAACAATGTTAGTTATTTTTACTGACAAAAAACAAGTGACTTATGTAGTAAAAAATTTTTTTCAGAGATAAAAAAATAAAATTAACTACTTTAAATAACTGTTGCTACATTACAGAACTTTTTGTTAGTTATTAAAAAAAACGACTTAAAATAACTAACAGAAATAGTTGTTTGATATTTTTCATACAAAAACAACTGACTTTGTAGTTGAAAACAACTAACTACTGTAAAATATACAAACAACTAACATGTAGTAACTTACATAATTTTCTGAGTGTAGCTTCCGAATAGCTCAAATATCGAATGTATTCGATTTATTTTTTATTCGACTTTCAAAAATCGAATGCATTTGATTTTTTTTTATTCGACTTTTAAAAATCGAATGCATTCAATTGCGAATGCAATCGATTTTCTTTTTTTCCAAGGACTGCATTCAATGTTGATTTATGAAATCGAATGCATTTACTGACTATGAAAATTGAATGGATTTTTTTGAGAATTCATTCGAAAAGGATTTCATTCTTCGAAGCTCGTGACAACAACAAAATACATGTGGAAATTTTGCTGTCTGCTGCTTGCTGATGTATTGTGAAGAGACACTAGTGTAAGCTATGGGATACCTTCCTTGTGAATGCTATTGTCATCCCTATTAACAAATTTTACCATCACTAATTGTATTGAATTTTAAAGTGACAGCAGTGAAGCACGTTTTACATTTTGTTATTGAAAAATTGATACAGAAACAAGAAATTTACAACGTTTTTCCTAATAACTAAATAAAATAAGAAAAATAACACACAATGGAAGAGGAAGGTCCAGCTGAGGCAACTATTGATTTTGTGCCGGCCATTTGTTTTGTGCCCCGCGGCATAGCCAAGGATAAACCGGACAAAATCGTTTTGACACAAGAAGAATTGTCTAGAGTTATAAAAGATACTAAAGATCGTTTGGATAGTGAAGATGATGAAGACGATGATGGCGACAATGAAGATGGACAGCAACCAGCAAATGAAATGGATGTTGATGAAGAGGATGACGACGATGATGATGAAGCAGAGGTAGCAAATGAAAATCGTAATCCTGACGATGAGTTTGCCTTTGAACGTTATGAAAATGAGGGCAACCCCAGAGTAGCTGATATCGGTAATATTGTTGATCCCGATCATCAATTGCCCGATGAAGATGATGATTCCGAAGCTGAAGATGAAATTATCAAACCCACAGATAATTTATTGCTAGTGGGACATGTACAAGATGATGCTGCCAGTATGGAAGTTTGGGTATTCAATGAAGAGGAGGAAAGTTTATATACACATCATGATTTCCTTTTGCCAAGTTTTCCCTTATGTATTGAGTGGATGAGTCATGATCCGGGTAGTGATAAACCCGGCAATATGTGCGCCATCGGTTGTATGGATCCTGTTATTACGGTCTGGGATCTAGATATACAAGATTCCATTGAACCAACCTTTAAATTGGGATCAAAGGGTAGCCGTAAAAAGAATAAAGAAGCTTTTGGTCATAAAGATGCTGTTTTGGATTTATCATGGAATCGTCAATATGAACATATTATAGCTTCTGCATCTGTAGATCAAACACTAATACTATGGGATTTAGATGAAGGACAACCTCATACAACTATAACAGCATTCGAAGAAAAGGTACAATCTATACAATTTCATCCTGAGGAAGCTCAAAGTATATTGGCGGGTTCTGCTGATGGCATAGTACGTCTATTTGATTGTAGAGATCCAGAACAGGTTAATACTTCGTTTGTCAAATGGCAAACACCCGGAGAGGTTGAAAAAGTCTTATGGAATACTTGTGACAGTAATTATTTTATGATTGGCTCTAATGAGGGCTCTTTACACTATGCTGACAAAAGACAACCCAAGAAATTGTTGTGGTCTTACAAAGCTCATGAAGAGGAAATATCTGGCATTTGCTTTAATTCTGAAGTTAAAAATCTTCTAACATCTACTTCCACCGAGGGTTGTTTGAAAATATGGAATTTTAATTCAACAGAAATTAAGCCCGTCTATTCACATGATTTCCAAATGGGTCGTTTACAATGTATGAAACAATGTCCCGAAGATCCTTTCACTTTGGCGTTTGGTGGCGAAAAACCTCCAAGATGTCGTGTTTATAATATTAAGAACTTTGAAGCAGTACGTCGTGTATTTAATATATCCGATGCTGAATAGTAATAAAGAGGAGAAAATTAAGAAATGGACGCAGGCGTATAATTTTTTATATAAAGTTTTATATAATTTGTATGTAAATTTTTTACAGAATAAACTTTTATCTAGAATTATAAAAATGAGGTTTAATTAAAAAATTGGAGGTTTAGTTTCGGCTTTTTTTACAATTTTTTCTACATTTTTCTTATAGAAAAATTCTCAGATTCTGAGACATTTTTCCTATAGAAAAATTCTCAGATTCTGAGAAATTTTTTTATATAGAAAAAAATCAGATTCAGAAATTTTTTTCTTATAGAAAAATTTTTAGATTCGGAGAAATGTTTTTATATAGAAAAATTCTCATAATCTGAGACATTTTCCTATAGAAAAATTCTCAAATTTTTCCTATAGAAAAATTGTCAGATTCTTAGACATTTTTCCTATAGAAAATTCTAAGAATCTGAGACATTTTTCCTATAGAAAAGTTATCCGATTCCAAGACATATTTCTTATAGGAAAATTCTCAGATTCTGAGACATTTTTGCTATAGAAAAATTCTCAGTATCTGAGACATTTTTCCTATAGAAAAATTCTCAGATTCTGAAACATTTTTCCTATAGAAAAATTCTCAGATTCTGAGACATTTTTCCTATAGAAAAGTTATCCGATTCCAAGACATATTTCTTATAGGAAAATTCTCAGATTCTGAGACATTTTTTCTATAGAAAGGTTCTGAGATTCTGAGACATTTCTCCTATCGAAAAATTCTCAGATTCTGTGACATTTTTCCTATAGAAAAGCTTTCAGATTCTGAGACATTTTTCCTATAAAAAAAATTCTCAGTTTCTGATAAATTTTTCCTATAGAAAAATTCTCAGAATTCCTAAAAACAAATTCTCAGATTCTGAGACATTTTTCCTATAGAAAACTCTTCAGATTCTGAGATATTTTTCCTATAGAAAAATTCTCAGATTCTGAGACATTTTTCCTATAGAAAAATTCTCAGATTCTGAAACATTTTTCCTATAGAAAAATTCTCAGATTCTGAGACATTTTTCCTATAGAAAAGTTATCCGATTCCAAGACATATTTCTTAAAGGAAAATTCTAAGATTCTGAGACATTTTTTCTATAGAAAGGTTCTGAGATTCTGAGACATTTTTCCTATAGAAAAATTCTCAGATTTTGTGACATTTTTCCTATAGAAAAGCTTTCAGATTCTGAGACATTTTTCCTATAAAAAAAATTCTCAGTTTCTGATAAATTTTTCCTATAGAAAAATTCTCAGAATTCCTAAAAACAAATTCTCAGATTCTGCGACATTTTTCCTATAGAAAAATCTTCAGATTCTGAGATATTTTTCCTATAGAAAAATTCTCAGATTCTGAGACATTTTTCCTATAGAAAAATTCTTAGATTCTGAGACATTTATCCTGTAGAAAATCTCTTAGACAATTTTTCTATAGAAAAATTCTCAGATTCTAAAACATTTTTGCTAAAGAAAAATTCTTAGATTCTGAGACATTTTTGCTATAGAAAAATTCTCAGATTCCGAGACATTTTTCCTATAGAAAAATTCTCAGATTTGGAGACATTTTTCCTATAGAAAGATTCTCAGACATTTTTCCTATAGAAAAATTCTAAGATTCTGAGACATTTTTCCTATAGAAAAATTCTCAGATTCTGAGATATTTTTCTATAGAAAAATTCTCAGATTCTGAAACATTTTTCATAAAAAAAATTCTCAGATTTTTAGACATTTTTCCTATAGAAAAAATCTCAGATTCTGAGACATTTTTCCTATAGAAAAATTCTCAGAATTCCTAAAAACAAATTCTCAGACTCTGAGACATTTTTCCTATAGAAAAATCTTCAGATTCTGAGATATTTTTCCTATAGAAAAATTCTCAGATTCTGAGACATTTTTCCTACAGAAAAATTCTCGGATTCTGAAACATTTTTCCTATAGAAAAATTCTCAGATTCTGAGAAATTTTTCCTATAGAAAAGTTATCCGATTCCAAGACATATTTCTTATAAGAAAATTCTCAGATTCTGAGACATTTTGTCTATAGAAAGGTTCTGAGATTCTGAGACATTTTTCCTATAGAAAAATTCTCAGATTCTGTGACATTTTTCCTATAGAAAAGCTTTCAGATTCTGAGACATTTTTCCTATAAAAAAAATTCTTAGTTTCTGATAAATTTTTCCTATAGAAAAATTCTCAGAATTCCTAAAAACAAATTCTCAGATTCTGCGACATTTTTCCTATAGAAAAATCTTCAGCTTCTGAGATATTCTTCCTATAGAAAAATTCTCAGATTCTGAGACATTTTTCCTATAGAAAAATTCTCAGATTCTGAGACATTTATCCTGTAGAAAATCTCTTAGACAATTTTTCTATAGAAAAATTTGAATTCGAAGATTTTTTATAAACGCACGCATATAATTTTTGCTCCGTCTTTTTCGATAAATTGTTCTTTAAGTAATGTTAATTAAAATCGGTGCATTACATTAAAAAAAACCACAACACAACAGCTACACGTAGCTATAAATATTTTTGAAAACAACATATTAGTAGTGACAAAATTTTTTAAACAAAAGTTAAAATTACAATTTAATTACAATATAAAAAAAAATAAAAACTTTCGTACATACTTATAAACCGAATTTTTAAACTACATTTACAAAGCAACAAAACAAAAGGAAATAAGAAAATTAAATGTCGAAACGAAAACAACAATCTCCTAATACAAAGAACAACACTCTGTCAACTCCAGCATTAAAAACAATAAAGCTGGATGATGGAAATTTAACGTTAAAGTCAATCTTAAATGAAATGAGATCTATGGAGGAGAGAATGCAGACACATGCGGAATTAATTTTTAATCGTTTGTCTAATGAAATTACTTTACTGGAAACTAAACTCATAGATAAAATTGAGTGTGAGATCAAACTTATAACTGAGAGAGCAAATGAGATTGAAAATCGAATTGCCGTTATTGAAAGTGATTTGAATGTTGTTGACAAATTAACAGCTGAAATTAATGCTTTAAGAAAAGAAATAGATGACATAAAAAAAGTAGATAAACAAACAAATAATACAGTCAAGGATATTTCATCAGACGCACTAATTTTTGGAATTAAATTTAATGAAAGCGAAAATCTTAAAAGCATTTTTAATCAAGTCTGTTTCTCAATTGACTTTTTGACACCTCAAATACGTGACATATTTCGAGTTCCACCTAAATCTGAGAAAAATAGGGATACAGCTGTAATTGTAAAATTTTACACACCTTTTGATAGAAATCGCACTCTAAAGGCTTTTTCTGAATTTCGTAAACGGACCAAGAGTACAGTATCCATGCGCTCAGCTGGTTTTGAGTGGGATACTACTTTCCGTATATATGAAAGTCTGGACATTAAAAATAGAAAAATTCTTCAAATTGCTTTAAAACATAAACTCGAGTCAAATCTCTGCAGTGTATTCTCAGTAAGAGGAAAAGTTTATGTCAGAGTCCAAAACAAATCTGATGCTATTCACGTTGCCAATGAAAAGGATCTGGAGGAGTTAATATCAAAATAAATAGAAACGAGCTAGCAACAACATTTTTTTTTTTTTTTTATGATATTTATTTTATTTAATTATTTCTTTTTATTTTATTATATTTTTTTTTCATTATTATCATGGCAGGCTTTAACAGGAGTAATGGTGTTAATTTAAGAAACTCCACTTTACTAAATATATTGTGTAAACAGAGATGCGGACTGAACGTTGTGCATTTTAACGCAAGAAGCTTAAATGGTTTGAAACTTGATGATGTTAGAAACACCTTTGAAAACTCAAGAGTTGATGTGATTTGTGTCACTGAGACTTGGTTCAACAAGGATGTTTCTATATGTCATTACAGGATAAATGGGTATAATCTATATCACAATAGTAGGGGAGCGGATAGGAAGGGTGGTGGTGTTGCCGTATATTGTAAATCAAATCTCAGGTCAAAACTTGTTTCCAAATCAGAAAACTCTGATGTTGAATTCATTAATGTTGAAATATATGACAACGTGACTAGAATGTTAGTATCTTGTGTGTATAACCCCAGCAGGTATTTTAGCCTTGAACCATTCTTTACTAAATTTGACAGCTACATAATAGATTATGATTTTTATGTAACTTGTGGTGATTTTAATGTCAATTTATTATTGAATGATTCCTATAGCAGTGAATTGCATGATTTGGTGTGTTCTGTGGGATTATCATTTGTTAATTGCCAAATGCCGACTCGCTTTTCCCCTAACGACAATCCTAGTCTACTAGATTTGTTCTTATTGTCAGATATGAGATCTCTTCTCTTATTTGACCAAATGTCATTTGTATCTGATCATGACCTTTTATTTTGCTCTGTAGATGTAAACCTCAATAGAGATGAAACTCCACAGATAATAACTTATAGAGATTATAATTCAATTGACTACTCTGCACTGTTTTTTGATATTTCCAATCTCAATTTATCTGATTGTTGGTATGAGCCTACAGTGGATGGTAAACTTAATGTTTTTCTATCCTCAGTGCAAGATGTTTATAATCGGAATGTTCCCGTGCGTAGCTTTCAAATTAGGAACAGCTCATGTCCATGGTATACTTCGCATGTAAAGCAATCAATTCAGGAACGTAATAGGTGTTATAATGTATGGAAAAAGCGGCGTACTACTTTTAATCGGGTCCTGTATACAAGAGCTAGAAATCGTGCCAGTCTAGTAACCCGAGAAGCCAAGAAAACGTACTTTGCTCGGAAATTGAATACGTCCCTGACTTCTGGGCAGTTATGGAAGAATATTAGGAGTTTAGGTGTTCATTCTCGTCAAGTATCTAACTGCTGTTTAGATCCTAACGCGCTAATCGAATTTTTTTGTGGAGAAGGGATGGCAAACTCAGATTTACCTAGCCTCCAGCCTTCGGCTGTCTGTCGTAGTACCTTTCAGTTTTGTGCAGTTTCTGAAGTTGATGTATCTTTGGCTGTGATGAACATTAGATCAAATGCTGTAGGTGAGGATGGTGTTTGTATAAAATTTTTGAAAATAGTATTGCCATATTTAATTGGTCCTCTTACCCATATTTTTAATCATTGTATTACTACATCTACCTTTCCGAAACTATGGAAAGTTGGGAGGATTACACCGATAGCCAAAATAACTAATGCGTCTGTCCCTGAAGATTTTAGGCCGATTAGTATTCTTTCTGTTTTATCAAAAGTATTTGAGTGTTTGATGTCCCGTCAAATAACGGATTATCTTAGTGAGAATAATTTACTATCTCCGCTACAATCAGGGTTTCGATTGGGTCACAGCTGCTCAACTGCAGCGTTGAAGGTGCTCGATGACATTAGATCAGAGTATGACATGGGAAACTTGTCATTAATGTGCTTATTGGATTTTTCAAAAGCCTTTGATAAGGTGGATCACTCGATACTGTGTTGGAAACTAAGAAATTTGTTTGGGTTTGAACTAGCATCTGTTGGTCTTGTTAGGGATTACTTATCTGAGCGTCTTCAGAAGGTCATAGTTGATGGAAGAGAGTCTTATCTTAAAGAAGTAACTTCTGGTGTTCCGCAAGGTTCTGTACTTGGTCCTCTTTTATTTAGTATTTTTGTAAATGATGTGTTCAGTGTATGTAATTATGTTAAGATGCATGCATACGCAGATGACATTCAACTGTATATATCAAATCGGATTGGTCTTTTAGAAGATACGTGCTATAGACTAAACGAGGACTTAAGATCGATTAGCAGATGGGCTGAGGTAAATAATCTGACACTAAATCCCTGTAAATCTTTAGTTTTGCCTATCAGTAAGTATGAATATGATTTTATACATTTTCCTACAATAAGCCTGGGGAATACTTCTCTTAACTATGTTAAGAAAGCTAAATATTTAGGCTTTTATATAAACTCCTCGTTATCCTGTGGTGACCATATCAATAATGTGATTCGTAAAGTCTACCTGACATTACGTAATCTACGAATGTCGTCAAACTTTACACCGATTGAGTTAAAAAGGCGTCTTGTTGTCCAACTGATTCTTCCACTAATAACCTACTCTGCGGAGGTCTACAGTAAACTTGATTCGCACTCCCTTCATAAATTGGAGGTCTCTTTTAATAACGCAACTCGCTATGTCTATGGTCTGCGCCGTTTTAGTAGTATGACTACGTGGAGAACTATGATTCTTGGCTGTGACATTGTTAATTACCTTGACATGAGAAATTTGCTATTCTTACATAGACTTATATACCAAAAAACCCCACCCTACCTTTATGAGAAAATTACCTTTGGTCAATCAACAAGAAACATGACTCTAATTGTGCCCAGACATAATTTTTTAAACACTAGTAGACTTTTTTTCATTAACGCCATAAAACTCTGGAATGATTTGCCCAACGATACTAAATTCATTTCATCAAAAAATTTGTTTAAAAATGAACTCTTTTATCATCTGACAAATACAAATAGAAATGCATAAACTTAAACTTATATTTGTTTCGATAAATAAACTATTATGTTAAAAAATAAAAAAAAAAAAAAAAAAAAAAAACTATATTATAAACTATAGCTTCTTTACTTTATTTTGTCTTGACTTAATATATTGTTATTGCAATCATTTTATATTTTAATTACTGTTTTATTATTATTGCTATTTTACTGCTTTTTTTTAATTATTTATTGTACTAATTAATTATGTCAATCTTTATGTAATACCCGTTGAACTATAAAAGAATTTATTCTTATTGTTCTAATAATGAAAAAACTAAATAAATCTAATAAATCTAACAACAACTAAAAAATTCTCAGATTCTGAGACATTTTTCCTATAGAAAAATTCTCAGATCCTAAAACATTTTTGCTAAAGAAAAATTCTTAGATTCTGAGGGCGGATTTTACAGTCAGCACTAAGTGGTGACTTAAGCTAAGAAATTTCTTAAATCCATAAAACTATTTTATAAAATCTACTTAAGTAAAACTTAAGTCATCTATTATCATAACTTAAGTTTTACTTAAGTAATTTATTTTGATTTGACAATTAAAAAAAATACAAAACAAAATTCAATTAATAATAAAAACATACAAAAACAAGTGAGAGTGTTAAATTCGGCTGTGCCGAATCTTTTATACCCTCCAAAATGTAAAAAAATATTTAAAAAAATCCAGGGGCGTCTTCTTTTTTTTTGGTGGGAGACGTTAGGGGGCACCTTCCCCTGCGATTTTGAACTTCATCTGAGATAAGAATGTTGCATTTGCTTAGCAAAAGTACAAAAAACCTTGCAAAAAATGCGGTTTTTCTTGGGTTGGTTTAGTTCTCCAAGGGGAACTTTTCTCCCCTTTGTCCGATTTTGCCCATTTCCGAACTTAACCTGCCTAGGAATATAAGACATATTCGTGCCAAACTTCGGAAGTCTAGCTCTTTTATTTTGGACTGTATCGTGTCCTCTACAGACGGACAGACGGACGGACGGACGGACGGACATCGCTAGAATCGATCACTGATCAATAAAATATATACTTTATGGGGTCCTAGACCGATATTTCGATGCGTTACACACGGAATGACAAAGTGAGTATACCCCCATACTGTGGTTGGAGGGTATAAAAACATAAATTGCTCTTCCTTTCCTTTAAAATCCCCATCCGCCACTCTCAAATTCAAGGTATTTCCATCAAATTTCGCGATATTTCTATCATATCGAAAAAAATAATTAAATAAATAAAAATCTGTAAGGAATTTGAGATGACCCATCAAATGGGTAACATCCAATCTTTTTCCTCAAGATTTAGTTGAAGATAATAAAAACGTTTGTTGGTGTGGAAATCCGAAGTCAAGCGGTGGATCATTTTTCAATGATGACCCTAGCGCCTTGGTCGATTTGGTTCTAACAAGACCCAAGGCAGATGATTGTATTGGAAAAGAAGAGCAATTGAGTGATTATAACCTACACTACTCTGTGGTACAGGTTTTAAAAGAGTATGTGATGAAGATTGTAATTACCCAAATTATTTGTCCCAGACCCACATTTAAGAATACTGATCTACTGTTCGTCCGTCTGATTGTCCATGTATCGTTGTAAACGTCTCCGTGAAAACGTTGCTGTTATTTCCAACAAGAATTAAGATTACCGGTTATGTTACCCACTTGATGGGCCATATCCAATGCTTAACATTTCTTAAACATTATTTTTTTATGGTAATATCAGTCAATTTTATGGAAATACCTTTTATTTAAGAGTGGCGGAGATTTCCTATCAAATTGGTAACATAATAGTAATCGAAAAAAGTTTTGGTGGAAATAACAGCAACATTTTCATGGAGACGTTTGTTGGTGTGCAAATCCAAAGTAAAGCGGGTGGAGTATTTTTTAATGTTGCCCTTAGCCGCGTTCTAAAATGTTATGGTTCTAACAAAACACACGGTGAAAGATTTTAACGGAAAATAACAGCATTTGTGCGATTTTTCGTTATTTTACATAATTTTTGTTTTGTATATTTTTATTATTTTATTTTTTTGTATTCTTTTTGAATTGTCAAATCAAAATAAATACCTTGTGTTACCATATTTTTAGCATATTTTCTTTTTAACTTAAGTACAAACCGAAAAATCGAATTTAACTTAAGTAATAAAAAATACTTAAATAAATCTTAACTAAGATTTTACTTAAGTTAGAACTTAGTTCAGACTGTAAAATCCGCCCTGAGACATTTTTGCTATAGAAAAATTCTCAGATTCTGAGACATTTTGCCTATTGAAAAATTCTCAGATTTGGAGACATTTTTCCTATAGAAAGATTCTCAGATTCTGAGACATTTTTCCTATAGAAAAATTTTCAGATTTTGAGACATTTTTCCCATACAAAAATTCTCAGATTCTGAGACATTTTTCCTGTAGAAAAATTCTCAGATTCTGAGACATTTATCCTGTAGAAAAACTCTTAGACAATTTTTCTATAGAAAAATTCTCAGATTCTGAGACATTTTTCCTATAGAAAAATTCTTAGATTCTGAGACATTTTTGCTAAAGAAAGTCTCAGATTTTGAGACATTTTTGCTATAGAAAAATTCTCAGATTCTGAGACATTTTTCCTATAGAAAAATTCTCAGATTCTGAGATATTTTTCTACAGAAAAATTCTGTGATATTGTCTTGCAAATCATTAAAATATTGAATATCAACATTTGAATAGTTCATGCGAATAAGGACGAATAGACCACTTTTTCGCAAACACGTTTTTTTGCATAAATGCATATTATTAGCAGAGCCCTACAATCCTATGCAGAAATTTTGGGGGAATTTTGACTTTTAAGGCTAAAAAAATGACTTTGAATGTGCAATAATTCGTATATTTTTATATTTTTGTTTAAATTGGGAGTGAACTAACGCACAATTTTGATTAAATACAACACAAAATCATACAAAAATTTTACTTTCAGTAACAATGTGTTAAAAGAACATTACGAAGAACAAACCACACTTATTATATTGGCAAACAATTTTACCGTTCTTGAGTTATAAGACTTTAAAGTGTGGAAAGAAAAAAGGGCGAATATCCATCCTTAACAAAATATTATATAAAAATTATTTAGCTGCGAGTTTAAAATTGATATTAGCTAAAATTTGAAATTGTACACAAAAAAAAAAACAATCTTAGCACATACAAACATTTAGTGTTAATACTGCATCCAATGTCAGGAATAAAAAAAAAAAAAAATTTCATGTCCTTTTATTATACGTCGTAGTATGCAGTCAAGGGTTAATATTATAATTCCTAAAAATGTATTTAGTGTCATAAAGAATTACTACTGCATCAAATAGCAGAAATATTAAAAAAAAATTAACAAAAAAAATTTTTTTTCCATGTCCTGACAATCCTTAAAAAGTGTATCCTTGAAGTCCTTAAAGTGTTACAAACAAATACCAACCATAGTTCGTCAAGTTTTGCAAGTCTCATGAAAATGTAGTCAAAATCTGCTGCAAAATAACACATTTTTATTCAAATTTCAATACATTTTTTTGGATATTCGCCCTTTTTCCATTTAAGCAAAAATTTAAGTCCAATTTTTTGGCAAGTTCTCTTTCGAATACCTTACTAAAATTTTGTATATAGGTAGATGTGACCTAAATCTTTAAGCTAATACCAAAAAGTTGACAAAAATATTATTTTTTAACCGTTTCCTGCGTTTTTATTGTCCCCTGTAAAATTCTACAAATGGTCTATTCGTCTTTATTCGCATGAACTATTCATTTGTTTTTTATAACAATTTTGTGTTAAAAATTTCTAATATAATTTTTTAGCGATAAATTCATATTTTTCAATAATAAATATTAAATGTACATAATTACAAAATTAAATGGAACAACTCTAGATTACTAGCATTGTCCCACAAAAGGACCTATTTCGAAGATACCATTTTTATTTCGAAATTTCTTTGTAATTCGAAAATTTCCATTTGTAATTCAAAAAATTCCTAATGTAATTCAAAGATTTCAATTGCAATTCGAAAAAGATCAATTGTAATTCAAAAAGATCAGTTGTAATTCGAAAGCGGTTAACTGTAATTTGATAAAGGTCAATTGTTATTCGTTAAAGATCAATTGTAATTGGAAAAGATCAATTATAATTCGAAAAAAATTAATTTCAATTCCAAAAAAAAAAAATTTAACTTGAAAAAGATCAATTGTAATTCGTAAAAGATCAATTGAAATTCGAAGATTCCAATTGAAATTCAAAAAATATCAATTGTAATTCCAAAAACATCAATTGAATTTTAATTGGTCATATTCACAGAAAAAAAAAATCATTCTTGGAATTAATTTGTTCATAAACTGTATGAATCAAACATAACTTTTTTTTTCCCAAACCATTTTCATACAGTGTATGAATTTTTTCATACATATTATAAAAAAATTCATGGTGGATTTTTTTTAATTTTTAGCACATATTTTG
The DNA here is from genome assembly GCA_963921195.1 of Pegoplata infirma. Taxonomy (NCBI): domain Eukaryota; kingdom Metazoa; phylum Arthropoda; class Insecta; order Diptera; family Anthomyiidae; genus Pegoplata; species Pegoplata infirma. Next base: position 171,464,044 of record OY992538.1, on the reverse strand, counting down.
CACGAAATAAATCTTTTATCAATAATAAGAACATTTAATTGGTTATTTTATAAAAAAAAAGTATATTTGCATTCTAAAAGACGTGTTTTTATTAAACTTATGGAATTCATTACACTAAAATTGCATAGAATACATCCTACATTTAAAATATATATAATTTGGGTGATCGCCGTTCAGCTTCTTTAATCACTACATAATTAATCCAATTCAAGTTAAATTCTTCAGCAATTGTTGGTAGTGGACAAAAAAATTGGACCAGTCGTCTAAGAAATACCTTGCTTCCTCTTTATACATTTTATTCCGCGGTAAACCAATCTTAAAACCCATTTCCAAGGCAATTTTAAGTAATAAGCCAAAAAGAAAAATATTATTGACATTTTTTTTTTTATTTCAACAAAAATTTTTGTTTGACTTTTTTGAAATTTGAATTTAATGAACACATTTATAAATAATAATAATTTATTCATACATAGTATGAACTGAAATCACAGAAATCAATTCATACTATTTATGTACAAAATTTGTTCTGTGTTCCAATAACAATTGGAACCTTAGAATGACCCCAATAAGCACTTTTAAAATTCAAGTGCAAATCAAGTATAAATCAAGCCCTTATTTCCAGTCTATGCTTGAATTATACTTGAATTACACTTGAATTCAATAGCATTCTCCAGCAAAACGGATACTTGAATTCAAGCGCTGTTTTTACACTTGAAAACCAGTGAAAAGGCTGTAAAAACAGGGCTTGAATTCCAGTGAATGCTATTGAATTCAAGTGTAATTCAAGTATAAATCAAGCAGGGACTGGAATTTAGGGCTTGATTTACACTTGTTTTATACTTGATTTGCACTTGAATTTTAAAATTGCTTATTGGGACAATTCAAGTAAATTGTATTTCTAATAAGGCAATGAAAGCTTAAATCGCTAGAAAATCAGTTCAGTTATTACAAATTTTTTCTCCTATTTCTCATTTTTAAACTCAAGTCACTTGGGCACCTTGTGCTTTAAGCCTTTTTATTGATTCTTTTTTGAATTTCAATTAATCTTTTTCGAATTAGAACAATTGATCTATTTTAAATTACAATTAATATTTTTCGAATTACAATTGATCTTTCTCGAATTACAATTGATCTTTTTCGAATTACAATTGATCTTTTACGAAAAACATTTGACATTTTTCCAATTACAATTGATTTTTCGAATTGTAATTGACCTTTTTTCAAATTACAAGTATAATCTCGAATTACAAATTGAAATTTTTGAATTACAAATGGATTCAAAGAATTACAAGTAGAATCTTCAAATTACAATTGACCTTGTTTTGAAAAAGATCTGAAAATGTTAAAGATTTAATCCAGACTTATATATTATTTATCAAACAGATTTTGCAGCACAAGATACAATAACAATTTGCTCGCCACGTAAAAATAACTGTGGTAATTGCCTTTTTATTTCTACACGTTTCCGTCCTAAACTCTTAATACTTTGTCTAGGTAAAGTTATACCCAATTGCCGCAGAAGTTCCGAACAATCATGTGGTTCTTGGTGATAAATTACATTTTCTTGAGCATATTTATGTTTACGATACTGCAGGCATTCTTCAACATCCTCCAAGAGTAGATTCCAATGACGATCAAACATTTTAAGCTTACCCTCCACATAACCCTTGACACCATGCTCTCTTCTTATAACAACTTTAACCCGTTTTTGTTGTTCAACATATTGTTGTAATTGTTTGAGGGGTCCTTCCGCCTGGGACATTTGCATCATTAGATTTCTATGATGTTTGTTTTTTAAGTTTGGTTGTGTTTTAATGGCCATTTGATGTTCTTGAAATCTTCGCTGTGTTCTTTCCTCTTCTACTAATGTCTGCTTTTTATCTTTACTGCCCGAGGCTTGTGGATTTTTAGATCTTTTATTTAGATCCCATATTCCTACCTTTTTTAAAGCCGTCTCAAAAGCTGCCATATTTTGATAAACCACTTTGGGCTGCTTTTCTGTAACTCGATAGTCTTGGGCATATAAAGCTCTAAAGGGATTAAATGAATCGCTGGCAATGTCCAATTCAACATCTTTGTTCGATTCTTCATTAGTTTTACTCTCCACGTTCTGTAATTTATCTTTGGTTGGATTATGCTCTTCTGTTGTAGATTTTTCTTCATTTTCTTTCATTTCATTGGCTCAATTTTTAATATTTAATTTGTAGATTTATTAAAATTATTCAAAATTCCTTTTTAAATTTTGTTGCACTATTTGTGTTGTTGAAATAAAATCATATGTTTTTACAATGGTGCGTGGTGAATTTTAGAAGACAATTGTCAACTTATTAATAGGTGTGTTCCAGAACTTTCCGGGTAAAGTTCGGTAAAATGAGAGAAAATCAAAAAACCTCTCACGATACCACAAAAATGCACAAAAGTACGGGAACGCTAAAAACCACATTTCAAGCCCAAAATAATAGAAAATATAAACAAACCAATAATGATAAAATATTTTCGTAAGAAAAATTACTTTAAACAAGAAAACAAATTGTAAAAGTTTAGTTTAATAACAAATTATCTTTTTTTGTATTGAAATAACACATTTCCTTGGTTTAGTTCTTTATTTTATTTAAATTTTCAATTTAGCTTCACAAAAAAAATCAGCTGTTTTTTCAACATCTGACTGTTACCAATTTACCCGAAAAAAAAGTGCGGGTAAGTTCGGTAAAATGAGAAACTAATTTATTCTCTCAAAAACTCTCTCATTTACCCAATTTTTGCGTACGGGAACGCTTTTCGGGCTGGTTTGGGTACCCGCGGGCACCCGCGGTAACGTTCTGGAACACACCTAATATTGTGAACAAGATTGTTTCATTACAATCCATTTATTGAAAACAGCGGTTGATCACATCCAGTAACAGTACACGCAAAAAAATATTTTACCAAGCGCTTGGGAGGAATCACATTAAACAAGATTTTTGCGTATATTATGCGAGAACTAATAATATTTTACCAAGCGCTTGCATAATTATACCTAACTTTGCAAACGTTTCAAGAAATTTCCCATAAGCTTGCATAATTTTACTAACTTTAAGATAAAACAAGCAAACGCTTGGTAAAATGTTATAAGTTTTTGCATAATATACGAAAAAATATTGTTTAACGTGATTCCTCCCACGCGCTTGGCAAAATATTTTTTTGCGTGTACATACACGCAATATTATGTACTAGAGATGGGCGCGTGAGTGGATTTTGACTCACACTCACTCACTCTCACGCAAAAAATTATCGAATCACTCACTAATCACTCACGCAATTTTTTTTTACTCACGCTCACTCACATTCACGTGAGTAATAAAAAACTTACTGACGCTCACACGTGACTCACGCCAGATTCAATCACGCTCACGCGTGAGTCAAGCAAAATCTACTCACGCAAAAAAATTTTCTTACAAAAAAGAAAAAAAATCCAAAAAATTTTTTTTACAAAAAATTAAAAAAAAAAATAATGCAAATCAAAAAGTCTAATCACGCAAACTCACGCAAAAAATTAATGACTTACTCACTAATCACTCACTCAGATTTATTTTTCAAGTCACACTCACTCACTCACAATTACGTGATTGAAATAAAAATCACTCACACTCACGCGTGATTCACGTGAATCACGCAAATCACGTGACCAGCGCCCATTTCTATTATGTACAATATGCAATTATATTGATCGTGTGTGGGTAATATTGACGATTGTACAATAGGGTGGCTCGTTTTTGGGCTTTTCTCTCTGATCAAATTCTAATACCCGCCAAATGTGTCGATCCCCTAAGGGTAACCCACGTGCAAAATAACACTCCGATCGGAGTTTATCTTCTGTCTCCACTTTGAGCCTCAAAATTGGGGTTTTTGCAAAAAAGGACTTTAAAAAAAAAAAAAAAAAAAAATTAAGTTTTTTTATTAAAATAATGAAAAAAATTTTTTTGTATAATATTTGATCGTAAATACTTAAATATGAAATTTAAAAATTTTACGGTATCATTAACCCGTTCAAACTTGATACCAAAAAATAGCACGGTTTTGGGGGCGTTCTCAAAACACCTTTTTTCAAAATTTGAAAATTTTATTAAAAAAAAATTTTAAATATACCATTTTTTCTTTCTGAATTCATTAAGAACACCTTGGAGAAGAAAAATGTGAAATATGGCGGATATCCGGTGAGCCACTTTTTGGGAATCGCGGGGGGAAGTTAGCGGATTTCAAGGAAATGTTGGTTTTATCAATAATTTGGATTAATAAAATCTTATAAACTTCATTTTTGGGCAAATTAACTGTTTTTTGGTGTCGTGGCATTCTATTAGATAACTTTAAGTCTGTCATGAAATCTTACCGATCTAGGACGTCTTTAACCCACATTGGCTGGGGGTAAAAAATTACCCCCGCAGGAAATTTGAAGTTTAGAGCTTAAATTTTGTGCTATAAACAGGTATAAAACGGCTTTTGTGTTTTTTACCCCAACTATTATTTTGTATTTATATATTATCTTTAAAAAAAATCGTTAACCCTTCTTGGTAGGGGTCAAAAATGACCCATTCAACAAAAAAAAATTTTTTGTTGATATCAAAAAATTCAAGCACTATGCCGAAAAGTTTTTGCCGGGGTCATTTTTGACCCCTGGCCAATGTGGGTTAAAGATATCTTAAACAGGTGAAATTTAAGGGCTGATTTAAAGTTTTCTAATAGACTGCCACAAATTAATTTTCTATCAAAAATATACACTTTTTATTGAATGGGTCATTTTTGATCCCCTACCAAGAAGGGTTAACGATTTTTTAAAGATAATATATTAATACGAAATAATAGTTAGGGTAAAAAATACAAAAGCCGTTTTATACTTGTTATTAGCACAAAATTTAACCTCTAAACTTCAAATTTCCTGCGGGGGTCATTTTTGACCCCCAGCCAATGTGGGTTAAAGACGTCCTAGATCGGTAAGATTTCATGACAGACTTAAAGTTATCTAATAGAATGCCACGACACCAAAAAACAGTTAATTTGCACAAAAATAAAATTTATAAGATTTTATTAATCCAAATTATTGATAAATCCAACATTTCCTTGAAATCCGCTAACTTCCCCCCGCGATTCCCAAAAAGTGGCTTGACGGATATCCGCCATATTTCACATTTTTCTTCTCCAAGGTGTTCTTAATGAATTCAGAAAGAAAAAATGGTATATTTTAATTTTTTTTTTTAATAAAATTTTCAAATTTTGAAAAAAGGTGTTTTGAGAACGCCCCCAAAATCATGATATTTTTTTGGTATCAAGTTTGAGCGGGTTAATGATACCGTAAAATCTTTAAATTTCATATTTAAGTATTTACGATCAAATATTATACAAACAAATTTTTTTCATTATTTTAATAAAAAAACTAAAATTTTTTTTTTTTTTTTAAAAAGTCCTTTTTTGCAAAAACCCAAATTTTGAGGCTCAAAGTGGAGACAGAAGATAAACTCCGATTGGAGTGATATTTTGCACGTGAGTTACCCTTAGGGGACCGACACTTTTGGCGGGTATTAGAATTTGATCAGAGAGAAAAGCCCAAAAACGAGCCACCCTATTGTACAATGGTCAATCTAACCCACACACGATCAATGTAATTGCATATTGTACATAATACTGCGTCGTCTGTAGGTACCTTTAGTCATAATCCCATAAATCTAGGATTTTTTTATTGGGATTTTGTCCAAATTATTTTCGGTCACAGTCCCACTACCGTTATTACGATTATGACCGAATTCATTTCGGTCATAATTTCTATAACGGAAATGGGGATAACATGCAAATATGTCATTTCACCATTATTGACGTTTTAATTTTTCCAACGTTCCTCTTTTTACTACAATTAAATACCACTGTTTTTAGGTTCCACAATAGTTTTACATGAATTGGTCTCAAACCAGGGATGGAAAATCGGAATTTTAAAATGGTACTGGAGCTTAACCAAAAAGGTACTTTTTCGCCCTTGACGGTACTAAAAAAAATTAATATCCAGTTTCTGTACGACGAACGTCATTCGTCTGCGACTAATTTGCATGTCTTTTGCTACAATATTAATATAAGTTCTTAAATTGAGGACATCCTTATCCATTTATTTATTTTTTTAGAGAAAACTCCAATAAAGGTTGACCAAAATTAAAAATATCATTTATTTAATTGCTTTAGAAGCAATTTTTCTTTGAAAATCGATAGATTTTCAGAATTTTTTTAGATTTGGTTGAACAAATTTATGAAATCGTTTGGTACACCCAAAAAAATAACTAGTGTTAAACAGTCTAATGTGACTTAGGTAAATTTTTTTTATATTGAGTTCAAGATTTTGCTCAAGTTTTAACTAAATTGTATATGACATTTATTTTGTAAAATATCATTGTTTACAATATTAAATTTAACATACACAAACTTGAATCTTTTACCTAAGTTTTTTTTTTATAAATATATATAAATTTAATTCGATAAAGTCGACATATTAATGCCACATTGTAAACAACACATTGACAACAAATTGTCTTTAATTTTTTATAAAATATATGTATGAGGAAATAATTTATTTAATTAATTAAAAAGGTAAGTAAAAATAATGTGTTTATATATTTGATAAACGCACCCAAAAAAATAACTAGTGTTAAACAGTCTAATGTGACTTAGGTAAATTTTTTTTATATTGAGTTCAAGAAATTGCTCAAGTTTTAACTAAATTGTATATGACATTTATTTTGTAAAATAGCATTGTTTACAATATTAAATTTAACATACACAAACTTGAATCTTTTACCTAAGTTTTTTTTATAAATATAAATAAATTTAATTCGATAAAGTCGACATATTAATGCCACATTGTAAACAACACATTGACAACAAATTGTCTTTAATTTTTTATAAAATATATGTATGTATGAGGAACTAATTTATTTAATTAATTAAAAAGGTAAGCAAAAATAATGAGTTTATATATTTGATAAACGTATATTAACCAAAATATTAACTTTCAGTTGCAGACGGTGGTGGTTTATTCGAACATTTGCGGCATCCGCCACGCAACTTGTAAAAATACATTACTTGGCCATAAAAAACATAAAACAATTGGTCTCCGGTTCGCAGTGTTGGTTCAATAGTAGACACAAAAGCAGATCCAGAAAATGACTTGAGGTTTTTGATTGCAGATTCCGGTTAGTGATAATTCAGCATCTACAGAAAAAATTCTTTAGAAAAATAGTCTCACAATATGGTACTTTCTATAGAACAATTGTCTCAGAATATGAAAATTGTTCTAAAGAAAAATTGTCTTAGAATCTATGATTTTTTCTATTGAAAAATTGTATCAGAACCTGAGACTTTTTCTGTAGAAAAATTGTCACAGAATCTAAAATTTGTTCTGTAGAAAAATTGTGTCAGAATCTGAGTTTTTTTTCTATAGGAAAATTGTTTAAGAATTTACGACTTTTTTTATAGAAAAATTGTCTCAAAATGCAAGGCTTTTTCTATAGAAAAAATTTCTCAGAAATAGAGAATTTTTCTATAGAAAAAAATTCTAAGAATTACAGAATTTTTTCAATAGTAAATTTCTGAAAGACAATTTTTCTTTAGAAAATTTTTTGAAAGGCAATTTTTTTATAAAAAAATTTTCAAGCAATATTTCCATAGAAAATATCTCTAAAAACAATTTTTGTATAAAAATTTCTCAAGGACAATTTTTCTATAGAAAATTTCTGAAAGACAATTCTTCTATAGAAAATTTCTTAAAGACAAGTTATCTATAAAAATTTTTTTAAATACAATTTTTTATAAAAAATTTCTCATACAATTTTTCTATAGAAAATATGTATTAAGACAATTTTTCTCTAAAAATTTCTCAAAGTCAATTTTTCCATAGAAAATTTCTTAAAGACAATTTTTCTCTAGAAATGTCTGAAAGACAATTTTTCTACAGAAAATTTCTGAAAGACAATTTTTCTATAGATACTTTCTAAAAAAAAAACAAAAAAATATCTAAAGAAAAGTTGTTTTTACGAAATTTTTTACAGAATAATTTTCTATAGAAAAACTGTCTTTTCTATAGAAAAATTATCTTTAAGAAATTTTCTTTACAAAAATTGCCTTTGAAAAAGTTTCTATTAAAAATTGTCTTTCAAAAATTTTCTATAGAAAAAAATGCCTGTAAGACATTTTCTATAGAAAAATTGTATTTGAAAAATTTTCTATTTAAGAATGCCTTTAAGACATTTTCTATAGAAAAATTGTATTCGAAAAATTGTCCTTGACAAAGTTTTTATAGAAAAATTGTCTTTAAGAAATTTTCTATAGAAAAATTGTCTTTCAGAAATTTTCTATAGAAAAATTGACTTTCAGAAATGTTCTATAGAAAAATTGTCCTTGAGAAATTTTCTATAAAAAATTTTCTATAAACAAATTGTCTTTGAGAAATTTTTTATGAAAATTTTTTAAAAAATTTTCTACAGAAAAATTTTCTGTTAGAAATTTTCTCTGAAAACCTGTCTTTCAGAAATTTTCTATAGAAAAATTTTCTTTCAGAAATTTTCTGTAAAAAATTGTCTCTCAGAAAAAAAATTTTTTTTAGAAATTTTCTATAGAAAACCTGTCTTTTAGAAATTTTATATAGAAAAATTGTTTTTCAGAAATTTTCTGCAGAAAAATTGTCTCTCAGCAATTTTCTATAAAAAATTGTCTTTGAGAAAGTTTCTATAGATTTTTTTTTTTAAATTTCTATTAAAAAATTATCTTTGAGAAGTTTTCTATATAAAAATTATATTTGGGAAATTTTCTATAGAAAAATTATATTTAAAAAATTTTCTATTGAAGAATTGTCTTTGAGAAATTTTCTGTAGAAAAATTGTCCTTGGGAATTGTCTTTGAGAATTTTTCTATGGAACATTATTTTTCAAAAATATTCTCTAGAAAAATTTCTCTCAGAAATTTTCTATAGAAATATTGTCTAAGAAATTTTCTCTAGAATAATTGTCTTTGAGAATTTTTCTATGAAAATTGCCTTTCAGAAGTATTCTATGGAAAAATTGTGTTTGAGAAAGTTTCCATAGAAAGATTGTCTTTCAGAAATTTTCTTCAGAAAACCTGTCTTTTAGAAATTTTATATAGAAAAACTGTCTTTGAAAAAGTTTCTGTAGAAAAATTGTCTTTGAGAAATATTTTATAGAAAAATTGTCTTTGAGAAATATTCTATAGAAAAATTGTCTTTCAGAAACTTTCTATAAAAAATTTTCTATAGAAAAATTGTTGTTCAAAAATTTTCTATAGAAAAATTAACTTTCAAAATTTTTTTTAGAAAAATTGTCTTTCAGAAATTTTCTATAGAAAAATTGTCTTCCAGAAATTTTCTATCGAAAAATTGTCTATAGAAGAATTGTCTTTCAGAAAATTTCTAAAGAAAAATTGCCTTTCAGAAATTTTCTATGAAAAATTATCTTTGTGAAATTTTCTATAGAAAAATTATCTTTTTTAATTGGTTTAAAACCAATTTTCTATAGAAAAATTGGTTTTAAAACATTTTCTATTAGAGAATTGTCTTTGAGGAATTTTCTGTAGAATAATTGTCTTTGGGAAATTTTCTATAGAAAAATTATCTTTAGAAAATTTTCTATTAAAGAATTATCTTTGAGAAATTTTTTATAGAAAAATTGTCTTTAAGAAATTTTTTATAGAAATTTTTTTTTTAAAATTGGCTTGAAAAAGTTTTCTATAGAAAAATTGTCGTCAAAAACTTTCTATAGAAAAATTATCTTTCAGAAATTTTCTATAGAAAAATTGTAAACCAGAAATTTTTATCGAAAAATTTTCTTTCAGAAATTTTCTATAGAAAAATTGGCGTTCAAAAAGTTTCTATAGAAAAACTGTCTTTCAGGAATTTGCTATAGAAGAATTGTTTATGAGAAAATTTCTATAGAAAATTTTACTTTAAGAAATTTTCTGTAGGAGTATTTTCTTTCAGAAATTTTCGGTAGAAAAATTATTTCTCAGAAATTTTTTATAAAAAAATTGTCTTTGGAAATTTTCTATAGAAAAATTGTCTATTAAAAATTTTCTATAGAAGAATTGTCTTTGAGAAATTTTTTAAAAAAATTGTCTGTTAAAAATTTTCTATAGTAAATCTGTCATTTAGAAATTTTTTATAGAAAAATAGTCTTTCAGAAATTTTCTATAGAAGAATTGTCTTTCAGAAAGTTTCTATAGAAAAATTGTCTGTCAGGAATTTTCTAAATAAGAATTGTCTTTTTATTTCTATAGAAAAATTGTCTTTGAGAAAGTTTCTATAGAAAAAATTAGTTGTCACTGATCATGCTAAGTATGTATTTTAAGCTTGTTAGTATTTATATTTTATTATAAAATTGTCCTTTATATTAAAAAAAATATTAAAAATAAATGTAATTAAAATTTATAATATTGAGCATTTTGTATGGAAAGGGATATATAAAACTATTAAATCAACCTAAAAAAAATACGTTATTTGACCAATCAAACTGTACCATTTATTTAAATATAGTGGCTAAATAAACAAAATTAAATTTGAAATAATGCTTAAATGCATTTTGTAAGTTTACCTAAGTTGATTCGGGTAATATGCAAAGAAACTTTTCAAGTTGGATTCCTGCGAAAAATCTTAGGTAAATTATACCCTAAAATTAAATAATTTCACAATTGTTTTTTTTTGGGTGCGTACACGCAAAAAAAAACAGGTGTAAGATTACATAAAAATCTGGCATAATCTACCTAAGTTTATACGTAAATATACAACTTAACAAGTTATTAGACTATTTAGTTAATAAACTTAGGTAAAAAATTGTCTTACAAAAAATATGACATTTATAAAAGAAAACTTTGTAAAAATGATCAAGTAAAATTTATCAATTTAATCAAGTCAAAGTTACCACTTATTCAAATATTTTATACAATTTAACAAATTGATTCCAACATAATAAACCAAATAACGTATATCAATTTATACATTTACCTTTATATTTTTAACTTTCTTTACCACATAAATAAAAAAATTACCAAAAATGTTTTTATATATTATTTATTATGGTTAAAAATGATTCATTAGATTAATTGATACATTAAATGCAAACATACAAAATAAAATTTACACGTATTACTATAGAATTTTTTTATCGATTTTGAATTTTCGACAGAAAATTTTTTATCGATTATACATTTTCTATAGAAAATTCTTTATCGATAATTATTTTCTATAGAAAATTTTTAATCGATTATAAATTTTCTTTAGAAAATTTTTTATTAGAAAAATTTCTTTAGAAAATTTTTAATCGATTATAAACTTTCTATAGAAAATTTTTACCGAATTAAAATTTTCTACAAATAATTTTTTATCGCTTATAAATTTTCTATAAAAAAGTTTTTATAGATTATAAATTTTCTATTAAAATTTTTATTCGATTATAAATTTTATTATAATTATTTTATAGAAAATTTTTATGGATTTTAAATTTTCTATAAAAAATTTTTTTATCGATTATAAATTTTCTATAGAACATTTTTTATCGATTATTAATTTTCAATAGAAAACTGTTTGTATATTTTAATTCTTCTATAGAAAATTTTTTATCGATTATAAATTTTCTATAGAAACTTTTTTATAGGCTATAAATTTTCTATTGAAAATTTTTTATCGATTATAAAAAAATTAAATTCGATAAAAATTTTCTATAAACAATTTTTTATCGATTATAAATTTTCTATAGAAAAATTTTTATCGATTATAAATTTTCTATAGAAAATTTTTTATCGATTAGAAACTTTTTTATCGATTTTAAATAGAACATTTTTTATCGATTAAAAATTTTGAAAAAATAAAAATTGGTAAATATAATCGATTAAATATTTTCTAAATAAAACTTATAATTGATAAAAAATTTTCTATAGAAGATTAATAATCGATAAAAAGTTTTCTATAAAAAATTTATAATCGATAAAAAAATTGTTTGTAGAAAATTTAAAATCCAAGCAAATTTTCTATAAACTATTTATAATAAAATATATAAACGATAAAAAATTTGAATAGAAAATTTGAAATCGATAAAAAAAAAATTGTAGAAAATTTAAAATCTATAAAATTTTTTTTTTATAAAAAATTTATAATAAAATTTATAATCGATAAAAAATGTTCTATAGAAAATTTATAATCGTTAAAAAATTGTTTATAGAAACTTTTTATCGATTTTAAATTTTTTACAAAAAATCAATAAAAAAATTTATAATTATAAGTTATAATCGATAAAAAAAATTTCTATTTATAATCGATAAAATATTTTCTATAGAAGATTTAAAATCGATAAGAAGTTTTCTATAGAAAATTAATAATCGATAAAAAATGTTCTATAAAAAATTTATAATTGATATAGAAAATTTATAATTATAATTGCCCGTGTAAAAAAATAATTGGATCAGATCTACTCCATATATTTTCATATCTGCTTCAGATATGTTTTGATCCGTAAATTGAGTTTATCTGACAATTTTACATATATGAACATATCTGAAAATGTCTGATCATATATGTCATATATGCCAGATAGACTTAATTTATGGAGTAGATCTGATTATATGTTTTATATATGTTTTTATCAAAAGAGATATGTTTTGATCCAATTATTTTTTTACACGGGTGATAGAAAATTTATAATAAAATTTATAATCGATAAAAATGTTTTTATAGAAAATTTATTTATAATCGACAAAAAAATTTTTATAGAAAATTTATAATCGATAAAATATTTGTTATAGAAAATTTATAATCGATAAAAAATTGTTTATATTTTGTATAGAAAATTTATAATCGATTAAAAATTTTGTATAGAAAATTTGTTATCGATAAAAAATTTCTAAAGAAATTTTCTAATCGATTAAAAATTTAGAAAATTCTATTATAAAAAATTTTTATGGAAAATTTATAATCGATAAAACATTTTCTATAGAAAATTTATAATCGATCAAAAATTTTTTATAGACAATTTATAATTGATTTAAAAATTTTTAATATAATGTTTACAATCGATAACAAACTTTCTATATAAAATTTATAATCGATAATTTTTTTATAGACAATTTGTTATCGGCTGTATATGGGGCATTCCAGGTCAAATCACTCACTTTTAGACCCGACCCCTTTCGATTTATTTTATTTTTGGATATGTTTTAGTTCTTATTAAATGCAACTTGGACACTAATTTTCAGCCTTTTATTCCAAGATGGTGTTGAGTAATCAATTTTTCAAAATGGCGATTTTTTCAAAAAAATGGAAAAATTAAAATTTTCAATTAATTTTGACCAGTTAAAAATATAGATATCTTAAAAAAGTTGGACAACGTTTTGTTGGTATTAAAATGTAGTTTTAGAAAAAAATATTAAAAAAATTATTCGAAGTAACTATCACTTATTTTTTAACGTTTCAAAATTAAAATGGACTTTTTGAAAAAGTCCGAAACCTTCGATTTTTTTTTACAAACGTCTAAAAGTTCTACTCTTAATTACGCAACTTTTAAGCCATTTTTCGAGATGTGATCGCAATTTGTTCTATTTTTTTTTCAAATTTTGAAAATTGCACCTTTTTTTTTTGACTCTGATTTATTTTATATGGTGCTCCAAAAAATTAAATTGGTAGATACTGACCCAAACTTACCCTAGATATATTCATTTCGAGGCAAAAATACGCCTCACAAAAATTAAGAACGATCGGACATGGATAAGGTGTTTCGCATGGGCCTTGAAGTTAAGACAACGGATTACAAGGAAAAATATGATTTTTTTCTGTTTTCGCAATTTATTTGGTATTTTAAGTTAAGTTTTAATTCAAGTGATTACAGAATTATGATGTGGAGCAAAATGCCTTTCTAATAAGGTACCAAAAACTGAAATCGGTTGAAAATCAGCCAAGTTATTACAACTTCCCCAGGCATCTAACGTATGGCAGAACACTTGATTAAGCAATATAATACGATTTTGGAAATTCATTGAAATTTTCTACTGTAATAACATTTTTTTATTCTTCAAGTTCAAATGTAATTAGATAACAAGTATTTTTCATATTGCGTTTTGCTAACATTTTTTAAATTAGTGCTAAAAATGCCTGCATTTTCAACACCCTTTTGAAATCTCTATTTTAAAAAATTTTTTTTTTTTTGTCTTAAAATTTGAAAAAAAAAAACAAAAAAATATTACACTGAAACATGAATAATGAAAAAATGTTATTACAGTAGAAAATTTCAATAAATTTAAAAAAAGGGACTCGTATTTTTTAATCAAGTGGTGGGCACACGCTAGATGCCTGGGGAAGTTGTAATAACTTGGCTGATTTTCAACCGATTTTAGTTTTTAGTACCTTATTAGAAAGGCATTTTGCTCCACATCATAATTCTGTAATCACTTGAATTAAAACTTAACTTAAAATACCAAAAAAATTGCAAAACAGAAAAAAATTATTATTTTTCCTTGTAATCCGTTTTTTAAACTTCAAGGACCATGCTAAACGCCTTACCCATGTCCGATCGTCCTCAATTTTAGTGAGGCGTATACTTACCTCCAAATGAATATATTTACGGTAAGTTATGGTCAGTATCTACAATTTTTTTTTTTTGGAACTCTATATAAAATAAATCAGAGCCAAAACATTAAAGGTGCAATTTTAAAAATTAAAAAAAAATAGAAGGAATTGTGATCACATCTCGAGTTATGGCTTAAAAGTTGCGTAATTTAGAGTAGAATTTTCGTAGTTTTTAAGAAAAAAATCGAAGGTTTCGGACTTTTTCAAAAAGTCGATTTTAATTTTTAAACGTCAAAAAATAAGTGATAATTACTTCAAATAATTTGTTCATATTTTTTTTTAAAACTACATTTAAATACCAACAAAACGTAGTGCAACTTTTTTTAAAATATCTATTTTTTCTAATGTTCAAAATTTATTAAAAACTAGCTGTTTTGCACCCGGCGTTGCCCGGGTTGAAAAAATATTATACAATGAATGATAGTTAGTAATACCCTATGGTTCCATCCTTGGTTAGCACTACATCTGGTGAAAATTTCAATTTCGCATTATTTTACAACACTTCTGTCCGATTGCGCGCTGATATGGCCCATTGTTCCCACCTCGGTTAGTACTCGACTTTTAAGCGTGATTACCCAATAGGCAGAAATAACTTTCAATATATTACAGAGGCGTGTGGTAATTTACGTCCCTTTGTTCAATCGCATGCTGATATGGCCCCGCATCGGTTAGTCAGTTATAAAAATCGGCTCAGCCATTTTTGCGTGATTGCGGAACTGTCAAAAATAATTTTCAAATAGTGCAAGGGGGTGCAGCATTCTACAACGACTTTGCCCAATCAAGCGCTAATATGGCATACTGTTACCGCCTCTGTTAGTACTATATGTTGTGGAAGTTTTGTTAAAATCAGTTTAGGCGCTTAAGCGTTATTACGGAACAGACAGAAAAATCTTTCAGTGTGGTGCAAAGGGGCGCGGCAATTTACGCCTCGCGATCTATTATGGTTTATAGTTCCCGCTTCGGAAGTACTATATGTGATGAATATTCCATTAAAATCGGTAAAGGCGTTTAAGCATGATTATGGAACAGGCAGAAATAACTTTCAATGTAATACAAAAGAGCGTGGGATTTTACTCCCCATTGTCAAATCGCACTCATTTACGGCCTATAGTTCCCGCCTCGGTTAGTACTATCTGTGTGTGGAAATTTTTTCTAAACCAGTTTAGCCGAAAAAGCGTGATTGTGAAAAAGGCGAAAAGAACGTGCAATAAGTTTAACAGCGGTGTCATTTTATGCCTCTTTGTCTGATCGCTCATTTTATGTCCTATAGTTCCCGCCTCGTTTACTATTTGCTGCAAAAATTTTGTGTTAATTGGTTCAGCCGTTGATGCGTCATTGAGGAACTGACAGAAACAACTTTTAGTATAGTACAAAGAAGCGTTGCAACTAATGCCTCTTTGTCCAAACGCACTTTATTATAGCAGCAATAGTAATTTTGAATTAGTACAACGCCTTTGCCCAATCACGTGCTGAAATGGCATATTGTTCCCGCTTCGGTTAGTACTATCTGTGTTAAAAATTTCAATAAAATCTGTTCAGACGTTTGAGAGAGATTACGGAATATGCAGAAATAACTTCCAATGTAGAACAAAGGGGAGTGGACTTATATGCCCATCAGTCAGAGCACCCTCCTGTTATACCCTATAGTGCCCGTCTGGGTTAGTACTATATGTGGTGAAATTTTCATTAAAACCGGTTCAGACGTTTAAGCGTGATTACGGAACAGGTAGAAATAACTTTCCATGTAATATAAATGGGCGTGGCATTTCCACCCCTTTGTCTGTCCCCGTCCTATTATGAACTATATTTCCCGTTTGGATTAGTACTATATGTGGTGAAAATTTCTTTAAAATCGGTTCAGCCGTTTAAACGTAATTGCAGAAAAGACAGAAATAACGTTCAAAGTAATACAAAGAGGCGTGGCATTTTATGCTCACTTGGCCGATCGGTCTCTCTTTTGACCTATAGTTCCCGCGTTAGTTAGTACTATCTGTGGTTAAAATTTCATGTAAATCGGTTTAGCCGTTTATCCGTGGTTGTGAACCAGATAGAAAGAAAAACCAAAGGATGCCACGCCCCTTTGTGAGGATATTATATTTACAAAAAGTGGACGTAAAAGGAGGCGTGGCTTCCAATCAAGATGCCAGATTTAATTGCAAAAAACACCATATTAATATGCCAAATTTCATGCTAATCTGTAACAAACATCCAAATACAGTAACAAACAACCAAATATATTGAAAAATCTGAAATTCACAAAAAGTGGGCGTAAAAGGGGGCGGGGCATCCAATCGAGATGCCATTGGTCGCATTTTTCATTCCAGAAAATTCTCTATCTATATGCCAAATTTCATTTCAATCGGTTCAGTAGTTTTCTTCTGAAAGCGACACAAACAAACAAACAAACAAACAAACTAACATGTCATTTTTATATATATATAAGGATTTCAATTTTTTAATTTTTTGGAGAAAATCGCCATTTTGAAAAATTGGTTACTCAATACCATCTTGGAATAAAAGGCTGAAAATTGGTGTCCAAGTTGCATTTAATAAGGACTAAAACATATCCAAATATAAATTAAATTGAAAGGGGTCGGGTCTAAAAGTGAGTGATTTGGCTTGGAATGCCCCATATATTATATAGACATTTTTTTAAGAAAATGTTTTATTGATAATAAATTTTCTATACAAATTTTTTATCGATTTTAAATTTTCTATGGAAAGTTTGTTATCGATTGTAAATATTATATAGAAAATTGTTAATCGATTATAAATTTTCTGTAGAAAATTTGTTATCGATTGTAAATATTATATGAAAAAATGTTTAATCAATTATAAATTGTCTATAAAAAACTTTTGATCGATTATAAATTTTCTATAGAAAATTTGTTATCGATTGTAAATATTATATTAAAAAATTTTAAAGTGATTATAAATTGTCTATATAAATTTTTTGATTGATTATAAATTTTCTAGAAAATTTTGCATAGAAAATTTTTTATCGATTATAAATTTTCTATAGAAGATTTTTTATCGATTATAAATTTTCTATAGAAAACTTATGGTCGATCAAAAATTTGTAAAGAGAATTTATAATCGATTAAAAATTTTTAATATAATATGTTCAATCAATAACAAATTTTCCATAGAAAATTTAAAATTGACAAAAAAATTTTATAGAAAATTTATAATCAATAAAAATTTTTCTATAAAAAATTAAAATTCGATAAAAAATTTTTCTGTAGAAAATTAAAAATCGACAAAAAAAATTTCTAGAAAATTTTTAAAATTGTTTATCATTATTAATTTTCTATAGAAAAATTTTAAATTTTCTACAGAAAATTTTTTATGGATTATAAATTTTCTATAGAAAATTTGTTATCGATTATAAATTTTTTATAGAAAATTAATTTTTCAATGTAGAAAAATTTTGAGATTCTGAAACATTTTTAAATAAGAATTTATCGGATGCTGAAAAATTTTTCCCGAAAGATTATGTGAGAATTTATAATCGATTAAAAATTTTCAATATAATATCTTCAATCGATAACAAATTTTCGATAGAAAATTTAAAATAGACAAAAAAATTTTATAGAAAATTTATAATCGATAAAAAATTTAAATTTTTCTATAGAAAATCAAAAATCGCTAAAAAATTTTCTATAGAAAGTGAAAAATCGATAAAAAATTTTCTAGAAAATTTATAGAAAATTTTTAAAATTTTTTTATCGATTATTAATTTTCTATAGAAAAATTTAAAATTTTCTAGAGAAAATTTTTTATCGATTTTAAATTTTCTATATAAAATTTGTTATCGATTATAAATTTTTTATAGAAAATTCATTTTTCAATGTAGAAAAATTTTCAGATTCTGAAACATTTTTAAATAAGGATTTATCGGATGCTGAAAATTTTTTCCCAATAGATTATGTAACATTTTTCCGTATAGAAAAAGTTTCAGATTCTCAAACATTTTTTTGTATAGAACATAAAAAATTCTCCGATTCGAAAAAAAATTTCGTATAGAAAAATTCTTAGATTCTTCGACATGGAAAAAGTTTTTGATTCTGAGACACTTTCAGGAATCCGGCTATTTTGTTTTGAACTGTATCGTGCCTTCCACAGGACTCAAAATACAGGCATAATGATAAACTCGTTCTCACTTGTATTGGTGTCAAAATTTGGATGATTGTATCATGGTCAACCACCATTACCGCCTACATCGTAAACAAGTTTCCTTTGCGGGTTGTTCGCTTTTGAAATGAAGATGTAGGAAACATTAATTGACCTTTCTTACCGCTTGCTGGATAAAGAACTCGTAGCAATTAATACTTTAGACTCCCTTTGCGGTTCTTGGACGACGGCTGTTTGGTCTTCGCTCTAATTCATTTTTTAAGCAGATAAGTCCAAATGTTGATCACAACCTTGAAATATAAAATTGGGTATTGAATGCCTTTTTAATAAATTAAATATAAACACACAAAAATAAAAAAAAAACTCGTAATAGAAATATTAAATACTTACTTCAATGTTAGCACCCCTTAAAAGATTTTCTTCCATTGCAATTTTAAGTATATTTTTTTTTTTATTTCTTATTGTTAAAATAAAAAAAAAATAATTTGATGGGAGATGGAAAATAAAGTACTTAAGTACTTATTCTATTCTCAAAAGCATGAATTTTTAAATTGGTCGAGGTAACACTTTACAGGTTATCCCACTAAAAGTATGATACTTTCCAAATAACTTAGGTAAAGTTATCAAGTTTACACTTTAAAAAAACAACAATGTCAAATATTTAAATATTATAAAGGAATAAGATTAAAAATGGTGCAACAAAGTGAACTTTGTTATAATACAAAATAAATGGCAATGGCAATTTTAACTCAAACTTTGGAAATGTATATATAACTTGTATATTTTTTTTAAAACCATATAAAAAAAATTTTACCTAAGCTACAGTAGTTATTCTTACACCAGTTATTTTTTTGCGTGTATATTAACCAAAATATTAACTTTCAGTTGCAGACGGTGGTGGTTTATCCGAATATTTGCGGCATCCGCCACGCTTTTAATCGGAACTTGTAAAAATACATTACTTGGAATCCCCACCCAATGTAGGCCGCTTAAATTTTAAGGAACGCCATAAAAAACATAAAACAATTGGTCTCCGGGTCGCAGTGTTGGTTCAAAAGTGGACACCAAAGCAGATCCAGAAAATGACTTGAGGTTTTTGATTGCAGATTCCACACATGGTTCAGAACCATTTTTGGGTGGAAATAATCATCATGCGAGTGAGACCTTATTGATATTATGCCATAGTTTTTTTATTACATTTAATTTTTTTTTAGGTTTCCAATTTGTGGCAGAATGTGAAGTGATGTGGTCTATGTGATGGTGCTGTTCTTTGTTGATATTTGGTGAAGTAACAACAACAAAAGTATTTAAATGTAGTTTAGAATAGTAGTTTAGAATTTGAAGACTGTATCGTAGAATTCGTTGGGTTAGTGGTAATTCAGCATCTACACCCACCACACAATTATTTGTTGAGGATCGTCAAGTCTTAAAATAAATCTCACGGAACACAACCGTTTTTATAAAAGAATTAAATATTTATTTCAGGAAAAATAAAATTAAGTTCTAACAATTTGGAAAAAATTTGATTGAATGGAAAAATTTTCACAAACAGAAAATTCAAAGTATTATACGATTTAAAAACAAATTACAAAGTAAAAATATTAATGTTGATTTCCAACACTCCACCTCAACATATAGATTTTTACAAACAAGATTCATATTAAATTTAATAAATTTACAAACTTATTATGTTGTGGTTTTGCTAAATTTTTTGTTAAAATGTCAGCCTTCATTTCATCGGTTGGACAATATTGCAACTCAATTTCCTTGGATTGCACAACTTCTCTAATGTGATGATACTTGATGTCAATATGCTTACTCCTATTGTGGTAAACAGGATTGGTCGCTAACTTTAATGCACCTTGATTGTCCACATTAAGTATCACACTTTCATTTTTCCAAAAACCAATTTCTTGCAATAGCCTTCTTAAGTATACGGCTTCTTTAGCTGCATTTGATACTGACATGTATTCTGCTTCAGTGCTACTTAATGCCGTCGTATGTTGTTTTTTTGATTCCCACGAAATCGTACAATTACCAAGGTAAAACACAAATCCAGTATACGATTTTCGATCAGCTTCACAGCTTCCCCAATCTGCATCTGCGAAACCTTCAAGTTGTTTTCCTCCACTGGTAAATTTTAATATCAAATGTTGTGTTCCTTTTAAATATCTTAAAATATTTTTGGCTGCTGTCATATGTTCAATATGTGGATTTGAATTTCTTTGGGCCAATTTAGAAACCGAGTGTAGAATATCTGGCCTTGTTGTGAGTGCCAGATATAATAATTCACCAATTATCGATTGGTATGATGTTTCATTTACTTTTTCACAATTCTTGGAACAACTTACTTGAAAACCTGGAGTCAATGGTATTGCTGATGGTTTACAATTTTCCATATTATATCGTTATAACAGTTCTTTTATATATACTTGTTGACCTAATTCAATGTCGCCTGTTCCACCAACTCTATTAACTTCCATACCAAGAAAATGTTCTAGAATACCTTTATCGGTTATTTCAAATTCCTTACCAATTTGTGATTTTATTTTTAAAATTCTTTTTCATCCTTACAGGCAATGATGATGTCATCAACGTAAACAGCGATCAGGATCAAATTTCCATTTTTATTCATCTTGTATAAGCATGGTTCATTTTTACAACTTTCAAACCCGATTTTGCACAAAACGTCATTTAATTTCGCATTCCATTCTCTTCCAGCTTGCTTTAAACCGTACAAAGACTTATGTAGACGTAAAACCATTTTCGGTTTGAACTTATCTTCGAAACCTTCCGGCTGTTCCATATAAATTTCTTCTTGGAGGTCTCCGTTAAGATATGCAGTAACTACATCTATCTGGTGTAGATACATTTTGTGTTCTACAGCCAACGCTAACAACATTCTAATAGTTGCGTACCTAACTACAGGTGAAAAAGTTTCTTTATAGTTAATTCCATACCTTTGGCTGCAACCTTTGGCGACTAATCTTGCTTTGTAGCGTACAATTTCTCCCTTTTGATTTTTCTTTAAACTATACACCCATCTACATTTAATTGGTTTTTGTCCAACTGGAAGTTTAACTGTAGACCACGTACCTTTTTGCTCTAATGATGACATTTCATTTTTCATTGCTTCTTGCCATTTATCACGATATTTACTAGATAATGCCTCTTTTACATTTTTAGGAACTTGAACCTCCACCGCATTATTTAGTAAATTTGGTACTTTTCTCGGACGCCCTGGCTTGCCATTTCGAATAATTTTTCTTCTACCAGGTCCTCGTTTTACAAAAACATTTTCAATTGGAAGTTCATCATCGGATGTACTGAAGCCAAGGAAATCTTCCATTTCGCTGTCATCAGTTTGGGATGCTTGAATTTCTTCCATTTGAATATCTTCTTGATTGTTATTATTATCAATATCTCTAACGAATTCTTCGGTGTTGTTGTTGTTGTTACCAGTCTGAACCGCTTGTACTTCTTCTAATTCACTATCTTCTATTTGATTATTGCTAGTATTATTGCTATCTTCTTCAAATTGCTCAAGTCTATTTTCTTCTATAATTTCATCAAAACGAACGAAATCCACATTTGATTCTTCAGTATCACCTCCACCAGGAAACTTACTTTCATCAAACCAAACATCACGACGTTCAATTACGTTATTCTTTTTCATATCATATAATCGATAGGCTTTTGATACTTGAGAATATCCAATCATTACATAATCTGAACCTTTATTGTCAAATTTTCCTTTCTGCTTTTTATCTAAAGCAACTGCATACGAACCAAAAATTTTTAAGTGCTTGACATTTGGCTTGCGACCACTCCAAATTTCCATGGGTGTCTTATTCTCTAGACTTCTTGATGGACATCGATTTCTTAAATATACAGCCGTTGCCACAGCTTCGGCCCATAATTTACGATCAAGACCAGAATCCACCAACAAACATCGAGCCATCTCCACTACAGTACGGTTACATCTTTCCGCTACTCCATTATGTTGTGGTGTGTAAGGAACGGTAAGTTGCCGTTGTATACCACAATCTTCTAAATACAGATTAAAGTTGTTGTTGACGAATTCACCACCATTATCCGTTCTGAGCACTTTTATTTTCCGGCCAGTTTGACGTTCAACCATATTTTTGAAAATCTTGAATTTTTCAAACACTTCGTTTTTCCTTTTTAGAAAATATACGAAAATTCTTTTTGACTTGTCATCAATAAATGTCAGGAAGTATCTTGCACCATTGAGTGAACTGACATTCATTGGACCACAGACGTCAGCATGGATTAAGTCAAGAATGCCATCAGATTTTGTTTCAGTTTGTTTTGGGAATGACGCTGTATGAATTTTGCTTACCATACATGTTCTACATTTATCTTGACTCATCTTGTTCACGTTCACATCATTTGCCACTTCGTGCTTGCATATTTCATCTAAGCTTTTATAATTTAGATGACCGAATCTTCTATGCCATGTTTCGTTGCTTTGATTTATCTTACACAACTTTTCCTTATTGGTTTTATCTTCATAAACAAACAAATGACCATCTCTTTTAGCATGAAGTACAACTTCCTCATCATGAATAAGATCAGCGCCCTTAGAATTAAAAATAAATTTTCCACCATATTCAACAATCTTATCTACAGATATAAAGTTGTCATGCAAATCTGGGGAATATAAAACGTCTTTGAATTCAATATAAAAGCCATTATAATTTATAAGAGCAACCCCCTTTCCAGTCACGTTAATTAACTTGTAATCAGCTAAAGTAATAGTATCATTAAATTCTTCAAATTTAGTTAACAAATTCTTGTTAGCACACATGTGGCTTGTTGCACCACTATCTACATACCATCTCGTTGTTGTATTGTTGGTTACCTCTTTTTTCATCATCATTAGCGAAAAAGATTTGTTGTTGCTATTTTTCTTCTCTTTGCATTTATTGGCATAGTGCCCCTTTTTTCCACAATTATAACAAGTACCTTTTTCCTTTTTGTTGTCAGAAAACTTCTTATTTTTAAAATGTTCCTTTTTTACAGCACTAAAGGCTTGTTGATGACTGGAATTATTTGTTTCTTGTTGACTCCTGCGTTCGGCTTCTTCTAAAAGTTTAATTTTTATTGTTGACAACGTTGGCAATGCATCCCTGGTTTCAATTACCATAACGAAATTCTCATAATCTTTCGGCAGACTTGATAAGAGAATTATGACCAAAAGTTCATCCTGAATGTTGATACTTACATCAGCCAGTTTTTCAACGATCTCCGTAAATGCATTCAAATACTCCACCATGTTCTTGTAATCATTCATGTTGAGATTTAAAAGTTTTTTATACAAACCAACTTT
The DNA here is from genome assembly GCA_963921195.1 of Pegoplata infirma. Taxonomy (NCBI): domain Eukaryota; kingdom Metazoa; phylum Arthropoda; class Insecta; order Diptera; family Anthomyiidae; genus Pegoplata; species Pegoplata infirma. The sequence goes on along the minus strand of OY992538.1, from coordinate 171,439,928 downwards.
TTGTAACGGACCGCTTGGTTTATATATTTCTGTTAATTTCTTCCAAGCTTCGTTTGAAGTTTGACAATTTTTTATATAATTCAATTGGGAGGATTTCACGCTCAGCATGATTGTTGCTAAAGCCTTCTCATCTATTGAATTCCATTCTGCTTTTTGTTCATTCGTCCATGCTGGATTTTTGGCCATTTCCCCACATACAAACTTCCAACACCCGGAATGTACACCCAAAAAAAAACAATTGTGAAATTATTTAATTTTAGGGTATAATTTACCTAAGATTTTTCGCAGGAATCCAACTTGAAAAGTTTCTTTGCATATTACCCGAATCAACTTAGGTAAACTTACAAAATGCATTTAAGCATTATTTCAAATTTAATTTTGTTTATTTAGCCACTATATTTAAATAAATGGTACAGTTTGATTGGTCAAATAACGTATTTTTTTTAGGTTGATTTAATAGTTTTATATATCCCCTTCCATAAAAAATGCTCAATATTATAAATTTTAATTACATTTATTTTTAATATTTTTTTTTAATATAAAGGACAATTTTATAATAAAATATAAATACTAACAAGCTTAAAATACACACTGAGCATGATCAGTGACAACTAAATTTTTCTATAGAAACTTTCTCAAAGACAATTTTTCTATAGAAAAAAAGACAATTCTTCTTTAGAAAATTTCTGATAGACAATTTTTCTATAGAAACTTTCTGAAATACAATTCTTCTATAAAAAATTCTGAAAGACTATTTTTCTATAAAAAATTTCTAAAAGACAGATTTACTATAGACAATTTTTAACAGACAATTTTTTTAAAAAATTTCTCAGAGACAATTCTTCTATAGAAAATTTCTAATAGACAATTTTTCCATATAAAATTTTTGAAAGACAATTTTTTTAGAGAAAATTTCTGAGAAATAATTTTTCTACAGAAAATATCTGAAAGAAAATACTTTCTATAGAAAATTTTACTTTAAGAAATTTTCTATAGAAATTTTCTCACAGACAATTCTTCTATAGCAAATTCCTGAAAGACAGTTTTTCTATAGAAACTTTCTGAACGCCAATTTTTCTATAGAAAATTTCTGAAAGAAAATTTTTCGATAGAAAATTTCTGGTTGACAATTTTTCTATAGAAAATTTCTGAAAGATAATTTTTCTATAGAAAGTTTTTGACGACAATTTTTCGATAGAAAACTTTTTCAAGCCAACTTTTTTATTGAAAATTTCTATAAAAAATTTCTCAAAGACAATTTTTCTATAAAAATTTTCTCAAAGATAATTCTTTAATAGAAAATTTTTTAAAGATAATTTTTCTATAGAAAATTTCCCAAAGACAATTATTCTACAGAAAATTCCTCAAAGACAATTCTTTAATAGAAAATGTTTTAAAACCAATTTTTCTATAGAAAACTGGTTTTAAACCAATTAAAAAAGATAATTTTTCTATAGAAAATTTCAAAAAGATAATTTTTCATAGAAAATTTCTGAAAGGCAATTTTTCTGTAAAAATTTTCTAAAAGACAATTCTTTTATAGAAAATTTTTCGATAGAAAATTTCTAGAAGACAATTTTTCTATAGAAAATTTCTGAAAGACAATTTTTCTAAAAAAAAATTTTGAAAGTTAATTTTTCTATAGAAAATTTTTCTATAGAAAATAATTTTTCTATAGAAAATTTTTGAACAACAATTTTTCTATAGAAAATTTTTTATAGAAAGTTTCTGAAAGACAATTTTTCTATAGAATATTTCTCAAAGACAATTTTTCTATAGAATGTTTCTCAAAAACAATTTTTCTACAAAACATTTTCAAAGACAGCTTTTCTATATAAAATTTCTGAAAGACAGGTTTTCTTTAGAAAATTTCTGAAAGACAATCTTTCTATGGAAACTTTCTCAAACACAATTTTTCTATAGAATACTTCTGAAAGGCAATTTTCATAGAAAAATTCTCAAATTCTCAAATTCAAATTATTCTATAGAAAATTTCTTAGACAATATTTCTATAGAAAATTTCTGAGAGAAATTTTTCTAGAGAATATTTTTGAAAAATAATTTTCCATAGAAAAATTCTCAAAGACAATTCCCAAGGACAATTTTTCTACAGAAAATTTCTCAAAGACAATTCTTTAATAGAAAATTTTTTAAAGATAATTTTTCTATAGAAAATTTCCCAAAGATAATTTTTATATAGAAAATTTCTCAAAGATAATTTTTTAATAGAAAATTAAAAAAAAAAAAAATTCTATAGAAACTTTCTGAAAGACAATTTTTCTATAAAAACTTTCTCAAAGACAATTTTTAAATAGAAAATTTTTCAAATACAATTTTTCTATAGAAAATGTCTTAAAGGCATTTTTTTTATAGAAATTTTTTTTTTATAGAAAATTTTTTTTATAGAAAATTTTTAATAGACAATTTTTCATAGAAACTTTTTCAAAGACAATTTTTGTAAAGAAAATTTCTTAAAGATAAATTGTCTTTCAGAAATTTTCTGTAGAAAAATTGTCTTTCAGACATTTCTAGAGAAAAATTGTCTTTAAGAAAATTTCTATGGAAAAATTGACTTTGAGAAATTTTTAAAGAAAAATTGTCTTAATACATATTTTCTATAGAAAAATTGTATGAGAAATTTTTTATAAAAAAATTGTATTTAAAAAATTTTTTATAGAAAACTTGTCTTTAAGAAATTTTCTATAGAAGAATTGTCTTTTAGAAATTTTTTATAGTAAAATTGTCTTTGAGAAATTTTTATACAAAAATAGTTTTTAGAGATATTTTCTATGGAAATATTGCTTGAAAATTTTTTTATAAAAAAATTGTCTTTCAAAAAATTTTCTAAAGAAAAATTGTCTTTCAGAAATTTACTATAGAAAACCATCTTTCAGAAATTTTGTATAGAAAAATTGACAATAAGAATTTTTTTATAGAAAAATTGTCTTTAGTTATTTGCTATAGAAAAAGTACCTTTGTGAAATTTTCTATATACAAATTTTCTTTAAGAAATTTTTTTCTGGGAAATTTTCTATAGAAAAATTGTCTGAGAAATTTTCTATAGAACAAATGTTTTTGAGAAATTTTTAAATGTTTTAAGAAACATTTTTATAAAAAATGCCCAGACTCCGTCCATTTTTTCTATCGAAAACTTTTAAGTTTCTGAGACTTTTTTTCTATAGAAAAAATTTCAAATCCTAAGATATTTTTAGAAAGATTGTCAGATTCTTTGTTATTTGTTCTATAGAAAAATTCTGTAATTCTAAGAATTTTTTTCTATAAATGCTATCTTTTGCTATAAATTTCTCAGATTCTGAGACAGTTTTTCTATAGAAAAAGTCTCAGATTCTGAGACAGTTTTTCTATAGAAAAAGTCTCAGATTCTGAGACGGTTTTTCTATAGAAAAAGTCTCAGATTCTGAGACAGTTTTTCTATAGAAAAAGTCTCAGATTCTGAGACAGTTTTTCTATAGAAAAAGTCTCAGATTCTGAGACAGTTTTTCTATAGAAAAAGTCTCAGATTCTGAGACAGTTTTTCTATAGAAAAAGTCTCAGATTCTGAGACAGTTTTTCTATAGAAAAAGTCTCAGATTCTGAGACAGTTTTTCTATAGAAAAAGTCTCAGATTCTGAGACAGTTTTTCTATAGAAAAAGTCTCAGATTCTGAGACAGTTTTTCTATAGAAAAAGTCTCAGATTCTGAGACAGTTTTTCTATAGAAAAAGTCTCAGATTCTGAGACAGTTTTTCTATAGAAAAAGTCTCAGATTCTGAGACAGTTTTTCTATAGAAAAAGTCTCAGACTCTGAGACAGTTTTTCTATAGAAAAAGTCTCAGATTCTGAGACAGTTTTTCTATAGAAAAAGTCTCAGATTCTGAGACAGTTTTTCTATAGAAAAAGTCTCAGATTCTGAGACAGTTTTTCTATAGAAAAAGTCTCAGATTCTGAGACAGTTTTTCTATAGAAAAAGTCTCAGATTCTGAGACAGTTTTTCTATAGAAAAAGTCTCAGATTCTGAGACAGTTTTTCTATAGAAAAAGTCTCAGATTCTGAGACAGTTTTTCTATAGAAAAAGTCTCAGATTCTGAGACAGTTTTTCTATAGAAAAAGTCTCAGATTCTGAGACAGTTTTTCTATAGAAAAAGTCTCAGATTCTGAGACAGTTTTTCTATAGAAAAAGTCTCAGATTCTGAGACAGTTTTTCTATAGAAAAAGTCTCAGATTCTGAGACAGTTTTTCTATAGAAAAAGTCTCAGATTCTGAGACAGTTTTTCTATAGAAAAAGTCTCAGATTCTGAGACAGTTTTTCTATAGAAAAAGTCTCAGATTCTGAGACAGTTTTTCTATAGAAAAAGTCTCAGATTCTGAGACAGTTTTTCTATAGAAAAAGTCTCAGATTCTGAGACAGTTTTTCTATAGAAAAAGTCTCAGATTCTGAGACAGTTTTTCTATAGAAAAAGTCTCAGATTCTGAGACAGTTTTTCTATAGAAAAAGTCTCAGATTCTGAGACAGTTTTTCTATAGAAAAAGTCTCAGATTCTGAGACAGTTTTTCTATAGAAAAAGTCTCAGATTCTGAGACAGTTTTTCTATAGAAAAAGTCTCAGATTCTGAGACAGTTTTTCTATAGAAAAAGTCTCAGATTCTGAGACAGTTTTTCTATAGAAAAAGTCTCAGATTCTGAGACAGTTTTTCTATAGAAAAAGTCTCAGATTCTGAGACAGTTTTTCTATAGAAAAAGTCTCAGATTCTGAGACAGTTTTTCTATAGAAAAAGTCTCAGATTCTGAGACAGTTTTTCTATAGAAAAAGTCTCAGATTCTGAGACAGTTTTTCTATAGAAAAAGTCTCAGATTCTGAGACAGTTTTTCTATAGAAAAAGTCTCAGATTCTGAGACAGTTTTTCTATAGAAAAAGTCTCAGATTCTGAGACAGTTTTTCTATAGAAAAAGTCTCAGATTCTGAGACAGTTTTTCTATAGAAAAAGTCTCAGATTCTGAGACAGTTTTTCTATAGAAAAAGTCTCAGATTCTGAGACAGTTTTTCTATAGAAAAAGTCTCAGATTCTGAGACAGTTTTTCTATAGAAAAAGTCTCAGATTCTGAGACAGTTTTTCTATAGAAAAAGTCTCAGATTCTGAGACAGTTTTTCTATAGAAAAAGTCTCAGATTCTGAGACAGTTTTTCTATAGAAAATGTCTCAGATTCTAAAACAGTTTTTCTATAGAAAAAGTCTCAGATTCCGAGACAGTTTTTCAATAGAAAAAGTCTCAGATTCTGAGACAGTTTTTTTATAGAAAAAGTCTCAGGTTCTGATACAGTTTTTCTATAGAAAAAATCTTAGATTCTAAGACAATTTTTCTTTAGAACAATTTTCAGATTCTGAGACAATTGTTCTATAGAAAGTACCATATTGTGAGACTATTTTTCTAAAGAATTTTTTCTGTAGATGCTGAATTATCACTAACCGGAATCTGCAATCAAAACCCTCAAGTCATTTTCTGGATCTGCTTTGGTGTCTACTATTGAACCAACACTGCGAACCGGAGACCAATTGTTTTATGTTTTTATGGCGTTCCTTAAAACTGCCTACATTGGGTGGAGATTCCAAGTAATGCATTTTAACAAGTTCCGATTAAAAGCGTGGCGGATGCCGCAAATGTTCGGATAAACCACCACCGTCTGCAACTGAAAGTTAAAATTTTGGTTAATATACGTTTATGAAATATATAAACACATTATTTTTGCTTACCTTTTTAATTAATTAAATAAATTAGTTCCTCATACATATATTTTATAAAAAATTAAAGACAATTTGTTGTTTACAATGTGGCATTAAATTTATTTATATTTATAAAAAAACTTAGGTAAAAGATTCAAGTTTGTGTATGTTACATTTAATATTGTAAACAATGCTATTTTACAAAATAAATGTCATATACAATTTAGTTAAAACTTGAGCAATTTCTTGAACTCAATATAAAAAAAATTTACCTAAGTCACATTAGACTGTTTAACACTAGTTATTTTTTTGGGTGTATTAATATGCTTCTCATTTGAATAGACCATGTTTCATAATTCTTCTCATCCAGACGATCAATTTGATAAATAGATGGTGAAGCCATTTTAAAACGAATTCTTTGATTTGCAATTTTTCCAAACTATTTTTCACACAATTCTTTGTTGTTACTTCTTACCCAGATTCTCTGGGCCCATAACCTGTTGAGGATCGTCAAGTCTTAAAATAAATCTCACGGAACACAACCGTTTTTATAAAAGAATTAAATATTTATTTCAGGAAAAATAAAATTAAGTTCTAACAATTTGGAAAAAATTTGATTGAATGGAAAAATTTTCACAAACAGAAAATTCAAAGTATTATACGATTTAAAAACAAATTACAAAGTAAAAATATTAATGTTGATTTCCAACATTATTAAGAGTTTCTGTAGAAAAAATTCTTTAGAAAAATAGTCTCACAATATGGTACTTTCTATAGAACAATTGTGTCAGAATCTGAAAATTGTTCTAAAAAAAAATTGTCTTAGAATCTAAGATTTTTTCTATAGAAAAATTGTATCAGAACCTGAGACTTTTGTCACAGAATCTAAAATTTGTTCTGTAGAAAAATTGTGTCAGAATCTGAGATTTTTTTTATAGAAAAATTGTTTAAGAATTTACGAATTTTTTATAGAAAAATTGTTTCAAATGCAAGACTTTTTCTATAGAAAAAATTTCTCAGAATTAGAGAATTTTTCTATAGAAAAAATTTCTCAGAATTACTGAATTTTTCTATAGAACAAATAACAAAGAATCTGACAATATTTCTAAAAATATCTTAGGATTTGAAATTTTTTTCTATAGAAAAAAGTCTCAGAAACTAAAAAATTTTCGATAGAAAAAATGGACGGAGTCTGGGCATTTTTTTATAAAAATGTTTCTTAAAACATTTGAAAATTCCTCAAAAACATTTGTTCTATAGAAAATTTCTCAGACAATTTTTCTATAGAAAATTTCCCAGAAATTTTCTATAGAAAAATTGTCTTTCAGAAATTTTCTATAGAAAAATTGACTTTCAGAAATGTTCTATAGAAAAATTGTCCTTGAGAAATTTTCTATAAAAAATTGTCTTTTAAAAATTTTTCTATAAACAAATTGTCTTTGAGAAATTTTTTATGAAAAAATTGTCTTTCAGAAATTTTCTACAGAAAAATGTTCTTTTAGAAATTTCCTCTGAAAACCTGTCTTTCAGAAATTTTCTATAGAAAAATTTTCTCTCAGAAATTTTCTGTAAAAAAATTGTCTCTCAGAAAAATTTTTTTTTAGAAATTTTCTATAGAAAATCTGTCTTTTAGAAATTTTATATAAAAAAATTGTTTTTCAGAAATTTTCTACAGAAAAATTGTCTCTCAGAAATTTTCTATAAAAAATTGTCTTTGAGAAATTTTTTATTGAAAAATTGTCTTTGAGAAAGTTTCTTTAGATTTTTTTTTTTTTTTTAAATTTCTATTAACGAATTATCTTTGAGAAATTTTCTATAGAAAATTTATCTTTAAAAAATTTTCTATTGAAGAATTGTCTTTGAGAAATTTTCTGTAGAAAAATTGTCTTTGGGAATTGTCTTTGAGAATTTTTCTATGGAAAATTGTTTTTCGAAAATATTCTCTAGAAAAATTTCTCTCAGAAATTTTCTATAGAAATATTGTCTAAGAAATTTTCTGTAGAATAATTGTCTTTGAGAATTTTTCTATGAAAATTGCCTTTCAGAAGTGTTCTATAGAAAAATTGTGTTTGAGAAAGTTTCCATAGAAAGATTGTCTTTTAGAAATTTTCTACAGAAAACCTGTCTTTCAGAAATTTTATATAGAAAAATTGTCTTTCAAAAAGTTTTTGTAGAAAAATTGTCTTTGAGAAATATTCTATAGAAAAATTGTCTTTCAGAAACTTTCTATAAAAAATTTTCTATAGAAAAATTGTTGTTCAAAAATTGTCTATAGAAAAATTAACTTTTAAAAAAAATTTCTTCCAGAAATTTTCTATCGAAAAATTTTCTATAGAAGCATTGTATTTCAGAAAATTTCTATCGAAAAATTGCCTTTCAGAAATTTTCTATTGAAAAATTATCGTTGTGAAATTTTCTATAGAAAAATTATCTTTTTTTATTTGGTTTAAAACCAATTTTCTATAGAAAAATTGGTTTTAAAACATTTTCTATTTAAGAATTGTCTTTCAGGAATTTTCTGTAGAATAATTGTCTTTGGGAAATTTTCTATAGAAAAATTATCTTTAAAAAAAATTTTCTATTAAAGAATTATCTTTGAGAAATTTTTTATAGAAAAATTGTCTTTGAGAAATTTTTTATAGAAAAATTTTCGTTAAGAAATTTTCTGTAGAAATATTGTCTTTGAGAAATTTTCTATAAAAAATTAGCTTGAAAAAATTTTCTATAGAAAAATTGTCGTCAAAAACTTTCTATAGAAAAATTATCTTTCAGAAATTTTCTTAAGAAAAATTGTCTACCAGAAATTTTCTATCGAAAAATTTTCTTTCAGAAATTTTCTATAAAAAAATTGTTGTTCAGAAAGTTTCTATAGAAAAACTGTCTTTCAGGAATTTGCTATAGAAGAATTGTCTTTGAGAAAATTTCTATAGACAATTTTTCTTTAAGAAATTTTCTATAGAAGTATTTTCTTTCAGAAATTTTCTGTAGAAAAATTGTTTCTCAGAAATTTTCTATCAAAAAATTGTCTTTGAATAATTTTCTATAGAAAAATTGTCTATTAGAAATTTTCTATAGAAGAATTGTCTTTGAGAAATTTAAAAAAAAATTGTCTGTTAAAAATTTTCTATAGTAACTCTGTCTTTTAGAAATTTTTTATAGAAAAATAATCTTTCAGAAATTTTCTATAGAAGAATTGTCTTTCAGAAAGTTTCTATAGAAAAATTGTCTATCAGAAATTTTCTAAAGAAGAATTGTCTTTAAAAAATTTTCTATAGAAAAATTGTCTTTGAGAAAGTTTCTATAGAAAAATTTAGTTATCACTGATCATGCTAAGAATGTATTTTAAGCTTGTTAATATTTATATTTTATTATAAAATTGTCCTTTTTATTAAAAAAAATATTAAAAATAAATGTAATTAAAATTTATAATATTGAGCATTTTGTATGGAAGGGGATATATAAAACTATTAAATCAACCTAAAAAAATACGTTATTTGACCAATCAAACTGTATCATTTATTTAAATATAGTGGTTAAATAAACAAAATTAAATTTGAAATAATGCTTAAATGCATTTTGTAAGTTTACCTAAGTTGATTCGGGTAATATGCAAAGAAACTTTTCAAGTTGGATTCCTGCGAAAAATCTTAGGTAAATTATACCCTAAAATTAAATAATTTCACAATTGTTTTTTTTTGGGGGTATAGAAAAGGTACTAAATCAGTCGCGGGGGTACTACGGTATCTTTGAGAGTGAAAAAGTACTGAAAAACGTACTAAAGTACTAACTTTTCCATCCCTGTCTCAAACGTCAAATTATTATATCTCTTTCACACTAAAGTTTTCTTCAGCATTATGTAATGTGTTTGAAAGAAACAAAAATATTCGTTAATTGAAGATTAATGTCAAAGCCGGACAAACTATTTATTTCTCTCATACAAACATATCCGTATCCTGTTAAATATGTGGGAAGGAGACGGAAAATAAAGTGGAACATAAATTTGAACATTCGTTTTCAGAGAAACAACAAAAAACAGTTGTTGTTGAAATTTTGTTGAAGAAAGAAGAAGTAACGCAAAATTTTGTTTATAAAAATCTAAAATAAAAAAAATTAGAAAATTTTATTGTTTTCAACATTGAATTTAATTAAAATTATTATTAATAAAATAATCCAAAATTCTATTTTAAATAGAATTAATTGATAACACCGAATCACCTTAAAATTTGTGAAAATCATATCTACTTGCCTGTGTAAATTAAATAATTATGAAAAAATTGGAAAAAAACATTAGTTTATTAAAAAAAATATGCGTGTTTAGTGTTTAGCAATTAAATGGCAAATAATTGAAGCGTTTAATTTAATTGTTTAAATAGCAAACAAAAAAGTGCTTAAAAGATATAAGAAAAACAAAAAAATGACGTGAATGTTTTGTGCAAGAAATAAAAAAATTAAATTTTTTCATGAATTACTGCGGATTATGTTAATGATGTTCGATTTTTTCAATGTTTTTGGTTAAATACGCTTTGTGTTTGACATTCGTTATTATAAATAAAAAGAAAAGGGAGAGAACAGTTGATAAATAAATAAATGATAATGATCATTTAAGGAATTTTTTTTATTGATTTTACCAATTTCTAGCTTAATTTTTTATTTTTTTAACACGGAAATAATTTTTTTAATTATGCATGCAACAGTGTACATAATAATTATGCAAAATATTGCATTATATTGTTAATTACAAAATTTTTTAATATTTTCTTTTGACGTTGTTTGTGTTTGTTTTTTGTCTGTAGGTGATAATTAAAAATATTTTGCAACTAAAAATGCACAATAAACCAATAAATAAAACAACTATTCAGCAACAAAAAGTGAAAATTTCATAATTTTCTTTTAAAGAAACTAAAATTAAAACTGGATTTGTAATTTTTTTTTATACTGACCACTTTTTAACAGACGACCAGACAAGAAAAAAATTTACAAAAAAAAAAAAAAAATTATAGTCAGTCTCGTCACAAAAAAACAAAACAGAAAAAACCAGTTGCCTTTGGCCTACCTACAAGTGTTCAATGTTATTGACGCCACCAACACCACCATCACAGCCAACAAACAACCATATCATCAACACTGCAACTTTACTAACAACTGCTCCAAAACGGCTTTAAATCATCTAGATTCTCTTCTCAATTTGGTTCTTAATATTTGTCGTTTTGTTTTTTACTCCAAGCAACAACAACGACTTTTGCAAAATTTTTGTTTTATTACTTTATAAAACAATAACAGCTGCCTCCCAAAATTGAACCGAAAACCAGTTTTCCACTTATAGCTCCTCTCAAAATATCAGCTGCTCATTTTTTGTGTGTTTTGTTATTGTATTTGGATACGTTTACATTAAAAAGACAGCTGTTACAGCTTCCCTCAACACCTCCATCATCATAATAAAAAGGTAAGTTTTTCAAATCTTGTTAATTTCCAAAATAATTTGAACATCTGCACTTGTTTCGTGTTTTTATGAGACACTTTACAAATGTTGCAATTTTTTTTCAAATTTTTTTCTAATCCACAATCTGTATTCATATTTTTAAACAAATGAGACTAACATGTGCTATTTTTCAAATGTCTATGACACATGAAGCATCATGACCTATTTGCACCCTCATTGTAATTGTTGTGATGGTCACAGAAAACAACCCTCCCTCAATTAAATTAAAAATATGTTACATTTTCTTATTAGACAAAAAACTGGGGATGAAAAAAAAAATTAAAGAAAGGATTTCTTTTTTGTAAGAACACAAATACACGTCAAATATAATCTGTCAATTTTTCTATAGAAAAAATTTCTCAGAATCTGAGAATTTTTTGGCCGGAAAAATGTCTTAGAATCTAAGAAAATGTCTCAAAATTTCTCAGAATTTTTTTAAAGGAAAAATGTCTTAGATTCTGTAGATTTTTTTATTGGAAAATGCTTCAGAATCTGAGAATTTTTCTATAGAAAAAATGTCTTTAAGGTTGAGAATTTTTCAATAAGAAAAATGTTTCAAAATCTCAGAATTTTTCTATAAGAAAAATATCTCAGTATTCGGAGAATTTTTCTGTAGTAAAAATGTCTCAGAATTATATCTCAGAATCTGAGAATTTTTCTATAAGAAAACTATTTCAGAATCGGAGAATTTTTCTATTAGAAAAATGTCTCAGAATCAGAGAAGTTTTCTATAAAAAAAATGTCTCAGCGTCAAAGAATTTCAGAGTCGGAGAAGTTTTTTATAAGAAAAATATCTCAGAATCTAAGAATTTTTCTTCTTCTCTTCTTCTCTTCTTTATTGGCTCGACAGTCCTAGTTGGACCTTGACCTCTCTCAGTATCTGCTTCCAGTTGTCACGGTCTCTCGCTTTGATTGACCAATTAGTAATTTTAAGCAATTTTGCATCTTCGTTTACGGTATTTTTCCATGTTCTTTTGGGACGTCCTTGTATTCGTGGGGTATATAGGTTTCCAGAAAATATTTTTTTTGCTATTTCTCCTTCGTCCATTCGCACAACGTGTCCTGCCCACTGTAATCTTTGTATTCTAATAACGTCTGCAGCTGCTAGATCTTTAAGTTCAGCTACACACTCGTCGTTATAACGACGTCTAAAGGTGCCATCATTCATTTTTATTTGGCCTAATATTCTTCGTAAGATTTTTCTTTCAAATATGTTAATTTTTCTATAAGGTAAAATGTCTCAGCGTCAAAGAATTTTTCTATAGGAAAAATGTCACAGAATCTGAGATTTTTTTATAGGAAAAACATTTCAGAATCTGAGAATATTTTTATAGGAAATTTTTCTATAAGAAAAATGTCTCAAAATCAGAGAATTTTTCTATAGGTAAAATATCTCAGCGTTAAAGAAAAAATATCTCAGAATCTGAAAATTTTTCTATAAGAAAAATCTTTCACAATCTGACAATTTTCCTATAAGAAAACTGTCTTAAATCTAAAAATTTTCCTATCAGAAAAATGTCTCAGAATCTGAGAAGATTTCAATAACAAAAAATCTCGGAATCTGAAAATTTTTCTATAAGAAAAATGTCTCAAAATCTGAGAAGTCTTTAATAAAAAAGTCTGAGAATTTTCCTATAAGAAAAATGTCTCAGAATCTGAGAAAATATCTTAAATCTGAAAATTTTTCTATAAGAAAAATGTATCAGAATCTGAGAATTTTTCTATAAGAAAAATGTATCAGAATCTAAGAATTTTTCTATAAGAAAAAATGTCCCAGAATCTAAATATTTTTCTCTAAGAAAAATGTCTCAGAATCTGAAAATTTTTCCATAAGAACAATTTCGATAAAAAAATATTTCAGAATCTGAGAATTTTTCTATAAAAAAAATATCTCAGAATCTAAAAATTTTTTTATAAAAAAATATCTCAGAATCTGAGAATTTTTCTCTAAGAAAAATATATCAGAATCTGAGAATTTTTCTATAAAAAACATCTCAGAATCTGAGAATTTTTTTTTAAGAAAAACATTTCAGAATCTGAGAATTTTTCTATAAGAAAAATGTCTCAAAATCAAAGAATTTTTCTATTGGTAAAATTTCTCAGCGTCAAAGAATTTTTCTATAGGAAAAATGTCACAGAATCTGAGATATTTTTATAGGAAAAACATCTCAGAATCTGAGAATATTTTTATTGGAAATTTTTCTATAAGAAAAATGTCTCAAAATCAGAGAATTTTTCTATAGGTAAAATGTCTCAGCATTAAAGAATTTTTCTATGGGAAAAATGTCTCAGAATCTGAGAACTTTTTTATATAAAAAATGTCTAATAATCTGAAAATTTTTCTATCGGAAAAATGTGTCAGAATCTGAGAATTTTTCTTTAGGAAAAATGTGTCAGAATCTGAAAATTTTTCTATAAGAAAAATGTGTCAGAATCTGATAGTTTTTCTATAAGAAAAATGTCTCAGAATCTGAGAGTTTTTATTAGAAAAATGTTTCAGAATCTAAGAATTTTTCTATAAGAAAAATGCCCAAAATATGGGAACTTTTCTAAAAAAACATGTCCCAGAATCGGAAAATTTGTCTGTAGAAAAAATCTTTTAGTATCTGATAATTTTTCTATAAAAAAAAATGTCTGATAATCTGAGAATGTTTCTATAAAAAAAATGTCTCAGAACCTTAGATTTTTTTTAAGAAAAATATATCAGAATCTTAGAATTTTTGTCTAAGAAAATTGTATCAGAATCTGAGAACTTTTCTATAAAAAAAATGTCTCAGAATCTGGGAATTTTTCTATAAGAAAATGTCTCAGAAACTGACAATTTTTCTATAAGAAAAATATCTCAGAATTTAAACATTTTTGTATAGGAAAAATGTGTCAAAACATTAGAGTTTTTCTGTAAGAAAATTTTTCTATAAGAAAAATGTCTCAGAATCTGAAATTTTTCTAAACGAAAATGTCTCAGAATCTAAGAATTTTTCTATTAGAAAAATGCCTAAGAATCTGAGAATTTTTCTATATGAAAAATGTCTTGGAATCTGAGAATTTTTCTATAAGAAAAATGTCTCTTTTCGGTCTAGTAGAATAAAAATTTGCATGGACACTTGGAAAAATCAAAAGTTAAAGATAAAGTTTCACTCTAGTAATCCATATTTGGTCTGGAAGGTGAAATTGTATTTATTTAACATTAAAGCTTTTCTATTTAAATCCCATGACAACTCTGTTGTATATTTTGACTTAAGGGGGTTTAAAGAAAAAAAAAAAACAGTCTTAACATGAGCAATTTTTAAACAGATATAAAAATATATATAAAAACTACTGAATCGATTTTGATTAACTTTTTGATTTGTAGATTATTAATTTCTCTACACACAAAAAAAAAAACTTTGTCTCGTCTCGTAATCCCATTTTACCAATATTTGACAGTTTTCCTTGTTTTTGAACAAATCGAAATTTATATTTTTTTTGTAATTTTACAATTTTTTTTGTAATTTTACAAATTTTCAAGATAATTTTACAAAAAAAAATCTAGTAAATTCAAGAGAATTCCTTGTAATTTTAATTGCGCCAAAAAACTGTAAATTTACAATTTTAGTGGTAAAAAGCTTGTAAAATTACAAAAGTTTTGGTAAAAAGCTTGTAAAATTACGAGGAATTCTCGTAAAATAGTAGGTAGCAAAAAATCTAGTAAAATTATGAAACCTCTTTGTAAATTTTATCGTGTCAACAAATTTGTAAATTTACAATTTTATTGGTAAAAACCTTGTAAAATTACAAAATTATTGTTAAAAATCTTGTAAAATAACTAGGAATTTATTGTCAAATAGGAGGTAGCAAACAAAAACAAGTAAAAAAGTTAAATTCGGCCTTGCCGAATGTAGTGATACCCTCCACAATTTCAAAAAGATTATTGCAAAAAACTTTATTTAAAAGGAAATTACTTTTGAAAAAAAAAAATTTTTTGAAAAAAAAAATTTCCGCGAAAAAAAATTTTGGTAAAAAAAATCCGCGATTTTTTTCTTTTTTTGTCAAAAAATATGTTCGTACTTGTTTAAATACCATTTGGTGTTCATTTATGTTCATATATGACAACCAGAAGCCGAATTAAAGCATTTCGTATTTTTAGGTTATGTTGAATGTACTGAAATTTTTTAAGTTTGTGCTTACATTTTCTATCATAACTTTTGAACCGCTGAACCGATATCGCTCAAATGCAATACCAAACTTCTCGGGAGAACTTCTAATAAATATGTTAAGTTTCAGTCATCTCTATGCAATATTTTGTCCGCGACAGCATTTTCCACAGACAGACGGACAGACGGACAGACGGACATCGCTAGAATGTCTTAAAATCGATCGGGCATCATGAATATATATACTTTATGGGGTCCCAGATCGATATTTCGATGAGTTACAAACAGAATGACAAACTTATATATACCCTCTATCACTAAGTGGAGGGTATAAAAAGTTACAAGTTTTCTTGTAATTTTACAAGGTTTTTTTTTTGAGTGTAGTACTTATCGTGGCCATTTTTTGAAAAATATTGATTTTTGTTGAAATTATGCTAATATAAACTTAAAAAATTACTTTTCTTCTTTCATTAAAAACATTATTAGGTCAAAATTTAAAAAAATGGCCACGATAAGTCCTAGAGAATTTAATAATCTACAAATAACAAAAAAAACTCATTAAAATCGGTCAAGTACTTTTACAATAGTTGTACAACTGCAGCCGATTTTGACCTTAAAAAAAAGCATTCTACAATTAAATTAAAAATATTATAATAAATTATCTTTCAAAACAAAATTAAAAATATTGCGTATTTATATTTTATAGCTGTTTAAAAAATCACATGAAGTCAGTTTTTTTTTCTTTAAACCCCCCTTAACAGATGCACTTGTTTAATATATTCAACTTGTTTTCATTTCTATCATCTACTGCATTCATAATAGTAGAAGTAGAAATAAATAATAAAAAAAAACAACCCACACACCCTGATGTTTTAGTGGTTTAATATAGAAAACTTGTATCTTCCCCATATCTATCTATCTATTGCTTTTATTGTCGTCATCATCATCACTATAACAAATAGTTGAATACAACATTTTTGCGTACAGCAACAATAAAATTTTATTTTCTTTACAACAGCAACAAAACCTGCATTATCATCAAGTGACAAATACAAAAAACTCACTTTCATTTAGTTGATGATATTGTGATTTTTTTTTTGTATAACCTTTATTTAAAGATGATTGTTTAGTCAATGCAGGCGCTTCATATGAAGCTCTTTGGATTAATACCTCTATTATACCCTCCAACCACAGTCTAAAGCGATACTCACTTTGTTATTCCGTTTGCTCACATATTATTGATCTTTGATCGATTCTAAAGGTACCTACAGACGACGCAATATTATGTACAATATCCAATTATATTGATGGTGTGTGGGTGAGATTGACCATTGTACAATCGTCAATCTTACCCACACACGATCAATATAATTGCATATTGTACATAATATTGCGTCGTCTGTAGGTACCTTAAGACATTCTAGCGATGTCCGCCTATCCGTCTGTGAATGGTTATAGACTGGTTAAGTTCGTGAATAGGACCAAAATCGTACCAGAGGGGAAAAAAGTTCCCTTCTAAAGAACAACCAAACCTCTGAAAAACTTGTTTACCTATCGTTTTGTAATTTTGTTAAACATATAAAACATTTTTATGACAGAAGACGATCTGAGTACTGCACTTTCATCCAGGGGATTTAATAAAGTCTCTCTTTACTTTTTTTTTTTATATTTTGGTGTTGTATAAAGAATTTAACTCTCTCAATTGTTTATCTTACAAAATAAACTCTTTTTTATATAAAAAAAATCTAACTGAAAACTTTGTAAAGCTTCCTCTTCTTTCAAGAAACCCGGAAGTGATGTGCGTTTCTTTTTAATTTTTTTTAATATTTCTTAAGTTAAATTTTATATACAAAAATTTATATACTTATATAAAGGATTTAAAATGAGAGGATTGAATTACTTACGTGCCATATTTTAAAAATGATACATTTAATAATATTTAAAGTTTCTTTTGAAAAAATAAACTTGTCAGCACATGTTAATAATCATTGTCATAATCATTAACTATACCCTAGTAAAAATGGGTTTGTATGTATATATCCATGTATAAATTGATACAAATATATCTAATTTTACATAAAATTATCTAATTATATAAAATTATATAAAAAATTTCTCAGATAAGACCAAAATTCGTATCAAATTTTATAAAATTTTATCGGGAGTTATATCAAATTTTATATAATTTGATACGAAATTTGGTCATATCTGATTGATTTTTTATATAATTAAATATAATAAGATCTCAGTATGTATAAAATGATATATTTGTATAAATTTATACATGGCTATATACGAAATGATTTTTACTAGGGTAGTTAAAAAGGAAATACTGCACCCAAAAAAAAACGTGGGTATTCAATACTAAAAATTTAACTAATTTTAGTCCAAAAGGACCTAGTGCAGAAATTGGTAACCAATACTAAAATTTTTAACTAATATTAGTAAAAACCAGTAAAAATTACTAATGTTAGTACTTTGAAGATACTAAAATTAGTAACCAATTAGTAGATTTTGGTACAATATCACTTACTAAACCTTTTACTGTAGAATTATTTTGAGTGTGTTTGTTTGCATTGCACTTCCAAGGAAGGTATCCCATAGCTTACATTCAGATTGTTTTGCAATTTATACATGTTTTAGAGGACCAAAATCTAAAATTTAGCTGTATTTTTTAAGTGCCATCTCTGTTTTTTTTGAGTTTTTTTTATATTTCTTCCTAAAGTACCTATGTACATATATAAATATTTTATACTGATTAAAGTGTTGTTAAAGGCCTATCTAATGGAGACTTACCGAAATTCGGCTTTGTTAAGTTATTGTCTGAGGTATTTTTCTATAGAAAAAATGTCTAAGAATCTGAGACTTTTTCTATAGGAAAAATTTCGTAAAATCGGATACTTTTTCTATAAAAAAACATCTCAGAATCTGAAAAATGTCTCAGAAAAATTAAAAATTTCTCAGACTTTTCTCAGAATCTCAGATTTTTTCTTTAAAAAAAATGTCTTAAAATCTGAGATTTTTTCTATAGGAAAAATGTCTCAGAATCTGAGATTTTTTCTGTATAAAAAATGTCTCAGAATCTGAGATTTGTTCTATATGAAAAATGTCTTAGAATCTGAGACTTTTTCTATAGGAAAATCGTCTCAGAACCTGACACTTTTTCTAAACGAAAAATGTCTCAGAATCTTAGATTTTTTCTGTAGGAAAAATGTCTCAGAATCTGAATTTTTTTTTATAGGAAAAATGTCTCAGAATCTGGGACTTTGTTTATAGGAAAAATGTCTCAGAATCTGAGACTTTTTTTACAGGAAAAATGTCTCAGAATCTGAGACTTTTTCTATAGGAAAAATGTCTCAGAATATGAGAATTTTTTTATAGGAAAAATGTCTCAGCATCTGAGACTTTTTTAATGTCTCATAATGAGAGACTTTTTCTAAAGGAAAAATGTCTAAGAATCTGAGACTTTTTCTAGAAGAAATATGTCTCAAAATCTGAGACTTTTTCTATGGGAATAATGTCTCAGAATCTGAGACTTTTTCTATAGGAGAAATGTCTCACAATCGGAGACTTTTTCGACAGGAAAAATGTCCAGAATCGGAAACTTTTTTATAGGAAAAATGTCTCAGAATCTGAGACTTTTTCTATAGGAAAAATGTCACAGAATCTGAGACTTTTTCTATAGGAAAAATGTCACAGAATCTGAGACTTTTTCTATAGAAAAAAATTCTCAGAATCTGAAACTTTTTTTATAGGAAAAATGTCTCAGAATCTGAGACTTGTTCTATAAGAAAAATCTCTTAGAATCTGGGGTTTTTTATATACAAAAAATATCTCGGAATCTAAGACTTTTTTATAGGAAAATTGTCTCACACAGAAAAAAAAATATTTGAGTAAATTTTTAAATACTATTGAGTAAAAAATTACTCAATTTTGCACCAGTAAACGATTTAATAGTATTGAGTAAATTTTTAATAAAAATTTATTAAATGTTTGAAAAAAAAATTGAGTAAATTTTTAATTGACAATTAAAAATTTACTCAAAATTTATCTATTTATCTTTTTAAAAAGTTTAAAAAAGTTTTTAATTTTTTTGCAAGAAAAAACAAAAAACTGTTTTTTTTAAACTTTACCAAACATATTTATGACTCAAAAACATAGGGAAATTTTATAAAGACGATTACAAACTTTCATACATATAGAAAAAACTAAACGAATCAGAATCTGAGACTTTTTCTATAGGAAAAATGTCTCAGAATCTGAGACTTTTTCTATAGGAAAAATGTCTCAGAATCTGAGACTTTTTCTATAGGAAAAATGTCTCAGAATCTGAGACTTTTTCTATAGGAAAAATGTCTCAGAATCTGAGACTTTTTCTATAGGAAAAATGTCTCAGAATCTGAGACTTTTTCTATAGGAAAAATGTCTCAGAATCTGAGACTTTTTCTATAGGAAAAATGTCTCAGAATGTAAGACTTTTTCTTTAGGAAAAATGTCTCAGAATCTGAGACTTTTTCTATAGGAAAAATGAAGAATGAAAAAAGAAGAATGAAGAAAAAAAATAATTCTTCTTGGATACACCAACTTTTTCTATAGGAAGAATGAAAAAAAAAAAAAAATAATTCTTCTTGGATACACCAACTTTTTCTATAGGAAAAATGTCTCAGAATCTGAGACTTTTTCTATAGGAAAAATGTCTCAGAATCTGAGACTTTTTCTATAGGAAAAATGTCTCAGAATCTGAGACTTTTTCTATAGGAAAAATGTCTCAGAATCTGAGACTTTTTCTATAGGAAAAATGTCTCAGAATCTGAGACTTTTTCTATAGGAAAAATGTCTCAGAATCTGAGACTTTTTCTATAGGAAAAATGTCTCAGAATCTGAGACTTTTTCTATAGGAAAAATGTCTCAGAATCTGAGACTTTTTCTATAGGAAAAATGTCTCAGAATCTGAGACTTTTTCTATAGGAAAAATGTCTCAGAATCTGAGACTTTTTCTATAGGAAAAATGTCTCAGAATCTGAGACTTTTTCTATAGGAAAAATGTCTCAGAATCTGAGACTTTTTCTATAGGAAAAATGTCTCAGAATGTAAGACTTTTTCTTTAGGAAAAATGTCTCAGAATCTGAGACTTTTTCTAGAAGAAAAATGTGGGAAAAATGCCTCAGAATCTAAAACTTTTTCTATAGGAAAAATGTCTCAGAATCTAAGACGTTTTCTGTAGGAAAAATGTCTCAGAATCTGATACTCTTTCTATAGGAAAAGTGTCTCAGAATCTGAGATTTTTTAAATAGTAAATGTGTCTCTGACTCTGAGACTTTTCTAAAGAAAAAATGTCTCAGAATCTTAACTTTTTTTATAGTAAAATTTTATAAGTACATTTTTCCTATAGAATTCAGAAATTTTTCTTTGCAGAGCCTTTTTTAGAGTCTTTTTCCTAATTTTTTTGGTGTTGATAAGTCGAATACGATATTTAAAAAAAAAAGAAAAAAAAAAACATTTAACAATAAGCAACTTGAACTAAATTGTGTGAAATATGATTTTCAATTTTTAACAAAAGCAACACGAGTATGTGTTATTTTTTTTTAATTCTAAATAAACTTATTTGGCGATAACCAAATATTTTTTTATGCGGTTTTATTTACAATTTTTGATAAGACTATTGGTATTTTTGTTTACGTGTGAATTATATATTTTTTTTTTATAATTTTTATGCAAATAAAAAACCGCAAACTAAATGATAATATTAGTATAACCAAATATTATCATTTATTTAAATCAAAAATTTCCAGCTGCACGGAAGGCACTGATCGTTATTGCCTCAGAGTTGGGTTTTAAATTAAAAATCAAGACACTTTAATTGGCTGTTCTAAATCATAAATATCCTCCACGATTTTTATTTTTTTCCCCTAAGTTTTTCTTAATTTTTTTTTCTGAATTGTAAAAAAAATAATGAAAATCCCTTCATAATAAAAGAATTTCCATATTTGGGGAGGGTGTTTAAATGGATAAAATGGAGATTTATCTGAAGAGGTTAAAGATAATCAGATAATTTTATGATAATTAAATTTAAAGTATTTAGTAAAATATTGAAGTTTTCTCTGTTTCACATACACACACAAAAACCAGACAAAAACCATGTCCTGCTATATTGACACTTTTCATATGATCCCTTATGAGACCTGTTACATCTGCTACTTTAAAGTACTATGACAGCTGCTCATATTTGTGTAAACAATTTAGTAAATTACTTAAAAATGTTTCCTAGAACAAACAGACATTTTTATATATGTACTTAACGGTATAAGATTTCATCAACATTATTTAAAGATTTAACAATTTTTAAATCGCATCGCATTTCTTCATTATAATTAAAAAAGCAACGCAAAAAAAAAAAATATCTCAATAACGTCATTCCAGTTTTCAAATTGTTCATCAAGAATTTAACAAGTGAAAGTAGCAGAAGATAAATATTTTAATTAAAAACAATTTTAAATTCCTACTCTTTTACACCATTTTCTATAACAATTAAGAACTTTCATTTTAAGCAAAAAATAAAATAGAAACTTTAAAGTTTTATTTGGAACTACAAGTATACCTTCTATACCTTCTATACTAAACACAAAATGAATTTATGAATCATAAACATGATTCTGAGATATTTTTCCTAAAGAAAAAGTCTCAGATTCTAAAACATTATTCCTATAGAAAAAGTCTCAGATTCTAAAACATTTTTCCTATAGAATAAGTATCAGATTCTGAGAGATTTTTTCTAACGAAAAAGTCTTAGATTCTGGGAAATTTTTCCAATAGAAAAAGTCTCAGATTTTGAGACATTTGTCTAATGGAAAAAGTCTCAGATTCTGAGACATTTTTCCTATAAATAAAAGTCTCAGATTCCGAGTCATTTTTCCTATAAAAAAAGTCTCAGATTCTGAGACATTTTTCATGTTGAAATAGTATCAGATTCTGAGACATTTTTCATATAGAAATAGTAACAGATTCAGATTTTTCCTATTAGATTTTGAGAAATTTTTCTTACAGAAAAAGTCTCAGATTCCGAGACATGTTTCCTATAGAAAAAGTCTCAGATTCTGAGATACTCTTCCTATTGGAAAATTCTCAGATTCTAAGAAATTTTTCCTATAGAAAAAGTCTCAGATCCTGAGACATTTTTCCTATAGAAAAAGTCTCAGATTCTGAGGCATTTTTTCTATAGAAAAAGTCTCAGATCCTGAGACATTTTTCCTATAGAAAAAGTCTCAGATTCTGAGACATTTTTCATATAGAAATAGTATCAGATTAAGATTTTTGCTATTAGATTTTGAGAAATTTTTCCTACAGAAAAAGTCTCAGATTCCGAGACGTGTTTCCTATAGAAAAAGTCTCAGATTCTGAGACAGTTTTCCTATTGGAAAATTCTCAGATTCTGAGAAAATTTTCCTACAGAAACAGTCTCAGATTCCAAGACATTTTTCCTCTAAAAAAGTCTCAAATTCTAAGACATGTTTCCTGTAGAAAAAGTCCCAGATCTGAAATATTTTCCTATAGAAAAATTATCAGATTCTGAGACATTTTTCCTATAGAAAAAGTATCAGATTCTGAGAAATTTTTCCTATAGAAAAAGTCTCAGATTCTGAGACATTTTTCCTATAGAAAAAGTCTCATTTTTCCTATAGAAAAAGTCTCAGATTCTGAGACATTTTTTCTATAGAAAAAGTTTTAGATTCTTAGACATTTTTCCTATAGAAAAAGTCTCAGATTCTGAGACATTTTTCCTATAGAAAAAGTCTCAGATTCTGAGACATTTTTCCTATAGAAAAAGTCTCAGATTCTGAGACATTTTTCCTATAGAAAAAGTCTCAGATTCTGAGACATTTTTCCTATAGAAAAAGTCTCAGATTCTGAGACATTTTTCCTATAGAAAAAGTCTCAGATTCTGAGACATTTTTCCTATAGAAAAAGTCTCAGATTCTGAGACATTTTTCCTATAGAAAAAGTCTCAGATTCTGAGACATTTTTTCTATAGAAAAAGTCTCAGATTCTGAGACATTTTTTCTATAGAAAAAGTCTCAGATTCTGAGACATTTTTTCTATAGAAAAAGTCTCAGATTCTGAGACATTTTTTCTATAGAAAAAGTCTCAGATTCTGAGACATTTTTTCTATAGAAAAAGTCTCAGATTCTGAGACATTTTTTCTATAGAAAAAGTCTCAGATTCTGAGACATTTTTTCTATAGAAAAAGTCTCAGATTCTGAGACATTTTTTCTATAGAAAAAGTCTCAGATGCTAGGACATTTTTCCTATAGGAAAATGTTTAAATTTTCCTTGTTAATGTTTAAATACCCGAAGTTTGTTTGCACCCGGCGATGCACGAGCTCAATAAAAATACAAAATTTTAAAATACCACGACTGCAGTGCCTCCTATCGGCATTATACGGAATACTCGTAAACCGGTCCAGCTCTTTTCGAGTTTTACACGATCGTACCTGAAACGAACAATTTTATAAGTTATATTTAGATACTAGCTGTTTTGCACCCGGCGTTGCCCGGGTTGAAAAAAATATTATGTAATGAATGAGTTTTTTATTAGTCAGTTTATCTACTTCTTCGTAGCATTTCACTGGTAAATATAAACCTATTCATGAGGTTTAGTAAATTTTTTTTCGATTTTGCTTAGCGTCGGGAACATGGTTATACGTGTTCCTCCGTCATGGGAACAAACCTAATATTAATGTATTTCTTAAATGGCTTTTAAAAGGAACCTATAGTTCCCTCCTCGGTTAGCACTTTATGTAGTGAAAACATCAATAAAGGCATAACTTTTACTGTAGGTCAAGTGGGTGTGGCATTTAACGCATTTAGTTCAATTTTGGTCTCATGTGACCTATAGTTCCCCTATTGGTTAGCACGTGAAGAAATTTGCAATTAAATTTGCTCAACTCTCACTAAAGTAAAAAGGGGCGTGCCATTATATGTCTTTTTATAAATCGCAGTTTAATATTGTCTATAGCACTATTTATGTTGAAGATTTCATTGAAATCGGCTCAACCGTTTTCAGGTTCTGATATCGCAAATAGTTCGCGATACAAATAAATACAAAGGGGTGCGGCATTTTAAGCCCCTTTTCCCGATCGCCATGGTAAATACCATCTGTGGTGAAAATTTGATTAAAATTGGTTTCACCGTTAACGCGTGAGTACGGATCAGACAGAAATAAATTTCAATGTATTACAAAGACACATAGCAATTCACACCTTTGTCTGGTCGTGTCTATAGATTCCGCCTCAATAAGTACTAACTAACTGTGGTGAAAATTATAATAACATCAGATTCACCGTTTAAGCGTGATTACGGAAAGGCAGAATGAACTTTCAGTACATTGCAAAAGGATTGGCAGTTGATACCATACTAAAGTTCCCCCCTCTGTTATTACTATCTACTTATGCAAAAAATTTTGTTAAAACCGGTTTAGTCGTTTAAGCGTTATTAAGGAACATGCAGAAACACTTTCAGTATAGTACAAAGGCGAGTTTCAATTTACGCCCCTTTTGTCCAAACGCGCTCTATTTTAATCTATAGTTCCCGCCTCGATGGTAAATATTTCATTTAATTTTAGACAAAAATAGCGTTCAATAAAATAAAGAGGAGCGCACTATTTTATTTTTTATTAAAATCGGTATAGTCATTTAAGCATGACTACGGAACATGCAGAAAAAACTGTCAGTGTAGTACACAGGGGCGTGGCATTTTCCGCCCCTTTGTCCATACGCGCTCTATTATAATCTATAGTTTCTTTGATAAAAATATCATTAAAATCGGTTCAGCCGTTTATACGTGATAACGGAACAGGAAGAAATAAATTTTAATGTAATACAAAGGGGCATGGTATTTTACGACCTCTTTTTCTATCGCCCTCTATTGTGGCTCATAGTTTTCGCTTCGGTTAATACTATATGTGGTGAACAATACATGAAAATCAGTTAAGCCGTTGAAGCGTTATTTAGAAATAACTTTTAGTGCAATAAAAAGGGGCGTGGCATTTACGCCCCTTTTTTCGATCGCCCTCTAATGTTGATCATAGTTTCAGGCTCGGTTAGTACTATATGTGGTAAAAATGTCAGTGAAGTCGCTTAAATCACTTTTCAGTGATTGCAGGACAGGCAGATATAGTTTCAATACAAAACATAGGGGCGTGGCACTTTACGCCTATTTTTCCGATCGCGGATTTTTGTGGCCTATAGTTCTCGGCTCGGTTAGTACTATCCGTGGTGATAATTTCATGAAAATCGGTTCAGCCGTTTTTCCGTTATTGCCGGACAGGCAGATTTAGCTTTAGCATGGTACATAGGGGCGTGGCATTTCACGCCCCTTTGTCCGATTGCGGTCGCTTATGGCCTATAATTCCCGCCTCGGTTAGTACTATCCGTGGTGAAAATTTCATGAAAATCGGTTCAGCCGTTTTTCCGTTATTGCCAGACAGGCAGATATAGCTTTAGCATGGTACATAGGGGCGTGGCATTTTACGCCCCTTTGTCCGATCGCGGTCGCTTATGGCCTGTAGTTCCCGCCTAGGTTAGTACTATCTGTGGTGAAAATTTCAAGAAAATCGGTCAGACGTTTTTCTGTTATTGCCGTACAGGCAGATATAGCTTTAGCATGGTACAAAGGGGCGTGGCATTTTACGCCCCTTTGTCCGATCGCGGTCATATGGCCTATAGTTCCCGCCTCGGTTAGTACTATCTTTGGTGAAAATTTCATGAAAATCGGTTGAGCCGTTCTTTACTTATTGCGGAACAGACAGACAGACAGATAGACAGACAGAAAGACAGACAGACAGACAGACAAACCAACAATCAGATTTATAATATTAATAGGGATAATATTCGTTAACATTTTGGCATAACATTTTCTTAATTTAGGTGATAAATATTATAATTTTTCTCTCTCTCTTTTACAGTATTTAAATTAATTAAAGCTAAGTTTACATTCAAGTCTTTATTGTTGTGCCCTCATATTTAACCTTTTGCAAATGGAGTTCATTCAACTTTACATTTTATTTTTATTAGTTAATTTCGTTTCGTAATTATTGTTCACAGTTTAATTTGTCTAAAAACCATTATGATTTTAAAAATTTGTTTAGTTTAAATCATTAAAATTGTTACAATTTGTTCTTATGAGAATTGAATATAAAAGAAAAATGTGGGTAACCCCAAAAACAAAGATTCAGTGCAGATTATACGCCCTTTTCAGCGCTACATTAACAGAAGTCACATACAGTGGCCGACGAAAGTCTACGTACTACACTGACTACATAGTAGATGTACCCGAGTAAAAATAAACATATATAACAATATATAATTTAATACAAACATAATATATCATATATGATTATATATCCCGTAGGATATTTTCTAAATTTTTTAAATGCAATCATATGCAGTTATATATAATTTAATCATGATTCGGATTAAAAGGTGTACGGTTGATATAATTATATAAAATTATATGAGGGTCAATACAAAATTTCTTTTTCTGTATAATTTAACATAAAATTATATATAGCTTATGCTGTTCCATATAAACCTATATATGTTTACAATTAACCAAAAATTTTCTAAGTTTTTTAGGTAAAGTATAAGAAACTTTTTAAAATGTTCCTAAACATTTCTTGTTAGGGTTATGTATATCACCTATCTGGTTCGAAGCGTACCCAAACATTTTTTTGTTTTAGAAAATTAAATGTTTGGTGAATGTATCGTTGACCTGTGGTGTATCTCAACCCAAACCAAAAAACACCAGGATTTTATATGTTTTTATGCAATTAGATCTAATTAGATCCACCAATATATGGAAATGTCTGGTCAAAACTCGGATGAAATCAGATTATATTTTATACAAGTTGATCCTTTTTAATGCAAAAACATCCACCATTATTCGGATCAAATTGCGTATAAATATATGTTGTGTTACATATCATTATATATTGCATCATATACAAATTTTTACTCGGGGTAATTCGTTTACAACAAAGTTAATTATAATAGACCTTATTATTAGAGATGGGCGCGTGAGTGGATTTTGACTCACACTCACTCACGCTCACGCAAAAAATAATCGAATCACTCACTAATCACTCACGCAATTTTTTTTGTTACTCACGCTCACTCACTATTCACGTGAGTAATAAAAAAGTTACTCACGCTCACGCGTGACTCACGCAAGATTCAATCACGCTCACGCGTGAGTCACGCAAAATCTACTCACGCAATAAAATTTCTTACAAAAAAAAAGGAAAAAATTCCAAAAAAAATTTTTTTACAAAAAATTAAAAAAAAATTGGGCAAATCAGAAAATCTAATCACGCAAACTCACGCAAAAAATAAATGACTCACTCACTAATCACTCACTCAGATTTTTTTTCAACTCACACTCACTCACAATCACGTGATTGAAATGAAAATCACTCACACTCACGCGTGATTCACGCGTGATTCACGTGAATCACGCAAATCACGTGACCAGCGCCCATCTCTACTTATTATTATCAAACAAGAATTTTTGTAAAAAGTGTCGTGTTGGTAATTTATCAAGCTTTAATTTAAGCTAAATGGCGCCTAGATTGAGTAAATATGAAATGTGCTACACTCAAAAAAATACGTTAGTAGATTTACTAATTTTTTTTGCTAATGCTAGTTAGCTAACTTTTAGCAAATTTTTAGTTGAGATTAGCATGTTAGCAAAAAATTCTTGTAAACCTCATTTAGCACATTAGCAATTTTAAACAAACTTTGAACTAATTTCTTTTGCTAAATTTGAAATTGAGTTGACAACATTTTTACAAGATTTTTTGCTAACATTAGCAAAAATAAATGGTAAATTTTTTTTTATTTTCAGAAAACTTAAAATGGCGCTATCTCGGAAACTAAGCCAGATAGAGCAAAATGGAGGCCATTTTTGGTTCTTAGAATCACCATACTTTCGCGGGTCCTCTTCACATGTGTGGACCCTAATGGGACCTAACTTTGAATCCAAAAAAGTTAGCATTCCCGAAAATTTTAAAATGCTCATATCTCGGTAAATATTGCCGACACAACAAAAAGTCCAAAAGAATTTTTGTAGCTCTCAACACGTAGAACAAGACCGCAAAATAACCAAAAGCTCTCCGAGTAATATTTTTGAAGTTATCGAGTTTTTTAATTCTCAAGACCCCAGTGATCCCCTAAAATCACGTATCTCAAAAACTAAGCAAGGTAGAGCGAAACGGACACAAATTTTGGATCAAAAACTATGACGATTTTTAAGGAACCCAACTAGGTCTAGGTCCATCGGGGTCTGGAGCTATTGGGTCCGAACCCAATGGGGTCCTCAAATGTGTATGAATTAAGTTGAAATACAAATTATTTCAGTTAACTAATTTTTAGCAAAACGTTTTTGCTAACTTTACCAAAAAAATTGTGGGTTCAAAATCAGCAAATTTTCTTGTAGGTTTACAAGCTTTTTTTGCTAACTTTACAGTTTTTTTTTTTGAGTGTACGGGGGTCGAAATGGAAATTAAAATAGTTGATAGACCTTTTTTAGAATTTTGTTTTAAAAATATTTTTAACTCGATTTTTTCCAAGTTCAAACATAAAGTCTGTTTGCGTACTTTCCCAGTAAAAATTATCAAGCAACAAAATTTTAGAGAGTAAAAAGGAAATCGCTCTCAAAAAGAAAAATTGTAAAAAGTACGCGAACAGAAATCCGTAAAAATTAGCAAGTTAGTTAAACAGCTGATTTAAATCAGCTTATAAAAAATTTTGCCTTCATTTGTACATTTTTAGTTTGATGGTATTTATTTTTTAACTTGTTAATAAAAGAAATTTAATTTTAGGATGTATTTTTTTTATTCATTCCTTGATATTTAATCATATTTTATACACAAAAATGTAACTGCAGAATATTTTGTATTTTGGTTACAAAAATATAGTCATACGTTTTTAAAACATATGTTTTTTGTGCTTGATAATTCTTGCTGGCAAAAATTTATCCAGTAAAAACTTGCAACCCGAGTAAAAACAAACATATATTACAATATATAACTTGATACAAACATAATAAATTATATATGATTATACATCCCTGAGATATTTTCTAAATTTTTTTAATGCAGTCATATGTAGTAATATATAATTTAATCATGATTCGGATTAAAAGGTGTACGGTTGATATAATTATATAAAATTATATGAGGGTCAATACAAAATTTGTTTTTCTGTATAATTTAACATAACATTATATATAGCTTATTCTGTTCCATATAAAACTATATATGTTTCCAATTAACAAAAAATTTTCTAAGTTTTTTAGGCAAACTATAAAAAAAATTTTAAAATGTTCCTAAACATTTCCTTGTTAGGGTTATGTATATCACCTATCTGGTTCGAAGCGTACCCAAACATTTTTTTTGTTTTTGAAAATTATATGTTTGGTGAATGTATCGTTGACCTGTGGTGTATCTCAACCCAAACCAAAAAAACACCAGGATTTTATATGTTTTTGTTCAATTAGATCTAATTAGATCCACCAATATAAGGCAATGTCTGGTCAAAACTCGGATGAAATCAAATCATATTTTATACAAGTAGATCTTTTTTAATGCAAAAACATCCACCATTATTCGGATCAAATTTCGTATTAATATATATTGTGTTATATATCATTATATATTGCATCATATAAAAATTTTTACTCGGGAAGTTTCTAAAATAGAACTGTCACTTTTTTCTCTCATTTTCTCTCTCGTTACTGGGTTTTTAAAGTACGCGAACGACTTTTAGACAAAATTCGTAATAATTTGTACAAATTCGTACAAATTATTGAGTTCGCGAACACAGCTATTAAAAAATTAAAACAAATGGTCCAATAATTTATATTCAGATATTCGCTGTTAAAAAGTCAAAAAAAAACAATAGTTTCTCACTTTTGGTGGTCCACTGTTACAGATTCTTCCAAAAATAGGACTTGATTTCATATAAAATGGACCTCCTGACTCCAAAACTGCAATCCAATTTCTTCTAGCATGTTCCGTTTCCGAGATATTCCCGTTTGAACATTTTTCCACGCAAAAATCGCAAATCCCGAGTAAAAATAATCATATATTACAATATATAACTTGATACAAACATAATAAATTATATATGATTATACATCCGTGAGATATTTTCTAAATGTTTTTTATGCAGGCATGTGTAGTAATATATAATTTAATCATGATTCGGAGTAAAAGGTGTACGGTTGATATAACTATATGAAATAATATGAGGGTCAATACAAAACTTGTTGCTCTGTATAATTTAATATAAAATTTTATATATCTCATTCTGTTCCATATATAACTATAAATGTTTCTAAAATTTTCCAAGTTTTTTAGGCAAAGTATAAAAACTTTTTAAAATGTTCCTAAACATTTCCTTGTTAGGGTTATGTATATCACCTATCTGGTTCGAAGCGTACCCAAACAATTTTTTTGTTTGAGAAAATTATATGTTTGGTGAATGTATCGTTGACCTGTGGTGTATCTCACCCAAACCACAAAACACCAAGATTTTATATGTTTTTTGCAATTAGATCTAATTGGATCCACTGAAATATGGCAATGTCTGGTCAAAACTCGGATGAAATCGAATCATATTTTATACACGTTGATCTTTTTTAATGCAAATACATCCACCATTATTCGGATCAAATTGCATATTAATATATATTGTGTCATATATCATTATATATTGCATCATATAAAAATTTTTACTCGGGATGCGAATATCTCAAAAACGGAAAATGCTAGAAAAATTTTGATTGAAGTTTTGAAATCAGGAGGTCCAATTTATATATAATTTATAGAGTCCGACCGAAACCAGTTTTCGAGGCCGAACCGAAACCGAACCGAATATTCGGCCGATAAAATAATATTCGGCCGAAACCGAAACTTAAAAAAAAATTACCGCCTGGCATGAATTAAATTATTAAAAAGTTGTTAAAGATAAATACACAGCATATAATGCTTTTAAACCATAGGAATGTTGTATTTTTGAAAAAAAAAATATGTTTTTTAAAAAACTTACAAAAAATTGTATATTTCGTTTGAAGATTAGGAGAAAATAATTTTTGAAACAGTTTTACATTTATTGCATAAACTTGTAACATTTTCTTCAATTGAACTGAATCAAGTGTAATGAAATACGAAATCAAAAAATTCAGCGACTTTTTTACATATTTTTTAAAATACCAAAAAGTTTCGGTTTCGGCTAATATTCGGCCAAAATTTTGCCGAATACCGAATAGTGGCCGAAACCCCATTATTCGGCCGAAACCGAGACCGAAACCGAATATTCGGTCGGACTTTAATAATTTATTACAAACTTTGATATTTTTTCATAAGTTACAAAAGCCATTGTTGTATTCACAAAATCCAATGTACGCTCAGTTTCAATCAAATGTTTAATTGTATTATCAATGAAATTAATTGTATTGACAAAGTTTCTTTATGTGCAGTTTCTTTATTTTGAATTGCTTTTATTAAAATCATTTTCTTCATTTTTTCATACATATTTTAAAAACTACAAAGTTCTTTCTGTTCTAAAATAAAATGTATTCCATAGATTCCTAGAAACTAATGCACTTACAAATTGTGCATAATAAATATATT
This sequence comes from Pegoplata infirma, assembly GCA_963921195.1. NCBI lineage: Eukaryota > Metazoa > Arthropoda > Insecta > Diptera > Anthomyiidae > Pegoplata > Pegoplata infirma. The sequence goes on along the minus strand of OY992538.1, from coordinate 171,407,911 downwards.
TTTTAAGTTTTGTTTGAAATTTCTAATCTTTAAACCAAATGTTTTTTTCTCTTAATAATAAATAATATGACAAATGATTTTTTTTTTTGTTTAAAATTCTAAACACGTTTTACGTCTTAACTAAATAAACTTGTATATCCGTTGTTGACGTATTAAAAACTGCCTGTTACTGACATCTGACTACAACAGATTTTAAAAGAAATTAAAATGAACAATTCATACAATACAAGTACATTTTACATAATATAGTGAATAGTACTATTCTAAGATATGCATAAAAAGTATTAAAGTTTAAACGCAAATACTTGTGAAAGTGACAGCATTAATAGATGAAATTCCTTTGGCATAACAGCCTGACGAAAATCCAATAATCAAGACAATAAGGCAACCTCAAAAACTTTACTGTTTGCTTTTATTTATTTAAAAACCTGCGTCGTCCTTAGAACTTTTTCTTAACCATAATGACTCTGTTCTGTCTTTCACAACTTTTCAATTCACAAGAAATTTTCCGAATCACATAGAATTGAATTCGGTGTTTTTTTGTTTACATTTTCATTCGAATTTTAAATCGAATAACTAACATTCGAAGTAGAGACGGGCGCTGGTCACGTGATGTTTTTTTTTTTTTAATTTCTTGTAAAAAAATATTTTTTTTAAGTTTTTTATTTTTTTGTTAAAAAAATTTTGTTGCGTGAGTGGATTATGCGTGACTAATGCGTGAGCGTGATTGAATCTGGCGTGAGTCACACGTTAGTGTGAGTATTTTTGATTACTCACGTGAATAGTGAGTGAGCGTGAGTAAAAAAATTGCGTGAGTGATTTGATTATTGTTTGCGTGAGCGTGAGTGAGTGGAGTGTGAGTCAAAATCTACTCATCTCTAATTCGGAGTTTAAATCGTATATCAAAAAGCTAAAAAATTATACAGAAAAAAGTGCATTCGTTTTGCTTTCATCAAAACGAGTAAAAATATTCGGAAGTAAAATCTAAAACACAAAAAAAAAAATCGGAAATGTTTTGTAATTTACTATTTTGGAACAGAGCACACCCCTCTTCAAGCAAGTTTAGGTTTTGTAAAAATGGTGACAAAATCGGGTAATATCATTTCATTCCTTCTTATTTAGAACTTTAACAAGTAAGAAAATTATAGTCGGTCAAGAGTCTTGATTCAAGACCGACTACATAATACCCTACACCAGTGTTTTCGAGAAAATGGGTCCCAAGTTCAAACATGGACCGATTGGATCTAACTTTTGTCAAGTCTTAAATAAGTGTAAATAACACTCGAAAACCTAATTTGAGTCAAATAAACTTCTATTTGTTGCCAATAAACCGCTTAACTGAATATTGGGCGAAATTTTCATATGGGGCCTAAGTCCACACATGGTTCGATTATAATCATTAGGTTATTAAAGTATAAGTTGAAAACATACAAACAAAATTGTAATAAAATATTTTCTATTTTCATGAAATTTGAGAGATTTATGTGAATATCGGGAAGGTGGTTTGTATGGGGGCTACAAGAAAACCTGGTCTGATTCCTTTGAAATTCGGAATGGTAGTTATTGAATACAAAACACGTTTACGTGCCAAATTTCAAAAGGATACCTATTATAATACGGTTATTAGAGCCATTTAAGCCAAATTAAAGCGGACTTTTGTATGGGGGCTAGGTCTAAACATGGACCGATTTATTCAAATTTCAATGGGCTTCGTCCTTAGGGCAAACGAAGCTCAAATTTCAACCAAATCGATTGATGGACGGACACCGCTAGAATGACTTAAAAAGTTATTCTGAGTCGATCGGTAATGTTCTACTGATTCATATAGATTTTTCTCTTCTGATTCCAAATCTGCCATTCAAATTTCCATGACTTCCTTTGAGAAATCCTGAGCAAGCGCTTTTCATTCCCTTTACAATTTTTTTCGGTTTCGGTTTCTAGGATACGGTACAATGAACTTTTAAAGCTGAGCCCCATTGACTTGCCAAGCTTTCTTTAAAAGACCGTAAGAACCGAAACCGGGAATACATCAAAACAGGGGTCGAAAACTTGGTGGATTTTCTAGTAAAAACATGACTTTAATTATAATTTTTAATATTTAATCAGAAAAATTTCGCCAAGGTCTAAACTGTGGACTTTGCGCTGTAACTTTAATAACACAAAAATAAATTCAGGGTATTTTCAACTTCATGACATTCCGTACATTAGCGCTTCTCACCACAATAAATCATTTCAGTACATTCTAGTTCAGCTCATACCTATTTTTATATCGCTTTTATTTTTACAAATTAAAATGGCAAATTCTGTTTTATAAATAGCTCGTGTGCATTTTCAATCAAACATCATTAAATTTTTTTTGTATATCATTCTCTTCTATTTTTTCTTTTTATTTCTTTAATCCCCCAGAAAATAAAACTTTTATTAAAATTGAATTTAACTATAATTTGATTGAATTTATTGTTTTCATTTTCAACAAGGGGTTTCTGATTTTGATTAAAAAATATATATGCTTAATAGGGATATTCACGTCACAAAATTTGGCAACGTCTTTGATTGTCACTACAAAACATTTTTGCAAAATTGTAAAAATAAAAACGGAAAAACTTTTTAGTTTGTTTAAAAAGGGCATGTCACAGAGTTAATTTAGTTTTAAATCATGAATTTCAATTATATTAATTTCTAGGATTCCTAGTTGGAACAGTTTGGCAGTCCGTTGGTTTTCATTTGTACTGGATTCATTAATCATCTTATTTCGGATAAGTGGGAAATTAACCCTCTGCATCCAAGGCTGGTGTTGGGGCTGCTAACTTATTGCCTCAAGTCCGACATTTTCATTACTCAGACTAGCTGGTATCATAACGCATGTTATAATATCATTGTCCGGTAGGTTCGGAGGTTGTGAGTCTTCTTAGTTGGTTACAAGAGCGAGGATTCGTTCTGGACTTTTTCAATTTAATGACGATCAGTTCCGTTACCTTGAATGTCCAACTCTAAACACTCAATTGGTTGTTCTCTATGAAAATGGTTTCATTCCGAAAAAAATATTTTATGCTACGTTTTTGGAACAAACATTCAATTTCACTTTTGAAGGGAATTGACCTTGTGACTTGCTTTTAAAAACAAATTTGATAACACGTTGCATGTATTGCAAAAATGCACAGTTACAAGAGTAAATAGTAACTCTTGCCAAGCTGATAAGTGTTTTGACGATAAGAAAAAAATTTTAAGCTCCGCAACAAATAGACCAAGTTTTATTTCTGGCTAGCTTGGCCAAACTTTATTTTTTGTAGAAGTATTTATAAAATTTCTTAATTTTGCAAGACTGTTTTACAAGACTGTTAACTACTGACAATGAATATCCTTTATACATCAACCGTATTTGTATTCTTTTATCATACATGCAACATGAATTCATGAATTATGTTCATTGTACATAATTCTACGGAAAATATTGACCATTGTGAACTGTGGCAGAACATGTGTTGCGCGTTGCAATTTTGTTTTGCTTTTACTTCTTTCTTTTAGTTAAATATATAATTTCGATGCATGCCACATATCAGCAGTCATCAACCAACCGAGAATAGTGAATGAAGAATATATATAATCGTATAGTATACATACGGTGGCGATGACATTGCTCAGTTGGTGCATTCAATGTTTTGCTTTGTTTTACTTCAGTTGTTGCTAATTTACGTGAGTCAATTGGTAAGGAATTTTAATGAGTTAGGGGATTGCAATGCTTTAAAAATAAGATCGATTTCTCAGAATCTGAGATTTTTTCTAAAGGAAATAGATTTCAGGATCTGAGATTTTTTCTATAGGAAAATGTACTCAGAATCTAAAACCTTTTCTAAAGGAAAATGGTTTCAGAATCTGAGACTTTTTCTATAAGAAAAATGTTTCAGAATCTCTCACTTTTTCTATAGGAAAAATGTTTTAGAATCTGAGACTTTTCTATAGAAAAAATGTCTCAGAATCTGAGGCTTTTTCTATAGGAAAATTGCCTCAGAATCTGAGACATTTTCGATAGGAAAAATGTCTCAGAATCTGAGACTTTTTCTGTAGGAAAAATGTCTTAGAATCTGAGACTTTTTCTATAGGCAAAATGTCTCAGACTTTTTCTGAGACTTTTTCTATAGGAAAAATGTCTCAGAATCTGAGACTTTTTCTATAGGAAAAATGTCTCAAAATCTGAGACTTTTTCTATAGGAAAAATGTCTCAGAATCTGAGACTTTTTCTATAGGAAAAATGTCTCAGAATCTGAGACTTTTTCTATAGGAAAAATGTCTCAGAATCTGACACTTTTTCTATAGGAAAAATGTCTCAGAATCTGACACTTTTTCTATAGGAAAAATGTCTCAGAATCTGACACTTTTTCTATAGGAAAAATGTCTCAGAATCTGACACTTTTTCTATAGGAAAAATGTCTCAGAATCTGAGACTTTTTCTATAGGAAAAATGTCTCAGAATCTGAGACTTTGTCTATAGGAAAAATATCTCAGAATCTGAAATTTTTTTTCAATAGGAAAAAGTTCTCAGACTCTGAATGAAAGTTTTTCTAAAGTTTTTTTTCCTTTTTCTATAGGAAAAATCTCAGAATCTGAGAATTTTCTACAGGAAAAATGTCTCAGAATCTGAGACTTTTTCTACAGGAAAAATGTCTCAGAATCTGAGACATTTTCTATAGAGAAAATGCCTCAGAATCTGAGACTTTTTCTATAGAAAAAATGCATCAGAATCTGAGACTTTTTCTATAGAGAAAATGTCTCAGAATCTGAGACTTTTTTTATAGGAAAAATGTCTCAGAATCTGAGACTTTTTCTATAGGAAAAATGTCTCAGAATCTGAGACTTTTTCTATAGGAAAAATGTCTCAGAATCTGAGACTTTTTCTATAGGAAAAATGTCTCAGAATCTGAGATTTTTTTCTATAGGAAAAATGTCTCAGATTCTGAGACAGTCTCAGATTCTGAGACATTATTCCTATAAAAAAATGTCTCAGATTCTGAGACAGTCTCAGATTCTGAGACAGTCTCAGATTCTGAGACATTATTCCTATAGTAAAAGTTTCAGATTCTGAGACATTTTTCCTATAGAAAAAGTTTCAGATTCTGAGACATTTCAGTGTCAGATTCTAAGACATTTTTCCTATAGAAAAAGTCTCAGATTCTGAGACATTTTTCCTATACATTTTTCCAATAGAAAAAGTCTCAGACTATAGAAAAAATGTCTCAGAAACTTTTTCTATAGGAAAAATGTCTCATAGTCTGAGACTGAAATGTCTCAGAATCTGATATTTTTTCTATAGGAAAAATGTCTCAGAATCTGAGACTTTTTCTTTAGGAAAAATGTCTCAGAATCTGAGACTTTTTCTTTAGGAAAAATGTCTCAGAATCTGAGACTTTTTCTTTAGGAAAAATGTCTCAGAATCTGAGACTTTTTTTTAGGAAAAATGTCTCAGAATCTGAGACTTTTTCTATAGGAAAAATGTCTCAGAATCTGATACTTTTTCTAAAGGAAAAATGTCTCAGAATCTGATACTTTTTCTAAAGGAAAAATGTCTCAGAATCTGATACTTTTTCTAAAGGAAAAATGTCTCAGAATGTGAGACTTTTTCTATAGGGAAAATGTCTCAGAATATAAGACTTTTTCTATACGAAAAATGTCTCAGAATATAAGACTTTTTCTATACGAAAAATGTCTTAGAATCTGAGACTTTTTCTATAAAAAAATGTCTCAGGACCTGAGACTTTTTCTATAGGAAAAATGTCTCAGAATCTGAGAATTTTTCTATAGGAAAAATGTCTCAGAATCTGAGACTTTTTCTATAGGAAAAATGTCTCAGAATCTAAGACTTTTTCTATAGGAAAAATGTCTCAGAATCTGAGGCTGTTTCTATAGGAAAAATGTCTCAGAATCTGAGACTTTTTCTACAGGAAAAATGTCTCAGAATCTGACACTTTTTCTGTAGGAAAATGTCTGAGACTTTTTTTATAGGAAAACTGTCTCAGAATCTGAGACTTTTTCTATAGGAAAAGGTCTCTGATTCTAAGACATAGACTCTGGGGTCCGTTATAATAGCACGAATGGACTCGGCCAAGTCGAATATAAGTTTTCTACTTTTTATTTTTCTCTATTTGTAATCAAAATTATCAATTAACCCCCGCATTACAACAAACACTGAATATATGTTGTTAAAATACAAAATGCAGACAAAAATTTATCAAGTGGAAATTCGCAGCCAAGTTCCATTAGCTGGCTTAAAATAGTAAAATTAGCTGAAGCTTTTTTTTTAATTCTCAAGTTTTTGCAATCGTTTTTCTTTTAAAACCTTAAGTCACATGAGAATTTGTTGCTTGCTGATCATATTTTGTCTTCAATTTGCAGTTTCTTAGAATTCTAACAAGTTTTTTTTTCTGTTTGTTGGTTTATTATTCTTATTTAAAATTATTTACAAAATTTTAAAAATAATTTCATGAAACTGAAACTTACAATGTTTACATTTACGCTAATTCCCACGGGCAATTGTTTAAAATGATTTTAGTTTCATTTTAAAAATATACAACGGTTTTTAAAAATTTAACAATAACTAAAAAATGTACCAAAATTAAAACTCAAACATAAATTTTCCTATTTTTAAATAAAATTTCACAAAATTTTAAGGGGGCTATTCATAATACCTAAAGTGTACTTAAAGTAGGTTTATTTGACAAATATTCATGTAATATCAGTCAAAAAAACCTACATTAGATTTAATTTACTCATTATGAATTCTGTAGAAACTATAAATACTAAAATATATGAAAAAAATGTCCATTAACAAGACAAACCGACATTTAAAATCCTACTGATGATAACACTGACAATGAGTGTTTGAAACCGGTATGGGAATACCAGATATGTCTATAATTTTGAGAAATTCGATTTTTCTTCTACGTTTTTTCAACTTTAACCCTTTTAACAAATATAATGTACACAAAACTATCCACACATAAAACTATTTTGGAGTCCATTTTGTATTAAATTTTATTTAAAAAGTATTTTTTTTGAGTGCACTAAAAATAATTGCTACGTACTTTTACATAAAATGTTATCAGAACTGTTTTGTATTATTTTTTATCTTAATTTACCCCCAGTAGGAATACAAAATACAATATGTTTTATAATCTAAATAAATCATAAAGATAACAACAATTTAATAAATTCTAATACTAAAATAAAAATATTTTCTGTTTTTTTATCATTGTACTTCCTCTTTTTTTATGATGATGATGACACTGGCACTCGTTAGGACTGCCTGCCTAACACAGTACATGCAAGTAGTATGCAAACGGGGATGTATTGTTAATATTTTCCAAAATGTATTTTCCAATATGGCTGATCTTGGTTGTAGCGAAAAACCGCTGCATTCCGGCAAAACGCATGGCTAATATGCGCCCGAACTTCCCGCCCGAGGTATGTCATATAGCAAATATACGAGATGCCATCTGGAGGAATAATGCAGCGGACGCACGTTTGAGGCAACGCTGAGATTGATGCTCTAGTCCAGTGATGGGCATTTTTGTAATTCCTATTCCCGCGGGAATAGGCTAAAAAATGATGCTTGTGCGCTGTCGACACACGTACACTATAAAATTCTGTTGCTTGAGCAAATTTGTTGACTTTTCGCTTGCTACCACCCACACAAGCATACATGTTGTTGTATGTGTGTGCGCACCACTGCTCTAGTCTCTGCTCACTGCAAAGATCTGTGTTTACGGCACCTAGAAGATTCGGAAAAAGGTTCGAATCATCTTGTTCAACAATAAAGAACCTTTCAAATATCCGCAGAAACAGAAGACCCACTCTGAATTTCGAGAGTGTTACGCCGCTTGACTCCTAAAGGTGCTATGCTTAGGCTGACCATTCGTACTGATTTGATCAGTACATGTACTGATTTTTGATCACGTGTACTGATCAAAAAACGTTGTACTGATTTGTACTGATTTTTTTTAAATATGTACTGATTGTACTGATTTTTGAACATTTCAACATAATTAATAGTTTTATTCGAAAATTCTATACAAAAACTTGAATTTCCATAAAACAGGTCATCAGAGTAGTTTTTTATAACTAAGTCTGACAATGAGATAATTTTTAATGAATTAGTTAATGTAAAAATGCATGTGGGCATAAGGTCACTTTCATCTTCATAAAAAATACTCTAATAGAATTCATAAATTTACTATAGAAAAACGCGCACAGAATTTTTGAGGTTTTCTATAACGAAAAGTTCATTGGATAATGGATTTTCTGTTTTATTACAAAGATTATGTAATTGCATCAGTCCAAGGGGAAGAAGTCCTCGAAGTATTCTTATCCTCAAAACCTGTGGGTTTTTGTTATATTTTCTGCACTGAAACGATCAGATCATTCAAACGAAGTTACATAAAGTCAACTAAATTTTCTGCAATATAACGACAAAAGTTCATGATAGTTGTTTTTAACAGTTGTTTTTACTAAAATATTAATTGACCCCAAGTTTGTTGGTTTAACTGAAATTGTTTGAGTCTTGAAAAAATCATGAGTGGTTTTTGATAGAAAAGAGTTTTTAAGAGTTATTTCTAAAAAAAAAACTTAAACTTGGGCGTACTGATTTGAGTTCAGAAAAAAATGGTCACCCTAGCTATGCTGCCTTAAACCGACAGTTTGTAGAGCATGCGGCCAGACCCACAGGGACCAGCGAGGCATCCGAAGGAAGATTACATCTCTACCTCTGACATAAGATGTAGAGACACTCCGGAAGATGTTTTTTTTCTGGGCACGTCATCTGCAAAATGTCGACAGCCATAGCCGGAGGCCTTAACAGGAAGCGCCTACGCGAGAGGATCACAGAGGTCGCTCTCGATCTGTCTAAGGCCTTTGAAACGGTCTGCTACACGAAACTTTTGCAAGATCTTTACTAGTTTTCGCTTCCAAACGTCCACAAAAGATGGTTGGCAAACTACATGGCTGGAAGGCAGTCATATCCCAGCCGGCAAAAAAAAATCACCCCTGACATACTGTTGTCTATCCCTTCATGAAATTGCTGACATCTTCATACAATTTTTCCAAATGTCCCCAAGGACAAGTCAGCAGTTGGTCAGTAGCTGTTTAAAAGAATTGTTGGTGGGCACTGCTGACTAACTACTGACATTTCATTTACTTACTGAAACTTATATCCTACCCCGATGACTGCACAATTTTACAGGCAGGCATATCGCAGCCCTGAAGAAACACCTTAACAGCTATCTACCAACCCTGCGAAATTTTTTGGCAGACAGGAACCTCGAACTTCAACACCAAAGTCGACGGCCACACTCTTCAACACGTGGACTAAGGAGGTTACTCGGGAGCTAATTATCCACATAAGTGGATAGAGAGTTCCCACAGCGAAAAACCCAAGATTTTTGGGGTCAACTTCCATAGCCTCTTTATGTTCGCAAGGCGCGCTGAAGAGATGAGTGAATAATTCTGCCCGTTAAGAGCCATTGCTTCTTTCTCACTCGTCAATTTGTGCTTCGGGGTTATATGACCGAGCACCCCAACCATGCTAGCGTCGTAGATACGTCTGCACCGGATGTGAGACAAGTGAGTTCTGATCTACGCTCCTAAAAAAAGGCTGTAGGTTACTTCACGAATCTGGTGCAGATTGACAACATACAATCTCCGCTCCGAGATTGTCTCCGAGTCCATAGGGAGGATAAGGAACAAAATCGTACTAGGTGGCAGGCCTCCTCCCCATTCCGAATTGGAAAAGATCCTGCTCTGTAAGGTCCGTACACCATTGTACCAACTTAGTCCAGGTGAAGAGTGAGAACCTACAAGAGGTGCCAGCCCCTCACCGCTCTAAGATTGTCTCCGAGTCCATATGGAGGATGAGGAACAATATCGTACTAGGTGGTAGACCTCCTCCCCGTTCCGAATCCCAACTCAGTTCTGGTTACTTTAGGGAGTTAAAAAGTTACCTGGCCGGAGTTAACTCGGACGTCTCGCACACCCGCCCTCTTTGCAACTCTGCACCCCATACCGCCGTTCACATTTTTGAGTGTTAGCTCCGGCCTGCTACACTAACTTCCAGGTCATTGTGAAAGAATCCAATCAAGGCAGTTTGCTTTCTCAAACTGAAAGGGTAACCAGTTTATTGTCTTCCCAATTTCCTTTCCGAATTCCCAACCAGAAATTTAAATTAAATTAACTAATTACTATCTCTTCTTCTGTAAATATGTATGTGAAAATTCTAGTAGACGCTACAACAACTAACACTTGGACACATTCAATGCAACCCTGAGTGCATACTACTTATGTACTGTGCTGCCTACATTCAATTGTAAATGCCGGTCGGTGCGCAAACTGCTTGTTAAACAAACAATGCAATTGTTGTTCATTCATTTGTTGCTTTGTATATATTTGTAGAATTGCCATGTACTATTGCGTCAATTTTTTTTAACTGTGTCTTCTTAAGTACACCTTGAAAGCCCTCCCGTGTCCACTAACTCAAAAAAAAACAAATATAACTGACGTAATATTTTGTGATATTTTGCATTATTACTGATAATAATATAAATACAGACAATAATCACAATTGGAGCGGCAAGCAGTTTTCCGCAACTGTCCTTATAAAAATAGAATTGAATCTAGTTTGGCGGAAAAACGCGGCCGAATTTTGTTTTCATATAAGGTGCGTAAGTTGTCGGCTTTCACGTGAAAATCTGTCAAACTCCATATAAAAAAAACATAAATTTCACATCGGCTTTACAAACGCGTAAAAATTTCACTGAAGAGGTATTCTGTTTTTATTTTTTCTTTCCATTTATTTACAACTCGTTTTTAATAAATTCACCCTAACCGAGAACTGGTAACAATGACCGTCGTCTCGTTGTAGCGAAAAAACAAGGGTTCTGGCGGGAATCGAACCCACGACCCCCACGTTGAAAGGCTAGCATGCTACCAACTAGCCTACGGGGGCCCCCCTAATACATAAACATGTGCGGAACTTATTCGTTTCACCCCTATGGTTTGAACTTTAGTTTGGCATTGCCAGAATTTTCCAATTATCTTTGGTGATGCCAGATCTACAAAACGGTCGATGTATTACTCTATCACTCTGCTTCTACCCTTTATGACAATGATGCCCAAACACTTGTTAAAGATCAACAAAAATACACGTACACAATCCGATCAACAACAAAACTAACAACAGAAAGCGTAAAAAACAAAAAAAAAAATATTATCGTTTCTCTTTTTGGGCACCACTGCTTTATGATCTAAAGCCTGTCGTCATAATTCTAATTCCAAAACTACCTATCTATACATAGTAACAGGCATACGATCGTATTGCAATCAATTTAGGAAATACTAAATTTGATAAGTAAATTTATATAATATTTGCCCATTTTGTTTAAAAATATTTTGTTTTTATTTATTTTTTTTTTTCGTTCGGTTTCTTTGTGTTAAACATTTTCGGTTTGTTGACTGACGCTATTTTGTGTATTTTTGTTTACATTTTTTATTATTTCTTGTTTTCCATTATTTGTGTGTCAAAAAAAAGTGACTCTTAATTGGTTGGGGGGATTCCTATTCAATTCATCGTGACATTGAAATATATTTATTCAAGTTTACAAAGAGTAAATTTTCTTTTTTATTTAATTGATTCATAACTACTCTCTTAATATGTGTGCTCTCAGATAGACATATTTTCTATATAGAAAAAATCTCAGATTCTGAGATATTTTTTCTATATTGAAAAATTCGTAGTTTCTGAGACATTTTTTCTATATAGAACAATTCTCAGATTCTGAGACATTTTTTCTATATAGAAAATTCTCAGTTTTGACAATTTTTTTCTATATAGAAAAACTTTCGGATTCTGAGACATTTTTTCTATATAGAAAAAATCTCAGGTTCTGAGAAATTTTTTCTCAGATTCTGGGACATTTCTATATAGAAAAAATCTCAGATTCTGAGACATTTTTTCTGTATAGAAAAAATCTCAGATTCTGAGACATTTTTTCTATATAGAAAAAATCTCAGATTCTGAGACATTTTTTCTATATAGAAAAAATTTTTTCTATATAGAAAAAATCTCAGATTCTGAGACATTTTCTCTATATAGAAAAAAATCTCAGATTCTGAGACATTTTTTCTATATAGAAAAAATCTCAGATTCTGAGACATTTTTTCTATATAGAAAACAAAATCTCAGATTCTGAGACATTTTTTCTATATAAAAAAAAAATCTCAGATTCTGAAACATTTTTTCTATATAGAAAAAAATCTCAGATTTTGAGACTTTTTTCTATATAGAAAACAAAATCTCAGATTCTGAGACATTTTTTCTATATAGAAAACAAATCTTATATTTTGTGACATTTATCTTATATTCTGTGACATTTTTTCTATATATAGAAAAAAAATCTCAGATTCTAAGATATTTTTCTATATAAAAAAATCTCAGACTCTCAGAAATTTTTTTCTATATAGAAAATATCTCAGATTCTCAGTTTCAGATTCTGAGAAATTTTTCCTATATACAAAAAGTGTTAGGTTCTAAGACACTTCCTGAACAGAAAAAAAATTCAGATTTTAAAACATTTTTCTCAAAAAAAAAAAAAAAAACTCAGCTTCCAAAATTGTGTCAACTTATTTATTCTGTTAATCTATTACAATTTTCTCTTAACAAAATATTTATTCTTTTTATTTTAGATTCTTCCTGTAAATATTGATATAGTTGTTTAATCACCACACTGAATCCCTACCAGCTCCATTATCATGACTTCTTCTAGTCATTTAGACAGTGCCACCACAGATACCGAATGGTTAGAAGATTTACTTAAAGAAGTTCAACTTGAACAGTTCTTAGAACGTATACGTGATGATTTACAAGTAACACGATTGGCACATTTTGATTATGTGCAAGCTGAAGATTTGGAGCGTTGTGGTCTGGGTAAACCAGCCATAAGACGCTTAATGGAAGCTGTGCGTAAGAAAAAAGCCCATCAATGGCGTAAAAATATACTATCAAAATTGATTGGAGGTGGTAAACAGCCATCATCGAAAAAATCTTCAAATGTCACAAACAAAGAGAAACAAATAAATACTCAATTAACCTGCCTTATACATGAGAAAGATATAACTTTGGGTAATAAGCTGGGTGATGGTTCGTTTGGTGTAGTACGCAAGGGAGAATGGCTAACAGCGCCAAATGGTAAACATTTGCCGGTAGCGGTTAAGGTAGGTGAATTTGGAAATATGCTCTTTAAAGAAAAGTTAAATTTGTTTTTTTAAATTTGTTTCTCCAGGTCCTAAAGGCTGATAATCTTACCCAACCTGGTATTATTGAGGATTTCTTTCGTGAAGTTCAAGCTATGCATGCCTTGGATCATTCAAATTTGGTGCGTTTATATGGTGTGGTGCTGTCACAACCCATGATGATGATTACAGAATTGGCTGAACGTGGTTCTCTTTTGGATACTTTGCGTAAACAATGCAAACACACTCCCTTGACCACTATCTGGAATTGGTCTGTTCAAATTGCCACTGGTATGGCATATTTGGAACATAAGAGATTTTTACATCGTGATTTAGCCTGCCGTAATGTTTTATTAGCTTCGGGTAATAAAATTAAAATTGGTGATTTTGGTTTAATGAGAGCTCTACCTCAAGAAGACGACTGTTATGTTATGTCTGAACATAAAAAGGTACCTTTTCCTTGGTGTGCTCCAGAATCTTTACGTTTTCGGCAATTTTCTCATGCCTCCGATACATGGATGTTTGGTGTTACACTTTGGGAAATGTTTACATTTGGTGAAGATCCATGGGTTGGCTTGAATGGTTCACAGATATTGCGTAAAATTGATCGTGAGGGAGAACGTTTACATCATCCCGATGCCTGTCCACCGGATGTTTATGAAATGATGTTACAATGTTGGGATAAAACACCAGCTGAAAGACCAACATTTGCGGCTATTAAGTAAGTAATTTAGTGTGTTTGTTTCCTTTTAGATAAGGAAGGGATAGAAAAAAACGCTAGCACTTTTGAGCGCTTTTGTTGTAGAGAACAATCTTCAAAGGTCATTAAATTTTATGATAATAAAAGAAATTTGAATTCCTGAAAGACAACAAACATTTAAGCTAGGGTTTGCAATTAACCGCAGTTTTGCTTAACCGCGGTTACGGTTAAAATTCAAGAGATTAACCGCGTTTAATGTGTTTGTTTTCTTTTACAATAATTTTAATTTAATTATTTTTTGATTAATAAAAATGTATAATAGAAGTACATTACTGATTTTATGTAAAATGTAGACAGTGGAGGGTATAACCTCAGGCTCCGAAAAATTTTTATTTTTTTTAAATATTTTTGCAATAGAAAAAGTTTCGTATTCTGAGGCATTTTTTGTATCGATAAATTTATTTTTTTTTTTATTCTTTGTTTCTTTTTCATGGTTTTTCAAAAAAAAAAAAAACGCCTTTATCCTACAGATCTTATGTTAATAAAATTAGCCGTAGCCGCAGGATTTTTTATGCGGTTACGGTTACGATTAAATAGTGCGGTTAACCTCGGTTACGGTTACGATTAAAACCACATTGCAAACCCTAATTTAAGCATTCAAGTCGGCCTACACAATTTCATGGCTTCGTTTAAAACATGATTTCAACAGACAGAGACGAGCAGACCGATTGGCATTCAAATAACTTCAAAAAGTTGCGATATCGGTTCCGTCTTTGGCAAATATTTGTTATCGTGTTCTTCGTAAAAAAAGGGGTTCAATCGGACTAGTATGTCAAAGAGTGAATTAGTAAGTAGAATTTAAAGTTCCCAAGTAAAAAAAAGTATATTAAAAAATATCTCCCTTGATAAAAACATACATGTATATTAGAGTGTCCCTTATTTTGGAAATGTTGGAAATCTTGAGACGGTACCCGCTCATTTTTTTCCTTTTGACTTAAAAATAACTCAGGAAAAATTTTACGCCCCTAGGACCACGCCTTCCCTACGCGACGGGGCCTTAAAGAGCGGGGCCTTAAAAATCATTTTTCCATACAAACCAAAAAAATTTTTTTTTGATTTTTAATTTTTTTGTTATTATTTATTATATTACTTGGTTTGCTTATTCACGAAAAAAAATTTGATATTGGTGGGATATGTCTTTCAGCGCTAAAAAATTTTTCGCAAAAAAAAATTTTGAGCCGCCGGGGTCCTACAGTAAAAAATTTTTAAAAAATATTTTTTTTTTAGTTTTGACCAGCAACGGGTTTAGCTGCTATGTTGCTTTAAATGATATATATTCATAAAAAAATATTTTTTGTATCTGTGACATCTTTATCGTGTTCTAAAAAAGGGTAAAAAATGCATTGTTGATTTATTTCGATACACGATAAAGATGTCACAAATATGAAAAATATTTTTTTATATATATATCATTAAAAACAACATAACAACTAAAACCGTTACTTTTCAAAACTAAAAAAAAATATTTTTTAAAAATTTTTTACCGTAGGATCCCTACGGCTCAAAATTTTTTTTTCGAAAAAGATAAAGATGTCACAGATATGAATAATTTTTTTTTTGGAATATATATCATTTAAAGCAACATAGCAGCTAAAACCGTTGCTGGTCAAAACTAAAAAAAAATATTTTTTAAAAATTTTTTACTGTAGGACCCCGGCGGCTCAAAATTTTTTTTTGCTAAAAATTTTTTAGCGCTGAAAGACTTATCCCACCAAAATCAAATTTTTTGTCGTGAATAAGCAAACCAAGTAATATAATAAATAATAACAAAAAAATTAAAAATCAAAAAAAAATTTTTTTGGTTTGTATGGAAAAATGATTTTTAAGGCCCCGCTCTTTAAGGCCCCGTCGCGTAGGGAAGGCGTGGTCCTAGGGGCGTAAAATTTTTCCTGAGTTATTTTTAAGTCAAAAGGAAAAAAATGAGCGGGTACCGTCTCAACATTTCGAACATTTCCAAAATAAGGGACACTCTAATGTATATAATATAATGGATATAATCGGCGTACGGACATAGCGCCCAAGTTCATATCGCTTAATTTAAAAAAGTCATTCCACCCAAAAAAATTATGTGTGTTAGTTGTTGTTGCAAAATTTTTTGGACAATATGGTCATTATTTTTAGGTATTTTAACAATTTTCCTTAAATTAATATAAATTATCAAAAATGTCATATTACCCAAATATCAAAATGTTGAATTTATAAAATGTCATAGCACCCAAAAAAATAATCATAAACGTAAAAAGAACAAACTCGGTCTTTCTTGAGACAAAATCTTCAAAGAAATGTCTACTAAAATTTTTGGGGACCTTAGTCTTTTTATTCTTTTTAACTCCACTTTACATTTTAAGTACTTTGAGACGTATGAGTCATATTAAATGTCTTAACATGCATTTAATATTAATCATACGTATTTTCAAATTCTTTAATGCTCATTTGGCAGTAGGGCTGTCAAACGGGATCGGTTTTTAAAAATCCCGGGATTTGGGATTTGAAAATCAAAATCCCGGGATCCAGGGATTTTTCGTGATCACGGGATTTTTCGGGATCCGGAGATTTTTCGGGATTCCGGAATTTTTTGGGATTCCGGGATTTTCCTATAATTATAAAAGTAAAAAATAGTAGGTTAGGGTGGATGGGCGCTCGCCATTTGGCGAGTTCACTCGGAGGCCATAAGGCCCATTGTGATTCCCCTAATCATATTCCCCCTCTCCCTCTCTGATACAAAGTCCTACTTTTTAAACCACCCCGTTTCCCTGAGGTATTCCGCTAGAGACGTCAATGAGACACCGCTTAGGCAGTCCAGGTCATCGAAAAATCTTTGCCCCAAATGCTTGAGGCGGATTCTCGGCTTTATTAAAAGCCTGAACATTTAGGGCACCCTTTTTAGGCTGCACAATAGATCTTTCTGGTCGCAGTGCATAGGGCCTCTTTAATCTAATCTAAATTGAGGCGGCTCCGCATTAGACCCGGACATTCGCATAGCAAGTGCTTCACTGACTCCTCTTCCTCCACTTCCCCACAGCTTCTACAATAGTCCCTATCAGAAATTCCCATACCCACGGCCATTTGGCCAATCATACAGTGTCCCGTAAGTACTCCAACTAATAGGCTAACCGTCCGTTTGCCAAAAGTAAGAAGACTTTTTGTCCTCTTAGGATTCGGCAGTGGCCACAGGGTCAGTGATATCCACCTATCCTTCATCCTATTCTCAGATATCCTATCAATTCCGTTCATCAATTCCACTATAGGAACCGAGATGTCAGGTTCTACACGTTCCCCACCGATTCAGAGCCATTCCTCGCACACTCATCAGCCAATTCGTTCCCAGCGACCCCACTGTGGCCTGGGACCCAGATAAACTTGATTGTGTGCTGACTGATTCGACGAAACGATCGTATACAATTCAAAACTATTCCCGATTTTACAGTATTTGACTCTAAGGCCTTCAGAGCTGCGAGAATGTTAATGACGCAAGGACGAAGATCCCTTGTCCTAATTAACTGCGCGGCTTTGTCAATTGCAAGCACCTCAGCCTGGAAAACACTACACTTATCCGGAAGCCTCAATGAGACCCCGATTTCGAGGCATTCAGAGTAGACTCCCGAACCCGTGCCCATTTCCATTTTCGATCCGTCCGTAAAGATTGAGATCGCATTCTCTGTAATAACAGAGTTTTCCGCCCAGTCTTCCCTAGTCGGTATTTGGACTTCGAAGGTTCTGTCAAAGTTCGTCTGTGGTGAGATATAGTCGGTTCTCTGTTCCAGTTCCGTCCCACCCACCGTACTTAATATAGTCGAGTGTCCCCAAGAGCGTTGCTTAAGCATTTGCGACTCTCTTAACCTGAGAGCCGCTTTTGCTGCTGTGCTCTTGACGTAAATATCCACGGGCTGAATGTTTAGTATCACTTCCAAACCGGCCTGGGGTGCTGATCTAATAGCACCAAAATAGTAGATTCTTTATGTTTCAATTTTATTGTGCATAATAAGGGGCTACTGTGGGTTAGTTTAATAGCGTGCTAGCCTATTAAGCAGGAAGTCGTGGGTTTGATTCCCATGAAAACCCTTGAGTCGATTTCGCTACAATGAAATTATTAAAAAAATGATTTTTAATTATTCTGATTGTTATTTAAAAGCAATTAAAAAATTAAGTATACGCCACTTATGCAGTTTTCAAGTAATTATTAATATTAAATATTTAGCAATGAACTAAAAGAGTCTTGAGGGGTTTGTTATGGAAAATGACAACTTTTATTTGCTTTTGGTTTCATCCCATTCCGATTTTGGTTGTTGTACTGTATAATTTTAAAACTAATTTAAAGAAAATCTAAAATAATAAAAACATTTAAAGGAGAAAAGTAATAATATAATACATTAGACTTGCATTTTTTTTGTATAAAAAAAGTTTTTCTTCCAATTTTGAACGTCCGAAAAAAATTTTATTCTCCTACGCCTAAAACATATGTGGTAGAAATTTGAGGCTAATCGGATTAAATTTACTGGTGGCGCCCTTCGATTAAAGTTTCGTTTTTTTTAGAAAATTTTCGCCAAAACCTGCAAACTTTGGTCAAAGGGCTCCTTGATTGTGGCTTAATGGTTAGTGCGTTGGACCATTATTTAGCAAGCCTGGGTAGAAATCTCAGCTCAGCCAAACTCGTGGCCAGCTACTTTGAAAATTAAAAAAAAGTTTTAGTTTTAATTTGTTTATGTAAATGTAACAATAATTGAACAAAGTTGTATTTTTAAAAATAAATTCTCATACATTTTTAATATTTCAAAAATCCCGGTATTAGAGCTTAAAAATCCCGGGATTCGGGATTCATTTTATGACAAAAATCCTGGCATTTCGGGATTGACAGTCCTATTTGGCAGTTTACCTAAAGAGGTTATTAAAGACAAACCATGAAAGAGGTTATTAAAGACATGCCATGAAACTTATTTTGTCGACAACGAGCTGTTTTCGAAGAAACCTTCGTTGTCATATGACCTTAAAATTTGTTATCGTTCTTTGGGAAAAAAACGCAAACAATCAAGAAAAAGCCAGGAAAATTTAGAAAAAAATCAGAAAAGCGAAAGAAAAATTTCTAAAAATTAAAAAAATACAAGAATTCTATAAAGTTAAAACTAAAAATGTTAAAGCGAGGAGGTTATTTTTGATTTGACACAGCCATATAGTATTTTTTTACTTGTTTCTCCTTATTTTCCAGAGCTATTTGAAATTTAAACTTTACATTAAAATTTAATGAACAATATTTTATTTATATTTACATAATTTTTCCATTTGATATGTTTTAACTTTGCATTTTTTAAATTTGTTAAAACATGTTTTCTTTGATTTTTAAATTTTGTATTTTGAAATGTTTAAAATATTTTTCATCATTCAAGAAATTACTTTCAATAAATTCAGATTTGTTTCTTTAAATTTTATAACAAAATTGAAAACATTTTATTGGCGACGAGAATTTTTCTTAAGCAATGGAACAAATTCTAGCGGAAGTCCTTTCACAACAGGCACAATGGTCTCAGCGTATGATAGCTGAACAACAACAATTTTTCGCACAATTCTTGAATCAACGTGATAGTCCTGTTACCAGTTTATCATCGGGCTCTGTGGCAATTTCAAATTTTCAACGATGAACAAAACGATTTCGACACATACAAGAGGCAGCTTGAAGAGCATTTTAAAGCGTATGGAGTAGAAGATAGTGAGAAGAAACTCCCATTTTTCCTGTCATGGGTTGGTGATAAAACGTTCCGCCTTCTACAAAAGTTGGTTGGAAGACAGAACGTCCAGACATTTTCGTACGAAAATTTGATTTCTAGTTTGGACAATCATTACAAAAAGAAGATCCATGTCATTAAAACCAGGTATGAGTTTTATAAAAGAGAAAAGCGTGAGGGAGAAACATATAACCAGTGGGTTACGGAATTACGAGGTAAGGCAAGAGAATCTAATTTTATTTGTAAAAACAATACATGCAATTCTGAATATGTGGATGAACTTATAAGAGATATTATCGTTTTATATACTCCGGATGAGCCTGTACGTTCTGCCGCATTACATAAGGATGATCCTTCACTTCAAGAGGTGATACAAATTGCAGAAACATATGAAGCAACACAGAAGACTTTAAATTCGTTGAAAAAGAATAATCAATTGGATAATGAAGTTTATGCATCGTATAGTCAAAGTCAACATCACAAACAACAACGTAACAACAAAAATAAACAACAGAAGGATAGAGCTCAAGCAAATCCGTTACCATCCTGTAATCAATGTTTCAAAACACACGAAAAGAAAAACTGCAAGTATCTCAAGGCACAGTGTTTCAAATGCAAACGTAAAGGTCACATTGCATCAGTATGTAAGTCCGTTCCAAATTCTAATAGTAGTACTAGTGTAAAAGTAGTAGATACTGAGATGCGGTTGACAACATTATTAAAAGGAATGGTAACAAAATGTTCATAGATGTAGAGTTAAATGATCAAAACGTTCAATTTCAATTTGATACCGGAGCTGTTCGTTCCATCATAGGTTTAAAAACATTTAAATCATTAAAAAATTCACCTCATTTAACTCAAACTTCAGTAAAATTGTACGCGTATGGTAACTCTGAGATTCCTGTATTAGGATCCTGTAAAATAAACGTAAAAATTTGTCATGAATCTAAAGTATTAGATCTTATTGTTGCCAATTCCGAACATTGCAACAACATTTTTGGTTTAAATTGGTACGACGAATTTAAATCCATACAAATTTTTCGAATAGAGGAAAATTCTGGGTTAAAAACAATTATCGATGAATTTAAGGATTTATTTTCAAACGACTTGGGTCGTTGTAACGTGATGCAAGCACACATATATATGAAGCCTGATGCCAGGCCAAAGTTTTTTAAACCAAGGTCAATTCCATATGCTACTTTTGATCTTTTTAAAGAAGAAGCTGATAGATTAACCAAATTGGGGATTTGGAAACCAGTTAATTTTAGCCAGTGGGCTTCTCCTCTCGTAATAGTACCAAAGCCAAACAACAAAATTCGTGTTTGCGCTGATTTTAAGGTTACAATTAATCCTCAAATGGATATTGAACAATATCCTATCCCAAGAGTACGTGACTTGTTTCATAAATTGAAAAATGGAAAGTTGTTTACAAAAATTGATTTGTCTGATGCCTATTTACAAATAGAAATGGATGAAGAATCCAAACATTTACTAGTGGTAAATACTCCTTTAGGTTTATACCAGTACCAACGATTACCGTTCGGAGTTGCGAGTGCACCCGCTATTTTTCAACGTTTAATAGAACAAACCATTTCTGGTGTTCCTGGTTGTGTAAATTATTTGGACGATATAATTTGCACCGGTTCTACTGATGAAGAACATCTTAAAAATCTTCAACTTTTATTACAACGTTTATATGAATCCGGTTTTCGATGTAATTTTTCTAAATGTACTTTTATGCAACCAAAAGTAGAATATCTTGGTCATATAATTAGTGGAACAGGGATTCAGCAATCTGAAAAGGGAACAGAAGCAATAAGAAATTTACCACAACCAAAGAATCTTGTTGAGCTTCAGTCTTTCTTAGGGAAAGTTAATTATTATGGTTCTTTTATCAATAATTTTTCTACAATTTGTGGTCCATTAAATTTACTTCGAAAGAAGAATCAACAGTTTTACTGGGGTGAAGAACAAGAGAAATCTTTTCAAGAGCTCAAACGTCAGTTAGTGGAAATGACTCAGTTAGCTCACTTTGATGAAAAATTACCAATAATTTTAGCAACAGATGCTTCATCTTATGGTATTGGTGCCGTGATATCTCATGTTTTCCCAGATGGCTCGGAACGTCCTATTGCTTATGCATCAAAAACACTTAACGATAGTCAGAAAAACTACAGTCAAATAGAAAAGGAAGCTCTATCTATTATTTTTGGAGTGAAGAAATTTCACGACTATTTGTATGGACGTAATTTTCTTTTAGTTACGGACCATAAACCTTTAGTTTCAATTTTCAATCCAGCTAAAGGAATTTCAGTTACATCTGCTAACAGACTACAACGTTGGGCAATAATATTGTCTGGTTATACATATACTATCAAGTATAAGAGTACAAAATCTCATGGAAATGCTGACGCGTTATCACGTCTTCCGTATAAAGGAGATGCTGATTTTGACAACTCAATAGAGGTAAATGAAATTAATGTTATAGACGAATTTCAAAGCTTTCCAATCGATTTCAAACGTATAGAAGAATTTTCCAAAAATGATAAGGTCTTGGAAAAAGTGTTAAACTTTATTAAAAATGGTTGGCCAGATAGAGATGATTCGATTTCTGAAGATTTATTGTCATATTATCGTCATAAAAATAGTCTGACATATAATGGGAATGTTATAATCTTGCAGAACAATTCAAACCGTATAGTGGTTCCCGAGAAATTAAGAAATCGTGTATTGCAATTATTACATCAAGGTCATTGGGGCATTGTTAAAATGAAACAAACTGCAAGACGCTATTGTTGGTGGCCCAAGATTGATGTGGACATAGCTCAAATCGTGTCATCATGTCAAGCATGCTATTCACATGCTACTAGTCCTCCTAAACAGTTTTCACCTTGGCCAAAAGCTACTTCTCCCTGGCAACGTATCCATTTGGACTATGCAGGTCCGTTTCAAAAAGCTATGTGGTTAATAGTAGTGGATACATTTTCTCAATTCCCATACGTAATAAAAATGGAAAATAGTACAACATTGTCAACTATTAAATCTTTACAAAACATATTTTCAATAGAAGGATTGCCGGAAACTATAGTTACAGATAATGGAACACAATTTTCTTCAAATGATTTTAAAGTATTTTGCGAAGTTCATGGTATCCAACATCTTACTACAGCTCCGTTCCATCCTTCATCAAATGGCAATGCAGAAAGGTTTGTACGTACATTCAAAACATCAATTAAGAAACAGCTGTCAGACGGATCCAATTTACAAGCTGCAGTTCTTGCTTATTTAACAACATATCGAACAAGCCCAAATACTTCTGGGAAGTCTCCAGCTGAACTGTTACATGGTCGACAACCTCGAACTTTGCTATCTCTTTTAAGTCCTACTGATAAACATACCTCACGCTCCTCTAATATAAAACATAATATACAGGTAAATGATAAAGTTTTATGTCGAAATTTTTCGGAGGGAGATAAATGGGTTCCTGGTGAAATCGTAAAATATCTAGGAAGTTTGATGTTTCTGGTAAAAGTGGGAAATAAAACTTGGAAACGTCACAAGAATCAGATACGAGTTAACAATTCATTGGACTCGTCTAATTTTAAAGATACTTCCCAGTTAGCTTTATCTTTATTAAAATCGGTTGAAAGCTCAGATCCAAGTTCTGAAAACATTCAGCCTAACAGGCCAATAAGACAAGATTCGCCAAATCTTGTTTTTAATGAGATTCCATTGCCGAATGAATTACTGAATAACCCTTCATTGCGTACATTTGAAACGCCACCACGCAGATCAACTCGGCTCAAAAGAAAACCTGTTCGTTACTCACCAGTCTTGCCGCGTTATAAATTGACGAGGAGGAATTGATATGTTTTAACTTTGCATTTTTTAAATTTGTTAAAACATGTTTTCTTTGATTTTTAAATTTTGTATTTTGAAATGTTTAAAATATTTTTCATCATTCAAGAAATTACTTTCAATAAATTCAGATTTGTTTCTTTAAATTTTATAACAAATTTGAAAACATTTTACCATTCTTATTCTTTTACAGAGAATTTCTGATCGGTGTCTCTCCACAACTTGTCAAGGCTGCAAAAGCATTTAACGAAACAACTCGTTTACAAATTGAAACTGGTGATACAATAGTTATAATTGATGGTCGACCAGAACTTAAGCTAATTAAGGGACAAAACCAAAGAACTTTCGATATTGGAATCTTTCCACGTCATATACTCGAGAAAATCAAACAAACCAATAGTGATCTCATACGACCAATGCATGAAAGCCTAAGAGCCACTGGACACTCGGGATCACCATTTGGATTTTGTTGGGGCGGTGCTGGTACCATGGCCACTAGTAGCAGTGAAATGCATGCAGAAAGGGCACGTAAAACGGCTTCTTTGCAGGCCCACTCCATGCAACAGTTACATCATGCTAAAGAACGTAAATCAATTGTTAGCAAACAATTTTCCTATAATAAATTGGTCAATGAACGTGGCATGGAACTGCAAAGACATCAATCTATGCAGGCAGCGGGCTCGAATAAAAATAAAGGTGCTAAATCAAAAGGACCACAAAGGCCTCCACCGCCTCAACTTCATCCACAGCAACAAGAAGGTATTCTAATTGATATATCCCCTGAATTTAATGGTGGTGTTTCTGGTCCTTCTCCTTCCACTCAACCTTCCTTATTGCACTTGGGTGAATCTTCCTCTATGCATGTTGATAGTTCTTTTTGTATACTTGATGCTCCTATCGATGTGCCTACCGAAGGTGATGATAATTTTTTGGAAAATGATACAACCTCCAATGTTATGCCACATACACCCACATCCTTGACACAACATTATAATTATGATTTTGGTGCTTCACCTTCACGTCTACAGCCGCCACCATATCAAATGCCACCAACATACTCAAATACATTGGAATTTAGTCAACAGCAAACACAACAACAGCAACCACGTGATCCTTTTGATACAAGTAGAATTAATTTAAATGGTACTAATGGATCAACAACAGCAACAACAAGTGATGATATTAATGCTTTATACTCGAATGTGATAAAAATACAACAACAGCAACAACAACAAGATACACCTTTAAGGTAAGATAGTTTTAAAAGGATGACTTATTGATGATTAATAAACAGGAAATTTTCCAAGCTTTAATTTAAGCTTAATAGCGTCCAGATTGAGCAAATATTAAATGAGATACGAGGGTCGCGCTGAAAAATGAAATTTTTTATAGACATTATTTCTAATTCGATTTTTTCCAAGTTCAAACATTAAAAATTTGAAAAATTATGCAATAATTTTTATTCAGTTATCGGCGAGTTTTTCCAAGAACCCAAACAAAAAACGAAATTTTTTTAATACAGTAGAAAAAATCCGCATTTTTAGCCCTCCAACTCATGACCAACAATTTTTTGTAAACAAAAAACAAAAAATATTTTTTTTGACAAAATACACTACGACTTTTAACTTCAACCGGTTGTAGGGAGGCAAAGACAGACTAAAATTTTTGTTGGATTATTTTCTCCATTATCAGCTCTTGAAAGAGCATCGTTTTTTTGCTATTGCCTTAAATTTTATTTTTCGGGACAGACTACTGTCTCTTGGTAGTTTGAGCATTGAACTGGACCGCTTCGTTTATGCGGTTCTTCTACCGAAACTCTACGATGAAGAAGGTATCGTTAGATGGATGGGGATTTTCAATTGTAATTTGAATAATATCAACTAAAATTTAATTGATCTTTTTCGAATTACTTTTTTTAATTGAAGGGCTTACTGCAAAAACTTGATAAGCAACATTATATTTTTTGTTGTTTTTCGCCTTCTACTGATCTTCCATTGACAAATTTTCGGCAGAGTCTTGCTTAAACCCTTCGTAAAAGTATCTTGAGAATAAAAGTTTTGCAAAAGTTCTATTTTCTACATTATTTCGAAAGTTTTAAGGCAAAAAACACAATAAAATTAAATGTTGCTTATCGAGTTTTTACAATAAGCCCTTCAATTATATTTTTTATTAATTCATATGGATTTAATATTTTTTTATTTATTCATCATTTTAGAAATACTTCCCTACAAAATTCCAATTATAATAGTCCATCTGCACGTAAAAGTCTTTTTGGTGGCCCAGCACCTGCCGTCACCGCCTCAAATATTTCATTGACTGGTAACAAAGAGAATATACCACAAATGCCTCTGGAAACTTCACCTAAAAATCTAACAACACTGAGACAATACGAAACGACTCCACAACAAACAACATCCGTTTCAGCAGCAGAAGATTCAGCTTTGCAAAAAAATCTAAATGCTCTTACATTAGAGAAACAATTAACACCAGCAGCAGCAGCTGCTAATGCCTCCTCTGGTGAACAAGTTATGTTAGATAAAAGTTTTATAGCTGAATTGGAAAAGGATATGTATGCGAATAAAGGACAAAATGATTTTGAACGTAATTCATCACAAATGTATGCCAATAAGGAAGTTGTATTTAAACAAGATTTAACACCACTAAAAAATGCGGCTGGAGTCCATTCAAATCATTCAAGTCCTTCATCAAATAATGGTGCTTCTCCAAAAATGCATAATATGGATAGACAGACTACTGGTCAATATAATGTTCTAGAGAATCGTAATAGTTTGTACGCCACACAAGAATCTGCACAAAAACAAAATAATTTGGAAAGTGCTACAGCAGCAGCAGCTGCGGCACCAAATACTCAAAGTGTGGTTAATCGTATATGGTATGAACGGGTAGCAAATCAATCGGAATATTATGCTCAACCTGCTGCAGAGAATATATACTCCAATCAAGGTATTTACCAGGCTACACCAGTGGCTGCAGCTACATCCAATGCTGGAACTTCAAATGAAGCTAATCATAGTTTTGTGGCTATATCAAATCGTGTAGTACCTCCTAAACCGGCTAATCAAATTTACTCATCAGCAGCTTCTATTTACGGTAGTGTTACTGGTCATAATATGTATGATTCTGTAGCGCCCACACCCTCCACATATTATGGACAAATACCCTTAAGTCATATCTCTAATGGTAATGGACAGATATATTCCAATGGCAGTGCTGCACAACCAGCCATTTATGATGAAGTAGCCTTAGATGATTATTTGAGACCACATCGACCGGCACCTTTAGCGCCTCCACAATTATCTGCCCAACAAATACAAAGACGTTTGGAAAAGTTAAAAAAACAACAAGAAACACAAATTGATGGTGGCGCTTCATCTAGTTTATATGCCCCGCCACCGTCCGATTATGAACGTGAACATCAAAAGCTACAACAAATGATGCAAGACTTGGGACCAAACACTCAAGAACTGGAGGTGCGCAATGCTTTAAGAGCTGCCAGTGGTGATACGAATTTAGCCATAAGGCATTATAAAATTGATCAGTTATCAAGGTAAGGTTATTTTGATTTTTTTTAGTTATTCTTAAATTCTGAGATATTTGGTCTATTCGGTTACCTTACTACAATCTACTATTTTTTACTCATTTTACTACAGCTGGAAATTTTCAATACAAAAAGTAAAGTTGTAGTAAAAAATAGTAAGAAATTTGGTTAATCGAATAGACCTATTATTTCTGAAGAAAAATTCTTACGGCCGTATTCAAAATGAAAAACGAGTGCCTAACATCGAGTGTCCAACTTTTTTTATTTTCTATTTTCAATCAGGGGAAGTAAGGCTATCGATGGAAATCAATCATTTTATCATTGTAATGAATATTAAAGAATAATAACATCGATTAAAAAGCATTATCTAGAAAAAAAACTTGATTTAAAAAAGATAGGCACTCGATGTTAGGCACTCGTTTTTATACCCTCCAACC
Organism: Pegoplata infirma; assembly: GCA_963921195.1. Taxonomy (NCBI): domain Eukaryota; kingdom Metazoa; phylum Arthropoda; class Insecta; order Diptera; family Anthomyiidae; genus Pegoplata; species Pegoplata infirma. Next base: position 171,380,311 of record OY992538.1, on the reverse strand, counting down.
ACAGTATGGGGGTATACTCACTTTGTCATTCCGTGTGTAACGCATCGAAATATCGGTCTAGGACCCCATAAAGTATATATTTTATTGATCAGTGATCGATTCTAAGACATTCTAGCGATGTCCGTCCGTCCGTCCGTCCGTCCGTCCGTCTGTCCGTCTGTCCGTCTGTAGAAGACACGATACAGTCTAAAATAAAAGAGCTAGACTTCCGAAGTTTGGCACGAATATGTCTTATATTCCTAGGCAGGTTAAGTTCGGAAATGGCCAAAATCGGACCAAGGGAGAAAAAGTTCCCCCTTGGAGAACTAAACCAACCTAAGAAAAACCGCATTTTTTGCAGGGTTTTTTGTACTTTTGCTAAGCAAATGCAACTTTCTTATCTCAGAAGAAGTTCAAAAGCGCAAGGGGGATGTGCCCCCTAACCTAACCTAGCCCCCTAGCGTCACTCACCAACCCCCCCCCCAAAAAAAAAGACGCCCCTGATTTTTTTTTTTTTTATATATATTTTTTACATTTTGGAGGGTATAAAAGATTCGGCACAGCCGAATGTAACACTCACACTTGTTCATTTTGAATACGGTCGTTAGAGTTTAGATATTTTTACCATAAACAATTATCAGACATTTTTCCTAAAGAAAAAAATTCTTAGACCTTGAGACGTTTTTCCCAAAGTAATTTTTTTCCTAAATAGAAAAAGTCTGGCTCCATTTTCTAATCCCTTTGGTAAAAGTGCTGGAATGACTAAACTAGAAGTATCACGGATATGACGGAATTTTTATTTTCACTAAAAATTTTTTTTCGCGGACATTTTTTTAAATTTTTATACCCTCCACTCTGGTGATAGAGGGTATATATAAGTTTGTCATTCCGTATGTAACACATTGAAATATTGGTTTAGGACCCCATAAAGTATATATATTCATGATCCTTGATCGATTTTAAGTCGATCTAACGATGTCCGTCTGTCTGTTATAGGGTCAGTGGAAGACGTTGAGAGCACCTTCCCATCGCGATAAATATACCCAATGTTTCATTTATTTAACAAAAATACAAAAAACCTATAAAAAGTTATCTTTTTTCATGGGTTGGTTTACTTCTTCAGGGTGGAACTTTTTCCCCCTTGGTCCGATTTAGCCCATCTCCGAACTTAAACAGCCTATGAACATAAGACATATTTGTGCCTAATATCAGGAGTCTAGCACTTTTATTTTGGACTGTATCGTGTCTTCCACAGACCGACGGACGGACAGATGGACGGACGGACGGACGGACAGACGGACATCGCTAGAATGTCTTAGAATCGATCACTGATCAATAATATATATACTTTATGGGGTCCTAAACCGATATTTCGATGCGTTACACACGGAATGACAATGTGAGTATACCCCCATACTGTAGTTGGAGGGTATAAAAATTAATTTTGTTAAATAATAAAAGGCAGAAATAAACTTTATGGCAAAAATCGCCCAAATCCCGAAAATCTACCCAGGCAGAAGCCAACCGTTCCAAAGAAAAAGTCTCGGCAAAGCACTTTATTTTTTGTGTAGAAGGTAGTATGAATTCGAAAAAGTGCTTTGCAAGCGCTTTGACAATGTTTTTCTATTTAAATCCGTTCAAAGTATACATTTTTTATTAAAATTTATTAATTTTCATAACAATTGGAATATTTTTTATTTCCCTGCAGGATAAGTGGCCGGTCCTTGATAGTTCTCATGATATGTCACTTATACACAATGACCTACATATTATAAACTTGACACCTTTTATATAAAAACACCTGTTTCTTTCGTGAGGAAGTGTCTTAAACTCTGTTGAAACTCCCACTTTTTTTCGGGACTTTTGCAAATTTTTTCCTAAAAGCATTTTTAAAAAAAGCATTTTTAAAACGCAAAGAAAACTGCAAACAATTTTTTTCCGGGAAACAATTTTTTTCCGGGACTTGGAAAATTGTTCAAAGTTTGTTAAACATTTTTTTATCCTAATAAATGAGTCAATAAATTTTTTATCCTAATTTAATAAATTTCTTTATTCAAATAAACACCAACAAAAGTTCCCAGGCAGAAAAATACAAACGGAAGAGCGCTGGAAAAGTACCTTTTATGGTCGCTTGTGTGCTGGGAAAGCACCACAGTTTAGTACTCTCCCAGCGTCCAAAATGATAACCACGGTAAACGGTATGCCGTTGCTATTTTAAAGCGCTTTAAAAACAAAAAATATGGTACTATTGTAGCACTTTTAGAACAAAAAAATGAGACATAACTTTTTTTTTGTGTTTATTTGAATAAAGAAATTTATTAAATTAGGATAACAAAATTTATTGACCCATTTATTAGGATAAAAAAATTTTGAACAATTTTCTAAGTCCCGGAAAAAAATTGTTTGCAGTTTTCTTTGCGTTTTGGAATAAAAAATTTATTAAAATGCTTTTAGGAAAAAAAAATGGAAAATTCCCGAAAAAAGTGGTGTATTGAACCGAAACGGGTATGTATCCGGAGTTTAAGGGTGATGTATCCGAAGTTTAAGACACTTCCTCACGAAAGAAACAGGTGTTTTTATATAAAAGGTGTCATGTTTGTAATATGTAGGTCATTGTGTATAAGTGACATATCACGAGAACTATCAAGGACCGGCAACTTATTCCCTGCAGGATAAGTGGATAAGTTCATAACAATTGTAATATAAAAAATATTACAATTGTTATGAAAATTAATAAATTTTAATAAAAAGTTTATACTTTGAACGGATTTAAATAGAAAAACATTGGCAAAGCGCTTGGAAAGCACTTTTTCGAATTCATACTACCTTCTACACAAAAAATAAAGTGCTTTGCCGAGACTTTTTCTTTGGAACGGTTGGCAGTTTCTGCCTGGGTTGTGTCTTATGGACTTATGTATGCAATTTAGATACGTCCCATTTTTGTTCTAAAAGTGCTATAATAGTACCATATTGTTTGTTTTTAAAGCGCTTTCAAAGCGCTTTAAAATAGCAACGGCATACCGTTTACCGTGGTTATCATTTTGGACGCTGGGAGAGTACTAAACTGTGATGCTTTCCCAGCACACAAGCGACCATAAAAGGTACTTTACCAGCGCTCTCCCGTTCGTATTTTTCTGCCTGGGTATATATGGGGGTTTTCGTGTCAACTGACACAACTTTTGAAACCGATGTCTTCCGATCGGGATGAAATTTGCACCAAGGTTAGTCCTATTGGATAGTAGTTCAGACACAATTTTTCAACGAGATCGGTCAAGAACTGTCTGAGTTAGAGGGGGTCGAAATTTGACATTTTGGCCAAAGAGGTGTTGATTCTCATCCATGTAACTTCTTACCTATTGTTTTTAGCAAAATGTGAGCCAAAGAGTTTAGATAGCTATTTCTTCAGTCTTTTTCGAAAAAAAAATATAAAAAAAATAAAAAAAAAATTTTTAATTTTTTTTCTTAAAAATCCAAAACTTTTTTGACTTTTTCCTCAAATTGGGCCCTTTTTTTTTTGATTCAAAAGAAAGCTTAGGCGATTTCCTTTAAGAGCTGTGGGGTCGCTTAGTGGGATGCGAGTGGGATATCTATGAAAAAATTTTTTTTTTAACTTTGGAACACTAAAAACCGTTCTTCAATTTGCACTATTAGGCGTGGTATAGCTAACCAGTTATCGATTTCGATCCGCGATACCCTCTAATTTTTTTAGGTTCGAAAAAGAAAGCACGAGCCAAAAAATGGGGGCGGTGGGGAGGGGCCATATGGCCCCTCATTGGGGTCAAAGTTGGGCGTAAAGAGGTAAAAGTCCTAAAAAAGCCCCAAAACTCCCCTAGAAACGCCCCTGGAGGGGTGCAATGTGAGACCGATGTATGGGAGCCCCCTTAGGAAGTGGAAATAGGGGTAAGGTATGTTCAAGAAAAATGTTGGGGGCAAAAAATTATTGGAGGTCCGTCTCACATTGCACCCCTCCAGGGGCGTTTCTAGGGGAGTTTTGGGGCTTTTTTAGGACTTTTACCTCTTTACGCCCAACTTTGACCCCAATGAGGGGCCATATGGCCCCTCCCCACCGCCCCCATTTTTTGGCTCGTGCTTTCTTTTTCGAACCTAAAAAAATTAGAGGGTATCGCGGATCGAAATCGATAACTGGTTAGCTATACCACGCCTATAGTGCAAATTGAAAAAACGGTTTTTAGTGTTCCAAAGTTAAAAAAAAAAATTTTCATAGATATCCCACTCGCATCCCACTAAGCGACCCCACAGCTCTTAAAGGAAATCGCCTAAGCTTTCTTTTGAATCAAAAAAAAAAAAAAAAAAAAAAAAGGGCCCAATTTGAGGAAAAAGTCAAAAAAGTTTTGGATTTTTAAGAAAAAAAATTAAAAATTTTTTTTTTATTTTTTTTATATTTTTTTTTTCGAAAGACTGAAGAAATAGCTATCTAAACTCTTTGGCACACATTTTGCTAAAAACAATAGGTAAGAAGTTACATGGATGAGAATCAACACCTCTTTGGCCAAAATGTCAAATTTCGACCCCCTCTAACTCAGAGAGTTCTTGACCGATCTCGTTGAAAAAAAAAAAGTACCTTTTATAAAAAGTACCTTTTATAAAAAGTACCTTTTATAAAAGTACCTTTTATAAAAAGTACCTTTTATAAAAAGTACCTTTTATAAAAAGTACCTTTTATAAAAAGTACCTTTTATAAAAAGTACCTTTTATAAAAGTACCTTTTATAAAAAGTACCTTTTATAAAAAGTACCTTTTATAAAAAGTACCTTTTATAAAAAGTACCTTTTATAAAAAGTACCTTTTATAAAAAGTACCTTTTATAAAAAGTACCTTTTATAAAAAGTACCTTTTATAAAAAGTACCTTTTATAAAAAGTACCTTTTATAAAAAGTACCTTTTATAAAAAGTACGTTTTATAAAAAGTACCTTCTATAAAAAGTACTTTTTATAAAAAGTACCTTTTATAAAAAGCACCCTCTCATAAAAAGTACCTTTTATAAAAAAGTGCCTTATAAAAAACACCTTTTATAAAAAGTACCTTTTATAAAAAGTACCTTTCATTAAAAGTACCTTTTATTAAAAGTACCGGAAGTACACTTTTTGGTACTTTTTTATTTCCTGAGGTATAAATAAAACAAACTTTTTGTTTTTTAAATCATTACATTGGTGGAGGGTATTTAAAGATTCGGCACAGCCGAATATAGCTTTCTTACTTGTTTTTTTCTATAATAATTTATTTTTAAATAAAGTTTTTTGCAATATTCATTTTTGCATTGTGGAGGGTATTAATATATCGGCAAATCCGAATTTAACTTTTTTTTTTTTAATTATTTAGCTTTTTTTTTTTTTGCAACAACAGTTTCTAACCAATTTTTTTTTTAAATCTTTTTGAAATTTTGGAGGGTATCATCAATATATTCGTCGAGGCCGAATTTAAGTTTTTTACTTGTTTTCTATAAAAAAAAGTTCTTTGAAAATTCTTAAAATATTCTTAATAATATTTTTTGTTATATTCTTTTCAGACTTGGTCTTGCTAATCGTTCTCAATGTGAACAAGCTTTACAAAAAACTGGCTGGAGTTTAGAATTAGCAGCTGCTGTTTTATTAGAGTCTACATCATAAACAACAACACCATCACAACAAAATCACTTAAATCCACATCATTCCATACCCAAATCCCTGCGACAACAAAATCCAAATATATTAAAAGTATTAAAACAAATTAATATGAAATTATTTAACAAATCAACCCCCCAGTGATTTTAATCAGTACAATTAACACATCACAAATTGAAATAGGTAAAGAATTTTTAAACAAATTCTATAATAAAAAATTAGTAAAAAATCAATTAAATACGAACTAATTTACAGTAAACAACCGTCCCTTAAATATAATTAATTCAAATTTGCCCCACTGTATTATTTAAAATTTGTATAAATTAAAAATTTATTTTGCCGCATTCAAATCTAAGCTGAAATCTTGTTCGAAGAAGATTTCGGACATGTACTTTCTATGTACATGTAAATATTTGATAATGAACGAAATTCATAATATTTATGAACAAATACATAAAAATTATGAATATTTTCATAAAATTTTTGAACTTTTTCATAGTATTTATGATAGTTCTTTTATCTCACATATTATGATTTATTCATAAATACTATGAAAAAGTTTATAAGTATTATGAAAACGTTGATAAATTTTATGAATTTGTTCATAAATACTATGAAAGTCGTTCATTGGAATTTTTTGTGTGTATAAAATGAAACTCTACCTAATGATACAAATACCGTTTATATGAGATTTCAGCCTAGGCGGAAGTGGTTATTACCTACAATTTTTAAAATAATTTAACACTACTCAGTTCGATATTAAAAAAAGGGGAAAGGGTTCTAATTTAATGAAAACAAATTCCTGGTATTTTTAATTTTTATAAAATCAAAATAGAAGCAAATCGAATATATAAATTATGTTCGAAACAAAGGAAAAATAAATTTTGAAAAATATTTGAAAGCTAAAATTTTAAAATTATATGCTTTGTTAATCAAATTTCTTACTATTTTAACTTCAATTAGAAAATTTTGTATTGAAAATTGTAAAAATAGTAAAAAAATAGTAGATTGAAGTAAGGTAATCGAACTGTACTGTGCAATAAATTTGAGGTCATCGAGTGTATCTTGAATTAGGCAAAAAAAAAAAATTGAAAAACAATACCAGTAGACCAAAACCATGAAAGGGTTTTGAAACTAAGCGCTATTTTTTATGGCCCACTGCGGAACACTAAAAAATAAACAAGAGTTACGACCATCATTTCTATATATTTCGGACATGCTGATTCAAATGGCGTACTCCGTTTTTCGATGTATGGTACAGTTTTCTAGCAAAATGTCGTTAAAGATTTGCTGATTTCGAGCCAGTTTTTTAACAAAAAAATTTGCAAAGTAAATGGTTTATAAATTTTATGACATGGAAAACAAAGATATGACTTGTAGCAACATTTCTTATGCAAATTTAGTTTAAAGCTTTTCAATTTAAGCCCTTAAATTCGCGATTTTCTTAATTTTTTAAGGTATTCGCGAAATTAACAACCAAATTGGTCTTGATAAAAAACTTGCTTTTAATGAATCACAAATGCATCCCTAACAATACGAATAGTGGACAAAAAACAGCTATGTTTTATGGACCATCATGATGAAAATCGCGAAAAACCGTTTTTTTTTTGTATATGCCAGCATCACTTTACGAGATGATTTAAGGTTCCATCTTTTAGTATATAATGTGGGAACCCTAAACAACTAACTGACCAAAAATTCGGCCAAAAAAGTTTTCATTTGCAAAAGTTATCTTAACAAAAACTATTATTTCAGTGTTTGCGATACAATAATTATAGTTTTTGTTAAGATAACTTTTGCAAATGAAAACTTTTTTGGACAAATTTTGGGTCAGTTCATTGTTTAAGGTTCCCACATTATATACTAAAATATGAAGCCTCAAATCATCTCTTTAAGTGATGCTGCCATATACAAAATACGGTTTTTCGCGATTTTCATCATGATGGTCCATATAACATAGATATTTTTTGTCCACTATTCGTATTGTTAGGGATGCATTTTTGATTCATTAAAAGCAAGTTTTTTATCAGAGACCAATTTAGCGGTTAATTTCGCGAAATCTTAAAAAAATTAAGAAATCCGCGAATTTAAGGGCTTAAGATAAAAAGCTTTAAACTAAATTTATATTTGAAATATTGCTACAAGTTATATCTTTGTTTTCCATGCCATAAAATTTAAAAATCATTAGCTTTGGATTTTTTTTTGTTAAAAAAGCAACTGAAAATCAGCCAATCTTTAATGACATTTTACAAGAAAACTGTACCATACATCGAAAAACGGAGCACGCCATTCGATTCAGCATGTCCAAAATATATTGAAATTATTGTCGTACCTCTTGTTTTCTAAAATAGTGGTTAGTTTTGTCACGCAGTGTTTTTCTTCAAAGGCGTTTGGAATACATAAAAAACTAAAATAAATACAATTCCGAGCTTAAAAACATGGTTGGATGTCTTCATTAAAATTGTATGCCGGTTCTTTTTTTAAAACATTTTAACCCTCTAATTGTCATGTTAAGAGGCCATTTTAGTCCTTTTTTTTAAATTGAATACAAAGGTCTAAGAAAACGTTCATTTAAAGGGTTAAAAATGCCTAGTTGAAAAGCATTTTATGAGTACTTCATATACAAAAATTATGATTGTTCAGGGACGCAAATGGTTTAAAAGCACTTTTAAAGTCCTGCCAACGCTTTCAAAAGGCGTTTTAGCATTGCACAGTGGGTTGAAACATATGTAAACTGGGATTAATTCAGAAAAGCCCTTTATTATAAAAATTTATATTTTTTTAGACTAACTATACATTATTTAGTAAAAAAAATGTTTTACAGAAAAAAAAAAAATTATAGAAAATAGTTTTTTATTAAAAAAGAAGATAAGGGGTGGTCCAATAACTGGTATCTTTTTAAAACATGCAATGAAATGAACAATACTCAATAGTTTTGAAACCTTATGGCTTTATTTGAAAGAGCAAACATTCCCGTTTTTTATGGCAAACGACTTCATTGATGCGTCTTCGGCTTGCTCCGCTGTATCGCGTTGTAGCGCAGTACTGCGCTGCCAAACTGCACGTTTTTCGAAAAAAAGTTTTTAACCGAAATAAGGCACTCAAATGAGGTTATGTTAACAAACAAATTGGTACATCTTGGAATCGTAAAACTCGCAAGGTATTGTAAAGAATCCAATTCATCTATAGAAAGCAATAGATTTGAGTATCAGCATCATTACACAATATTTTCAAAAATACAGCTGAAACTCCCATTTTCGTCAAAGATGAGCGCTACATAGCCATGATTACCGACTTTTTGTTGTCCGTAATAGAATATACCAACTTGGATGACATTTATTTTCAGAAGGATGTCGCAATATGTCCCACAGTCCATCAAACAATCGATATTTTGCGCACTTAGTTCGGAAATCGTGTTTTTCGCCATATTCGCGGTGACAATTGATCACTTCAGAGCTGCCGATTAAAAACTTTAAAAATTTTTTTGAGGGGTCTCGTTAAAGATTCATGCAACATGGGAAATCCAGAAATGTTCTAGGCTCATTCGACGAATATCGTTCAAGCCATTCGTGAGATAGAACCAGAAACATTAGAAAAATGGGTGCCGAGAATGAGCTACTGCGGAGTTAACCCAGGCAACCGCATGAATGAAGTCGTTTGCCATAAATAATGGGAATATTTGCTCTTTCAAATAAAGCCATAAGGTTTCAAGACTATTGAGTATTGTTCATTTCATTGCATGTTTTAAAAAGATACCAGTTATTGGACCACCCTGTATAACCTTTTTATAAAAATTGGCTCCTACCGCTCTATCTGCTCCAATAATGCCCCAAGAGATGTCAAATGTGTGACCGACCCCAAATATATTTTCAATCCCAACATTTTCTTAGAATACACCTACCCTCTATCTTTAACCCTTAAGGTGGTCCCCATACAATAGTTTTTTTTATTTTTTTTTAAATTTATTTTATGAAATCAGCTCCTACCGCTCCCAGGTGGCGTCTTAGAGAATTAGTCAATAAGACCGACCCCCATTAATTTTTACCCCCCCAACATTTTTTTGGAACATACTTATACCGTATCTCAACTCGATAATGGGGCTCCCATACAAAATGCCATTTTTATAAAATCTGCTCATACAGCTCTAACTGGCCCAATGGTGCTCCTAGAGATGTCGAATATGTGTCCGACCCCCAATATTTTTTTAACCCAAACATTTTCTTAGAATATACCTACCCTGTATATCCAACCCTTAAGGTGGTCCCCATACACATTTTTTTTTAATGAAATCAGTTGCTGCCGCTCCATGCTGGCTCCTAGAGGGTGAAATGTGAGATCAACTATCATTATTTTTTCATTCCCAACTTTTTTTTCAACGTACGCACCCCGTATCTCCTTTAACTAAGGGGTCTCCCATAATGCCCTTTCTTATATGTTTTTCAGCTTTTTTTTAGCAACTGGAGTTCTTTCACAAAAATTTTAATAAGTAAAAAAAACGCGGTGCCTCTGCAAAAGTTTGGTATGGAATATATAAGCTAAAATACTATATTAAAATATCACTTAATAAAATTTGCTGGATCGCAACAAGAAATTCGTTGAAACTCTGTGTATATATCGAAAATACCCCAAATATGGATCACTTTTTAAAAAAATATTAAAAATATTTGCAAAACATTCATCTAAAAAACATTAATGCAATTATGTAGCCAAATACCTGAAGATGATGGTTCGATTTTAATAAAATTACTTTTAAAAGGCTTAATAAGAATTATCAGCACCCAAAATATCTCAATTTTCAGTTTTAGGCACGGCACGAAAAATTTTGAAAAATTATTTGACTTTGACAGCTCACAGTCGATAGAGTAAATTATTCAAAACAAAAGCTTTTGGCAAATACCCAGCAAAAAAAAATCGAAGTGGTGCAAAAAGAATAAGTGATTCACTACATACATAGTAGCTATATGTGCCGATCTTCATATTCCATAAGAAGTACTTTTATAAGCACTTCCAAAACTGCTAAAAAAATGTCAATAATAACAACTTTCACCAGTTCTTTCCTCAATGATTTATAAGTACCATTTTCATATGTGTTTACAAATGCAATTGAAAAGTACAAATTTGTGGCACTTATGTTAAGTATTGGATTTGTTTTGTTGAACATTTTTTTTTATAATTTTCTCTGATTTAATAAAAAGTTAAATTTTATATATGAATTAACTTGATATGCCGCAAAAGCGAATTTGTTATGTAAATTATGTTATAAAAAAATACAGTTTCCAGATTTTTGTTAAAATTACCAAATGACTCAAGAAGTGCTAAAAAGATAACAAACAAGTTAGAGTGTTAAATTCGGCTGTGCCGAATCTATTATACCCTCCAAAATGTAAAAAAAAATAAAAACAAAAATTTGTCAGGGGCGTTTATTTTTTTTTGGGGGGGGGGGGTTGATAGGGTCAGTGGGGGACGTTGAGAGCACCTTCCCATCGCGATAAATATACCAAATGTTTCATTTAATTAACAAAAATACAAAAAAAACATGTAAAAAAGTGTATTTTTTTAGAGGTTGGTTTAGTTCTTCAAGGGGGAACTTTTTTCCCCCTGGTCCGATTTGGCCAATTTCCGAACTTAACCTGCCTAGGAACATAAGACATATCTGTGCCAAACTTGAAGGGTCTAGCTATTTTATTTTGGACTGCATCGTGTTAACTACAGACGGACGGACAGACGGACGGACGGACATCGTTAAAATGTCTTAGAATCGATCACTGATCAATAATATATATACTTTATGGGGTCCCCGACCGATATTTCGATGCGTTACACACGGAATGACAAAGTGAGTATACCCCCATACTTAGTTGGAGGGTATAAAAAACTGTCCTTAAAAAAGACAAGGGTTAAATATAACCAAAAAAGAGCTAAGTTGGTATTGCCGTTTAAAGGTATAAAAACTCTTCTAAAAATATACGATATCTGATTAAAAATGAGAGAATTACTTTTTTTTATCTCTTCATTTAATTTATTGGATGTTTTTTTTTTTTTAACTACATGTATAAAAACATTTTTTTTTATAATTTTTGGAGTTGTTTTGTAAATTATGTACAAAAAAAACAATAAAAAGTTTCCAGATTATGGTAAAAATCAAATGACTTAAAAAGTGCTTAAAGGGCTAAAAAAGATAACCAAAAAAAGGTGGGAGCCTTTAAAAAAAAGGGCTGAATTATAGCCACAAAATGACTAATTGCCTAATTTTGTAAAACGCAACGCGCCGCGTTGTCAAAATTTCAATAAAATTTGTTGTTGTAACAAAAACAAATTACACAGAAATTTTGACAACGCGGCGCGTTGCGTTTTACAAAATTAGGGGGTAAGTTGGTATCGCTGTTGAAAGGTATAAAAACTCTTCTAAACATTAGGGTATTCAATTAATCGAGGTTTTGGTTTAATCGGCTAATCGGGCAAATAATTAATCGCACTTAAAAAATTATGTTAGTAATATCAACTGAAAATGTCAGTTAAAATAACTACTTTGTAAGTTGTTTTGGGGTCAACTACTTTTTCAGTTAAATCAACTAACAATGTTAGTTATTTTAACTGACAAAAAAACAACTGACTTATGTAGTAAAAACTACTTACATTTGTAGTCAAAACAACTAAAATGTAGTAAAATAAAAAAATCAATATATAATTTTTTTTTTCAAAACATTTTTCAGAAAAAAAAATTGAAGACCAAATTTTTTCCAAGTTTTTTTTTAAAAAAAAGTTGTGAAAAATAAAAATAACAATTTTTTTTTTTTTGGAAAAAAAACTTTAAAACTTTTCAGAGATAAAATAAATAAAATTAACTACTTTAAATAACTGTTACTACATCACAGTACTTTTTTATTAGTTCAAAAAAACGATTTAAAATAACTAACAGAAATAGTTGTTTGATATTTTTCATACAAAAACAACTGACTTTGTAGTTGAAAACAACTAACTACTGTAAAATATACAAATAACTAACATGTAGTAACTTACATAATTTTCTGAGTGCGGGGTTGAGATTTAATCGGTTAATAATCGGATAAATTTGAATTATTCGGTTAACCGAATAATAAAAATTTTAATTGAATATAAAACTAAGAACTCTATGTACTTTTAAGAATTTTATTAACTTTATTTAAAATAAATCTTGATCCGATATGGCGAAGCTCTATAATGTTAGCCCAAATAAAGATTTTTTGTATGGCACCCTGAAAATTTACCCTAAAATTGATACCCAAATTGATGCCGGGCTTAGATGCACCTCTAATAGAGTTTCGAATTCGGTACTATTATATATCAACAAGACAAATTGGTTGGTTTTCAAATTTGTTTTCTTTAATTTTTTAGGGCCGAAATTGCAATAATTTTATCGGTCGATATCTCCGCATAGGCGTAGATAGCCCTCTCTGGGAGGGGCTTAGCCCCCCCAGAATAATTTTAGCCCCCCCAGAATTTTAATCATTCACATTTTTTTTTTTTAATTTAATGATTTCACTAATTTTTGCAACAATAAATAATAATATGTAATGAGTCTTTAGGGCTCGTTATGATTATTCAATGAGTCTTAAGGACTCGTAATGATTATTATATAAGATCTAATAGTTTTTCCCATTGAAAAATAGTCTGAATGATTGAAAAAAGTTTTTATATGAATCTGATGTTTTTGTCAGTAATAAAAACTTTACCGAATCTTAGGGTTTTACCGTCAGGAAAACATTTTAACTTCTTTGAATAAAAAAAGTTTCTAAATTCTAAGGGGGTTTTTTATAGACAAAAGTTATTGAAAGAAAGAATCTGAGAATTTTGACTAATAATCATCAACTTTTGCAATCATCAGAACTTTTCTTGAAAAAAATCATAGTAATCTAATGATTTTACTATAGGAAAAACATTAAAATCTTTCATTCTCAAAACATATCTATAGACATATCCTATAGGAGTTCTCATTTTCCGAAAAATCTACAGAATCAAAATTTAAAAAAAAAATATGAATTTTTAACCGCTTTCAGGGGGCATTCGTTTCTAGGACACCTAGACGCATGTTAAAGGGAACGCTTCAGGAATAGGTCTGGGTTTTCTATTAAAAAAAAAAATACCAAAAAAATTAAAAAAATATAGGGGGGGTTTAGCCCCCCCCAGAAATGTTGGCTTCCTACGCCAATGTATCTCCGTAATGAAAAAAGATATCTTAAGGATTGCAAAAGTAATTTGAAGAATAAGTGAAGTATTTTTAGATGTGCTGAACAAATTATACATCATAAAATAATTCTCGGTTTTATAAGGTCCCGAACATTGCGAATATCTGAGTTTATGCAGTACTGTCAATCGAAAATCTAAATATCTCAAAATAAGATAAATCACTTCTAAGGCCAGATTCGGATTAAGCGCATGAAAAACTATTAGAAAAATATATACATCCACATTTAATTAATAATTCCTATTAGCTAAACTAAATTATTAAAAACATCGATTTAATCTTAACAATTTCAAGTCTAAATATTACATAATAAATATTATACATTGTTAAACATATCGTTTTGGTTTTAATTATTATTAGTGTAAATACTAAAAAAAAAACTCTTAAAATCAATCCCAAAAAGTCATGAAATATGTACTTATCAAGAAGTGATGAAAAAATCACTTCTAAATCACCATATAAAAATTACATAATCACATCCAAAATGCCAAGAAATATATACTTCTAAAGAAGTGATGAAAAAAGCACTTCCATAAGGTCAAGTTATATTAACATCCCGATCACTACTTCAGAAGTTGTGATAAAGATGTTAATATATATGTACATACTAAACACTAGTGATATTGTGTGTCACGCCCATATAAAATTCATCAGTGTTTCAGCTGAAGAAGAAGTACATCTGGTTCATAAGTTGTGGTGAATTTTGTAGTGAATGGTAAGCTCTTTTTTTGCTGGGTAGTGATGTAGAATTTAATTACCTTTCACCCAGTACCACACACGAATGTGTAGGATAAAGTTCAGCTTTTGAATTAATCCTCACTTTTGGTACATTTCAACCCTCTGTGCATTGCTTGTAGAAAAAAATTTATGATTGTTAAAAAAATTTAATGGTTTTAAAACACTTTTAAAGTCGTGGCAAAAACCGCTTTGACAACGTTTTCAAAAAGTGTTTTTGGATTACTGGTATAAAAAATTTTATGATTGTAAGGAAAATTAAACAGCGGCCTAAAAACCTTTTTAATTAATGAAAAACTACAGTGGGACATAAAAAACTCGAGCTTTCAAAACCCTTCGGGTGTTTTTTCTACTAATGATCTATTGTTGTTTTTAGTTCTATTCAAGATACAAAATAGTGTTGCACAGTGTAGTTTATGTATGTAAAATAAATTTTCTTTTCGATTTTTTTTTAAATCTTATGCATGCTTTGTTTTTTTGTACGATTTTATTATTATTTTTTTTTGTAAATATTTTTTTTTTTAATTTTTTTAAATTCCCCGATTTTGAAATTGCCGTATATTACGTTTTTTTTACCATTATATATAAAACCATGAATTATTTTAAGTTAGTTTAAATAAATTTTATTTAGCATTAAAACAAAAATCTATATAATTCAATTATATTTTAAATTTTTTTAAACAAAATTTTAATTGTTTTGTGTTTTTTTTAATAAAAATAACTTTAAAAAACATGAACAAAACTAAAATATTCTGCATTTGTTTTTTTGTATCTAATGCTATCGAATATTTATGTAAATTTGTTATTAATTAAGTAGTTTTATAAAAATAATAATATTAATTTAATACATACTAAATATGTCAACATGAATTTTAAAAAAATAACAAACAAATCAGAAATTATTTACAATTTGTTTGTAATTGAATGTTATTGTATTGTGTGTTAAAAAACGATCAAATAAGTGTCAAGATTTTAAAAAATAAAATATCACTTGAAATATTAAAATTGTATTATTTTATTGTGCATTAAATGATTATACAGGGAACAGTGGGAGAAATGGCTATTTTTTTTTTAAATTAATTCATCCATTCAGTAAGTAATGGACCGAAACTCATTGGTTGAACGGGGGACGATTAGGACACAACATCTTAAAAAACCTTAAAAAAAAATTTTTTAGCGAAAAAAATTTTTTTTTTTCGCGGAAATTTTTTTTTTCGCGAAATTGGTTTATTATTATATTTTTAACCTACCTACAACATTTTATAAGTTTACATAAAAAATTAAAGAAGTTATAGGGTTTTGGCCGGAATATACCACTGTGCAGTGGGGCGAGAATCAAAGGTTGGGAACCATTGCCTTAGAGCAACAAAATGTATGACCGACCCACAATATTTTTTTAGTCCAAACATTTTCTCTGAACACACCTACCTCCTATTTTTACCGGTCCAATGGTTCGTCCGAGAGGGGTCATTAGTGAGACCGACCCCATTTATTTTTACCCTACAACATTTTTGTAAAACATACCTACGCCCTATCTCCACTCCCTAACCCTTAACCAACTAAGACCGTCTACAGAAGGTCATCACTAAAATGAATTTTTATCAAACTTAAAATTGTTTAAGCTTTAACCGCCAAAGAGACTTATTTTATGTTAAAATCTTTTATCAAATGGTGCCAGTTTGAACGTACTCTGAGAATTATTTATGATATATATAGACATTTCTGCGAAGATTTTTGTGAAAACATGTGCGAAAATTATTTAAGATTTTTGTGCAGATTAAAGTTTAAAAAAAATAACTTTTCAAAAGCTCAATCGTCTCGGGAATTTTTTTAGTATATTGCTTAAGATATCTCTTTGATAATTTATTGTCAAATTAATTTGGGGACAAATATTTTTGTTCAAATCGAGTGTTTTGTAAAGGCCGTCTGTAGACGGTCTTAGTGGTTAAGCTGAAAAAAAAATATCCCCAATGCCCGTCTTTGGATCACCTGAATTAATCGTATTTATTGTTGGCTAAGGTATTTTCGAAGCTTTAAGAATATGCCTCGAAAGAAGCGGAAGAAATCATGACTGCCAGCAAAAAAACTTCAAACTTTCTTCTATGAGTGATAAATAAATTGCTGATTTGATGGATTCAAAATTTAACTGAGGATGAATACAAAAGCTTTAATGATAGCACCGATGATCCAGATTACTGCTGCGACTAGTTTGAACCTGAAGATAATGCAATGATAGCCGATTTTTTGCAACCAATGGATTCCTCAACGTTTGTGAATGCAGTTAACTTGTCGACTAGTCGATTTCATTATTATAGGTTACGAGCTTTGGAACGAATCGATATAAAATTACAGAACACTTGAACACACAATTCAAAGTTGATCACGGATTTTGTCGATACATTGGAATATTAATTTTTATGTCGATTTTACGTTACTCAAACATTGATGCACTGGAGCGAATATGGATTGCGACACATACCACACAATATGCCGAAAAACAAATTTGAATATAAAAAGAAATATTTATCGATAAACGATGAATATAAAAAGGTTAAAAAAGGGTATTGCTGGACATGATCCCATTTTTAAAATCAGAAAAGTTGCGACTTATTTGAATGAGGGTGATAATTTAGCACAAAGACTCTTCAGAGATCCAGTTCAAAAGTTGAATCGTAAAGAAAAAAATCGTAAAGAAAAATCGAGTGACGATATTGATTGTCCACAAATAATGAAAGGTCTGATAACCTCTTATATGGGTCGCAATGGACACCAAATCCAGACAAAGGTTATGCAACCAGGCTACAACAAACGCATTCCTTTTTTGTCGGAGACTCAACGCTGTAAAAACCCAAACTTCAGATAATGATCAAAAGATATATGAATTTCGCTAGAGCGTTGCAAAAGAACCCTGTGCTTTTGTTTAAAAACGATCCGTTGGTTGTCCATCATTCACCGCAGGACCAACCACCAGTAATGGAATAGGTAAAGACTTAGCCTTTGGAAAGTGTGAGATTCGACGAAATTTATCATTTTCTGATTTGGGTGGTTCTAAGAAGTCGTGTTAACTGTCGGCCAAACAAAATCACACCTGACATACTGCTGACACTCCCTTTTAGAAATTGCTGACATCTTCATATAATTTTTCCAATATCCCAAAGAAAAAGTCAGAAGTTGGTCAGCAGTGCTCCACAAATGCTTTTAGACAACGATGACCAACTGCTGACTTTTCCTTGAGGACATTTGTAAAAATTTTATGAATTTTATAAAGGTCAGCAGTAGGTTAGGAGTGGTGTAGCATGAGTAGACAGGCTGGTCCATAGCTATACCCATCGGCGTATACAGAGAGAACAACAAAAATATTTTTTACATATGTATTGGAAAACACAAAGCACACGAAAAAAACAACAACATTTTTTTAGTTGTTGTTGTTGGGCCCTGAAAAAACAGTCCTGCATACGCCGTTGGCTATACCACATGTGCCTTCAGCGACGAGGATAAAACGCGTTAGTCCATTAACTATCACAAAATCCTTTACTGCGATTTATTAAAGATTCTCGAGTTCAGATTTGCTTAATATTTTTTTGCCATATAGGAATAAGAATTTTGTGTTACTCCAAAGCAAAAATCTGTTTTAAAAAGTATCACCAAAACGAATGAATTATTAGTATTTACCTGTTTTAGTCAATCAGCTTTACCACAAGAAAATAAAATAAATTTAAAATGAGCTTTTAATTTTATTTCCATACAAATTGTTTTTGTTTTTAAAATCGACTTTCAAAAAATGTATAGAAAATTTGAAATTTAAAATAAAACTTTTGTTAAAATAGACTTTTTGTTTTCTTGTGGTAAGGGCCAATGTGTTTAAATTTTTACTTTAAATAAAATTGAATTTGTCGAAATCGAATTATACAGATTATGTTTTATTTTTTTTCATCTAGCCCCACCGTCTACAGACGGTCTTTCATTTTTCTCACCTGGAGCTTTCAAATGAAACTTTTTTGACAAACGGACTTCAGATTCGTGTTTTTCAGTCCAAATTCATGCTAGAACCAAAATTATAATAACAGAATAACTCGTATTTCGATTCCAGTGGGTTAAGGGCTAAGTAGGCTCCCATTCAAAATTTCATTTTTATAAAATTTGCTCCAACTGTTATTTGGATGAGAGCCTACTTAGGGAGTGGAGATAGGGCGTATGTATGTTTTAAAAAAATATTGTAGGGTGAAAATAAATGGGGGTCAGTCTCACTAATGACCCCTCTCGGACGCACCATTGGACCGGCAGAAGCTGATTAAATAAAACAAATTTAAAAAAAATAAAAAAAATTGTATGGGGACCGCCTTAACAGTTAAGGATAGAGGGTAGGTGTGTTCAGAGAAAATGTTTGGACTAAAAAAATATTGTGGGTTGGTCATACATTTTGTTGCTCTAAGGGCACTATTAGGGCAGTTAGAGCGGTTGGAGCAAATTTTAAAAAATGTCGTTTTGTGTGGGAGCTCCCTTAGCAATTGGAGATAGGGCATTAGTTTGCTCCACAGAAATGTTAAGATGTAAAAATTAATGGGGGTCGGTCTAGGAAATGATCCCTCTATGACGCACCATTGGAGCAGTTGAATTGATTGTGAGATTGGAAAATTACAATAAAATTTTTTCAAAAATTTTCAAAAATAGTAATAATCGTTATCCCACGATCCTTCTGGGCAAAAAATTTGTAGAATCGATAGAAGTTTTACACAAAAAAATTTCAAAAAAATCGAAGAGTACGAACATTTTCAAAAATGAGATTTTAATTTTAAAACTTAAAAATCGCATACTAGAGCGCTTTTAAGAATTTTTAGGGATTTTTTTTTAGAAAGTACTTAAAAAAACAAAAATTAAAAAAAAAAAAAAATGAAATTTGGACCATTATTGAAGAAGTTATGAGTAAAAGAAGTTTGAGTAAAGGAACAAACTACCAATTTTTAAAAATTCGATATCTTTTGAACGGGTCATCAAAAAAATCTGAAAATTTACCACGAAGGAGTTTTCGAAGGGTACTAACGACTGTAAACAAATTGGGAAAATCTATAAAAAAAAAGTTTTTCAAAGTGTCCGATTTTACATGGAATGCCCCATATATAAAAGAGTAACGTGATTGACTGACTGACTCATCATCGCCCAGCCCAAACCGCTGAAGCTAGAGACTTGAAATTTGATCCAGCCTTACTGGATCTATATTCCGGGAGGTTAATATACAGTCCAAATTTCAAGTATCTGTGACCATTATTTCAGGAGATATAAAAAGTACCAAAAGTACAGTTTTTTACCCTTTTTACCCCCTTAAAACTGTACTTTTGGTACTTTTTATATCTCCTGAAATAATGGTCACAGATACTTGAAATTTGGACTGTATATTAACCTCCCGGAATATAGATCCAGTAAGGCTGGACTTTTGCCAATGTTGATTCTAAGGGGGTAAAAAGGGTAGAAAACTGTACATTTGGTACCTTTTATATTTCCTTAAATAATGGTCCTAGAAACTTGAAATTTGGAATGTAAGTTCAGCTTCCGGAATATAGATCCACTAAGGCTGGATTTTTGCCAATGTTGATTCTAAGGGGGTAAAAAGGGTAAAAAACTGTACTTTTGGTACTTTTTATATCTCCTGAAATAATGTTCATAGAGAATTGAAATTTGGACTTATGTTCACCTCCCGGAATAAAGATCCAATAAGGCTGGACCAATGTTGATTCTAAGTGGGTAAAAAGGGTAAAAAACTGTACTTTTGGTACCTTTTATTTTTTAAATAATGCTCCTAGAAACTTGAAATTTGCAATGCAGGTTCACCTCCCGGAAAAATATTCGCTAAGGCTGAGTTTTTGCCAATGTTGATTCTACGTGGTAAAAAAGTGTACCTTTGGTACTTTTTTTTCATTTACTGGAATAATGGCCATACAAACTTAAAATTTGGAACGTAAGATCCTTTGCTAAAAAAAACAAATTTTTAAAATTTGGATTCTAGGGGTAAAAAGTGCACTTTTTGTTAGTTCTTAAAATAATGGGCATAGAAACTTGAAATTTTGAATGTAGAATCATTCAGTGAAAATGAAAATTCTGGAAAAAGTACTTTTTGGAAATTGCGCATCATAGTACCATACCTTTTATAAAAGGTACCGCTTCTAAAATGTACCTTTTATAAAAAGTACCTTTTATAAAAAGTACTTTTATAAAAAGTACCTTTTATAAAAAGTACCTTTCATAAAAGTACCTTTTATAAAAGTACTTTTTATGAAAAGTACCTTTTATAAAAGTACCTTTTATAAAAAGTACCTTTTATAAAAAGTACCTTTTATAAAAAGTACCTTTTATAAAAAGTACCTTTTATAAAAAGTACCTTTTATAAAAAGTACCTTTTATAAAAAGTACCTTTTATAAAAAGTACCTTTTATAAAAAGTACCTTTTATAAAAAGTACCTTTTATAAAAAGTACCTTTTATAAAAAGTACCTTTTATAAAAAGTACCTTTTATAAAAAGTACCTTTTATAAAAAGTACCTTTTATAAAAAGTACCTTTTATAAAAAGTACCTTTTATAAAAAGTACCTTTTATAAAAAGTACCTTTTATGAAAAGTACCTTTTATAAAAAGTTCCTTTTATAAAAAGTACCTTTTATAAAAAGTACTTTTATAAAAAGTACCTTTTATAAAAAGTAACTTTTATAAAAGTACCTTTTATAAAAAGTACCTTTTATAAAAAGTACCTTTTATAAAAAGTACCTTTTATAAAAAGTACCTTTTATAAAAAGTACCTTTTATAAAAAGTACCTTTTATAAAAAGTACCTTTTATAAAAAGTACCTTTTATAAAAAGTACCTTTTATGAAAAGTACCTTTTATAAAAAGTTTCTTTTATAAAAAGTACCTTTTATAAAAAGTACTTTTATAAAAAGTACCTTTTATAAAAAGTAACTTTTATATTTCCTGAAAATATGGTCCTAGAATCTTAAAATTTGTAATGTAGGAGAATTATGGAAATTCCGATTCTTAGTTGGGTAAGATGGAATGTAGTATCCTCCGGTGAAGAAAAAAATATTCTGGAAAAGGTAATTTTTGGAAATTCCGTTTCTAACGGGGGTAAGAAAGTGTACTTTTGGTACTTTTTTTTGTTCCTATAATAATGAACTTAGAAGCTTGTGTTTTGGAATGTAGGGTCCTTCATTGAAAAAAATATTCTACTAAAGTATTTTAAAAAAATTTCGTTTCTAGAAGTGTAAAAATTTTTTTTTTGGTACTTTTTAAATGAAACTTACATGGAACGAAAGAAGATGGAATTGGAAATGAAATGGAGTAGAACGGGGGACGAAATGGAATAGAGCAGGGAACAGAATGATACTTTTTAATTAAATTATTCGTATTTAACTTTTTTTACTCCATATTTTTTCTCTCTAAATGTTTTTTCACTCAAACTTATTTGCAATTTCTTTTTTCACTGAAATATTTATTCACTCAAAATCCAAAATTCCGATATAAGGGCTCGAAAATTGCCAATATCTTTTTTCACCGGAACGAACATGATAACGCACCAGCGAAGATATTCAAATATTAATGTTCAAATAAATTATTAATTGAAATATTATTTTATGAAAGATTTAAACGTCCACAAGTAAATAAAATAAAGACTACAAAGAGGATTTTTTTTAAATCGGTAGAGTAATCCTGATCTTTCTATTATCCGGTATTCAATACAACCGGTAACGAAGTACCGGGATGGTAAGCTAGTTAGTAAATATAATGTCTGGCATGACATATTTTTTTATAATATTCAAAAATCCAAAACTTTGATCGCGGGAGCCGCGGGGTTAATCTTAACCGATTGACTTCAAATTTGTACCACATAATTTTTAGGTCTAGCAGAATAAAATTTGTCCAGCCATTTGGGAAAATCAAAAGTTGAAGAAAAAATGCCACTCTATTGTACATATTTAATATTTTTTGACGTTTTCAAACGGCTTTGAGAAAAATAAAAACTTTAGTGGGCTATAAAAAAAAACATTAGCTAAATTTTGATAGTCTTCTTTCATTTATTATTTTTTTTTACAAATACGTGCTACTCAGTGTAATTAAAAATTGACACAATTGTTTGAGGTTAATTTACACAAGTTAGCAAAAAAATCCAACTTTGGTAAATTTTTCAAACTTAGTAAAATTGGGATCCTCAAGTTGTATATGCTCAATTTCAGTTACTTTAATGCGAGTACCACTTCTTGAGAATACTTTCATGCCAATAATATTTTCCAAAACATTTTCACACTTGTAGTTAAAAGAACAAAAATAACGGCCATCGACAGCAAATGCAAAGGCATCTTTCTGAAATAATATGCCAAGTTTAAATGTTTTATTGAATTTAAAAGGAAATCCGCCAGTATATTCCTCAGCTCCATAACTAAAACAAATAACAAGAAAATTATTAATATTTTGTCTTTTTTTAAAAACAAAAAAAAAATAACTTACACAAAAGAAAAATATTTTCCAATATCTGGTCTATGTTTCAAATGATTTCGTACCACAAGTTGATTAAAATATCTAACATTGAAGTGTAATTCTTGGGTCTCATTGTGTGAATGCTTAAAATTTATAAAAAAATCTCCAGTTCGTCTGCCATAAGCTCGGGCTGTCATAACAATCAAATGTCCCGGTTGAAATTTAATCGGTATATCATTGCTAAATTCCAAATAATATGGATAGGGTTCTTTGAACGTTGATGTTGGCCAAGGACTAGGGTATAATTGACGATGATCCACTTGTCTTACATGTTGTACATCACCACAAATTTCTATCGATTGTAATTCATTCAATGGCATATTATAGTCGTATGTTGTAAAGGATTTTTCATTTATGGAAATATGAAATTTATCATCACCTGCCACCAAATAGATCTGGAAAAAATTTCCCAGTAACTTTGAAGTCGGAAATTGTTTGTTGATTTCTTTGGTGTCATTATAATGACAAGATCTTAAACAGATCTTGTCAATATTGAAATATATTCTTATGTGTAAGCCGATATCGTTATATTTCGGATCATGAGATAATAATGATATATCCAACCTGAAAGAGATGTTTTAAAAAATTTAATATGGAATAACATATGACCTTCTAAATTTTTTGGAGACGATGTGTTTATAATTTTTTGAAAATGCATAACACTGTGCAACATGAATTTGTATCTTGAGCGACACCAAAATAAAAAAGAGGAAGTAGACTACACCGAAAGAATTATTTTTTATAATAAACTTATGAAATTTTTAATTATGCTACAATTTCTTTAATACAATTTATGAAAATTCCGATTACTAGTCTAGTTCGAGGCCCAAAAAATATATTTATGATATTCTCATAATGGACAGTTTATTTATTGCTTTACAAAAATAACTCATCTAATGGTATATCTGCACATATCTGTTTCACCCTTACTAAGGGATCATCAGCAGATTTTAAAGAATCATTGGGTACGTTCAGCAGAGAAAGCTGCTACTCAGCTGCTCCTCAACATTCTGCTGAACGGTTTAATTTTTGACATTTCAGTCAACATGTTGAGTGAGCGCTTCTCATCACTGGTAGCGTACAAAAATTATGCTACCTTTGATCACAAACTGATAAATAAGCTGTTTTGTTGAAATTATTTTTTTTTTGACGTTATTTAATGAAATAAACAAAAAAATCATAAAAAAGTATTTTCCACAGAAAAAATAAATGAAAATATAAAAAAAAACATTAATTTGTTCCAATATTTTAAAACATTCATAAAAAATGCGTTCAGCAGAATCAACTAATCAAAACATGCTACATCTCAACTGTTGAGTAGCAGGTTTCTCTGCTGAACACGCTCATTGTTGGTCAATCACACACCAAACCGTTCGGAAGTGGTTTCAAAATATTCCTCCAAAAATTTAAAACAAAATAATTTTTCGGAATAAAGCCTCTTCCATGCAATTAATTTCCACTTTATTTTTTTAAATTAATTTTATTCCGAAAAAAAAAACAAGTGAGAGTATTAAATTCGGCTGGGCCAAATCTTTTATGCCCTCCAAAATGTAAAATTTTTTTTTTTTTTTAAATTTCAGGTGCGTTTTTTTGGGGGGTTTAGGGATTTTGATGGGAGACGTGGGGGGACACCTTCAACTTCCTATAGATGTTATCTAATGGATTTATTATAATTTTTGCTGGTATTTAATCCAATTAATCATTAAAATACTTTTTTTATATCCACGCGCACAAAAGGGGGCGGGTCAAACGTTTTTTTTTTATATTTTTAATCCGCTGGGTCCACATGCAGGGTTTTAAGCTTCCACTGACATAAAAATTTTGCATTTACTTAAAAAAAGTACAAAAACCCATGCAAAAATACCGTTTTTCAGAGGTTGGTTAAGTTCTCCAAGGTTGAAATTTTTTCCCCTTGGTCAGATTTTACCCATTTCCGAAGTCTAGCTTTGGAAGTCTAGCTCTTTTATTTTGGACTGTATCGTGTCCTCTACAGACGGACGGACGGACATCACTAGAATGTTTTAGAATCGATCACTGATCAATAATATATATGGGGCATTCCACTTTGAGGATTTTTTTTTTTAGATTTTCTTAATTTGTTAACAGTTTTTAGTACCCTTTGAAAACTCCATCGTGGTAAATTTTCAGATTTTTTTGATGATCCGTTCAAAAGATATCGAATTTTTAAAAATTGGTAGTTTGTTCCTTTACTCAAACTACTTTTACTCATAACTTCTTCAATAATGGTCCAAATTTCAATTTTTTTTTTCAAAATTTTTGTTTTTTTTACGTACTTTTTAAAAAAAAACTTTTTAAAAAATTACAAAAATTAAAAAAATTGTATGGGGACCGCCTTAACAGTTAAAGATAGAGGGACGGTGTGTTCAGAGAAAATGTTTGGACTAAAAAAATATTGTGGGTTGGTCATACATTTTGTTGCTCTAAGGGCACTAATAGGGCAGTTAGAGCGGTTGGAGCAAATTTTAAAAAATGTCGTTTTATGTGGGAGCCTCCTTAGAAATTGGAGATAGGGTATCAGTTTGTTCCAAAGAAATGATAAGACGTAAAAATTAATGGGGGTCGGTCTTATAAAGGACCCCTCTATGACGCACCATTGGAGCAGTAGAAATGATTTTAAGATTGGAAAATTTGCCCTCCTGGGCAAAAAATTTGTAGAATCGATAGAAGTTTTACACAAAAAAATTTAAAAAAAATCGAAGAGTTCAAACATTTTCAAAAATGAGATTTAAATTTTTAAACTTAAAAATCGCATACTAGATCGCTTTTAAGAATTTTTTGGGATTTTTTTTTTAAAGAACGTAAAAAAACAAAAATTTTGAAAAAAAAAAATTTGAAATTTGGACCATTATTGAAGAAGTTATGATTAAAATAAGTTTGAGTAAAGGAACAAACTACTAATTTTTAAAAATTCGATATCTTTTGAACGGGTCATTAAAAAATCTGAAAATTTACCACGAAGGAGTTTTCAAAGGGTACTAAAAACTGTAAACAAATTGGGAAAATCTAAAAAAAAAAGTTTTTCAAAGTGTCCGAAGTGTTGATGCGGAATTGAGTCTGTGACATGCCCCAATATTTCACATTTTTCACAAGTTTGATGAGAAATACTATTATGAAGTTATTTGTGTTGTGAAACGCATTTTGGACCTTCATGGATTGTTTCAAAACTTAGCTCTCCACTATTTACATATGTAATTTAAAAAAAAAATAGTTGTGGCAAAGATTCTACTTGTAATTCGAAATGATTAAATAAAATTTGAAAAAAACACTAGTAAACATTGAAAATGCGACTGGGACACGACCTTTTACACTTGATTACAAATGTTCTGCTACACCCTAAAAAAATGAGTCCAGTTTCCTACTATAAATTGGGTAAATTTCAACAATTTCAAAAAATATACTACTATAAATTGAGTAAATTTCCAATATTTTTAAGTGGGATTAGCAATTTGTGTAAATTTATCTAATTTATAGTTGGAAACTGAAATCATTTTAATTAGAGTGTAGTTAAAAACCCGGTCTCCAAACGTTTCCATCACATCAAATTTTTGAGAAAATTTAGGTCAAAGTTCAAAAAAATCGTTCAATTTCTATCACGTTTCGATTTTGAGATATTCGCTGTTTAAAAATAAAAAAAACATACACTCAGAAAATTATGGAAGTTACTACATATTATTTGTTTTTATATTTTACAGTAGTTAGTTGTTTTCAACTACAAATTCAGTTATTTTTGTATGAAAAATATCAAACAACTATTTCTGTTAGTTATTTTAAGTCGTTTTTTTTTTGAATAACTAACAAAAAAGTAGTGTAATGTAGTAGCAGTTATTTAAAGTAGTTAATTTTATTTTTTTTATCTCTGAAAAATTTTCAAATTTCCAAAAAAAAAAAGTTTTTTTTATTTTTCACAACTTAAAAAAAAAAACTTGGAAAAAATTTGGTCTTAATTTTTTTGAAAAATTTTTACTACATATTAGTTGTTTTGACTACAAATGTTTTTTACTACATAAGTCAGTTGTTTTTTGTCAGTTAAAATAACTAATATTGTTAGTTGATTTAACTGAGAAAGTAGTTGACCCCAAAACAACTTACAAAGTAGTTATTTTAATTGACATTTTCAGTTGATTTTACTAACATAATTTTTTGAGTGTAATGCACTTTTGGTGGTCCACTGTTACAGATTATTCCAAAAATATGACTTGATTTCATATAAAATGGACCTCCTGATTCCAAAACTGCAATCCAAATCGTTCTACCATGTTCCGTTTTGAGTTATTCGCGTTTAAAAATTTTTCCACGCGAAAATCTCAAAGGCGAATATCTCGAAAACGGAACATGCTAGAAAAATTTGGATTGCAGTTTAGGAATCAGGAGGTACAGTTTATAACAACAGTCGACCCCCAAGAGGGCGAAATTTTTAGTTTTTTTTTACTTTTTAACAGCGAATATCTTAACAACGGTACGTGTTAGAAAGAAATTGATGGCAGACTTAATTTCAGGAGAGAATCAGTTGGATATTTTACTGGGAGGTTTTTAGTTGTCGAACAGTGTTATTTTTCAGCAAAAACTCGAAAACAGGATCAGCTAGGATTTTCGCAAGAAGCATAATCGGTTTACAAATTACAGAAAAAACACATAAACACACAGTGAAACCTTAAAAAAATATTTGTACATAAAAACAATGGCATTGAAGTCACCTTTCAAGGGAAGTTTGGAGAAACAAAATTGGTCCACACATTACAGAAAAATTGCATAACACAGGTAGTGCTCTAAAGTGCATATAACTCATGAACATACAAAGGCTGTATAAACAGAAAAACCTTGGTATTGACGTCACCTTTCATGGGAACTTTGCAGAAACAAAATCTGTTCACGCATTACAGAGAAAACGCATTACAAACACAATGTAACTTATTTTTATTTTAGAGTTAATTTTGAAAATTTGATCTGCGGGTATCATCATTTTTTTCAAGGATTTAGGGGAGGTAAAAATAATGCCGGTATTTTTTTGGAAACATTTTCAAACTTGGGTTGGTTCAAAGCATCTGAAATCGCGGATTTTTAGATGCTTTTTTTGCAAAGCAAAAACGGTTAAATATATTGAAATCTGATTGTACCAGTCGGTTCTTCACCAAAAAATAATACAATGGACGTTTTTTGAACTCTTAAAATCAGTTCCAAAAACCCACCACAGGGGCGGATATATAATGTTTTTATTTTTTTAAAATTATTTTTTAAATAAAAGTGCATTTTGAGCTCAACAAAATGGTACCAAAGTTTCGGTTCTATCACAACCCGTTTGAAGTTATAAGCTCTTAAAAATGGACAAAAACAGGTTTTTTGAGAACTTTGACTTAAATTTTTTCGAAAACCCGACGTGATAGAAAAATTTTAAAATTCAGGATCAGCATCGAAATTTTAATCGAAAACGAGTGGTAAGATTCCAAAAATACAATAATGTACAAAAAAAAGTTTTTTTGTGAGCTTTGACCTTCATTTTCTCAAAAAATCAGACTTGCAATATATTCAACCGTCTTTGCTCTGCAGAAAAATTACCACAAAATCCGCGATTTCAGATGCGTTGAACCTCGCCAAGGAGCGAAAATTTTTCAAAAAAAAAAATACGGGCATTCTTTTTATCTCCCCTAAATCGTTCAAAAAAATTATGATATGAGTGACTGACTGACTGATTCATCACCGCCCAACCCAAACCGCTGGAGCTAGAGACTTGAAATTTGGACTGTAGGTTCACCTCCCGGAATATAGATCCACTAAGGCTGGATCTTTTCCAATGTTGATTCTAAGGGGGTAAAAAGGGTAAAAAACTGGACTTTTGGTACTTTTTATATCTCCTGAAATAAAGGCCATAGCGACTTGAAATTTGGACTGTATGTTCACCTCCCGGAATGTGTATCCACTAAGGCTAGATTTTTGCCAGTGTTGATTCTAAGGGGGTAAAAAGGGTGAAAAACTGTACTTTTGGTACTTTTTATATCACATTAAATAATGGTCATAGAGCCTTGAAATTTAGACTGTATGGAATATACATCGTGGAATATACATAGATCCATTACCGTCCAACCTGAATCAAATTACGTCGCGTAAGGCGTAACGCCCAATAATTTTTCGTTTCTAATATTTAAATGTGAGTTACCTAAATCAAACGGACGTAAAAATTTAAAATTTGATGTGTTTGTTTTTGTTTTTTTTTACGTCTTGCGCTACGCATTTGATTCTGGTTCGACCCTTAAGGCTGGATTTTTGTCAGTGTTGATTCTAAGGAGGTAAAAAGGATAAAAAACTGTACTTTTGGTACTTTTTATATCTCCTGAAATAATGGTCATAGCGACTTGAAATTTGGACTGTTTGTTCACATCCTGGAATATAGATCCAGTAAGGCTGGATTTTTGCCAATGTTGATTCTAAGGGGGTAAAAAGGGTAAAAATCTGTTCTTTTGGTACTTTTTATATTTCCTTAAATAATGGTACTAGAAACTTGGAATTTGCAATGTAGGTTCACCTCCCGGAAAAAAGATTCACTAAGGCTGGGTTTTTGCCAATGTTGAATCTACGGGGGTAAAATGGGTAAAAAAATGTACTTTTGGTACTTTTCTTTATTTACTGAAATAATGGTCACATAAACTTGAAATTTGGAATGTAGGATCCTTTTCTAAAAAAACAATATGGATAAGATACTTTTTTGAAAATTTGAATTCAAAAGGGGGATAAAAGCGGTGAAAAGTGTACTTTTGGTACTTTTTTTATTTCCTAAAATTATGGTCATAGAAACTTAAAATTTGGAATGTAGGATCCTGTGAAAAAAACATTCTGGAAAAAGTACTTTTTGGAAAATGCGTTACTAAGGGGGAACCTTTTATAAAAAGTACATTTTAACAAAGTACCTTTTATAAAAAGTACCTTTTAACAAAGTTCCTTTTAACAAAGTACCTTTTAACAAAGTACCTTTTAACAAAGTACCTTTTATAAAAAGTACCTTTTAACAAAGTACCTTTTATAAAAAGTACCTTTTATAAAAAGTACCTTTTATAAAAAGTACCTTTTATAAAAAGTACCTTTTATAAAAAGTACCTTTTTTAAAAAGTACCTTTTTTAAAAAGTACCTTTTATAAAAAGTACCTTTTACAAAAAGTACCTTACATAAAAAGTACCTTTTATAAAAATACCTTTTATAAAAAGTACCTTTTATAAAAATTACCTTTTACAAAAAGTACCTTTTATTAAAAGTACCTTTTATAAAAAGTACCTTTTAAACAAGTACCTTTTATAAAAAGTACCTTTTTTGAAAAGTCGTTTTATAAAAGGGACATTTTATAAAAAGTACCTTTTATAAAAAGTACCTTTTCTAAAAAGTACTTTTTATAAAAATTACCTTTTATAAAAATAACCTTTTACAAAAAGTACCTTTTACAAGAAGTATCTTGTAATAAATGTACCTTTAATAAAAATTACCATTTGTAAAAATTACTTTTTGTAAAAAAAAAAACATTCTAGGAAAAGTACTTTTTGAAAATTCCTTTTCTTAAGGTGTAAAAATAGTACTTATGGTACTTTTTATATATCCTTAAATAATGATGATAGAAACTTGATATTTGGAATGTAGGATCCTTAAGTGGAAACAAATTCTTTAAAAATTAATTTTTGAAAATTCCTTTTCTTAGGGGGTGGAAGGGGTAAAAATTTAAACTTTAGGTACGTTCTTATTTCCTGAAATAATGGCCCTAGGATCTTGAAATTTGTAATGTAGGATCATTCGGTAGAAAAACATTCGGGAAACAATACTTTTTGGAAATTCCGCTTTTTAGTAGGGTAAAATGGCTAAAAAAGTGTACTTCCGGTAATTTTGATATTTTCTGACGTAATGGTTAAAATTTTGGATGTAAAATCCTTCGGTGAAAACCAAAATTTTGGGAAAAGTACTTTTTGGAAATTCCGTTTCTTAACGGGGTTAAAAAGCAATGTTTTTAAAACCCTTGGGGAGTTTTGGCCTACTGGAAGTATACTTTCATATTTTCTTAAAAAGTTGTTGCACAGTGTTATTAATCAAATACATACCATTTAGCATTATCAGTAGATTTAACAACAATTTCTAATGCATGTCCAAAGCATAAGTGATGCGCTAGATCACCTTTAAAATCTGTTTTAGCAGAGTCCATGTTTATTTCAAATGTTTATTAGTCACTGACAATTGAATTTCTATAAATATTTGAGCTCTCAATGTATTTGCTATTCACTGAAGAAATTATTTTTATTTAAAAGAATATGTAATTGAAATATATTTAGGGTTATTTTCAATACGATGATTTAAAGTCGATTTTTCGACAAAATTATTTCACCAATTTTCCACAGGATAATAAATTACAATCCGTTTTTTTCTTTCCGACTTTTTTTCGACTTTAAAATCTTTTTACAATTCTATAAACTTTGAATAAATTGTATTACTTATTTGTTCAATTAAGAATGTTTTTTATAGAACTTTTCACTCTCAATGTATTTAATTAACTGAAAACTATTTTTGTTTATCGTTTATAAAATCAACTCTTAAGAATTGCGTTTTACTATTTTATATTAATTTCGCAACAACACTTTGTATTTAGTTTTTAATCAATATTGTCACTCTCTCATACAGAATTCAGTATCTGTCTGTAAATTTTTGAATAGATTTTGGGAAAACCCCAATGCAATGCAATTGCAATGGGATTTTTTAATTAAAAAATCCAAACTGAAATTCTGTAAAGCCAAAATAAAATTAAAAAATTCCAAATGAAATTTAAGCAAGTAAAACGTTTCAATTTTTATTGGCCAAATCCATGGTCCAATAGTAGCATGTACGATCATTAGAATTTTTTTGTCAATAGGGTCTACCTATTAAAGTCAAAATTATGGTTTTCGAGATATCGCTATTTGAAATTTCCAAAAACATTGCGGTTTTTTTCTACGTTCAAGAAATTAAAAAAAAAAAAAAAATCAAAATTCCTTTTCCTTGACTCTTTCATAAATCTTTAGACAGTCTTTCATTTAAACTTAATTTTAGCCAAATCCGATCAATTTAACCCGTGGTTCCCGTCGATTAAAGTTTTGGATTTTTAAAATATTTCCGCCCATATTTTGGATTTTTGAAATATAAAAAGATAAAAAATATCTCGCGATACACTATTTTTTAAAATTTTGGCGTGTTAATTATGGTTATCAATTTTCTGAAATCGTTCAAGCGATTTTCAAGATATCGTCATTTGAAATTTACCAAAAAATTTATAAAAATGGCGGTTTTTTTTTTAAGAAAATTCCAAAATTATTTTTCACTGAGTATATCATAGAGTTTGAGACATATTTTCATTTAAACTTAATTTGACAGAAATCAGAACTTTTTAACCGATTGCGCACTTCGATCAAAGTTTAGAGTTTTTGGTAAAAATTTTCTAAAAAATCATCTAATCATGTTAAGATTCATATAAATAAATGTCTCCTTATTGCAAAATAATAATGCTGACAATGCTATGAACAATGCAATAAACCAATTTCATCGTCATACTGCAAAATGCCATTTGATTCCTCTATTTGTTGACTTAAAAATAAGCCAAAATAAAACCCACGGTTAGTCATTTGCAGGGATAGGATTTTATGCACTAAAAAACTATGTTTTTGGCGCCTAAAATATGCACTAAAAAGTCTTGAAATATGCACTAAAAATCTTAAAATATGCACTAAAAATCATAAATATCCACTTTTTTTTTTACTTTTATTAAAAAAAAACGTAAAATTTGAATTCAGTCTGTATAAAATGTTATTAAAAAATAAAAATTACCTAGAAAAAATTAAAAATTGCTGAAAAAAACAAATTATAAAAAAATCTTAAAAATAGCTAAAAATACTAAAAACTAGCTAAAAAAATTTATACAAAATATGACCTATAAATATGCACTTATAGCGAAATAGTAGCAAAGTATGCAAATATATGCATTTAAAGCAATATATGCAAAAATATGCACTAACGAATCGATGCCATTTTAATTAAAGCTAATTCTTTGATTCGCAAAGATATCTTGTTTATGCTGTTCTGCGACCAAAGGGGAAAACATGCATTTGCATGAAAGTCCTCTCCTTTGTCATTTGCAATAATCTTGAAGTCGTACATTTGCAATGTTTGCATTAATAAAATATTTATGTTTATATGTTTGTACATATTTAGTAATTAATTGATTAGCTCAGTAAAAACTTGGTAATAAGTCCCCATTACCGTGTGCATTCTATGTAATGAGGACTCGTTACTTGCTCGATTACTTCTTGGTAACAAATAATGAGTTACCGATAACCTCATACAGAAGCGGTTACTGGTAAATACGATGTAAGCGTCCAACCTGAATCAAATTACGTCGCGTAAGGCGTAACGCCCAATAATTTTTCGTTTCTAATATTTAAATTTGAGGTACCTAAATCAAATGGACGTAAAAATTTCAAATTTGATGTGTTTGTTTTTGTTTTTATACCCTCCACTCTAGTGATAGAGGGTATATATAAGTTTGTCATTCCGTTTGTAACACCTCGAAATATTGGTCTAGGACCCCATAAAGTATATATATTCATGATCCTCAATCGATTTTAAGACGATCTAGCGATGTCCGTCCGTCCGTTCGTCCGTCCGTCTGTCTGTCTGTCTGTCTGTCTGTCTGTTGAAAACACGCTAACTTTTGAAAGACTACACGGAGGCTCCTGAAGTTTGGCATATATGTTGGGCATTTACCTGGTCAGGTTGGTATTGCAATCCAGTGAAATCGGTCCAGTGGTTCAAAAGTTATGAGCAAAAGACTGAATTTCGGCAAGGGTTTTTCGTGAATTTATGAGATAAAAAGCACTATAACTTTCGAAAATCAACTCTGAGGATGCTGAAGCTTGGCATATATATTTTTCGTTCCTCCAGCCTAGTTCGTATTGAATTTCACCCAAATCGGTCCAGTAGTTCAAAAGTTATTAGCAAAACCGTGAATATCAGATTAGCTTCACCTTAAATTCACGTGGTGAAAACCCGTTCAACCTGTTTTAAAACCACCTGTTTAAAACCATAAGTCACAAAAATATTTTAAAACGTATTTTTGTCACTCAAAAATATTTTTATACCAAAACAAAAAAAAAAATACACTCGAAAAAAATTTTACACTCAAAAAAAATTTTACACTCAAAAAAAAAATTAGTATTTTTTTTTTTAATGTAAAATTCGAAAAAATTTTACACTCAAAAAAAATTTTACATTCAAAAAAAAATTAGTATTTTTTTTTTTCAAAAATTACTAAAATATTTCTAATCATAACTGTTATTTTTTTCACGTTAGAAAATTTACTATCACTTAAAATGGGCATTGTGGAGGGTATTCATAGATTTGGCAAAGTCGAATTTAACTTTTCTACTTGTTTTTTTTACGTCTTGCGCGACGCAATTTGATTCTGGTTCGACCCTAAAATATCTGATAAGTTGTCTAAATATTTTTTTTTTTTTAAATAAAAAAAATTTTAAGAAAATTTAAAAAAACATGCATATTTAGATTAAAAATATTAAGGTCGCTGTTCCAAAAAATGCCTGCGAATTTTGTACTCTTGCCCAAAACATTAAATCATGATAATGTTTTGCAGAAGATTTGGGTGTACTTGCCAAAGCAACGTTTTTTTTAGAAAAAATAATATTATATTACTTTGCTATTCCATGCAAAACGAATTGAAATCAGTCGAGGACCCCATTGAAAAAACCAAAAGAGCTGTACATTTCGTAAGTGAGTGCAAAAATAAGTGCAAAAAAGTGTTTTTACATTTTGGAGAGTATGAAAGATTCGGCACCAAAGAATATACCACTATCACTTGTTTTATGTACATTTGATAAACAAATGGAATATTTTTATGCGAAAAGCTTAGACTTGGTGGAAAAGTAGTTTTTGTAACAAAAATTATTTTTTTTCACGAAAAACAAAATTATGTTAAAAAAAATTTAATGAACCCAAAATGTTTGGTGAACAAAAATTTTGATGAAAAAAAGTTTTTGATGAATTTTTTTGATGAAAAGAAAAATGTTTTGATGTAAAAAAAATTGATGAAAAAAAAAAATTTTGGTGGGAAAAAAATTGATAATAAAAAATTAGATAAAAAAATTTGATGAAAAAAAAATGATAAAAAAAATATATTTAAGAGAAAAAAAAAAAATTGATGAAAAAAAAAATTAATGAAAAAAAAAAATTTTTGAAAAAAAAAATTATGAAAAAAAAATTGATGAAAAACAAAAATTTATAAAAAAAAAATTGATAAAAAAAATGGTGAAAAAAAAGTTTGATGAAAAAAAAAAAATTATGAAAAAAAAAATTTATGAAAAAAAATTGATGAAAAAAAAAAAATTATGGAAAAAAAAAAAATTGATGGAAAAAAATTGATGAAAAAAATGAAAAAAAAAAAATTTGATGAAAAAATTTTTTTTTTTTATTGAAAAATAATTATGTTACTTTTTATTTACCAGCTGGTGAAAAACGGTTTTATTCACACAGAGGTGAATTATTATCCAAGTTACAAACCCAAGTTATTAAAATTTTTGGTTTTAAGAAAATGAAAATAGTAATTCTTGTTTTCTTTTTCGTTAATTATTAGATTATATAGTCAAACTGAGGTGGCGTCCTGCAACTTTTTGGAAATTAGACACCAGCCTAAAAACATTATCATGTTAAAAATGTGTAACAACATCTCCAAAGTTGAAAAATAGAGATATTTTTTTTGGAAAAATTGAGTTTGCTGGAGAAATACGCACAGCTGTCTCAAAAAATTGAGTTTGCTGGAGAAATACGCACAGCTGTCTCAATTTTATTTAAATATTATGTTCACATCTTCGGAAGGTCTCAGTTTCTTCTTTCTAAAACTGTCGAGAAATCGGTTGATATTCAACAAAGTTACTGGCTCATAAGTGTAAAAAGTACGAAACAACAGGTTTATACCCGTAACTCAAGATTTTTGAGGTGTTTCTCAAATTTCAAGTACATGGTCTTGTTGTATTCGACAACAGCTACTAGAAAAAAAGTATCGCATCCCAGGTATACTTTTCTGTCGCACAGTGTAATATATAAATACCAACTAAGAAAATTAATTTCGTACTATTTCGGTAAATATTGAATTTTTGGTGACAATTAATGTAAAACTTCACCAACTCAATCATTTTTACCAATGCAAAAATGCCTTATATCACTCGACTTTGATACTCTAGTAGCTACAAAATAATCCAAAAATTGATTTTGTTGATGATTCGTTTTTGGTACCTAATTAGCTATTAAATATACATATAAATATCATCAATTTCTAAGACCATTACCTTATTTTTGATTTTTTGTCTATGGCACAACGCACTGTGCACTGCACAGAGTGCAGCGGTTCAAAACTTATTAACAAAAATATAAATATATAATTTTGATACATTCAACATAACCTAAAAATACAAAATGCTATAATTCGGCGGCTGGTTGACACTTGTGAACATAATTAAACATCGAATAGTATTTAAATAAGTACGAAGATAAAAATCGAATGGTTTTTTCACCAACATTTTTTTTCATGGAATTTTTTTTTTCTCAAAATTAATTTGCCGGGATGGCGGCTCTAAACTGGCAGCCCCAGTACCATCCTAGGATACTATGGGCCAATCACCTATTTATCTGAAAACTAAATGATTTACGAAACTACTACAAGAGAAAACACTACAATAGAAGAAACAAGAACATCCCCTACCCCGTTGAATTTGAAAATGCGTATGATTAATATTAAATGCGTGTTTATC
The DNA here is from genome assembly GCA_963921195.1 of Pegoplata infirma. Classification (NCBI taxonomy): domain Eukaryota; kingdom Metazoa; phylum Arthropoda; class Insecta; order Diptera; family Anthomyiidae; genus Pegoplata; species Pegoplata infirma. The sequence goes on along the minus strand of OY992538.1, from coordinate 171,343,403 downwards.
GCAACTTTTTGAAGTTATTTGAATGTCGATCGGTCTGCTCGTCTCTGTCTGTTGAAATCCTGACGTTGACGACCTTTGGCACTCGAAATCGGATAAGAATAGGACAATGGAATGTTAGAACGCTTAATGATACTACAAGACTAGCTCAAGTAGAAGCACAAATGAAGAAACTAAATATAGAAATACTATGCATCAGTGAGATGAGATGGCGTGGAAATGGTGAACACTAGGCCGCACAGTGGGGAAAAATGGACTTTTTTTGTCCGATTTTGCCTACAGGTCGCAATTCTTAACCGATTTTAGTTTTTCTTTTTTTGAAATTTAGCTAATAAAATTCCTCGTCGGCCTGTCATGGTGGTTTTCTAAAAATCGTTTTTGTTTTATTTGAATATTTTTTTAAAGTTCAGAAAATATTAATTTTTTTAGAATTTTTGCTCTAAAAAATGTAATAGGCAGGGGACGAATAAGATGTATGGACAAAATTAAAGGTATTTGAAACCCTTATAAATGACATTAATAGCATTTGTTAATTTATTATTATTTTGGTTTTCATAAACATCTGAAAACTTAAAAATGTTCACTTTTAAGTACCTATATCATTTTAAATAATGTACCAATTTCAATGAATTTTTTTTTAAATTAAAGCTTATCATTTTCTTAACCATTATTGGTAAATAAAGTATTTTTGCAAAATTGCTTAACTCTTTTTTTCGAAGTTACAATGTAACAACTTTTTTTTTTTAAACAGACTAAAAAATAATTTTGAAATTCCAAAAATCATAAGGTAAAATTTAAGCAAAAAAATAAAATATTTTTTTAAAAAAATTTTGTGTACCAATTATGACTAAGCAAAACATAAGCTTTAATCTAAAAAAGATTTTATTGAAATTGGTACATTATTTTTAAAGATATAGGCTTTTAAAAGTGAAAATTCTTGAATTTTTGTCTGGTTATAAAAACAAAAATAATAATATATTTTTAAATACTAATCACGTCGTTCATAAGGGGTTCCAATACCTTTAATTAAGTCCATAAAGCATATTCGTCCCATGCCTAATACATTTTTTATTGCAAAAAAAACTGAAAAAATTAAAATTTTCTGAACTTTAGGAAAATATAAAAAGTAATCCGAAATTTTTTTTCAAAAATCCACCATGACAGATCGATGCGGAATTTGATTAGCTAAAACACAAAAAAAGAAAAATCAAAATCGGTTAAGAATTGCGACCTGTAGGCAAAATTGGACAAAAAAGTCCATTTTTCCCCACTGTGGGCCGGGTCGATTTGTGGGGAGGAAAAAAAATCGCCCATGGCTCAGTGAAAATCGTATTCTAGGGATCAAAATAAGAAACTTTGCCGAAGGAACCATACCTCTAAAACGAATTCTACTACCCCCCAACTGTTGACTTTTGTCCCGTAGGGTCAAGTTTTGAAAAATCCCACTTTGACCCATTTAGAGTGCCCCAATCGAGTCCAAATGTATGACCGACCCCCACTAACTTTGGAGGGCCGATCCACCCATGCCAGTGGCACACCCCTGGAACTCCCCTGGGGGGTTCCCCATACAAACATTTCAAAAAATCACCATTTTTGGCACTTTATTTTATTATTTTTTATATATTTTATTTATTTTTTCTCTTTAGAAATTTATTTAGTCAGAACATATGTATGTAAATGAAAAAATTAATTTAACTTAGTAATAGAAAAGAAAATAAAAAAAAATTACTGTTTGAAGTCTTTTTTGCTTTCAAGTCTAGACAATTTCGAACGGCTCTCTAATGTCGTCGCCATAACAGAATCTACATTTTCCGGTATAACTCGTTTGGAAACGCTAGCTAGAAATTGAACGTGTCGTTCTGTTGCAGGTCATAAAATAGGTTGTGTGGGTTTTTTAAGCCACCACAAGACACAGCCGCATGTAGTAAACTTACTTAAGCAAAATCGGTTACAGGAAGAATTAAGCATAAAATTATCATAAAGGATTTTCCAGAAGTAATAAAAGGCGCACTTGCTTAACAGAATTTGTGGTCAGATTAACGTTTAATTTACATGTAAGTACTTTATGGGCAGTTTTGACAACAAAATCGGTTACAGGTAGAATTGAAATTACCATTTCATTCTTATTACCTCGTCTCGTAGACCATATATAACGCAACAGTTTTTGTGAATGCATTAAGTCGTTGTGAAGAACTCGAAGTGTGAAGTGCTAATTTCAGATAAAAAAAATATTTAAAAAAAAATCATTCCAAATCAAAAAGTTTACAATGAATCCACCATCCTCTACACTGACAAGAGCGATGGAATAAAGAGAGAGAAAGAGACATTCTCGGTGGCTCACCAAGGCCGCTAGTCTATTACGATTATATGTGACAACGGAAAATCCAGATGCAAATTTAAGAATACTGGTTAAATTTATAATTACATGTTATGTGCCAATGTACTTACATATCAAGTATTACAGCTCTGTCGTGTACTAAAGTAGATTATTTTTCAAATTCATTAGTTGGTCAAGATTTCTAGAACCTCGTTTACGCAAAATTGTCAGTAAAGTAATTACAGATAATTCATATTATGCGCATTCGGAAAATATCTTGTTATCAATGTTGTTTGATGATAGCAAAGAAAAGCGCGACTGTGCTATCAAGATTATTCTACGCTATCGAACCGATGTTGACGACCCAACGGGACTAAGAGCTCATAAAAAAAACAGATATAAACTTTTATTGCACAAGTTACACGGAAATGATCAATACGAATGACATAAATGACGTATTTGAACCACCATTCACGCGAAGCATTCCATACGATACTTTGAAAGAATATTTAAATCAAGATGATCCACCAATTAATGATCCAAAAATTCCATCACACATAGGAACAGAACGACACGTTCAATTGCTGGCTAGCGTTTCCAAACGAGTTATACCGGAAAATGTAGGCTGTTATGGCGACGACATTAGAGAGCCGTGCGAAATTGCCCAGGCTTGAAAGCAAAAAAGACTTCAAACAGTAATTTTTTTTATTTTCTTTTCTATTACTAAGTTAAATTAATTTTTTCATTTACATATGTTCTGACTAAATAAATTTCTAAAGAGAAAAAATAAATAAAATAATAAAAATAAATAAAATAAATAAAAAATAATAAAATAAAGTGCCAAAAATGGTGATTTTTGAAATGTTTGTATGGGGAACCCCCCAGGGGAGTTCCAGGGGGTGTGCCACTGGCATGGGTGGATCGGCCCTCCAAAGTTAGTGGGGGTCGGTCATACATTTGGACTAGATTGGGGCACTCTAAATGGGTCAAAGTGGGATTTTTCAAAACTTGACCCTACGGGACAAAAGTCAACAGTTGGGGGGTAGTAGAATTCGTTTAAGAGTTATGGTTCCTTTGGCAAAGTTTCTTATTTTGATCCCTAGAATACGATTTTCACTGAGCCATGGGCGATTATAAAATCGACCCGCCCTAGTGAACACATATCTGCAAATGGAAACGCCATTTTGTATAGTGGAAAGGAAAACAGATCCGAAAGTGGAATTGGTATTATTATTTCAAAAAATATGAGAAAATCTTTAAGTTCTTGGAACCCAGTATGTGATCGAATTATCGTAGCTCGCTTCTTCAGCAATATAAAGAAACACGTAACGATTATACAATGCTATGCCCCAACAGAGGACGCCGATGATGCAATCAAAGACGTTTTCTACGACAAGCTAGTTTCAACGCTAAACAAAATACACTCTCGTGACATCCTAGTACTAACTGGAGACTTCAATTCAAAAATCGGGAGTTATAATGAAGGTTTAAGCCATATAATGGGAAAATACGGCATGGGTGTGAGAAACAATAATGGTGAACGTTTTATTGAACTTTGTCAAACGTTTAACCTTGTAATTGGAGGGTCAATATTCCCACATAAGGATATACACAAATATACATGGACATCGCCTAACGGTATCACCAAAAATCAAATTGACCATATCTGTGTTCGTCATAGATGGAGAAGATCCTTAATGGATGTACGCACCAAACGCGGTGCAGATATGTATACTAGGCTGGGTCGTATTCCAACAAAGTGCTCAGATCAACTATTAATAGTGAAAAAAAGTTGGTACAAGTAAATACAAGCAATTTAAAACCAAAATGAACAAAATCGGTCCATGGCTTCCGTTCTCGCATCGCGGGTCAAAATTGCGGTTTTTGAAAAAATGGACATAATTTAAAAAAAAAAATTAAATATTTAAAAAAAAAAAGTATTCAAGAAAACTTTGTATAAATTTGTAATTGTTGATTATTTAAACACATACACGATTTTAGAGTGAGGAATTTTCTAAAATTTCATTGGAGGAATTTTTTAACCCCGTGCCGGCAAGGGTTAACGTTGTCCAAAAAGCCTATTATTTCAAAGCAGTGTTACTATGGTCCAAAACAACCATTTGAACAAAAAAAGTTGGTTAATTTAAGTAAAATGTTGCTAACAACTACAAATTAGTCAAAAATGTCGATAAAAACACATGTTCTGGAAATCCGCTAAATTCAAATCGCTCCACACACCAACTAGACGAAGGAATTTAACTAAGAATTTTTTTCTACAATCCCTGAGATGTATTCAATGATATCAAGTGGATAAACTAATATATTTAAAAATTTTGTTTCACTAAATTTTTAAAATAGTGAAAAAGTAGTTTTGAGCTCCATGTTAAAAATGTGAGTTTTTTTTGGCCTCACGTTTGGGTGGGTTATCGATATCCGAAAAAAACAAACAAAATTTTTCTAAATATCTTTGAATTAATGCGATACAAAAAAAAATTTTTTTTTTAATACTTTTTTTTTTTAAATATTTAATTTTTTTTTTTAAATTATGTCCATTTTTTCAAAAACCGCAATTTTGACCCGCGATGCGAGAACGGAAGCCATGGACCGATTTTGTTCATTTTGGTTTTAAATTGCTTGTGTTTACTTGTACCAACTTTTTTTCACTATTAATAGTTGATCTGATCACTTTGTTGGAATACGACCCAGCCTAATGTATACTGATCATGAATTGATAGTAGCTACTACACTCAAAAAAATAAAACTGTAAAGTTAACAAATTTTTTTTTGTTAACTCGAGTTTACTGGCTTTTTAGCAAATTTTTAGTTAAAATCAGCGTTTTAACTACTTTTTTTAGTTAAGTTCAATTAACGAAAATACTAGTTTTGAACAAATTTTGAATTAATTTTTTTTGTTGACTTCAAAACTGAGTTTACGAATTTTTACTAATTAATTTGCTGATTTTTCGTAACAAATTTGTTAAGTGAAATTTCTTATGTAGCCTCCTATGCAAATCTCATAAGTTCTACTTAAGCTGATGAAAAAACAGAAAAAATAAACTTTAAATTTTTTACAAAATATTTTGTAAATTTTAGTTTACGAAAAGTAACAAAAAGTTTAGCTGAATTCAACTAATTTTTTTGTTAATATATGTACATAAAAACGTTATGAAATTTCAGCTAAATTTTTAGTTAAAGTTACGTTTTTTTTGCTACATTCATTCTACGAAAAGTTAGCTAAATATTTTTAGTTAAATTAACTAAAAATTTAGTAGGCCCAAAATCAGGTGCTTTTTTAGTTAAATTTAACTAAATTTTTTGCTAACTTTACAGTTTTTTTTTTAGTGTATGAAAATAAAGCTGAAAAAAATATATAGAAACGCGAACTAGCGGACTATAAAAAGACGCTATGATGTAAACATACTATGTGATGAAAGTAAAAAAAGTGAAGTACAAACAATAATGAGTGAAAGGTTTCTACATAACATCCCCAATACCTGGGAAGAAACATGCAACGAATTTAGAAATATTGCAGAAGAAAATCTTGGTTACACTAAACCAAATGAGAGAAAAATATGGATCTCGGATAGTACATGGGACCAAAAAAGAAACGCCTTAAAACAACAACTCATCGATGTGAGCTTAAAATCAAAATATAATGAAATAGCCAAACAAGTAAAAAGATCAGCACGTAACGACAAAAGAAAATATTTTGAATCAATAGCCAGAGAAGCCGAAGATGCTGCAGGCGCAAACAATGTGAGGAAATTGTACCAAATTATTGGACGATTATCAAATCAAACGTTTAAAAAAAATCATGCTATACAAAACGACGTTGGAACAAATCAGCAACATTGTGGATGATACCCCTAATAATGACCCCATTGACATAATACCGCCCAAGGAAGATATAAATTCAGATCCCCCTAACATCGACGAGATTATTCAAGCTATACTAAAGCTTAAGAAAAACAAGTCCCCAGGTGAAGATGGTATACCGGCTGAACTCCTGCAAACTAATGCTCCCACCACCACCGAAATCCTTCAACCATTTATAGTACAGACGTGGCAAAACGAAACAGTATTATGCAGTTGGGCAAAAGGAGCTATAATAAAATTACCAAAGAATGGCGATTTAACAGACTGCGACAACTGGAGAGGCATAACGCTACTTAACACCGTCTACAAAATCCTAGCTATAATCATCAACACCAGGTTGCAGTGCATAGAAGAACTACTGCGTGACGAACAGGCAGGGTTCCGCCCTCACCGTAATTGTGTGGACCAGACCAATTCTCTACGAATCATAATAGAGCAATCAGTTGAATGACGTTCCCCCTTTATACGGTATTTATCGATTTTAAAAAAGCATTTGATTCTATAAAATGAAGTGCAATATGGATAGCACTTAAAAGGAAAGGCGTTCCCAACAAAATCATAAACATTATTAAATCAATGTATAATAATGCCACACAGAAAAAAATATGGACGAACAAATTTGAGTAATCACTTGTTTAAATTAAAAATCAAAAATTGAGCAAATTTTTAATTGACGCAATTAAAAATTTACTTAAAAATTTTAAAAACAATTTAAGTAAATAATTTAATAAAAATTTAATAGTTTTTTTCATTTTTTTTTAAACTCTGATAGTTTTCTGAATTCTCGTTTAGTTTATAGTTTTTTGTGTATGTATATGGAAGTTTGTAATTGTCTTTATAACGTTTTCCTATGTTTTTGAGACATAAATATGTTTGGTAAAGTTTGAAAAAACAAGTTTTTGTTTTTTTTTTGTAAGAAAAAATTAAATTTTTTTAAACTTTAAAAAAAATAAATAGATAAATTTTTGAGTAAATTTTTAATCGTGTCAATTAAAGATTTACTCAAATTTTTTTTAAACGTTTAATAAATTTTTATTAAAAATTTACTCAATACTATTAAATCGTTTACTGGTGCAAAATTGAGTAATTTTTTACTCAATAGTATAAAAGTTTACTCAAATATTTTTTTTATTTTTTTCTGTGCACTCTTGAAGTTCGGCATAATGGGAAACTTAGCGAACAATTCAAGACCAATTCAGGAGTAAAACAAGGTTGCCTATTATCTCCCCTGTTGTTTGCAGTTGTTCTAGATGACGTTATGGTGGAGTTTTGTAAAAAGAGAAGAGGCATATTTTGGGGATTCCATCGTCATCTCGAAGATCTTGACTTTGCTGATGACACATGTCTCCTCTCCCACAGACATAATGATATGCAAGAGAAAATAAATGATCTGGTAGCACTATCGAAAGAAATCGGATTAGAGGTAAACATCAAGAAGACAAATGCAATGCGAATCAACCACAACATCGAAAACCATTTTAAGATAGACGAACACGTTATAAAATATGTTGAAACTTTTTGTTATCTTGGAAGTATGATGGCTGTTGATGGGGGCGTGGAAGCCGACGTAAGATACAGAATGAGTAAGGCGAGATCTGCATTTGGTCGATTGAACAAGATATGGCGATCATCCCAGATTTCTTTAAAGACAAAAGTTCGCATATTCGATTCTTTCGTTAAATCTACTTTACTCTATGGGAGTGTAACCTGGCTAACAACAAATGACATAGCACAGAAACTGCAAACATTCGTCAACAAATGTCTACGTATTATTTGCCGTATATTTTGGCCAAATACAATCTCCAATATTGATTTGTGGAGAAAAACGAACGAAGAACCTATTAACCGGCAGATTGCAAGAAGAAAGTGGAAGTGGATTGGTCACACTCTGCGCAAACCGCCCTAAAGTATAACAAGAAGTGCATTAGAATGGAACCCTCAGGGCAGCCGCAGTCGAGGACGTCCAAAGAAAACATGACGAAGAACAGTTTTAGCTGAACTTGAAAAATCCAGCAGAACATGGAATGATATTAAGATGTATTGTAATGATAGAACTAGATGGAATTGTCTTGTAGAAGCCCTATGTTCCCAAGTGGAATAAATAAAGGAAAAAAAAATGTTTTTTAAATAAATTTTTTTAAAATAATCTTTCTTACTGTGGAGGGTATCAATACATTCAGCATGGCGGAATTTAACTTTTTTACTTGTTTTTATTCATTTGTGTGATCCTTTTATGCATTTTATAGGAGGTATTCTAAATTTGGTTGGGTTTTTACAAATTTCAATTGGCCTTAAATTTTTTATTTAGCACCGCAAAATAACAATTGTTTTTTTTTTAATTACGGAATATCAATTGGGCCCCTCTAAATTTACATTGGCAAACAGGCGGTGTTACATTTTTTTCTCAAATAAAAGTTCGTTTTCTAAATCTTTTGTTTGCTAGAACTAATTATTAAATATTGCGTGTAAATAAATTAATGAAGTGTATTAAATAAAATGAAAGTTAAAAATAAAAAACTAAATTAAAATAAATAATATAATAAACCATAATAATAAAAACAAATTAGTTCAAATAAATGAAATTGAAAGTTGACAACACATTATTGTGGGTGTTAAGTAAATAACAAGAGGCCAAAGAAAAGAATTTGACAAAGTTTTTTTTTATAAATTTCTTCATAAAAAGTAAAAACATATTTAAAAAAAAATGAAAGTGATAATAAACAATACTTAAGTTGGCGAAATTTTAATAGCAGTACATTTAATTATGATTATTTTTTAATTTGTTTTTATTAAATAAAAAAAATATATATGATTTTTAAAGTTCATTAAACCTTTTAATTTTTTATTTAAGTTGTAAGCATTCATGTCAAAATATTTAACGTTTAAATAAACTTTTTTATTTTTTTGTTTAGTGTTTCGATACTTGTTTAAAGAAACTTACAATCTGCGTGTGATAAATTACAATAAAGGCTCAATCAGTTTAATAAAAAAGCGTATCAAACACGCAAATCTTTGTATTGAATTTATTGTAAGTGTTTTTTTCTGTATTTGGGTGCTACTACTGCCTGCTGCAACAAATTGCAACAATTTTCATTTGAAATTTTTTTAAACTAAATGTAGATATTAATACTTCAACTATTACATACATACTTATGTATATAAATATCTGTAGTAGGTAGTAAATTTTATTGTAAAGTAAATAAGTAAAAACAAGAAAATTGACCTAAATTTTTTTTTTGTAAAAAAAATAAAGATTTTTATACTTAAAAATTCAACGATTGCGTTTGTTTTAAATACAGGGCATTTGATACTAAATATTTTTATACAAAAAAAAAAATATATCAGTTGAATTGTAACATCAACACTTAATGGGCGCTTCGCGTTTCTGATTCTTGGGATTGTACTGAGTAAGTGTGCAATTACAATTCTGGCGTTGGCCTTGAATTTTGCTCGCTCCCATACATTTTGTATGTAGAACAAAATTCAAAGCCAACGCTAGCGTTTCAAAGCCAGAATAGAATCAATTCTATTTTCTTGGCTTTGCTCTCTCGTGAGTATTTTTTACTTGCTTTGGCGTTGCCAGTCTTTTACAAAAAAAGGGTTGATTTTGTGATGTGTTTCATATCTTGTTTATGAAACACATCTGTGTATTGGAAAATTAGAAGAAAAGTACATATAAAAGAAAGTGAAAATATAATTTACTACCAATTATTATAAAAAAACCAATATCAAAAAAATATCATTAAAAAAACCAAAGGAGTTTTATTTTTCACCGAAAAAAAAATAATTTTCAGGAAAAATTTATTTTTCTTCCACCAAATAATTATATTTCTGTTCTTCTTTGTGTGTGTGTATACAAACAAACGCCAGAACAAAATTCAAAGCCAAAGCCTTTGTTTAAATCAAACGCCCTCTCTTTACACAAAATTCAAAGCCAACGCCAGAATTGTAATTGCACACTAAAAAAGTTCACTAGACCATACGTCTACGGTGAAAATCGAGCTTCAAATTTTTGACTTGCAGTTTTGTCTCAGACTTTATTTTTTTTTGGAAAATTAGCAAAATTTCTTGGGCTTATATTTCGTAAACTGCAATTAACCCCCATTAATTTTTACACCCCAATTTTTGTCCGAACAAACCTACTTCCTATCACCACTCCTTAACGGGGCTCCTATGCACTCAAAAAAATACGTTAGTAGATTTACTAATTTTTTTTTGCTAACGCTAGTTAGCTAACTTTTAGCAAATTTTTAGTTGAGATTAGCATGTTAGCAAAAAATTCTTGTAAACTTCATTTAGCACATTAGCAATTTTAAACAAACTTTGAACTAATTTCTTTTGCTAAATTTGAAATTGAGTTGACTACATTTTTACAAGATTTTTTGCTAATATTAGCAAAATAAATGGTAATTTTTTTTTTTATTTTCAGAAAACTTAAAATGGCGCTATCTCGGAAACTAAGCCAGATAGAGCAAAATGGAGGTCATTTTTGGTTCTTAGAATTTCCATAGTATCGCCGGTCCTCTTCACATGTGTGGACCCTTATGGGCCCTAACTTTGGATCCAAAAAAGTTAGCATTCCCGAAAATTTTAAAATGCTCATATCTCGGTAAATATTGCCGACACAACAAAAAGTCCAAAAGCGTTTTTGTAGCTCTCAACACGTAGAACAAAAGCTCTTCGAGTAATATTTTTGAAGTTATCGAGTTTTTTAATTCTCAAGACCCCAGTGGTCCCCTATAATCACTAGGGCGTCCCAAAAAAAACCTTTATTCGATTTTCTTGGGTGCTCAAGCATAATTTGAAAGCTTATAGGGTAAAGTATTTTTGAGATTTTTTTCAGATTTTTCGGAAAAGTTTTTAAGGTCGCGCAAATCCATTTTGTGCTTAAAATCGGCTTTGACGACCGTTTTTTTAACTTTCTTTATAAGTTCGCCAATAAACACGATATTCTTTACTATTGAGTTAACATTTTTAAAGAAAACTGTCCAAACTTTATTTTTGTGTGCATAAATTAAACGTTTTGGCTATGCTTTTGCTCATTTGAATACCCTACATAAGGTTTTTTCGAAAATTTTCCACAAATTTTGAAAGTATCGTTTTGTAACTTTTAAAATTTCTATGAAAGTCAAAAAAAGTAACAATGTAGTTTGAAAGATCAAATAATTCTAAATAATTTTGAAAAAATAATTTTTGAATTTGCTCCTACCGTTCCAGAGTAATACCATTTTAAAGATTTCTATCCATTGTACAAAACTAATAGTAAAATAATAAACTTCTTATAAAGACCTAAAAAATTAGAGTTTTGGTTTTGGATCGTTAAGATTTTTTTATGCTGAACATAAAACTGCTTTTAGCAACTCTTAACAAGTCACTTTTGGTGGTAATTTAGGATAGTAGGTCAAAATGTCCGTCTGTCCGGCTGTATAAGACTCGATGGAGTCAAAAATAAAAGAGATGGACTCCTGATGTTAGGCACGAATATGTCTTATGGTCATAGGAGGGTTATCTTCACAAATGGGAAAAATCGGTCAAGGGGGAAAAAAGTTGCCCCTTGAAGAATCAACAAATAACGTACTTTATTTACATTATATTTTGTATTTTTGTTAAAAAAATTAAACTTTATTGTAAAAGAAGATGCATAAAGTCACGTACCTGCGCCTAGGAAATAAGAAAATGCTTATTTTCGGCCCGCCCCATTTTGTGGACGTGGATTTATTCAAATAATGATGAAAATTTGATTACTTCAGTGGAAAAAGCACAATGAATGTATTGGTAATATTTATCGCGAGGGGGAAGGTCTCCCCTTACGGCCGCCGCTTGGGACCACCAAGACTGCCTTGTCAAAAAACATTTTTATAAATATTTTTTTTATTTTTTTTACATATTGCAGGGCATAAAATATTCTGCACAACCGAATTTAACGCTCTTGTTTGTTATTTCTGAAAGCTGGATCTCATAGTCCCGGTATTCAGCTTTTAAACCCATCATATATAGCCTATTTACAAGTTTTTACCCTAAGATATTAAATAGTGAAAGACAATATCTTTTTTAAATTCAATATTTTATTTTATTATTAGTTTTCTACAATGGGTTGAAAGCTTTAAAATGGTATTACTTTGGAACGGTAAGAGCGAATTCAAAAATTATTGTTGCTAAATTATAAAGAATTAATTTATCTTTCAAACTGCATTATTACTTTTTTTGACTTTCATAGAAATTTTACAAGTTACAAAGCGTTATTTTCAAAATTTATGGAAAATTTACGAAAAAATCTAATGTAGGGTACCCAAATGAGCAAAAGAGTTGCCAAAACTTATAGTTTATGCACACAAAAATAAAGTTTGGACATTTTTCTTTAAAAATATTTCCTCAAGAATGAAGAAACTCGTGGTTATTGACGATTTTATAAAGAAAGTTAAAAAAACGGTCGGCAAAGACGATTTTCAGCAAAAAATCGATTTGCGCGACCTTAAAACCTTTTCCGAAAAATCTGAAAAAAAAATCTCAAAAATACTTTACCCTATAAACTTTCAAATTATGCTTGAGCCCGGACAACTTTTTTTTGTGGGACACCCTAATAATCACGAATCTCAAAAACTAAGCAAGGTAGAGCGAAACGGACACAAATTTTGGATCAAAAACTATGACGATTTTTAAGGAACCCAACTAGGTCTAGGCCCATCGGGGTCTGGACCTATCGGGTCCGAACCCAATGGAGTCCTCAGATGTGTATAAACTAAGTTAAAAAAATATATTTAGTTAACTAATTATTGGCAAAACATTTTTGCTAACTTTAGCAAAAAAATTGTGGGTTCAAAATCAGCAAATTTTCTTGTAGGTTTACAAGCTTTTTTTGCTAATATTACAGTTTTTTTTTTGAGTGTACAAAATGGCATTTTTAAGAAATCTGCTCCTACCGCTCTAACTGCCCCAGGGTTACCCCAAGACGAGTCAAATGTATAAATGACCTTAAATATTTTTTAATCTTCAACCCTTTAGGTGTTCCCCATACATTCTTTGTATTAAAATTTTTTTTAGGACATCAGCTCATAGCGCTCACATTGTTCACCCAGGAGGTGTTAAATGTATGGCCGACCCTAATATCCCCCCCCCCTCAACATTTTTTCAGGACATACCTACCCCCTTTCTCCACTTCCTAAGGGGACTCCCATACAAAATTAAATTTTTTTTTTTCAAAATATTGTGCATAATTTTAACAAGTAAATTTTCAATATGCAATAAATTTTTTTTTTGAGCATATTGTAATAAAATTTTAAATTTATATAGTTCTTACTATAGCAAATCTAAACACAAAACAAAATATAAAGATTTGATGAAAGGAATCCCCCAACTCCCAATTTGTTTGTTAACAATTTCCAAAAAACAGATTTTTGGCATTTTTTGCTGCCACGCCTATATTAAAGGCGGGGATTATTAGCTATTCATGTCGTAAGCTACTAACATATTAAAGAATCTACGTTTGGTTTGGTAGGCCCAACAGAGGCGTGTACTTTTTTTCCCGGGGGGTAAATCTGAAATTTGTTTCAAAAATGGGTCAAATTTCGATGAGGCTGGGGAGCTCAAAACAAGAAATTATAACACGCTATTTTTTTTAAATCATCTACGTGATATTGCCTTTCAGAGCAATAGAAAAAAATTTTTTCTATTTGAATGACACTTTTAAGCTGGAAGCAAAAGAGTGTTGGTACTTTTTTGGCAAAAAATTCAAATATTTTTTTTTTTAAGTTTAAAATAGTGTTACTTTTTAACAAAAAATAATATTTTATTCCTTGTGACTTTAAAATATCAAAAATTTATCTAGCAAACTAAAAATTCATGTTTAAAAAATTTCGGACGATAGGTGACCAAGATCAGAAAAAGTTAAAGTTTAAAATAGTGTTACTTTTTAACAAAAAATAATATTTTATTCCTTGTGATTTTAAAATATCAAAAATTTATCTAGCAAACTAAAAATTCATGTTTAAAAAATTTCGGACGATAGGTGACCAGGATCAGAAAAAAATGTTTGCCATTCAAATGGCTATAAATCGAAAGTTAAAGAGATAACGATTACTTCAAGCATGTTATTTTAGGTATTTACTAGCGCTTTCAAAAAATTAAACTTTCATAAAAATCGGATAATAAACAACAAATTGGCAAGCACTTAAAGCCTTTGTATGCAAAGATATCCTACATTAGGGGGCCCTGCAGGCGTCCCTATTGGACATGTGGGGTTCTTCGTCCACAATGTGAAACCAATATATAGTATATCACAAAATCCACCAGAAAACACATAAAAAGTGCTATTTTCTGACCTTAGGTCTTTCGATTTTCTTTATATTAACGGTATGCATTCTCAATAAAGCCAATAAAACATATCCATTTTCAGTTTTTTTAATTTTAAAAAAATCGCGATTTTTTCGCGAATTTAATTTTCTTCAAAAATTTTAAAAATCAAAAAAGTATGCTACTTTGAATAGCCATATCTTCGGAAGTATCTATCGGACTTCTACGATTCAAAAAGCATTTGATTCAAACGTTCGTCCTTTTTTATACCAATGCAATAAAAAAAGTTTTTTCAAAAAAAGTGCATTTTTGATGCAAATGCAATTTTTGGATGCATTTTTCAAAACTTTCTCCCCCTTCAATTTTTTTGAAACCTGCATAATTCGAAAATATGTCATTTTTTACACAAAATTGAGTACCGTTTTTTTTGTGACAGCGTTTCAAAAAATTTTCGTGATTTTTTTAAAACTACTTATTTGATTTTTTCCATATAAAAAATCAATTTAATGTTTATTTTGCAATTTTATCAAAAAAGTATGTAACTTTAAAAAGCCATTTCTTCGAAAGTATCTATCGGATTTCTACGACTCAAAAAGCATTCGATTTAACTGATTACTCGTTTTTATACCAATGCACTAACAAAAAATATTTTTTAAAAAAAATGCATTTTTGATGCAAATGCAATTTTTGGATGCATTTTTTAAAACTTTCTCCCCCTTCAATTTGTTTGAAACCTGCATAAATCGAAAATATAGCATTTTTTACATAAAATTGGATACATTTTTTTTTGTGACGCCGTTTCACAAATTTTTCGTGATTTTTTTAAAAAATGCTTATTTAGTTTTTCCTTAGACTAAAATTTTTTTTTGTTATTTTATGAATTTTATGAAAAAATTGTATGGAAAAACCAATAAGGTATTTTTAAAAAAATTACAAAATTTTTACGAAACTCCGTCACAAAAAAAGCGGTACGCAATTTTGTGTAAAAAATGCTATATTTTCGATTTATGTAGGTTTAAAAAAAATTGAAGGGGGAGAAAATTTTAAAAAATGCATCCAAAAAATGCATTTGCATCAAAAATGCACTTTTTTAAAAAATTTTTTTTTTATTACATTAATATAAAGTAAGACTATCGTCTGAATCGAATGCTTTTTGAATTGAAAAAATCCGATAGATACTTCCGAAGATATGGCTAATCAAAATAGCATACTTTTTTGATTTTTTCAATTTTTGAAGAAAATTAAATTCGCGAAAAAATCGCGATTTTTTTTAAATATAAAAAACTGAAAATGGATATGTTTAATTGGCTCTATAGAGCACATGTGTACAAAAAATTAGATAAATTTGAAGACCATCGGTCAGATTTTATAAAATCTTTGCTGGATTTCATGATATATTATATACCCTATATCACTTACAAACAGTAAACGGTGGGTATGCAGTAGTAAATCTACTTATGATTTTCAGTGTAGTTTGAACATAGCTTTTTGTATGGATATTTTGTGTGGAGTGTCATAGATGTATAAATAAAAAAACACCTATGTTTATTAGGTTGCACCATATTGATCGTATAATTTTTATACCCTCCAACCACAGAATAGTTGTATACTCACTTTGTCATTCCGTGTGCAACGCATCGAAATATCGGTCTAGTACCCCATAAAGTATATGGACATTTCCATTTAACTTTTCATTTCTTTGAAATTTTAGTTTTTTGGCAAAAACTTTTTTTATTCGCATTCAAATGGCTATCTACTGATAGAAATGCATAAAGGACTTCTAATGCAATTAGCTTACAAGCACTTAAGGCCAAAAATCTTAATTTTCGGTAGTTAGCAACAATCAAACTTACGAAATGTGAAAAAGTCGATTGAAATTTGATAAAAATTATGTACTCTTTGGCCTATTGTACTTGCGCCGTCGAACGTATTCTCCGAAGATTTAAAATATATAGTTCCTATACTTGTTCAAAAAAGATGTATTTATGAATTTGATGTGCCATCAATAATAAAAAAGTTATTTGGTGGTAACGGGTTGAAGTTAAAATTTCTTTATTTTCAATTTTTCGTCGTTTTTTGATCAGGAAATTTGCGCCGCTTCATACTTTTCAAAATCTAATACGAAGAATGATAACTGTCGTAATTCCGTACAGTTTAAAATCGGTCTCATGAATGTGCCCTCAATAGAAGCGGAGTACTAGCTAGACAAAGTTTAAGAGACAAAACGTGAAAGTCGTCAAAAATCCACTTTTTTGCGAGGCACATTCGCAATATTTCTTAAAAGTGGCCAGCACATCGCGTGATCCAAATATTTTTTGATTTTTATACCCTCCACTTAGTGATAGAGGGTATATATAAGATTGTCATTCCGTTTGTAACTCATCGAAATATCGGTCTGGGACCCCATAAAGTATATATATTCATGATGCCCGATCGATTTTAAGACATTCTAGCGATGTCCGTCTGTCCGTCTGTCTGTCTGTGGAAAATGCTGTCGCGGACTAAATATTGCACAGGGATGACTGAAACTTAACATATTTATTGGAAATTCTCCCGAGAAGTTTGGTATTGCATTTGAGCGATATCGGTTCAGCGGTTCAAAAGTTATGAACGAAAATGTAAGCACACCTCAAAAATTTCAGTACATTCAACATAACCTAAAAATACAAAATGCATTAATTCGGCTTCTGGTTGACATATGTGAACATAATTGAACACCAAATGGTATTTAAACAAGTACGAACTTATTTTTTGACAAAAAAAGAAAAAAATCGCGGATTTTTTTTTTACCAAAATTCTTTTTCGCGGAAATTTTTTTTTCAAATTTTTTTTTATTTTTATACCCTCCACTTAGTGATAGAGGGTATATATAAGTTTGTCATTCCGTTTGTAACTCATCGAAATATCGGTCTGGGACCCTATAAAGTATATATATTCATAATGCCCGATCGATTTTAAGACATTCTAGCGATGTCCGTCTGTCCGTCTGTCCGTCTGTCCGTCTGTCCGTCTGTCCGTCTGTCCGTCTGTCTGTCTGTTGAAAATGCTCTCGCGGACAAAATATTGCACAGAGATGACTGAAACTTAACATATATATTGGAAGTTCTCCCGAGAAGTTTGGTATTGTATTTGAGCGATATCGGTTCAGCGGTTCAAAAGTTATGAACGAAAATGTAAGCACACCTCAAAAATTTTAGTACATTCAACATAACCTAAAAACACAAAATGCTTTAATTCGGCTTCTGGTTGACATATGTGAACATAATTGAGCACCAAATGGTATTTAAACAAGTACAAACATATTTTTTGACAAAAAAAGAAAAAAATCGCGGATTTTTTTTTTTTTACCAAAATTTTTTTTCGCGGAAATTTTTTTTCAATTTTTTTTTTCAAAAGTATTTTCTTTTTAAATAAAGTTGTTTGCAATAATCTTTTTGAAATTGTGGAGGGTATCACTACATTCGGCAAGGCCGAATTTAACTTTTTTACTTGTTTTTTTTAAGTAATTTCCTTTTAAATAAAGTTTTTTTGCAATAATATTTTTGAAATTGTGGAGGGTATCACTGCATTCGGCAAGGCCGAATTTAATTTTTTTCTTGTTAATAATAAAATCGATATAGCGTGTTAAAATTTTGATTACCCGGTGAAAAATGGTACAAATATGATCATATATGCGTTCATACAGCGTCATGTATGTCCATATATGTAGCATGTATGAATATATATGGCACTGTATGAAGGAATATATGATCATATTTGAAACATATATGTCCATATACGTAAAATGAGGGCATATGAACATATATGACATAAATGCTCCATATATGTCCACATATGTCATATATGGGCATATGCCCTCATTTTACGTATATGGACATATATGTTGCAAATATGATCATATATGACTTCATACAATTTTATATATGACCATATATGCTCATATATTTACATCTAGGTTAGGTTAGGTTAGAGGTGGCGGAGTCAAAGACTCCTCACATAGACCGGATGGTCCATAGCGAAACCACAATAATTCCTCAGCGACGCTGATAGAACGCGTTTGTCCTCATCGCGAATTGTACTATTTGCCTTAGGTCGACATTCGAAACGGTTTCCAAGCTCTCGAAGTCATGTCTGCCTAAAATGTGCAGTCGGGTTCTGGCCAAAGCAGGACATTGGCAAAGAATATGTTCGACCGTTTCTTCAGTGTTAGGTTCATCGCACCTTCTACAGCTTGCATCAGAAATAAGTCCCATCTTCTTTCTATGATAACCTATTAGGCAGTGCCCGGTGATCACTCCAGTAAGTACACGGCAGTTCCATCTAGTGAGTGAGAGTAAGTATTCAGTTTTTCTTAGATTGTAGCATGCCCACAATCTTTTACTGATCGCACTCGTCGTTAGCTCTCTCCACTTTCTATTAGCCATTGCAGTGTTTTGAATGTCGCGTAGCGATCTAAAGTGCTGGATTGGTGGATCAATATGCACAGAAATACCAATACCATCAGCACCTTGTTTCGCGAGCTCGTCCGCTCTCTCGTTTCCTTGAATACCTATGTGACCTGGTACCCATATTAGTTTCACCTTGTTCATACTCCCTAAACTTTGTAAGTTCTCGAAGCATTCGAAAACTACTTTCGACTTGATGTAAAAGCTTTTGAGAGCTTTTAGAGCAGCTTGGCTGTCAACGTAAATGTTAAATTCTCTGTTTGTCTCATCACCGAACTGTAAAGCCGCCCTGCTTATGGCAACTATTTCGGCCTGGAAAATGCTAGAGTCCAATGGAAGGATGAAAGTCTTCTCTAAATCTCGCAAACTCGTTGAAAAACCTGCACCGACTCCCATGGATTGTTTGGAGCCGTCTGTGAATATGTTAATAGCGTTCATTGGGGGGTTTTGCCAGTTTGACCAAAATTCTCGAGTCGGAAATTCTACGTCGTATTTCCGGTCGAAAATAAGTTTGGGCACTCTGTAATCGGTGGCAATATCATTTAAATTGTCCATGTTACTGTGTCCAAAATTGCGTTGCCTGAATAAATTTGACTCTTTGAGACGAAGGCAGGACTTATAAGCCTCCCCCTTAGCAAAGATGTCAATTGGTATCAGGTGCAGTAGCGTGTCAATAGATTCAGCTGATGTTGTTCTCAGAGCGCCTGTGATGCATAAACCCATGAGACGTTGAATTCTCTGAAATTTTAAGTGCGTCGCATTACGCTCCAGTGCGTTATACCAGACCATAACTCCATACAGTAAGATTGGTCTTACTACAGAAGTATAAATCCAGTAAGTGATCCTTGGTTCCAGTCCCCAAGTTGCGCCAAACATTTTCTTGCATGCGTAAAAGGCGTTGTATGCCTTCTTGACCCTTTCCTCGGTGTTTTGTTTCCATGACAGTTTACTGTCTAAAATGATTCCTAAAAATTTCGCTTGGTTTGATAACGGAATTCTAACTCCATTTATCTCGACCTTAAACGTCTCTATTTTGTACCTGTTCGTGAAAAGTACCATTTCCGTTTTTTCCGGGTTAACGTTTAGGCCATTATTATTAGCCCATTTCCACATTTGCCTCAGTGACACTTCTAAAAGTTCCGATACTGTGCCCAAAAACTTTCCACACGACATAATGACAACGTCGTCTGCATAAGCTACCACTGTTGTTCCTTGCGATTTCAACTTCTTTAAAATGGGGTCCACTACTAAAAGCCAGAGTAGTGGTGACAATACACCACCCTGTGGCGTTCCTTTTGACGCGTATCTTGTAACCTTTGCTGGTCCCCATTCTGCTGTCACCTCACGACATAATAGCAGTCGACCAATCCATTTTGTGATACATGGGTTGATCAATGCCGTCTCCATTGCGTTAATTATTGCCTCCATACTGACATTGTTGAAGGCACCTTCAATGTCCAGAAAAGCGGCCAGTGTAAATTCTTTATCATGCAAAGATTTTTCTATAGTGCTAACTACAGAGTGAAGCGCAGTTTCTATAGATTTTCCCTGTTGATAGGCGTGTTGCGAATCAGAGAGGAAGTGAAAACCTAGATTTTCCCTTATGAAAAGGTCTAGAATCCTTTCCAGAGTTTTCAAAATAAAAGATGATAAACTAATCGGTCTGTAGTCTTTTGCCATTACGTGATTCAATTTTCCACTTTTTGGTATGAAAACCGCCTTAGATTTTCTCCATGATTGCGGAACGTACGTTAGTTGAAGACAAGCAATAAAAATGTCCATTAAGTGAGGGATGATCTCATTTGCAGTATGTTGCAACATTGCTGGTATGATTCCATCCGGTCCAGGCGATTTGTAGGGTTTGAAGGAACCTATAGCCCATGCCAGACGTTCTCTCGAGAACAAGTTTAAAGGACAAGTTAACGGTCCTATATGTTGATTTTCTGAAATCGATGTTTCCCTGCAACCTGGAAAGTGCGTCCTTAAGAGTACGTCAACAGTTTCCTCTGCACTTTCGGTCCATGTTCCATCACCTCTTTTTAGCAAAAGTGGGGGGATGGATTTCTTCGTTAAAATTTTTCTCAGTCTGGCAGCATCTGTAGTGTGTTCGATTTTACTACAGAGTTCATTCCAGCTGCTCTTTTTCGATTTCCTAATTAGCTTTTTAAAACTTTTAAGTTCTCTCCTGTAAACTGCCCAGTTATCATCATTGTTGTCTTTCCTTGCGTTTTTAAAAAGTGTCTGGATGTTTTTTCTGTGTTGCGAAAGCTCCTTTGACCACCATGGTGGTTGAATCCTTTTCTGTCGATACCTTACTGGACAGGCCTTCTCAAATGACTTGATTAGGATTGAAGTAAGGTTGTCATTTTTCCTATCGATATCAAGTTGATTAGTTAGTCGATTACGTTTCAGTTTTCCTAAATCCGTAATCGCATTCTCCCGAAACATTTCCCAGTTAGCCCTTTCGGGATTTCTGAAAGGTTTATTTATACTTGCTTCCCTAGTTAATATTCTGAAGCTAATGTACTTATGGTCGGAGAAGGAGGCCCTATTGAGAATTTCCCATTTAAGTACTTCCAGACCACTTTTATTTGAGAAAAGTGTTAAATCTAAAACGTTTCGACTATTAGGCCCTATATATGTTGGTTCAGAACCACTATTCGCTATGTTCAAGTTTCTCGAGTTGATATAGAGTAAAAGATCTTCCCCCCTATCATTTATATCAGTTGAGCCCCATACAGTATTGTGTGCATTAGCATCACAACCTATCACTAAGTACTCACCCGTTTTCTCTCTAATAAATGTTTGAAGATCGGGAGGCGGTGCTTCCCTGTTATGTGCCATGTACGACGATATCAGATGAATCCATATATTTACATATATGTATCCATATATGCTCATTTTTCACCGGGTAGCAAAAATTTTGCAAAAATCTGACATTTCACGATTTTAAACTTTTGCTTGTATTTTCACGCGAAAAGAATTTAGATTTAAAATATACCCGTCAGAAGATTGCTTGTAATGCGTATTATGGATCGTGTGCAAAAATTGGGAAAAATGTAACTGTATGCTGAAAACGCGCCAATTTTGTCTCCAGATAAACCGCCAGGGCACACCCAAACCGCTAATAGAAATTAATTTCTATAAATGGCAATTGCTGGTACTTATAAAGCTTTATCCCAAAACTGAGCGGCATTAATGAATTTTGAAGATTGTGGATTTTATGCATCTTTCAAAATTTCATTAATCAGAAATTGCATCACTTTTAAAAATTCCCAATTTTGCATAATGCACAAGTTTCTTAACTAATTTGAGGGTGCTAAATCCGAATATGATCTTTAATTTGGTCCATCGTCATTAGATTTCGCGTAATGTGCATATCAAGCATTAAAAAAACAACTTTTTAAAACAAACTTTTAACGTAAAAATCTGATTATATATCCACGTTAATGTATATAATTTATCCGGTTTTATTGGGTATAGTATGAAACGTTAATTAACGTTGATTTTGGTAAATTCTAATAAAAATTATAATTTTGAGATTTTATGTTTTCTATTAAAATTTTTAAACCGCCATAACTTTCGCGCCGTCAGCGGAAAGTTCTTCACGCAAATGGATTTGAACTTACTAAATGCATGTTTATACACGTACTAAACGATTTTGATGTGCCCTCAAAAAAAATTTAATATTTTTTAAACCTTAAAATCAAAAGTTAAATGGAAATGTTCATATATATTATTAATCAGTGGTCGATTCTAAGACATTCTAGCGATGTCCTTCCGTTCGTACTTTAAAGACCATTTTTTCCATAAAAGTGGTACAATAAGTACCACCCTAAACTTCTCATTTTACATTGCTATTGGTTTGAGACAAGTTTTTCTTATCTTTCAAGTATACGCAATCCATTGAACAAAAATTTATTTCAACTGCTCCCATTTTTTGTTTCCAAAACACAGCTGGTTTTTCCTTTTTATTTTCCTCTCCAAATAAAACAAAAATATATAATCTTTGTCATAAGATATCGAGTATATACTCAAGTACCAACCAAAAACTATTTTTTTTTTTGGCCAAACAAAGTTTTCAAATACTACACATGCCATTTCCATATACAACATATTACACTATGAACTATATAAAAGGTGCATTTTCAGATCTATGTAAAATATTATTGTCGTGTGCACAAATGCAGTAGCGGTCTTATTATTATGTAGGTAATTACACTATAAAGACTTTTTGAAAAACACAAGAATTTGACTACATAGTAGAGATGGGCGCGTAGTGAATTTTGACTCACGCATGCTCACGCTCACGAAATAAAAATATTGCTCACGCACGATCACGCACGAAATATTTTTTTCTGCTCACGTTCACGCACGCTCACGTGAGTTACTAAAATTTTTCTCACGCTCACGAAATAATCACGCTCACGAAGACTCACGAAATTCAAATTAACAAATTTTTGTTTCACTTTTTTCGAATTCGTGCAAAAAAAGTACATAACTTCCTTAAAACAATAATAAAAATTTATTTAAATAACAATTTTTTAATAATTACCCTTTAAATTCAATAAAATGACGATTTTTTTTACTTGTTTTTTGTTTTAAACAGCACAAAACAATCACGCAAACTCACGAAGAAAAAATTACTCACGCACGCTCACGCACGAAATATTTTTTTCTAATCACGTGCACTCACGATCACGTGAGTAAAAATAAATTTCACTCACGATCACGCGTGATTCACGCGTGAATCACGTGAATCACGAAAAATTCGTGTCACGCGCGCATCTCTACTACATAGGTTCGATTCTACTACCAAAAGGTAGTAAAACCATAGAAAATATGGTGTCATCAGTTTTCGGCCAACATCTAAATCAGACTTGGTACTCACACAATCAAAAAAAAAAAAAAAAATAGTAAACAAGTAGAAAATTTAAGTTCGACTTGGTCGAATCTATGAATACCCTCCACAATGTCATCTGATAGTAATTTTCTAAAAAAAATTCAAAAAATTGCATCACAAATTTTTTATTAGAAATATATTATTTTGAGTGAAACTTTTTTTTAATCAATGAAATTTTTTTGAGTGTAAAATTTTTTTGACTGTCAGCATTTTTTTGAGTGTGACATTTCATTATGTATACATTTTTTTTGAGTGTAACATTTTTTTTAGTGTACAATTTCTTTGAGTAACAAAATTACTTTGTAAAATATTTTTGTTGTTTTATACCTATATGCAATACAAAAAAAAATATTTCACATATTTCCCACTTTTTATTTTACTTCATTTGATTTTTTTCCAAAAATTCTTACTATACACCCTTACATACAGTTACAATAACAAAACAATAACAAATATTTACTTGTCTAACAACTAAACTGCACCACACTACAAGAAAACAAACAACAACAAGTTTTAAAAAACTGGCATTTCACCATGCTTTTAAAACATGTTTAACGAGTTTTCAACAGTTTAAGGTGAAACAAATCTGAAATTCAGTGCATTGCTTATAACTTTTGAACCACTGAACCGATTTTGCTGAAATTCAAAACCAATCAGCCTTGGGGAACGGCAAATATATCTGCTAAGCTTCAGCCCCCTCAGTATTGTCTTTCGAAAGTTATAGTGGTTTTAATCTTGTAAATTCGAAAAATATCCTTGCCGAAATTTACTCTTTTGCTCATAACTTTTGAACCACTTGACCGATTTCGCTGGATTGCAATACCAACCTGACCCGGTAAATAGAGAACATATATGTCAAACTTCAGGAGCCTCCGTAAAGTCTTTCAAAAGTTAGCGTGTTTTCAACGGACAGACAGACAGACAGACGGACGGACGGACGGACGGACGGACATCGCTAGATCGACTTAAAATCGATCAAGGATCATGAATATATGTACTTTATGGGGTCCTAGACCAATATTTCGGTGTGTTACAAACGGAATGACAAACTTATATATCGTCCATTCCATGAGTCATTTTAAAAAATCTGACCGAGGGTCTTCCGATTTTTGTTATATTTTTCATACAGATACTCTATGGAGCCAATTTCAAATTTCATCCATCAGATCGAAAATATTAGAAAAACTCGCGATTTTATTCACGATTTTCGTTTTTAAAAAAGTCAAAAAAATGCAAAATCTGTGTAACTTTGAGCAGCTGTATTTTCTAAACTACTTATCGCACTTTAACAATCCATAGCGCATACGAATGGTTTGTAAGTCTATTTTGATATCTTATAAACTAAAAAAATGTCGGTGGTTTAAAAGTGCATTTTATATGCAAATGCAGTTTTGAAGTGCATTTTGCGAAACTTTTACCCCCTTTAATTTTTTTTTAATTAGCATATTTGGAAAATTTAGAATTTTTGCTACAGAAAAATGTTTTCATTACAATGGACCGAGCATGTGTGATATTTTTAATATTTTTTTAAAAAAATACTTCCTTAAGTTTCCCTTATAAAAATTTTTATTTTTTAAATTATACCAAAATCATGTAAAAAGACATGTTTTTAAACCGTTATATTTTCAAAAGTACTAATCGCATCTCATTGTTTTTATGCACATTATAAAGGTATTTTTGTATATTTTTTGCATTTAATGACCGCAAATATGTTGGCGTTTCAGAAATGCATTTTAAATGCAAATGCAGTTTTGAAGTGCATTTTTCAAAACTTTTACCCCTTTGAATTTTTTTTTAGTTATCATATTCGAAAAGTTAACAATTTTTACTACAAAATAATGTCCTCCTAATAATGGACCCACTGTGTGTGATATTTTTTTAGAATTTTTTAAAAAATCATGTTATTTCAGATTTTTTGGTTTTATTTAAAATATTGAAATTGTTTTAAGAAAATTTAAAAAAAAAAAATTTAAAATAGCACACACGGTGGGTCCATTATTAGCAGGACATTATTTTGTAGTAAAAATTTTAAACTTTTCGAATATGATAACTAAAAAAAAATTCAAAGGGGTGAAAGTTTTGAAAAATGCACTTCAAAACTGCATTTGCATTTAATATGCAATTCTGAAACACCAACATATTTGCGGTCATTAAATGCAAAAAATAGACAAAAATACCTTTCTAATGTGCATAAAAACAATGAGATGCGATTAGTACTTTTGAAAATATAACGGCTTAAAAACATGTCTTTTTACATGATTTTGGTATAATTTAAAAAATAAAAATTTTTATAAGGGAAACTTAAGGAAGTATTTTTTTAAAAAAAATATTAAAAATATCACACATGCTCGGTCCATTGTAATGAAAACATTTTTCTGTAGCAAAAATTCTAAATTTTCCAAATATGCTAATTAAAAAAAAAATTAAAAGGGGTAAAAGTTTCGCAAAATGCACTTCAAAACTGCATTTGCATATAAAATGCACTTTTAAACCACCGACATTTTTTCAGTTTATAAGATATCAAAATAGACTTACAAACCATTCGTATGCGCTATGTTTTGTTAAAATGCGATAAGTAGTTTAGAAAATACAGCTGCTCAAAGTTACACAGATTTTGCATTTTTTTGACTTTTTTAAAAACGAAAATCGTGAATAAAATCGCGAGTTTTTCGAATATCTTCGATCCGATGGATGAAATTTGAAATTGGCTCCATAGAGTATCTGTATGAAAAAAATAACAAAAATCGGAATACCCTCGGTCAAAAAATGCCTAAAATTACCAAATGTCTGGTGGAATGGACGATATACCCTCTATCACTAGAGTGGAGGGTATAAAAAATGGCAATGCCTTTTTAGTTACTAGTTAAATAACACTAACTACAGAATAAAAGAATTGATACAAGAAAACAACAACTATAAAATGCACGCAAAATGGCGTTGTTTATTCTTTAACTCATCTCAATATTGACAAACAAGACAAAAAACTAACGGCTTTTTTTTTCTGACTACACTACAATAACAACGATAATATAAATGTAATTACCTAAAAAACAAAAGTTAAATTCGACTTGACCGAATTTATGTATGCATACAATGCCCGTTTAGTAATAGTAAGTGAAAAAAGTAGCAATTTTAATTTGAAATATTTTATTTTGAATAAAAACCTTTTTTGAGTCATTTTTGAAAAAATTAAAATTTTTTTTTTGAGTGTAAAATTTTTTCGAGTGTATTTTTTTTTTTTTTTGTGTAAATAGTGACTGACAAAAATACTTTTTAAAATATTTTTTTGACTTACCAATGTTTTTTTGGCTTGTTTACCGTTTTTTTCACCACGTGGTTTACGGTGGATCCAATCTGAAATTCACGGTTTTCTTAATAACTTTTGAACCACTGAACCGATTTTGCTGAAACTCAAAACCAAACAGACTTGCAGAACGGCAAATATATATGCTAAGCTTCAGCACCCTCAGAATTGTCTTTCAAAAGTTAGAGAGCTTTTAATCTCGTAAATTCGAAAAATACCCTTGCCGAAATTTACTCTTTTGCTCATAACTTTTGAACCACTGGACCGATTTCGCTGGATTGCAATACCAACCTGACCCGGTAAATGGTCAACATATATGTCAAACTTCAGGAGCCTCTGTAAAGTCTTTCAAAAGTTAGCGTGTTTTCAACGGACAGACAGACAGACAGAGGGACGGACGGACGGACGGACGGACGGACATCGCTAGATCGACTTAAAATCGATCAAGGATCATGAATATATATACTTTATGGGGTCCTAGACCAATATTTCGATGTGTTACAAACGGAATGACAAACTTATATATACCCTCTATCACTAGAGTGGAGGGTATAAAAAGTGCCATTATTATTTTGTCCTATTGATATATTGAATATATTCTAAACATTTTTCTAAGGAAAAGTCCTAGATTTAGATATATTAACCTTATAGAAAAATTTTAATCCAACAAAAAATGTTTCCTCTCTCATAAGTCTTAAATTCTAAAACATTGTTTGTATAGAAAAAGTTTTATGTTGCGGAATATATTTTTCCAATAGAATAATCTCTGAAAAATTGTTTCAATAGAAATGATTCTGCGACAACTTTTAAATCGAAAAGTTTTAGAATATATCCCGAACTCCGGTGTGTACGCCCCTGTTCTAAATTCATTCATATAAATTTACTCCACTTTGTACTTTAGTACTCGTATGTAATAAAATGTATTGCAGTTATAAATATTTTTATTGCTATTATTATATGTATGAATGGAATGAATGGCATAGATTGCAATTCATAAAAATTACCAAACATAGTATAGACAGTAAGAAACTATATACATACCAATAACGAAAAGAAAAACATATGGCCGGTGAACCCTAACCAATACTTTCGTTTTCATTTACACTTAACCCTTGTGAGAAGACAATATTTCTCAGAGATAATTTTTGATATTATGGCAATAAAAATATGGATTTTTCCACGGTAATTTTGCTGAATTTTACATTTTTGTTTGAAATTATCGAAATTTGGAGTATTTTTATTTTAGCTCGAGGTCATTATTTCATTTGCTAATTAAAACTATGATATCATAGAATAATTTTTAAGCAAATTTTTATGATGGTCATTACTGTAAGACTAAAGGCTGGTAACTTATCAAAAGCTAATCAATGATTAATACTAATCATAGTTTATTTTCATATAAATTTGACGTTTGCAAACACTGATTAATCATTGATTATATTGTGATGAGTTACTAGCCCTGATTGTTGTAGGTAACACGTGTTATGGAATTTGTCAGATTCCATTGTCAAGACTATTTAGCAAATACAAAAACCAAATACTACAATCCAATTTAGAATTAGAAGTAGAAAATTATACAATCTCTTGTAAGAACACGATCGTCAAATCTATACTATCTTATACTATATAATCTATACTTATACTATAAATTATTATAAAGAGGAAATGATTGTATGTTGTTTTGTTTGTTTGTAGAAAGTAATCTCTGGAACTACTCATCCGATTTCAAAAAAGTTTTCAGCACTATTCAGCTAGGTTTCATCGACCACGCTTACTTATACGCCCACTTTTTGCCAAAAAACGAAAATTTAAAATCTCCAAAACTACTAAGCCGATTACAAATTTGTTTTTACCAACCCAGTTGGAAAATGTGTCACAGTGGAAATTTCCACAGTGATTCCTTGAGGAAATGTCTTTAGGTTCTGACAAATCATAGGTAATCCTTGATGACATGTCCTAACATTGTCAGCACTGAATGTTTGCTTTAAGAGTGTGTCTTCAGAACAGCAGTATATTTAATTAGAATTTTAAATGGGCAACTATTCAATTTCCAAGAAAAAAATGTCAACACTATCGATTTATTTAAAATAACATCAAAATCTTACAAGTATGTATAATAAAAGTAATAAATAGACAAACAATTTTTAAAATAAAGTTTGGAACAGGTAGATAGGTGTAGGACCAATAAACTGGAGGTTCCAGGTTCAAATCCAGTTGGGACTAAAAAAGGCGAAAAGTTTTTTCTAAATATGAGAAAGAGAATTTATAAAGGAAAATGGATAAAAGTAAAAATGAAGGACATACGAACATTTTTTGTATTTTCGCATGACCATGTCTCCAGAAGGACAGCCCTGACCACTGCTGACTTTGAGTGGGACATTTTGAAAATTTGTATGAAACTGTCCTCAACCCAGTACATAGAGATGTCTTGTGGATGTCAGCAGTGCCTCTGACATGTCACCGCTCCGTCAATGAGGATGGCTCAAGGACGTTGCCAACTGGGAATACATACTTGGAAACGTTCATGATAGACACATGTTGGGGTTCATCGATCACGCCCACTTCTATGCCAACTTAAAATTTAAATATCTTTGAAACTACTCATCCGATTTAAAAAATACTTTTACCAATATTTAGAGTGCTTCTCCAGGGAGCCCACTTAAAAAAAATTAAAATTTAAATATCTATGAGACTACTTATCCGATTTCAAAAATGTTTTCACTAATATTTAGCGTGTTCTTCCAGGATGGACATAGGCTAGGATTCATCGACCACACCCACTTTTTGGTCAAAAAACCTAAAATTTAAAAATCTCCAAAATTACTCATTAGATTTTCAAAATTTTTCCACCAATGCTTGGTATGGTTCTTCAGAGTGGATATATGCTGGGTTTCATTGACCACGCCCATTTCTACGCCTACTTTTGTCAAGAAAAACGTAAAATTTAAATATCAAGAATCTTCTCATCCGATTTCAAAAATCTTATCACCAATATATATTAAGAATGGTCCTTCAGGGTGGACATGGGCTAGCTTTCATCGACCACACCCTTTCTACGCCCAGTTTTGGTAAAAAAAACGTAAAATTTCAAAATCTCTAAAACTACTAATTCGAATTAAAAACAAAATTTCTCAAATATTAAGAATGGTCCTACGGTTCATAGACGTAAAATTTTAAAATATACGAAACCTTTTATGATGTTTCAAAAATGATTTGACCAATATTTCGAATTCTCTTTCAGGGTGAGTTAGGGTTGGTTTCATTGACCGCACCCATTTTATAGATCACTTTGGGTCAAAAGACTTCAAATTTAAAAACCTCCGAGACTACTCATCCGATTTCAAAACCTTCTGAAAAATGTCCACTTTAATGGAGCAAATAGGTGCAAAGTAATACTTAAACTTTGTAACCTTTACTATCTCCTGAAAAATTGGTCATAAAAACTTGAAAAGTGGGATCCTCCAGCCCAAAAAATCATTATGAAAAAGTACCTTCTGGAAATTTAGATTTTAATGGGGTTATAGGGTAAATTATTGTACTGTGGTACTTTTACTATCCCCTGAAATCCTTCAGTAGAATTTATAATGAAGAAAATTACATATTTTGAAATTAAAGTTTTTAAGGGTTAAACAGAGTAAACAATTGGTTAAGTTAGGGTAATATGGTACTTTTTATATCAATTGAGATAACGACCCTAATAAGTTTTTATTTCTTTAACACATGCTATACAGAAAGGAATGAAGCCTACATGGAATGAAATGAATTGGAATTCAATGAATATAAATGAACAGAATAGGGGTCGAAATGGAATAAAACGGGAAACGAAATGGAATGATACGAGGATACAAATGGTTTCAATAATAGCGATATAAGGACTCGAAAATTTTCAAGAATTTTTTTTTACCGGAACGTACATGATTCCGGGCTAAACGGGACTGTTTGAATTTTATTGTTTGTTCGAAATAGTTTTTATGAAAGACTTCAACGATAAAAATTTAATAAAATAAAGATTCTGCAGGAGGCAATTTTAGAAATGAGGACTCTAATCCTGATCCTTCTTTAATACCTGTGAAAAAGTTCCGGACGGGCATGCTAGTTTAAAATAGAAAAATAATTTTCTTGAATATTATTCTATGTGAATATCATAGTGTTAATTATTAAAGGCAATAATGACCTCGAACTAGAATAAACCTTCTCAAAATATAATATTTTAAAGGTAGAATAAAACAATTTTCATTAAAAAAAAAATTAATCAGAATTTGAAATAATCGGAATTATAAGAAATAAGTGAGTGTGTTAAATTCGGCTATGCTAAATCTTTTATACCCACCAACATGGTAAAAAAAATACAGGGCGTTTTTTTGGGAGGGGGGCCTTTGGTGGGTGCTTTGGGGGACACCTCCCCCTCTCGAAAATTTTTTACTAATTTATTTATTATGCTTTTAACATTAAAATTATACAATTTTATCACTATTTAAACGAGTTAGAAAAATTCGGAAAAATATTGGATATTTCCGAAAATATTGGATATTTCCAAAAATATTGTAAAAACATATTAAAATTCTGGAAAACTTAAAAAAATAAAATTTAAAAAAGAATTTGGTAAATTCTAAATCATTGTTTTTTTATTTCAAATCAGCAGATTTTAGAACTCAAGCTTGTTAAAATCTGAAGAAAACGTTCAGAATTTAAAATCGATTTATAAGAAATCAGAAAGACTTCGCGTTAAATTAGGTATACATTTAACTGTACATGTTGCCACATAATGTTGCAATCAAACATACTACCAACAGAAAACATTACTACCTACCTACATACACCTAAATTAAATTCAGTGACTTAAATTTTTTTTGTTTTGTATGAAATTTTTACACAAACAATTCAGAAAATGTTTTATGCATGATTTGCTAATAAAATTGTTTAAATAAATACATACATATTTTTTTTTCTTTTGGTTCAACTATTGCACGTGTTTGCATTTATTTCAAATAAGGAAATCATCTATAAATTTGAATTCTTTGTTGGGTTTTTGAGGAAAACTAAATTTTTAAAAGAAAAAAAAAAAAAAAAATTTTTTTTGGAATATTTGCTATATTTTATTATGCATTAATGGTAACGTACAAACGATTGTTGCTAATCTACATATTTTTTTTTGATCAAAATCGTAAGTATTCTTTCAAAAACCTTGAATTAAGGTTTTGCGTTTTTGGAATTTAAAAAAAATAATCCAAAATAAAAATACGCGTCGATAAGCTCTAAACTTGACAAACAATTATAAATTTTGTAGGTGTTTTATGGTGCGTGTCAAAGAAATTTAATTGTTTAATTGACATTGTCAACGTATAAATATAATTTTATTATAAAAAAACTTTTGATTTTATTTTTATTTGCAGAAAATATTTTAACATATACCATCCCTGCAGGAAAAGTGGTAGGTCCATCATATGTCACTTGATCTATCACTCAGACCCAAAACACCTATCATAAAATCGACACCTTTCATATAAAAATACCTATCACTTTTGTTAGGGAATATCTCAGCCCCCGATATATCATTAGTGACATGTCACTGGATATGTCCCTTAGGAACATATCACAGAACACATCTCAGCTGTACCAATCATTTTTCGAAACTTGAAAATTTTGTAAAAAAAATTACTTAAAGTGTTGTTAGTGAACTTTTTACTCCAAAACGCAAAAAAAATTTGCCAAACATTTTTGTAAAAATTTTTTAACCTTTTTTCAAATTTTTTGTCCGGTACTTACAAAAATAATTTTTTTTTTTTCAAAATTTATAATTTTTTTTCTAAAATCATTTTTGATAAAACTTTTTACAACAACACTCAAAAAAATGTGTCTGGAAAAATTTTTAAACTTTGTTCGAGTATTGGTAAAAATTGGAAAGTTTGGTTTTGTCCTATTGTCTTCGGTCACGGGATAAGTTTTTTTGAGACAGTAAGCCCAATTTTCATCTGTCACGTGATTGCCATTTTAGTGATATGTCCCGTTATCATCGTTACGGAATCGGTGATTTCTGATCGAGAGACACACTTTTCCTACAGGGATATTTTGACCTTTGCATACACTCAAAAGAAAAACTCTGTCAAAAAATCTGTAAAACGACTTTCGTTTTGACTTAGCAAACTCTTAGCAGATTTTTCTGCTAAATTTGATATTTTAACTAAAATCTCTGTCATTCAGTTTTACAAAATAACATAAATTTTAGTGTGTTTTTACTGATTTTGTTTGCTGAATTTCAATATATTTGTGAACATATTTTTAGCAGATTATTTGTAAATTATACAGAAATAGTTTCCAGTCTTCCTTTTTTCAAGACAAATGTCTAAGTTTTTTTTTTTGCAAAGTGTTATTTTTTTGAACATATTTTTAGCAGATTATTATGTTATTTTACAGAAATAGTTTGATGTTATCCTTTTTTCAAGAAAACTTGAGACTAATAATTGACACCACTAAAAAATCAGTAATTTTATAAATTTTTTTTAAGTTTAAATTTAAATAAAAACTATTAAAGTTTTCATGAAAACAAATTTTCTAGAAACAAAAATTTCTAGAAAATGTCTAAGCAGATTTTTTTGCTGTTTTTACAATTTTTTTTGCTGATTTCACCTATATAATCATGACAGACTTTCAACAAACCCTGTCTGCTAAAATCAGAAGATTTCTCATATGGCTTAAAATGGGTGTATTTTCAGCAGATTTTTCTGCTGATTGGACAGAGAATTTATTTTAAGTGTACACAGAAAAAAATAAAAAAAATATTTGAGTAAATTTTTAATACTATTAAGTAAAAAATTACTCAATTTTGCACCAGTAAACGATTTAATAGTATTGAGTAAATTTTTAATAAAAATTTAATAAACGTTTGAAAAAAAATTTGAGTAAATTTTTAATTGACCTAGTGTTTATAAAAAACCGACATTTTGGAAAACCGGTTTCACGGTTAACCGAAAATCAGCTTTTTGAAAAATTTTAAATTAGTCAATTTTTGTTTTTAAATTTAAACAAGTGGTTACTCAAATTTGTTTCCTCCATATTTTTTCCTGTGTATGTTTTTAATCCTCTAGGGGCATTCTTGGGACAGTTAGAGCGATGAGAGTTAATTTCATAAAAATGTCATTTAGTATGGTAGCCAAAAAATAATGGGTGTTGGTCTTACATTGCCCTCCCTCTAGAAGCGACTCCGTGGCAATTGTGGGGCAAACGTTTCCTCATCGGAGCACAGGTGGCGGTAAAAACACAAAAACCCTTCCACGGAGTCCTTCACTCGTTAAGGGGGCTCCCATACAAAATAGCATTTTTATGAAATGTGCTCCCACCGCTCTAACTGCCCCAGGGTGGCACCTAGACGAGTCAAATACGTGACCGACCTATAATATATTTTCAATACCAACACTTTCTTAAAACACACCTACCCTCAATCCTTAACCCTTAATGTGGTCTCCATATTATTTAATTTTTTTTTAGGTCTTACTATAGCAAATGTTAACACAAAACCAAATATAAAGATTTAGTGAAAGCAATCCCCCGATCCCCAATTGGTTTGTTAACGATTTCCAAAAAAAAAAAACAAGTGAGAGTGTTAAATTCGGCTGTACCAAATGTTTTATACCCTCCAAAATGTAAAAAAAAAACATAAAAAAAATTCAGGGGCGTCTTTTTTGGTGGGGGGTGGTTTGGTGGGAGACATTAAGGGACACCTTCCCCTTGCGATAGATATTATCAAATGGATTTATTATGATTCATTCAATTATTTAATCCAATAAATCATTATTAAAATACATGTTTTATATCCACGCCCACAAAAGGGGCGGGTCAAACTTTATTTTTATTTATTTTTATCCGCTGGGTCCACATGCAGGGTTTTGAGCTTCCTCCGACCTAAAAATGTTGCATTTGCTTTAAAAAAGTACAAAAAACCGTGCAAAAAATATCGTTTTTCAGAGGTTGCTTTAGTTCTTCAAGGGGGAACTTTTTCAACCTTGGTTCGATTTGCCATTTTCGAACATGCCTAGACATATTTGTGCCAAACTTTGAAAGCCTAGCTCTTTTATTTTGGACGGACGGGCGGACATTGTTTGAATGTCTTAGAATCGATCACTGATCAATAATATATATACTTTATGGGGTCCTAGACCGATATTTCGATGCGTTACACATGGAATGACAAAGTGAGTATACCCCCATACTGTGGTTGGATGGTATAAAAACAGATTCTTTGCTGCCACGCCTATATTAAAGGCGGGGCTTATTAACTAATCATATTGTAAAATACTCACATATCGAAAAAAATCTGCAATTTAAAAAAAAAGACAAAATTTTCTTGAAAAAATAATGACAGCAATCAATTTCTGTAAAATTTTAAAATAATCTGCTAAAAATATGTTCAAAAATATCTTTTTAATTGTATAAAAAAACGAAAAAAACAATAACACTTTGAAAAAAAAAATTTAGAAAATTTTCTTTAAAAAAAAAAAATGAAAATTACACTGCTCTACAAGAAAATGCGTATTGGGTTTTGATAACTGAATTAGGTAGTATTTGGTGCGCTGATTCCAAATCTGCAACCCAATTTTTTCCATCACATCAGGATTTTGAGTTATTCGCGGTTAAAGGGGCCAAAAAGTGCCTTTTTGACCATTTTTGGAAGCCAATAAAATATGAACGCGACATACGAACGACTTTATATTAAGCTCATTATAAAGCTTGGAATTTTATCTTCAAAATAAAATAAAAATATTCCGAAATTTTAATTTTAAAAATGGTAAAAAAATATTTGTTTAATAACACCTTTTTAGATATATTTTATTGTTTTTAATAACAAAGTGTTTTCAAATTGACATGAAAAAACATACCAACGAACAAAGTTTTTTAAAATAAAATGCATTAAATAATAAATACCAAAAAATATGGAAATATAATGAAAAACGAAACATTATTAAAGTATATCCGATTTAAATAGATTTGGTGGATGGCTTTCTAAATAATATAAGCAGATACCTTAAAATGGAATGGTTAATTAAGTTTTTGTTACAAATTAATTGACAGTTAATTTTTTTTCAATTTATATTGTTTTATAAATTACAATGACAATGTATTTCAATTTACACACAAAAAATTATTGGCTGAAAATTTTCAATTAAATCTATTGATCAACAAAATTTAAATAAGTCAATCAATGTTTTGATTAAAATTTTTGTTATTTTTTGTTACAAATTTTCTACATACCAGATTTTTTATTTCGCTTTAATTTATTTGAATAGATTAATTCAAAAATATACAAAATAATCGGGCTTTACTTTTTTTATTGTTGGCAACATATAGGAAAGCAAAAAAGATGAATTTTATGATAATTTTGTCATAAGCTTACAATTCATTTGTTAAATCTATCATTATTTTGATTGACTTTAAATAAAAAATTTATCAAATTTTTGATCAAAATCGAAAAAAAGTTTGATTGAAAAAATTTTCAATCAATCACCTACAATTTGATGATTGGTATAACAATTTTTTTAATTGGAGGAATTTCAATCAAAAAATTGATTGAATCAGCGTTTTTGTTGATTGAAATTCGTTTAAAATTTTTTCTGTGTAGTAAATAGTTAAAATTTAATTACTCTATAAGCAAAGGGACAAAATAGAGTCAGAGGAAAAATTTCTTTCTACCAACTGTGACTTTTTCGTAAACAAATATTTTTAATAATAACGAACTATTTGCGTTTGTTGACAAAAATTTAAAAATGTTGAAAGTATAAAATTATAGACAAATATTTGGACAAAAATTTTGAAGAAATATTCAGAAACAGTTTAGTCGATTTTTAATTCTAAAAAGACAATGGTAATTCGAAAAATCTCAATTGTAATTAAGAAAAGTATTGTAAGTCGAAAAAGATAAATTTTAATTCGAAAATGGTCAATTGTAATTCGAAATAATCAATAACAATTGCTCTTTTGTAAATTTAAATTACAATTGCTCTTTTTCAAATTGCTACTTGAATTTTAGAATTAAAAATGTAATTTTCAAATTATAAACAGATTCTTCGATCTCGTTCAGTTGTTGCCATTTAAGTTCGCCCATTCATGTTTTTTCCATAGTTCTGAATGTTATTTAGATAATTACATATAGCAGTTTTTTTTCTCTCAATTATTTCCGCGATTTCAACGATCTTTAACACTTTGAATTTCAAAGTCAGTACTTTTTCCTTTTCGAAGGAGCTAAGCGCTTTGAGAGTCCCATTTTGATTGAAATTCGAAACAAAACTGTTTTGTTTTATTGTTTAAGGAATTGCTATCCATAACAAATTGGATTCAGGTCCTACTTGGTCTATATTACAAAATTCCTTATTTAAGTGATTCATAAAAAACTAGTAATTTTTTAACAAGTTGCCGAAAAATATTTTTTTAAAGGACTTCTTTCAGTCTTTTAATTATTGTTATTATTTGACATTATTAGCTAGATAATGGTCTCTATCAGTGCATTTTTTTATATTTTTCCGCTTATTCGTTACAAAAATATATTCGATTAAAAAGTGAAAAACTCGATTCCTTATTGATGTGATTCGCAGTGTACATAATATTTTTTCATTACCTGAATTTAAAAAAAACTTTGTTTGTTGGTTTTCATATGTTTGTTAAAAAAATACTTTGTGTTAAACAATATATATTTTCAAAATGGAGTTTTTTGTTTATGATTTTTTTACCATGTTGGAAAATTAAATTTCCAAATAATATTATCCTATCTTAAAGATTAAATTCCAAATTATACGATAAACTTAAAACGAAGTCAATAGCATGTCGCGTTCTTATTTTATTCGTTTTTAAAAAGAGCCAAAAAAGCCATTTTTCAACATTTTAACCGCGATTTACACAAAATCTAGATGTGATAGAAAAATTTGGGTTGCAGATTTGGATTCAGTGCATCAAATATTATACCTTTTAGTTTCAATAATTCAAAACGCAGCGACAAACCTTACATTTGTAGAGCTGTGTTATTTATGTAAAATTACTAAATAATCTGCTAAAAATAGGTGAACAATAACATTGAAATTCAGCAAACAGAATCAGTAAAAACTCATTAAAATTTCTGTTATTTTCTAAAACTAAAGCAGAACAATCTGCGGAAAGTTCGTAAATTCAAATTAATAGTGGTTTTACAAATTTTTGACCGAGATTTTCTTTTAAGTGTAGAGTGGAGGGTATAAAAAATTACCTTAACTTCATACTTCTGGTTATTTATTTAAGTTCATTTACTTTAATAATAATTACAACTCATAATTAACAAGCTAGACAAACAAAATGTTTAATAATTATGATTATAATGTAAATATCCCAAGTTATTGTTAACAAAATATGTATGTTCGTTCATCTTGCTTGAAAACTTTCATTAGTGAAATATTCATGTTGTTGATATTGTAATAAAGATAGTTGAGTATTACTGAAAAAATATAATATAATTAATTAAAAAGCATAACCAAAACATAATTAGAGTTTCATAAAAACGATATTAAAGTGCAGGTAAGCTTCACTGCATTTTAATGTTGCTTTAAGTGTTAAAAAAAAAAAAAATTAAGGCCGATCAAGGTTGAACATGTAAAAACCCTTCTCGGATTTTGTATTCATCACCATTCCAAATTTTAAAGTGATCGGACCAGTTCTTCTTTTAGTCGCTTTACAAACCACTCTCCCGCTATTCACATAAATCTCTCAAAATTTATGAAAGTTTGGAAATATTTGATTAAAAATTTGTTTGTAAATTTCGATATTTAATTAAATCGGTCTATTTGCACCAAAAATAAGTCAATTCCACCAAAATTTAGTAAGTGTGTGTTATCTAAACTAATCAAAGATCTAACGAAAGATAGATCCAATCGGTCCATGTTTGGGCTTGGGAGCCATTTTCCGGAAACACTACAATGGTCGGTCTTGACCGACTATAACTCTCTTATTTTTTTAACAATGGATTTTAGTTGATGCGTTTAATTGGAAATACAAACGATTTTTTTTTACATTAGCAATATACATTGTTGATTTAATTAAAAACATTGTTGAACTAGAATTTCGTTGTTAAGAATTGGTTTAATTAGTTTTGATATCACGGTATCTTTTTTCCGTTTGCTTTCAACTGACAGGCCGAAGGAGAGACATACATCGCTCGATCGACTTAAAATCCATTAATTTTATGGGTTCTCCGATCAACATTTCAAGGTGTTACGTACGGAATGACAAAGTGAATACGTATAACCCCTCTTAGATAAAGGGTATACAAATAACACTAGTAATTAAATTTTGCAAAAAAAAAAAACAAAAAATGGTGCAAAAACTTTAAACCTCTGATTACAATATGTATTATTAAGAAAGAAAACTTAACTGACCTACCCAAATACAAAAAAGTACTCGCAGCAACAAAACTGCAACTCAAAAATTGTGTCTGGTAAATTTACACTCAAAACTGATGAATTGCAACGAATGTTGCACGATTAGGTTGGTATTAAGTATAGGCAGGTTTAAGCAAAATGTTATTATTGTTAAATTTAATAATGATTACAACATTTTGTTTACAGTTTGTTTTATTATTGTGTTTTTTGTAATATTTTTTTTTTGACTGTTGTTGCAGCAGTTTAAAGTGAAAGTATCCATTGCATTTTTTATGCATATAATTTTGGTTTTTAAATATTTTCTTAGTGTTTGCAATTAAGTGCTTTTTTTTTGGTTTTTGCAATATGCAAATTTCAAAATACTTATTAAATCTTATGCATATTTCCTCAATTTAGAAGCAAAAAATATTAACTCAATCATTTACGTCAATTATTTTTGACTCCATTTATTATTTATTGTTGATTTATTTATTTATTTTTTTTTTCTTAAACATTTTTTTTATCTTACTAAAAAAGCATTTACTTTTTATGTCATACCATCTTCCTTCTTGTTAACAATGTTTTTGGAAACAAGTTATGTTACGCATTTAATATGTTGAGATGACCAAAACTGAAAGAGGTGGCAAAATATTTATCTTTTTTATTGCAACATATTACTTATGGTGCATTTCATGCACAATTTCAAACCAGCAGTAAAATCTTGATTTTAAAAGCAACACAAAAATTTTTGCTCTTATTGCACCGGATCAAACCCTTGAACAAGTTTTAGGGAATTGCTGCATCATGTATATTATTTCATTACTAACCTTGCGAGAAATTAATTTGTCCTACAGGACCAATTGATCTTAAAACACGTCTTGTCACAAAGGTGTTAATTAACCCCGCTAGGATCTCGTTATATAAAATTTACCCTTTCATACAAAATTTCCAATTTTAAATCGGTCCTCGAGTGTTGTAACATGGAATCGGTTGAATTGGGTTTAATAAATTAAGATGATTACAATAGTTTATAGAGATTTTGATCCACGATATTTAGCATTTATCTTCCATGTAAAATCACTCGCTGAATCTGAATATAAAGTCCAAAAGTAGAACAGTTTTCGAGATATTACTAATTTTTTTAAATTGTTAATTTTTTAAAACGTTCCGGGTGAAAATGACCATATATGTTCATATATGATGCATATATGGATGTCCGTATAAGTGCATATCCATAATTTGAGGGTACATGTACATTAATCAATGTTGGCAATCGATACCTTTTCAATACCGTTATCCGTTTCAAAACCCTGGTACCGGTATTTAAACGGTATTGAAACGGTTTTTCCTAAAAAACATGTTTTTTTTTACAAAAAAAAATAATAGAAAATTTGTAATTTTTTTGGTTTTTGTAAATGAAAAATCGTACTCCAAATGCCTCCCCGAAGTCTCATAAAAATCAAAAAAATCTTTGGGCACCCACATCGTGGATTATGTAAAAATTTCCAAAAAAATACTTCAACCGCTATGCAGATTTTTTTTAAAATCATTTAGACTCTCAATTGAAACTTTCCGCAACCCTTAGTATAGTTTAGTTTTTTTGGGATTTTTATTTAATACGCGATGTGGGTGCCCAAGGATTTTTTTGATATTTATAGGACTTCGTGGTTCAAAAATTAGTCCACGTGTTTAAAACCCGTAAAACCACAAATATTTTTACAATTAAGCAAAAAAAAACTTACACTCGAAAAAAATTTTACACTCAAAAAAAACTTTTGTAATTTTTTTTTTAAAATGACTAAAAAAAGTTTTTTACTCAAAATGAAATATTTCTAATCAAAATTGTTATTTTTTTTAAAGTTAGAAAACTAACTATCACTTTAAAAGGGCACCGTGGATATTCATGGATTCGGCTAACAAGGAGAGTCTCCCTGGTGGCAACCTCCGATCTTCATGACATTTGGATATGTTGTTCAGAACGAAAATTAATTCAACACGTATTTTTTTTAGCGGCCCAAACCCATTTTTAGGGGGCGTCGATTTGTATGGAGGGAAATTGACCTTTTTCAGTTTTTTACGATATACGTCCATTTCCTCAAAACTAATATAGGCATATTTGGTATTTGATTAAAGGTAATTCAAATACCTATCTTGTGATGCTAACAACGTGTAAAAAAAGTAAATATTTTTCGACTAATTAACAAAAATGTCCAAAAATTTTTTTATTTTATTCAATTGTGCATATTTGGACACGTTCTTTGCACATGAAGATAGGTTTTCCAAATACCTTTCATTTGGTATGTAACATGACTGGGTTTATTTGTATAATATATGAGATAAACGCAAAAAACTGAAAAATTACCGTTTCTTCCCCCTCAGTTTTACCACCTAAATATAAATTTGGGCTACTAAAAAAAATACGTGTCCCTTTATTTTTTCTACTCTACAAAATAAAACCATTTCCATAAAGATCGGAGGTTGACACCAGGGGGACCTTCCTTGTAAGTCGAATTTAACTCTTCTACTTTTTTTTACATATTTTTTTTTTACTTTCTGTAACAAATGAAACATTTTTGTGTCAGAATAACTTCAAAGTCCTGCACTTTTATCAAGAGGATAAGAAAATTACAGTTTTCTCGGTACGCCCCCTTTTGTAGGTGTGGTCCGCAACGTCCCCGCCGACCCTCTAAGAAAACGCAATTTTAATTTTTTTCACATTTTAAAGCTCATTTTAGCAAAAATGCTAAAAATAAATACGTAAATACGTGTTTTAATATTAAAATTGAAAAAAAATTGAAGTTTTTATGCGTTTTTTTTATATTTTTAACATTTTTTCGATAATACCGGTACGTACCGGTATCGACGTTTCGGTATCGGTAATACCGTAACTGATTCAACTCAAATACCGTAACCGATACCGATACCGAAATAAATAAAAAAACGATACCAATACCGATATCGATACCGTTATTCGTTTCGATTGCCAACCTTGACATTAATGATCATACATTGTCATTAAGGGTGTTCTTAACAGTAAGGGAAAAATTTAAAATGTTTTAATTGCTTGGCACTAGGCAGAATTTTGTTCCTTTGTACTAAATACTTAATAATAAAAAATTTGAAGTTAATCCGATAACTTTAAGTGGACGCGGAAACGACCTGAAGTTTTAATAACGGATTACAAGGGGAAAAAATTACTTTTTACTCATTTTCTCAATTTTTTCGATATTTAAAGTTAAGTTTGAATTCAAATGGTTACAGAATTGTGATGTGGAGTACATTACCTTTGTAATAAGGGAATAAAAACTAAAATCGGTTAAAAATCAGCCAAGTTATTACAACTGCCCCAGGCAACTAGTTCAATTAATTATAGTAGATAATTAATTGAAATTATCTACTATAGCAACATTTTTTTATTCTTTTCTTCCCAATGTACTAAGGTGATAGGTATTTTTCATATTGTGTTATGCTAACTTGTTTTAAATTAATGTTAAAAAGGTCCAAATTTTTCGGCCCTGTTTTCAAATCTCCAATTTTAAATTTTAATTTTTTTAGGCAAATAAAATTTAAAAAATCGACCATTGGACCATAGGATTTTGTTAAGCACATATAAGGGAATAAAAATTACAAAAATTGTAGACATTCCTTTTTTCATTCGGCTAGTTTAGCGATTTTATTTCGGCGGATTTTGAGATATTAGTGATTTTGGTAACTTTTTAGCTTTTAGTTAATTTTTTTATTTTTTTTTAACAAACTTCATATGTTTTCTACCGAATTACTAAAGAACAATATAGAATACTTCAATTCCTTTAATCAGGGCAAAATTGAGATATGAAAAATTTACCCAGTTAAAGGCCAAAGGTCAAATTTGAGAACAATTTGAATTTTTAAAGATTAAAAATTTTTTTGAGCGCATATTTATGAAACTCCTTGATGTTATTTTAATATGACTAAACATAAATGGTTTATTATTAAAATTCGGAAAATTAACCCATAAGTGCTATTGGGGTCTATATATTTTTTTATTTAATGGAGAAAATATAAGTATATTATTTCATAGGGTCATATAGACCCCAACAGCACTTAGGGGTTAATGTTCTGAATTTTTATAAGCCATTAATTTTTACATCTTATTAAAATAACATTTAGGAGTTTCATTAATATCCGCTCGAAAAATCTGTAAATCTTTAAAAATTCAAATTCTTCTAAAATTTGACCTTTGACCTTGAACTGGGTCAATTTTTCATATCTCAATTTTGCCCTGATTAAAAAATTGAAGTATTCTATATTGATCTGTAGTAATTCGGTAGAAAACTTACGAAGTTTGTTAAAAAAAATAAAAAAATTAACTAAAAGCTAAAAAAGTTACCAAAATCACTATTATCTCGAAATCCGCTGAATTAAAATCGCTAAACTAGACGAATGAAAAAAGGAATGTCTACAATTTTTGTAATTTGTATTCCCTTATATGTGCTTAACAAAATCCTATGGTCCAATGGTCGATTTTTTAAATTTTATTTGCCTAAAAAAATTAAAATTTAAAATTGGAGATTTGAAAACAAGGACGAAAAATTTGGACCTTTTTAACATTAATTTAAAACAAGTTAGCATAACACAATATGAAAAATACCTATCACCTTAGTACATTGGGAAGTAAAGAATAAAAAAATGTTGCTATAGTAGATAATTTCAATCAATTTCAAAAATTGAACTCGAAATCTTTGATCAAGTGGTCTGCCACACGCTAGTTGCCTGGGGCAGTTGTAATAACTTGGCTGATTTTTAACCGATTTTAGTTTTTATTGCCTTATTACAAAGGTAATGTATTCCACATCACAATTCTGTAACCATTTGAATTCAAACTTAACTTTAAATATCGAAAAAATTGAGAAAATGAGTAAAAAGTAATTTTTTCCCCTTGTAATCCGTTATTCAAACTTCAGGTCGTTTCCGCGTCCACTTAAAGCTATCGGATTAACTCCAAATTTTTTATTATTAAGTTTTTAGTACAAAGGAACAAAATTCTGCCCAGTGCAACACAAAAATCCGAAATAAAAAAATAAGAACACCCTTAATTGTCATACATGAATTTGTATGTAAAACTTTTTTTGTATTTTTTTCCATAAAACGTCTATTAATTGAAATTTTTTTAATAAAAACCAACGAATATTTTAAAAATATACTTTGGACTTTATGATACTTTAGGGTAATCAAAGCTTCGAAGAATTAACCACTTTTCGAA
Organism: Pegoplata infirma; assembly: GCA_963921195.1. NCBI lineage: Eukaryota > Metazoa > Arthropoda > Insecta > Diptera > Anthomyiidae > Pegoplata > Pegoplata infirma. Next base: position 171,298,659 of record OY992538.1, on the reverse strand, counting down.
TGAATTTACAAATAAAATACATTCGATTTTAATAGTCACTGAATATAATTATCTTTAAATATCAATATTTATTGGAATGGATTCGATTTTTACCATTAAATCGAATTCTTGTTTATGAGAATTTTAAAAATTGAATGCATTCTTTATTTCATTTATTTATTATTCATGAGACTTTTAAAAATCGAATTTATAAAAAACGCATTCAATTTCAAAGTCGAATGTAAAAAAAATCGAATGCATTCTATATTTTAAAATCAAATGTAAAATCATTCAATAAATCATTCATTTAAGTTGTATTCAGAACACCAAATCTAATTAAGGAATGAAATCCTTCGCAGCTCTGACAGTAATACCGTCAGAGTTTTCGCATTTTCTTCTAAATTTGGTTGTTTACGATAGTGCCGTTTATATTCGCCTATAGATTACAAAAATTATAATCAATCATGATGATGTATGATCATTAGTGTCCGACCGAAAGACTTTTACAGACTGAACCCATACATGAACTTCGTCTAATTTTGCAAAGTTCTGCCAAACCCAACCTTTAAAACAAAAAATTGTTTTTAAGACATGAATGCTATGCAAATGCATATATGAAGGTGTATGACATATACCTATCCACACATATATGCATACATTTACATATATGGAATATTACATTACTTGTGCATGTTCATATATGCTCCCATATATGACATACATTTCCTTATAATGTTCATATACTATCATACATCGAATCATGTATGAACTTGCATGAACATACATGGTCATTTTCACCCGGGGTGGTTTTACTTAAATAAAAATGTCTCTGGAGCAATTCGGTTTATTTAATCCGATTGCACTGTGAAACTAGAAATACTTGCCTTAATGACTTCAATGCCATATAAAAGGAAACCATCAAATAAGCAAAATCACCAATAATTTTCGGATTTCCTTTTTAAGGCCCACTGAAGTTTTTAATTGTTTGTCAAAGGCGTTTGGGAAAAGTAAAAAAAAAACTATAATAAAACAAGTAAGAAATTAAGAGTCGGCCAAAATCGACCATAAATACCCTACACCAGTGTTCTCAGAAAATGGGTCCCAAGTCCAAACATGGATCGATTAGTACTATCTTTTGTCAAATCTTAAATAACCCAGCAAAACTTTGATTACCAAATAAGGTATAAAATAAGGTATAGGATAGCTTATTTTATACATTGCAGCATTGATGATTTTAACATGGGATGAGACTCAAAGTAATGCATACGAGTAATGTATAAAATATAGCATACCAAAACGTAATTTATAAGGCGTTACGAGTAGTGAACAAGTAACGATGTATTAAATTTACTCACGTGATTGTAAGTGAGTAGTAAACATATGCTCGTGAGTGAGTGTCCGTGATTCAAAAATTCCTGTCGTGAGCCCATCTCTAGTTTTAACTTATGCATTTTTGTATAAAATATTTAGTTTTAGTGTTATTATAATGCATTATGTATTCAATTACAAATAATGCATTATTTCAAATTTTGAAATAGTACATAATGTAACCAAATATAAGTCACCCATGATTTAATGTTTAGAAATAACAAATATGAAATACAATTTTTGCAATAATCATGCATTATGTAACAAGTTATTAGTAAAACATTATTTTTCACCTTGAAATAACATGTTGTTGAACAAATGTCTGGTAAGACATCCTAAAATAATGCTACAAATAAGAGATATCCATTACCTGGTAATGTGTTACATAATCACCACCCATTACCAAAGTTTTGCTGGGAAGTGTAGAAAACACTCACAAACAAAATTTTTGTGAAATAGGCTTTTATTTATTGCCAATAAACCGCTTTAAGTGAATATCGGGAGATATTTTCATAAATGTTTTGATTATAATCAGATTTGATTGGGTTGTTAAAGTATGTGTTAAACACACACACACAAAGTTTTAATAAAATATTTTCTATTTTGTTGAAATTTTAGAGATTTATTTGAATATCGGGAGGTGGTTTGTAAGAAGAACTGGTCCGATTCCATTGAAATTTGAAATGGTTTGTGAATACAAAACAGGTTTACTTGCTAAATTACCTGTTATTTGAGCCAAAATTAAAGAGGACCTTTTTTATGGGGGCTAGGTCTAAACATGGACCGATTTTTTCCAATTTCAATAAGATTCGTCCTTAGGCCAAGAGAGGCTTAAATTTCAAATTTCAAGTCAATTGATTAAAAATCGTGTTAACACAGTTTAAATGGACAGATAGACGGACAAACAGACAGACATCGCTAGATCGACTCAAAAAGTGATTCCAAGTCGATCGGTATACTTAAAAGTGGGTCTAGGATCAATATTTCGTGTAATTACAAACATCAGCTCAAACTCAAGGTTTCGAACTTTTCAAAAAGCCGATTTTAGTTTTTAAACGTTCAAAATTAAGTGATAAAACTACTGAACATTTTTAAAAAAATCTTGATGCGACTTGGACGCGAACTTACACTGTTAATGGCAATTGTTCTACACTCAAAATATTTTGTAAGTAAATTCAACTGAAAAAACGTTTAAAACAATCGTTTTCCCTTTTAAAAAACGGACCACTTATATTTCATTTGAAACAACATAATTTTTCAGTTATTTTTAAACGTTAATAAATGACTAGACATTCCGTAAAAACAAATGATATTTCAGTTATTTTAACTGTTTACATTTTTTTATTTTGTGAAGTAAAAATAAAATTTTTTAAATAACAAACTACAAAAACAGTACTTCTGTAAAATTATACGGAATAATCAGTCACAAATAATTTAACTGATAAAAATATTTTTCCGTAACTTTTGTAGTTTATTGTTTTTACAACTGTATAAATCATTCAATATTTTATTTTCCTTGAAAAACAAATGATAAAACGTTTAAAAAAAATTTAACTAAAACCTTTTTGAATAACCGTAAATAGTTACTGTAAAACTTTTCTTGGAGTAGTGATTACAAATCTGGTCTCCAAACTTTTCCATCACATCAGGTTTTTGAGAAAATTGATGTCACAGTTAAAACAAATCTCCGTTTTGGGTATTCTTGACAACCCAAAGCGGATGAATCTGATGTGATAGCGACTTAATAATAAGTCGAGATAAAAGCTTAAACATTGCTCCTAAGGACGCTGCACTTATTTGGTCAGTCGCAGTAACCCTTAGGGCACCAATTGTCTCTCAATAATATCTTATTCCCAAGAAAAAAAATTAAAAAAAAAATATACGAATGGAAAGCCACCTTATTAACATGATTATAATTATTCTCCTGGTCACTAATCCGGTCTCCAAACCTTTTCATTAATCAGGTTTTTGAGATTCAAAGATTTTAGATAAATTAAAAAAGTTGGCGTAATAGTGGACGTGATAAATTTTTCTTTTAGTATAAACCTAAATTTGATTAATACGAACATTTAAAAATAAAATTACCCAAATCGGTGCAGCCGTTTTTCGATTTTAGATAAATCGAAAAAAGTGGGCCTAAAAGTGGGACTTTGGCCTCTGTTCTGTCTTTCATAACTTTTCAATTCACATGAAAATTTTCTGAATCACATGAAATCAAGTTTAGTGTTTTGTTGGTCACGTTTTCATTCGAAGTTGAAATCGAATAATTTAAATTTAAAAAATTATAAGGAAAAAAGTTCATTCGTTTCACTTTCACCAAATTTTATTTATGTGAAACAAAACGAAAAAGAAATTCGGATGTGAAATCTAGAACAGCAAAAAAATTCGGAAATTTTAATTTTCACATTTTTTATGTGAATTACTTTTTTTGGAACAGCGGCCTATAACGAACATTTAAAAAAAAAATTCAAATCGGTCCAGCCGTTCTCAACTGATGCCGTTACCAACAAACGACAATTGATTTTTATTTATATAGATAAAGAATAGGGTAAAACACAAAAAAGCAATTAAAAAGTAACATAAATGCGAGAAAAGTAAGAGAGAAATATCTAAAAAAAAAATTAAAATTTTTGCGTTTTGGAGCAAAAGAATTTACTAAAATACACGATAGTTTACGTATCAAAACTTTCTTAAATTTCATTTGATTCTACTTAATTCTAAATCAGTGATCGGCACCCATATCCCACAGAAGCCGAACACAATCGGCCATTAAGACGTATCCCAGCAAAAATTGACATTACTAGTAATGAGTTTTGTAATCCGAAACAGATGTTAATAAGTAGTTACTTATTGAATGAAACACTAATTATTTTAACAAGGGCGTGAGACAAAAATAAATAGTGAAGAGTATGGAGATAAATAAGTAGTTACTACCTCGGATTACAAATAAGGAGTAAAAACCCATTACCAATAAGAAGTAAAATAATTAGTTAATTAAAACTTTTAAAATTTAACTTTTTTTTACTAAAACTTAAAAATTGCGTAATTTTTATTAAGTTTTTAAGTACTTTTTAAGTTAATTGAATTGTAAAGGTTAAAAACTGCAAGTGCAAGAAGATATTATTACTTAGAGGTGCTTTTATAAGATATTACTGAGAAGTAGTTACTTTTGGGCTAAAAATAATGTTAATGGTAATGGGTACTCATTATAAATAATGTACTTGGTAATGATTACTTTTTACTACTCATTACCATGTTTTTGCTGGGATATAACACGATTGTCAACAAAACTTCCAATTAAGAGCATAAAAATACAACAACAAGCAGGTTGATGTCGCTTTGTTTAAGAAATACACAAACACATGCATGTTTATATTCATATACCAATTCCACAGACTAATACAGACTCGACATAAGTGACAGGTGTCAAAAAAGTAGTTCTGAACCATATGGTTAATATTTTCAAATTATTCTACGAATTAGGTTAGAAAGAGAAAACTAATATAACGCGCCATAAGAAAAATATATGCCAGATCGATTTTTGTTGTTTCACTCACTCCTAAGTCGTAGAAAGTGTTGCCATGTTAGCGTAAAACGGACTAAAAACCGCTCTGTTTTCTCCTAAAATCGCTTAGTTTTTCCCCATTTTTTCTCATAAAACTCTACTGTCGAGTCTGTTTATAGCAATGGTGCCCAAACACTTGTTAAAGATCGACAAAAATACACGTACACAATCCGAACAACAACAAAATTAACAACAGAGAGCGTAAAAAACAAAAAAAAAATATTATCGTTTCTCTTTTTGGGCACCACTGGTTTATAGTCTGTGCCAATTCATTTATTCACTCTCTCTCTGCCGACCACTGTTCTAAATAAAACTTGAGTGTTAGTGATTTTGCTAAAATATATGCGTGTATTAGTTAAATTTTGGAAAATTAAGAAATTTATCAAAGCAAATGACGAAGAAGTTTTGCTGTTTGTTATTATTTTCGACGTGTTCATCCAAATTGCCGTATGAAACGTCTTTTATAGTCTAGTGTCTTTGTTCTGGAGTAATTGGATTTTTAAACAAAAAATGTTTTTGGACAAATTTTGTAACATTTTTTAAGTCCAGAACATTTTTTTGAAAAAAAAAAAATTAAAATTGGAAAAATTTCCAAGTACCCAATATTGTTTTACAATTTTCGAAGTCCCGGAACAAACATTTTTTTGAAAGTTTTCTAAATCCCGGACACAATAGTGGTATTCAGAGTCTTACTTGCCTGACCTAGTACTAGTGGTAAAAGAGCACTTTTTAAAATTACCTTTCAAAATACATGTATTTTTGAAAGAAGTACTCTTTTGGTACATTGCAATGCATTGCCAGGGCTGGCAGCAAAACTCTGAATACATCTAATATTTTTTTGTGTTTTAGAGTAAAAATTTTATTAAAAATTAAATTTTACTTATTAAAGAAAAGTGCTTACGATTTCTTTTGCTTTTAAAAATTATTGAATTATAGTAACCATGCTTTTCCACCAAGTCTTTATATCATGACTTAGATCCCAAACTCTTTCTCAAAATCTTTTTTTTGCATATTTTCTGAAGATTCTGGTTTGAGTGGTCTTTTTTTAAACAATTTAATTTTTTTTTGTAAACTATATTTAAAATTAAATTAATGTAAGCGTTTTTATGTAAAAAGGTTTATTTTCTAAAATTCCCGGATTTCCCGGCAAAAACAAAAAAATTTCTGACCCGGAAATCCCGGACTTCAAACACTAGGCACAATATACCGCCCCGACGATATTCAATTAAAAAAATCCCCATACATTTCGCTGCCATCCTAATAACCAGTCATAACTTTGAATAGGCCTGTGAAATACCAAGAAAATGTTGACCAACTTTTTTCAAAAATGAGCGAAATCGTGTCCGAAAATTTGCGATTGGGCATGAAATGCCCCATATATTATTGATCTGTTAAAATAGCGATCACGGCTAAAATATTACACAGACATGACTGAAACTTAATATATTTACTTGCTGCTGCCCCCAGAAGTTTGGTAGTGCATTTGAGCGATATCGGTTTGGCGGTTTAAAAGTTATGAGCGACGCCACCTCAGTTTGACTATATAAGCTACCGACAAAAAAAAAAAAAAAACAGAATTACTAATTTAATTTTCTTAAAACCAAGAAAATTTTTTCATCGAATGTTTTTTTTCCATAATTTTTTTTTTTATCAAATTTTTTACAACATCAAATTGTTTTTTTTTCTTCATTATTTTTTTTCATTAATCATTTTATGCCCTCCACTCTAGTGATAGAGGGTTTATATAAGTTTGTCATTCCATTTGTAACACATCGAAATATTGGTCTAGGACCCCATAAAGTAATATATGTTTATGTTCCTTGATAGATTTTAAGTCGATCTAGCGATGTCCGTCCGTCCGTCTGTCTGTCTGTTTGTCTGTTTGTCCGTTGAAAACACGCTAACTTTTGAAAGACTTTACAGAGGCTCCTGAAGTTTGGCATAAACATATGTTGGTCATTTACCGGGTCAGGTTGGTATTGCAATCCAGCGAAATCGGTTCAGTGCATACTGGGCCGAGATGGTAGGTTTTTTGGCCAAAAGTCTCTACAGGTCGTAAATGTTAATCGATTTTGTTGAAACTCGGAATATAAACTTTTTGGAATCGGACCTACAAGGAAACTGTTTCAGGGGGGACACTTAATTTTTAATAAAATTTACAGATGTTATAAATGAAACAAATGAAGAGACACTTGCCTTTTGTTTATGTATTTGAATTGGAGATGGTCTCTGGTCCCGTGATTTGCGTGACTCAAAAAAACAACGTGATTCACGCGTGACCGTGAGTGATTTTCATTTAAATCACGTGATTTAAAAGTTTTTAGAGATTGAATTGAAAAAAGAGTTTAAAAATAACGTGATTCACGCGTGAGCGTGAGTGATTTTCATTTAAATCAAAATTGAATTGAAAAAAAAGTTTATAAAAAATTGGAAAAAATTAAGTTTTTGTTATGAAAACCCCCTTTTTATACTCATCGTTATCAAAAGTTCCACGCCCTTTTAAAAAACTGTCTGGGCCAGAATTATCCTTTCTATCCACACTTTCCAAAAAAGTAGCCCACTTGTGCCCGTTTTCAAAAATGGAATTTAAATAAAATTTATAAAAAAAATGGAAAAATTATTTCTTTTTTGAAAACCCCCTTTTAAAAACTCATCGTTATAGAAAGTTCCACGGCCTTTCAAAAAACTGTCTGGACCAGAATTATCCTTTGTATCAGCACTTTCCAAAAAAAGTTACCCGCTTGTGCCCGTTTTCAAAAATTGAATTGAAATATGAGCTTATAAAAAATTGGAAATTTGTTTTTTTTTTTGAACCCCCTCTTTTTAAACTCATCGTCATAAAAAGTTCCACGCCCTTTCAGAAAACTGTCTGGGCCAGAATTACCCTTTTTATCAGCACTTTCCAAAAAAGTTGCCCGCCTGTGCCCGTTTTCAAAAATGTAATCTAATAAGGGCTTATAAAAAATTGGAAAAAATTAGTTTTTTTTTGAAAACTCCCTTTTTAAACTCATTAAAAGTTCCACGCTCTTTCAAAAAACTGTCTTGGCCAGAATTATCCTTTTTATCTCCACTTTCCAACAAACTTTTCCGCTTGTGCCCGTTTTCAAAAATTGAATTGAAATAAGAGTTTACAAAAAATTGGAAAAATTTTTTTTTTTTTTGAAAACCTCCTTTTTAAACTTATCGTCATCAAAAGTTTCACGCCCTGTCAAAAAACTGTCTGTGCCAGAATTAGCCTTTTTAACCCCACCTTACAAAAAACTTACCCCCTTGTGCCCGTTTACACATATGGAATTAAAATACCAAAAATTAAAAAATAAATAAAAAAACCCCCTTTTTTAAAACTCCTTGTGATCAAAAAATTCCACGCACTTTCAAAAAACTGTCTGGGCCAGAATTATCCTTTTTATTCGCACTTTCCAAAAAATTTTCCCGCTTGTGCGCGTTTTCAAAAATTTAATTGAAATAAAAAACTGATTTTTTTTTTGTAAACCCCGTTTTTAAATCCATCGTTATCAAAAGTTCCACCCCCTTTCAAAAAACTGTCTGGGCCAAAATTATCCTTTTTATCGCTAATTTCCAAAAATGTTGCCCGCTTGTGCCCGTTTAGGCAACTGGAATTGAAATATAAAAAATTTTAAAAAATAAAATATTTTTTTATGAAAATCCTCTTTTTAAACTCATCGTTATCAAAAGTTCCACGCCCTTTCAAAAAACTGTCTGGGCCAGAATTATCCTTCCTATCCACACTTTCCATAATGGTTGCCAGCTTGTGCCCGTTTTAAAAAATGTAATTGAAATAAAATTTAGAAAAAAATTAGAACAAATATTTTTTTTTTGAAAACCCCCTTTTAAAAATTCATCGTTACAGAAAGTTTCACGCCAGAATTATCCTTTTTATTAGAAAATGTAGATTTTTTTTGAATATATAAAGTGATTTGACATCTTTGCTTTATTTGAAACACATCTACAAAAAATATTTTGGGGGTTTCGAATTATATTGGATACCTGCTACAAGAGTGCACGTTTACGGAAGAGCTATTGGTGGCAGCCTTCTAGGAGTAAAAAAAGATTTGCGTAAATTTGGTCTTAGTTATTCGTTTTTAAGTAATAATCAAATAAACATCATAAACGTCAAACAACATGACATACAATTTAATTTAGTACCACTTTATGTGAGAAGCGCGGATTGGAATAATCAGTTCGAAAAAATAGATTTGCTCTTTAAGGAAAATTATTTCATAAATCCCATAATTATAGGAGACTTAAATGTAAGAATTGGTTTACTTCAAACCGAACTAAATGATATTGTTAAATCGACATTTACAGCTGGTACTGAGCTAAGAAAGTCAAAGGACTCTGTTGATAATGGTAAGGGACGTGTGTTTATTAACTTCTGCCAGGACTATGGTTTAATGGTACTAAATGGTACAACAAGAGGCGACACAGAAAGTTAATTAATGCATTATTTGTGCATATTTCCAACTTTTGAGTGCATATCTTTGCATATTTTGACATAAATTAACAAAAACACAAATTAAAATTAATTTTTTCAAAAACTATTTTAAATTTTAAAAAATTATTTTTTTTTTTTATTAAGAATTAACATATAATTACAAATCATATACTAATTTTACCTAACCGAGAACTGGTAACAATGACCTTCGTCTCGTTGTAGCGAAACAGACCAAGGCCTCTGGTGGGAATCGAACCCACGACCCCCAGACTCATAGGCTAGCACGCTACCAACTAGCCTACTTGGGCGCATTTTTAAAAAAATATTTTAAAATTACATACAAAAAATTATTTTTTTTGTCTTTTTAATTTTTTTATAGATTTTCTTCATTTATCAAAAATCTTGCTTCTATAAAGTTTTAAATGTTACTTTTTAAAACCGGCGTTATTTTTTACTTTTTAAGAAGTTTTTCGTATGAAAACAAGATTTTTATTGTACACAATTTATTTTTTAGTGCATATTTTTAGGTTTTTAGAGCATATTTTGAATTTTTTAGCGCATATTTTCGATTTTTTAGTGCATGAAAATCCCTAGTGATGGCACTTTTACAGGGGTGTATTTTTTCTCTGTTAACGGTTAACATAGGCTCTGTTAACTCCAGATTGGAACTCCCGAGTAAAACACATCTGAATCTGGAGTGGATTAAAAAAAAAAATAGTCAAATTCAAAAATAAGAAGGTGTAAAAGGGAAAGGAATAAAATTTTCCACAGATTGGAGTACTCTAACATTGTGAATGCGGCTTAACTCTTTTATTCGCCTTTTATTTAATTAAGTCACTACAAAAAATTAAATTCAAATTCCTTCTCTTATCTTTACCAGTGTAAATCATAGTGGTATAAAAACACACACAAATAGATATTATGAGACAAATTAATCTCTTCAAAAAATAATTAAGTAATTAAACAACATGATTGTTTCTTCCTGATAGTTTACAATAAATCTGATTTTAATTCAATGTTATGACGCGTTTTGAGAAATTAAAAACAAAAACAACATCTGTACGTTCACGAAAGACCTGTATAACGGAAGGCTAAAAAACAAACTCAAATTGATTAATATGAATGTGGCAGTGATTTTTTTTTTTTAAATTTCTTGTTTCAATATCATGATGATAATGATGGAGTTTTTTTTTTTTGATGCAACTTTTGCTAGTTCAAGTGTAAAGTGTAGATTAGCATTAAAATATGTGTTTGGATGGACGCCAGCAAAAACTGAACACTTTGGCACATGATGAAGATGGTCAAAAATATAAAACAGATGTTAAAAAGCAAAATGAAAATCAAATCAAAATAAAAAAAAAATATCAAAATAAAATATAACTTTGTTGAAATAAACTTGTATGAAAAAAATTATTATTATCACATTTACTTGAGGTGATACATGTTACGCATTGTTGGGGTTGGATGCCGTTGCCTGTCTTGTTTAATGGTAGTAAACGAGACATGTTTTTTTGAGAAAAAAAAAAAAAAACAAAAAAGATAGTAATGATGATATAATTGAAATTTTTGTTTTATCAAAAAAGTTTTGATTAAATAATAATAAAAAAACTTGATGCCCATTGTTTTTGTATAATTGTGTTGATTTTTGTACAAATGACAGCGAAAAACAAAAGACTTAAGAAACAAACTTTTTTTATTTATGTTCAATTTTTACAACAGATGTTTGTTGTTGATTATGTAAAGAATTTTTTTTTTAATTACCCATACAAAATAGTAATTAACAATATATTTTGTATTAATTTAAGTCAAGAATTATCATAGTAAATCGCAATAACAAACAAAAGAAAATTTAATTAACGAATATTCGAAATTTTAAATCGGTTACGACCCCCTTCGATTTCGGTCATTATACCCTACACCACTCTGTGTGTGTGCTGATGTTTGTAACTACCCAAAATATTGGTCCTATTACATCTTTCCCAGACATCTAACGTGTGGCAGACCACTTGATTTGTGAATACGAGCCCTATTTTTTAAATTTATTGAATTTATATACTGTAATAACATTTTGTAGTATTAAACATTTTTATACCCTACATCACACTGTGCTACAGGGTTTAATGAGTTTGTGCTGATGTTTGTAACTACCCGAAATATTGGTACTAGACTCACCTTTAAGTATACCGATCGACTCAGAATCACTTTTTGAGTCGATTTAGAATCACTTTTTGAGTCGATTAAGGACGCAATTTTTAATCAATTGACTTGAAATTTGAAACTTAAGCCTCTCTTGGCCCAAGGACGAAACCTATTGAAGTTAGAAAAAATCGGTCCATATTTAGACCTAGCCCCCATACAAAGGTCCTTTTTAGTTTTGGCTCAAATGAATCTAATAACCGTTTTATAATAGATATCTTTTCGAAATTTGGCAGATAAACGTGTTTTTTCTTCACAAATCGCCATTCCGAGTTTTAAAGAAATCGTACCAGTTCTTTTTGTAGCCCCATACAAACCACCTTCCCGATTTTCACATAAATCTCTCAAATTTCATGAAAATAGAAAATATTTAATTAAAATTGTGTTTGGGTATGTTAAACGCGTACTTAAATAACCTTATCAAATCTAATAATTATCGGACCAGTTTTGGACTGGAAATTTGTGAAAATTTGGCCCGATATTCAGTTAAAGCGGTTTATTGCCAACAAATAGAAGCCTTTTTCACTAAAATTTGATTTGTGTGTGTTTTTTACACTAATTAAAGGTTTGACAAAATATAGATCTAATCGGTCCATTGACACATTTTCCGGTACCCATTTTCCGGGAAACTCTGGTGTAGGGATTATATGGTCAGTCTTGACCGACTATAGTTTTCTTACTTGTTTTTTCTAATTTCTTAAAAAAAAAATAAAAAATTGCGGCAGGCCTTTCCCATGTCCGATTATCCTAAAATTTTGAAGACGTATTTCCACACCCAAATGAATCTTTCTAGGGGAAAGCGCATCTCGAATTATGAATTAAAAGCTGCGTAATTTAGAGTAGAATTAAAAAAAAAAAATCAAATTACTAAAAAAAAATTTTTTTTGAGTAATTTCCTAACATATGAACCCATTTGCCTGAAACTTAAAATATATATGGGCTATTTCACGTCAACGGGATACTCCCCCGCCTCCAAAATTCTACTAAGTGACGTAACAAAAATAAGAGCCATGTTGTATCCGCCATTTTGAATTTTGAAAATCTGATGTCAGATTCGTACTAAGTGACTCATAAAACTCCCGGGTATCGAGTTTAACTTAAATGCGACAACCTAAAAAAAAATCATCTGCCATATTGGATCCGCCATTTTGAATTTTTGAAATCTGAATAAAAATTTAAAATCAGCATCTTAAATAACCCCTAGATAACAAGTTTCAAGGAAATCGAATTTTGAATTTTGGAAATCTAAATTCAGAATGGTGTTTAGTGACCCATAATACACCCAGGAACCGAGTTTTATTTGAATGCGACAACTTAAAAAAAAAACATCCGCCATTTTGAATTTTTGAAATTTGAATAAAAAATCGAAATCAGCGTCCCAAATAACCCCCGGATAAAAAGTTTCAAGGAAACCGAAATTTAAAAAAAAAACCCCATATTGGATCCGCCATTTTGAATTTTGTAAATCTAAATTCAGAATCGTGTTTAGTGACCCATAATACACCCGGGAACCGAGTTTTATTTGAATGCGAAAACCTCGAAAAAATCATCCGCTTTATTGGATCCGCCATTTTGAATTTTTGAAATCTGAATGAAAATTGGAAATTAGCGTCCCAATGAACCCCCTGATAACAAATGTCAGAAAAATCCGATAACTCCTTCATTAGTTTCCAACATATCCCGATCTGGGTATCCCGATTCGCGCCGCCATATTGACTCAGCTTTCAAAAGTAGAGATCATTGGCAAAATTTTAAGCCATAATACAACTCTCTACGACCAATAGAATTTCGGGGGCGGGGGTCTCCCGTTGACGTGAAATAGCCAAAAGAGACGATTTTAAGGTTGGGATGTCTCTGCTTATCGGCCATATCAGTGTTAAAAAATTTCGTTGTCCCCTTATGAAACAATGTGGACCTTCAGGAAAATTTCGATAGCTCCCGAACTAACAGGAATATCGTCTAGAGAAAAAATACGTGTCGACTTTAATTTATTAAAGATTATTTCGTATTTATATGGATATCGTAGGTAGATGTCTTCTTATAAATTCCCCCCAAAATTTATACATTTTTATTAAAAAAATATTTAACGAAGCAGAGTTTTGAAAAAGGTCATGACAACGTTGGAAAGACATTAAAAAAACCTTTTTTTCATATAGTTTCTTAGAAAGAAATGGCTGAAAAATCAAAAAAAAAAAACGATTTTTGCGCCATTTTAATCCATTTTTTGAACCCCTAAATCCCCGATATGGCCACCAAGCCGAGACACCCCAACCTTAGAATTGTCTCTTTTAATATATTTTTAGTTTCATGCAAATCGATTCATTAGGGTTGAGATACTTCCCTTGTTAGGCGCGGATCCATGGGAGACAGTTGAATATTTTAATTTAATTAATTTTAAGTGCACATTTTTTAACATCAATTGGTCTTTCTGAATTTTAATTGAGATTATGAATATCAATTAGAATTTCTAAATTAAAAAAAAAAAATAAAAACATTCTACAGTAAATCGTCCCGTCAAATCTAAACTTTTGAATTTCGTGGCGTAATATCTCCCGAACGATGGCCATGGAAAAACTGATTGTGTGAAAATTTATGAAAAAATTTAGCAAGTGCCTCTTCAGTCGGCAACCAGAGGTAAAAGTTTGATAAAATTACGTTTTTCGACCAAAATTTATGACCGAATTTTTTAACCAAATCCGGCTCAAAAGTTAGAAATTTTTGCGTACTTTATGAGAAAAATATTTCAAAAACTCTCAAATAGCGATTTTGATCCAAAGATGCTAATTTTTAAAAATAAAAATATTTTTTTTTAACAAATTGGTCATACAAGTTGGAAAACGTTGAGTATGTTATGTGAAAGATAATAAAAATATATAAAAACACGATTTTGGTTCAAAAGTGTTGAACAGCATCTGTAGGCCAAAATCGCTGATCAGCATTTTTGGACCACAAAAAGCGTTTTTTAGATAACATATTAAACATTTTCAAAATTTTGGGACATATTTGGATGAAAGATAATTTTTATGTTTAAAAATCAGCACTGTGGACCTAAATCGCTATTTTGGGAATTTTTTTAAATATTTTTCCCATAAAGTACGCAAAAATTCTAATGCTTGAGTCGGATTTAGTTAAAAAATTCGGATATGAAAAATTCGGATTCGACAGCTGATTGCCGACTGAAGATGCCATTGCTAAATTTTTTCATAAATTCTGATTAATTTTTATTAAAAAATAAAAATTATTTTATTCGACCTTTAAAATATTATATTTTGAGTAGGTTTATTCTAGCTCAAGGTCTTTATTTCCTTTACTAACTTAAACTATGATATTCTCATAGAATAGTTTTCAAGAAAATTATTTTTCTGTTTTAAATTTATTTAGGTTGGTCGTTTTTTTTTGCAAGACTTAATCGACAAGTGTTTTGGGATTTGTCAGATCCCATTGTCAAGATTATTTAGCAAATATAAAAACCCTATACTACAAGTAGCAAAGGGTCTATAATGACAATCGTTAATGATCAAACTAAAATATTAATACATATTCGACTCTACTCTCATTGGGAATTAGAATACGAAAATTGTATCATCGTAGTAAGATCACGATCATCAACAAACTGTTTTAATATTTGGTTTGTTGGTTAGTTGATGATCGTGATCTTACTACGATGGTACAATTTTCGTCTTCTAATTCCCAATGAGAGTAGAGTCGAATATGTATTAATATTTTAGTTTGATTGTTATTAAAGACCATTTGCTACTTGTAGTATAGGGTTTTTATTTTTGCTAAATAATCTTGACAATGCACACACAGAGAGAACAGTTTAATTGTGCCAGCCGAACTTAGAGCCAACTGCATAGTTTAATAACAACAACCGAAATTTTCGGTTGCCATAACCAAAATTTGTTTTGAAAATTTAACTTCTGTTGGTCCAAATAAATTTTGGTAATCGCAACCGAAAATTTCAGTTGTTGTAATTAAACCATGCAGTTGGCTCTTAATTCGGCTGGCACAATTAAACTGTTTTTTCTGTGCACAGGGCCAGCATGATGCAATTCCGGCCCAAAGTCTTCATCGTTGTTGGATCCGTCTAAAAATGTGCTTCTAGAGGAAGTCGAAAAAAATCAAAATGGCGGATCCAATATGGCGGACAATTTTTTGTAAAAATTGTCCGATTGAACTCAAATTTTGTTTTATGAGGGTTTTTTAGTTACTGAATAAGAATTGTTACTCCGAATTTTGAAAAAAAAAATGGCGGATTAAATATGCTTCTTTAAGTTTAAAGAATGATCCAACTCCGGCCAAAAGTCTGTATCGTTGTTGGATCCGGCTGAAAATTTGCTTCTAGAGTATTTCGGGGTCGCTGATTTAAAAATTTAACTAAAAACTAAAAAAATTCAAATGGCGCATCCAATATGGCGTACAATTTTTTTTAATAATTGTCCGATTAAACTCAAATTTTGTTTTAAGGGGGTCTTGGAGTTACTGAATCAGAATTGCTGGCGTGAATTTTGAAAAACAAAATGGCGGACTAAATATGCTTAGTAAAGTTTGTTACAAGTAATTAAAAAAAAATATATATTCCTTTTCTTTGTTGAAGCTAGCTGAAAGTGTGGCCTAGTAAATTTCCTGGTCTGTTATCTTAAAATCGCACTGATAAAATTCAATATGGCGGAAACAATATGGCTTTACTTAGTCTGATCTAACTAAAAATGAGTTTTAAGAGTATTAAGAGTGCCCGGGTAAAAATGAAATATATATGATCATATATGAAGATATATGGATCATATATGGATTTATATAACCATATATTATCATATATGACTCCATATATGTTTATTAGAGTGTCCCTTATTTTGGAAATGTTGGAAATCTTGAGACGGTACCCGCTCATTTTTTTCCTTTTGACTTAAAAATAACTCAGGAAAAATTTTACGCCCCTAGGACCACGCCTTCCCTACGCGACGGGGCCTTAAAGAGCGGGGCCTAAAAAATCATTTTTCCATACAAACCAAAAAATTTTTTTTTTGATTTTTAATTTTTTTGTTATTAATTATTATATTACTTGGTTTGCTTATTCACGACAAAAAATTTGATTTTGGAGGGATAAGTCTTTCAGCGCTAAAAAATTTTTCGCAAAAAAAAAATTTGGGCGGCCGGGGTCCTACAGTAAAAAATTTTTAAAAAATATTTTTTTTTAGTTTTGACCAGCAACGGTTTTAGCTGCTATGTTGCTTTAAATGATATATATTCCAAAAAAAAAATTATTCATATCTGTGACATCTTTATCTTTTTCGAAAAAAAAAATTTTGAGCCGTAGGAATCCTACGGTAAAAAATTTTTAAAAAATATTTTTTTTTAGTTTTGAAAAGCAATGGTTTTAGTTTTTATGTTGTTTTTAATGATATATATTCCAAAAAAAATATTATTCATATTTGTGACATTTTTATCGTGTATCGAAAAAAATCATCAATGCATTTTTTACCCTTTTTTAGAACACGATTAAGATGTCACAGATACAAAAAATATTTTTTTATGAATATATATCATTTAAAGCAACATAGCAGCTAAAACCGTTGCTGGTCAAAACTAAAAAAAAATATTTTTTAAAAATTTTTTACTGTAGGACCCCGGCGGCTCAAAATTTTTTTTTGCGAAAAATTTTTTAGCGCTGAAAGACTTATCCCACCAAAATCAAATTTTTTGTTGTGAATAAGCAAACCAAGTAATATAATAAATAATAACAAAAAAATTAAAAATCAAAAAAAAATTTTTTTGGTTTGTATGGAAAAATGATTTTTTAGGCCCCGCTCTTTAAGGCCCCGTCGCGTAGGGAAGGCGTGGTCCTAGGGGCGTAAAATTTTTCCTGAGTTATTTTTAAGTCAAAAGGAAAAAAATGAGCGGGTACCGTCTCAAGATTTCCAACATTTCCAAAATAAGGGACACTCTAATGTTTATATATGATCTGATCCGAAAATTGGCACGATATGAGCCCATATCGGGCCAATTTACGGATCTGATCATATATAAACATATATGGAGTCATATATGATAATATATGGTTATATAAATCCATATATGATCCATATATCTTCATATATGATCATATATATTTCATTTTTTCCCGGGTGTCTAAAGTTAAATCTACGCACATAGTTTTTATATATATTTTATTTTTTTTATTTTTGATATAAACATGGAAATGGTGTAAATGACTTACTTAGTTTCAGAAAAGCTTTTGGAAATGGTGACGACAAATTATTCCCTTTTTTTATTTTGGAAATCCAAAAAAAAAAAATCTTTGAATTTAATTGGAAATGGTGTAACTGATATTTTCCATAATTCTACAAAAAACTGGATATGTAGATAATTTTTTTTTCTACACTCTCTCATGATAAAAAAACTAATCAAGCCGTAAAACATTATTTTGGGTTAAATTATTTTTTTTAAAAACAAATCTCGGACCACTGCATATAAAGCTGTAATTTGGCCATTTATCATTTCGAGCAAGTTTGGGCAACTTTTTTCGAAAGATATTGATACATTCTATATAAGAAAAAATATAGATAATTGTATCGAACACAGGATCGCTGAGGATTTTTTCGGCGCGAAGTAAATAACTTAAAAATCATAGTTATTTTTACAAAAACACGAATTGCTGTCAGCAAAATGAGTTATATTTTTCCATATTATTTTTGTTACAAAGGCTAATATATAAGGGTGAACCCTGCCAAATCAAAAGTTGATCAGTAGCAATCGAAATGTGTTAAAAAAATAAGAAAGTATCTCCACTTACAAATTTTTTTTTCAACTTCTTTAACTTTGAAGACCTGTCAAAGGAAATGGTGTAGTTGGATCATAAAGATAAGTTTAGGAAACCAGCTTCTATATATGGCCAACAAATTGGTAGAGATATTTTTGAGATATATTTTGAGAATAATATAAGGACTTTTGGCCGGAAATCGATTTGGCTGGCCCTGTGTGCAATGGGATCTGACAAATCCCGAAACACGTGTCGATTAAGTCTTGCAAAAAATGACCAACATAAATAAATTTAAAACAGAAACATAATTTCCTTTAAAATTATTCTATGAGAATATCATAGTTTTTTAGTAAAGGAAATAATGACCTCGAGCCAGAATACACCTACTCAAAATATTTTTTCATAAATTTTCCCACAATCAGCAATTGTGTGGCTATCGGCAGGTCTTACGACTCGAAATTCGAAAGTTTAGATTTGACGGTACGCCCTATTCTACAGTTTGATTCGGTGAAGACAGCTGTATTAACTTTAACTTTACAGTCTTTAAAACTTGAAGTTTTGTTCAATGAAAATTCTTTTTTATACCACAATTAACAAATTAATTCTATAAAAGTTTCCAAATACCCAATGACAAACAATAACAATTGTGGAAACAACATTCCAACAAAATTTAATGTTTACCAAAATTTAATCAAAAATAACAACAAAAAAACTGCGATTCATTGACATGGAGTCACTGACCAAGTGGCTAACTTTATGTATGAACAATAGGCCGGAGCAATTTTAATTTTTTACGATTTGCACAGGCAATTGTGGATTAGTGCAAAAAATCTAATATTTCAGTCTGAAAATCGGGCATTAAGCTTAATTCACAATGATGGAGTACTCTAAACTACAGAGTGGATTTTGTTCTTTCACTTTTAACAAACCATTTTTCTGCTGCATAAGTTTTCTTTAGTTTTCTAGACACTTTTTTGTGATACATATTTGAAAAGATCTAATATTACTCCGGTTTTATAATTTTTTTTTTATTAATTTACCATTTTATTCTTCTTTGACCATACGAACAATGCATGACTACATACAAGTATGGCACTCTGTAAGTCATCATACTTCAGCACACGTACTCTATCCATACCGAATGTGACATGATGACCATATTCAATCATCATGTAGCACACATTTACAAGAATTGACCGATCGATCCACAGACCGAACGTTCGTTCACAGTCTACCAAATAACCCAAAAGTTGTCATTATAATGAAAAATCAAACTAAACTAAATTAACCATAATCGAATGAAAAAAAAAACAACAGTAATGATTTGTAGTGAAATCATTAGATTGACACTTATTTTTCGAATTCCTAACTTCCCCTCGCGATAAATGTTTGCAAACTTATTTTTTATGTTTTTTACAATAAAGAATTACAGTTTTGTTATTATTTTAACTAATTTTTTTATTGCCACGCCCACAAAAGGGAGGTGGTATAAAAAAATTACATTTTCTTATTTCCTGGGAAGCTTTAAAGTTTTTTCGACACAAAACTGTTTTATTTACTTAACAGAAATACAAAAAAAAAAAAACACACGTAAGAATATTTAGTCGGTCAAGACCGACCATATGATACCCTACACCAGTGTTTTCCGGAAAATGGGTCCCAAGTCTAAACGTGGACCGATTGGATTTATCTTTTGTTAGATCTTTAAAAAGTGTAGAAACCACACAACAATCAAATTTGAGTGGAAGAACCTTATTTGTGTTGCCAACCGATTTAACGTATATCGGTCGAAATTTTTATTTGAGGACTAAGTCCAAAAATGGTCCAATTATATTAAGATTAGATAAGGTTACCAAAGTACACGTTAAAAATTTAAAGGAAATTTTAATTAAATATTTCCAATTTTTATGAATTTTGAGGGAATTATGTAAATATCGGAAGGGTGATTTGTATTGAGAAGGACTGATCCGAGTCCATTGAAATTTGGAATGATGATTTCTGTATGCAAAATTTCAAAATTTGTAGGTAATAAACGTATACTTTGGTAACCATATCAAATCTATATATATAAAAGAGTGTGGTGACTGACTGACTGACTGACTGATTGGCAATAATCATCGCCCAGCTGAAGCTAGAGACTGCTGAAGCTAGAGACTTGAAATTTGGAATGTAGGTTCGGCTCCCGACAAAACCACCCACTAAGAAGGGATTTTTGGAAATTTCGATTCTAAGGGGGGCAAAAAGGGAAAAATAGGGCCCTTTGGGGGATTTTGTATCTTTTGAACTAATAGTCCTAGAAACTTCAAATTTGAACTCTAGGATCCCCTCGTGGAAATAAAATTTCGAAAAAAATATTTTTGGAAAATTCCGCCTCCAAGGGGGGAAAAAGGGGAAAATAGGGCAAATTGGTACATTTTTTATATTCTAAACAAATGGTCCCAGAAACTTCAAATTTGAAGTCTAGGACCCTCTCGCGAAAATAACATTTTGGAAAAAGTTATATTTTGAAAATTCCGTTTCTAAGGAGGGGGGAGGGGGAAAATAGGGCAAGTTGGTACATTTTGTATCTTCTGAACTAATGGTCCTACAATCTTGAAATTTTGAATATAGGATACTCTCGCGGAAATAACATTTCGAAAAAAGTACTTTTTTGAAAATTCCGGTTTTAAGGGGAACAAAAAGGGGGGAAATAGGGCAATTTGGTGAATTTTGAACTAATGGTCCTAGAAACTAGATATTTGAACTATAGCATCCTCTCGGGGAAAAAACATTTTTTTACTAAAATTTTTTCACTCAAAATTTTTTTCACTCAAAATTTTTTTTTTAGAAATTTTTTTTTTCAAAATTTTTTTTTTTTACAAATTTTTTTTCACTCAAAATTTTTTTTTACTCAAAATTTTTTTTTCACTCAAAATTTCTTTTTACTCAAAGTTTATTTTTGCTAAAAATTTTTTTTTTACAAATTTTTTTTCACTCAAATTTTTTTCACTCAAAATTTTTTTTCACTCAAAAAATTTTTTTTTTACATTTTTTTTTTACTCAAAATTTTTTTTTACTCAAAATTTTTTTCACTCAATTTTTTTTTAATAAAATTTTTTTTTAGTTTTCTTCAGTTCTTTTAATAAATTTTTTTTACTTAAATTTTTTACTTAGAAGGTGTTTTCACCCAATTTTTTTTTACTCAATTTTTTTTACTCAAAATTTTTTTCGCTTAATTTTTTGACTCAAATTTTTTACTCATTTTTTTTCTCATTTTTTTTTTATTTTTGGGAATTTATTGATTTAATCACTTGAATTAAGGGGGAAATAGGACAATTTTGAACGTTTCGATCTTCTGAACTAATGGCCCCAGTAACCTAAAATTTGGACTATAGGATCCTCTCGCGGAAATAGTACTCTAAAGAAAGTATTTAAAAAAAAAATAAGAAGGGGAAATGGGGAAAAAAGGGCAATTTGGTACATTTTCTTTTTTCTGACCTAATGGTCCTAGAAACTTAAAGTTTGGACTATAATATCCTCTCGCGGAAAAAACATTCCGAAACAAAGTTTTTTTTCAATTCCGCTTCTAGGGTGGTAAAAAGGGGGATAATAGGACAATTTGGTCACTTTGTATGTTCTGAACTAATTTTCCCAGAAACTTAAAAATTTTGACTATGGGATCCTTCTCGGAAATAACATTGTGAAGAAAGTTCTATTTTGAAAATTTCGCTTCTAAGGGGGAAAAAGGGGGAAAGTAGGGTAATTTTGTGTCTGCTGAACTAATGGTCGTAGATCCTTGAAATTTGGGCTGTACGATCCTCTCGCGGAAATAACATTTTGAAAAAAGTACTTTTTTGAAAAATCCGCTTTAAAGGGGAAAAAGAGGAGGGTAGGGCAATTTTGTATCTGCTGAAAATATGGTCCTAGATACTTGAAATTTGGAGTGAACGATCCTCTCGCGGAAATAACATTTTAAAGGAAGTACTTTTTCAAAATTCTGGGGGAAAATCGGAAAAGTAGGGCAATTTTGAATCTGCTGAACTAATGGTCCATAATATTTGAAATTGAAACTGTACAATCCTTTCGCGAAAATAACATTCTTAAAGAAGAACTTTTTCAAAAATGCCGCTTCTACGGGGAAAAAGGGGAAAAGTAGGGCAATTTTGAATCTGCTGAACTAAAGGTCCTAGATACGTGAAATTTGAACTCTACAATCCTCTCGCGGAAATAATATTCTAAAGGAAGTACTTTTTGAAAATTCCGGGGGAAAAAGGGGGTGAGTGGGGTAATTTTAAATCTGCTGAACTCATGGTCCTAGATACTTGAAATTTCACCTGTACGATCCTCTCGCGGAAATAGCATTGGTAAAGAAAACTTTTTTTTAAAAATTAAGCTTCTACGGGGAATAAGGGGGAAAGTAGGCCAATTTTGTATCTGCTGAACTAACATTGTTAAAAAAAAACTTTTTTTAAAAAATTCCGCTTCTACGGCAAAAAGGGGGGAAAGTAGGGCAATTTTGTATCTGCTGAACTAATGGTCCTAGATACTTAAAATTTGAACTGTGCAATCCTATCCCGATAATAACATTCTAAAATAAGTACTTTTTTGAAAATTCGTTTTTAAAGGGGGAAAAATGGGGAAAGAAGGGCAATTTCGTATCTGATAAACGAATGGCCCCAGAAACTTGAAATTTTAACTCTATGATCCTCTCGCGGAAAAAACATTTTGTAAAAAGTAATATTTTGAAAAATCCTTTTATAAGGGTGGGGGTGGGGGTAGAAGGGGTTTAATAGGGCAATTTTGTATCTTCTGAACAAACTTGAAATTTTGAATCTGGATGCTCTCGCGGAAATTATTTTTTGAAAATATACTTTTTTGGGAATTTTGGTTTTAAGGAGGCCCAAAAGGGGGAAAATAGGGCAATTTGCTAAACTTTAAACTAATGGTCTTAGAAAAATGACATTTGGAATATGGGATCATATCGCGGCAATAACATTCTAAAAGAAGTACTTTTTTTGAAAATTTCGCTTTTAAGAGGGTGAAAGGGGGAAGTAGTGCAATTTTGTATATGCGGAAATAACATTCGGAAAGGAATACTTTTTAAAAATTCCTCTTTTAAGGGGGGGAATAGAGAAATTTTGATTCTGCTGAACTAATGGTCCTAGATACTTGAAAATTGGACTGTACGATCCTCCCACGGAAATAACATTCGGAAAGAAATACTTTTTTAAAAATTCTTCTTTTAAGGGAGAAAAAAGGGGGAAAGTAGGCCAATTTTGTATCTGCTGCACAAATAGTCCTAGATACTTTAAGATTGAACTGCACGATCCTTTCGCGGAAATAAAATTCGAATGAAGGACTTTTTGGAAAATTCCGCCTCTAAGAGGGAAAAGGGGGAAAGTAGGCAATTTTGTATCTGCTAAGCTAATGGTCAGGGAGACTTGAAATTTGGACTGTATGATCTTTTCGCGAAAATAACATTCTGAAAGAAGTACTTTTTTAAATATTCCGATTTTGAGTGGGAAAAAGGGGAAAAGTAGGGAAATTTTGTATATGCTAAGTAATGGTCCTAGATACTTGAAAATTGGACTATACGATCCTCCCGCGGAAATAACATTCGGAAAGAAATACTTTTTTAAAAATTCCTCTTTTAAGGGGGAAAAAGGGGGAAAGTAGGCCAATTTTGTATCTGCTGAACAAATAGCCCTAGGTACTTGAAAATTGGACTGCACGATCCTCTCGCGGAAATAAAATTCGAATGGAGAACTTTTTGGTAAATTCCGCTTCTAAGAGGGAAAAGGGGGAAAGTAGACAATTTTGTATCTGCTGAACTAATGGTCCGGAAGACTAGAAATTTGGATTGTATGATCTTTTCGCGAAAATAACATTCTGAAAGAAGTACTTTTTTAAATATTCCGATTTTGAGTGGGAAAAAGGGGAAGAGTAGGGCAATTTTGTATCTGCTGAAATAATGGTCCTAGATACTTAAAATTTAGACTGCACGATTCTCTCTCTTGGAATTAACATTCTTAAAGAAGTACTTTTTTGAAAATTCCGATTTCAAGGGGGGAAACGGGGAAGGTAGGGCAATTTTGTATCTGCTGATCTAATGTTTCTAGATCAGTGGTCGGCACCCATTGCACGCAGGTGCATAATGAAATTGGCTATTTGCACGTAGACAACGCGAATGTCAACGAAACTCGCAACTGAGGGCATTAAAAATACAAATATTTTATTTAGTGTCATGGTAGCATTTAAAAAAGCGGGTAGATGAAGCTATGTTTTAGAAAAATGTAAAAATGTTCCCTCTTTCTGCGAACACTGTTCTAGATTCTTGAAATTTGGCTGAACGATCCTTTCGCGGAAATAACATTCTTAAGAAAGTACTTTTCAAAATTCTGGGGGAAAAAGGGGGAAAGAAGGGCAATTTTGAATCTGCTGAACTACGATCAGCATCCTCTTGCGGAAATAACATTCTAAAATAAGTACTTTTTGTGGAAAGTTCCGCTTCTAAGGGGGAAAAGGCGTAGAGTAGGGCAATTTTGTATCTGCTGAACTAATGGTCCCAGATACTTAAAATTTAGACTGCACGATCCTCTCTCTTGGAATTACGTTCTAAAAGAAGTACTTTTTTTGAAAATTCCGATTTCAAGGGGGAAAACGGGGAGGGTAGGGCAATTTTGTATCTGCTTAACTAATGGTTCTAGATACTTCAAATTTGGATGAACGATCCTCTCGCGGAAATAACATTCTTAAGAAAGTACTTTTCAAAATTCTGGGGGAAAAAGGGGGAAAAAGGGCAATTTTGAATCTGCTGAACTAATGGTCCTAGATTCTTAAAATTTGAACTGAACGATCCCTTCGCGAAAATAACATACTAAAAGAACTTTTTTAAAAATTTCACTTCTAAGGGGAAAAAGGGGAAAGGTGGGCCCTTTGGGGGATTTTATATCTTTTGAACTAATAGTTTTAGAAACTTGAAATTTGGACTCTATGATCCTCTCACGAAAAACAACTAAAAAAATATTTTTTTGAAAATTCCGCCTCCAAGGTGGGGAAAATAGAGCAAATTGGTACATTTTTTATCTTCTGGACAAATGGTCCCAGAAACTTGAAATTTAGACTCTATTATCCTCTCGCGGAATTAACATGCGGAAAACAAAATTTTTTGAAAATTCCGCCTCCAAGGGTGGGAAAAGGGGAAAATAGGGAAAATCGGTGAATTTTTTATCTTCTGAACAAATGGTCCCAGAAACGTGAAGTTTGGTCTCTAGGATCCTCTCGCAGAAACCACATTCCGAAAAAATATAGTTTGAAAAATTCCTCCTCCACGGTGGAAAGGGGGGGGGGGGGGGGGGGGGGGGGAAATAGGGAAAATCGGTACATTATTTATCTTTTAAACAAATGGTTCCAGAAACTTTAAATTTGAACTCTAGGATCATCTCGAAAAAAAAACATCTTGAAAAAAGTAGAAGGGGAAAAATAGGGCAATTTTGTATCTTCTGAACTAAAACTTTAAGTTTTGATCCTCTCGCGGAAATAATTTTTTGAAAAATACACTTTTTGAAAATTTTGGTTTTAAGGAGGGCCAAGAGGGGGAAAATAGGGCAATTTGGTAAATTTTAAACTAATGGTCTTAAAAACATGACATTTGCAATATAGGATCTTCTCGCGGAAATAACATATTAAAATAAGTACTTTTTTGAAAATTACTTTTTAAAGGGAGAAAGAAGGGCAATTTTGTATCTGCTGAACTAATGGTCCTAGATATTGAAGTTTGGACTGTACGATTCTCTCGCGGAAATAACATTCTGGAAGAAGTACTTTTTTGGAAAAATCTGCTTCTATGGGGGAAAAAGAGGGAAAGTAGGGCAAATTTGAAATTTGAATCCTCTTGCGGAAACAACATTCTAATGGAAGTACTTTTTTGAAAATTTCGCTTCTACAGAGAAAATGGAGGAAATTAGGGCAATTTTGTATCTGCTGAACTAACGGTCCTAGATACTTGAAATTTGGAGTGTACGATCCTCTCGCGGAAAAAACATTCTGAAAGAAGTACTTTTTTTAAAAATTTTGTTTTATAGGTGGAAAAGGGGGAAAGTAGGGCAATTTTGTATCTGCTGAACTAATAGTCCTAGATACTTGAATTTTGAACTGTTTTATATTTGTTGAACTAATGGTTCTAGATACTTGAAGTTTGGACTGTACGATCCTCTTGCGGAAATAACATTCTGGAAGAAGCACTTTTTTAGAAAATTCTGCTTCTAAGGGGGAAAAATGGGGAAAGTAGGGCAATTTTGTATCTGCTGAATTAATGGTCCAAGATACTTAAAATTTGGACTGTACGATCCTTTCGCGGAAATAACATTCTAAAATAAGTACTTTTATGAAAATTCTGCATCTAATGGGGAAAAAGGGGGAAAGTAGAGATACTTAAAATTGGTACTCTACGATCCACTTGCGGAAATTACATTCTGGGAAAATAAATTTTTGAATTTTCGCTTCAATTTGCTACATATTGTTCCTTATGCACTAATGTTCCTTGAAACTTGAAGTTTGAACTATGAGATCGTTTCGCCAAAATAAATTTTTTTGCTACTTTAAATCTACTCAAAATATAATATTTTAAAGGTCGAAACTAACAATTTTTATGTTTAATTAAAAATTAATAAGAATTTGAAGTAATAAAGTTTTTTTTTTTTTTTTGTTTTACAGCTTACCGGTAACGAAGTACCGAGCTAGTCTTAATATAATTAGACCTTTTTGAGCTTAATCGCAATACATATAAAAATTTCGCTCGATATTCGTTAAATCGGTTGGCAGCTCAACTAAGGCAATCCCACTTAAATTTTGTTGTTGTGTGGTTTCTACAGTTATGAAAAATCTAACAAGAGATAAATCAAATCGATCCACATTTGGACTTGGGACCCACTTTCCGGAAAACACTGGTGTAGAATCATAGATGGGAATTTTTCATTACCATTGAAATTTAATTACCATTGGTTGATATCAATGGTAATGAAAAAATTTTCATTACCATTTAATGGTAATTAAATTTTTTTAATTGAAAAAATAATTACTAATGGTAATGAAATGCACCAATTGTTGAAAAACACCAATTATAATTGGTTTCAAAACCATTGGTTTGCACATTTTTGTTTTTTTTTTGAAAAGTTAAAAATTTAAACATCAAAGTATGAATTTACAAAAGAAATATGAAAATGTTAAAGACAAAAAACAAAACGCAAATAAAAATTTCAAATATTGTGTTATACAAAGGCAATCAACGTGTGTTTGGTTTATAAAATGTGAAAAACTAAAACACCATATAACAAAAAACAACAGATTTTTCCAAATATTAACGATTTTGACAATATTGTGACGACTTTTACTAATGGTAATTATTTTTTTTAAGTGATGCCACACCAATGGTAATTATTTTTTTTTAATTTTCATTAGTAATTAAATTGATAAGTAATTTAATTGGTACAATTGATACAACCAATGGTAATGAAAAAAATTTCATTACCATTGACATCAATTAAATGGTAATTAAACCATCAATTAATTGGTAAATTTAATTAATTAGTCCCATCTATGTGTAGAATATCATATGGTCGGTCTTGACACTGTAGTACAGGGTATAATGAGTTTGTTCTGATTTTTGTAACTACCCGAAATATTGGTCCTAGACCCACTTTTAAGTATACCGATCGACTTAGAATCACTTTTTGAGTCGATTTAGCGATGTCTGTCCGTCCGTCCGTCTGTCTGTCCATGTAAACGGTGTTAACACGATACAGATCGCAATTTTTAATCAATTGACCTGAAATTAGAAACTTAAGCCTATTTTGCCTCCAATGACGAAGCCTATTAAAATTGGAAAAAATCGGTCCATATTTAGACCTAGCCCCCATACAAAGGTCCTCTTTATTTTTGGCTCAAATGACTCTAATAGCCGCAATTTAATATGTATCTTTCCGAAATTTGGCAGGTAATCATGTTTCATCATCATGTTTCAAAAATCACCATTCCAAATTTTAAAGAAATCGGACCAGTTCTTCTTGTAGCCCCCATACAAACCACCTTCCCGATTTTCACATAAATCTCTCAAATTTAATGAAAATAGAAAATATTTAATTGTGTATGTTAAACGCGTACTTTAATGACCTTATCAAATCTGATTATCATCGGACCATTTTTGGACTTAAGGGCCCATGTGAAAATTTCGCCCGATATTCAGTTGAAGCGGTTTATTGTCAACAAAAAGAAGCCTATTCCACTCAAATTTGATTTGTGAGTGCTTTTTATACTTATTAAAGATTTGAAAAAATATAGATTTAATCAGTCCATGTTTGAACTTGGGACCCACTTTCCGGAAAACACTGGTGTAGGGTATGATATTGTCGGTCTTGATCGACTATAATTTTGTTACTAGTTTTTTTTTTGTAATTTTACAATTTTTTTCGTAAATGTCCAAATTTCCAAGGCAATGTTACAAAAAAAAAAATCTAGTAAAGTCACAAGAATTCCTTGCAAGTTTTGTAGCGTGAAAAAAGTTGTAAATTTCAAATTTTATTGGTAAAAAGCTTCTAAAATCACAAAAAAGTTCGTAATTTTTACTAGGAATTCTCGTAAAATAGGAGGTTGCAAAAAATCTAGTACAGTCACAAGAATTTCTTGTAATTTTTGTGGCGTCAAAAAAGTTGTAAATTTTCAATTTTATTGGTAAAAAGCTTGTAAAATTACTAGGAATTCTAGTCAAATTGGAGGTAGAACAAAAAATATTATAACAAACTTTTGTGGTCATTTTACAAGGTTTTTTGAGTGTCTGAATGGCTAAATTATATCCTAAAAATTAAGCATTTCTTCACTGTGCAGTATTTTGTTCAATCCTCCCACACCTTCTATTTGACAAATTTTCCTAGTAACATTACAAGATTTTTACCTATAATTTTGTAATTTTACATGGTTTTTACCAATAAAATTGTAAATTTACAAATTTTTTGACACGATAAAATTTACAAAGGGGTTTCGTAATTTTACCAGATTTTTTGCTACCTCCTATTTTACGAGAATTTCTTGTAATTTTACAAGATTTTTACCAATAATTTTGTAATTTTACAGGTTTTTGGCGTTATTAAAATTACAAGGAATTCTCGTGATTTTACTGGATTTTTTTTTGTAAAATTATCTTGGAAATTTGTAAAATTACAAAAAAAAAATTGTAAATTTACAAAAAAAATTTAAAGTTCGATTTGTTAAAAAACAAAAAAACTGTCGAATATTGGTAAAATGGGATTACGAGACTTTTCCTAGTAATGTGACAAAGTTTTTTTTTGTATGTACAAAATCTAATGTTTGCAAAATAATTGTCACCCTAATGTACATACGTATTTTTAAAAACGCATTAAAAAACGCAGTGTTATTAAACCTTAACAAAAAATTAAAACAAAAAATACAAAAAATCTGTAGTTAACTAAATATGAAATACTGTAATAAATTTTGAAGACCATTAAAATGCCAAATACTAGTTCCAAACCAAAATAAAACTAAGACAAAAAAACTCGTTAATTCCAGCAATGTACTATAGATTTTATATATTACCCAGCAAAAATTTGAGTTACACTCTAATTAAAATTAATTCAGTTCCATAAGTTGACTTAATTTTAACAAAATATGTAATTTAACTTAGAATTTTTTGATATTTACTCAATTTATTGTAGAATATAATTAAAATTTGTTGAAATTAACTCAATTTATAGTTGGAAATTGATTTTTTTTCTGAGTGTAGTTTTAAAATGGCTGCTAACGCTAACAAAGATGTCTGAGGTCCGTTGTGTATAGTAGAGATGGGCACATCATCCGATTAGTGCGTGGTTCACGTTATACACGCGTGATCACGAGTGAAACTTAATTTACTCACAGTGAAACTCAATTTAGTCACGTGAT
The DNA here is from genome assembly GCA_963921195.1 of Pegoplata infirma. NCBI lineage: Eukaryota > Metazoa > Arthropoda > Insecta > Diptera > Anthomyiidae > Pegoplata > Pegoplata infirma. Next base: position 171,268,404 of record OY992538.1, on the reverse strand, counting down.
TGTAAGTGGAAAAATAAATTACGTAAGTGAGTGTGCGTAACGATAAACCGTTAAAAAACAGTGATACCGATATGTATCGGTATTATGAATAAAATTTACCTAAAATTTGTTAAAAACACGTAAAAATCAAAAATTTATGTAATAAAATTAAAAAAACTTAGAATTTAATTAAACATTTTTTATATTTTACGTGTTTATTAGATGTCTCTGTCCAATCAGTAGAAAAATCTGCATTTTGAGCATTAAAAAATCTGCTGATTTTAGCGGGCGCGTTTTGCTAAATTTCTGTATGGTTAAACCAGGTAAAGTCTGCAGAAAAATCAATTAAGACACCCGATAAATCTGCTAATTTGATCAGAAAAATCTGATGATTTCAGATAAACAGCTGAAAATTTAAATTGTATTTTATTTTAGTAAAAACGACTTGTTTTTTTAACTGTTATAAAAGATGCGATAAAAAATTAGTAAGAGTGTTAAATTTAGCTCTGCCGAATCCTTTATACACACCAACATTTATTCAAACAAAGTGAAAAGCAAACATACAACACAATAATTTTACAGAAAGAAAATTTTCGATTTTTTTTTAAAGCGACAATTTTTTTTATTTTTCAATAAAAATTTTTAAAATTTTTTATTTATTTTCAAGAAATTTTCTTGAAAATAGGACAATGAAATAATTCTCCAAAATTATCAGCTCATTTGTTACATATGAACAGTTTTTAGTTTAAATCGTTTAAATTGAACAAAAAATTAATAAAATGCCAACAAAACATATTTGTAAAATTACAAAATAATCTGTTAAAATTTTAATATAAAACTTTTTTTAAATCAGCAAACAAAGTCAGTAAAATTTTCTGTTAGTTTTAAAACTTAATAAGAGAGCATTTAGTTAAGGTATCCATTTTAACAGAAAAATCTGGTAAAAGCTTTCTAATTCAAAGTTGTTGTACAGATTTTTCGACAGAGTTTTTCTTCTGAGTGTACGACTTGGGCTCATAATGTATTTAACTGCAGAAACTATTATACTTTTCCATTATACACTCAAAAAAAAAAGTTTGTAAAATTACAAGCAAAAGGTCTTGTAATTCTATTTTACTAATATTTTTGTCTATTTACAAAAATTCTTGTATTTTTAATAAAACAAAAACTACCGTGCGCTTTGTAATTTTACTATAATATGTTGGTAAATTTATTTAACAATTTTTTTAGGTAAATTAACAAAAAAAATAATTATTTTACAAATTAAAAAAAATTACAAGGTGTTTAGTTGTTTTACACAAGAAAATTGTAATTGTACAACAACATTTTATTTGATAGTATTTAGTCTTTCTACCAAAAAATGTTTTATTACAAAAAATTTTTTTTTTAAAGTTTTTTTAGTTACAAGGTTTTCAGTATTTTGACACAAAAAAATGTAATTAAACAAAAATTTGTATTGAAAAATAATTATGCAACAATAGGAGACGCAAAAATGTTCTAAGTCCATATTTTGTTAAAAATTATTTTTTATAAATAAAAAATTTCATAAAAAAATTTTGAAAATTTTTTAAGTTCCGGATACAAACATTTTTCAATTAGTTGTAAGCTTTATCAAAAAAATTGAATATCAAGACAATTTGTTGGTAACTTGCTTTAAGTAAAATACCACAATTTTTATATGTTTTACTATATTATTGTTCTAGTTTTTTTGTTTGTATTTTTACCATTTTTTTTGGTAATTTTACCATATTTTTTTGGTACATTTTTTTTAAATCTGGCACTAAAATGTCAATCAAAAGCTGTCAATTATGAAAAATTAAGTTTTTTCTTATTTTATGAGGTACTTAAACGTCCAATCACAATATCCAAAGTTTTTTATATAATTTTTTAAAAATACTTTCTAAAATAATTAAAAATTCGAAAAAAAGGTAATTTTTTTGACTAGTTTTTCTTGAAAATATAAGAAATTTCTTGTGTAGCCTCCTTCGCAATTCTCATATGTTCTACTTAAGAAAAACGAAATTCCGAAAAAAAAAAAAATAAAAAAGTGCAGTGTTATACTCTAAAAAGTTTGTTAAAAGTGTTCAAGTGAAAAAAAAAATCATTTCAGGTTGTTAAAGTGCTACTCCAGCTGCCGAAGAAGGAAAAATAAGATGCACCAATGGAAAAAACCTTTAAATTTACAAAACCAATATGTAAATATACCAAATTTTTTGTAAATTTACAAAACAAATATGAAAGTTTATAAACAAAATTGAATACTTACAGAAAAAGTTGTAATTTTACAAAAATGAAGTAGAAAATACAAAAACAATATTGTAAATTTACAAATTATTTGGTTAAACTACTGTTTTTACGGCAAAAAAAATAAGAAAAAATAGTATATTTACAATAAAAATTGTAAATTTACCACTTTTTACTGTAAATATACAAGTTTTTTGCCATAAAAAACTGTAGTTAAACCAAACAATTTGTAAATCTACAATTTAATTTTTTGATTTTCTACTTTATTTCGTAAATTTACAACTTTTTTTGTAAGTCTACAATAATATTTTACAAAAAAAATTGTAAATTTACACTTTCTCCCCGTAATTTTTTTGTTAAATCAATTTACAAATTATCCCCGTAACATTACGGGGATTCTTGCTAGTACATATTTTACAAAACCTGCCCCGTAAAATCACGGGGATTTTATGTCATTTTACAAAGTTTTTTTTTTGAGTGTACAAGCGTAATTTCACCATGTTAGGGAAATATTTTATAAAAAATTGTTGCCAGAAATTGTTCGCTTATTAGATCAGTAAGACCAGGTTTCAATAAAAAAGGAATACAAAAATCTTTATGAAGTCGGTAAATTTCGATGTGTATAAAGAAAAAGTGTGATAGTGTAAAAAAAGTATTACCAGCGTGGATTACACCGCCAGTAACACTTTAGCGCAGTGATACGCATTTTTGTAATTCCTATTCCCGCGGGAATAGGCGCTGCTTGTGCGCTGTCAACACACATACACTATAAAATTCTGTTGCATGAGCAAATTTGTTGACTTTTCGCTTGCTACTACCCACACAAGCATAAATGTTATAGTATGAGTCTGCGTATCGCTGCTTTAGCGATTTGGCACACCTCAGGTTTGTCTCTTTATTTATCTTCCCACTAAAGATTGTTTACATAACGTGGCACTCACTTTTCCTTTCGGAACTTTTTAGGTAAATTGCGAATGTTGGGCCAATTTCCACATTTTTTTTGTCCAAATTTCATTGGTTGGACCGATTGTCTCATTGTTTTTGTTCAAATAATCAAAGTTACAAATCAAAAGGGTTTTTAACTTGGATTATAACACCGCTCAACAGTCATTTTCCGGTTTGAATTCTGGTGATCAATTTTACTATACTTTGATCTCCTGATTCCAAATCTGTTCTCCAAATTTTTCCATCACGTCCAGATTTCGAAAAACTACGATTTTTGCATTATTTGAAAGCCTGCACAGCAGCCATTCAGTGGAATATAAATCTGGTTTAAAGCGCAAAAGTATAATTTGTCTATGCACTCAAAATATTTTGTATGCAAAAACAAAAGAAAAACACACTTAAAACCAGTGAATAAACAATTGAAAACCATCCCAGTAATTATTCATTTGTTTTAAAAACATCAACATTTATTTTTTACTGTTGGCAAAATTTTCTAAAATAAATAACACTAAATATTAAAAAATTACGGTTTTTTCATTCTTTTTTACCAACAAATTCGAAAAAAATAACCTACGAAAACATTAAAAATTAATGATAGTTCTGTTATTTTTACCAACAAATTCCAAAAAAATAACCTACCAAAACATTAAAAATTAATGATTTCGTAGGTTATTTTATACAATTTTCTATTGAAATATTTTTTTAAAATTTTTTAATAAAATTTTGGGGAATCGATCTTGCAATCAACTACATTCTGGCCAGACACTCTACCCATCGTGCCATAGCCACTTGATACAAATATGTTTTTATATTTCTATAAATAATTTTTTGGATTTTTTTTTCTACAAACAAATAACTGACTTGTGTAGGTAAAAACTAATGATATATCATTAAAAAATACCAACAATTTAAAAAAAAATTACTTACACAAATCATTAAAAATTTAAAGAATAATCAGTAGTTTTTACTTACAGAACAAAAATAAATGACTTTATAAATTAAATGTTAGTGAAACTCTTTATTTTTTAGTGTGTTATTTTTGAAACAAAGGACTGATGTAGTCATTAATAAAAACTGAACATCAAACAAATGTTTTTTCTTTTAAAAACGACTAAACGGAAAACTTTTAAAATAAACTACAAACAGTTAATGACATAATTTTTTGAGTGGGGTCTTCAACATAGAAAACATTTTTTTTTTTCTAATTATTGGGTTTGGTTGGGTAACACTTGCGTTTTAAAATGATACTGTTAAAATTACCATTTTTGTAAAAAAGGTAAGTTTTTTATTTTTTTTTTTATATTTTTTAAAGAAAAACTAAAAAAATAAATATTTTACAAATTTAAGTTTTCTGTATTATTTTTCGTATAAACCGAAAGACATCTTAAATGGGTTTAAAAGTCTATAAGAAAGAATGAACTTTTGCCTAAATTTTAAGATCATCACAGTTAAGATTGAACATCTGGTTTTTGTTTTAGAGCAATGGTTCCCAACCTTTTTTACGCCACGCCCCACTTTTAAGTTTTTGTTTGTAATGAAAAATTACTACTTGTTTAGCAAAGTTTTTGTAAAAAAAGCATTTAAATTAAGTTTCTAGTAAAAATGTTACGAAATTAACAAGATTTTTGCAGTTAATTTTGCAAAAACAATAGTTTTTGTAGTTAATTTGACTAAAAAAAATCTTGAAAATTTGCTCGTTGCCCCCCTGGAACCTTAAAATTGCCCCCCAGTGGGGCGAGAATCAAAGGTTGGGAACCATTGTTTTAGAGTCTTTTAAAAATGGTGCTTTTTTTAATTTTTTTCACAGTGTTTTTTTAAAATACATGTTTGGCCAATAATAGTGCAACAACTTCATATTTGTTTGATCATATTTTTGAGATCATAGTTCAATTCTACTCTAACGCTTTATACCAGATTTTTATTCAACCAGTGGCTGCTGTGCAGGCCTTCAAAAACGGCAAAAATCGCGTTTTTCGCATTTTCAACCGCGAATAATTAAAATTCTAGACTTGATGGAAAAATTTGGAGCAGAGATTTGGAATCAGCGAGTCAAAATCTTTAAAAATTGTATATGAAACTTCAAACCGGAGCCAAAAACCTTCGATTTGTTGAGCGGTGTAATTCACCTGCTGGTGAATAAAACCGTTGGTGAATAAAAAGTAACATAATTATTTTTGAACAAAATTTTTTTTTCATCACAAATTTTTTTTTCATAATTTTTTTTTTCATATATTTTTTTTTCCATAAATTTTTTTTTTCATCAATTTTTTTTTTTTTTCATTAAAATTTTTTTTTCGTCTTTTTTTTTTACCATAATTTTTTTTTCATAATTTGTTTTTTCATCAACATTTTTTTTTCCATCAATATTTATTTTTCATCAATTTTATTTTTTTCAAGAAATTTTTTATAACATCACCATTTTTTTTTTGTTCATCAGTTTTTTTTTATCAAATTTTTTTTTTATAATTTTTTTTACATCAAAAAATTTTTTTTTAATCCACGTTTTTTTTTTTATCAAGTCTTTTTCATATTTTTTTTTTCAAATTTTTTTACAAAAACATTTTTTACATTTTTTTTTCATTAATTTTTGTCAATCTTAAAGGGTTTTTAATTGGTAACGGTATTGAAAGGGTAACAGTAGCCAACACTGAGAAAAATATAAACTAAAACGTAAGAAAAAAATCTTTAGTGCCAAATCATTACCACACACAAAAAAAAACGTAACCAAATTACCAGAAAAAGTCTCGTAATCCCATTTTACCAATATTTGACAGTTTTCCTTGTTTCTTAACAAACAAATTTCGGCCGAAATTTAAAATTTTTTAGTAACTTTACAATATTATTTGTAATTTTACAAATTTCCAAGATAGTTTTACAAAAAAATCTAGTAAATTCACGAGAATTTCTTGTAAGTTTTATTGCGCCAAAAATGTTGTAAATTTATAATTTTATTGGTAAATTTCTTGTAAAATTACAAAAAAGTTCGTAATTTTTACTAGGAATTCTTGTAAAATAGGTGGTAGCAAAAAATCTAAAAAAGTCACGAAACCTCCTTGTAAGTTGTAAATTTACAGTTTTATTGGTAAAAAGCTTGTAAAATTACAAAATTATTGGTAAAATGCTTGTAACACAACAAGGAATTCTTGTCAAACAGGAGGGAGCAAAAAAAATGTTACAAACTTTTCTTGTCATTTTATAAGTTTATTTTTTTGAGTGCAAGTTTTCTTCAATTTAGTAAAATTTTCCAATAAGTTAATTTTTTATGAGTGTTTTGTAGTTTAGGGATTTTAATTTCTAAAATTGGGGATATAACTTGAAATTGATCCGACGATACTGATTTATGCTGACTTCATTTCATAAAAACTTAGCAAAATATTTTTTGCTGGGTTAAATGTAGCTGTAGTTACTTGTACTTTTAGTAGCAGCAGCAAATAGAAGTATTTATATAGTAGTAGGGGTTTTTTAAAAAGGCCTTCGCTTATTTTAATTTTTTTTTTTGGTTTATACAATTAAGGAATTCTTAAAGTTGTTTGGAATTTTACTAAATGTTTTGCTTTTTATGAATTTTAAAATAAAAAACATAAATTAATTAATTCTAGATTTAATCGTTAGATTTTGTTTTTAAAAAATATTGACCAACAATTAAGTGTTATTGATCTAAATAAATGTAATATAAATCGATTACTGATTTAGAAAGCTAATATTTGAAAATAAATCATATCAAAATGGTTAGGTCTGCTTAGCCTAAAATCGAAACACGAGGCTTAGGTGTTACATTTACGATTTTTTTTTTGACTCATTTTTAGCCAAAGTTGGCACACTCAAAATAATAATTCTGTAAAATACTCTGTAAAATTACTGTAATCTCAATTCAACAGATATTTGACAGAGTTTTCTGTCAAAAAAAAAAGTTATCAAAAAAATCTTTTCAGAAATCTTATAAAAATTTTACTAAATAACATGCATTTAATTAACATTTAACAGAGTTTTTTCTGTATTTTTTTTTTGTATCAAATGCATTTTACAATTATATGTAAATTTACATAGTTTTCTTTGCTAAATGGTTGTTTATTTAACCAATATTTTACTAGAAACTCTGTAAATTAACAGTTTTTTTTGTCCAAATCATTTTACAGAGTTTTTAAGTAAAATTACAGAGTTTTCTCTGTCAAAAAGCTTTCATATTTAACCAATATTTTACTGTAAACTCTGTAAATTAACAGTCTTTTTTGGCAAAATCATTTTACAGAGTTTTTTAGTAAAATTACGAAGAAATGTTGTTAGCTGGAAAAGTATGGTGTACTCTGTTAAGTTATCAGAGTTTTTCTGTAATTATTATTTATTTATTATTTTGAGTGCAGTGAAGGGCCAATTTGAATTTTTTTAAAGACGTCAGCTCGTAGCTCTGACATGGTTCCCCCCAGTAGGGAAAAATGTATGACCGATCTCCACTCCTTGGTACACTCAAAAAAAAAGTTTGTAAAATTACAAGTAAAAGTTCTTGTAATTCTCTTTTACTAATATTTTTGTCTTTTTACAAAAATTGTTGTATATTTAATAAAACGAAAACTACAGTTTGCTTTGTAATTTTACTATTATATGTTGGTAAATTTATTTTACAAATTTTTTAGGTAAATTTACAAAAAAGTGAATTATTTTAAAAATTAAAAAAATATTACAACGTGTTTAGTTTTTTTACACAAGAAGACTGTAATTGTACAACAAAATTTTACTTGATGTTATTTAGTTTTTCTACCAAAAAAATGTTTTATTACAAACATTTTTTTTAAGATCGTTTAAAAGGTTTTCAGGTTTTTAACACAAAAAAATTTAATTAAACAAAAAATGTTCTATGTTCAGATTTTTTTTTGCGTTTTGGAGTAAAAACTTTAGTTAAAAATAGTTTTTTATAACTAAAAAATTTCATGAAAAAAAATTTTGGAAATTTTTTAAGTTCCGGACACAAACATTTTTCAACTAATTGTAAGCTTTAGCAAAAAAATTGAACTTTTACACCATTTTTTGGTAATTTGCATTAAGTAAAATACCACAATTTTTATGTGTTTCTGCTATTAATTGTTCTAGTTTTTTTCGGGTTTTTACCATTTTTTTGGTAATTTTACTATATTTTTTTTTTAATTTGGCACCTAAAATGTCAATAAAAAGCTGCCAATTATAAAAAATTAAGTTTTTCTTATTTTAACAGGTACTTAAACATCGAATCTACAATATCCAAAATTTTTTTTTCCGATTTTTTAAAAATACTTGTGAAAATAATTAAAAATTAAAAAAAAAATTGTTAATTTTTGACTAACGAAATGCCAAAAAAAAAAAAATAAAAAAGTGCAGTGTTATACCACAGACTAATACAGACTCGACATAAGTGACAGGTGTCAAAAAAGTATTCTTTAACCATATGGTTAATTTTTTCAAATTATTCTACGAATTAGGTTAGAAAGAGAAAACTGATATAACGCGCCACAAGAAAAATGGATGCCAGATCGGTTTTTGTTGTTTCACTCACTCCTAAGTCGTAGAAAGTGTTGCCATGTTAGCGTAAAACGGACTAAAAACCGCTGTGTTTTCTCCTAAAATCGCTTAGTTTTTCCCCATTTTTTCTTATAAAACTCTACTGTCGAGTCTGTATTTAGTCTGTGGTTATACTTTAAAAAGTTTGTTAAAAGTGTTCAAGTGAAAAAAAAAAAATCATTTCAAGTTGTTGAAGTGCTACTCCAGCTGCCGAAGAAGGAAAAACAAGATGCATCAATGGAAAAAAAAACTATAAATTTACAAAACAAATATGTAAATAAAACATTTTTTTTTGTAAATTTACAAAACAAATATGAAAATTTAAAAAACAAAATTGTATAATTACAGAAAAAAGTTGTAATTTTACAAAAATGAAGTAGAAAATACAAAAACAATATTGTAAATTTACAAATTATTTGGCTAAACTAGCGTTTTTACGGCAAAAAATGAGAAAAAAATGGTATATTTACAATAAAAATTGTAAATTTACCACTTTTTATTGTAAAATAACAACCTTTTTCTGTAAGTTTACAATTTTGTTTTGTAAATTTACCAAATTTTTTGTAAATTTACAAAAAAAATGTTCATCTCGAAAAATTGTAAATTTACATTTTCTTTTGTTAAATCAATTTACAAATTATACCCGTAACATTACGGGGTTTCTTGCTAGTACATATTTTACAAAACCTGTCCCGTAAAATCACGGGGATTTTAAGTCAATTAACAAACTTTTTTTTTTTGAGTGTAGGGACAACAAGGGCGAGCACTTTTTTTGCCTGGGGCTAAAGTTGAAATTTGTATTAAAAATGGGTCAGCTTTCGATGAGGCTGCGGAAAACAAAATAAAAAATTCTGACACGCTATTTTTTAAACTCATCTACGTGATGTTGCCTTTCAGATTAATAAAAAAAATCTACATGTTCTGAAGCTGGAAGCAGAAGAGTGTTGGTACTTTTTTCCATAAAGATCCCAATTTAATTCTTTTGATTTTTTTTTTTAAATAGTGTTACTTTTTAACAAAAACAAGATATTTTATTGGTTATGACTTTAAAATATCAAAAAAACTATCTTAACTAAAAATGAATGTTTGAAAAAAAGGGACGTTATGCAACCAAGCTATTCCCGATAAACTAGACCAGGATTGTAAAAAATTAAAAATTTTTCCCATTTTAGGCATTTACTGGCACTTTGTAAAAATCTAAATATCATAAAAAATCTGTTATTAAACAATAATATTTACTAGCGCTTTAAAAAAAATCAAAATTTATACTGATTTATTCTAAAGCAGGGCTGGAAACAAGCAGAGCTTTGAAGAATGAAATCCTTTTCGAATGAATTCTCAAAAAAATCCATTAAATTTTCATAGTCAGTAAATGCATTCGATTTCATAAATCAACATTGAATGCAGTCCTTCGAATTCATTCGATTGAATGGAAAAAAATGAATGCATTCGATTTCTTGTTCATTCGATTTTTTATCATTCCACTGCGAATGCAATCGATTTTTTAAATAGATAGACCAAAACTGAGCCAAATTTTGGTCCATAGTATCGCCGACTCTCTTAACATACGATACCCTAATGGGCTCTAATTTTGAATCCAAAAAAATTGGTGTTCCCGAAAATTTAAAAAATGCACATATTAACTGCCTACACTACAAAAAGTGTGAAGAGTGTTGGTGATACTATGGACAAAAATTGGCTCCGTTTTGCTCTATCTTGGTTAGTTTTTTTAAGTTTTTTATGCAATGAATGAATAAGCCATTCGATTTTTCAAATTGAATGAAAAGAAAATCGATTGCATTCGCAGGTGAATGCATTCGATTTTTAAAAGTCGAATAAAAAAAATAAATAGAATGCATTCGATTTTTGAAAGTCGAATGAAAAATAAATCGAATGCATTCGATATTTATATATCGAATGAGTCTAAAGTGAATTCATTTAATTCGCTAAAAAGTGATTGGGGAATGCAATCACTAAATTTTCATTCAGAATGCCAAATCGAATTAAGGAATGAAATCCTTCGAAGCTCTGGCAACAAGACTCTAAATACCTCTTAAATAAATTTAAAAAAAATATATTGAAATTTAAACGAATAAAAAACAATAATCCAATAAAATTAAAATTTGTTAAAAGAAACTTAGTATGGCGAAAAAACGGTTATTGGTTATTACATTAATAAATAAACCCATTATATGGCGAGAAAAGTAGTAATTTAATGGATTTTTAATTACTTGAAAGTTTGTTAAATATATTGCGAAGTGTGAGAATTGTGACAATGTTTATTAATTAAATAACCATTACGCCGTTTTAATTATATATTTTAGGATTAAAAAACCAGTAGGGGTAGTGTTAAATTCGACTGTGTGGATTTTTTTTTAAGAAATCCTTGCACGCAGAAAATGCTATTAAAAAAAAATTGTGTAAAATTTGAATAATTTTTTATTATCGCAATTAAAAATTTACTTTCACATTTTTATAAAAAATTTAGTAAATAATACAGCTCAACATGAAAATACGTATTGAATTCTGGTAAGTGATTTAGGTAGTGTTTGTTGCGCTGATTTCAAATCTGCGACCCAAATATGTCTATCACGTCAGGATTTTGAGTTATTCGCGGTTAAATTGCCGAAAAAGGCCATTTTGGACCCTTTTTGAAAGCTTATAATATAAGATGCTGACATGCGATTGACTTGGTATCAAGCACATTGTCTCTATAAGACAAGACAAAATGTTCTTGGAATTTAATTTTCTAAAATGGTAAAAAAATCATTAACAAAAAACCTTCCATTTTTAAATATTAAGTTTATTTACACAGTGCTTTTAACAAATTTCCATACAAACACTCACGTAAATATTAGATTTAAAGCATTTGTGGCTAATGATTTTTCCGCCATTATTATAAATTAAATTGTCTTAAAGAGAAAATTACGCACTTTCGAATGAGCCTAATATCAAGTCATTCGTATGTCAGGATCTTATTTTATAGGCGCTCAAAAATGGCCAAAATGGGACTTTTTTGACACTGTAACCACGATTTTCTCAAAATTGTGACGTGATAGAAAAATTTGAGTGACCGTTTTGGAATAGGGAATCCAAAACCTATAATCTTTTTTGGTTTCATTCAAAAGCAGCGACAAACCTAAAATTCGCATAGTGGTGTAATTTAATATCTATTTTATTCCTTACACTCAAAATAATAACTCTGTAAAATGACTGTAATCTCAAATAATCTCTTGTTGTGGCAAAATAACAAAATTTCATCTGTTATATTACTTTTAACTTTGTAATCTTAATTTTACAGATAATTAGCACAGTTTTCTGCTAAAATACAGATTTAAGCGAAATACTCTGTATTTTTTATAACCAAAAAACTAAGTTTTATCTGTATTTTTACTTATTTCTATATAATCTTAATTTCATAGTTAAAAACAGATTTTTCTGTAAAAACACCAAAATTTTATCTGTATTTTTTTTGAGAAAATGTTAAAAAAGTACCAAAAAAAATCTTTTCAAAAATCTAAAAAAATTTTACAAAATAACATGTATTTTATAAACTCTGTAAATTTTCAAATATTTTACATTTTACAAATATATGTAAATTTACAAGAAACTATGTAAATTAACATTTTTTTTTTTTGTCAAAATAATTTTACAGAGTTTTATAGTAAAATTACCAAGAAATGTTGCTAGCTGGAAAAGTATGGTGTCCTCTGTTAAATTAGCAGAGTTTTTCTGTAATTTAACAGAGTTATTATTTTGATTGCAGGAAAATTCCCAAATTTTTCGTTTTAAAAAAATTTCCAAAATTTCTGCTAGAAAAATTATTGTGTTTTTTCTAATACAAAGAAATAATTTTTAACTTCTTTTATATAGAAAAATTCTAATATTCCGAGATATTTTCCTTCAGAAAAATTTCAAGATTCTTAGACATTTTATCATAGAAAAAAATTCTCAGATTATTTCCTTTTCTTTTTCACTTTCATATTTTTCCTCTCCTCTTCTTTTTTCCTTTCTAATTTGTTTTGGGGGGGGGGGGGGGGGGGTGGGGGAATTTCCCTTTCCCAGTGGATCCGCGCCTGGTTCAGAAGATACAGAATGTATCAAATTGCCTTATTGAATTTTGTATAGGAAAAATTCCTAAGGATCTGAGAATTTTTCGATAGGAAAAATGTCTCAGAATCTGAGAATTTTTCTATTGGAAAAATGTCTCAGAATCTGAGAATTTTTCTATAGGAAAAATGTCTCAGAATCTGAGAATTTTTCTATGGGAAAAATGTCTCGAAGTCTGAGAGTTTTTCGGTAGGATAAATGTCTCAGATTCTGAAAATTGTTCTTAAGGTAAAATATCTCAGAATCAGAGAACTTTTCTATAGGAAAGATTTCTCTGAGATATTTTTCCTATAGAAAAATTCTCAGATTCTGAGGAATTCTAAAGGAAGAATGTCTCAGAATCTGAGAATTTTTCTATAGGAAAACTGTCTTAGAATCTGAGTATCTTTCTATAAGAAAAATGTCTCAGAATCTGAAATATTTTTTATGGAAAAAAAGTATCAGAAATTGCGATTTTTTTATAGGAATCAGAATCTGAGAGTTTTTCTACAGGAAAAATGTATACGAATCTGTGAATTTTTCTATAGAAAATATGTCTCAGAGTCTGAGACTTTTTCTATATTAAAAATGTCTCAGAATCTGAAAACTTTTCTATCGGAGAAATGTCTCGAAGTCTGAGAACTTTTCGGTTTGTTAAATGTCTCAGATTCTGAAAATTTGTCTTAAGGTAAAATATCTCAGAATCAAAGAACTTCTATAGGAAAGATTTCTCTGAGATATTTTTCCTATAGAAAAATTCTCAAATTCTGAGGAATTCTTCCCACGGAAAAACTCTCAAACTTTGAAACATTTTTCCTATAGAAAAAATATCAGATTCTGAGACATTTTTCCTACAGAAAAGTTTTCAGATTTTGAGACATTTTTCCTATAGAAAAAACCTTAAATTCTGAGACATTTTACCTGTTGAAAAATTCTCAGATTCTGAGACATTTTTCCTATAGAAACATTTTCATATAGAAACATTTTCTGGGACATTTTCCCTATAGAAAAAGTCTCAGATTCTGAGACATTTTTCCTATAGAAAAAGATTCTGGTTCCTATACAAAATTCTCAGATTCTGAGACAGTTTTCCTATAGAAAAAGTCTGAGATTCTGAGACATTTTTCCTTAGAAAAAGTCTGAGATTCTGAGACATTTTTCCTATAGAAAAGGTCTCAGATTTTGAGACATTTTTCCTATAGAAAAAGTCTCAGATACTGAGACATTTTTCCTATAGAAAAAGTCTCAGATTCTGAGACATTTTTCCTATAGAAAAAGACTGAGATTCTGAGACATTTTCCTATAGAAAAATTCTGAGACATTTTTCCTATAGAAAAGTCTCAGATTCTGAGACATTTTTCCTATAGAAAAAGTCTCAGATTCTGAGATTTTTTTCCTATAGAAAAAGTCTCAGATTCTGAGACATTTTTCCTATAGAAAAAGTCTCAGATTCTGAGACATTTTTCCTATAGAAAAAGTCTCAGATTCTGAGACATTTTTCCTATAGAAAAAGTCTCAGATTCTGAGACATTTTTCCTATAGAAAAAGTCTCAGATTCTGAGACATTTTTCCTATAGAAAAAGTCTCAGATTCGGAGACATTTTTCCTATAGAAAAAGTCTCAGATTCTGAGACATTTTTCCTATAGAAAAAGTCTCAGAGTCTGAGTCATTTTCCCTATAGAATAATCTCAGATTCTCAGACATTTTTTGCTATAGAAAAAGACTCATTCTGAGACATTTTTTCTTTAGAAAAATTCTCAGTGTCTGAGATATTTTTCCAATAGATTCTGAGATATTTTTCTCACAAAACTTCTCTTATTTTTCCTATAGAAAAAGTCTCAGATTCTAATTCATTTTTTTTTATAGAAAAAGTCTCAGATTGTAAGACATTTTTCTTACAGAAAAAGTCTCAGATCCAGACATTTTTTCTATACAAAAAGTTTTAGATTCTGAGATATTTTTCCTACATAAAAAGTCTCAGATTCTGAGATATTTTTCCTACATAAAAAGTCTCAGATTCTGATATATTTTTCCTACATAAAAAGTCTCAGATTTTGAGACATTTTTTCTATAGAAAATGTCTTAAGATTTTGTTTACATAGTTCTCAGACTTTGAAACAGTCCTCCTATTGAAAAAACTAGACTAAGAAATTCTGTTTCTTCAATATATTGATACGAATCTCCATGAATGCATCCATAATATCCATTTTAAGAACAGCACTGCTTCCATTGTTCTATAATACATTTCGGTGTAACACTCAAAACAGTATGCTATACATTTTTTCTTAACTGACAAATATTATAATGGGTGTTTTGTGAGTAATCACATTGTTGAATTCTTCTACCGTATTTTTTGCGCAAATAATGCAAATTTCTGAATACAAAATGACTGAACGTTATTTCAGAAAAGGAAATTTATTTGTAACGGCGTTTTGATGCGTATTAATACTCATTTTAGTAAATTTGTGAAGTGAACACTAAACTTCTTACACACAAAAAATTATTGGCTAAAAAATTTCAATTAAATCTATTGATCAACAAAATTTAAATAAGTCAATTATTGTTTTGATCAACATTTTTGTTATTTTCTTTAACTATCAAATTACAAATTTTCAACATACCAGATTTTTTTCGCTTCAATTTATTTGAATACATTAATTCAATAATAAACTTTTTACTACGGGTTTACTTTTTTTATTGTCGGCAACATATTGGAAAGCAAAAAATATGAATTTCTTCATAATTTTTCTACAAGCGTGAAATTCATTTGTTAAATCAATAATTATTTTAATTGACTTTAAATAAAAAATCAATTAAATTTTTGATCAAAATCGAAAAAATTATTAATTGAAATAAAAATCAATTAATCACCTACAATTTGATGATTGATATAACAATTTTCTTTATCGGAGGAGTTTCAATTAAAAAATTAATTGAATCCGCGTTTTTGTTGATTGACTTTCGTTTTCAATTCTTTCTGTGTATCGCATCCTGTATGTAAAATTTACTAATACAAGTAAAACAAAATGTGATAATATTAGTGACAGAATGATTCAAGTAAACCTAAAAAGAGTTTCGCTACTGTATATACTGTGACGATACATTACAGAAACAAAATTTAAAAAAAATTTTTTCGCGGAATTTATTTTTTTTCTCGGAAAATTTTTTTTTCGCAAAAAAACACAATGCATTTTTTTAATAAATATTTGAAAACTATCCCAAAAGCATAACAATTTAATTTTTGTAGTTCTTTAGCTTTAAATTTTAAAATCGCGAATATCGCTAATAAGAGAGTTAAGTTCTTATTAGCTTATAAAAATATAGTTTTTTAGACCAAAACAAACCGTAACTTGCCCGGCAATCGACGAAATTCGAAAAAAGTAATGATTCGTGCCACCCTAATGTGCATATAGTTCCTTTGGAAGGAATATGAGAAAAATCCAAAAAAAAAATCGTTTTTTTCCTCCCATTTCCTTCCTTTAACCCCCCAAGATAGCCCCTAAAAATCAGGTAAATCTAAGATTTTTGTCCTCTATAAAATTTGTGCATTGCAGAAGAATCGGAGGTGTAAGCCATGAGGTACATTTCTTGTTAGTGGAGGATATAAAAAATTTCCCGAGATGTTTGAAATTTTAAACTTGTTTGCATTTTATTAAGGGAGTTACCTATTTTTTCCATACGAGCACAGATTTAGTCACGTTATATACGGAAATTTTTTGTCATGCGCACATCTCTAACAAATGTTAAGAAACAAACCACTCAAAGTGCATAAAAGTCAGAAAATTGTAAATTTTAATGTTATTCAAAGTACAGAAAGTAACTTGTTAATTACTCAAAGTGCCTCCAAAATTTCAAACATTATAAACATTGTTTCTAATTTAACACATTGTTTCTAAAATGCTTAAAGCACCGGATGCATTAAATCCTCAAAAAGGAGTTAAACAATATTTTTGGGTCCAAAAGCGCTCTTTTTCAGGCCTAGGAGTCGACCCCACTTCATTCGAAAGAACAATTACAAATAAATATTTTGCGTATGTACAAATATTTATATTATTTTGTATTTGGTTTCCCATAATGGGCTATGCAAAAACTTATATAAGTACCAGTTTGGAGATGACTACGGAGGCCTTGTCACCGCTTTGGCAAACAGTGTTATCGGTATTGAAATTTTTATGTTTTTTGTATAATAAAAAACTTATCGTAAACTTGGTACGCACCCTTTGGATGCGAAATTTAGAAGGTAATATACAAAAAAAAAAAAAAAAACGAATTGTTATACTGATTAATTTTTTTACCGAAAGTGCTCCTATACGGAAATTTGTAATATCAACAAACGTTTGTAAATTTTGTTGTTGAAAAAAGAATTTTGTCTTTTTTCAACAAAGAAATTTAACAACCACAAACATTTTTTATTGACACAATAAAAGAATTTTGAAATAAAATTACTTGACTGAGTTTGTTGAAAACAAAATCGAAGTTTTGTATTATGGACTAACAGGCGGCCGTTTTTAAAAAATTTTTGTTTGATATTATGTTTGGCTGATTTAAAGCGTGATTAGACGAGAGAGAATTCCCCTATATTTAAAGTAAAAAACAACTCTGTAGTAACTTTTAAAATTGCAATGTCAAATAAAATTTTATTATATATTTTTTATTTACTTTAATTCGGTTTCCAATCTACAAATTATTGACTAAATGTGATAAAACAAATAATAATATTATGAAAATGGTAAGCACTGTTGCCAGATTTGACGATTTATCTGCATTTTGACGATTTTTACTCCCCAAAATAGCAAAATGACAATTTGACGATTTTTGCCTAAAAAATGACGATTTTTAAAAATATCAAAAACCTGACAATTTCGTCTACTTTTTAATAAAACTTTAGCATTCAATGAATATTTTTTGCTTATTGTTAGTTAGAAAAAAGTATCCACCAATATTTTTGTACAAAAAGGGACAAAAGAGACAAGTGAGAGTGTTACATTCTCTTTTTCCCTCCAAAATGTAAAAAAATTATAGGGAGTTTTTTGGCGGAGGACACCTTTTTTTCGTGATAAATGCTTACAAATTGATTTATTATGATGTTTACACAATTTTATCATTACTATTTTTTTTTATAGAAGTGTCCACAAAAAAGGGCGGACAGAAAAAAAATTATTTTTTAATTAACTTGACCCAACTGCATGACCTTTTCTTTCATAAAAATATTTCATATGCTTAAAAAGTTAACAAAAAAAGTTAATAGTGTTACAAGTGTTACAAGGCGGAACATAGTTCTCCCAGGTCTGATTTTGTCAATTTTCAAACTGAACCATCCAATGGCCATAAGATATATTTCTTCCAAACTGCATGGATTTAGCTCCTCTGGTTTGGACTGCATCATGTCTAGTGTTTGGGAATTCCCGGACTTTTTAATTTCCCGGGAAACGGGAAAAAAATAATTTATTTCCCGGGAATCCCGGGAAATTTTCTTTATTAATATAAATCATAAAAAACATTAAAATTTGACCAACTTTTTATTAAAAACAGTTTTATTACAGATATACAAGTAATTAAAACATAAAAAATCAAAAAATAAAAGTTAAAAATCCTGAAATACAATAAAACAAAACAAAAAAAGTATTGCAACATTTTTCCCCACAAAAAATCGCAAAAAATAGCCAAAAATCGAAAAAACTTAAAAAAGCGTTATTCGAGCAAAAACTAATACTTTTAATATTTGTTCTGGAAATATAACTTCTAGGTTCAACATTTTTATATATTTTTACAGTCTTAGCAAAATTATCATTAACCGACGTGTATTTCTTGACTTTTTAAGTTTTTTCATGATATTGTCATACTTTTTACACTTGGTCAGTTTTCCTATGAATACATATTTGCACTGTTCTTCCAAACAGAAAAACTACAAAAAATAGAAAATTAAAAATTAAATTAAAATAAACGTTTTTTATGTAAAATGGTTTATTTTATAAAATTCCCGGATTTCCCGGGAAAAATTAAAAAAAAATCCCGGGAATTCCCGTCAGTCTTTTCCCGGGAATTCCCGTCAGTCTTTTCCCGGGAATTCCCGGGAAATCCGACCCGGGAATTCCCGGACCCCAAACACTAATCATGTCTTTAACAAACGGGCGGGCATCGCTTGAATAGATCTTTAATCAACGATAAATATACCTTTTTTATCTTGACGATTTTTAGACGATTTTATCAAATGGGATGACGATTTTGACGATTTTTTTTATAAAAATCTTAAATTTTTGACGGTTTTGTACCAAACAATTCTGGCAACCCTGATGGTAAGCAAAAACAAGTATTAAAGAAATGAGATTTGACACAAAGTCAAAAGTACATTACCACAGAGTTGTGTTTTACTTTAAATCTAGGGGTTTTCTCTCCCCTCTAAACGCGCCTTTACAATTGATGTTTGTTGATTTAAATTTGACGATTTTATTTTTTGTGTACATTAGAGGTGTCCTTAAAAACGAAAATCACCTTTTTATACCTGGTAGGGTCCTATATTGTTCTTTAGTATCTAAAAATGAGTGAGCCAAAATTGGGGGACAATCGGCTAAAAATAACTCGTGCCGAAAATGGATTGAAGTTTTGGGACATTCTTATATGAACAGAAACGCTTTTTTTCTAGTTTTTGAAAAAAAAATTGTGGTATTTGATATATTTTGTTAAATTTTTTGTGAAATACAATGAAAATGGTATTAAATTTAAATTACCTTTCTAAAACGACTAATAGAACTAAAATCGGATAAAAAATAAGCATTTTACGCATACATGCCCCAGACCATTGTATGGTTTTCAAAGCCAGAATTTCAAAATTTTCAAAATTTTTAGGCAAAAAAATAATAAAAGTTTAATTTTACTTTACACTCAAAAAAATACGTTAGTAGATTTACTAATTTTTTTTGCTAACGCTAGTTAGCTAACTTTTAGCAAATTTTTAGTTGAGATTAGCATGTTAGCAAAAAATTCTTGTAAACTTCATTTAGCACATTAGCAATTTTAAACAAACTTTGAACTAATTTCTTTTGCTAAATTTGAAATTAAGTTGACAACATTTTTACAAGATTTTTTGCTAATATTAGCAAAAATATATGGTAATTTTTTTTTATTTTCCGAAAACTTAAAATGGCGCTACCTCGGAAACTAAGCCAGATAGAGCAAACTGGAGGCCATTTTTGGTTCTCGGGCTCTCCATAGTATCGCCTGTCCTCTTCACATATGTGGACCCTAACTTTGGATCCAAAAAAGTTAGCATTCCCGAAAATTTTAAAATGCTCATATCTCGGTAAATATTGCCGACACAACAAAAACTCCAAAAGCATTTTTGTAGCTCTCAACACGTAGAACAAGCTCTCCGAGTAATATTTTTGAAGTTATCGAGTTTTGTAATTCTCAAAACCCCGGTGGTCCCCTAAAATCACGTATCTCAAAAACTAAGCAAGGTAGAGCGAAACGGACACTAATTTTGGATCAAAAACTATGACGATTTTTAAGGAACCCAAGTAGGTCTAGGCCCATCGGGGCTGGACCTATCGGGTCCGAACCCAATGGGGTCCTCAAATGTGTATGAACTAAATTGAAATAAAAAAAATTTCAGTTAACTAATTTTTAGCAAAACGTTTTTGCTAACTTTACCAAAAAAATTGTGGGTTCAAAATCAGCAAATTTTCTTGTAGGTTTACAAGCTTTTTTTGCTAACTTTACAGTTTTTTTTTTTTTGAGTGTATGATCAAATTGAAAACATGTTTAAGATTAACAATAGCAGATATGGTAGTCAAGTTTTTTTTTTATTTGGCGCGGGTACGGATAAAATTTCCGTGGATTCCAAATAAAATGCGTTTTTCTACATTAATTTAGCAAATGTTGGAACATTTGTGCTCTATTGCACGGATCGAAGTGTTAAACGCATATTCTGGAACTTTTGAGAAATCGGATATATGCAGATTTTTTGTATTATAGAAATGTATAATGTCCCAAATTTGTCATTTCACCTCGACGAAAAGGGGTTAAAGATGACCGACTTCTCCAAAAATTAACAGAATTTATGTTTTACACTTCGTATCCTACTATACAGATTTTTTTTTTTCATATTTGCTAAATTATTATAGAAAAACACATTTTCTTTGGAATCCGCGGAAATTACCCATGCCAAATTAAAAAAAAAGCTAGACTACCATATCTTTTAGTTTTTATCTATAATATGTACTTAATGAGATAATAAAGTGCAATTTAAATTTTTTAATTTTTTTGACTAAAAATTTTGAAAATTTTCAAATTCTGGCTTTAAAAATCGTGCAATGGTCTGGGGCATGTATGCGTAAAATGCTTATTTTTTATCCGATTTGAATTTCTTTAAGCTTTTTGGAAAGATAATGAATTACCATTTTCATATTATTTAACAAAAAAATGTACAAAAAATATCATATACCAATATTTTTTCAAAAACAAGAAAAAAGGGGTTTTTCATTACATAAGAGTGTCCAAAAAGTTCAATCCATTTTCGGCACGAGTTATTTTTATCCGATTGTACCCAAATTTTAGCTAACTAATTTTTAAATACTACACTACAATTTAGGACCCTACCAGTTATTAAAAAGTGATAAAAATTACCTTAGTCGTAAGGACACCTTTTGTGTACATACTAGAGTTAATTTTGAAAATTTTACCTGTGGGTATCATAATCTGAAAACGCGGATTTTGAGCTGATTTTTCTGCAGACCAAAAACGACTGAATATATCGCAAATCTAATGATTTCACCAGTCGATTCTACAGCAAAAAATAATACAATGGTCGTTTTTTGAACTATTAAAAAAAGTTTCAAAAACCTACCACAGAGAGCGGAAATATAAGATTTTTTCATTTTTTTATACCCTCCACTTAGTGATAGAGGGTATATATAAGTTTGTCATTCCGTTTGTAACTCATCAAAATATCGATTTGGGACCCCATAAAGTATATATATTCATGATGCCCGATCGATTTTAAGACATTCTAGCGATGTCCGTCTGTCCGTCTGTCTGTCTGTCTGTGGAAAATTCTGTCGCGGACAAAATATTGCACAGAGATGACTGAAACTTAACATATTTATTGGAAGTTCTCCCGAGAAGTTTGGTATTGCATTTGAGCGATATCGGTTCAGCGGTTCAAAAGTTATGAACGAAAATGTAAGCACACCTCAAAAATTTCAGTACATTCAACATAACCTAAAAATACAAAATGCTTTAATTCGGCTTCTGGTTGACATATGTGAACATAATTGAACACCAAATGCTATTTAAACAGGTACGAACATATTTTTTTGACAAAAAAAGAAAAAATCGCGGATTTTTTTTTACCAAAATTTTTTTTCGCGGAAATTTTTTTTTAAAAAAAATTTTTTTTTTTTTTAAGTAATTTCCTTTTAAATAAAGTTTTTTGCAATAATCTTTTTGAAATTGTGGAGGGTATCACTACATTCAGCAAGGCCGAATTTAACTTTTTTACTTGTTTAAATTAATTTTGTAAATATGCACTAATCGTGCATTTTCAGCTTAACAAATTCGTACCAAAATTTCCGTTCTATCACAACCCGTTTAAAAATACACAAAAACACGTTTTTTGACAACTTTGACTTCGATTTTCTCGAAAACATGGCGAATTGTTAATCGAAAACGAGTGGTACGACCCCAGAACATTATCCAAAAATATTAAAAAATGCTCTCAATAATGCACAAAAATGCGTTTTTTGTGAACTTTGACCTCAATTTTCTCAAAAACCTGAAGTTATAGAAAACTTTGGAAACCAGATTTGGAATCAGCATTGAGAGGGTAATCGAAAACGAGTGTCCAGACCGCAGTGTTTTGTAATTTTGTCATTTAAAAAAAAAAATTAAGCCTTTTAACTTTTTAATAGGTTGTGATAGAAAGGTGATTTTTATACCAATTTTCTGAGCAAAAACTGCCTTTTTTCATCGTGCACGACTAAAAAAATAATTAAAATTGTTTAAAAAAATTGAGCTCTGTGGGTTTTTGAAACTTTTTTTAAGAGTTCAAAAAACTGCCACTGTATTAATTTTTGCTGTAGAATCGACTGGTGAAATCGTATTTGCAATATATTTAGCCGTTTTTTCTCTGCAGAAAAATCAGCTCAAAATCCGCGTTTTCATATGCGTTGAACCACCTCAAGGAGCAAATATTTTTCCAAAAAAAACAGGCATTTTTTTTAGCTTATATTGGAATTTTTTGCGACTTTTTCAATAAAAATTTGTTTTTGAAAACTTATTTTTTTTTTTGGAAAAAATTTCTAAGATTCTTAAGCAGAATCTAACTGCCAGCACTGTTAGATGCACAACTAAGCAAGATAGAGCAAAACGGATCAAAATTTCGGATCAAAATCAATGGCGACCCTAGAGGGAAAGTTGATATCTTTGAATCAAAGAATTCGAATTCCGGGAAATTTTAAAATGCTAATATCTCGGTAACTACCGGCGATACGACAAAAAGTTTGGAAGCAATTTTGTAGCTCTTGAGTCGCAAGACTACCGAACACCCGAATGCAATTCGAGCAATAGTTTTTGAGTTATTTACGTTATTTTTAGACCTAATAGGTTCAACACAAAACCTAATAGGTTTTACACAAACGTAAATAACTCAAAAACAAGTAAGAAAATTATAGTCGGTCAAGACCGACCATATAATACACTACACCAGAGTTTCCCGGAAAATGGGTCCCGGAATATGGTCCCATGGACCGATTAGATCTATATTTTGTCAAATGTTTAATAAGTGTAAAAAACACTCACAAATCAAATTTGAGTGAAATAGGCTTCTATTTGTTGACAATAAATCGCTTTAACTGAATATCGGGCGAAATTTTTACATGGGCCTAAGTCCAAAACTGGTCCGATGATAATCAGATTTTATAAGGTTATTAAAGTACGCGTTTAACATACAGAAACAAAATTTTAATTAAATATTTTCTATTTTCACGAAATTTGAGAGATTTATGTGAAAATCGGGAAAGTGGTTTGTATGGGGGCTACAAGAAGAACTGGTTCGATTTCTTTCGGAATGTTGATTTTTGGAGACAAAACAAGTTTGCTTGCCTAATTTCGAAAAGATACCTATTATAATACGGTTATAAGAGCCATTTGACCCAAAACTAAAGAGGACCTTTGTATGGGGGCTAGGTCTAAATATGGACCGATTTTTTCCAAATTCAATAGGATTCGTCCTTAAAGAGGCTTAAGTTTCAAATTGCAAGTCAATTGATTAAAAATTGCGACCTGTATCGTGTTTACATGGACAGACAGAGAGACGGGCGGACATCGCTAAATCGGCTCAAAAAGTGATTCTGAGTCGATCGGTATACTTAAATGTGGGTCTAGGACCAATATTTCGTGTAGTTACAAACATCAGCACAAACTCATTATACCTTGTACCACAGTGTGGTGTAGGGTATAACTATTGCTCGTATTGCTTTCAGGTGTTCGGTGGTCTTGTTTTACGATCCTAAAGCTATAAAATTGCTTTGCAATTCGACTTGAAGTTGACGACGCACCGTTCTTTTCTAAGAACATATTAACCCTCTATCTTCTATTTTTTTGGGGTCATTTTAGTTCCTTTTTTAAATATACTCATTTTTAAGGATTAAAATGTTCCATAAAATTTTTTTGTATTAAATTTCTTTAGAGGTTGTCAAAAGCCAAAGATTCGTGCGATAAAAGCAAAATGTGTAAAAATGTAAAATTGTAAAGCGTGAAATATTCGAAAAAATATATATAAAATCTACATCTGAGCTAAATATTGTTTATATTTATGTACATGTCTTCAATGAAATTTAACGGCGCACATTGGATCCTAGACGCGCATTTGAGAGCCAAACAAATGTTTAGTTATTTACAGTAAATGCTCGTATTCGTTAAGTAGACACACTAGGAGAAAGAAAACCGTTCATAGAAAGAAAATCCATCGCTTAGTTTAGTCAGGACATAAATTCAAAGTAAGGACTTTTTGCATAAATTTTAAAAAAATATTTTTTTTTGAAGACTTTTTTATTTTATTTTTTAAAACTACTTCCAATAATGCGATTTTCCTGAAATTAAGTGGAGATTGTAGCTATAACTATTACCTTTGTTACCCATTTTATGGTTTTTATATTACTCTTTTTAAGTAGGAAATACAGGCCATCAAAAAGTGTCAGTTTTTGAAAAATTAGAAAAGAACTATTTATATTTTGGATTGCAACTTTTGTGGGGAACGGAAGGGAATGGCGATTCTTTTTGTACAATAAACTAGAAGTATTACTTAATACTCCTGGGGTAGAAACTTTTGCAGCCAGTTGCAGCTGCGTCCTGAAATGAGGTTTAAATTGGGGTCTACTAACGAAAAAATAAATATTTTTAAAGTGATTATTTTTTAACAAAATTTACTGTTAATCGTTTTATTACAAAATTTTACTTAAATGACCTATATTGTTAACAGACAACCGCGGTTTCCAATAATTATTGATTTTGATACCCTACCTCACTTTATTAAGGCAAAAGGAGTTTCACCTAATGCTTGTAACTAAAAGGCTTTCTTGACCGTAGTAGAGGATATTATAAAACGGGTTGTTATAATACTTCTGTGTATCAACGCAAATGAAAAAAATAATTCAGTTAAGTTTAGAAAACACATACATGGAACTGCAAAATTATAAGTTGAAAAGCATGGTTGGTGAACCATGAGTCCCACTATGCATACAATTCTAGCTCATGACACTATTTTTACAAGAATTGTGATTGCCCGTTGGTATTAAAATTACCCTTAACTAATTAAGTAACATTTAAAAAATATTTGCCTTCTTTCATGGCAATTATCGGAGTCTTTAAAAAGATCACATAGGCATTTTAAAAGCTATAAAAGAAACTTTAACAGAGAAAACTCAAAAACAAACAACCTGCAAGATGTTTTTAGTATGGTTATGATTGAGTCCGAACCAAATATATCCCTAATAAGACAGACAAGTTGAAAGCACTGATTATAGAGTATGTTTTTTTAATATTTTTTTCCCCAAATAACTTAACAATTATTGCAAATAATGCGTATTTACCGTGTGTTGCTTCTTTGTTTGATATTTTTCCCCATTATTTTTGTTTAAAAAATAGAAAATGATAAAAGATAGAAAGCAGTTATTTTGCAGGCTATTTTAGTGTAGGGTGCAGACCTTACCAAAATATGAAAGAAACACTTTGTATTGAATGGTAAGCTGTTATATTGTCACTTAAAATCCGTAACTGATTTAAATAATTGACCACCATTTTATTTTTTTATATGAATAAATTAACCAACTTTGCCTTAAATTTACAAGTAGGGTACTAATGCGAAAAATGTCCAATCTACATGTGTGAGTTCTTTAAGGTCTCCAGTTTTTATAATGGTAAAGAATGTCGTGAAATTCCTATCCGTTCAAGAGTTATAACAAAAAAACATCGATGCGCGCCTTTTCCATACAAAGTTCCCAATGTGCGGCGGTCATTTTAGTCCCTCTTTCAAATATTCTTATAAAAATCCCATAAAACCTGCGTTTCAAGGGTTAAAATATTCTACAAATATTTTTAGCATCCAATTTTTACTAGAGATTTTTAAAAGCCATCGATTTGTGAATACAACTCTATTAAAGTTCAATGCTAAAAATTATTTTGGAACATTTTAACCCTTTAAACGCCCGTTTTATTGGAATTTGAAAAAAGGACAAAAATTACCCCATAAAATAGGAGATAGCGGGTTAATACATTCTATGAAAAGAACCATGACCAAATTTCAGTGAGAATTAAAAACTACAGTGGGCCTTAAACATTTTTTTTTTATTTTTTTTTTTAATTTGAGGGAAAATGAATCGCACGAAAAAAATTAATAAATTTTTTTTTATAAAAGTATCGCATATAAACTGCATTTTTGTTAAAAATACCAATTTATTTGCCCAAAAATTTTGTGTTACTTTTCGTATGAAATATGGCCCAAATTTGTTTGAAAAATTTTTGAGCGAATTTTCATTTTCTTTTTTGGGCGATTTTTCATTGGACGATTTTACCTACAGCCAGTTGGAACTTAGCCTAATTCAATATTTTGTCTTTACAGCTAAAGGTGCTGAACTGGAAATTGTTGCTGATGAAAATCGTAAAAGCAACATATTTGCAATATTCTTCTATTTTGGAGTTATTGCAACATGTACAATGTGTGCAGTTGCACCATTTCTAATTGCAGGTTTTGAATATTATCAAGGTGGAGGATTTATGGATAATTTGGATCCCCCATTTAAAGGAACGTAAGTTTAGAAAATCTACACAGAAAAAATGTCTGCGAAGTTTGTACTCTTGAATCCCCGACTAAAAATAAATATACAGGTCCATATATAATTTGAAATTGAGTCATATATACACAGTAAAAAGTTTTGGGTTATATTTAAAACCTAGCGGAGCACATTTTAAACTACTTTGGAATTAAACTCAAAGTTAAATCCGAAATGGGTTATATGCTAAACCACATAGGGATTATAAATTTGATTATCTTTATGTCATTTTTTTTAGTTTTATTTTGATGCCAAAAAATAATTAAATTTCTCTCTTGAAAAACTTATAAAAAATAAACGTCAAACGTCATCAAAAAATTGTATTTCATCAAGTTTAAGATAAACACTTAACAAGGAATTGAAAACAGCTGTCAAAAAATGCTTATTAATTCAATGAAAGTGAGAAAAGAGGTTAGCAATGTACACAAAAGTAAAATCTTTATATTATCAAAATTTGTGATCCAGAAAGTGAAGATTTTACTCCGACCGAAATAAAAATATCAAGTAAGTATTGACTACAAACGTTTATCAATCATTTTAATAGATTTTTGGTTAACTTTACTTTTAGGCCAGCTGAATCTTGAAGCAGAAGGCAGAGAGATGGAATTTTTAGATCACGACGGTGCCTACCCCCAGGAATAATTTCTTAATATAGAAGCAGTAGCAGTTTATTTTATGCAGAGTTGTGCTGAGTTTGGGTGACAAATCAACATTCCTCTGGATTTTAACTTTATTCATGTATTTGGTCTGTATTTGTATTCAATACACAAAAATATTAAAAAACATAACCTTACATTTGTTTTATTTATTTTTGGAGAAATTTAAGTCCTGCCTTGTTCAAATAAACACCTGTTTAGGTGTAAAATTATTTCCATATTTTGGTTTTATTTTAACACCCAAAAAAAAAATTCAAAATCCATTCTCTCACTCTCTTTTTATCTCTTTAAAAGTAAACTTTTTATGGGATAAATTAAATTATTTTTGGCATTGTTATATATACTTACATACCACCTAGGAATTAAAATTAACCCAAAACTTTTTACTGTGTAATTTAAAATGGCCCAACACATATTTGGATAAAATAAGATGATGAAATTGGTGGATCAAAACCCAGCAAAACTTAGATTACCAAATAAGGTATAAAATAAGGTATAGGATCTCTTATTTTATACATTGCAGCATTGATGATTTTAACAGGCGATGAGACTCAAAGTAATGCATCCACATTATCACAAAGAATACCAGTAAGGTATAAAATAAGTCATAAATTTATAACGAAGAATACGAGTAAGGTGTAAAATATATGATATTTTATAGGTTACGAGAAATGAAATAATATAGCATACCAGAAGATAATATATAAGGTGTTACGAGTAGTGAAAAAGTAATTTTGTATTAAATTTACTCACGTGATTGTAAGTAGATAAAATATGCTCGTGTGTGTCGTTAGAAATTTCCCGTCGTGAGCCCATCTCTAGTTTAAACTTATGCATTTTTTTTATAAAATAATGATTTTTTATGTTATTGTAATGCATTATTCATCCAATTATAAATAATGCATTATTTCAAACCTTCAAATAATACATAATGTAACCAAATGTAAGTCATCCATGATTTAATGTTTAGAAATAATAAATATGAAATACATTTTTTCCAATAATCATGCATTACGTAGCAAATTATTAGTAATGTATTATTTTTCGCTTGAAAATAATACGTTGTGGAACAAATGTTTGGTAAGACATCATAAAATAATGCTACAAATAAGGTATATACATTACCTGGTAATGTGTTATATAATCACTACCCATTACCAAAGTTTTGCTGGGAATAGCTCAAAATTTGTTATATTAGATTAAATATGATCGTTTTTGATCCGAATATTGGGTTTATCTAATTTGATATAATTGTGTATAATTTTATATCATAAGATAAAATATGTAGAATTTTGCATTAAATATTTTTTTTATCTCATAATTTTTAAATTTATCCCAAGTTTTTTCGGGAAATGCAAAAAAAAATTGTGTCCGGGACTTAGAAATTAAAAAAAAAAAAATCAAAATTTAAAAAAATTTTCTTAAAACTTCTTTAATAAATTTTTACTTCAAAACGCAAAAAATGTACCAAAAATATTTTTTATCCAGGACTTAGAAAATTCTACAAAACTTTTTCAGGACTTGTAAAATTTTTCAAAATTTGGCTAAATTTTTTTTTTGTTTAAATAATTTTTAACGCAAAAATTATTCGTGTCTGGAAATTTTCAAAAATTTTCTCGGGACTTAGAAAACTTTTTTCCCCCGATTCGGCACAATATATATATGTATGTCTCATCTTGTATGAGGTCAGACATGGATTTTTATATCATATATTTATTTATCTAATCTTGTATGATGTCATTCATGGAGTCATATAAAATATTATATGCAATATCTAATTTAATAAAGCTTTATATATTGTATATGGAGCAACACATGATTCGATATCCTTTTATATAGCACCATATTAAATTTTGGGTGTAAAAGTTAATACAAGATGCATTTACATATAATTGTGTAAAGTACTGTGTATGGCCATATATAAATATATTAAATAATATGTTACTATATCTAAACTTTTTTAGTCGGGTCATGATAATTAGCCCAGGAAAATAAGGGGTCATCTGCGGAAAATCGGATAGGTTCCCTGAAAATTTGCACAGATCTTAGTTTTGGCAATCTAAATAAGAAAAAAAAGTCCCAAGAAATCACCCGTGTCCTTGCTGAGATATTAAGGTCAAAGGTCAGTTTTTTGCTAATATCTCGCTCGATATGCGTTGTACGCTTTAAGAGTCTATTGCAAAACTTGTAGAATATAAAATTATCTACAACTAGCAGGCCCGCCCGGAACTTCGCCCCCGGTAATATTACATACCTGATTAGATAAAGATCAGGATTAGAGTCTCCATATCTAAAATTCTCCCCTACAGAATTTTTATTTAATTTTTATCGTTGAAGACTTTCATAAAAACTATTTAAAATTAAACAATAAAATTAAAACAGCCCCGTTTAGCTTGGAAACATGTTCGTTTCGGTAAATAATGTTCTTGAAAATTTTCGAGCCCTTATATCGTAATTATTGAAACCATTTTATTCCCCGCTTCACTCCATTTCGTTCCCCGTTATATTCCATTTCGTTTCCTTTTCTATTCATTTGGTCCCCTTTTTATTCCATTTTGTTCTGAATTCCAATTCATTTTGTTCCATGTAGGCTTCATTCTTAAAAAAAAAAAAAAGTACCACATTACAATAATTTACCCTTATCCCCATTAAAATCTAAATTTCCAGAATGTACTTTTTCAGAATGATTTTTTGGGCTGGAGGATCCAACATTTCAACTTTTTATGACCAACTTTTCACAAGATAGAAAAAGTTACAAAGTTCACTACTTTGCACGTATTTGCCCCAGTAAAATAGGAATTTTCAAAAAGGACGTTTTTCAGAATGTTTTGAAATTAAATGAGTAGTTTGGTAGATTTTAAAATTTTACGTCTTTTGACCTAAAGTTATCTTTAAAATGGGTGTGGTCAATGAAAACTTCCCTAACTCACCCTGAAAGAAAATTCTAATTGTTGGTGAAAACATTTTTGAAATCTCATAATAAGTTTCGTATATTTACAAATTTTACGTAGATGAACCATAGTCTATGTCTAACCTGATGGACCATTCTTAATATTGGAGAAAACATTTTTTAAATGAGTAGTTTCGGATGTTTTGAAATTTTACGTATTTTGGCCAAAAGTGGGCGATCATAGCTAATCCATGTCTACCCTGAAGCACCATTCTTAATATATGTATATTGGTGATAAAGTTTTTTAAATCGGATGAGTAGTTTGATCATATTTAAATTTTACGTTTTTCTTGCCAAATGTGGGCGTAGAAATGGGCGTGGTCAATAAAACCTAGAATATTTCCACTCTGAAGGACCTAGTATTTGTGAAAAAATTTTGGAAATCGGATAAACATTTTTGTAGATTTTTAAATTTTAGCTTTTTTTGCCAAAAAGTCGGCGTATAAGTGGGCGAGGTAGATAAATCCTAGCCTACGTCCACCCTGGAGGAACACTCTAAATATTGGTGAAAAAATTTTTGAAATCGGATGAGTTGTTGAATAGATATTTAAATTTAAAGTTTTTGGGCCAAAAGCGGGCGTAGAAATAGGCGTGGTCTATGAAACCCAGCATATGTCCACTATGAAGGACCATTCCAAGCATAAATGGGTGGAAACAATTTTTAAATCAGTTCAGTAGTTGTGGAGATTTTTAAATTTTACGTTTTTTGGCTAAAAGTGGGCGTAAAAGTGGGCGTGGTCGATCAATCCTAGCCTATGTCGACCCTGGAGGAACACTCTAAATATTGCTGAAAACTTTTTTGAAATCGAATGAGTAGTTTCATAGATATTTAAATTTTAAGTTTTTTACCAAAAGTGGGCGTAGATGTGGGCGTGGTCGATGAAATCCAGCATGTGTCCACCATGAAGGACCATTCCAAGTATGTATTGGTGAAAAAATTTTTGAAATCGGTTTAGTAGTTTCGGAGATTTTTCAATTTTTCGTTTTTTGTCCAAAAGTGGGCGTAGAAGTGGGCGTGGTCGATGAAACATGGCCTATGTCCATCCTGGAGGAACACTTTAAATATTGCTGAAAACATTTTTAAAATCGGATAAGTAGTTCCGGAGATTACCCTCTACAAACAAACAAACAAACAAACAAAAAAACAAACATACAAACATTACCTCTTTATAATATTAGTATAGAAGTATAGATATGTTTCTAAATACTTTTTTCGTATCTCTCACCGTTTTTGAGATATTAAGGCCAAAACTCACAAAAAACCAGGTGTTTTACAGTTTTTTGCTAATATCCCGCTTGATATGAGTCTTAAGGTCTTATGATACTTGCTATTTTTTGTATTTTTTATATTTTGGAGAACAGTGCAAATATATTTTCATAGGAAAACTGACCAAGTGTAAAGAGTATGACAATATCATGAAAAAACTTCAAACGTCAAAAAATATACGTGTGTTATCGATAATTTTTCAGCGACTGTCAAAAAAAAATATAAAAATTTTCAACTTGAAATTGACATTTCCAGAATAAAATGTTAACAGTGTTGCCAATTTTATTAGTTTTTGCTCGAATGAAGCGGTTTTACGTTTGGTTTGAGCGTTTTCTAGCTATTTTGGGCGAGTTATTTTGAAAATAAAAGTTGGCAATATTGTTTTTTTGTTTTGTTTTTATTTTATTGTATTTCTTGTTCTTTGTCGCATTTGTTGTTTCATTCGATCAATCCTAAAAAAATCCAATATAGAAACTAGCAAGTATCATACCACCTTTACGCTTTAAAAGTCTATTAAAGAACTTATAGAATATTGGCGAATTTGTCTTTAATTTATGAATATAATAGGGACACGAAATAATGACACCTGACATGAAAACTAAAAAGGGCATTTCCATAAAATTAAATCGTCTGATACTAAACAATAATTTAAAAATAACGACTATAAGTCGCCCTAAGTGGCAATATCAGTATCTTTGGAAAATTGGCAACACCTAACATTTGTGTCTAAAATATAGACCATGTCTGGCAACGTTTGCAAAAATAAGTACTTAGATCAGAATTGATGAAGGAGAGGAAGAAGAATAATGATTACTAAAAATAAAAATCTATTTACATAAAATAGCAATAACAACACTTCTGTAAGAAAAAACTACAGCAACAACACCACTCGAATTGAAAAAATCAGATTTAGTTGATACTTGCTTAACAGCCTTCGTGGCGTATCGGTCTAGAGTGATTGTACGTTACAAGCAGTTAATAGCAAAGTATTACAGATGATGATGGGTTCAATCCTCGGCGGCTGCGATCTGTAAATAATTTTCACATATAGAGTTCTATTGACTATTAACTAAATAAATTTGACATTAAAAGTTTTTCTGAAGATTATTATAACTGGATAATATGAAACTAGTAAGAAACAAACCAGGATGTCTTAAAATTTTTAGAAAAATTAAATTTTTCTTTCACACTTTTCTCAATTCAAAAACCATATATAACAAATCGAAAAATTATAATACATAATTATAATTAGAGCCTGAGCTCGACTGTCTTTACAGAAACAATAATTTAAAAAATGATATGTGGATAATTTGTCTAGCTTTTATTTGGGTCTGATCTAGACCAGAATGTGTAATTTATAAATACACTCAGGAAAAAAACTCTGTCAAAAAATCTGTAAACAACTTTCAGTTTCAAACATTAAACAGATTTTTCTACTGAAATGGATATTTTTACTAAGTTTTCAGTTATTAAGTATAGAAAATAACAGAAATTAGCGAACATTGGTTAGCTGAAAAATTTCCTGATTTTTCTGCTAAAATCAGGAAATTTTCAGCTGAAATCAGAAAACTGGGAAGATTTTTCTGCAGCTTTGACATAGGTTTCATTTTGAGTGTATGCTACGAGAGTCAATCTAGAAAAGAAAATTACATATTAAAATGTTTTTTGATACAGGTTTCCCAAAAAAAGCTCGATTTTTGCTAAGTTCAAAATTTTTTATTTTTAGCAACCCAGCAGAAATTTTGCTGAACTGGCAGCAACTTTTGGAAAGGAAACTGGAGTCAAGGAGCGCATCCAAACCTGTTGAATTCATGCATGATTCTCTAAGGCGATGTCACACTTTAGAGCGCTAGTTGGATACACATAGGGTTTCCATCCGTCCTCTTTTCCCCGGACATCGTCCTCTTTTTTAGGGCGTCCGGGGCAGTCCTACTTCTTTTTTAGAAAGTGTCCGGGGTTGTCCTACTTTTTGAACTTTTCCCCATAACTTTTTTATTGCTTCTAAACTTTTGAATTATTGACTGTATTTTAGCTTATCAGTAATAATGTCAGCTTTTTGAGAGCAAAAGGCGAATAAAAATTATTAATACATATTCAAATCTTCATTCATTGAGAATTAGAAGAAGAAAATCGTACAATCTCTTAGTAAGATCACGATCGTATTGGTTATATGACGATCATGATCTTACTAAGAATGAATGTAGAGTTGAATATTTATTAATATTTTTGTTTTAACATTAGCGATTTATCATTTAAATTCCCTTTGCTACTTGTAGTATATGGTTTTTATATTTGTGTAGTAGTCTTGACAATGGAATCTGACAAATTCCGAAACACGTGTCGACTAAGTCTTGCAAAAATGGCCAACATAAATCAATTTAAAACAGAAAAATAATTTTTTGGAAAATAATTCTATGAGAATATCATACTCGCTTTAATTATTAAAGGAAATAATGACCTCGAGCTAGAATAAACTCAAAATATAATATTTTAAAGGTCGAACAAAACAATTTCTGTATACTTTACAGAAAATTCCAAATATATTTAAAAAATTTATGTATTTATTTTAAAATTTTCCAAATGCCTTTTCAAAATCTTTTATAAACAAATGGAAATTTTTGAAAAGAATGTAGATAATAAAGATATTTTGAAATGAAAATGGAAATTTTTGAAATACAAATTGAATTTTCTGATAAGCATTTAGAAAATTTTTAAATACAAATAGAAAATTCTGATATAAAATTAAAAATTTTTCAATTGTACATATGAGGCATTCCACACCAAATGTCCCGCTACAGAAAAACATGTGTCCCGAAAATTTCTGAATAGGTTGTTTGGATAGCCCTACATGGAAGTAAGAAAATTGCGTTTTTTCAAATTTTCAAAAACTGGGCTGAGGAGGCGTGGTCAAATATTGGAAAAATTGTCAAATTTGTGTCGAGTTGCCTTGATTAAATATTTATCACATTAAAACGGAATGCACCACAATCTCAAAAATTAACATTCTTATATAGTTTTGTATGGGCTATCGAATAAATTTTTTTTCTTTGGAAAATTTTCAGAACCCGTTCTGAAATTTTCCATTTTTTAAAAAAGTAAATTTATCAAAAATCCGGCCACTTTTTTTTTTTTAAGTTTAGATGTTTGTCCATCCCACAAAAAATTCAGAAACACGTTCGTCGTTTTTTTCGAGAAAATCGCATTTGAATATTGAATTTCACGACAATTTTGGAATTTCCTTGTATTTTCTTGTTAAAACATGGCGTATGAGTAACAAATTTTTGCGAAACCAACGAGTTGATCCCATTTTAATTATTTTTTCATTTGTGGTGCAATATAGAGATGGGCGTGAATGCGATTTGACCCACGCAAGAAATATTAAAGTCACTGACGACTCGTTATTATTTTTAGTTTACTTGTGCAATCACGTGAGTCAATTTACTGTTACTCACGCAGTTTTTGATTACGCTCACGGTTGTTCACTCACGCTGATGATGATTTTACACAAATAATAAAAACAACAAATTTTCTATGAAAAAAGCACTGAAAACGGAAACTCAAAAAAACAGTAAAATTCCAAAAAAAATAGTTAAAAATCACAAAAACTTACTTAAGAAAAATTTTAAGCATTCACTCATCTCGCAAAAATTGGACTTCCTAATCACTCACGAAATGTTCTACTCACGCTACCTCTTTAATATCGTGAATAGCTTCCCAGGCAGAAAAATACAAACGGGCCAACGTTGGAATGAAGTTGGCGGCGACGGTATCAACGTTGGCGAATCATACCCGTTTCTAAGTCTACGACATCATTCCGAGGTTGAAATGATAACAGTGGCCAACGATCGCTCGACTTTTGTTTTGACGTTGGGTTAACATTGATTTTACAAATTTACGACATTGGATTTACCTTTTGCTTAGGGATGTATTGAAAATCTCGATGTAGTGCTTATAATTTACCATTTTGTACAAATTGGTTGAAAAAGCAACTACTTAAGTGTTCACTTAGATAAAAGAGTTGAGGTCTATATAAATCAAAAACTTTTTAAAAAAATAAAAATGTTAAACTTTTAAATTATAATATCTAGTGTAGTGTTTTATGTAAACACAAAGTTGAGCCAACACAATATTTTTAGTAAAACTGTTTTACATTATACAATGTTGTATTTTTCGTTAGCCCGATATTGTACCAACACAAAATTTTTGGTACGGTTGGCAATTTCTGACTGGGTTAGTACGTGACTCGCGAGTCAATTTTTTCAAATGTTGAACGTTAAAGGATATGTACCTATAATGTAGTGTCCAATTTATTGCTCCCGCTTAAATGCGCTTATCCAAAATATTAAATAAATCAGAAGGTATTGATGCATTTACATAAAAAAACTCTTATAAACGCACATCAAGTGATCATAAGATTTTGAACTCATTTTAGTGTTGATATTTCAGTAAAATTTGTATGAAACTACTCTTACCAGTTTTAGGCATTTAAGCGAGTAATTCTGTATTTTTTTTAATTTAAATTGAAATCTTTATGAAATCTTAAAACAAATTTTTTTAACAATTGACGATTTGTTTTCGATATAAACGGTCAGAAGGACATTAATGCATATCTAAAAAAAACTCTTATAAACGCATCTTATCAGTTTTACGCATTTAAGCATTTTACGCATTTAAGCATGTACGTATTTAAGCATTTAAGCGAGATGAGTGAATGCTTAAAATTTTTCTTAAGTAAGTTTTTGTTATTTTTAACTATTTTTTTTTGGAATTTTACTGTTTTTTTTGAGTTTCCGTTTTCAGTGCTTTGTTTTCATAGAAAATTTGTTGTTTTTATTATTTTTGTAAAATCATCATCAACGTGAGTTAGCAACCGTGAGCGTAATCAAAAATTGCGAGAGCATGAGTAACAGTAAATTGACTCACGTGATTGCACAAGTAAACTAAAAATATTAGCGAGTCGTCAGTGACTTTAATATTTCTTGCGTGGGTCAAATCGTTTTCACGCCCATCTCTATATTGTACCACACATGAAAAAACAATTAAAATGGGATCAACTCGTTGGGATCAAATTTATTACTCATACGCCATGTTTTAACAAGAAAATACAAGGAAATTCTAAAATTGTCAAAAAATTCAATATTCAAATGCGATTTTCTCGAAAAAAACGACGAACGTGTTTCTGAATTTTTTTGTGTGGATGGACAAACATCTAAACTTAAAAAAAAAAATTAAAAAAAAAAAAAAAGTGGCCGGATTTTTGATAAATTGACTTTTTTAAAAAATGGAAAATTTCAGAACGGGTTCTGAAAATTTTCCAAAAAAAAAATTTTTAATCGATAGCCCATACAAAACTATATAAGAATGTAAATTTTTGAGATTGTGGTGCATTCCGTTTTAATGTGATAAATATTTAATCAAGGCAACTCGACACAAATTTGACCATTTTTCCAATATTTGACCACGCCTCCTGAGCCCAGTTTTTGAAAAATTTAAAAACCAAAAACGCAATTTTCTTAGTTCCATATAGAGCTATCCATACAACCTATTCAGAAATTCGTGCGACACGTGTTTTTTTTCGCTGGACATTTGGTGTGGAATGCCTCATATATAGAAATTTTTTAAATATAATTCGAAATAATTGAGAATAATTGAAATATAATTGGATATAATTGAGAATAATCTTTCTCAAAATATAATGGAACATTTTTGAGTTATAAGTGGAAATAAAACTTGTTTTCCTAATAAAAATACATTTTATTTGTATATTGTATCGCGTTGTTGATTTTTTTTTTTTAATTAATTTATAAAAAAAAAAAAATTGTCCTCTTTTTTGGGTCAAATGTCCTCCTGTTTTGAGGTTGACGTCCTCTTTTCTCAAAAAGGAAATGGCAACCCTAGATACACATAAAAAGCGCTCTTAAGATGCACTGAAATCAGGTTTCTTTAGAGCGCTGATTAAAGCACTGTAAAGATGCAGTATATTCATGTATCTTTTCAGAGCTGATTTAAGCAGAATAAAGATGAAATACATTTGACTATTTCTGAAATACAATTGGAAAATCTGAAATACAATTGACTAGTTCAGAAAATCCGTTAAATATTTCTGAAATAAAAATATGTTTTTAGTTTATTTTGTAGTATTGGTAAAAAAAAATTAAAGATTTTTATGTAAAAAAAAGTTCAAAGGTCTGACTACACCATTTTCACAATAATTTCAGAAAATACAAAATTTATTTCCGAAATTTCCATTTATATTTCAGAAGTTTCTATTTTGATATCAGAAATTCCCATTTATATTTCAGAAACATCTATATATGTTTCAGAAATTTTCAACTGTATTTAAGAAATTTCCGTTTGTATTTCAAAATTTTTATAAATGATGGAAATATAACTGAATTTTCTGAAAAGAAAATTTTGAAATACAATTGGAAATTTCTAAAATATACGTGATTTTTTTTTTATTTTTTTTTTTAATTTAAATAAAATTTTCTTAATAGCATTTATAAAATTTTGAAATGCAAATGGAAATTTTTTGAAATACAAATGGAATTTTTTGAAAAGCATTTAGAAATTTTGGAAATACAAATTTAAATTTCTTAAATGCAATTGGAAATTTCTGAAACATAAATAGAAATTTCTGTAATATAAATGGAAATCTCTGATATATAAATAGAAATTTTTAAAATATAAATGGAAATTTATTTTTTCTTTGAAATAACAAAAAAGTATTTTCTGTTTTTTGGTCGTCCTATTCGCCATCATTCAAAAAAAGTTAAAGATGTTATGATTGAAGCACTCTTTGCAGTGCCGATTAATGCGCAATAATAAT
Organism: Pegoplata infirma; assembly: GCA_963921195.1. Taxonomy (NCBI): domain Eukaryota; kingdom Metazoa; phylum Arthropoda; class Insecta; order Diptera; family Anthomyiidae; genus Pegoplata; species Pegoplata infirma. The sequence goes on along the minus strand of OY992538.1, from coordinate 171,229,588 downwards.
GCAGTCAAATCATGTGTCTTTGTCCAAAACTCAATATTTTTCATTCAAAAAGTGTTAAAAATTTTAAAAAGGAAAGCAAGTGTTAAATTTCATTAAAAAATAATTTTATGTTGTAAGTTTTATACAAAAAATCTTAACAAAAAATTAAAATTTTTTCCCCTTACTCCTTTTTTCCCCCTCAAGTGCGCTCTTTGGATGCGCTTCGGTATGCTATATAAAGATGCTGTGTCGCCAAAATCTCGATTTATTTTTGCTGGGAATAATCTTTTTGTTTATTTTCAGTTATCATATAACTTGCCGTTCAACAAAAAGTTGTAAGACACCCGCTTCTTCGGCCATTTAATTTATGACCTCCAACTTTTTTTTAGCACAGGAAATATTTTTTGGCAAAACTTTGATTACCAAATAAGGTATAAAATAAGGTATAGGATTGTTTATTTTATACATTGCAGCATTGATGATTTTAACAAGTGATGAGACTCAAAGTTATGCATACCAGTAATGTATAAAATATAGCATACCAGAATGTAATATATAAGGCGTTACGAGTAGTGAACAAGTAACGATGTATTAAATTTACTCACGTGATTGTAAGTGAGTAGTAAACATATGCTCGTGAGTGAGTGTCCGTGATTCAAAAATTCCTGTCGTGAGCCCATCTCTAGTTTAAACTTATCCATTTTTGTATAAAATATATATTTTTATGTTATTATAATGCATTACGTATTCAATTACAAATAATGCATTATTTCAAATTTTGAAGTAATACATATATATATGTGTTCCTCTAACTCCCATTGGAGCATAGGGCGCCAATAACAGCTGATCGCCAGCGGACCCGATTTTGTGCCGTTGATCTTAACTCGTCCCAAGATAGGCCAAGACTGTTCATCTCAGTTTCGGTGGAACGTCGCCACGTTGTACGTGGTCTGCCAGGTTGCCGGCCTGGTTGTTGAAATGGGTTCCATCGAAGTGCCTGTTTGGCCACGTTGTCGTCGTTTCGTCGTAGTGTATGGCCAATCCATTGCCACTTGCGCTTCCGTATTTCAATTTCTACCGGAATCTGTCTTGACTGCACTAACAGGTCGGCATTAGAGACTGTCCGAGGCCAGAAAAATGTTTATTCTACTCTCTACATCTAAGTCGGCCCCTCCATTTTCGTCAATCTCACAACCCAGGTAGCAAAAGTTGGACGTGTAGTCGTAAATTTGGTCGCCTATATTTAGTGTTGATGGAGAGTCAACTCCTACACTCAGTGCCTTTGTTTTTCCGGTATTTATTTTAAGACCTGTACAGCGCAGTTTGTCTTGCAAATTTAGTGTTGTCTGTTTTAGATCACAAAGTCTGTGCGAAAGTAAGCATATGTCATCTGCGTATGCCAAGTAGTTCAGGTATTTGTTGTTGATTTGCCACTGGATACTATGGCTGCTATTTTCTATGGAACTTAGAACATCTTCTATCACGACAAGGAATAACAAAGGAGACAATATACATCCCTGGCGAACTCCACTTTGCACCATAAATGGGTCAGATAGCTTCCCCTTGTGAAGAACGAAACATCTGGCTTGGTTATAACTTTCCTTGATCAGCGATATAAGTTTTTCCGGTATACCTCTTCTTTGCAAAGCTAACCATATGAACTATCGAAAGCTTTTTCAAAATCAATAAAAATGATTATTCTTAAGGTGTTGATATGATCCGCACAGGAATATCCAGTGCGAAAACTGGCTTGGCATGAGCTGATGGTATTTTCTAGGTGCTCTTTAACGCTAAGGATTAAGGATTATTTTTGCAGTTATCTTTGCTATGGTTGGTAACACACATATGCCTCGCCAATTGCTGCAGTTTTTCAGGTCTCCTTTCTTAGCAATCTTGACTATTATACCATCCTTCCATTCGTCTGGAAAGGACTCAATTTCCCACGATTCACATATAAGGGGGTGTAGTAGTTCAGCCGTAAGGTTTGGATCGCATTTATATATTTCAGCTGGGATACCATCGGTACCCGCAGCTTTGCCATCTGGAAGCTGTTTTATAGCTGCTATGGTTTCTGCAAGGCTTGGGGCGAGATTCGAATCCTAGGGTTTGTTGCAGTGATAGAACTTGCGAAAATAGGTGGTTGGGCTGCAGGATCAATCATGTTGTTTAATACCGTAGAAAAATGTTCTTTCCATCGTTGGAGTTGTTCCTGGTCAGTGATGAGCAGATTTCCACTTATGTCACGTACTGGGTGTTCGGTATGCATTCTTTGCTCTGCAAGTTTTTTCGTAATCTCGAAAACAGTTCGCGTATCGCCAGAGTTTGCTGCATTTTCGGCCTCTTCTGCAAGGCTGTCTATGTGCTTTCTTTTATCTCGTCGCACTGCTCGCTGTACCGTCTTGTGATATTTACGATATTTGGCTTCTAAACTACTTTTTTCATCACAGTCCTCGGAAGCATTCATTTTCTCTTTTAAAGCTTACGTTCGGAAATTAAGTTCCAAGTGTTCTCAGACATCCACACTTGTCTTCCTTTGGGAGCTGGGCCTATGGTGTGATCTGCGCAGGATCTGATGGTGTTTTTAACGTGGTCCCATTTAGAGTTGATAGACGCATACGGAAGTGCATCATTGTTTTGTGCCACAGCATTGCGTAGCTGAGCGCTAAAGTTGTTTCGGACATTGATGTTTTTTAAGCGCCCGATATCGAACTTCCTAGGCCGGATGTTTTGCCTTTTCTGTTGAATTGCGGCAGTACGTAAACGAATTTTGGCCACCACTAAGTAGTGGTCCCGAGATTGGCCAATGTCAGCACCTCTTTTGCTCCTTATTATAGAAGACATTTCTTGAAGCGATGGCTGATAGCACAATGGTCGATTTGGTTTGCGGTGCTATACCTATCGTGTGACATCCAAGTTACCTTATGACAATCCTTGTGTTCAAAAAGAGTGCCTCCGATCACAAGTTTTCTAGCATTGCAAAAATCAATGAAGCGTTCGTTGTTGTCGTTTCGAGTACCAAGGCCATGCCTGCCCATTACGTGCTTCAGTGATTCGTTATCAGAACCAACCTTGGCATTTAAATCCCCCATAACGATAACAATATCACCCCGTGGAATGGCATCATAAGTTTTATTAAGCTGGCTGTAAAACGTGTTTTTAACCTCGTCTGTGGCACTTTCTGTGGGAGCATAGCATTGTATCAAAGATATATTTCTTACTCTGGATGCAAAGCGAGCAAGAATAAGTCTGTCCGAGACAGGTTTCCAGGTAACTAAACTTTTATGTGCATTTGTTGTCATCATTATTCCCACTCCGGATTCGTGGCTGCTGCCCGTTTCCCTCCCGGAATAAATCATAACAGTCTGGGATGTAGTTGACGAGTATTCTCCAGAGCCTGTCCAGCGGATCTCTCTCAAGCCTAAGATGGCAAGGCCGTATCGCTGCATTTCACGTTCAACTTGCATGTACTTGGCATTCATACCTGAGTTGATGTTGTCAGTATCTCTTAGCGTTCTTACGTTCCAGTATCCAATCGTAGTCCTTGTTCGATATGCAAAGGTCGTCAACGAGGGTTTCGGTTTTCCATTTAGAGGCTGTTTAATTAGCGATTCGTTAGCAATTTGTGATTCGGGAATGTGGGCTGCTAACCCTCGTCCCCTAGATTGGTGATAGGGCTGCTATCTAAGTGTCCAATCCCACGATGCAACCATGTTTCAGCGGTTATCGCCTACTTTCCTGAGACGTCCTTTCGACCATTCAGGAACATGGTTGTGGCGCCTTCTAACTCTGGCTAGCCTTAAAGCGGATGCTACAAAGCCATTGCCCGGGGGGTACTTGGTCTAAGACCGGAAGTAGTTAGCTGCTTGGACAGTTCAACAAAGGAATCGTCCTGGCCACTTCCAAGTGAGTGGCAAATCAGAAACTTTCCACCTCTGCGAAAAGTCCCACCCCCCCTAATACATAATGTAACCAAATATAAGTCACCCATGATTTAATGTTTACACTCAAAAAAATAAGTTAGTAAAAAAATTTGTAAAGTGGTTTGTATCTCAACTTTACTACTTTTTTACTAAATTCTACTAAAAAATCAATTTTTAGTAATTCTTTTTAGTAAACTCGCTTTACAAACTATTAATTTTATACTGATTTTTTAATAAGTTTTTCAGTTGATTTTTTAAAAATTATCGTACTAACTTTTGATAATTATTTTGTAAATTTTACAATATTAGTTAGTAAATTTCGTTTTTTTTTCTCTAGAAAACCTATACACTATAATTAAAAAAATTTTATTTTATTAAAATATTTGGAAATTAAAAAAAATAAATAAAAAAATATATTATTAGTTATTTTTTTAACGATAAAACTGCGCTTTGATGAGTATGAATATGTTTATTATTTTTAATATTCATTTACGCTTCATTAGTTTTTTTTTTTTCAATTTAAAAAAATATATATTAAAAAGGAAACAAAATAGAGACAAGAGAAGACATGCAAAATTTAAAAAACAATGCCGACCTTTTCAATTGGAAAATTTCCATAAAACATCAGTTTTTTTTTCTTTCTTCTTTACTTGCAGAATTTTTTTGTTTATGCTATCCACGAATATTTTTTTCTCACGCACATAAAGGGTTGATTTTTGTGTAAATTACTTTATGCCTTTCTTTGAATATTTTAGTCACAAAATAACATTCGATCGGTGAACATCGCGCGACGGTTAAAATGAATAAAAAAATTTATAAAAAAAATATTACAACAAAAAAAGCATAGCAGGTAACCAAATCTTAAAGTATTTTTTGTTTAAAATTATGTAACTCGTTTTTTATTTTAAGAATAATGAAGCAAAATAGGAAATGATGACAACAGGTAACAATTGTATATTTATGTGATCTATTTAAAACATTATGTTGATATTTTTTTTTATTTTAGTTCACCGTACACCAATTTATTCAACATCAATCTTCAAAGAATTGATTTTATATGGTAGTATGTATATTTTGTATTAAAAAAATGTGTTCAATATTTTCTCTTTTTTAGATCGAAAATTCTAACAAAAACTGACTTGCATGGAAATAGTTATTGGCGACAACAAGCGCAATACGCAATTTACATGATGTATACAAATACAAAAAATTAAAAAATACACAATTTACAATTTTTTTACAAAAAAAGTTAATATTATTTACAAACGCGTTTTAAAATCCATTTTACAAAAATTGTACAAAAAAATTTAGTAATACTAATTTTTTTAGTATTTTCAAGATTACTAATTTTTGAAAACCAAAGTTTGTAATGGCAACTGAAAAAGTTATCGGGCACAAATTGAAAACTTTATTAGTAATGGTAACAGACTTTTTTGTAAGGAATACTAACAAATTTTTATGAGTGTAGAAAAAATAAATATAAAATACAATTTTTGCAATAATCATGCATTACGTAACAAGTTATTAGTAATACATTATTTTTCACTTTCAAATAATACGTTGTTGAACAAATTTTTGGTAAGACATCCCAAAATAATGTTACTAATAAGGGATATACATTACCTGGTAATGTGTTACATAACCGCCACCCATTACCAAAGTTTTGCTGGGAGATTTTCACTTGTTGGCTAACTCCAAATTATTTTGGTTAAAAATAAAATTAAATATTTTTTAATTTTTTTTTAATTTTTTTTCAAAGCAATTTTTTTGTTACATATAACTTTTGAATTGGAAAAAAATAGCTGTACAATGTACAGTGTACATATTGAGAGACCAGTATCTAAAAATATTTTAAAATAACTTAATTTTTCAATTCGACCTTCGTAGCATTTTCATTAATTGCACAATATGCTCTAGATCAGACTCAAATAAAAGCTAGATTAATTATCTACGTAGCACTTTTTATTTTTTTAGCAATACATGGTTTCGTTTTAAAGATATGCCCATTTCAGTTTTCTTGTTTTGGGGTCATTATTTCGTGTCCTTATTATATTCATATATTAAAGATAAATTCGTCCATATCTCAAAAACGGTGAGGGATACGAAAAAAATACAAAGAGAAATTTGTACATAATTTTATATTCTATTAGTTCCTTAATAGACTTTTAAAGCGTAAGACTCAATTAAACGAGATATTAGCAAAAAACTGTAAAAAATCTGGTTTTTGTGAATTTTGGTCTTAATATCTGAAAAATGGTGAGAGATACGAAAAAAGTATTAAGGAACATATTGTAGATAATTTTATATTCTACAAGTTTTTAGACTCTTAAAGCTACGACGCATATCGAGCGAGATATTAACAAAACTCTGTAAAAAAACCGGTTTTTGTTACCTTTGACCTCAATATCTCAGCAAGGTGATTTCTTGGGACTTTTTTTTTCTTGTTAATATTGTCAAAACAAAGGTCTGTGGAAATTTTCAGACAACCTATCCGATTTTCCGCAGATTGCCCTTTTTTCTCCTTATTTTCCTGGGCTAAATGTTTTGCTGTATAAGTAGGTGATCATTCCAAAGCAAAATAAAAAATTTTTTATGAAAAGAAGTTTTTAATGAAAAAATATAACTGATTAAAAAAAATATTTGATGAAAAAAAAATTGGCTAAAGTGCATTTTACGGGGCACGAATATTTTGGCAAAAAAAAAAATATGCCACCCTTTTATAACTAAAAAAAAAAAACGAAATTAAAAGCAAAAAAACGCCTCCCCACCAACATTAGGGTGGATCGAATTTGGCTTTTGGGCGAATTTCGTTCCGGCTCACCGACAAATGTGTTGGGATACACCTAAAAACAATGTGGTTAAATTTTCATGCAGATCGGTGGTCATCTTCCGCTGCCGAAATGACGTTGAAAATCCGCGATTTCTTAAAAAATAGTATTTATTTCAAAAAATTGCCATAATTACAAAAATCACTTAATCTTCTTTTTTATTTCAGTCAATCTTTTCAATTCGATCATATTTTCTTTGAAAAAAATTTCAGCTTAATAGAACATTGTTAACCCCTCTAAAACGGTTGCCAAAAATGACCCATACATTTTGCCCTAAACTCAAACCACCAAATTTAAAAAAAAATTTTTTTTTTTTGATTTTAAGTTGCACAATCTTAAGTTTTTATTGCATTTATTTCAAGTATATTAAATTTCATTTGAAAAATTTTTTTTTTGAAAAAATACGAGATTCTTAAACAGCGCGTGTAACGGTCTGTTTCCAGGACATTTTGGGAAAATTGCACCTTTTTTTTTAAAACTCAACATTTTTAGTTAAAAACTTTTCATTTTACACTAGATTTATTATAAATTATAAAACTTAATATAGAAATGTTGGATTTTAAGAAATTCTTTAACCCTTAACAGCTTTGGGCCCTAAATGACCCATGATGAAAAAATGCATCTAGCAATAAACCGCTTTTGGCGGGCGACTAACCATTGGGAACATATTTTTTTAGTTCAAAATGGGAGCGTGAGTAAAGATGGGAGCGTGAGTAAAGATGAGAGCGTGAGTGAATTTGACCAACTCACGCTCACGAAGAAAAAAAATTTTCACGCAGGAAAGTTTGCATACATTTTACGCAGGATCACGTGAGTGAAACATATTAAACTCGTTCACGCTGTAATCACGCTCACGAAAACTCAACGTAACTATATTTTGACGTGTTTTATTTTTCTGTCACCATAAAAAATCATGCAAACTCACGTTTACGAGTGAATCACGTGAAATTTGTGCCACGTGTGCATTTGTACAAATTATATTTTTAATGCAAAATAAAAAAGTGATCCATATATTTTATTTAAACAAGTTTATATATTATTTCCCGTTTAAATGCAACCACGCCGAAAGCATTATTCTCTTAAATGCCAGAATGCAGCAAGTAAATATTCTATTGAAATTATTCAGCAATATTCTTATTTAAATGTGAATTACTTTTTGTGTCAAATAGAAATAAATGGTTAATGGTGGGTACGGAAAAAGCTTTAAGGGTGGGTGCATTTAAGCGGGAATACTATTTGAATGCTATTTGAACTTTTTTGTTTTATTTGCATTAAAAATATAATTTTTAAAATTGCCCTGTTAAACGTTAGTAAAATTTCGTGAGTTTGCATGATTTTTTATGGTGCCAGAAAAATGAAACACGTCAAAATTCAGCTTGAGTGAGATTAAAATGTGACACTCATGTAACCCTGCGTAAAATGTATGCAAAATTCAAAAATTTCTTGCGTGAGAATTTTTTTTTTCTTCGTGATCGTGAGTTGGTCGTATTCACTCACGCTCCCATCTCTACTCACGCTACCATCTTTAGTCACGCTCCCATTTTTAATTGAAAAAATATGTTCCCAATGGCTAGTCGCCCGCAAAAAGCGGTTTATTGCTAGATGCATTTGTTCATCATGGGTCATTTAGGGCCCAAAGCTGTGAAGGGTTAAAGAATTTCTTAAAATCCAACATTTCTATATTAAGTTTTATAATTTATAATAAATCTAGTGCAAATTGAAAAGTTTTTAAATAAAAATGTTGAGTTTAAAAAAAAGTGCAATTTTCCCAAAATGTCTTGGAAACAGACCGTTACACGCGCTGTTTAAGAATCTCGTATTTTTTCAAAAAATTTTTTTGAAAAAATAAAAAAAAAATGTTTTTTAAATTTGGTGGTTTTGAGTTTATGGCAAAATGTATGGGTCATTTTCGGCGACCGTTTTAGAGGGGTTAACAATGTCCTATTAAGCTGAAATTTTTTTCTAAGATAATATGATCGAATTGAAAAGATCGACTGAAATCAAAAAGAAGATTAAGTGATTTTTATAATTTTGGCAATTTTTTTAAATAATTACTATTTTTTAAGAAAACGCGGATTTTCAACGTCATTTCGGCAGCGGAAGATGACCACCGATCTGCATAAAAATTTAACCACATTGTTTTTAGGTCTATTCCAATACATCTGTCGGTGAGCCGGAACGAAATTCGCCAAAAAGCCAAATTCGATCCACCCTAACCAACATGTATGTATGGGTATAATAAAAGGTAATTTGCTCACGAGTGCAAATATGTATTTTTTGTGTGTATTTTAACAATATTGTACCCCCTAGATCAATGGTTCCCAACCTTTTTTGCGCCGTGCCGAACTTTTAAGTTAAAACAACTACAATGTCCCCCCTACACTTAAGAAAAATTTGTAAATTTTTCAAATTTGTTTTAAAATTCAAAATTTACTTGTGGTTAAATAAACTTTTTGTTAAAATCATCATTTAAACAAAGTTTTTAAAAAAAGTTTTCCACAATCAACTTAATAAATTAACTAAAATTATGTTTTTTTTAAGTTTATTTAACATAACAAATCTTTAAAATTTGCTCGTTGCCCCCCTGAAGCATTCAAATTGCCCCCAGTGCACTATGGCCGAAAAACCCCAAATCGCGGCAAAAACTATTTCCCGACAAGCTAGCCTCACCAAATTTGGTATGCAGGGTTCTACTGTCGAAATATTTGATTTGAGAAAAAATGGGCGGTCTACGCCCCCTTTTTATAGTGGCCCGCCCATAAGGGGGATTTTCGAAAAAAATTAATGCTCACAAAACTTTATTTAATTAAAATCTTCCTTAATAATTTGAAGTGTCTGACCGAATATTCGGTAGGCAAAAAAGTACTATTCGGCTTCGGTCACATTTTTGGACGAATATGGCCGAATACCGAATAATTGTAAAAAAATTGTTGTCAATTGTTGAAAAACATATTCAAGTAGAAAAACACTTTTTTAGTAATAGTAATTTATTCAAAATATTATTATTTTGAGGAAATTACGTTTTTTAATAATATTAAAAAAAAAAAAAATTTTGAGTGTACAATTTTTTTTGAGTGTATAATTTTTTTTGAGTGTATTTTTTTTTTTTGTTTGAGAATAAAAAGTTTTTTGAATGAAAGAAACACTATTTTTGTAGCTTTCCACTAAGCTTAAAAGCGTTTTTAGTGTGTTTATTTTTGTAGCTTTCCACTAAGCTTAAAAGCGTTTTTAGTGTGTTTTTCAACACGTGAATTTGCGAAAAAAAAACCATCCAAAATTCACGTTTTTGCTAATAACTCATTCGTTCGCACTCGTTCGCATACCATATTAATATACAATAAAACCTGAGCTTTCTACGAAGATTTACATGTATAAAAATGTTTTAACAATTGTTAACATTTTAAGTTATACTCCACGAAAGACGATAAAACTATTCACAATTTCACAAAAAATTACCCCTAAAAAAACTCAAAATAACTACGAAATAAAATTTTGTTTCCAAATATGTTAAGAATTCGTAAAAATACTCACCTCGAGTATTAAAATTCATATTCACAACATTTTTTTTACCAAAATATATTTAAAAAAAAATATATATAGATTTATTAAAATTTGGTTGCTTTACAACTTGCAACACGTGTTATAAAAACTGTATACATTAGCAGCTGTTTATACATCGACAGTGTTGCCAACTATCATAACTTTTTTAAATTTTTTCTTACCAATATATTGGGAATTGAACACAATCAAAAAATTTTTAAAAATCTATACTTGAAAAATTGACTTTTTGCCGCCAAAATTGAAAATTCGTCCAAAGTGCAGTGGGGCGAAAATCAAAGGTTGGGAACCATTGCCCTAGATCCATTTTAGTATCTTTCTGCTCAATAATTTCTCCAATTAGTAATTAACAGGGTAAAAGGCTTTTTTTAATTTTAAATTAACGACAAGAGTTACCGACAAAAATAGTTTATGTGATGTTTTTTATTTTAAAATTGTACACAGAAAAAAATAAAAAAAATATTTGAGTAAATTTTTAATACTATTGAGTAAAAAATTACTCAATTTTGCACCAGTAAACGATTTAATAGTATTGAGTAAATTTTTAATAAAAATTTATTAAATATTTGAAAAAAAATTTGAGTAAATTTTTAATGGACACAATTAAACATTTACTCAAAATTTATCTATTTATTTTTTTTTAAGTTAAAAAAGTTTTAATTTTTTTTACAAAAAAAAAACAAAAAACTTGTTATTTTTCAAACTTTACCAAACATATTTATGTCTCAAAAACATAGGAAAATTTTATAAAGACGATTACAAACTTTCATATACATACACAAAAAACTATAAACTAAACGAGAATTCAAAAAACTATGAGAGTTAAAAAAAAATACGAAAACTATTAAATTTTTATTAAATTATTTACTTAAATTGTTTTTAAAATTTTTAAGTAAATTTTTAATTGCGTCAATTAAAAAATTACTTAATTTTTGTTTTTAAATTTAAACAAGTGATTATTCAAATTTGTTTTCTTCATATTTTTTTCTGTGTACGCTACAGAAATCCATATACAGGGCAAGGATATTTTTATAAAATTATGTCTTTAATTATAATTAGTTTGCTTAAAAAGTTTTACGTTTAGTTGTTGTTTAAAGAAAAACATTTGTTTTTATCAATGACGACTTTTGTGCGTTGTTTTAAAAATGACATCAGAAAAAAAAACTTTCAGTAACAGTTAATTTTTAAAGTCATTTATTTTTGTTTTGTAAGTAAAAAAACTGATTATTATTTTAATGTTTAATGATTTGTGTACTTATTTTTTTTACTTAATTGTTGGTATTTTATAATGAGAAATCATTTGTTTTTACCTACTTTATGGGTTATGTTTTTTTTTAGAAAAAAAGTTCAAAAAATTATTTAGAAGTATAAAAATACGTTTGTCGGTAGAATGTATGACCAGAATGTAGTTGATTGCGGAATCGATGCCCAAAAATTTTTAATTTTTAAGGTTTTAAAAAAACATTTCAAATAGAAAATTTTAAAAAATAACCTACGAAATAAGTAATTTTGCAAGTGTCGGACTATATAGCCCGTTGGCTGTATAATCTATACCAGTGGCTGGTACAGCTTTGGGTTTGGGGTGGGAAACTTTTTTTTTTACCTCGAATAAAAAAACAATTATAAATTTGCCTTTGTCCGACGATCAAAAACCGGGGAAACAAGTGATGGGAAAGCTAAAATAAAATCTACTAATTTATTAGTTTTTGCCGAAGGAGGCTTGTTTTTTATGATCATATTTCGTTTAGACCAATTTTCAGATTCAAACACATTTGACGTATTTTTCTATACTAAATCTTTTCAATAAAAGAAATTCTTTCTAAATAGAAAATATCAGATGAAGAAATGATTTTTTTATATTTTTTCTATAGAAAAAGTCTCAGATTCTTAGATTTGTTTCCTATAGAAATAATCTCAGATTCTGAGACTTTTTTCTAAAGAAAAAATCTCAGATTCTCAGACCTTTTTTCTATAGAAAAAGTCTCAGATTCCTAAACCATTTTTTGTAGAAAATGTCTCAGATTCTTAGACCTTTTTTCTATAGAAAAATTCTCAGATTCTAAGACCTTTTTCCTAAAGAAAAGTCTCAGATTCTGAGACCGTATTCCTAAAGAAAAAGTCTCAACTTCTCAGACCTTTTTCCTACAGAAAAAGTCTCAGATTCTGAGAGCTTTTTCTTATATAGAAGAAGTCTAAAATTATTTCACTTTTTCTCTAACGAAAAATTGACTGATTCTGACTCAGAATTCTGCCTTCTTTCTTTTTCTATTTTTTCTTTTTTTCTATTTTTTTTTGTTGCTCTTTTTTTCTTTTTGAAATTTGGTCTTTGGGTGGAAATATCCCCTTGTACTCGCGCATGTCTATACACAGCATGTATTAACTGGTAGTATATTCCTTTAAAATGGAGGGATACAGAGTCGTCTTTATCCCGAAGGCTGGAAAAAATTCCCACACAGCTCCGAAGGATTTTAGACCAATTAATCTGTCTTTTTTTTTTGGTTAAAGACAAGCAACGAATGATAGACTCATGTTTGCGTAAAGTGATTGACCCGAGGTTGCTTTCGACAAGGCAACATGTATACAGCAAGGGTAGATCAACGGAAACAGCTTTACACGAGCTCGTTGGAAATATCGAGAGATCACTTTCGGTAAAGGAGTACACTATATTGGAATTTCTTGATATAGAGTTTGCTTTAAATAATGCCATCCCAGACTCGATAATTGTGGTATTGTCTAGTCTGGGAGTGAAGAAGTCTGGGAGTGCCAATAATTGTATAATGTCTGAATTGGAAGCATTTAGATTTGTCAATAGGGCAGGCGCGGATCCACGGGGGGAAAGGAAATTTCCCCCCCCCCCCAAACCGAATTCGAAAGAAAGAAAAAAAAGGAAAAAAAAGAAAAAAAAAGAAAAGGAAAGGAAAGGAAAGAAAAGAAAAGAAAGAGAAGAAAAGAAGAGGAAAAAAAAGAGTGAAAAGGAAATAATCTGAAAAAAAATTTCAAAGAAAAATGTCCAAGGATCTGAAAAAATTTTCTATGAAAAATTTTAAAGAATCTTAAAATTTTTCTAGTGAAAAAATGTTGCGGAATGTTAAAATTTTTCTTTATGAAAAAATTTAAGAATTTTTTAGAGAAAAAATTGAGAATTTGGGAATTTTTCAATCGGAAATTTCTAAGAATCCTTAAATGTTTCTGAATTTTCTATGTGTTCTATGACTTTTATTGGAAAAATGTCCCGTAATCTAAGTATTTTTCTTTACGAAAAATGTCTCAGAATCTGAGATTATTCTTATTAAAAAGATGTCGCAGAATCTTAGACTTTTTAATACGAAAATCTGAGATCTTTCTATAGGAAAAAAGTCCTAGAATCCTAGAAAAATTTCCGATTTTTTCGATATTAAAACTATATCAGAATTTTCGAGTTTTAATATTAAAACAATTTTCCAAAATCTATGACTTTTTCGATAGGAAAAATAACTCAGAATCCAAGTCTTTTTCTATAAAAATTGCATTAGACTCTGAGAATTTTAGAAAAACAACTCTGAGAATTTTAGAAAAACAACTCTGAGAATTTTAGAAAAAATATCACAGAATCCAAAAAAAGGTCGTAGATTCCGATTTTTTTTTATTTGAAAATTACTCAGAATTTAAGTTTTTTTTTGTAGGAAAAATTTCGGAGACTCAGACTCTAAGACTTCTTCTATGGGAAAAATGACTCAGAAACTAAAACATTTTTTTTGGGAAAAAATTTCTTAGACTTTCTTATGAAAATATTTCTCAGAAAATGCTTGACTATCTTAGACTTTTTTTAGGGAAAAGTTTCTCAGAAAACAAAACTTTTTTAATAGAAAAATATCTCAGAATCTAGAAAATTAAATTTTTCTACTCTCAGGTACTTTCTACGGAATATTTTTTCAATCCTTAAAATTTTGGTGTAGAAAGATCGTTTCGGTATCTTAAACCATTTCTGTAGAAAAATAAAATAGAAAAAATTTTCAATATTTCAGAACCTAAGAAGTTTTCAATAGGAAAAAACTCACTTAATCTGTGAATTTTTCTTTTCGAATTTTTTTTCTAAATATAGAAATTTTTGGTGTGAGAATTGTATAAGTATCTTAGAATTTTTGTATAAATTCTGATTAATTTTTATTCAAAAATAAAAATCGTTACATTATTTACATCCTTTAAAATATTATATTTTTAGTAGGTTTATTGTAGCTCGAGGTCATTATTTCCTTTAAATTTTAAAAGCTTTTCTTTATCAACATGCCTCAGAACCTCAGAAGTTTTCTATTGGGATAACGTCTCAAAATCATAAACTTTCTATTAGAAAATTATGTCAGAATCTGGGTCTTTTGCTGTCAGAAAAATGCGTTAGAACCTGAAAATTTCTTGAAGAGACATTTTTCAAAATATCAAATATATAATTTTTGTTTATTATAGGAATAAATTGAAAATGTTTCTATAAAAAAATCATAATAAATAAGAGTTGAACAGTAAAAAACCTTAACCAATGGTTCAAATTCGACCTGAAGTTCCCTTGAAAAAAAAAATTGTTTGTCCAAAAAAAAAAATGTTCCCCCCCAAACCCAAAAGCTGGATCCGCGCCTGCAATAGGGACACACCATAGGGAGGTGTTCTTTCGCCGCTTCTTTGGAACCTGGCACTAAATTCAATGCTGCTCCCTCTAGATGAATCTAGTTTGCCATATTGTCGCATATGCTGACGATGTCATGAGAGTTCTCTAAAAGATCTGCCTTAATGGGCAAGAAGCTGTGATCTGGGAATTAATCCAAGTAAAACAGAGCTTGTGTAAAAGAAAAAATAAGATTCCTGTTTTAGATCCTATTTCTCTGGACGGCACTGAAATCGCCTTCTCTGATGGAGCCAAGTATCTTCGAGTATTTCTAGATAGGAAGTTGAACTTCAGGAGTAATATTGAGGAACGGGTGAGAGGTTCCCTGCATCCTAAAAAATGTTTTTTGTAGAATTTTTCTTTTGATCCACGAAATGTTGAATTCATTTTCTTTAATTTGTAAACTAGTGATATTAGAGCTTGATTTACACTTGATTCCATTTAATTTTCAAGTAGTTTATTGGTATGGGTTTTATTAACTTTATTGTATTTACATTTCTTTCTCTCTACAGATATTTTTTTCTTAATGTCAAAACATATTCCGGTTATACTGCTGCCTTCATATGGGATCTTTGTGGCCTCTATACTGTGACCTGCAGTTCGTGCTCTTTTGATACGTTATTCTCCTGGTTTGCCCATAATATCGTGGCACATTTCCGTAAAGTAAATCTACGCTTTAAATTAGCATCGGATACATTTGAAGCAGATGGAAATGAAATTAAGTTTCTAGAAAAAATTAAGACCTGCATTATGTATCATCGTTATGTCATCAATTTGTCTGAAATGTTCAATGAAGCTTACAGGATTATAGTATTTTTTGAATTTACTATAAGTTTTATGCAAATTGCCTGTATAGTTTTTCAACTATCACGCGGTGGAGAATTTGTAACAATTTTGTTTAATTTCTTATTTTTGGTGGCAGCATCCACACAATTGTTCTTATATTGTCATAGTGGACAAATGATAATAAATGAGGTAAGTTGGTTAATTATACCCTACACCAGCGGTTACCAACCTATGGTACGCGTACCACTAGGCGGTACGCGAAATATTCCGCAGGGGTACGCAAAAGTTTAATAATTTGGACATTCGCTTTAGATTAACCTTTCAATGCTGGTTCCCCATCTGCCTTCCAAAATTTTCCATATCGTCAGATTTTTAAGAAAGTTGAAGTCAAAGTTCACAAAAATCGTATTTTTGTGCAATTTAGAGAGCATTTTTTGCGAAATTTCTGGATGATATTTTGGATCTGACCACATGTTTGCGATTAATCTTTCGATGCTGATTCCGAATATGGTTCCCAAATTTGTCTAAGATGTCAGGTTTTTTGAGAAAATTGATGTCAAAGTTCTCAAAAAACGTGTTGTTGGCATTTTTGAGACGGGTTGTGATAGAGTGGAAATTTTGGTACCATTTTGTTAAGCTCAAAATGCCCTTCCATTGTATATACGAGGGCGTTTCATTCGAAAAGTCAGGGAATTATTGATATGCACTCGTATTAAAAAAAAAAAAAAACATTTAAAAAAATTTAAAAAAATTATATTTCCGCCCCTGTGACTGGTTTTAAGAGTTCAAAAAAGTCCGTTGTTTTAATTTTTGGTGTAGAATCAACTGGTGAAATCAGATTTGCAATATTTTCAGCCGTTTTTGCTCTGCAGAAAAATCAATTCAAAATCTGCGTTTTCAGATGCATTGTACCACCCCAAGGAGCGAATATTTTTCCAAAAAATAACTCCATTGTTTTGATCTCCCCTAAATCCTTCAAAAAATGATAATACCCGCAGATCAAAAATTTCAAAAATATCTCTTATATTTGAAGTTTTTTAACGACACTCAGAAAATTATGTAAGTTACTACATGTTAGTTGTTTGTATATTTTACAGTAGTTAGTTGTTTTCAACTACAAAGTCAGTTGTTTTTGTATGAAAAATATCAAACAACTATTTCTATTAGTTATTTTCAGTCGTTTTTTTTTAATAACTAACAAAAAAGTACTGTAATGTAGTTACAGTTATTTAAAGTAGTAAATTTAATTTTTTTTTTATCTCTCAAAAATTTTTAGTTTTTTCCAAAAAATTAAAATAAATTTTCGTTTTTTTTTATTTTTCACAACTTTAAAAAAAAAAAAAAAACTTGGAAAAAATTTTGTCCTCAATTTTTTTTCTGAAAAATTAAAACAAAAAAAAAATCCAAAAAATAAAAACAAATTTTCGTTTTTTTTATTTTTCACAACTTTTTTTTTTAAAAAAAAAAAAAAAACTTGGAAAAAATTTGGTCCCCGAGTAAAAAGGAATTTATATAAATGTATGTTATTTTATATGTTTTCATAAAACCATATACAACTATACATGCGCGGGTACAAGGGGGGGGGGGGGGGGGGAAAGGGGAAATTTCCCCCCCCAGACAAAATTTCGAAATGAAAAAAAAGAAAAAAAGAAGAAAAAAAAAAGGAAAAAAGAAAGAAAAGGAAAGAAAAGAAAAAGAAGAAAAAAAGAAAGAAGGAATTTTCTAAAAAATCTAGAAGTCCAAAAATTTTTTATAGAAAAAAATCTGAACATTTTAATAGGGAACATTTTTTAATTTATAAAGGAGAAAGTGAATTAATCTAAAAATTTTCTCTGAAAAATATATGTCAATCTTATTATGAATTTTGGCATAAACGAATTACTTAGAATATGCTTTTTTTGTGTAGAAAAATGTTACAGGATCTTAATTTGATTTATATAAAAAATGTTTGTCTTCTACATAGCAATAGGAAAAATATCTTAAAATTTTAAAAATGTTGATAGTCACACTTACATATGAATGTAAAACTATTTTAATTTTTTTTTTTCTAAAGAATAAACTTTTTCTAAAGAAAAAATTCTCAGAATCTGAGGATTTTTTTTATGTGAAAAAGGTCTCAAAGCTTATTTATGGAAAAAAGGCCGCAGAAGAATTTTTCTATGGGAAAAAAGTCTCAGAATTTCTGAATTTGAGACTTATTTTAAGAAAAAAGGTCTCAGAATCTGAGTCTTTTTAAAAAGAAAAATGTCTCAAAGTCTGAGACTTTTTGTTGTTGAAAAATATTCTCAGAAGTTGAAATTTACTGAATTGGTAGAAGGTCGCAGAATCTGAGACTTTTTCATCGGGAAAAAGGTCTAAGAATCTTAGATTTTTTTTATTGGAATAAGGTCTCAGAATCTCAGACTTTTTCTACAGAAACAGGTTTCAGAATCTATGACCTTTCTATAGGAAAAAGGTCTTAAAGTCTGAGACGTTTTCTAAAAACAAACAATTTCGAATCTGAGACTTTTTATTTAGGAAAGGGTCACAGAATCTTCGACTTTTTCGATAGGAAAAGTGTAGGTTTTCTATATAAGAAAAAGCTCTCAGAATCTCAGACTTTTTCTTTTGGAAAAAGGTCTGAGAATCTGAGCCTTTTTCTTTAGGAATAAGTCCTCAGAGTTTGAAACTTTTTTTTAGGAAAAAGGTCTTAGAATCTGAGACTTTTTCTATTGGAAAAAGGTCGAAGAATCTAAGACTTTTCTATAGAAAAAAGGTCTCAGAATCTAAAATTTTTGCAGTACGAAACGAATCTAATAATCAGAGACCTCTCTATAGGAAAAATGTCTCAATAATGCTTTAAAATATGATACTTTCTTTAGTAAAATGTCTCAGAATCTGAGGCTTTTTCTATGGAAAAAATTCTTAGAATCTGAAAAGTTTTCTATACGTAAAAAGTCTCAGATTCTAAGACATTTTTCGTAAAGAAGAAGCCTTATATTAAAAAATTCACAGATTTAGACACTTCATATGTATACGACAAATATACAATTTTCTTTTAAATTTCTTTTAAATATCTGAAAAATTTTCTATACGAAAATAGTCTCAGATTCTGAGACATAAAAAATAATTTTTTCACGAAAAATGTGATGTTATCTATGCAGAGAGAATTCTTCTATTAAAAATTTCTCTTCTTATGTATACGAAAAATATACAATTTTCTTTTAAAACAAATTAAAAAAAATTGATCTAAACGAAATATGATCATGAAAATAAAACCTCCTTCGGCAAAAACTAATAAATTTGATGATTTTATAGCTTTACCATCACTTTTTTTTTGTAAAAAACGTATCCTTATTTTGCTCGTCAATAAAGGTGAATTTATGATTTTTTTTCGAAAAAATTTTCCCCCCCCAAACCCAAAAGCTGTACCCGCCACTGCAACTATATGAGCCAAAGTATAAAATTATATCTCACTTTGAAATTTTCCAATTTTTTTAAATGATGTCATATAAAATCATATCTAATTATATTGTTCATAATATATTAATATAAATGGTAGATGTAATCATACGTTGCACATAAAACTTAATCCGATTTCATACATTATTATACGTGACTTTATATCTAATTATGTATAGGACTTTACTAAACAAAAAATCCAGTATCAATTTATGTATAATTATATATGACTAATATAATACCATTTAAAACTATATATGGTTCCATACTAAAAAAATTTCCAACAAAAATAATAGATATAATTATATGTGTCTTAAACGATAACATATCTGTGTTTGTATGGTACTATATATACGCAAATTTCGTCTAAACTCAATATATATTTATAAATGGTTGCATATGTAATGGAATATATATTTTGATATAATCATGTATAAAAAAAATATTTTTTTGACCAAACAACTAGCCCTATATAATTATATATGCCAGTATTTCAAAATTTATTTTTGTGTGTCAACATATATGGTTATACAAAACTTTTTATTGTATCATATAAGATTACATATGATTTTTGGAAACCCGAGTTCGATTCCCGGCCCAGTCGAGAAAATTTTTTTTTTTTTTATTTTTTTTAAAAAGAAAACACTTTTTTATTGCGTTTAATTTTTTTAGAATTAAAAAATTTTCATTTTTGGAATTTTTGCAATCATTTTAAAAAAATTATTTTTCTTTTATACAGTTATATATAACTATATTTGATTTATTATAAAATTATCTATAATTTTTGGGAACCCGAGTTCGATTCCAGAAAAAAAAAATATTTTTTTTTATTTTTTTTAAATAGAAAACACTTTTTTATTGCACTTATTTTTTTTAGAACTAAAAATTTTTCTTTTTTTGAATTTTTGCAATCATTTTTAAAAAATTATATTGCTGTTATATAGTTATATATAACTATATTTAATTTATTATAAAATTATCTATCATTTTTGAGAACCCGAGTTCGATTCCAGAAAAAAATATATTTTTTTATTTTTTTTTTAAATGGAAAACACTTTTTTATTGCATTTGTTTTTTTAGAACTTAAAAAATTTTACTTTTTGAATTTTTGCAATCATTTTTAAAAATTTATATTGCATTTATATAGTTAATAATAGCTATATTTGGTTTAAATTATCAAATTATCAATGATTTTTGGAACCCGATCTCAAATCTATTTCTGATTTCCTGATTCCATGAAAAATTTCAAATTTATAAGCCAAAGTCTTATTTCACTTTGGAAGCCTATGACTTGGAAATAAGGCATACCGCTACATTAAAATTATTGTTTAAGCTTACCATGGAAGCCCCTAATAGCGCTGTACGTCATTCCAATTTTTTTTTTTTTTGCAAATTTTATCAAAAATTTTCTAAGTCTTTTTTAAAATTGTGTACAAGTGAATAACATGTTTAATTGGATGTAATCATATATTACTATATGTTAGATCAATTTGATATAATTAGATACGATCAATTTATTTAAAACTAAGTCTTTTAAAGTTGTTATTTGCTAACAACGTCCGCTGGTCTAGAGGGTAGAGATTGCGATTACAAAACGGAAGACTTGTGGTTCTAATCCCCGTCCGTTCGAAGTTTTTTTTTTTTTATTTATTTTCAGTTTGACATTATTATATCTAAAAATAAATCTAAAAACAGAAACATTTTTTGGATAAAAATGTATCCAATAATTTTTTATAAAATCAAGATATCAGATATTATAAGATAACTTTGGCGCGGCCAAATTTCGGATGAAATTACATTATATAATATCCAATTTAATATAAAATCATGATATTGGATATTTTAAGATAACTTTGGCGCGGCCAATTTCCGGATGAAATCACATACAATCAAATATTAAACTGTAACTTCATATATTATATGATGTTATGAGATAACTTTGGCGCGGCCAATTTTCGGATGAAATTTAGCAAAATCAGATCCAATAAATTATATATAATTTTATAAGATAACATGTTTTACCATACAATTTTTTTTTACTCGGGTCTTCAATTTTTTTTTTTTGAAAATTTAAAAAAAAAAAAATATTAAATTGATTATTTTATTTTTACTACATGTTAGTCGTTTTGACTACAAATGCTAGTAGTTTTTACTACATAAGTCAGTTGTTTTTTTGCCAGTTAAAATAACTTACATTGTTAGTTGATTTAACTGACAAAAGTAGTTGACCCCAAAACAACTAACAAAGTAGTTATTTTAACTGACTTTTTCAGTTAATTTTACTAACATAATTTTTTGAGTGGAAAACAGAAAACTCGTTAGGGGGTACGCGGCTCATTAAATTTAAAATAAGGGGTACGCGAGCCAAAAAGGTTGGTAACCGTTGCCCTACACCATTCTGTATAATGACTTTGTTTTGATTTTTGTAACTACCCGAAATATTGGTCCTAGATCCACTTCCAAGTATACCGATCGACTCAGAATAACTAACTATATAAAATCATTCTAGTCATGTCACAGTGGTTTGGATTCGTCTAAAATCGGCTTCTGGTCGCCTTTGTCAACATTGACCCTTATATGACAAAAACGCAAAATATAATAATGCCGTCAGCCCTGACAGAAAGCGGAAGTGATTCCTCCTTAAACAAACTCATTAGCCTAAAACTTTAAAGAGCCGTTGTAAACTATTTTTTCCCCAAGTTTTTATTGGAATAACCACTGTTACACTGTGTTATTTATAAAAAAGGGTTGAGATTTTCACGCACTAAAAAATCTGAAATATGCACTAAAAAGTTCAAAATATGCACCAAAAAACCTAAAAATATGCACTTAAAAATAAAATGTGTGCAATAAAAATCTTGTTTTCAAACGAAAAACTTGTTAAAAAGCACAAATAACGCCGGGTTTAAATAGCAACATTAAATACATTATGAACGCAAGATTTTTTAGAAATTATGACAATCTACAAAAAAATTAAAAAGAAAAAATAAATAATTTTTCTTATGTTAAAAAATAAATAAATTTAAAATAGTTTTTGATACAAATATAAATTTCAATCTGTTATTTTGCTGATTTATGCCACAAAATGCACTCAAAAGTTGGAAATATGCACAAAATATGCATTAAAAACCAAAATATGCATTTCCAACAAAATATCCAAAAATATGCATTAAAAACCAAAATATGCAAAAATATGTATTTTCACCAAAATATGCAAAAACAAATCTATGCCATTTTAACATAAATTTCTTGATTCGTAAAGATAACACTTGATTCGTAAAGATAACTTATACCTTTGTACTTGAGAAGTGCTGATTGGCAGCGAGAATTTGAGGTTGTTAAAAATTTATTCTTATATGAAAACTTGATGAATCCTCTAATAATTGGAGATTTAAATGTTAGAATCGGGGAAATACAACAGTCTAGAGATGAGCTTACTTGGAATTCATTTAATGCCGGTTTTAATTCAAGAAAGTCAAGAGATAAAAAAGTAGATAAAAAAAAAGGTAGACAATTTGTAGAGCTGTGTAACGAAAATGGGCTATTTGTGCTAAATGGAATTACAAAAGGGGATGAAATAGGTAATTTTACTTATGCAAGTGGCACAGGTCAATCTGTAAACGATATTTGTGCATTATCTCAAGATATGCTTAAATTTGTAAATAGATTTTCTGTAGAAGAATGCATATGGTCAGACCACTTTCCCATTCTTCTCAATCTGAATATTGGTGTTGACATACAGGAGCAACAGTCAATGAATTTACTACCCAAAATTAAGTGGATTGAAGCAAATAAAGTGGGTTACCAACAAAAAGTAAAAAAAAACGTAGAAATTTTAAAACAACAAAATCGTGTTATAAAACTAGAAGACCTTACTGAAGTAATTATAAACTCATCCGCATCTCGTACACAGAGTGGAAGCTCAAAGACGATGTCGTTTAAGGAAAAATGGTTCGACAAAACATGCTTTAACGCTCGAGAAGAATCGTTTACAAAGCTTCGGGTATATAATAGAACGCCAGGAAATGAGCAAAGAGAAGATTATCTAAAAGCAAACCGAAAATACAGGGAAATATGCGAAAAGAAAAAAATGCAATATTATGAAAACCTGGAGATTAAAATTAACACCATTAATAACATTAAAGAATGGTGGAGTATGGTAAAGGAAATACGACAAGAAACTATGCACACAAATCCAGAAATATCAGCATATAACTTTAAAATATATTTTGAAAATTTACTTAACCCTCCACAGATATCAAACGACATCTCATATGCCCCATTCTTGAGAAATGATCCAGACTTAGATGCTGCTATAACAATCGATGAGGTACAAAAAGCGTTATTAAAAGCAAAATATAATAAAGCACCCGGTATTGACAGAGTTCCGTATGAGTTTTTCAAAAACTCTCCAACAGAACTTTTACAAGAGTTGACAGTGGCGTATAATCGAATTATAGATACTGGTTATGTTGATGATTCATTTCACACAAGTGTGATATTCCCTATATTTAAAAAAGGCGATGTAAGTGTTCCTAGTAACTACAGGGGCATATCGTTTATGAATTGTATTGCCAAGATAATTATGGGTATAATAAACGAAAGACTTTTTGCGTGGACTGAAAAACACAACATTCTAACAGAATATCAATCTGGTTTCAGAAAAAACTACTCAACGATAGACAATATTTATAACCTGTCGGCTATTGTGCACTTAAAATTTCAGGAAAAAAGAAAGGTTTACGCATTCTTTGTTGATTTTAAAGCCGCGTTTGACAAAGTTGCTCGAAGTTTATTATTTTATAAACTACATCAAATTGGTATATCAACAAAGATCATAAATTTTCTTGAATCGGTTTACAAAACTACCACATCCGTTGTTTGGACTGGTAGTCAAATGTCAGATGAGTTTGAGACAAAATCTGGAGTGAAACAAGGTTGCCTATTATCACCGCTATTGTTTGCCTTGTACATCAACGACCTGCATGAAGTTCTAGGGGGAGGTCTTTACGTCGATGATATAAATATTAGATTGTTATTATATGCAGATGACATTGTTATTATTTCAGACAATGTAAATACTTTGCAGAACATGATAACTAAATTGGAAAGCTACTGCCTTAATTGGAATCTAGAAGTTAACATAAGCAAGTCAGAAGTAATGATATTTAGAAATGGTGGTAGAAAATCTAATGAAGAAAAATGGACTTTCAATGGTAATGAGCTAAAAATCGTATCTAGCTTCTGTTATCTGGGAACGACACTGACTCCAAAAATGATTTTTAAGCAACATATTGAAAACAGAAACAACAACGCAAAAAATTGTATAAACTCTACATGGAGTAGCTTTTTAAGCAAGAAAAATATTTCAATAAAAGCAAAATGGCAACTTTTTCAAGCTGTTTGTAGAGCTGTACAAACGTATGGAGCCCAAGTTTGGGGACACACGCTATTCGACGAAGTAGATAAACTGCAACGCTATTTTGTAAAGAAGATTCTGTGTTTACCTTCATTTGCACCGACATATATTTTGATGCTTGAAACAAACATGGAAGATGGTCACCTTTACACGCTCGATTTAAATATGAGATATATTGGTCGAACCCTTTTTGAATATTCTACAAATAGACTACCTTACCAGTTAACCCATAAACTGATACAAAAAAATTTGCTCTGGGTCCAAAACCTGCAGAGACTTGGTGAACCGTTTCAAATTAGTTGGGACTATGAAAGTATAACATACAGAGAGTGGCAAGATAAACGTGCGTATTTACTAGACAGACTTAGAATATCGAACAAACAAAAATATATTCAGAGTGCAATGGATACCAACAGAATCTACAAAAACTTGGACTTTTCCAAAGGCCAAAAGTATATGATTGAGAACAACAATCTAACACAAATTATGTGGATTTTTAAAGCGAGATGTGACTTGATCGAGTTAAATGCAACACGCTTCTCACAAAATGGCTCCAAAATATGTTCTTTGTGCAACCTAAATGAAATCGAAAGCATTCAACATTTTATAGGCCGTTGCCCTATTTTAAAAGAGTTCAGATTTCGTTATTTTGGATATATGTTTCTATCAAATGAATTTATAATAGCCATTTTAAATGGTGAATATTTTTGTTGGACTAATTTAGTCCAATATATTATCAATGCTTTAAAGTACAGAAAAATTTTAATAGATGAATTTAATTATTAAAACTTTTTAAATAAATTGTAATATTTGAAATAAATTTAAGTAATAATCACTTTTCCGACAGACGACTGAGGTCAATGTCGTATATATATCTTTTTTTTTTAAGAAATTCAAAAAAAAATGTAAACATATTTTTAATGAATTTTATTTTGAAAATAAAGATTACCTACTACTACTACTACTAAAGATAACACAGTACAATACTAAAAAAAAAATTACAATTGATTCTGGTAGAGGAGACCAACAAAATATATGTGTGTGGGCGTTTTGCAAGATCACATCGGAATTTTATTTAGAGACGATTGAAGTTTTCCAAAACTATGTATTCTTTACATCTTAGGTTTAGGATATGTTCAGCAACTTTGTAGAAAATATTAATTTTTTTGTGGAACATATTAACCCTCTAACTCCCCCTCATAACGGTCTTTTTTTGTCTCTATTCCAACCAAAAGTAAAAAAACACCTCGAAAGAGGGGGAGGGCGGGGATGAAATTTTCTATAAAAATGTTGACCATAAACCAAAAACTTAGCACAGCCACCAAACAACCAGTCAAAATCAAGATTGCCGCTTAAGGGTTAATTTATTTTGTAATTTTTTATTTTATTTACATATATATGTTCCACAAAAATATTTGACATAATATTTTCTACAAAGTTGCTGAACATACCATACACCTCAGATGTAAAGAAAACATAGTTTTATATACCGATATAATATATGAACAGGTCAAAGCTCGGAAACTTTAACCGCCTCTAAAATAAAATTCCGATGTGATCTTTCAAAGCGCCGCCACATGTTTTTTTTTTGGGTCTCCTATACCAGAGTCAATCGTCAGAACCCCGTAATTTTGGAAAAAGTTTAAAATTGTTGTACAGCGTAATTGCACAGACTAATACAGACTCGACATAAGTGACAGGTGTCAAAAAAGTAGTCCGTAACAGCGTTGCCAGATACTTTTTCCGTTGTACCCAAAAATAAAACAAAATATTCCAAAAAAAATGAATGGTAATTTTTGATTTTTTTTTTGTAGATTTAGAGATAAAAAAATCCCCAAAAATCCCCAAACGAGTTAATAAACGGGTTTTGAGAATGTTTACATGCATTTTACAGCCGATAAATGCGCGTTTTACTAAATGCGCTTCGGAATCTCGTTCTAAAGATTTATTTTCACTAAAACTTTAGTTAAAAATCGTTGATTATAATAAATTAAGCTTGTTGTATCAAATAGATACAATTTTTAATATCCCCAAAAAATCCCCAAAATAATTTTTGAAATCCCCATAAAAATCCCCAATCCCCAAATGAGATTTCTTGTCCTTTTTTCTCTAGTGAAATCCCCAACTTTGGGGATAAATCCCCAAGTCTGGCAGCCCTGGTCCGTAACCATATTGTTAATTTTTCAAAATTATTCTACGAATAAGGTTAGAAACAAATATCTTAGACAACGCGCCATAAGAAAAATAGATGCCAGATCGGTTTTTATTGTTTCACTCACTCTTAAGTCGTAGAAAGTGTTTCTAAAAACCGCTCTGTTTTCTCCTAAAATCGCGTAGTTTTTCCCCATTTTTTGTTATAAAACTCTACCACAGACTTATACAGACTCGACATAAGTGACAGGTGTCAAAAAAGTAGTCTTGAACCATATGGTTAATGTTTTCAAATTATTCTACGAATTAGGTTAGAAAGAGAAAGCTAATATAACGCGCCATAAGAAAAATAGATGCCAGATCGGTTTTTATTGTTTCACTCACTCTTAAGTCGTTGTTTCACTCACTCTGTTTTCTCAGAAAATTGCTTAGTTCTTCCCCATTTTTATACCCTCCAACCACAGTATGGGGGTATACTCACTTTGTCATTCCGTGTGTAACATATCGAAATATCGGTTGGGGACCCCACAAAGTATATATAATATTGATCCATGATAGAAACTAAGACATTCTAGCGATGTCCGTCCGTCCGTCTGTAGAAATAACGATGCAGTCCAAACCAAAAGACATAGACCCCTAAAATTGGGCAAGAATATCTCTTATGTTACTGGTAAGGTCAAATTCGAAAACGACCCCTGAAAAATACGATATGCTTACGAGTTAATTTTTTTATTTTTGCTCAACAAATGTAACATTTGTATGCCATATTATGTTCATAGACCTGCGCTTGGAGCAAGGGGGTTAGGAAATTTCAGGCCGCCCCCCTTTGGGGGCGTGGTTATAGAAATTAATTAAAAATAACGATAAAAATTTATTATTTAAGCGTAAATATCATAAACAAATAATTTGTAAACATATAACGCGGGGGTACAGGTGTCCCCAAACCGCTCCACCAACCCCCCCCCCCCCATAAAAAAAAGACGCCCCTGCGATTTTTTTTTTTAATTTTAAACGTGTTGGAGGTTATAAAAGATTCGGCACAGCCGAATTTAACACTCTTACTTATTTCTTATAAAACTCTACTGTCGAATCTGTATATAGTCTGTGACTCTACTGTCGATTCTGTATATAGTCTGTGGTAATTGGTCGATATAATTTTTAGACTATCGACAAAAATCATGCATTTGCTTGAAAATCACATCCCTACTTATACATTTTAAACCATAATATTTTTTTATATTTATTTTTTAGAGCACATATTGTTCAGCTGCTATTTACGATAGTACTAAGTGGGCTGACCTAAGTCCTAAATCTCAAAAATTGTTGTTATTGCCGCTAATGAAATCCCAAAAAGCCTGTACTTTGACTGGCATATTTTTTGTAGCTGATTATCCTTTATATTTATGGGTTTGTAAACATTATGAAAATTTAGCTTCTTTATATTATTGTAATTTAATTTTTTTTAATAGGTTTTTAGAACCGCTGGATCTTTTGTAACCATGCTAATGACTGTAGAGGGTAATAAACTTGAAAATTAAAATTTTAGAGTGCTAAAAAATTTGTGGTTTGTAGTGATATGCAGTTAAGGGTTAAAATATTAGTAGTGCACAGTAGTATTTAAATTTTGCACAGAGAATATTTAATAAACTACTTGATTTTTATCAAAATTCTTTTAATTTCTTATTTTTAATATAAGTACACTCATAATAATAACTCTGTAAAATACTCTGTAAAATGACTGTAATCTCAATTCAACAGATATTTGACAGAGTTTTCTGTCAAAACACAGATTTAAAGAAAAAACTTTGTATTTTGTTGTGACAAAAAAACAAAGTTTCCTCTGTTATATTACTTTTTACTTTGTAATCTTAATTTTACAGATAATTAACAGAGTTTTCTGCTAAAATAAAGATCTAAGCAAAATACTTCGTATTTTTTTATAACCAAAAAAGTTTTCTGTTTTGAGTAGTTTTTGTTTTTGTTACCAAACATCAAAATTTTATCTGTAATTTATTTTTTTTTGAGAAAAAGTAGCAAAAAAAGTTATCAAAATTTATTTTTCAGAAATCTTATAAAATTTTTACAAAATAACATGCATTTAACTAAACTCTGTAAATTTACAGAGTTTTTTCTGTACATTTTTTTTTGCATCAAATATATGTAAATTTCATAGTTTTCCTTGCTAAATGGTGGTTTATTTAAGCAATATTTTACTAGAAACTCTGTAAATTAACAGTTTTTTTTTCCAAATCATTTTACAGAGTTTTATGGTTAAATTACAGAGTTTTCTCTGTAAAAAAGCTTTCATATTTAACCAATATTTTACTATAAACTCTGTAAATTAACAGTTTTTTTCTGTCAAAATAATTTTACAGAGTTTTTTAGTAAAATTACCAAGAAATGTTGTTAGCTGGAAAAGTATGGTATACTCTGTCAAATTAGCAGAGTTTTTCTGTAATTTAACAGAGTTATTATTTTGAGTGTATGATTCATTCCACACTAAATGTATTTCTCTGTATAATTGTGGTCCCATTTAACTAATATTTTACTAGATACTATGTAATTTTACAGTTGTTTTTTTGCCCAAACCATTTTACAGAGTTTTATAGAAAAATAACAAAAAATCTTGCTCAGCAGAGTATCTCTGCAATTTAACAGAGTGATTATTTTGAGTGTATTATAGTTCGTTTGGTGACTATGTCACTTCATCTGTTTATTTAGGGTATCTAAAAAGAATGCCGATATTTTTTTTTTTTTTGAAAATTCTCGTTTTCAGATGCGAGTCAAAGCACATTTGACTTTTTCTGAAATTCAAATTACAAAATCTGAAATGCAATTGACTATTTCTGAATACAATTGGAAAATCTTAAATACAATTGACTAATTCCAAAAATTAGTTGACTATTTCTGAAATGCAACCTTTTTATGTCAAAAAAGTTCAAAGTCCTGATTACACCATTTCCACTTTTATTTCAGAAAACACAAATTATTTATTTATTGAATTTTTATCATATAATTACAAATCATATACTAAATTAACCTAACCGAGACGGGTGACTATGACCATTGTCTCGTTGTAACGAAACAGACCAAGGCCTCTGGTGGGAATCGAACCCACGACTCCCAGGCTCATAGGCTAGCACGCTACCAACTATCCTACTGGGGCGCCTAATATGCAAATTATATTTCAAAAAATACAAACTATATCATTTATATTACAAAAAATGTCCAATCATATTTTAGAAACTCTAAGTACATTTAAAAAATTTCCAATTATATTTCGAAAATTTCAAATTATATTTCAGAAACTTCCATTTATATTTAAGATATTACCATTTATAACCAAGAAATGTTTAATTACATGTCAAAAATTTTCAATTATATTGGAAATTTTTGAAATATATTGGACATTTTTATATATAATTGTAATTTTTATATATAATTTTTTGTAATATAATTTGTATTTTCCGAAGCTAACGTGGAAATGGTGTACTCAAATTTTTTTTTCATTCAAAATGTGTTATGATTGATGCACTCTTTGCAGCGCTGATTAATGCGCAATAATGATGCAGTCAAATCATGTGTCCTTTGTCCAAAACTCATTGTTTTTCATTTAAAAAATGTTAAATATATGGGGGTTTTCGTGTCAACTGACAGATGAAATTTGCACCAAGGTTAGTCCTATTGGATAGTAGTTCAGACACAATTTTTCAACGAGATCGGTAAAGAACTCTCTGAGTTAGAGGGGGTCGAAATTTGACATTTTGGCCAAAGAGGTGTTGATTCTCATCCATGTAACTTCTTACCTATTGTTTTTAGCAAAATGTGTCCCAAAGAGTTTAGATAGCTATTTCTTCAGTCTTTCGAAAAAAAATATAAAAAAAATAACAAAAAAATTTTTGATTTTTTTTCTTAAAAATCCAAAACTTTTTTGACTTTTTCCTCAAATTGGGCCCTTTTTTTTTTTTTTATTCAAAA
Source organism: Pegoplata infirma (assembly GCA_963921195.1). Lineage (NCBI taxonomy): Eukaryota > Metazoa > Arthropoda > Insecta > Diptera > Anthomyiidae > Pegoplata > Pegoplata infirma. The sequence goes on along the minus strand of OY992538.1, from coordinate 171,198,895 downwards.
GAAAGCTTAGGTGATTTCCTTTAAGAATTTTTCTGTATTTTATATCCAGTTCTTGCTTCTTCTTTTTGACATGCTCTTTCCATTTAAGTTTTGCATCGAGCGTCATGCCTAGATATTTGGCAGAGTTTGAGATTTGAATAATTTGGTCATCAATGTAAAGTGGAATCTGTTGTATATTTCTGTTTGTAAAGTAGACATGAATTGACTTCGTGCTGTTTAGAGTAATTTTCCATTTTTTTGTCCATTGAATTACATCGTTTAATGCGGTTTGCAGTTTATTTGTAGCTTCCTGGCAGTTTGAATCCGTAGACATAATAACAGTGTCATCAGCAAAAGTTCCTATGACACAGTCTGGATTTAGCGGTAAGTCGCTAGTGAATATTAAGTACATCACTGGGCCCAAAATACTGCCCTGAGGAACTCCTGTTGTTAATGGCTTAAGACTCGAGTATTCTGTCTCTTGCTTAACTCGAAAGTATCTTTCAGATAGGTAAGATTCCATTAATTTATAAAAACTTCTTGGTAATAAGAGGTTAAGCTTGTATAATAGGCCAGAATGCCAGACAGCATCAAATGCTTTTGATACGTCCAGAAACACCGCTGAGCATATATCTTTATTTTCAATAGCTTTCTCTATTGTATCCGTGATTCTATGAACTTGTTCGATGGTAGAATGCTTTTTACGAAAACCAAATTGATGATTTGGTATAATTTTTCTGTTTTCTACAATTATATTAAGCCTTTGGCAAATTATTTTTTCAAATAGCTTGCCGATGACAGGCAGCAGAGATATTGGTCGAAACGAGCTTACTTCATTTTGGTTTTTGCCAGGGTTGTTAATCATTTGGATTTCAGCTACTTTCCAATAGCATGAGAAATATTGAAGTTTAATAGATGTATTACACTCAAAAAAATAAAACTGTAAAGTTAACAAATTTTTTTTTGTTAACTCGAGTTTACTGGCTTTTTAGCAAATTTTTAGTTAAAATCAGCGTTTTAACTACTTTTTCTAGTTAAGTTCAATTTACGAAAATACTAGTTTTGTACAAATTTTGAATTAATTTTTTTTGTTGACTTTAAAACTGAGTTTACGAATTTTAACTAACTAATTTGCTGATTTTTTGTAACATTTTTGTCAAGTAAAAAATTTTAAACATTTCTTGTGTAGCCTCCTATGCAAATCTCATAAGTCCTACTTAAGCTGAACTTAATGCTGTGAAAAAAAATAAAAAATAAGTGAAGTGTTAGTGTTTAAAACCAATATTTACCAAACTTAAAATTTTTAATGAATTCAACTAATAAAAAATGTTACGAAATTTTCAGCTGAATTTTTAGTTAAAATTACGTTTTTTTTGCTACATTCATTCTACGAAAAGTTAACTAAATATTTTTTGTTAAATTAACTAGAAATTTAGTAGGTTCAAAATCAGGTGTTTTTTTAGTTAAATTTAACTAAATTTTTTGCTAACTTTACAGTTTTATTTTTTTGAGTGTAAATATTTTTGTGATGATTTGGTATAATTTTTCTGTTTTCTACAATTATATTAAGCCTTTGGCAAATTATTTTTTCAAATAGCTTACCGATGACAGGCAGCGGAGATATTGGTCGAAACGAGCTTACTTCATTTTGGTTTTTGCCAGGGTTGTTAATCATTTGGATTTCAGCTACTTTCCAATAGCATGAGAAATATTGAAGTTTAATAGATGAATTAAATATTTTTGTGAGCAGTAGTAATGCTTTGTATGGCAAATTTTTTAATAAATCTCCAGGAGATTTTTTAGATTTTAAGAGCTTTATTTCATTTTTTACTTCATCAATTGAAACATTAGATATAATAGTTTCGTCATTATTTTGTTCTCTTTCAATCAACTGATTATCTTCAGAATTTAATATAGTGCCAAGATATTCAGCAAATATATTAGCCTTTTCTTGGTTCGTTTTTGCCCATTTACCCTCATTATTTCGAATAGCTGCTTTTTGATTAATGTTTTGCTTGATGTGTTTTGTAGCTTTCCAAAGGGAGTAATCACTCATTTTGTCAGATGACAGTTCTGACACATATCTGTTAAAATTTTCATTTTTAAATTTTTTAATTTCTCTTCTGAGGTTTTGTGTAGCATTATTTAGCCTTTTTTTATCACTTGGGAATCGTGTTTCTTGCCATTTTTTTCGAAGCTTTCTTTTATTTGAAACCATATTTCTTATTCTTGGCGGGTAACTGTTTTGGTTTTTATGTGGTTTTCCTTTGGCGTACTCTTCCATGCAGCTTGCTGAAGTAATGTTGTGAAGCAAAGTATCTCATTGTCAAGATCTTCAGCTGTTCTTATATTTGGTGTTAGGTTAATATCTTTATTGATTAGAATTTTGAAGAAGTTCCAGTCAGTAAATTTGCTTGTAAGTTTTGGATAAGAAGGTTTTTGCTGCGGCTCGCAGTAAAAACTCAAGTATATTGGGGAATGATCTGAACTTAGTTCGGATCCTTCTGATATTACCAGATTTAATTTGGGAATTTTTTTAATAATGAAAAAGTCCAAAAGATCAGGAGTTTTTTCAATGTCCGACGGCCAGTATGTTGGTGTACAATTGGTGGTTGGTGTAAAATTTCTGCTAGAAAAATTATTGTGTTTTTTCTAATACAAAGAAATAATTTATAACTTCTTTTATATAGAAAAAGTCTAATATTCCGAGATATTTTCCTTCAGAAAAATTTCAAGATTCTTAGACATTTTATCATAGAAAAAAATTCTCAGATTATTTCCTTTTCTTTTTCACTTTCATATTTTTCCTCTCCTCTCCTCTCCTCTCCTCTCCTCTCCTCTCCTCTCCTCTCCTCTCCTCTCCTCTCCTCTCCTCTCCTCTCCTCTCCTCTCCTCTCCTCTCCTCTCCTCTCCTCTCCTCTCCTCTCCTCTCCTCTCCTCTCCTCTCCTCTCCTCTCCTCTCCTCTCCTCTCCTCTCCTCTCCTCTCCTCTCCTCTCCTCTCCTCTCCTCTCCTCTCCTCTCCTCTCCTCTCCTCTCCTCTCCTCTCCTCTCCTCTCCTCTCCTCTCCTCTCCTCTCCTCTCCTCTCCTCTCCTCTCCTCTCCTCTCCTCTCCTCTCCTCTCCTCTCCTCTCCTCTCCTCTCCTCTCCTCTCCTCTCCTCTCCTCTCCTCTCCTCTCCTCTCCTCTCCTCTCCTCTCCTCTCCTCTCCTCTCCTCTCCTCTCCTCTCCTCTCCTCTCCTCTCCTCTCCTCTCCTCTCCTCTCCTCTCCTCTCCTCTCCTCTCCTCTCCTCTCCTCTCCTCTCCTCTCCTCTCCTCTCCTCTCCTCTCCTCTCCTCTCCTCTCCTCTCCTCTCCTCTCCTCTCCTCTCCTCTCCTCTCCTCTCCTCTCCTCTCCTCTCCTCTCCTCTCCTCTCCTCTCCTCTCCTCTCCTCTCCTCTCCTCTCCTCTCCTCTCCTCTCCTCTCCTCTCCTCTCCTCTCCTCTCCTCTCCTCTCCTCTCCTCTCCTCTCCTCTCCTCTCCTCTCCTCTCCTCTCCTCTCCTCTCCTCTCCTCTCCTCTCCTCTCCTCTCCTCTCCTCTCCTCTCCTCTCCTCTCCTCTCCTCTCCTCTCCTCTCCTCTCCTCTCCTCTCCTCTCCTCTCCTCTCCTCTCCTCTCCTCTCCTCTCCTCTCCTCTCCTCTCCTCCTATTGAAAAAAGTAGACTAAGAAATTCTGTTTCTTCCATTTTAAGAACAGCACTGCTTCCATTGTACTATAACACAGTGCAGCACTAAAATCTTGAACCAATTGAGACCCCCAAAATCTGAAAGCTTATGATAGTAGAAGAAAAACCCTAGCTGGGTTTTGAATTATTAGCTAAGGTTTTTTTTTAATTCATGTTTGAAGTTTTCGACTGGCGGTGGATTTTAGTACAATTTTCAAAAAACATGTACTGTTTCTTAAGTCTATATCTCGTGAACTACTCGAAATATTGCTTGTCTGTCTTCGGCAAACTTTTAGCTCTTAATCATATCTAAATATTTTACTTTGAGATATAATCAAAAAAACAACAACATCTGACTCAAAACAACAAAACTGTCAAAAAATCGTAAAATTTCGTCATAGATTTTTATTGTTGATGATGGAAAATATAAGGACACTTCAAATACATATTTTAAAATAGATACTTAGAAAAATTTATGATTTTGAACATAAGGAATGAACAAAAAGGACACTTCAAATCTTTTTAAATATATATTGAACTTTAGTCGTCGCTTTCGGAGCTAGTCTCATCATCTGAAAATTTGTTTCCAACGTTTCGCTAGCTTTATTTTCGAATGAAAATATTTTATGGCTAGACCAGCCTACTTTCTAAGCATCGTATCTATTTTTTCCCTTTGAACCGCTTTTCTATCGGTTCACCTTGCTCATCAGATTCTGTTGGCAATTGTTTTTCGAACTCTCTCATGGTCACACCGATTGCTTGAAATAACTTATGCACATTTTTTACTAAAACTTTCCATTCATCTTGATTTTTTCCTAAGACTCTTTCTATAACTTCCTTAAGTGTGTCCCAAGCAATTATGTCGTTTCCGTGCAAAACCATATTGAAATCTTAACTTTTTAGCAACTTTCGAATGTCCATTAAGTACACCCGTTTAAGCACAAAAAAATGCTCAAAAAATAAATAAAAATTTGAAGAGATTAGTTGAGAAGTTCATTACAGGCTTTTTTTAAATCACTGAGTCTTGGAAAAATTTTCCTTATTTTTTGTTAATTGAAATATGGCGTTATATTGCATCAAACAATCGTTCAAACGGACGGTGTTTATATGGTACAGATTTCTTTGCGACATGTGTACGGTGTTTACTCGGTATATGTCGCTGCGACGTGTCTTCCATAAAAAACTCAAAGGGCCCCAAACATTTTCATTATTTATTTCTTTTTTGAACCTATTTCATTTAAAAAAGCATAGCACTTGAAATTTCGATAAACATAAACTTGAAAGTTATTTCTTGGTCCTTTATTGAATTTCTGTTTACTTTGTGGGCCTATAACTATGTGAAGGAGTCATCAAATGAAATCGAATTGTTAAGAAGAGTTGTTTGATTTGCTTTTGACTATCTTTTTGTCATATATTGTCTGGTCGAGTTCGTAGCAATTTCTGAAATAAGTGTGAAAAACCATAGAAAAATATGACGAAATTTTATATTTTTTTGACAGTTTTGCTGTTTTGAGTAAGATGTTGTTGTTTTTTTGATTTTATCTGAAGGCAAAATTTTTAGACCTAATTAAGAGGTAAAAATTTGCTGAAGTGAGAAAAGCAATATTTCGAATAGTTCACGAGATATAGACTTAAGAACCAGTACATGTTCTTTGAAAAATGTACTAAAATCCTTCCCCAAGTCGAAAACTTCAAAAATGAATTAAACAAAAACCTTAGCTAATAATTAAAAACCCAGCTAGGGTTTTTCTTCTAGGGTGATTCCATGTCAAACCGCACAGAAAACTGTGATTTTCGGATTTGTCACCTCCGATTTTAATGAAATTCGCAAAAAATATTTCACATGCGTTGTTTTCATAAAATGATTACCTAACAGGCTCCAAAAATTTTTAGTCTTCGAAATGTGGCGTCTTGAAAATTGGCAAAAACATAAAATTTTCAATAAGATGCACATACAAAGTCACCCATAACTTTAAAACTATAAAACCCACAATTACCAAATTGGTACCATTTGAAATCTGAAATGATTACCTTAAAAGTGACATGCACAATTTTTTCTTGTAATGAAAGGTCAAAGGTCATATTTCAGTGTCTAATGTTCAAAGACCTATATCTCAAAATCCGATATTTTTTAAATTCTCAAAAAAATATATAATAACAATCATGTCTTTCCCTACATTTGCATCAAAATTTCAGGGTGGACACTCATATGGTTCCAAAGTTACAGCAGAAAACGTGCTCGAAGGCAAGGTTTTTTCTACGAGTTCATATAAAAAATATTGCACAATCAAAACAATATACATAGTCGTAAACAAAGGTGCGGGCCTAGAACAAGGCTTAAAACTTTTTATGTATTTTGAGTTATATTGTAGGGGTTTTCTTGTTCTTTTACAACGAAAGTCCTCGAAAGTGAACATACCTGATTTCTTTAAAATTTATACACAAGCTAGAAAAAATAAATCTAAAATCAACCAGTCTGAGCTTGTCGGCCTAAATTCAGGTTAAACGTGGTTAAAAATTATCCATTTTCAGTTATTTTAAACTTTAGGTACTTTATATCAGTGATCGGCACCCATTGCACGCTGGAGCCGAACACAATCGGTAATTCACATGTATACAACACGAATGTCAACAAAAAATCAACAAAGAGCATAAAAAAACAAATATTTTATTCAGTAGCAAGCTGACTTTCTTCAAAGCAGGTTGATGTCGCTTTGTTGAAGAAATACACCAACACATGCATATTTTTATTAAAACACTAATACTTTCATATGCCTCTTTGTGCCGACCACTGCTTTATATTGATGCCATATAAAACAGATCGGTTTCATTCGAAACCTATATTCTTCCATAGTAGGGAAATAGGAATGGGGTGATCAAAGCGGAATAAAGCTCATTAACAAGAATATAATCAAGAATAAAAATGGTTTAGAAATGGAAACACTAATGTTTCGAACTTCTTTAAATTTTTGCCTTATTTTATTTTGGACACACTAATAAAAATTTTTTTTTTAAATTCGGATGAAACCCGACCTGTAAGAAAAACTGCCAATAAAAAATTCATGTGATTGCTTAATTTAAATAAAAACAAGTAAGAGTGTTAAATTCGGCTGTGCCGAATCTTTTATACCCTCCAACACGTTTAAAATTAAGAAAAAAATCGCAGTGGCGTCTTTTTTTTGGAAGGGGGGGGGGGGGGGGGGGGGGTCGGCGAAGTTGGTGGGGACACCTGTAGCCCCGCTTTATATGTTTACAAATTATTTGTTTATATTTTGTCAAATCTTTAATAAGTGTAAAAAGGATTCACTAATCAAATTTGTGAATGGAATAGGCTTCTTTTTGTTGACAATAAATCTCTTCAACTGAATATCGGGCGAAATTTCCACATGGGACCTAAGTCCAAAATGGTCCGATGATAATTAGATTTGATAAGGTTATTAAAGTACTCGTTTAACATACACAAACAGAATTTTAATTAAATATTTTCTATTTTCATGAAAATTGAGAGATTTATGTGAAAATCGGGAAGGTGGTTTGTAAGGGGGCTACTAGAAGAACTGGTTCGATTTCCTTAGAATTCGGAATGGTGATTTGTGTGTATAAAACATTAATTCCTGCCAAATTTTGAAAAGATACCTATTAAAATGCGACTATTAGAGTCATTTGATCCAAAACTAAAGAGGACCTTTGTATGGGGGCTAGGTCTAAATATGGACCGAATTTTTCTAATTTCAATAGGCTTCGTCCTTGGTCCAAAAGAGGATTAAGTTTTAAATTTCAAGTCAATTGATCGAGAATTGCGACCTGTATCGTGTTTACACCGTTTACATGGACAGACAGACGGACGGACGGACGGACATCGCTAAATCGACTCAAAAAGTGATTCTAAGTCGATCGGTATACTTAAAAGTGGGTCTAGGACCAATATTTCGGGTAGTTACAAACATCAGCACAAACTCATTATACCCTGTACCACAGTGTGGTGTAGGGTATAAATAGTACCAATAATGAATTTGTTTTACAAAAACTAAAACAAAAACTATACATTCCCAATTAGAAATGTCGTTAAGACATCTCAAAGACTTCCTTATGACAATGTCAGTGTACCTGCTGACTGAAAAATCTCTGACCACACAAAAAACCTCATGACACCTCCTGACTTTTTCAAGTATTTTGTCAAACTTGTCCGACAAAAATTATGACATGTCCTTAAGTTGTCTTTAGTAAAATGTATTCACTTTCTGACTTCTACCTGATGAATCATTACTGACATTGTCTTAAAGACAAAATTTCTAATTGGGGTTTTAACAAAAACATGCAACAAATAAAATGTCTCAAACAGACGCCAAAATTTTTTTTTTTTTTCAAATGAAACGGATCTGATATAAGTGGCATCAATGTACCTAAAAGTTAAAATTATTAAAAATCGGTAATTTTTGACTCCCGTTTAACCCTTTACAACTAAATTAAGACCAATAAGCTCAGACAAGTCGATGTTAGATATTTGTTGTCTTTCGTGGGCATAAATTTCAAAGAAATTACGTATGTTCACTTTGAAGATTTTCCTTGTAAGAAAACAAGAAAACCCTACGATAAAATTCAGTTTTGATAGTGAAATCAAATTCAGGAGGTCGAAATATTAATAAATAATGGGATCAGTTTTTAGGTCCGTGCCATTGTTTGTTTACTGCTAGCAGCATGCTAGCATGCTATGCTGCTTCGTGTGTGTAAGCTTTTGCATATGAACTCGTAGAGAAAATCTTGACTTCAAGCACGTTTTCCTCTGTAACTTTAGAACCATATGAGTGTCCACCCTGAAATTTTGATACAAATGTAGGGAAAGACCTGATTGTTATCATATATTTTTTTGAGAATTTTAAAAATATCGGATTTTGAGATATAGGTCTCTGAACATTAGACCTTGAAATATGACCTTTGACCTTTCGTTACAAGAAAAAATTGTGCATGCCACTTATAAGGTAATCCTTTCAGCTTTCAAATGATACCTATTTGGTAATTGTGGATTTTATAGTTTTAAAGTTATGGGTGACTTTGTATGTGCACCTTATTGAAAATTTGACGTTTTTGCCAATTTTCATGACGCCATATTTCGAAAACCGAAAGGTTTTGGAGCCAGAAAGGTAATGATTTTAGGAACACTATCCATTTGCAATATATTTGTCAAATTTTATTTAAATCGAAGGTGACAAATCCGAATGCTGTGTGGTTTGAGGTGGATTTGCCCTCTAGTATCATAAGCTTTCAGATTTTGGGGGTCTTAATTGGTTCAAGATTTTGAAGTTGAAAAATGTGCTACTGTGTAATACATTTCGGTGTAACACTCAAAACAGTATGCTATACATTTTTTCTTAACTGACAAATATTATAATGGGTGTTTTGTGAGTAATCACATTGTTGAATTCTTCTATTGTATTTTTTGCGCAAATAATGCAAATTTCTGAATACAAAATGTCTGAGCGTTATTTCAGAAAAGGAAATTTATTTGTAACGGCGCACAGTGATTCGTTTCATTGGCAAAAATCAAAAAAAGAAGTATGTCTTCAATGTTGATGATTTTTTGTATTTTTGTAGTTTAATAGTAAACTAAAAAAAATATGTGCTTTTCTGATTTTTAAGAAGTCATATGTTGCCACAAGAGGGCGCTAAAGTATGGAAATTTTACGCTATTGTGTGTAAACAAAAAAATTTAATTTTATAGGTTTACTAAAATAATTATAAAAAATCGAATTTTAAAAAAATCAATGAACTTTTTTTTGCAAAAGTTACTTAAATATATTTGCTACAGTTGTATTTTCAAGTTTTTTGAATTAATCTTAAAATTCATTTTTGTATTGCTCTGAAATCTGTATTTTCTCTACAAAAACCCTAAAAATTGACAAATTTTGATGGTGTCCATAAAAAAAGTTCGTGAGTCAAAAAATTATTTTTTTTGCTTTTTCGATAGTTTGGACTATGGTTTATAAGGCAAAACAATAAAAATAACTAAGTTTTTGTCTGAAGTTGGAAAAAAGTAGGGTTTTGTATGTGTCTTTATACATTTTTTTTAAAAGCTATATTTTTAATGGAAAAAAATATTAGAAAAAAAAATCCAATATTAAGTATCTTTTCTTTGCACATTGATAAATTATATAGTATTCTGTAAAAATATAATAAAAAAATCAGAAAAAAATTATGCAGTACGTGGGCCGTTTTGCTTTAAAAGTTATCTATGACTTTTACTAAAATCCCCAAAATCACCAAATTTTAATGGCCTTCATAAAAAAAGTTCGTGAATAAAATTTTTTTGTTTTTGATTTTTTTTGTAGCTTTAACTATGTTTTATAAGACCAAAAAATAAAAATAACTAAGTTTTTTTTTTTAGTTAAAAAAAAATTTAAAAAAAATCTAAAATTGGATTATTTTTTTTATTATTTATTTTATTTACTGTAAATAAATTTAAAAAATACCTCAACATTTTAGTGTTTTTTTATATAAAGGGATTTATTGTATTGAATACTATAACTTTATAGTAATTATTTCGATAAAATAAGTATACAGTGGGCCGTTTTGCTTTAAAACCAGTATTTGATTTTCGTTGGTATCCCAAATCAAAACCAACATTTTTTTTGAGATACATAAAAAAAGTTCGTACTCAAAAATTATTTTTTATTGATTTTTTTAACATCCTGGACTGTTTTCTATACGATCAAATAATAAAAATAACTAAGTTTTTGAAAAAAACGAAAAAAAAATAAAAAAAAAAAATTTTGAAGTACCCAAAAAAATATTTTTTTTAAAGTTTTTTGTTATTAATGGGGTATATACTTAGAAATAAAGCAAGTATTAAACGAGTTTACTTAAAACTTATTTTTGAATAAATTAATTTTCGTAATGGAATAGGAAATAAGTGTTGCGAATGTTTTGTTTTTGCAGTTATTGTGTATTTTTATATTTTTGACTATGGCCTCTGTTCTGTCTTTCACAACTTTTCAATTCACATGAAAATTTCCGAATCGCATGAAATCAAGTTTAGTGTTTTATTGATCACGTTTTCATTAGAATTTGAAATCGAATAATTAAAATTGAAAAAATTATAAGGAAAAATGTGCATTCGGTTTATTTTCACCAAATTTTATTTATGTGAAATAAAACGAAAAAGAAATTCGGATGTGAAATCTAGAACACCAAAAAAATTCGTAAATTTTCATTTTCACATTTTTTATGTGAATTACTTTTTTTGGAACAGCGGCCTATATTTAAAAAAAAGGATATATTAACAGCTTTTTTGTTACCGCAAGCAACTCAACGAAATTTGGCACACTTATTAACGCCATTTGATCTAATCTATCCCGAGTAAAAATTTTTATATGATGCAATACATAATGATATATAACACAATATATATTTATACGCAATTTAATCCGAATAATGGTGGATGTTTTTGCATTAAAAAAGATCAACTTGTATAAAATATGATTCGATTTCATCCGAGTTTTGACCAGACATTGCCATATTTCATTGGATCCAATTAGATCTAATTGCATAAAAACAGAAAAAATCTGGGTATGTTTTGGTTTGGGTGAGTTACACCACAGGTCAACGATACATTCACCAAAACATATAATTTTCTAAAACAAAAAAAATGTTTGGGTACGCTTCGAACCAGATAGGTGATATACATAACCCTAACAAGGAAATGTTTAGGAACATTTTAAAAAAAAATTTAAAAGGTTCTTATACTTTGCTTAAAAACTTAGAACATTTTTGGTTAATTGGAAACATTTATATATGGAACAGAATAAGCAACATATAATTTTATATTAAATTATACAGAAAAACAAATTTTGTATTGGCCCTAATATTATTTCATATATTTATATCAACCGTATACCTTTTAATCCGAATCATGATTAAATTATATATTACAACATATGACTGCATTTAAAAAAATTAGAAAATACCTCACGGGATGTATAATCATATATGATTTATTATGTTTGTATACAGTTATATATTGATATATATGTTTATTTTTACTCGGGATATTAAAAATTTGATAGTAATTGAAATTGAAATAAATACAAATGTTGAACGTCGATAGTTATCTAAATTTCTAAGACAATAACTAAGTTAAGTAATTTTATATCAAGTTTTGTGGCTAAAACTCCACTTTTAAATTTCAGGATATACGACAGGTACAAATGTCCTTCGACCGATTTGCTCAAAATTTTTATTTTTTTTCTATTAATTAATTTTGTGCTTGCGTTCCAAATTTGAAAAATCGTTGACAACTCTTTCTATTTTATTTTTGTGATTAAACTATATTAACACTTTATTGCAGTTTTTAAAAAGGATATATAAATAACTTTTGTTTTACAGAACCGATTGCAGCGAAATTTGGCACACACATTGTCATCACTTATTCAAATATTTACAAAAAATTTCAAGGGTATCGAGTAATTTTTGAGCGATTTACAATATTTTTAAGAAAAAGGATATATGGCAGCCATACGAGTTCTTGCTTCAATCTAGAAAAAAATTTACACATAAAATACTATATCAAAATTGGTAACATTGACAAAGTTTGGGAATTTTGTGACCATTTTTGTAGTTTTAATCACATATTTAAATTTCAGGATAAATGGGGGGTAGGCGTGTCCTTGCTCCGATTTTTCCAAAAACTGGTTTTTTTCTTGATTAGATAATTTAATGCTTGTGTACTAAATTTCAGAAATCTGCGACCAATATTCTATTTTTGCCCACTCGATATATGGGAACGAATCACTGTGCGGCGTTTTGATGCGTATTAATACTCATTTTAGTAAATTTGTGAAGTGAACACTAAACTTCTTATCGCATCCTGTATGTAAAATTTACTAATACAAGTAAAACAAAATGTGATAATATTAGTGACAGAATGATTCAAGTTAACCTAAAAAGAGTTTCGCTACTGTATATGGGGCATTCCAAGCCAAATCACTCACTTTTAGACCCGACCCCTTACGATTTATTTTATTTTTGAATATGTTTTAGTACTTACTAAATGCAACTTGGACACCAATTTTCAGCCTTTTATTTCAAGATGGTGTTGAGTAATCAATTTTTCAAAATGGCAATTTTCTCAAAAAAATTAAAAAATTGAAATTTTTATTTAATTTTGACCATTGAAAAATATAGATATTTTAAAAAAAGTTGGACAACGTTTTGTTGGTATTTAAATGTAGTTTTAGAAAAAAAATATAAAAAAATTATTCGAAGTAATTATCACTTATTTTTTGACGTTTAAAAATTAAAATCGACTTTTTGAAAAAGTCCGAAACCTTCGATTTTTTTGTAAAAAATTGTAAAAATTGTACTCTAAATTACGCAACTTTTAAGCCAAAATTCGAGATGTGATCACAATTCTTTCTATTTTTTTTTTAAATTTTTAAAATTGCACCTTTTATTTTTTGGCTCTGATTTATTTTATATGGTGCTCCAAAAAAAATAAATTGGTAGATATTGACCCTAACTTACCCTAGATATATTCATTTCGAGGTAAAAATACGTCTCACAAAAATTTAGAACCATCGGAAATGGGTAAGGCGTTTAGCATGGTCCTTAAAGTTTAAAAAACGGATTACAAGGAAAAATATGAATTTTTTTCTGTTTTCGCAATATTTTTGGTATTTTAAGTTAAGTTTTATTTCAAGCACTTACGGAATTGTGATGTAGAGTAAAATACCTTTCTAATAAGGTACTAAAAACTTAAATCGGTTGAAAATCAGCCAAGTTATTACAACTTCCCCAGGCATCTAGCGTGTGTCATACCGCTTGATTAAAGAATACGAGTCCCTTTTTTTAAATTTATTGAAATTTTCTACTGTAATAACATTTTTTTCATTATTCATGTTTCAGTGTAATATTTTTTTGGTTTTTCAAATTCAAAAACAACAAAAAAATTTTTTTTTTTTAAATAGAGATTTCAAAAGGGTGTTGAAAATGCAGGCATTTTTAGCATTAATTTAAAACATGTTAGCAAAACACAATATGGAAAATACTTGTCATCTTATTACATTTGAACTTGAAGAATAAAAAAATGTTATTACAGTAGAAAATTTCAATGAATTTCAAAAATCGGATTGTATTGCTAAATCAAGTTGTCTGCCACACGTTAGATGCCTGGGGAAGTTGTAATAACTTGGCTGATTTTCAACCGATTTTAGTTTTTAGTATCTTATTAGAAAGGTATTTTACTCTACATCATAATTCTGTAATTGCTTGAATTTAAACTTAACTTAAAATACCAAAAATATTGAGAAAACAGAAAAAAATTCATATTTTTCCTTGTAATTCGTTTTCTAAACTTCAAGGCCCATGAGGAACGCCTTACTCATTTCCGATCGCTCTAAATTTTTGTGAGACGTATTTCTACCTCGAAATTAATATATCTAGGGTAAGTTGGGGTCAATATCTACCAATTTATTTTTTTTGGAGCACCATATAAAATAAATCAGAGCCAAAAAATAAAAGGTGCAATTTTTAAAATTAAAAAAAAAAATAGAAAGAATTGTGATCACATCTCGAGTTATGGCTTAAAAGTTGCGTAATTTAGAGTAGAATTTTTATAGTTTTTTACAAAAAAATCGAAGGTTTCGGACTTTTTCAAAAAGTCGATTTTAATTTTTAAACGTCAAAAAATAAGTGATAATTACTTCGAATAATTTTTTCATATTTTTTTTCTAAAACTACATTTAAATACCAACAAAACGTTATCCAACTTTTTTTAAAATATCTATATTTTTTAATGGTCAAAATTAATTGAAAATTTCAATTTCTTAATTTTTTTGAGAAAATCGCCATTTTGAAAAATTGATTACTCAACACCATCTTGAAATAAAAGGCTGAAAATTGGTGTCCAAGTTGCATTTAGTAAGTACTAAAACATATCCAAAAATAAAATAAATCGAAAGGGGTCGGGTCTAAAAGTGAGTGATTTGGCTTGGAATGCCCCATATACTGTGACGATACATTACAGAAACAAAATTTAAAAAAAAAATTTTAGCGGAATTTATTTTTTTTCTCGGAAAATTTTTTTTCGCAAAAAAACACAATGCATTTTTTTAATAAATATTTGAAAACTATCCCAAAAGCATAACAATTGAATTTTTGTAGTTCTTTAGCTTTAAATTTTAAAATCGCGAATATCGCTAATAAGAGAGTTAAGTTCTTATTAGCTTTATCAGCAAGGTGGCTAATTTTTGCGACTAGCACAGTGTCATTAAAAATATAGTTTTTTAGACCAAAACAAACCGTAACTTGCCCGGCAATCGACGAAATTCGAAAAAAGTAATGATTCGTGCCACCCTAATGTGCAAAAATCAAAAAAAAAATCTTTTTTTTCCTACAATTTCCTTCCTTTAACCCCCCAAGATATCCCCTAAAAATCAGGTAAATCTAAGATTTTTGTCCTCTATAAAATTTGTGCATTGCAGAAGAATCGGAGGTGTAAGCC
Organism: Pegoplata infirma; assembly: GCA_963921195.1. Taxonomy (NCBI): domain Eukaryota; kingdom Metazoa; phylum Arthropoda; class Insecta; order Diptera; family Anthomyiidae; genus Pegoplata; species Pegoplata infirma. Next base: position 171,183,723 of record OY992538.1, on the reverse strand, counting down.
ATGGGGTACATTTCTTGTTAGTGGAGGATATAAAAAATTTCCCGAGATGTTTGAAATTTTAAACTTGTTTGCATTTTATTAAGGGAGTTACCTATTTTTTCCATACGAGCACAGATTTAGTCACGTTATATACGGAAATTTTTTGTCATGCGCACATCTCTAACAAATGTTAAGAAACAAACCACTTAAGTGCATAAAAGTCAAAAAATTGTAAATTTCAATGTTATTCAAAGTACAGAAAGTAACTTGTTAATTACTCAAAGTGCCTTCAAAATTTCAAACATTATAAACATTGTTTCTAAAATGCTTAAAGCACCGGATGCATTACATCCTCAAAAAGGAGTTAAACAATATTTTTGGGTCCAAAAGCGCTCTTTTTCAGGCCTAGGAGTCGACCCCACTTCATTCGAAAGAACAATTACAAATAAATATTTTGCGTATGTACAAATATTTATATTATTTTGTATTTGGTTTCCCATAATGGGCTATGCAAAAACTTATATAAGTACCAGTTTGGAGATGACTACGGAGGCCTTGTCACCGCTTTGGCAAACAGTGTTATCGGTATTGAAATTTTTATGTTTTTTGTATAATAAAAAACTTATCGTAAACTTGGTACGCACCCTTTGGATGCGAAATTTGGAAGGTAATATACACAAAAAAAAAACGAATTGTTATACTGATTAATTTTTTCACCGAAAGTGCTCCTATACGGAAATTTGTAATATCAACAAACGTTTGTAAATTTTGTTGTTGAAAAAAGAATTTTGTTTTTTTTCAACAAAGAAATTTACCAACCACAAACATTTTTTATTGGCACAATAAAAGAATTTTGAAATAAAATTACTTGACTGAGTTTGTTGAACACAAAATCGAAGTTTTGTATTATGGACTAACAGGCGGCCGTTTTTACAAAATTTTAGTTTGATATTATGTTTGGCTGTTTTAAGGCGTGATTAGACGAGAGAGAATTCCCCTAGATTTAAAGTAAAAAACAACTCTGTAGTAACTTTTAAAATTGCAATGTCAAATAAAATTTTATTATATACTTTTTATTTACTTTAATTCGGTTTCCAATCTACAAATTATTGACTAAATGTGATAAAACAAATAATAATATTATGCAAATGGTAAGCAAAAACAAGTATTAAAGAAATGAGATTTGACACAAAGTCAAAAGTACATAACCACAGAGTTGTGTTTTACTTTAAATCTAGGGGTTTTCTCTCCCGTCTAAACGCGCCTTTACAATTGATGTTTGTTGATTTAAATTTGACGATTTTATTTTCTGTGTACATTAGAGGTGTCCTTAAAAACGAAAATCACCTTTTTATACCTGGTAGGGTCCTATATTGTTCTTTAGTATCTAAAAATTAGTGAGCCAAAATTTGGGGACTATCGGCTAAAAATAACTCGTGCCGAAAATGGATTGAAGTTTTGGGACATTCTTATATGAACAAAAACGCTTTTTTTCTAGTTTTTGAAAAAAAAATAGTGGTATTTGATATATTTTGTTAAATTTTTTGTGAAATACAATGAAAATGGTATTAAATTACCTTTCTAAAACGACTAATAGAACTAAAATCGGATAAAAAATAAGCATTTTACGCATACATGCCCCAGACCATTGTATGGTTTTCAAAGCCAGAATTTCAAAATTTTCAAAATTTTTAGGCAAAAAAATAATAAAAGTTTAATTTTACTTTATGATCAAATTGAAAACATGTTTAAGATTAACAATAGCAGATATGGTAGTCAAGTATTTTTTTTATTTGGCGCGGGTACGGATAAAATTTCCGCGGATTCCAAATAAAATGCGTTTTGCTACAATAATTTAGCAAATGTTGGAACATTTGTGCTCTATTGTACGGATCGAAGTGTTAAACGCAAATTCTGGAACTTTTGAGAAATCGGATATATGCAGATTTTTTGTATTATAGAAATGTATAATGTCCCAAATTTGTCATTTCACCTCGACGAAAAGGGGTTAAAGATGACCGACTTCTCCAAAAATTAGTAGAATTTATGTTTTACACTTCGTATCGTACTATACAGAATTTTTTTTTTCATATTTGCTAAATTATTATAGAAAAACACATTTTCTTTGGAATCCGCGGAAATTATATCACTACCCATGCCAAATGAAAAAAAAGATAGACTACCATATCTTTTAGTTTTTATCTATAATATGTACTTAATGAGAAAATAAAGTGCAATTTAAATTTTTTAATTTTTTTGACTAAAAATTTTGAAAATTTTCAAATTCTGGCTTTAAAAATCGTGAAATGGTCTGGGGCATGTATGCGTAAAATGCTTATTTTTTATCCGATTTGAATTTCTTTAAGCTTTTTGGAAAGGTAATGAATTACCATTTTCATATTATTTAACAAAAAATGTACAAAAAATATCATATACCAACATTTTTTCAAAAACAAGAAAAAAGGGTTTTTTCATTACATAAGAGTGTCCAAAAACTTCAATCCATTTTCGGCACGAGTTATTTTTATCCGATTGTACCCAAATTTTAGCTAACTAATTTTTAAATACTACACTACAATTTAGGACCCTACCAGTTATTAAAAAGTGATTTTGAAAAATTACCTTATTGTTAGTCGTAAGGACACCTTTTGTGAGTTAATTTTGAAAATTTGACCTGTGGGTATCATAATCTGAAAACGCGGATTTTGAGCTGATTTTTCTGCAGACCAAAAACGACTGAATATATCGCAAATCTAATGATTTCACCAGTCGATTCTACAGCAAAAAATAATGCAATGGTCGTTTTTTGAACTATTAAAAAAAGTTTCAAAAACAGAGAGCGGAAATATAAGATTTTTTCTTTTTTTTTTAATTAATTTTGTAAATATGCACTAATCGTGCATTTTCAGCTTAACAAATTCGTACCAAAATTTCCGTTCTATCGCAACCCGTTTAAAAATACCCAAAAACACGTTTTTTGGCAACTTTGACTTCGATTTTCGCGAAAACATGGCGTGATAGAAAAATTTGACAACCATATTAAGAATCAGCATCGAATTGTTAATCGAAAACGAGTGGTACGACCCCAGAACATCATCCAAAAATATTAAAAAATGCTCTCAATAATGCACAAAAATGCGTTTTTTGTGAACTTTGACCTCAATTTTCTCAAAAACCTGAAGTTATAGAAAACTTTGGAAACCAGATTTGGATTCCAATTTTTTTTTTATTTGGCGCGGGTACGGATAAAATTTCCGCGGATTCCAAATAAAATGCGTTTTTCTACAATAATTTAGCAAATGTTCTATTGTACGGATCGAAGTGTTAAACGCAAATTCTGGAACTATTGAGAAATCGGATATATGCAGATTTTTTGTATTATAGAAATGTATAATGTCCCAAATTTGTCATTTCACCTCGACGAAAAGGGGTTAAAGATGACCGACTTCTCCAAAAATTAACAGAATTTATGTTTTACACTTCGTATCGTACTATACAGAATTTTTTTTTCATATTTGCTAAATTATTATAGAAAAACACATTTTCTTTGGAATCCGCGGAAATTATATCACTACCCATGCCAAATGAAAAAAAAGCTAGACTACCATATCTTTTAGTTTTTATCTATAATATGTACTTAATGAGATAATAAAGTGCAATTTAAATTTTTTAATTTTTTTGACTAAAAATTTTGAAAATTTTCAAATTCTGGCTTTAAAAATCGTGCAATGGTCTGGGGCATGTATGCGTAAAATGCTTATTTTTTATCCGATTTGAATTTCTTTAAGCTTTTTGGAAAGGTAATGAATTACCATTTTCATATTATTTAACAAAAAAATGTACAAAAAATATCATATATAGGGTGACCATTTTTTTCCGAACTCAAATCAGTACGCTCAAGGTTTTTTTTTTTTTTTTTCGGGAAATAAATCTCTGAAAACTCTTTTCTATGACAAAACACTGATAATTATTTAAAAACTCAAAAAATGTTGGTTAAACAAACAAACTTCAAATAGTATTTCAAACAAAACAACTGTTTGAAAACAACTCCCAAAAACTGTTGTCGTCATTTTTCAGACATTTTAGCTGACCTTAAACAACTTCATTTGAATGTTTTGATCGTTTCAGTACAGAAATTATAACAAAATACCACAGGATTTGAGAATAAAAAAAATCGCTAAGATTTTGAGGACTGAGAAAACTTCCCAGATAATAAGCGGCTGATGTTCCGAGTGCTTTTTCCAATAAATTCTAAATAAATGTACTCATTGAACATCTCAGAAACATTTGTATTCATCCAATTTTAATTTATTCCCAAAAATATAGAAAATTCATCTCCCGTGAACTTTTTGTTATTGAAAACCTCAAAGATTCTGTGCACCTTCTCATACAAAGTTATGAAGATCAAAATATCTGCATGCTCAAATACATTTTTGCGTTAAGGTCCTCTTCATTCACGAACTCTAAGCTCCTTAGAATTAATTAATTACAAATTATCTCATTGTCAGACTAAAGTAATAAAAAACTTCTCTGGCGACTTATTATGGAAATTCAAGTTTTCGTACGAAATTTTCGAATAAAATTATTTTATATGTTGAAATGTTCAAAAATCAGTACTATCAGTACATACTTCAAAAAAATCAGTACAAATCAGTACAACGTTTTTTAATCAGTACACGTGATCAAAAATCAGTACATGTACTGATCAAATCAGTACGAATGGTCAGCCTAATCATATACCAATATTTTTTGAAAAACAAGAAAAAAGGGTTTTTTCATTACATAAGAGTGTCCAAAAACTTCAATCCATTTTCGGCACGAGTTATTTTTATCCGATTGTACCCAAATTTTAGCTAACTAATTTTTAAATACTACACTACAATTTAGGACCCTACCATTTATTAAAAAGTGATTTTGAAAAATTACCTTAGTCGTAAGGACACCTTTTGTGTACATACTAGAGTTAATTTTGAAAATTTGACTTGTGGATATCATAATTTGAAAACGCGGATTTTGAGCTGATTTTTCTGCAGACCAAAAACGACTGAATATATCGCAAATCTAATGATTTCACCAGTCGATTCTACAGCAAAAAATAATACAATGGTCGTTTTTTGAACTATTAAAAAAAATTTCAAAAACCCACAACAGAGAGCGGAAATATAAGATTTTTTTATACCCTCCACTTAGTGATAGAGGGTATATATAAGTTTGTCATTCCGTTTGTAACTCATCGAAATATCGATCTGGGACCCCATAAAGTATATATCATGAAATCTTTTTTAAATTTCAACTCAGTGAAACTGAAATAAATGTTTAAAAAAACCGACAGTTTTTGGAATTTAGAAAAACTGTAAATGCAGTTGTGTAAACAAGACCTTGAACCATCACTGAGCAATGTTTAAGGATTACCCCACTTTATCCGTAAAAGTTACAGAGGGTTAAAGTTGAAAAATCGATAAAAATGGCTTGAAATAATCCATAGTTTTTACATTATTTCGCTTTTTTTTTTAAGTTCTCCTTATCTTTCAATCTTTTCCGGCATAACACAAAGTCAGTACATATAAAAGATTATTTTAATGTTGGTTTGATAGATGCTTCATCGCTTGGTAAGAAGTTATAAGACGGTTAAATTTTGAAACCTAAAATTAAGAGTTTTTAAATTTTCGAGGTTTTTTGATCAGGGATTTCGGCCCCCTCTATAAAATGAAAAAAGTTGAACTAGAGTTGGTATCTGTTGTAATTCTTAACATTTTGGAATTGATCCCGTTAATGTGCCACGAATAGTTAAGGAGTTTCAGCAGATCAAAGTTCGCAAGAAAAAACGTAATTTTTTTAAAATACCAGTTTTTCGCGAGGCACATTCGCGGTTTCATTCGAAATTTGGTGGCCTCTTGCGTAAACCGAGTTTTTTGTGAGTTTACATAAAAAAATCACTGGCGGGTTTATAAAAAATAAATTGCAAAAATTGTATGGCATTTTTGAAAATTGTGCGAAATTTGCAAATCTGTTTCCTATTTTTTTTAGTAGCAATTAATGCATCATGTTCATTTTAATACACCAAAAGACGTGCCTTAACGAGTAGAACTGATTTGCTTTTTGACTTTTTACTTTAAGCCATTATGAGCGGAAAGCGCGATGATTTTATCTAAACCTGTTTTGATCTGGCACATCCAAGGCTTTACACGAAGTCGGATGAAATTTTTTTTAAATGAAAGCCCACTTGATGTGTCATCATAAAATCACAGGCGGGTTAAAAAATTTTGATGATTATAGATTTTTTGGACCATATTAAATTTTCTTGTTATAAAAAAGCATCACCGATTTTTTTTTAACTACTGGTACAATGATACGATTTTCCGTGATTTTCTTCAGTAATACCAACGCGTATTGCCTAAATATGTTATAAAAAATTGTGAAACTTTTCTTTTACCGCGAATTAATCGCGATTTTAGGTACTTAGATATTTTTTTTTTAAATCGTTTGGTCATTAAAGGGTTAAATTTATATCATATATTTTAGAAGAAATGATATATCCTGGCATGTTTTAATAACGCATGCAACAAATGCGTAGAAAATAAAATCTTTAAAATATTTTTAAGATTTTTAAAACCGCTAAATCCTAAAACCGCCATAACTTTTGACCCCCTTGCGCGATTTAATTGACGCGAACGAATTTCTTATTCTTAAATAGCATCTAATATTTATGCCAACTTTCATCGATGTGCCATCAAAACAAAAATCACATCTTTTTTAACTCAAAATTTAAGTCTAAAACGGAACTCCTCATATATTCATGATGCCCGATCGATTTTAAGACATTCTAGCGATGTCCGTCTGTCTGTCTGTCTGTGGAAAATTCTGTCGCGGACAAAATATTGCACAGAGATGACTGAAACTTAACATGTTTATTGGAAGTTCTCCCGAGAAGTTTGGTATTGCATTTGAGCGATATCGGTTCAGCGGTTCAAAAGTTATGAACGAAAATGTAAGCACACCTCAAAAATTTCAGTACATTCAACATAACCTAAAAATACAAAATGCTTTAATTCGGCTTCTGGTTGACATATGTGAACATAATTGAACACCAAATGCTATTTAAACAGGTACGAACATATTTTTTTGACAAAAAAAGAAAAAATCGCGGATTTTTTTTACCAACATTTTTTTTCGCGGAATTTTTTTTTAAAAATTTTATTTTTTTTTTTAAGTAATTTCCTTTTAAATAAAGTTTTTTGCAATAATCTTTTTGAAATTGTGGAGGGTATCACTACATTCGGCAAGGCCGAATTTAGCTTTTTTACTTGTTTAAATTAATTTTGTAAATATGCACTAATCGTGCATTTTCAGCTTAACAAAATCGTACCAAAATTTCCGTTCTATCACAACTAGTGTTTGGGAATTCCCGGACTTTTCAATTTCCCGGGAAACGGGAAAAAAATAATTTATTTCCCGGGATTCCCGGGAATCCCGGGAAATATTCATTATTAATATAAATCATAAAAAACATTAATATTTGACCAACTTTTTATTAAAAACAGTTTTATTAGAGACTAGCTGGCCCGGTCCGCGTTGCTGGCCCAAATATATGATCAGTGTTATGTTTCGTATCGCTTCAAATATATAGCCCTGCAAAAAAGGGTAATGAATTTCTTGGCTTAGAAAAAATTGTAGGCGTGGTTTTAAAGACCCGATTAGGCAGATAATCATCTTCAAATTATATTTTAGGAACTAAAAAAAAAAATAGCCATGTCTCCGACTTTGCGTACTGTACAAATTCAAAACTTCTTTAGTATCATTACGAACAACACAAAAATAAATTACGCATATTCCTTATCTTATCGTCTTGAGTTCAAACAAACCTTTATAGTTTTCCCGAATTTTTCATTTTTTCGGAACACTTCTCATTTAAATTTCCTTAAATTAAAACTATAATCAACATAAAAAAATCAGTCCGGTCATTAGTAGTCGACATATTTAGACAAAAGTGGGCGTTAAATTTGTGTGGTAAGTTAAAATTGTACATATGGTAAAAATCCCAAAGGATTTAAAATCATTTTTACCAAGTTTAAGCGGAATATATTAAGAAATATTTTTTTTAATAGATCGAATTAGGATAAAAACGAATTTTAGATATATCCAAAAAAAGTGGCCGAGGACAATTTTTCTTTCCAAACAATTATATGGAACATTACAAACATTTAAAACAATTAGCCACATCGTCCCAGGCGTTCTCAAGTGCTGCAAATCTTAAGGATGTTGAAAAATGTGGGCTTTTAAGTGGGGGAGGCGAAGGCCAATAATTATTTCAAAATCCTTACTTGGACTATAATGATCATTAAAGAAAAAATTTAACAAATAAGGCCAGTCTTTCTTCGATGTGGGAGTGGACAATTTATCTTTCCGTAAAAACCTTAGTTGTACTATCACGAACGTCAACAAATACTACTAATAGCCAAATCGGCCCTGTCGTTCTACTATTTTAGATATATCGAAATAAAAGTGGCGTGAACAAATTTTATTTCCGTTTTAACCTAAATTGGACTATGACGAAAATTTAAAAAAAAGTTAAGTCCAGCCGTTCTCCGATTTCAGATATATCGAAAAAAGGAGGCGAAAAAGTGGGCGTGATAAATTTTTTTTTCCGAAAAAACCAAAGAAAAACATTAAAAAAAAATAAGACGAACTTAAAGAAAAATATTATCAATCGGTCAGTTCTCAAGTGATGCGATTACCAACGAACTTCATATGATTTTTATTTATATTTTATTATTCTATATTTTATTTTTCTATGGAGTAAATTTTATATATATCGAAAAAAGGAGAGGGTGGACAACTTATCTTACCGTAAAACCTTATTTGAATTTAACTAACTCGGCCCATCCATTCAAAAGTGGGCACAGAAGTGTAAAATTGTTCTTTCCGAAAAACCTTTGCTGGACTATGACGAACATTAAAAACAAAATTAGATAAATTGATCCACCCATTCCATGATATATATCGATAAAAGTGAGAGGTGTGCACAATTTATCTTTCCTTAAAAATCTTTTGCGGTCTATAACCAAATCGGTCTAGCCGTCTTAGTTCTTTCGATACATAGCAAAAAGTTGGCGTGTGAAATTCTACTACCCATAAAAACCTTAGTTGAATTATGACGAACATTTTCAACAAAAATTAGCCAAAGTGGGTTAGGTAAATTTTTTTTTCGTAAAAACCAAAGTTGGAATATGATGAAAATGCATTTAAAAAAAAATTGTCAAATTGGTCCAGACATTCTCAGATTTTTAATAAATTGAAAAAGTGGGCGTAAAAGTGGGCATGGTCGATTTTCCTTTCAGTACAAACTTAAATTGGATTATTACGAACATTTAAATAAAAAAATTACCCAAATCGGTGCAGCCGTTTTCCGATTTTAGATAAATCGAATAAAGTGGGCGTAAAAGTGGGCGTGGTCAATTTTTCTTTACGTAAAAACCTAAGTTGGGATATGACGAACATTTCAAAAAAAAAATTGTCCAAATCGGTCCAGCCGTTCTCAACTGATGCTGTTACCAACGAACGACAATTGATTTTTATTTATATAGATAAGCAATTAATTAAAACATAAAAAATAAAAGTTAAAAATCCTAAAATACAATAAAACAAAGCAAAAAAATACTGCAACTTTTTTCCCCACAAAAAATCGCAAAAAATAGCTAAAAATCGCAAAAAATTTAAAACTGCGTTATTCAAGCAATGACTAATATAGTTGGCAGCACTTTTGATATTTGTTCTTGAAATGTCAATTCAAGGTTCAAAATTTCTATATTTTTTTGACCGTCTTAGGAAAATTATCATTACCCTACGTATATTTTTTTTACTTTTTAAGTTTTTTCATGATATTGTCATACTTTTTCATATGAATATATATTTGCACTGTTCCCAGCAAAACTTTGGTAATGGGTAGTGATTATATAACACATTACCAGGTAATGTATATACCTTATTTGTAGCATTACTTTAGGATGTCTTACCAAACATTTGTTCCACAACGTATTATTTTAAAGTGAAAAATAAGGCATTACTAATAATTTGCTACGTAATACATGATTATTGGAAAAATGTATTTCATATTTATTATTTCTAAACATTAAATCATGGATGACTTATATTTGGTTACATTATGTATTATTTGAAAGTTTGAAATAATGCATTATTTATAATTGGATGCATAATGCATTACAATTACATAAAAAATAATTATTTTATAAAAAAATGCATAAGTTTAAACTAGAGATGGGCTCACGACAGGAAATTTCTAACGACACACACTCACGAGCATATTTTATCTACTTACACTCAATTACTATCACGTGAGTAAATTTAATACCAAATTACTTTTTCACTACTCGTAACACCTTATATATTATCTTCTGGTATGCTATATTATTTCATTTCTCGTAACCTATAAAATATCATATATTTTACACCTTACTCGTATTCTTCGTTATAAATTTATGACTTATTTTATACCTTACTGGTATTCTATGTGATAATGTGGATGCATTACTTTGAGTCTCATCGCCTGTCAAAATCATCAATGCTGCAATGTATAAAATAAGAGATCATATACCTTATTTTATACCTTATTTGGTAATCTAAGTTTTGCTGGGTTCTTCCAAATAGAAAAAACACAAAAAATAGCAAATTTAATTTTACCTGTATGTAAAAAAAATATTAAAAATTAAATTAAAATAAACGTTTTTATGTAAAATGGTTTATTTTATAAAATTCCCGGATTTCCCGGGAAAAATTAAAAAAATTCCCGGGAATTCCCGTCAGTCTTTTCCCGGGAATTCCCGGGAAATCCGACCCGGGAATTCCCGGACCCCAAACACTAATCACAACCCGTTTAAAAATACACAAAAACACGTTTTTTGACAACTTTGACTTCGATTTTCTCGAAAACATGGCGAATTGTTAACCGAAAGCGAGTGGTACGACCCCAGAACGTCATCCAAAAATATTAAAAAATGCTCTCAATAATGCACAAAATGCGTTTTTTGTGAACTTTGACCTCAATTTTCTCAAAAACCTGAAGTTATAGAAAACTTTGGAAACCAGATTTGGAATCAGCATTGAGAGGGTAATCGAAAACGAGTGTCCAGACCGCAGTGTTTTGTAATTTTGTCATTTAAAAAAAAATTAAGCCTTTTAACTTTTTAATAGGTTGTGATAGAAAGGTGATTTTTATACCAATTTTCTGAGCAAAAACTGCCTTTTTTTCATTGTGCACGACTAAAAAAATAATTAAAATTGTTTAAAAAAATTTACCTCTGTGGGTTTTTGAAACTTTTTTTAAGAGTTCAAAAAACTGCCACTGTATTAATTTTTGCTGTAGAATCGACTGGTGAAATCAAATTTGCAATATATTTAGCCGTTTTTTCTCTGCAGAAAAATCAGCTCAAAATCCGCGTTTTCGTATGCGTTGAACCACCTCAAGGAGCAAATATTTTTCCAAAAAAAAAAAACAGGCATTCTTTTTAGCTTATATTGGAATTTTTTGCGACTTTTTCAATAAAAATTTGTTTTTGAAAATTTATTTTTTTTTTTTGGAAAAAATTTCTAAGATTCTTAAGCAGAATCTAACAGCCAGCACTGTTAGATGCACAACTAAGCAAGATAGAGCAAAACGGATCAAAATTTCGGATCAAAATCAATGGCGACCCTAGAGGGAAAGTTGATATCTTTGAATCAAAGAATTCGAATTCCGGGAAATTTTAAAATGCTAATATCTCGGTAACTACCGGCGATACGACAAAAAGTTTCGAAGCAATTTTGTGGCTCTTGAGTCGCAAGACTACCGAACACCCGAATGCAATTCGAGCAATAGTTTTTGAGTTATTTACGTTATTTTTGGACCTAATAGGTTCAACACATTTGAAACGTAAATAACTCAAAAACAAGTAAGAAAATTATAGTCGGTCAAGACCGGCCATATAATACACTACACCAGAGTTTCCTGGAAATATGGTCCCATGGACCGATTAGATCTATATTTTGTCAAATGTTTAATAAGTGTAAAAAACACTCACAAATCAAATTTGAGTGAGTTGACAATAAATCGCTTTAACTGAATATCGGGCTAAATTTTTACATGGGCCTAAGTCCAAAACTGGTCCGATGATAATCAGATTTTATAAGGTTATTAAAGTACGCGTTTAACATACAGAAACAAAATTTTAATTAAATATTTTCTATTTTCTTGAAATTTGAGAGAAATATGTGAAAATCGGGAAAGTGGTTTGTATGGGGCTACAAGAAGAACTGGTCCGATTTCTTTCGGAATGTTGATTTTTTAGAGACAAAACAAGTTTGCTTGCCTAATTTCGAAAAGATACCTATTATAATACGGTTATAAGAGCCATTTGACCCAAAACTAAAGAGGACCTTTGTATGGGGGCTAGGTCTAAATATTGACCGATTTTTTCCAATTTCAATAGGATTCGTCCTTAACCCTTTCACTACCGACTTTTTTTGGCTAGGAATTTATTGACCAAAATTTGTGAAAATGTAGATCTATGTAAATTAAAAAAAAAATGTTGATTTCGTTTGTCTACAGCGCCCCCTAGCGGAGATATTTCCAACCAAACTTAAAGCTTTCACATGCAATAACTCCCGAACGAGTGAACATTTTTCCGAAATTCGAATTTTGTATTTTTTGTACCGAAAAGTTCTACAAAATCCGCTTTTAGGAAAGCTTGTACGATTATTATTCGATTTTTGAGAATTTTTTAACGTTTATTTTGTTTTGCAATTTTTTTACGTTATTTGAAAAATTTCCATTTTGCCAACAAATATTGCGTGTAGAGCCCACCGGATTGCAAATTTATTTTTCCGAACACATCTATCGTAAAGATAACCCTTCAATGATCAATCTTGTCCAAACAAAACACAAAAATGTTGGTCGGTTTATTTTTAATGATTTTTTAAAGATGTGTACACTGTAGTGTACAAGTGGAGTGAAAGGGTTAAAGAGGCTTAAGTTTCAAATTGCAAGTCAATTGATTAAAAATTGCGACCTGTATCGTGTTTACATGGATAGACAGACGGACGGACATTGCTAAATCGGCTCAAAAAGTGATTCTGAGTCGATCGGTATACTTAAATGTGGGTCTAGGACCAATATTTCGTGTAGTTACAAACATCAGCACAAACTCATTATACCCTGTACCACAGTGTGGTGTAGGGTATAACTATTGCTCGTATTGCTTTTCCTAAAGCTATAAAATTGCTTTGCAATTCGACTTGAAGTTGACGACGCACCGTTCTTTTCTAAGAACATATTAACCCTCTATCTTCTATTTTTTTGGGGTCATTTTAGTTCCTTTTTTAAATATACTCATTTTTAAGGATTAAAATGTTCCATAAAATTTTTTTGTATTAAATTTCTTTAGAGGTTGTCAAAAGCCAAAGATTCGTGCGATATAAGCAAAATGTGTAAAAATGTAAAATTTTAAAGCGTGAAATATTCGAAAAAAAAAAATATATAAAATCTACATCTGAGCTAAATATTGTTTATACATGTCTTCAATGAAATTTAACGGCGGTCATTGTAGTCCCTCTTTCAAGCATTCTTATAAAAAACCCATAAAACCTTCATTTCAAGGGTTAAAATACTCTACAAATATTTTTAGCATCCAATTTTTACTAGAGATATTTTAAAAGCTATCGATTTGTAACTACAACTCTATTAAAGTTTAATGCTAAAAATTATTTTGCAACATTTTAACCCTTAAAACGCACGTTTTATTACTATTTGAAAAAGGACGAAAATTACCCCATAAAATAGAAGATAGTGGGTTAATACATTCTAAGAAAAGAACCGTGACCAAATTTCACTGAAAATTAAAAACTTCAGTCGGCCATTTTTAAACATTTTTTTATTTTTTTTCTTAATTTAATGGAAAAAGAATTGCACGAAAAAAATTAATTTTTTTTTTTTTTTGATAGAAGTATAGCATATACTGCATTTTTGTCAAAAATTCCAATTTATTTGCCCAAAAATTGTGTGTTACCAAATTTGTTTGACAAATTTTTGAGCGAATTTTCATTTCCTTTTTTGGACGATTTTCCATACAGCCGATTGGCACTTATGTTAGCCTAATTTAATATTTTTTTCTTTACAGCTAAAGGCGCTGAACTGGAAATTGTTGCTGATGAAAATCGTAAAAGCAACATATTCGCAATATTTTTCTATTTTGGAGTTATTGCAACGTGTACAATGTGTGCAGTTGCACCATTTCTAATTGCAGGTTTTGAATATTATCAAGGTGGAGGATTTATGGATAATTTGGATCCACCATTTAAAGGAACGTAAGTTTAGAAAATTTTCTCTACAGAAATCCATATTAAGGTCAAGCATGTTTTAATAAATACACTAAAAAAATTATATCTTTAATTGTTTGTAGTTTGTTAAAAAACTTTTACGTTTAGTTGTTTTTTAAAGAAAAAACCTTTGCTTAATGTTCAGTTTTTACACGGGTGGTCCGAGACAGTTTTAACCTAAAAGTGCGAATACCATATTTTTTTTTTTTTGAATATGTATTTGGGATCTCTAATTTAGGAACAAAAACCAAAATCTTCGATCGAACTCTTTTTGCAAAAATCGCGGTTGAGTTGGAAAAAAAAAATATTCGAATTTTCTCAAAAACTATGAGAGATATCAAAAAATATTCCTGGGAAAAAATGCATTTGCATAAGTATTTAAAAATTTACATTGCAGTATTAAAAAAAAAAAAAAAAATTATTTTGAATGTATTTTGTGTGGTACAAAATCGGGCACATTTTTAAACGCGGTGGATCCACAAAAACACCTATAAAGCGCATTTTTTAAATTTAATTTGCGAATATCTTGAAAACAAAAAGCTATATAAAACTTTGGACTGAGGACTTGGAATCACGAGGTCCATTTTATGTAAAATCATGTCACATTTTCACTCAGAAAATTATGTAAGTTACTACATGTTAGTTGTTTGTATTGTTTACTGTAGTTAGTTGTTTGCAACTACAAAGTCAGTAGTTTTTGTATGAAAAATATTAAACAACAATTTCTGTTAGTAATTTTAAGTCGTTTTTTTGAATAACTAACAAAAAAGTACTGTAATGTAGTAACAGTTATTTAAAGTAGTTAATTTTATTTTTTTTATCTGAAACATTTTTCAAGTTTTTTTTTTCAAAAAATAAAAATAAATTTTCGTTTTTTTTTTATTTTCACAACTTTTTAAAAAACAATTTTTCTTCAATTTTTTTTTCAAATTGAAAAAAAAAATTATATTGATTATTTTATTTTTATTACATTTTAGTTATTTTTACTACAAATGTAAGTAGTTTTTACTACATAAGTCAGTTGTTTTTTGTCAGTTAAAATAACTAATATTGTTAGTTGATTTAACTGAAAAAGTAGTTGACCCCAAAACAACTTACAAAGTAGTTATTTTAACTGACATTTTAGTTGATTTTACTAACATAATTTTTTGAGTGCACTCAGAAAATTATGTAAGTTACAGTAACTTAACTTAGTTACTGCATGTTAGTTGTTTGTATTTTACAGTAGTTAGTTGTTTTCAACTACAAAGTCAGTTGTTTTTGTATGAAAAACTGGTTTTGACTACAAATGTAAGTAGTTTTTACTACATAAGTCAGTTGTTTTTTTTTGTCAGTTAAAATAACTAACATTGTTAGTTGATTTAACTAAAAAAGTAGTTGACCCGAAAACAACTTACAAAGTAGTTATTTTAACTGACATTTTCAGTTGATTTTACTAACATAATTTTTTGAGTGTGAGGCTCACCGTGTCTACCAGAATCAATCGTCGGAACTCCGAAATTTTGGAAAATGTTTGAAATTTGTACAGTGATATTAGGGCTTGATTTACACTTGATTCCATTTAATTTTCAAGTAGTTTATTGGTATGGGTTTTATTAACTTTATTGTATTTACATTTCTCTCTTTCTATAGATATTTTTTTCTTAATGTCAAAACATATTCCGGTTACACTGCTGCCTTCATATGGGATCTTTGTGGCCTCTATACTGTGACCTGCAGTTCGTGCTCCTTTGATACGTTATTCTCCTGGTTTGCCCATAATATCGTGGCACATTTCCGTAAAGTAAATCTACGTTTTAAATTAGCATCGGATACATTTGAAGCCGATGGAAATGAAATTAAGTTTCTAGAAAAAATTAAGACCTGCATTATGTATCATCGTTATGTCATCAATTTATCTGAAATGTTCAATGAAGCTTACAGGATTATAGTATTTTTTGAATTTACTATAAGTTTTATGCAAATTGCCTGTATAGTTTTTCAACTATCCCGCGGTGGAGAATTTGTAACAATTTTATTTAATTTCTTATTTTTGGTGGCAGCATCCACACAATTGTTCTTATATTGTCATAGTGGACAAATGATAATAAATGAGGTAAGTTGATTAATTATACCCTACACCACTCTGTGGTACAGGGTATAATGACTTTCTGCTGATTTTTGTAACTACCTGAAATATTGGTCCTTGACCCACTTTCAAGTGTATTGATCAACTTAGAATAACTTTTTAAGTCATTCTAGTCATGTCAGTCCATCAAAAAAGGGTACGGGTGGTCGGAAACAGTTTTAACCTAAAAGTGCGAATAACATATTTTTATACCCTACACTACTCTGTGGTACAGGGTATAATGAGTTTGTGCTGATGTTTGTAACTACCCGAAATATTGGTCCCAGACCTACCTTCAAGTATACCGATCGAATCAGAATTCCGTTCGTCCGTCTGTCCATCTATCGGTTTAAGCACGGTACAGGTCGCAATCAATCAATTGACTTAAAATTTGAAACTTAAGCATCTTTTGACTCAAGGACAAAACCTATTGAAATTGGAGAAAATCGGTCCATATTAAGGCCTAGCCCCCATACAAACGGTCCCTTTGGATTCGGCTTAAATGAGTTTAATAACTGTATTATAATAGATATCGCTGCACGAATCACCATTCCAAATTTCAAAGGAATCGGGTCGGTCCTTCTGGTAGTCCCCATGCAAACCATCCCCCCGATATTCACATAATTCCACCAAAACTCATAAAAATGGAAATATTTGGTAAAAATTTTATTTTTAAGTGTTAAACGTGTACTTTAGTAACCTTATCAAGTCGGAATATAATTGGACCATTTTTGGATTTAGTCACTCATATAAAAATTTTGACCGATATTCAGTTAAATCGGTCTATTGACAAAAAAATAAACCAATTCCACTAAAATTTGATCTGTGTGTGTTTTCTACACCAAAGAAAGATCTAACAAAAGACGGATACAATCGGTCCATGTTTGGACTTGGGAGCCATTTTCCGGAAATTACTGGTGTAGGGTCTCATATGGTCGGTCTTGACCGACTATAACTTTCTTACTTGTTTTTTTTTTTTTGGATTTTTTTAATGTGCAATGTTGACCTCTTTTTTGGTGTTTGTCTTTGACTCAGATGTAAAGAAAACATAGTTTTATATACCGATATGATATAAAAACAGGTCAAAGCAGGGAAACTTTAACCACCTCTAAAATAAAATTCCAATATGATTTTTCAAAACGCTGACACACGTATATTTTTTTTTGGTCTCCTCTAGCAGAATCAATCGTCGGAACCCCGTGATTTTGGAAAAAGTTTAAAATTGTTGTACAGCGTAATCGCACAGACTAATACAGACTCGACATAAGTGACAGGTGTCAAAAAAGTAGTACGTAACCATTAAAGGTGTCCTAACGACTAAGGTAATTTTTCAAAATCACTTTTTAATACGTGGTAGGGTCCTAAATTGTAGTTTTGTATCTAAAAATGAGTGAGCCAAAATTTGGAGACAATCGGATAAAAATAACTCGTGCCGAAAATGGATTGAAGTTTTGGGACACTCTTATCTGATGAAAAAACGCGTTTTTTCTTGTTTTTGAAAAAATATTGGTATATGATATTTTTTGTACATTTTTTTGTTAAATAATATGAAAATGGTAATTCATTACCTTTCCAAAAAGCTTAAAGAAATTCAAATCGGATGAAAAATAAGCATTTTACGCATACATGCCCCAGACCATTGCATGGTTTTTAAAGCCAAAATTTGAAAATTTTCAAAATTTTTAGGCAAAAAAATAAAAAAAATTAAATTTTACTTTATAATTATATTAAATACATGTTATAGATAAAAACTAACAGATATGGTAGTCTAACTTTTTTTTCATTTGGCGTGGGTAGTGATATAATTTCCGCGGATTCCAAAGAAAATGAGTTTTTCTAAAATAATTTAGCAAATATGGGAAACAATTTTCTGTATTGTATTATACGAAGTGAAATACATAAATTCTGTAAATTTTTTGAGAATTCGAGCATCTTTAACCCCTTTTTGTCGAGGTGAAATGACAAATTTGAGACGTTATACATTTCTATAATACAAAATATCTGCATATATCCGATTTCTCAAAAGTTACAGAATTTACGTTTTACACTTCGATCCGCACAATAGAGCACAAATTTTCAAAAATTTGCTTAATTATTTTAGAAAAACGCATTTTATTTGGAATCCGCGGAAATTATATCACTACCCGCGCCAAATAAAAAAAAAGCTTGACTACCATATCTGCTATTTTTAATCTTAAACATGTTTTCAATTTGATCATAAAGTTAAATTAAATTTTTACTATTTTTTTGCCTAAAAATTTTGAAAATTTTGAAATTCTGCCTCTAAAAACCAAACAATGGTCTGGGGCATGTATGCGTAAAATGCTTATTTTTCATCCGATTTTAATTTTATTAGTTGTTTTGAAAAGGTAATTTAGTACCATTTTCATATTATTTTACAAAAAATTTAACAAAAAATATCAAATACCAATGTTTTTCCAAAAACTAGAAAAAACGAGTTTTTCGTTCTTATAAGAATGTCCCAAAACTTCAATCCATTTTCGGCACGAGTTATTTTTAGCCGATTGTCCCCAAATTTTGGCTCACTCATTTTTAGATACTAAAGTACAATATAGGACCCTACCAGGTATAAAAAGGTGATTTTCGTTTTTAAGGACACCTCTAGTAACCATATGGTTACGGACTAAGAAAAATAGATGCCAGATCGGTTTTTATTGTTTCACTCACTCTTAAGTCGTAGAAAGTGTTTCTAAAAACCGCTCTGTTTCTCCTAAAATCGCGTAGTTTCCCTCATTTTTTGTTATAAAACTCTACCACAGACTCGACATAAGTGACAGGTGTCAAAAAAGTAGTCTTGAACCATATGGTTAATGTTTTCAAATTATTCTACGAATTAGGTTAGAAAGAGAAAGCTAATATACCGCGCCATAAGAAAAATAGATGCCAGATCGGTTGTTATTGTTTCACTCACTCCTTAGTCGTTGTTTCACTCACTCTGTTTTCTCAGAAAATCGCTTAGTCCTTCCCCATTTTTTCTTATAAAACTCGAGTCTTATAAACGTCGAGTCTGTATAATAGGGCGGGTCGATTTGTATGGAACGAAAAAAACTGAAAAATCGTATAGCAAAAACAAAATCTACAAGAAATTCTAAGAAACTTTTCCAAAGAAACCATTGGTCTAAAATGAAACCCTATACCGCGCCTAACGACATGAAAATCCGTCCGTCCGTCTGTCTTTATGTCTGTGTGAAACACGCTAACTTTCAAATATTAGCAGAATAATATAAAATATAAACGGCAAGCTGCTGAAGCGTGACGTATATATTTGTTATACTTCCGGTCAGATTAATACTAAATTTCAGCGAAATCTGTCCAGTGGTTCATAAGTTATTAGCAAAATGGGGAATTTCATATGGGTTTTAACCCGAACTCCGTGTTAAAAAAAAAAACGCTAAACACGCTTTGAAAAGGAATGGTAAGCCAAGAAAAATATTTTAGAAACTGTTTTTGTCACTCAAAAAAACTAAAAAAAAAATATTACACTCAAAAAAATTTACACTTGTATTTTTTTTTTACAAAAATTAAAAAAAAAAAAAATTCTCAAAATAAATCAAATACTGATGTAAAAAAATATTCAGTTATCAAAAATTTTTATCGAACACAGCTTTTTTCCTCTCCGATATGCAACTCTCCAATTTCATCCCACAAACGCATCTATGTGTTTTTTTTTTGACGAAATATCAGTATGATCCTTAACTACATACTTTTATTTGCTAAGCGTGGCGTATATATTTGTTATACTTCCGGTCAGATTAATACTAAATTTCAGCGAAATCTGTCCAGTGGTTCATAAGTTATTAGCAAAATGGGGAATTTCATATGGGTTTTGAACCCGAACTCCCGTGTTGAAAAAAAACGCTAAACACGCTTTGAAAAGGAATGGTAAGCCAAGAAAAATATTTTAGAAACTGTTTTTGTCACTCAAAAAAACTAAAAAAAAAATATTACACTCAAAAAAATTTACACTTGTATTTTTTTTACAAAAATTAAAAAAAAAAAAAATTTCTCAAAATAAATCAAATACTGATGTAAAAAAATATTCTGTTATCAAAAATTTTTATCGAACACAGCTTTTTTTCTCTCCGATATGCAACTCTCCAATTTCATCCCACAAACGCATCTATGTGTTTTTTTTTTGACGAAATATCAGTATGATCCTTAACTACATACTTTTATTTGCTAAGAAAAATCCGCTGCACCAGCTTCCCTTGTAATTAACACACAAAGGCTTTAGAGGGAATCGAAACCACAACCCCTTCACTTACTTTCAGAGTATCAAGCTACACGTTAATATATTGCAGCCCAATATAAAATAAATAATGGAGTAAAATTATCATGGATTAACGATAAAAGCAGCAATGTATTGTTAAAATTTCTTACTATAATTTTTCGTCTGTGGCGTTTTCATTACAAATCAATCTAATTACACAGTGATACAAAATCGAACTTTTGGAATCGGAATGGGATGAAACCAAAAGCAAATGAAAGCTGACGTTTTCCATAACAAAACCCACAAGGCCTTTTTTTTAGGTCAGAGCTAGATTTTATTTTACACCCATTTAAAGTTGGTGATTTTAAAGCATTTAAAGTTTGTGTGTACTAAACATATCCTACTTTAAAGGCCCCTGGTTGTGCCCTTATTGAACATGTGGGGTCCAGTTTCCAAACTTAAGCTGAAAATTACTTCAGCTATGACTAGTATGAATTTTGCTGCAATCGGTCCAGTACCTATTTACTGAATAGCCAAATTATTCAAATAAACTACAAAACACCGTTGCGTATGATTGTTATTTAAAGGCAATTACAATATTAATCATTCGCCACTAATACAATTTTCAAGCATTTATTATTATAATTATAATAGAAGTGCACTAACTTTAAATGCGTGTAAAAAAAAATCTAGCTCTGAACTGGAAAAAAGCCTTGAGGGGTTTGTTATGGAATATGTCATCTTTCATTTGCTTTTGGTTTCATCCCATTCCGATTTTGGGTGTTGCACAGTGTTATTTATTTCTCCATTTCAGGGATTATATCTAATATATTTGCCGGTCATAATCCCAAAAATTGTTCGAATTATATCCAGCGGCAATTAGTAAAACATTGCCGCTGGATATGTTCTCGCAGCATATCGGTATATAAAACTATGTTTTCTTGACATCTGAGGTGTGGGGTATGTTCAGCAACTTTGTAGAAAATATTATGGCAAATATTTTTGTGAAACATATTAACCCTCTAACTCCCTCTCATAACGGTGTTTTTTTGGCTCTATTCTAACAAATCGCAAAAAACACCCCGAAAGAGGGGTAGGGTGGGGATGAAATGTTCTACAAAAATGTTGCCAATAAAATTTTACTATATACCTCAGAGCACACCAAAGCCCAAAAATTAACACAAACACCAAAAAAGTGTCAAGTTCTATGTTTTGCTTATGAAAAAAAGGACGGACAAATCTTCATGTCGTTAGGCGCGGTATAGGGTTTGATTTTAGAAACATGGTTTCTTTGGGAAATGTTCTTAGAATTTCTTGTAGATTATGTTTTTGCTATACGATTTTTGACAAAAAAAAATCGACCCGCCCTACTGTATAAAGTCTGTGGTAATTGGTCCATATCATTTTAAGACTATCGACAAAAATCATGCATTTGTATGGAAATCACATCCCTACTTATAAATTTTAAACCATAATATTTTTTATATTTTTTTTAGAGCACATTTTGTTCAGCTGCTATTTACGATAGTACTAAGTGGTCTGATCTAAGTCCTAAATCCCAAAAATTGTTGTTATTGCCGCTAATGAAATCCCAAAAAGCCTGTACTTTAACTGGCATATTTTTTGTAGCTGATTATCCTTTATATTTATGGGTTTGTAAATATCATAAACATTTTTGTTCTTCATATTATTGCTATTTAATTTTTTAATAGGTTTTTAGAACCGCTGGATCTTTTGTAACCATGCTGATGACTGTGGAGGGTAATAAACTTGAAAATTAAAATTTTAGAGTGCAATTAAAATTTTTGGTTTGTAATTACATGCAGTTAATGGTTAAAATATTAGTAGTACACAGTAGTATTTAAATTTTGCACAGAAAATATTTAATAAACTTTACCAAAAAACATGATTTTTATTCAATTTCTTTTAATTTCTAGTTTATTTTTAATATAAGTATTCGAATTACTCAGTAACAGACAAATTCGAAACCGTGGTTTCGATTTTCCAAAATTACAAAACCGACCTGTTTCGGGTTAAATTCAGCTTTGATATACATATAAAGAAATTTCCTTTAGAGAAACATAGAAATATTGCTTATCAACATTTTTATGCAAATGGCGCCCAAGTGATCCCGAATCGCAAAGCAGAAACACAAAACGAGTGAGATTCGTGTCAAATTCACGACAGGAACATTTTAACATTTAAGGCTGATGTGTCTAGAAATGATGCAGGACGCCACCTCAGTTTGACTATATAAGCTACCGACTAACAAAACAGAAAATAAGAATTACTGTTTTAATTTTCTTAAAACCAAAAAGGTTTTTAACTTGGTTTTAACCTGCTGGTGAATAAAACCGTTATTCACCAGCTGGTGAATAAAACGTAATTTTTCAACAAAAAAAATTTTTTTCATCATAATTTTTTTTCTTCATGAAATTTTTAGTTTTCATCAAATTTTTTTTTTATCAATTTTTTTTTTTTTCATAATTTTTGTTTTTCTTCAAAGTTTTTTTTCGTAAATTTTTTTTCATCAATTTTTTTTTCATCTAAATATCTCTTTTTATCAATTTTTTTTTTTAATCAAAAATTTTTTTCCCCAAAAATTTTGTTTTTATTTTTTTTTATCATAATTTTGTTTTTTGTGAAAAAAATATTTTTTTTCCATTTTTTTTACCAAAACTACTTTTTCATCAAGTCATAAAATATCTTTATTTGTTTAACAAATGTACAAAAAACAAGTGAGAGTGTCAAATTCTTCGGTGCCGAATCTTTTATACTCTCCAAAATAAAAAAAAAAAAAACACTTTTTTGCACTTAAGTAATACGATGTTTTTTTATACCCTCCAACTACAGTATGGGGGTATACTCACTTTGTCATTCCGTGTGTAACGCATCGAAATATCGGTCGGGGACCCAATAAAGTATATATATTATTGATCAGTGATCGATTCTAAGACACTTTAGCGATGTCCGTCCGTCCGTCCGTCTGTCCGTCCGTCTGTCCGTCCGTCCGTCCGTCCGTCCGTCCGTCCGTCTGTAGTTAACACGATGCAGTCCAAAATAAAATAGCTAGACCCTTCAAGTTTGGCACAAATATGTCTTATGTTCCTAGGCAGGTTAAGTTCGGAAATTGGCCAAATCGGACCAGGGGGAAAAAAGTTCCCCCTTAAAGAACTAAATCAACCTCTAAAAAAATACACTTTTTTACATGTTTTTTTTGTATTTTTGTTAATTAAATGAAACATTTGGTATATTTATCGCAATGGGAAGGTGCTCTCAACGTCCTCCACTTACCCTATCAACCCCCCCCCCCCCCCCAAAAAAAAAAAATAAACGCCCCTGACACATTTTTGTTTTTAATTTTTTTTACATTTTGGAGGGTATAATAGATTCGGCACAGCCGAATTTAACACTCTCACTTGTTTTTTAATTAAATGGCCTCAAAGTTTTTTTTGTAATGACAAATTATAAGACACTGACCGACATTTAAAAAATTGTAGATGGGTCTGCGGTCTGGCAAATCGTTTTTGACTAACGTCTCAATGCTGATTCCAAATCTGTGGGGGTGTTCTGTAATTTATGCGAAAAGTTTTCGCATCGAAAAGTATGAAACAAAAAATTCCATCGTTTCTCGATTCTGGAAAAAAAGCTGTTTCTGTATATCAATGCGAAAACGGCAGCATTTTTATTGGAATATTCCAAATCAGCTGTCAAAAAGGTAAACAAGGCGAGAAAATAATAAAAATCACAACAAAAAAAACGCAATTTCACATTTTTTTTAACAACACTCGTAACATTGGCAAACAAAAATTAAATAATAAATTAAGTTAATAAAAATAATGTGTAGTATATCATTAATAATATTAGTTGATAGTATTTTCTTAAAAAAAATAATGTTTTTTATTTATTATAACTCAAAAGTTGTTTAATTTACGAAATATCGCACCATTTTTAAATGTGAGTGATTTTGACACTTCAACTTCAAAAGTTTTCTATCAATTGGTTTACAGAAACAGTTTTTTTCGCATCTTTAAAATAATTTTGAAAAAAATCATATTTGACAGAAAGTTTCCGCATAACAAAATTACAGAAACAGTCGAATACGAAAAGTCAGGTTTTGTGCCGATTCACGATGTTTCTGTTTCGTTTTTCATATTTCATGTGAGAAATTTTTCGATTCGAGAGTTATAGAACACCGCTACTGGTTTCCAAAGTTTTCCATAACGTAAATTTTTTGAGAAAATTGAGGTCAAAACTCATTTTTGTGCATTATTGAGAGCATTTTTTGATATATTTTTGGATGATATAATGGCATCGAACAACTTATTTTCTATTAACATTTCGATGCTGATTCTGAATCCGTTTGTTTTCGAGAAAATTAAGGTCAAAGTTCTCAAAATACGTTTTTTGTCCATTTTTCGGAGCTTAAAACTTTTTAACGGCTTGTGATAGAATGGAAATTTTGGTACCATTTTGTTAAGCTGAAAATGCTCTTTAATTGTGCATTTATAAAAAAATATTTAAAAAAAATGGAAACACCTTATAAGTATTTCCGCCCTCTGTGGTGGGTTTTTGGAACTTTTTTTAAGAGTACAAAAAACTACCATTGTATTATTTTTTGCTGTAGAATCGACTGATGAAATCAGATTTGCGATATATTCAGCAGTTTTTGCTCTGCAGAAAAATTAGCTCAAAATTCTCATTTTTAGATGCGTTGAACCACCTCAAGGAGTGAACATTTAAAAAAAAAAAAATACCGGCATTCTTTTTAGCTCCCCTAAATCATTCAAAAATATGATGATACCCGCAAATTAAATTTTCAAAATTTACTCTAATACCCAGGCAGAAAAATACAAACGGGCCAACGTTGGAATGAAGTTGGCGGCGATGGTACCAACGTTGGCGAATCATACCCGTTTCTAAGTCTACGACGTCATTCTGAAGTTGAAATGATAACAGTGGCCAACGATCGCTCGACTTTTATTATGGCGATGGGTTAACATCCCAGCAGAAATTTTGCTAAACGTTCAGCAGCTTTTGGAAGGGGAACTTGAGTAAAGGAGCGCATCCAATTGCGCTGAATTCATGCATGATTCCCTAAGGCGATGTCCCACTTTAGAGCGCTAGTTGGATACACAGAAACAGCGCTCTTTAGATGCACTGAAATCACGTGTCTTTTTAGCGCTGATTTAAGCAGATTAAAGATGCAGTGAATTCATGTATCTTTGTAGAGCTGATTTAAGCAGAATAAAGATGCTGTAAATTCAAAGTTGAAATCATATAACTAAAATTTAAAAAAATATAACAAAAAAATTCATTCGTTTTACTTTACAAAACTTTATTTATGAGAAACAAAATTAAAAAAAAAAAAAATCGGAAGTGAACATCAAAAAAATATCGGAAATTTTCATTTTCACATTTTTTATGGGAACAGCGGTCAAAGATGCTATGATTGAAGCGCTCTTTGCAGCGCTGATTAATGCGCAATAATGATGCAGTCAAATCATGTGTCTTTGTCTAAAACTCATGTTTTTTTATTCAAAAAGTGTTAAAAATATTAAAAAGGAAAGCAAGTGTGAAATTTTATCAAAAAATAATTACACATTATAAGTTTTATATAAAAAATCTTAAAAAAAAATTAAAATTTTTTCCCCTTCCTTTTACTGCATCCCTAAGAGCGCTCTTTGGATGCGCTACGGTATGCTATAAACAGATGCTGTGTCGCCAAAATCTCGATTTATTTCTGCTGGGATTGATTTTACAAATTTACGACATTGGGTTAACCTTTTGCTTAGGGATGTCAAAAAAACAACTACTTAAGTGTCCACTTAGATTAAAGAGTTGAGGTCTATATAAATCAAAAACTTTTTTTAAAAAAATCAAAATTTTGAGCTTTTAAATTATAATCTATAGTGTAGTGTTTTATGAAAACTCAAAGTTGTGCCAACACTATATTTTTAGTAAAACTGTTTTACATTATACAATGTTGTATTTTTCGTTAGCCCGATATTGTACCAACACAAAATTTTTGGTACGGTATATTAAATTATTTTTTTTTTTTTTTTTTGAAAATTCTCGTTTTTTCATTTATTAATAATAAATTGATCTATTACTTGATCCCAAAAATGGAGGATCCAAAAATAAATGATTATATCTTATTAGATCAAATTTGATATTATTAGACATAATAAGATCCTAAAAATGGAACGGTAAATTTAATTTAATTTGATATTAAAGATATAAATATATATTATTATATCTTTTAGATACATTTTTTTATAATATCAAACTAGATAATATTTACCGTTCCATTTTTGGAACGGTATCTTATTGATCTAATAAGATATAATCATATATTTTTGGATCCTCCATTTTTGGGATATGATATGTGCGGATACAATTTTTTACTTTAAAAAAGTATATTTTTTATTTTATTATATTTCAATTATGACACCAAAAGGTGAGAAAACTTTAATGCGATTTTAATTATTGTAAACTTGTAACCATTATAATGGTGGCAAAGTTAATTATTTATTATCAAATATTCCTTTATAATTATATATTTCATAATGTTCACTCAAAAAAGTATGTCGGTAAAATCAACTACAAAAGACAGTTGTTTTGACTACATTTTGTTGTTGAAAAGGCGTCCACTACATATTACGGTAAAAACAACTGAACATGTTGTTGTTTTTAACTATTGATTTTCAACTACAAAATGTAGTAAAAACTACTACAAAACTGTTTAATGCAGTTGTTTTTACAACAATTGCCTGAAATTTTATTTAAAAAATTTCTTAAACGTTTAAATGATTGATATTTATTTATTTAAAAAGCAATACAATTCAGTTGGTTGTATAGAATTTCGACATGATGAAAATTTTTTGGTGTATTTATCTGGAATTATAGAAGAAAAAATATATATTAATAAAATGTTAAACAAAATAAATTGATTGTATTTACCTTTGTTTTTTTATTAGTTTGTTTCAAATTTCCACCGCTTCTGATCAAAATTTGTCTGGAATAAAAAAAAAAAAAATGCTTTGGTAGAATTGATTTATAAAAAAAAAAATAATTTGCAATGTTTCAAAAGGTATGTATGTACCTGTTCTGTTGTGTATACAAAGAAAAGAAAGATGGCACGCAGGCAACCAAGCCGACAAGAATTTTTTTGTTTTTTTCCGATTGGTTATTACCAGGGAAACCAAAAATATGCAGTATCATGTTTTTTCCTGTGCATTGTATTGATAAATAGGTAAGGTATTTATCCGTTTCAGAAGTTTTTAAGAAATCTGGCATCGATTTGTTAGAGCATATTTTTGCATATTTTAGCCTTAAGAGCATATTTTTGCATATTTTAGGTTTAAGAGCATATTTTAGCATAAGAGCATATTTTTAGAGCATATTTTCAATTTTTTGAGCATTTTTCCACTTTTTAGAGCATATTTTTACATTTTTAGAGCATTTTTTTTTTAATTTTTAGAGCATTCTTTTCCAATTTTTTTTATGACAACATGTATTTTTAAATTTTTTATCCAACAAGAATGTTTTTTTTTTCAACAATTACGGAATTGTGACGATTGATTCACATTTGGTCTGTTCTTGCTTCATATCGGTATATGAAACTATGTTTTCTTTAGATTCAGCAACTTGGCAGAAAACATTAAGGAAAATATTTTTGTAGAGCATATTTAACCCTCTTACTATCGCACATAACGGTATTTGGAGGGTCTATTCTCTAACAAATTGTAAAAAATACAACAAAAAAGGGGACATAATTTTTTTAAGAGCATATTTTTATTGTTTTTAGAGCATATTTTCCGTTTTTAAGGGCATTTTTTAAGCGCATAAAACGTGTTTTTTAGAGCATATTTTTGGTTTCCCTGGTTATTACGCACGCTTATGTGAGCGCTATATTATACACACTTGCTATCTCATTTATCCACTTATTTTCTTTCGCTCAAGAATATTTTTCCAAAAACATATTTTTTGTTATAATTAAATTTAATAAATTGTAATTTAATTTATTTAGATATTTTTTATTTGGTATAAAAATAATTCCTTCCGCATCCCGCACGACCAACTCGTTCGACACATTCGTTTGGAATAAAAATTTCTAGAAAAAAACGAGTTTTTAGAAAAAAACTAAAAACGACTACATAAATCAACTATTGCTACAGTGTAGTATATTTTTTGTAGTTATTTTTTGAAACTACTACAAAAAAAAGTTGTTTGAGATTTTTT
The DNA here is from genome assembly GCA_963921195.1 of Pegoplata infirma. Lineage (NCBI taxonomy): Eukaryota > Metazoa > Arthropoda > Insecta > Diptera > Anthomyiidae > Pegoplata > Pegoplata infirma. The sequence goes on along the minus strand of OY992538.1, from coordinate 171,154,795 downwards.
CATACAAAAACGACCGAAATTGTAGTTAAAAACAACAGTTACTACTTACTACATAAACGACCGTCATGTAGTAACTGCAATAATTTTCTGAGTGTTATTTTTTAATATGATAACATACATATTCCTATCCATTGATATACCGATCTATATGAAATTAGATATGACATATAAGGTCGGGAATTTTTAGATATGGCAGATAAAAAGATATATGATTTTATTTATAATTATATCCCGAAAAAAAATTAAAATTTTCTAATTGTAAGTCCCGGACAATTAAAAAAAAATTAAAAATTTTTCAAGTCCTAAAAAATTTTATGAAAATTTTCCAAACAACATTTTTTGGCAATTTATATTGGAGTAAAAAAATCATTGAAAATGTTTTTAGGAGAAATTTAATTTTTTTTGAAAAATTTTTAAGTTCCGGAAAATTGTTTTTAAATGTTCTAAGACACAAACATTTTTTGGAATTTTTAAATCCCTTAAAAATGATTTTAGAAAAAAAAAATTGACAAATTTTTAATAATTTGCTAAGTCCCGAAAAAATTCCAAAGAATGCAATAAAAACTCTTCTAATTGATAATGTATCCAATCTGATAAAATAATTTCTAATTTCACGTTTAAAATTCTAAAAAATTTTACCAAATTTCATCTTATTATATAAAAATGTATCTAATTTTAACAAATAAGATATGATTTAATACAATTAGATAGACCCATTTTTGGGATCAACCTTAATCAAATTTGATATTATTTTATCAAAAATAATAGAATTTGATATAATCGTATAATATTCGATCCGCCAATTTTCGGATCAAAATTAATATGGATTTACATAAAAGCATATCTGTTCATATATAATTAAATATTGCGTCATATAACTTTTTTTTACTCGGGCACCCAAAATTTAATATGGTGCCATATAAAAGGATATCGAATCATGTGTTGCTCCACATGCAATATATAAAGCTTTATTAAATTAGATATTGCATATAATATTTTATATGACTCCATGAATGACCTCATACAAGATTAGATGAATAAATATATGATATACAACTCCATGTCTGACCTCATACAACATGAGATATACGTATATGATATATGTATATGGTGCCGAATCGGGGGAAAAAGTTTTCTAAGTCCCGAGAAAAATTGTTAAAATTTCCAGACACAAAAAATGTTTGCGTTTTGCAGTTAAGAATTTCATTAAAAATTATTTAAACAAATAAAATTTAGCCAAATTTTTAAAAATTTTACAAGTTCTGAAAAAGTTTTGTAGAATTTTCTAAGTCCTGGATAAAAAACATTTTTTGTACATTTTTTGCGTTTTGAAGTCAAAATTTACTAACAAAGTTTTAAGAAAAATTATTTTAAATTTCGATTTTTTTTTTAAATTTCTAAGTCCCGATACAAAATTTTTTTTTGCATTTCTCGAAAAAAAAATTTGGGATAAATTTGAAAATTACGAGATAAAAAAAATATTTTAATGCAAAATTCTACATATTTTATCTTATGATATGAAATTATATACAATTATATCAAATTAGATAAACCCAATATTCGGATCAAAAACGATCATATTTAATATAATATAACAAATTTTGAGCTATTTTGATCCACCAATTTCATCATCTTATTTTATCCAAATACATGGGATGGTACATATTAAATTATATATGGCTCAATTTAAAATTATTGTTATTATATTATTATATATGGACCTGTATATTTATTTTTAGTCGGGTAGTTATAGGTCGTGGTCATTTATTGTCCCCGTAATGTATTAATATTACAAGTTCTTAGGTTAACTTTACTTTCCGTTTGAGGACATTCTCCCAATAAATGCTCATAGAGTTTCTGCTTTCAAATTTTTTTTAATTTTCAGGATTATTTTGACTATCGTCTTGAAAATTTTCCAATTATTTCACATTATCAGAAGTCTTTTGAATTAGTAATTGTGGAATTACTTTTGCGGTACAAACATCAAGTACTCATAATCTCAGTTATTTCAACCTTATGTGAACTACTGTAAAAATATAATGAAAGCAGACGCTGGCTTTGTCATCGGCACAAATTAAAGGTAGAATAAATTACTAAATTTTATTATTTTGAATAAAAATTAAAAAAACTTGATTTAAAAAATTAAATTTTTTTCTCATTACAATTTTTAATCAACTTTAGTTTTTTTAGTTTAGTTTTTTTTTATCACTTTTGTAAGTTATAAAACATCATTCCTGGTTGACAAATCTCAAAACACTGACAAATCACAAAACACAACAGAAACATTCACCAGATACATACAATATATCAGGCGTGGATCCACGGGGTCGAAAATATGAAATTCCTCTTCCCCACTAAACCGAATTTAAAAGAAAAAAGGAAAAATAAAAAATGAAAGGAGAAGAAAAGAGAGTGAACAATAATAATCTGTAGGAAAAATGACATGGATTCTAAGAATTTTCCTAGGGAAAAAAGTCTTGGAATCTTAAAGTTTTTCTTAAAAAAAAAAATCTGAGAATTTTTCTAAGGAAAATCTAAGAATTTTTCTATTAGTACATCTACGGATTTTTCTATAAGAAAATTTAAGAAGGAGGGAGGGGAGGGGTTTGGGTAGATAAACGGAAATGGAAATACACTCAAAAAAAAAAAAACTTGTAAAGTTACCAAAAAATCTCGTGATTTTGCGGGACTATTCTCGTAAAATAGGAGGTAGGTAAAATTCTCGTAAAATTACAAGGATTTTGAATGCGCCAAAAATTTGTAAAATAACAATTTTATTGGTAAAAATATGGCTTTAAAACAGGAAAAATAAAAACAGAAAGTGGTAAACTTACAAGAAAAAATGGTAATTATGTTTAAAAAAATGGTAAATTTACAAACCAAAATGGTAAATTTACAAAAAAAATTGTTTTGTTAAACAACATAAGTCCTCGTAATAAAATCATTTTTGTTAAATATCTGTTTTTTTTTTGTATATTAACTAGAATCCTCGTAATAAATTTTTAAAAATTTTGTCAACTTCTTTTTTAAATATTTTTCAATAAAAAAAATTTTTCCGGGACTTGAAAATTTAAAAAAAATAGAAAACAACATAAAGCCTCGTATAACATAATTTTTGTTATATAACAGTTTTTTTTGTAAATCAACTAGAATCTTCGTAATAAAAACGTTTTTTGTAAAATTACAGTTTTTTTTTGTAAAATAACCTTTCCAAATGGTAGAATACAATTACGAAAATAAATTTGTAAAATTACCAAAAAAACTGTAGTTCTCGTTTGAGCAAAATACAAGATTAACAAATAAGATTAACAAATAATAATAATAACAAGGAAAATTGTTAAATATTGGTAGAACGGGATTACAAGGCATTTTACCAGGCGTTTTACCAGTTTTTTTTTTGAGTGTAGAAATCATAAAACTTCTCGAAATCTTTGAATTTTTCTATTGCGAAAAATCTTTTGAATTTTTTAAAACTGTAAGAATTTTTCTATACGAAAACTTTGACAATCATTCTATAGGAAAAGTTTTAGAGTTTTTCTATTCTGTGATTCTGTGGCTTTTTCTATAGAAAAAAAATTACTCAGCATATGAAAAATGTTTCAGGAAAAAATAATTTCTATAGGAAAAATCTAACAATTTTCTTCAGGAAAAATTTGAGAATTTTCTATAGAAAAAAATTTATTGTGCGATTTTCTCAATAGAATAAAAAGAAAATCAGAACCAGAAAAGTTTTCTATGCGAATAATGCCTTTAAATTTGGAATTTTTTCTATACGACGAATTTTTGTTAATACTAAAATTTTTCTGTGAGAAAAATGTCTCAGTTTCTGAGAATTTTTCTACATAAAAGTGTTTGAATCAGAGAATTTATCTAGGTCAAGAATTAAAAAAAAAAAAAACCTCATAACTTCTGAATTTTTCTTTTGGGAACATTTAACAGAAAATTTTCTTTTAAAACAAATGTCTCAAAAATATTTCTGCATCAAACATGTATCAAATCTGATATTTTTCTTTTGGAAAATTATTTCATTATTTTTTATGCGGTTTCCATCAGTTTTTGGATTGAAACTCCTCCGAAGAAAAAAAATTGTTATAGCAATCACCAAATTAATATTGTCATTAATCAAACATTTTTAAATTTTGATCACAAATTTTATCAATTCTTTATTTGTAGTCAATCAAAATAATGATTGATTTAACGAATACATTGTAAGCTTATGACAAAACATAACAAAAGTTTTGATCAAAACAATGATTGAATTTGAATGAATCAAATTTTGTTGATGAATAGATTTAATTCCAAATTTTTAGAAAAAATTTTGTATGTGTATAAAATTAATCGTAACATACAAGATGAGGATGCACAAAAAAAATCTAAATTAATGATGCAAATCCGTCCTGATATTGCCTGTAAAATTTTTTTGTAGTAAACAATTTTTTTTCACTCCCAAACCTAAAAGCTAGATTCGCACCTGCTATAAATGCTATGTATAACTGACAAAACCATTACTGTAAACTTCAAATTAATATATTAAGTTTCTTTACGATCATAAATTGAGTACTAAAACCATAAAATCGGTTCACAATGTGTATGGTCAGGTTTTTCGTAACCATACTGTTGTTCTAACCAAACATGTTTTTAATTTAAGAAAGTGGAGAGACAGAGATGTTGATCTCTGCAAACATTTTATTGTAAGAAAAAAATTAATAATCAATAATTCCGTGACTTTTCGAAATTCCCTCGTAGTTATATAAAATGCAACACTGCTCCCATCAAGTACTACCCGTTAATAGACTACTGTCAAATTTCGAACAAGTTCTGTCATTTATTTTGCGTTTAACAGCTGTTCAAAACATACATACAACCTCGTGGATTTTTTAGAAATGGAAGAAAGTGAATTTTGGCTTAAAGCGATAACCCAAACTTTGTTGCACAGTGTTAATAACCACACTTTACAACTGAGTTTACAATAATGTCATAAATGTTTTTTTGCAGCATATACACGCAAAAAATTATGTTAGTAGAATCAACTGAAAATGTCAGTTAAAATAACTACTTTGTAAGTTGTTTTGGGGTCAACTAATTTTTCAGTTAAATCACCTAACAATGTTAGTTATTTTAACTGACAAAAAACAACTAACTTATGTAGTAAAAACTACTTAGATTTGTAGTCAAAACAACTAAAATGTAGTAAAAATAAAAAAATCTATAAACAATTTTTTTTTTCAAAAAATTTTTCATAAAAAAAATTGAAGACAAAAATTTTTTTTTTTTTTAAAAAACAAAGTTGTAAAAAATAAAAAAAAGAATATTTTTTTTTTTATTTTTTGGAAAAAACTTTGAAAATTTTTCAGAGATAAAAAAAATAAAATTAACTACTTTAAATAACTGTTCCTACATCACAGTACTTTTTTGTTAGTTATTCAAAAAAATTACTTAAAATAACTAACAGAAATAGTTGTTTGATATTTTTCATACAAAAACAACTGACTTTGTAGTTGAAAATAACTAACTACTGTAAAATATACCAACAACTAACATGTAGTAACTTACATAATTTTCTGAGTGTAAGTTTGGGTGGACTGTCATACACGCAAAAAAAAACTTTGTCAAATTACTAGGAAAAGTCTCGTAATCCCATTTAACCAATATTTGACAGTTTTCCTTGTTTTTTAACAAATCTAAATTTAAATTTTTTTTGTAATTTTACAATTTTTTTTTTTGTAATTTTACAAATTTCCAAGATAATTTTACAAAAAAAAAAATCTAGTAAATTCACGAGAATTCCTTGTAATTGCGTCAAAAACCTGTAAATTTACAATTTTATTGGTAAAAAGCTTGTAAAATTACAAAATTATTCGTAAAAAGCTTGTAAAAGTACTCGTAAAATAGGAGGTAGCAAAAAATATAGTAAAGTTACGAAACCTTCTTGTAAATTTTATCGTGTCAAAAAATTTGTAAATTTACAATTTTATTGGTAAAAACCTAGTAAAATTACAAACTTATTAGTAAAAAGCTTGCAAAATTACTAGGAATTTTAGCCAAATAGGAGGTAGCAAACAAAAAAAAGTTACAAGTTTTTCTTGTAATTTTACAAGTTTTTTTTTGAGTGTATATAGTTTGTATTATTGTAAATATATAAATTAATAAAAGTTAAAAGTTTCAATTGCACATAAAGTTCTGGAAGTAAATCACTTACTACTAAAAGTGACTGAAAAAGTTTTCATTTCTATTTGATTTATTTTGTTTCAAATATCGCAACAAAAAGAAAAATGTGTAAAGCACCAGATGCATTACCACCTCAAGTAGGTATAAATCGTTACTTTTGGGTTCAATCACGCAGTTTCAAAGGCATTGGAATCGATCCCACATCAATAGAGAGAACAATTTTCAATAAATACTTAGCGTTTTTTCCAGCAACATTTTTATTTTTGCTATTGTTTCCTGTAATCGGATATGCAAAAACCTATATTAGCAGCAGTTTGGAAAAGACCACTGAAGCACTGTCACCTCTATGGCAAACACTGTTATCAATTGTAAAACTGTGGAGTTTTTTCTATAATAAAAAAAATATTGTACATTTGGTACGTACTCTTTGGATGAGGAATTTAGAAGTTAAGACACTAGCATACGTAAATATATTTTTGAAGAAAAATGTACAGCTAAATTTTCATACGAATTTTGTTATTGGCACAACAAATTATAATAATAATTGCTTTAAAACTGTATAAGTGGCGTATGCTTAATTTTGTAATTGCTTTTAAATAACAATTATACGCAACGGTGCACAGTGGTTTGTTTTTAATAACTTGGCTATTCAGTAAGTAGATACTGGACCGATTGACGCGAAATCAGTACCGTTTTAACCATTAGGGCACACTGGGCACGCGCCCAGGCCCCCCGAGCTTAGGGGGTCCCGAAGTGATTAAAAAATTCGTTTATACGAAAATGGAGCAATTTTTTTTTTTAATTTGTTTTTAAAGAAAATTTCACAGTTTCTTTCAGAAAATTTCTCAGAATCAAGAAGATTTTTCGTATGCATCAGAGACATTTTCTATAGGAGAATTTTGTCCTATATCAAAAGTCTCACATTCATAGAAATTTTTGCTACATAAAAAGTTTCAGGTTGTGAAATATTTTTCATACAGAAAAAGTTTCAGATTCTGGGATTTCAAAAGTCTAAAATTCAAAGAAGTTTTGCCAAAATAAAAAGTCTCAGATTTTGAGACACTTACACAGAAAAATAAACGAATTTTTGTATTGACCCCCATATTTGTGAATACAATTAATTTTTTCACTGAAAGTGCTCCTATACGGTAATTTGTAATATCAACAAACGTTTGTAACTTTAAATTGTTGAAAAAAGATTTTTATTTTTTCTAACAAAGAAATTCAACAAACACAAACACAATTTGTTGATCTGACAAAAGTAAAAATTCTTAACTTTTTCAACAAACACAATTTGTTGATCTGACAAATGATTTTTTTTAACATAGAAATTTAAAGAATTTTGAAATCGAATTACTTGACTGAGTTTGTTGAAAACCAAATCGAAGTTTTGTATTATGGACTAACAGGTTGTCGTTTTTAGTAAATACTTGGTTGATATCATGTTTGGTTGATTTACAATTGATGTTTGTTGATTTAAATTTTTCGATTTTATTTTCTGTGTTATCGTATGCAAAGTCTCAGATTCTAAGAAATTTTTCGTATAAAAAGAATCTCACATTCTGAGACAATTTTCATACAGAAAACGTCTCAGATTTTTATACATATTTCGTATGGAAAAAGTCTCATTTTCTGAGACATTTTTCGTATAGAAACAGTCTTCGATTCTGAGACATTTTTTCGTATAGAAAAAGTTTCAGATTCTGAGGCATTTTTCGTATAGAAAAAGTCTCAGCTGCTAAGGCATTTTTCGCATAGAAAAAGTCTCATTTTCTGAGACATTTTCGTATGGATCACATTTTTCGTATAGAAAAAGCCTTAGATTACAAGACATTTTTCGTATGGAAAAAGTATCAGATTTTGAGACGTTTTTCGCATAGAAAAAGTCTTAGATTCTAAAACATGTTTCGTATAGAACAAGTCTGAGATACCGAGACATGTTTCGCATAGAAAATCTCTCAGATGCTGAGAAATTTTTCGTATAGCAAAAGTCTTAGATTCTGAGACATTTGTCGTATAGAAAAAGTCTTAGATTTTTCGTAAAGAAATTGTCAGAGATTCTGAGATATATTTCGTAAAAAAAATTCAGATTTTGAGACATTTTTCATATCGAAAAAGTTTCAGATACTGAGACATTTTTCGTATAAGAAAAAGTCTCAGATTCTGAGATACCAGAACCAAATAGTTGTACACAAATATCATGGTCTTAATAAGTTAAGAAAAATGACCTCGATCTAGAGTATCCCTACTCAAAATAATAACATGAGTTTAATTTGTACCAAAAAAATGTTTTTTGTTTGTTATGCGACTTTTTCTTTCCAGCGGGGCCCAAAATGTTTGTGTGCTTAGAGCCCCGCTATACCTTAAAGCGGCCCTGAGTGAAATTCATACCTGTTATAGCAAACGTAATTTCGAGCTTAAGTTTAGACGCTGGACCCACATGCCCAATAAGGGCACCACCATTGGTCCTAAAGTAGGACAAAAACTTTAAATGCTTTAAAATCACCAATATTAAATGCGTGTATAAAATCTAGCTCTAAACTAAAAAAGCCTTGACGGTTTTGTTATGTAAAATGCCAAATTTCATTTGTTTTTGGTTTTATCTTATTCCGATTCGGAAAGTTAGATTTTGTATAACTGTGCAATTACTTCTAAAGCAGAATTCACAATGACAGAGTACTCTGTGCCAGAGAGTGGATTTTGTTCCTTTCTCTTTCGCACTTACATTTTTTTTATGATGTCGTCTCTATTTTTAGAGATGGTACTCTGTAGTACAGAGCCTTAAAAATGTTTTCATATTTTTATACCATCCACTCTAGTGATAGAGGGTATATATAAGTTTGTCATTCTGTTTGTAACTCATCGAAATATCGGTCTGGGACCCCATAAAGTATATACATTCATGATCCCCGATCGATTTTAAGACATTCAAGCGTTGTCCGTCTGTCTGTGGAAATGGTGATCACGGCCAAAATATTACACGGAGCTGACTGAAACTTAACATATTTATTGGAAGTTCTTCCAAGAAGTTTGGTATTGCATTTGAGCGATATCGGTTCAGTGGTTAAAAAGTTATGAACGAAAATGTAAGGACACTTCAAAAATTTTAGTACATTCAACATAACCTTAATATACAATATGCTTTAATTCGGCTGCTGGTTGACTTGTGTGAACATAATTGAACACCAAATGGTATTTAAACAAGTACAAACATATTTTTGGACAAAAAAAGAAAAAAAATCCCGGATTTTTTTTTTAACAAATTTTTTTTTTGCGGAAATTTTTTTTCAAAAAATTCTTTATTGTTTTCAAAAGTAATTTCCTTTTAAATAAAATTTTTGCAATAATCTTTTAGAAATTGTGGAGGGTATCTCTACATTCGACAAGGTCGAATTTAACTTTTTTACTTGTTTTTAACTAAAACTACATTTAAATACAAACTTTTTTTCGATATCTATATTTGGTAGTGATCAAAATTAATCGAAATTTCTTAATTTTTCTTAAATAATCGCAATTTTAAAGAATTGATGTGCAAGGTGCATTAAATACGTACTAAAGCATATCGTGAACCTATATTCAAAATATGCCAACTCAAATTTGACGGAAATGAGTTTCCGATGGCAAATAGCTCCCCTGTGTAATACCTATCTGCCATAAAAATTTCAGAGCAAAAAAATAATTTGTTGTCGTTTTACATCCATATTTGTTATTCTGCTAACTCAAAGTACATATTTTTTTGGTGGAAATAAATGCCAACTCCCATTGTAAATTTCCAAAAATTTTGCCATGCTAAACACGAATCTTGTAAAGATTTTGATATCTAATGACTGGTTCTCGAGATATTGCCATTTTAAAAATATCGGTAAATAGTGTTTGCAAAAATAAAAATTCCCGAGTAAAAAAGATTATATATAATTTTACTTATTTTTATATAAACATATATTATTTGATAAATTTATACGTAAATTGTTTTGCTATCATATAAGATTATATATATATGCACTTCGTATTTTTTTCTTATATAAAATTATATAAAAGAAAATGTTAAGTTATACATAATAACATATGATTAAAGTTAGTTTATATAATTACATATGAAATATAAAATTCTGTCTGTTTTTTTTATATAATTTAATATAACAAAATATTTGAAGACATTTTATATAAAACTTTATGCAACTTTTTTCTAAATCATATGTAATCTTATATGAGTAAAATTAAAAAAAATCTAAGTCCTTTATATATAATTTGATATAACTTTTGAAAATTTTTCTAAGTCCAGAATTTTTTTTTTAAGTTCAAAACCTAAACCTTAAACATTTGTTTTAAAAATTTTATATGTTATTATATATAATGCAAAATTTATGAAAAAAAGCTAAGTTCTTTATATATAATTTAATATAATTTTTTTTGGGGTTTTTTTGGGATTTTTTTTTATTTAATTATATATAATTGCATAAATTTTTCTAAAAAAGGGGCCAATTTTCGCATCAAATCATATAAAATTATATTAAAATCACATCAAATTATATCAAATTTAATGCAACTTTATATGGTTTTATCGACTCATTTTTCGCATCAAATTCTATATGAATATATATGATGTCTTTATATAATTAAATATAAACATATATAATCTTTTTTACTCGGGTTGCTTATATTTATGTAACTTTCAAACTATTTATCAGATTGAAACATTATGAATGGGGCAAATAAAGTCAATGATATATGCTTTCAAAATAGCTGGTTTGGAGTGAACCTATTGCAATACAGCGTGAGTTACAGTGTGCCAAAGTTCACCACCCTGAGATTAAAAGGCTTTCGGAGCTAGTAACTTTTAAAAATATGCAAAGATTTTTAATTTTTTGTTCAGTTTTTGCAATTACCGTACTAAGGATAACAAAAACCAAAAAAAAATAAATTTTAAAAATTTTTCCAAAAAAAATGTATTTTTATTTTCCGACAAAATATGCCAACTCTAAAAAAATATTTGTTTTTTGATATAGTAATAAATGCCATCTCTGAAAAATACGCAAACAAGTGCAAAATATGAAAATTTTTGCATAGGTAAAAATTGTTTAGAATATTTAAACCATCTTGTGGAAGGTACATTGTTTATTTTTGCAATAATATGCGAAATAACTAGTTTTTTAGCTCTCCTGAACAGTAAGCTTTTTCGAGTTGGCATTTATTGAATATAGTTCGACGATATCAAAAAATAAGCGAAATCGATGTGGGTCCTGTCCAAAATTGTGCGATTTGGCATGAATTGTCCAATTTATGCGATTTTTGTTTTTTTTTTCCATATTCATAACGTCATAATACATTACATAAGATGTTAATAAATCAACCTATTAAATAATTTTTTTTTTCAGCTAAAGGAGCTGAATTGGATATTATAAATGAAGAAAACCGTAAGAGCAACATTTTTGCATTGTTGTTCTATAATGGTGTTATCGCCACTTGTTCAATGTTTGTTATTGCACCAATTCTAATTGCAGCTTTAAATTATTACAAAGGTGAAGGATTTATGGATAATTTGGATCCTCCATTTAAAGGAAAGTAAGTATATATTAAGAAACATAAAAACAAAATTCACTCTTGACAATATATTTGCAAGGGTAGCATTAGTACTATGATTTTGTGCTACAAACCATACGCGTGATGAAAATGCATTTTTTTTTTTCGATTTTCACAAACCTGCACTCAAAATAATCACTCTGTTAAATTACAGAGATACTCTGCTGAGCCAGCAGAAAATACCATAGATTTCCAACCAGCAAGATTTTTTGTTATTTTACGAAGAAAACTCTGTAAAATGATTTTGATAATTAAAACTGTAAATTTACAGAATTATCTGTAAAATATTGATAAAACAAAAAAGAATTTTACCAAAAAAACTCTGTAAATTTACAAAGTTTTAGTTAAATGCATTTTATGAGTTCAAAATTTTACAAAAAAAAACTCTGTAAATTTACAAAGTTTTAGTTGAATCCAATTTATGAGTAAACTTCTCTGCATCAAAAACATTAATTAAAATTAAAAAAATTAAATTAATTAAAATTTTGTTAAATTTTCCCGCTTTAATGCTTCCAAATTGTAAATTTGCATTTTTGTGAATATTACGAGTTTTTAACAAGTAACTCCAATTTTACATGTCATCCTCGTAAAATTTACCAGTTTTTATTGTAATTTAAGACACTTTTTAAAAGGAGGGGTTTATCGGTCATATTTGGAAGTTTTTTGAAGTGATTTTTATTTTTACAGAGCAATAAGTAAAATTACAAATGAAATTTAGTATTTTGGTTACGAGAAAAACAAACAAAGTATTTTTCTAAAATCCGTATTTTAACAAAAAAAAAAATGTTTATTATCTGTAAAATGGAGATTACAAAGTAAAAAGTAAAATTACAGATAAAATTTTGTTTTTCGGTCACAAGAAAATACAAAGTATTTTCTTAAAATCTGTATTTTGACAGATAACTTTGTCAAATATCTGTCGAATTGAGATTACAGTCATTTTACAGAGTATTTAACAGAGTAATTATTTTGAGTGTGCATAAATGGAAAGAATAACATTTTTTTACATAAAACTAACAGGGAATGTATCCCATAGCTTACACTCCGATTGTCCTGGACTTTTAATATTTTATAGAGGACAAAAATCTAAGATTTACCGTTTTTTTATATCCGCTATCGTGAAGGTTAAAGGGGGGAACTAGAGGGTGAAAGACGGGATTTTTTACGTTTTTTAGATTTTTTTCGTATTTCTTCCAAAGGAACTATATGAACATATTAGATAAATGGAAAGGTTTTTTAGGGCCTATCCAATGGTGTGTCGGAGTTATCAAAATTATTCTTATTTAAGTTGGCTTTTGTCGAAAATGTGTAAATGTTGAGCTACTTTATATGGAAAAGTATAAACGTACAAACCCTTAATTCATACATAATAATCTCTATTAAATTTAAACCGACACGTGTTTTTGATTTGGCAAAATTCCTGTTAGTTCGGCTTTTAATAGGATTTTTCCGAAAGGCCATAATTTTTCATAAGCTGGCAACCTTTTTTAAACCACCGGGATAGCCGATAAAAAATAGCAGGATTAACTTAGTATTCGGTACTTATTAACATATACAAATTTCAGAGCAATCGGTGTGTAAGCTATTCTACCTATAAAAAAAAAACGCCCCGCAAATGTTTTTTTTTTCTTTTAATTTTTTATATTATGGATGGTATTAAAGATTCGGCACAGCCAAATTTAACACTCTCACTTGTTAATTATTCCCATTATTTTTGATTGTTGTCTGACAAAACTAAAAGATGTTAAGTATTGTAAGTTTAAAAGGCCAAAATATGCTAAGTCTTGGATATTTCATATATTTTTTGTTGTTGTGGAATTGCATACTCTAGCATTTATACTAGATATGAATCTAAGTTCCAAATATGGAACTCAGAAAATTGCGTTTTTGGTTTTTCAAAAACTGGGCTTAGTAGGCGTGGTCAAATATTGGAAAAATGGTCAAATTTGTGGCGAGTTGCCTTGATTAAATATTTATCACATTAAAACTGAATGCACCACAATCTCAAAAATTAACATTCTTATATAGTTTTGGGCTATCGATTAAATTTTTATTTTTTGGAAAATTTTCAGAACCTGTTCTGAAATTTTCCATTTTTTAAAAATCTCAATTTATTAAAAAACATGCCACTTTTCTTTTCTTTTTAAATTTTTTTTTTTTTAAGTTTAGATGTTTGTCCATCCACACAAAAAAATTTAGAAACACTTTCTTCGTTTTTTTTGAGAAAATCGCATTTGAATTTTAAATTTCATAACAATTTAGTAATTTGCTTGTATTTTCTTGTTTCAACAGAGCGTATGAGGAATATTTATGCAATTAATAATACTCATTCGCAACGTTAAATCAAGAAAATACAAGCAAATTACAAAATTGTTATGAAATTTAAAGTTCAAATGCGATTTTCTCGAAAAAAAAACGAAGAACGTGTTTCTGAATTTTTTTGTGTGGGTGGACAAACATCTAAACTTTAAAAAAAAAAATTTAAAAAAGGGCATGTTTTTTAATAAATTGACATTTTTAAAAAATGGAAAATTTCAGAACGGGTTCTTAAAATTTTCAAACAAAAAAAAATTTTAATCGATAGCCCATAGAAAACTATATAAGAATGTAAATTTTTGAGATTGTGGTGCATTCCGTTTTAATTTGATAAATATTGAATCAAGGCACCTCGCCACAAATTTGACAATTTTTCCAATATTTGACCACGCCTTCTAAGCCCAGTTTTTGAAAATTACAAAAACTAAAAACGCAATTTTCTTAGTTCCATATAGGGCTATCCAAACAACCTATTCAGAAATTTACGGGACACATGTTTTTCTGTAGCGGGACATTTGGCGTGGAATGCCTCATATAAAAGTTTTGAAAGGTCTGCAACTGCAGTTTGCTACCTAGAGTGAATACCGCTAATCTTTTAAAGTTGTTTGCAGAAAAATAAAAAATGTAAAAAATTATTGTAAACAGGACTATTGATTTGAATTTACAATGCACTCAATTTTTAACAAGTTTACAACAGTCAGTTACCCGCATGACACGCTACTTAAAAGTAAAAAATATTGTCAGTCATTAATTGCAACTAATTCAAATTTACATGGACGAAAATGACTTACAAATTGATATGCTTGAGTCAGGCGTGGATCCACGGGGCGAATTTCGTATCCCTCAAAAAATAAATTTGTAAATTTAAAACTTTTAAGACGCGATAAAAATTACTGGGACTTCTCGTGACTTTACTAGATTTTGTGCTACCTCCTATTTTACGAAAATTTCTAGTAAAAACTACGAGCTTTTTGTAATTTTACAAGTTTTTAACTAATTAAATTGTAAGTTTACAACTTTTTTGGTTGAATAGCACTTACAAGGAATTCTCGTGACTTAACTAGATTTGTTTTATACCCTAGAACTAAGTATGGGGGTATACTCACTTTGTCATTCCGTGTGAAACGCATCAAAATATCGGTCTAGGATCCCATAAAGTATATATATTTATGATCAGTGATCGATTCTAAGACATTCTAGCGATGTCCGTCCGTGCCCCATTTTATGGGCGTGGAATAAAAAAAAAAATAATATTATGATAAACTTGCATTTCTTTAGTGCAAAAAGCATAAGAATGAAGTTTTAAACACATATTCGAGAGGAAATTCCACCCCCCCCCCCCCCAATTACCACTACTGACCCCCCCAAAAAACGCCCCTGCTTTTTTTCATGTTGGAGGGTATAAAAGATTCGGCACAGCCGAATTTAACACTCTTACTTGTTTTTTGTAAAAAAGCCGAATTTAACACTCTTACTTGTTTTTTGTAAAATTACCTAGAAAATTTGGACATTTACGAAAAAAATTGTAAAATTACAAAGAAAATTTTAAATATCGATCGAAAATTTTTTGTTAAAAAACTAGAAAAACTGTCAAATATTTATAAAATGGAATTACGGGACTTTTTGTGGTAGTTTGACAACCCGAGTAAAAAAAATGATATGACGCAATATATAATTTAATATGGGTTCGTGTTTATTTTGATATAATCTTATACGAAAAATGGTTTCATAAGATTTGATCTTATATTATATAATAATATCAGTTTATATAACTTTATATCGACTTTGATACGAGTTTTGGTCTAATCCAATGATATAAAATTATATCCAATTATATTAAAATTTATACAATTTTATAAATCGGATGTTAATTTTTAGTTTTTAATGAAAAGTTGAAAAATTAAAATAATAAAAATTAGTTGTTCTTGAAACAAAAACCTTAGAAAAATTTCGAAAAATGGTGTCATGGTAAATTTTAAATAAACCACTTAGAAAATATTCTCATCAAAAGTTTGTCCTTGGAAAAACTTGAAAAAATTTTAAAAAATGGAGTCATATATAATAATATAAACAAATATGAAGTCATATGAAATTTTATATAAAACACGTTGCAAATATTTTCGATAAAAATATGTTCTTGGAAAAAACTTAGAAAAATTAAAAAATAATGGAGGCATATACAATTTTATATAAAAAACTTAAAAATTTGGAATGATGCATGGGACCAGATGTTACAACATATAATTATGTATGGCGATATCTTAAAAAAATCGCACATCAAAATTTATTATAAAAATTTATCTCGCAAGACATAGTGTCACACATAATCATATATGAAATAATATGACTATATAAAAGTACTAGCTTACCATCCCGGTACTTCGTTACCGGTTGTATTGAATAAAAGGATCATAATTACTCTACCGATTTCAAGAAAATTCTCCTACATAGCCTTTGTTTTATTTACCTGTGCACGTTTAAGTCTTTCATAAAATAATATTCCAATGAATAATTTAAACAATAAAATTTTAATAATTTTCGAGGCCTTATATCGGGGTTTTGGATTTTGAGTGAATAAATATTTCAGTGCATGAAGAAATTGGAATAAAAATAAGTTTAAGTGAAAAAACATATAAAGAGAAAAAATGGAATAAAAAAGTTAAATACTAAAAATTTTAGTAAAAAGTATTATTCCATATTGTTCCCTATTCCATTTCGTTCCCCGTTTTAAAAGTTTAAAATATATCCTCCTCTTGGGTGTTATTTCTGGGGCTTTTTGTTTAATAGTTAGATAGGTAAAAATAACCATTTGCCCCCTTTTTCCATTAAAATTTAATTTTCCAAAAACTGTTTTTTTTGTGCTAGGTGATCCTTTATTTAAAATATCAAGTTTCCGAACCATTATTTCAAAAAATATAAGAATAACCAAAATTTACACTTTTTCATTATAGGAACCAGAAAAAAAGTACCAAAAGTACACTTTCTTACCCCCGTTAGAAACGGAATTTCCAAAAGAGCCTCTTCCAGAATGTTTTTTACTTCACCGAAGAATCATCTTTTTCATTTTTCAATTTTCTAGGATCATTGTTTTAGCAAATATTAAAAGTACAAAATGGACTTTACATTCCTAATTGTTTCTAGAACCATTACGTCAAAACATATCAAAGATACCGAAATACACTTTTGTAGCCATTTTACCAAACTAAGAGCGGAATTTTAAAAACGTATTTTTCCCATAATGTTTTTTTACCGCATTCTCCTACATTGCAAATTTTAAGATTCTAGGAAATATAAAAAGTTTCTTAAATATAATTTAAGGAAATAAAAAAGTACCAAAAAGTGTACTTTTAATAAAAGGTACTTTTTATCAAAGGTACTTTTATAAAAGGTAAATTTTATAGAAGGTACTTTTTATGAAAGGTACTTTTTATAAAAGGTACTTTTTATAAAAGGTACTTTTTATAAAAGGTACTTTTTATAAAAGGTACTTTTTATAAAAGGTACTTTTTATAAAAGGTACTTTTTATAAAAGGTACTTTTTATAAAAGGTACTTTTTATAAAAGGTACTTTTTATAAAAGGTACTTTATATAAGAGAAATTTTTATAAAAGAAACTTTTTATAAAAGGTACTTTTTACAAAAGGTATTTTTTGTAAAAGGTACTTATAATAAAAGGTACTTTTTATAAAAGGTACTTCCCGAGTAAAAATTTGTATATGGTGCAATATATAATGATATGTAACACAATATATATTTATACGCAATTTGATCCGAATAATGGTGGATGTTTTTGCATTAAAAAAGATCAACTTGTATAAAATATAATCTGATTTCATCCGAGTTTTGA
The DNA here is from genome assembly GCA_963921195.1 of Pegoplata infirma. NCBI lineage: Eukaryota > Metazoa > Arthropoda > Insecta > Diptera > Anthomyiidae > Pegoplata > Pegoplata infirma. The sequence continues at coordinate 171,136,884 of OY992538.1, read as the reverse complement.
CCAGACATTGCCATATATTGGTGGATCTAATTAGATCTAATTGCATAAAAACATATAAAATCCTGGTGTTTTTTGGTTTGGGTTGAGATACACCACAGGTCAACGATACTTCACCAAACATTTAATTTTCTAAAACAAAAAAATGTTTGGGTACGCTTCGAACCAGATAGGTGATATACATAACCCTAACAAGAAATGTTTAGGAACATTTTAAAAAGTTTCTTATACTTTGCCTAAAAAACTTAGAAAATGTTTGGTTAATTGTAAACATATATAGGTTTATATGGAACAGCATAAGCTATATATAATTTTATGTTAAATTATACAGAAAAAGAAATTTTGTATTGACCCTCATATAATTTTATATAATTATATCAACCGTACACCTTTTAATCCGAATCATGATTAAATTATATATAACTGCATATGATTGCATTTAAAAAATTTAGAAAATATCCCACGGGATATATAATTATATATGATATATTATGTTTGTATCAAATTATATATTGTTATATATGTTTATTTTTACTCGGGTTTTTATAAAAGGTTCTTTTTATAAAAGGTTCTTTTTATAAATGGTACTTTTTATAAAAGGTACTTTTTATAAAAGGTACTTTTTATAAAAGATATTTTTTATGAAAGGTACTTTTTATAAAAGATACTTTTTGTAAAAGATACTTTTTATAAAAGGTACTTTTTATAAAAGGTACTTTTTGTAACAGGTACTTTTTATAAAAGGTACTTTTTATAAAAGGTACTTTTTATAAAAGGTACTTTTCATAAAAGGTACTTTTTATAAAAGGTACTTTTTATAAAAGGTACTTTTTATAAAAGGTACTTTTTATAAAAAGTACTTTTTATAAAAGGTACTTTTTATAAAAGGTACTTTTTATAAAAGGTACTTTTTATAAAAGGTACTTTTTATAAAAGGTACTTTTTATAAAAGTTACTTTTTATAAAAGGTACTTTTTATAAAAGGTACTTTTTATAAAAGGTACTTTTTATAAAAGGTACTTTTTATAAAAGGTACTTTTTATAAAAGGTACTTTTTATAAAAGGTACTTTTTATAAAAGGTACTTTTTATAAAAGGTACTTTTTATCAAAGGTACATTTTATAAAACGTACTTTTTATAAAAGGTACTTTTTATAAAAGGTACTTTTAATAAAAGGTACTTTTTATAAAATGTCCTTTTTTTAAAAGGTACTTTTTATAAAAGGTTCTTTTTATAAAAGGTACTTTTTTAAAAGGTACTTTTTATAAAAGGTACTTTTTATAAAAGGTACTTTTTATAAAAGGTACTTTTTATTAAAGGTACTTTTTATAAAAGGTACTTTTTATAAAAGGTAGTTTTTATAAAAGGTAGTTTTAGTTAGTGAATCTTTTTTCCGGGAAGTGAACCGACATTGCAAATTTCAAGTTTCTAGTACCATTATTTAAGGAAATATAAAATGTACCAAAAGTACAAATTTTTAACCTTTTTACCCCCTTTGAATCAACATTGGCAAAAATCCAGCCTTACTGAAAATATATTCCAGGATGTGAACATACAGTCCAAATTTCAAGTCTCTATGACCATTATTTCAGAAGATACAAAAAGTACCTAAAGTACAGTTTTTTACCCTTTTTATCCCCTTGGAATCAACACTGGCAAAAATCCAGCCTTAGTGGATCTATATTCCGGGATGTGAACATACAGTATAAATTTCAAGTCTCTATGACCATTATTTCAGGAGATATAAAAAGTACCAAAAGTACAGTTTTTTACCATTTTTACCCCCTTAGAATCAACTCTGGCAAAAATCCAGCCTTAGTGGATCGACTTTCGGGAAGGTGAACATACAGTCCAAATTTCAAGTCTCTATGACCATTATTTCAGGAGATATTAAAAGTACCAAAAGCACAGTTTTTTACCCTTTTTACACTCAAAAAAAAAAGTTTGTAAAATTACAAGTAAAAGGTCTTGTAATTCTATATTACTAATATTTTTGTCTTTTTACAAAAATTGTTGTATATTTAATAAAACGAAAACTACAGTTTGCTTTGTAATTTTACTATTATATGTTGGTAAATTTATTTTACAAATTTTTTAGGTAAATTTACAAAAAAGTGAATTATTTTACAAATTAAAAAAATATTACAAGGTGTTTAGTTTTTTTACACAAGAAAACTGTAATTGTTCAACAAAATTTTAATTGATGTTATTTAGTCTTTCTACCAAAAAAATGTTTTATTACAAACATTTCTTTTTTAAGATCGTTTAAAAGGTTTTCAGTTTTTTTACACAAAAAAATGTAATTAAACAAAAAAATTTCTAAGTTATTTTTTTTTGCCTTTTGTAGTAAAAAATTTATTTAAAAATCATTTTTTATTAATAAAAAATTTCATGAAAAAAAAATTTGGAAATTTTTTAAGTTCCGGACACAAACATTTTTCAACTAATTGTAAACTTAAGAAAAAAATTGAATTTTTACACCATTTTTTGGTAATTTGCGTTAAGTAAAATACCACAATTTTTATGTGTTTCTACTATACAATTGTTCAAGTTTTTTTTTTTGTATTTTTACCATTTTTTTTGTAATTTTACCATATTTTTTTGGTATTTTTTTTAATTTGACACCTAAAATGTAAATAAAAAGCTCCCAATTATGAAAAATTAAGTTTTTCTTATTTTAACAGGTACTTAAACATTCAATCTACAATATCAAAAAAAAAAAATCCGATTTTTAAAAAATACTTGTGAAAATAGTTAAAAATTAAAAAAAAAAATGATATTTTTTGACTAATTTTTCCTGAAAATATAAGAAATTTCATGTGTAGCCTCCTTCGCAATTCTCATATGTTCTACTTAAAAAAAAAACGAAATGTCTAAAAAAAAATAAAAAAGGTGCAGTGTTATACTTTAAAAAGTTTGTTAAAAGTGTTCAAGTGAAAAAAAAAAATCATTTCAGGTTGTTGAAGTGCTACTCCAGCTGCCGAAGAAGGAAAAATAAGATGCACCAATGGAAAAAAACCTTTATATTTACAAAACAAATATGCTAATAAACCAAATTTTTTTTAAATTTACAAAACAGATATGAAAATTTTAAAAAAACAATATTGTATACTTACAGAAAAAAGTTGTAATTTTACAAAAATTAAGTAGAAAATACGAAAGCAATACTGTAAATTAACAAATTATTTGGTTAAACTACTATTTTTACGGCAAAAAAATAAGAAGAAATGGTATATTTACAATAAAAGTTGTAAATTTACCACTTTTTATTGTAGATATACAAGTTTTTTGCCATAAAAAACAGTAGTTTAACCAAACAATGTGTAAATTTACAATTTTGTTTTTTGATTTTCTACAAAAAAAAATTGTAAATTTACATTTTCTTTTGTTAAATCAATTTACAAATTTTCCCCGTAACATTACGGGGATTCTTGCTAGTACACATTTTACAAACTTTTTTTTTTTAGTGTACCCCCTTAGATTCAACACTGTCAGAAATCCAGCCTTAGTGGATCTATATTCCGGGAGGTGAACCTACAGTCCAAATTTCAAGTCTCTACACTCAAAAAAAAAAGTTTGTAAAATTACAAGCAAAAGGTCTTGTAATTCTATTTTACTAATATTTTTATCTATTTACAAAAATTCTTGTATTTTTAATAAAACAAAAACTACCGTGCGTTTTGTAATTTTACTATAATATGTTGGTAAATTTATTTAACAATTTTTTTAGGTAAATTAACAAAAAAAATAATTATTTTACAAATTAAAAAAAAATTACAAGGTGTTTAGTTGTTTTACACAAGAAAATTGTAATTGTACAACAACATTTTATTTGATAGTATTTAGTCTTTCTACCAAAAAATGTTTTATTACAAACAATTTTTTTTTCAAGATTTTTTAGTTTACAAGGTTTTCAGTATTTTGACACAAAAAAATGTAATTAAACAAAAATTTGTATTGAAAAATAATTATGCAGCAATAGGAGACGCAAAAATTTTCTAAGTCCATATTTTGTTAACAATTATTTTTTATAAATAAAAAATTTCATAAAAAAATTTTGAAAATTTTTTAAGTTCCGGATACAAACATTTTTCAATTAGTTGTAAGCTTTATCAAAAAAATTTAATATCAAGACAATTTTTTGGTAACTTGCTTTAAGTAAAATACCACAATTTTTATATGTTTTTACTAAGTATATTATTGTTCTAGTTTTTTTGTTTGTATTTTTACCATTTTTTGGTAATTTTACAATATTTTTTTGGTACTTTTTTTTTAAATCTGGCACTAAAATGTCAATCAAAAGCTGTCAATTATGAAAAATTAAGTTTTTTCTTGTTTTATCAGGTACTTAAACGTCCAATCTACAATATCCAAAGTTTTTTTTATAGTTTTTTAAAAATACTTGCTAAAATAATTAAAAATTCGAAAAAAAAGGTAATTTTTTTGACTAGTTTTTCTTGAAAATATAAGAAATTTCTTGTGTAGCCTCCTTCGCAATTCTCATATGTTCTACTTAAGAAAAACGAAATTCCGAAAAAAAAAAATAAAAAAGTGCAGCGTTATACTCTTAAAAGTTTGTTAAAAGTGTTCAAGTGAAAAAAGAATCATTTCAGGTTGTTAAAGTGCTACTCCAGCTGCCGAAGAAGGAAAAATAAAATGCACCAATGGAAAAAACCTTTAAATTTACAAAACCAATATGTAAATATACCAAATTTTTTGTAAATTTACAAAACAAATATGAAAGTTTAGAAAACAAAAATGTATACTTACAGAAAAAGTTGTAATTTTACAAAAATGAAGTAGAAAATACAAAAACAACTTTGTAAATTTACAAATTATTTGGTTAAACTACTGTTTTTACGGCAAAAAAATAAGAAAAAATTGTATATTAAAAATTAAAAAATTGTAAATTTACCACATTTTACTGTAAATATACAAGTTTTTTGCCATAAAAAACTGTAGTTAAACCAAACAATTTGTAAATCTACAATTTTATTTTTTGATTTTCTACTTTATTTCGTAAATTTACAACTTTTTTTGTAAGTCTACAATAATATTTTACAAAAAAAATTGTAAATTTACACTTTCTCCCCGTAATTTTTTTGTTAAATCAATTTACAAATTATCCCCGTAACATTACGGGGATTCTTGCTAGTACATATTTTACAAAACCTGCCCCGTAAAATCACGGGGATTTTATGTCATTTTACAAACTTTTTTTTTTGAGTGTAGCTTCAGCGGTTTGGGCTGGGCGATGATGAGTCAGTCAGTCAGTCAGTCAGTCAGTCACATTACTCTTTTATATATATAGATATAAGATCATATTAAATTATTTTTACTCGGGAAGGTTTTTTTTGAGTGTACGAATATTTGGACCACAGCAGCATTACCACTATTTCTAAAGAATTCTGATGATGGAAAATAATTTATGAAATTCCTGATTCAATTCTAAAAATTACCAAATTTTTTAAAGCACAAACTCTATGAGAAACAATAAAGGCCCTCGACAATAAATTAAATCGAAAAATGAATGACCTCGAACTGGAACAAACTTTTTTTTTTTGCACAATTGAAAGTTCGAATAAATAACTAATTTTTTTTTTTATTTTTAATAAAAACTAAAAAAAAATTGAAATAAAACTAATTCCCGTAATTAAGTCTCTGTCTCTAAACAGAAAATAATATCGTAAATTTTATTTGAATTAAAATTTTAATTGTTTTTTAATTTAATATCAACTAAATTTTTAATTAATACAATCAATTGTTTAATTAAAATTTTTAACTTTATTTTAATTAACATTTTAATTGTTTTTAAATTTAATATCAATTAAATATTTAATTAATATACTTAATTGGTTAATTAAATTTTTCGCTTTAATTATTTTTTGACAAAGTTAACCAAAAAAGACCTAATTATTATCAAATAATTATTTTTGTAAAAAGTCCTATGTATGTAATTAATCAAGCTTTAATTAAAGCTTAATGACGTTCAGATTGTCTATATATTAAAAGTGCTACGAGGGTCAAACTGGAAATTTAAATTATTGAAAGACCTTTTTTTGAAAATTTCTTAAAAATATTTCTGGTTCGATTTTATCCAAGCTCAAACATCAAAAAAATTAAAAATAGTCCAATAGTTAATACTAATTTATTAAATAATTTTTCCAAAGACCCAAACAAAAATCAAAATTTTTAAAACACAGTAGAAGAAATTCGAATTTTTTGACCTGCAATTCTTTTGACCACCAATTTTTGGTGGTCAAAAGAGTTGGAGGTCAAAAAATTCGGATTTCTTCGACTGCATTTTAAAAATGTTGATTTTTGTTTGGGCCATTGGAAAAATTATTTGATAAATTAGTATTAACTATTGGACAATTTTTTTAATGTTTGGGCTTGGGAAAAATCGACCTAAAAGTATTTTTAAGAAATTTTCTGAACAACGTCTTTCAATAATTTCAATTTCCATTTCGATCCTAGTAGCACGAATAATATTTACTCAATCTGGACGCCGATAAATTACCTACACAGCACTTTTAACAAAGATACTCGTTTGATAATAATTAGGTGTATTATTGGAAACTTTGTCTTAAATGGATTGCTAACTGATATCTCACACACGAAATAAGCTGCGAATCACTGTATTCACACCTTAGGTGAAATCTCGTTCGAACGAGATTTCGATCATATAGTTTTTTGAATTCTCATTTTGTTTATAGTTTTATGTATATAAAAGGTTTGTAATCAACTTTATAAAATTGTCTCTTAAATATATTTGGTTAAGTTTGCAGAAACATTTCTTTTTATTTAAAAAAATTGTTTTTAAAATTATTTATTTTTTAAAAAATGTAATATTTTCAATTATTTTTTTTTTAATTTATACGATCAAAATTTTAATAGGTTTCCAAATTTTTTTAAATTAAATTTTTAATTTATATAATTAAAATTTTAATTATTTTTTTTTAATTTTAAATAAATTTTTTAATTTATAGTATTAAGTATTTAATTAACTAAATATCCATTTATTTTTAATTAACGACACAGAAATTTTAGTGATTGGTCCGGATTTAATTAATTTTTTTATTAAATCAACGAATATTTTAATTATTTTATTTTTTTTTTTATTTTTTCTGTATACAGTTACTTTATAATTGATGTCAAAACCGATATTGGTTGGATTATTGCTACAGTGTGGAATATTATAGGACTTTATTGTGTTACCTGTTCTTCTTGCGCATTCGACACATTATTCTGTTGGTTAGCCCATAATATCTCAGCACATTTTCGTATTGCTAATTTGCGATTAAAAGTGGCCTCTGATGGACCTAAAGCTAATCGCGATGAGAAGATGTTTACGGAAAAGTTGAAAGCCTGCATTAAATATCATCGTAATGTTATCAATTTGGCCGAAAGCTTTAATAAAGCTTACAAATCTATAGTTTTTATGGAATTCGCTATAAGTTTCATGCAAATTGCCTGTATAGTATTTCAAATATCACGCGCTAAAGAATTTGCAAAAATTGTATTCAATTTGTTGTTTTTGATGGCAGCCTCTATACAGTTGTTTTTATATTGTAATAGTGGTCAACATATTATTAATCAGGTGAGTTTATTTTTTATTTTTTAAAATTAGTTTTAATTTATTTATGTCTTTAATTATTTAATTTATAACGTTTTAGAGTTTATCTTGTGCAGCAGCTATATACGATAGTACCAAGTGGTCTGAATTAAGCCCCAGAGCCCAAAGATTGTTGTTAGTACCGCTAATGAAAGCTCAAAAGCCGTGTTCTTCAACTGGCATATTTTTTGTAGCCGATTATCCGTTATTTTTATGGGTTTGTAAATTATAAACTACACTCCAAATAATAACTCAGAGTAAAAACATGCCAAATCAACCGAAAAAAGTATAATTTTTAACTCACTGCCTCCAAATTTTATGTAAATCACTATTGGAAATAATTAAAAGAAAACATTATTGTGCTAAATGTTGAGGTTTCTGGTCATTCTAATATTCAGGATATTGGGTCGCAAAAGTTCTTAAGATACATATCTGCTTAAGGTTTCAATAGTGGTATTCAGAGTCTTACTTGCCAGCCCTGGTACTGGTGGTAAAAAAGCAATTTTTAAAATTACTTTTCAAAATACTTGTATTTTTTGAAAGAAGTACACAGAAAAAAACGAATTGTTATTTTGACCCACTAATTTGTGAAACCATTAATTTTTTCACTAAAAGTGCTCCTATAACGAAATTTTTAATATCAACAAAAGTTTGTAAATTTTGATTGTTGAAAAAATAATTTTGTTTTTTTAAAAAAGAAATTTAACAAACACAATTTGTTGATCTGACAATAGTAAAAAATCTTATTTTTTTTCAATAAAGAAATTCAACAAACACAATTTGTTGATCTGACAAATTATTTTTTTTTTCAACCAAGAAATTTAACAAACACAAACACTATTTATTGATATGATAACAGAATTTTGAATAAATTTATTTGACTGATTGTGAGTTTTTTGAAAACACAATCGTAGTTTTGTATTATGGACTAACAGGCGGTCGTTTTTAATAAATGTTTGGTTAATATCATGTTTGGTTGATTTACATTTGATGTTTTTTGATTGTAATTTGACGATTTTATTTTCTGTGTCAAAAAAAGATAATTGTATAACACTTAGAATTACCTAAATATAACAATTATTTTTGATCTCCTAAAAAACAAGTTTTGAATATAATCTTTTGATAAACATTCTGTAGGCGGTGTCGTTACCCATTATTTGAAACCTGTGTTACCCTATACTGCCGTCCCAAGAAAGAAAGTCACCAAAAGTGCCTACACAGAAAAAAATATTCAATGGAAAAAAACAATTAAATATTTGCTCAGCTTAAAATTTGACATTTAATTAAATTTTACTTGAATCAATTAACCATTTGCTCAAATCTGAAAAATTCACAAAAAAATTCATAAAAACAAAAAAACTCATCATAGTAGGCTTTGAGTAATAATGCGATGAACGCTGTTGCGTTTTTTGTTTTAGTTTTAGTTAGTCGTCAAATAGAAAAGTACTTTCACGCACACAAGACGAAAATAAACAAAATAATATAAAGCACAAAAAAAAAACAATTTAAACAAAAGACTTGAAAAGACTGACAAAAAACACTACAACTGTAAAATAATGATTAAACATTCACTCAGATCAAGCATTGGATTACTCAAAAATAACACAAAATTATTGATTAACCGCTCACTCAAATCAAGCATTGGTTTAATCAAAAATTACAGAAAAATAACAATTAACAAATTACTCAAAACAAGCATTGGTTTAATCAAGGAACAGTCAATGACTGACCTACAATTTTCGTGCTTGATCCAACATTTTTCCTCATTAGATGACTTTTAATTATAATAATGCTCAACCTGGTGTATTTCGTGCTTTATCTAACAACTGATTTTTATCTGTGTAAAGTCCAAAATTGAGGTAATGACAGATTCTGATTATATTTTTACGGTTTACCAAATTCTCGGATACCAGAATGACCTGAAGCCTTAAAACTTGTCACAATCTTTTTTATGTTTTAGTAACAGTCAGTACAGAATTTTTCCAGTACAGAGTTATTTTTTTGAGTCGAGTTTAATATTGGGAACATTATATTTTATTATATAAAAGGGTTTCTTCTTTCTTCTCATATATTTTTTTTTCTTTTTATTTTTCAAATAGGTTTTTCGAACTGCTGGGTCATTTGCAGTGGCGGGTACAGCTTTTGGCTTTGGGGGGGGAATTTTTTTTTTTACTTCAAAGAAAAAAAAAACATAATGCTTTCTCAGACGAGCAAAAACAGGGATACGTTTCAATTGCAAAAAAAAGTATGGGAAAGCTATAATATCATAAAATTTATTAGTTTTTGCCGAAGGGGGTTTGTTTTTCATAATCATATATATTTTGTTTAGATAATTTTTTTTTTCTATAACTAAATCTGAGAATTTTTCAATAGAAGAAATTCTTCCTACAGATGATGAAAAAATTATTTTTTTTTTTATAGGGCAAATGTCTCAGAATCTAAGACTTCTTCTTAACGCAAAATGTCTCAGAATCTGAGAGTTTTTTCGTATAGAAAAATTTTTGGATTCTAAGAACTTTTTTCCACAGAAAAGGTCTCAGATTCTGAGAAATTTTACTATAGAGAAGTGTCATATTTTAAAGCATTTCTGAGATATTTTTTCTATAGAGAAGGTCTAAGATTATTAGATTTGTTCGTACTAAAAAAGATTCTTCAGATTCTTTTTTCTATAGAGAAAGTCAGAGACCTTTTTCATATAGAAAAAATCTCAGATTCTCAGACTTTTTTTGTGAAGAAAAAGTCTCAGATTCTGAGACCTTATTCCTAAAGAAAAAGTCTCAAACTTTCAGACCTTTTTGCCATAGAAAATGTCTCAGATTCTGAGAGCTTTTTCTTAAATAAAAAAAATCAAAAATTCTGGCACTTTTTCCCCTAAAGAAAAAGATTCTGAAAAATTTTTCCTTTATTAAAAGTCTCAGATTGTAAGAACTTTTTCCTTCAGAAAAAGTTTAACATTCTGATTCAAGACCTATATAGAAAAAGTCTGAGATTTTGAGACTCTTTCCAAATAAAAAAGTCACAGATTCTGAGACGTTTTCCCTATAGAAAAAGTCATAGATTCTAAAACCTTCTTCTAATATAAAAAAGACACTTTTTTCTAAAAAAAACGTCTCAAATTTTGAGACCTTTATCCTATCGAAAAATTCATAGATTCTGAGACCTGCTTCCCAAAGAAAAAGTGTCAGATTCTGAGACATTTTTCCTATAGAATAAGTCTAAAATTTTGAAATTCTGAGACCTTATTCCTATAGAAAAAGTATTAGATTCTAACACCTTCTAAAATTTTGAAATTCTGAGACCTTATTCCTATAGAAAAAGTATTAGATTCTAACACCTTTTTCCTATAGAAAATGTCGCAGATTCTGCGACCTTTTTCCAATTGAGTAAGTTTCAACTTCTTAGACTTTTTTTTCAACAATAAAAAGTCTCAGACTTTGAGACCTTTTTCTTTTTAAAAAAGATTCAGATTTTGAGACCTTTTCCCCTCAAATAAGTCTCAAATTCAGAGATTCTTCCTACAGAAAAAGTCTCAGATTTTTAAACCTTTTTCCTTTCGAAAAAGTCTCAGATTCTGCGACCTTTTTTCCTATAAATAAGTCTTAAGTTTTGATACCTTTCTTCCGCAGAAAAAGTCTCAGATTCCGATACTTTTAGAATTCGGGAATTCTTCTGCAAAAATCCTAAAAAGAAAATGTTTGAGGATGTGAAAAATCTTGGAGTTTTTTTGTACCTTTTTCTATGAAAAAAGTCTCAGATTTTGTGACCGATTCTAAGACATTCTAAAAAAGTTTTCCAAAATAGTTTTTCAAACGTTAGACTACCAATATTTTTAAGATTTTAAGATATTTTTCCTATTCCTATGCAGTAGACAAACATTTTTTATGTAAAGTAAATCCTGTTACATTTTACTAGACAAAAAAAACATATTCTAAGTAATTTTTTATACTAAAATTCATAATAAGATTGAAAGATATTTTTTCACAGAAAATTTTCAGATTAAGTCACATTTTTCCTTTAAAAATTTTCAGATTTTTTGCTATTAAAAATTTTAGGATTTCGAGATTTTTTTCCTTCGGAAAATTTTTTTAGAAAACATCCTTCTTTCTTTTTTCTTCTTTTTCTTTCTTTTCCTTTCTTTTTTCTTTTTTTTCTTTTTTTCTTCTTTTTTTTCTTTTTGAAATTTGGTCTGGGGGGGGAAATTTCCCCTTTTTCCCCCCCCTTGTACCCGCGCATGGTCATTTGTAACCATGTTAATAGCCGTGGAGGGTAATAAAGCTATAGATCAACATCAAAACTAATCTAGATTCTATTCATTAATTAATAAAATAATCATGATAATATTTAAAATTTTTCCACTTTTTTCTTTTTTGAACGCAAAAAGTTTGTAAAAAACTTATCAAATTTGAGTACCGTATACCAACCAATCTGTGTTACAGGATATTTTCAGTTTTTGTTGATTTTTTAACTACAAAAAAAAAATTGGTCATTGACAAGAATACTGATGGCCTCGAACTCACATAATAAGCCGATTATTCAACGACTTTAACTCCAAAATCGTCGGAGTCGGAAAAGTTGCCTTTTACGGTCTATATGAACACAAAAAAATATTGGACCGTTATAATAATCCATTGCAATGGACTATTTTAAGTATGAGCGCCATGGACTAACTTTAGGCTTGTACAAACCGCCCTCAATTCAACATTTCTTGGTAATTTTACTATAAAACTCTGTAAAATGATTTTGACAAAAAAAAAAAAAAAACTGATAAATACACAGTTTCTAGGAAAATATTGGTTTAATAAAACACCATTTAGCAAAGAAAACCAAAATTTTTCAGAAAAAAAAACTCTGTAAATTTACAGAGTTTTGTAGAATACATGTTATTTTGTAAAATTTTTATAAGATTTTTGAAAAGATTTTTTTTTGGTACACAGAAAAAAAAATATTTAAGAAAATTTTAATAAACACGTTTATTAAAAATAAAAATATTTTTAATAAAATTTTTTATTGTATCAATAAAAAAATTTATTGAAATTAAAAAAAAACTATGTTCAACTCATTCCGTCGGCAAGTTTTGTTGTGTTTCTTTTTTTCACACATAGTTATTTCAAATAAAGTAATAACTTAAAAAAAAAAACAAAAAATATTAAAAAAAAAAAAAAAAAGTTGGGTCTGATGGGGATTCGAACCAACGACCCCCAAAAAAAGTAATAAGTTTATCCACCGCTTAGCGCATAACGCCAAAACAGTGTTATAGTTTTGTCGGCTAAATTCTGTCATCTACTTACAAGCAAGAATAAAATAGAAATAAAAACACAATTTGTTTGTGAATGCGTGTGTGTGTGTATATTTGTGTGTTAAATATTTTTACTGTTATAAGTTAGAGAATGAAAGTGATGCACTCAACTAAATTAGTCAGTATTTTTTTCTTGTGTTAATTTCAATTGAGAATTTTTTCTGTTACCATTACTGACAAAATTATGTGAGTGTTTCAGAATTCTTGTTTACTTTTATTTAAAACCAAATTGATTTTATGCGTTGAAACTTGTTGTCATGCTGTAGCTCAGTTAGTTAGACGCCCAGCATTCTAAACAGGAGGTATGCTGTTCAAAGCTCAATGGAAACAATAAATTGAGAAAAAGTTAGAAATAAAGAAAATAATTAAATAATAAAATAAAAATAAATAAAAACAAATAAAAAAAAAAATTTTTTTTCTTTAGTTCTAAAAAAAATATTAAAAAAAATGTAAATCAATAAACTTTTTTATTGAATCCTAAAATTTGTTTATTGAAATTATTTTCAGCAAACGACTTACAAATGCGTTTATTGAATTCGTGAAAATCTTCACCGCGGCTTTTTTAGTTAATTTATTTATTGAATTCGTGAATTTTTTTATTGAAATTGAAATTTTTTTTTTTGTGTGTACTTTTTTAAAATTTTCCCAAAAAAAAAAAATACAGATAAAATGTTGGTGTTTTTACAGAACACTCTGTTTTTAACTATGAAATTAAGATTACATAGAAATACTAAGCTTTAGTTGTTTGGTTATAAAAAATACAGAGTATTCTGCTTAAATCTGTATTTTAGCAGAAAACTTTGTTAATTATCTGTTAAACTTAGTATAACAGATGAAACTTTGTTTTTTTTTTTGTCACAACAAAATACAAAGTATTTTCTTAAAATCTGTATTTTGACAGAAACTCTGTCAAATATCTGTTGAATTGAGATTACAGTCATTTTACGGAGTTATTATTTTGAGTGTCTATTGTCTTAAATCGCTCAAGATTCATGTTTACATGGGGTCCTAGACCGATACACACTGACAAAAGTTAATGACAAAGTTAATAATCATTCCCATTTTTAAATGGATGGTATAAATATGAATTGGTAAGATATAGTACATATGAGGCATTCCACACCAAATGTCCAGCGGAAAAAAACATGTGTCCCGTAAGTTTCTGAATAGGTTGTTTGGATAGCCCTATATGTAACTAAGAAAATTGCGTTTTTGGTTTTTCAAATTTTCGAAAACTGGGCTTAGGAGGCGTGGTCAAATATTGAAAAAATGGTACAATTTGTGGCGAGTTGCCTTGATTAAATATTTATCACATTAAAACGGAATGCACCACAATGTCAAAAATTTACGTTCTTATATAGTTTTGTATGGCCTATCGATTAACAATTTTTTTTTTTAAAAATTTTCAGAACCCGTTCTGAAATTTTCCATTTTTTAAAAAAGTCAATTCATCAAAAATCCGGCCGCTTTTTTTTTTTTTTATTTATTTTTTTAAAAGTTTAGATGTTTGTCCATCCACACAAAAAAAATCAGAAACACGTTCATCTTTTTTTTCGAGAAAATCGCATTTGAACTTTAAATTTCATAACAATTTTGTTATTTGCTTGTATTTCTTTGTGTCAACAGAGCGTATGACGAATATTTATGCAATTAATATTACTCATTCGCAACTTTAAAACAAAAAAGTACAAGCAAATAAAAAAATTGTTATGAAATTTAAAGTTCAAATGCGATTTTCTCGAAAAAAAAAGATGAACGTGTTTCTGATTTTTTTTGTGTGGATGGACAAACATCTAACCTTTTAAAAAAATAAATAAAAAAGAAAAAAAAAGTGGCCGGATTTTTGATAAATTGACTTTTTAAAAAATGGAAAATTTCAGAACGGGTTCTGAAAATTTTCCAAAAAACTAATTTTTAATCGATAGCCCATACAAAACTATATAAGAACGTAAATTTTTGACATTGTGGTGCATTCCGTTTTAATGTGATAAATATTTAATCAAGGCAACTCGCCACAAGTTTTACCATTTTTTCAATATTTGACCACGCCTCCTAAGCCCAGTTTTCGAAAATTTGAAAAACCAAAAACGCAATTTTCTTAGTTACATATAGGGCTATCCAAACAACCTATTCAGAAATTTACGGGACACATGTTTTTCTGTAGCGGGACATTTGGTGTGGAATGCCTCATATGTATGTTGTTTTAACCCAAAAATAATTCTAGGCTTACTTACACATAACATATTAATAAAGTTATTTTCGATAAATACCTTGTGGTAGTATATATTAGTAAACAATTTGGTAATGATAATAGTAATTATACCCCCACAAAAAATTTAATTTTTGTTTTTTTTTTAATATAAGAGGCGTTACCAACACATTACCAAATGTTTACAGCAAAACAATCAAATAGGATTCAAAAGTTAAAAGAAGTTTTAAGCATGAGAATTTAAACGTCATAGGTTAAGTACATTAATAACTTTAAAAATGTTTAAACCAGCACCGGATGCTTTACCGCCACAAGTGGGAATAAAGCGTTATTTTTTTGTACAAAAGTATAGTTTTGCTGCCATTGGAATTGATCCGACATCATTGGAGAGAACCGTCTTTAATAGATTTTTAGCATGGATACCGATGATGACATTGCTGACGCTCTGTTTCCCCATGCTAATATACGCCAGTCAATATGTTAGAGATTTGGATTTGGTCACCGATGCTCTATCACCTGTATGGCAATCGATATTGGCAATAATGAAATTATTATATTTCATGTATAATAAAAATAAGATTGTACAATTAGTACGTAAAATATGGATGTTTAATTTGAAGGGTAAGTTTGGGATAACATTTAAGTCTTACAACATTTCGTTGACTGACCTTCAAGATGACCTATGTGCAAGATTTTTTTTTTAAATTTTGTTACCTATGCCCTCGGGGTCCTATGTTGCATATGGCATATGCCCCTTTGATTTCGGTCATTTTCGGATATGTTTTAGTATTAGTATTAAGTGCAACTTGCGTACCAATGTTCGAGCTTTTTATTCCAAGTTACTTTTGAGTAACCAAATTTTCAAAATGGCGATTTTTAAAAAAAAAAAATAAATAAATAAAATTTGCAATTAATTTTTACCAGTAAAAATATCAATATCTCAAAAAAGTTGGACAGCATTTCGTTGATATTTAAATGTAGTTTTAGAAAACAAATATGAAAAAATTATTCAAAGTAATTATCACTTAATTTTTAAAGTTTAAAAACTAAAATCGACTTTTTAAAAAAGTCCGAAACCTTTGATTAAAAAATAAATCTAAAAATTCTACTCTTAACTATACAACTGCTAAGCTATAATTCGAGATGCGATCACAATTCGTTCTATTTTTTTCAAATTTCGAAAATTGGCCCTCCCCTCTAAGACGATCGAGCGATGCCCGTCCGTCTGCCTGTCTGTTGAAAACACGCTAACTTCTGAAAGACTTTACGGATGCTCCTGAAGTTTGGTATATATGCATGTTGGTCATTTACCTGGTTAGGATGGTATTGGAATTCAGACAAATCGGTCCACTGATTCAAAAGTTATAAGCAAAAAAAATTATTTCAGCAAGGGGGTTTCGCGAATTTACGAGATAAAAAACACGCTAACTTTCAAAAGACAATTCTGAGAATGCTGAAGCTTGGCATATCTATTTGCCGTTTCCCTGGTCTAGTTCGTGTTTAATTTCAGCCAAATCGGCAGTGTGGTTCAAAAGTTATTCGCAAAACCGTGAATTTTAGTTTGGTTTTACCTTAAATTTTTTTTTTTTAATAATAATTTTATTTGAAAAAAAAATAATAATAATACATGTTAAGTACGCGCCTCAGCACCAAAATTGGCATTAAAGAGGCTAGTAGGCAACTAGTTATATTTACATTGTATTTACAGTATATATTTTCATATTGAAAATTATTTACATATAAAAAAAAATCTTTTAATTTACGCAATGTTGAATTTAATTTTCGCGTGTTGAAAAACGAGCTTTAAAGAAACAAGCCTTAAAAACATTAATAAGCCACAAAATTACTTTACAAAGTGTTTTTGTCATTTAAAATTTTTTTTACACTAAAAAAAATTTGCACTCGAAAAAATTTTACACTAAAAAAAAAGTTAGTAATATTTTTTTACAAAAATGACAAAAAAAAAGTGTTTTACTCAAATTAAAACATTTCTAATCAAAATTGTTCTCTTTTCACGGCAAAACATTTACGATCTTTTAAAAAGGGCATTGTGGAGGGTATTCATAGATTCGGCCAAGTCAAATTAAACTTGTCTACTTGTTTTTAACTACGATTTTGATTCAAACTTGTTATACGGTGGTTAATTGTAGGGCTGTCAATCCCGAAATCCCGGGATTTTTGTCATAAAATGAATCCCGAATCCCGGGATTTTTAAGCTGAAATCCCGGGATTTTGTAAATATTAAAAATGTATGAGAATTTTTTTTTTAAGTACAACTTTGTTCAATTATTATTACATTTACATAAACAAATTAAAACTAAAACTTTTTTTTAATTTTCAACGTAGCTGGCTACGAATTTGGCTGAGCTGAGAATTCTACCCAGGCTTGCTGAATAATAGCCCAAAGCACTAAGCCACAGTCGGAGGCTTTTAAGTCCTTTGACCAAAGTTTGCAGGTTTTGGCGAAAATTTTCTAAAAAATCGAAACTTTGATCGAAGGGCGCCGCGGGTAAATTTAATCCGATTTGCCTCAAATTTGTATCACATAAGTTTTAGGCGTAGGAGAATAAAAATTTTGCCGGACGTTCAAAATTGGAAGAAAAACTTTTCTTTTACAAAAAAATTAAAGTCTAATGCATTATATTTTTACTTTTTTCCTTTACATGTTTTTATTATTTTAAATTTTCCTTAAATTAGTTTTGAAATTATACAGTGCAACAACAAAATTGGAATGGGATGAAACTAAAAGCAAATAAAAGTAGTCATTTTCCATAAGAAACCCCTCAGGGTTTTTTTAGTTTATTGCTAAATATTTAATAATAATAATTACTTGAAAACTGCATAAGTGGCGTATACTCAATTGCCTTTAATTGCCTTTAAATAACAATCAGAATAATTAGAAATATTTTTTTTAATAATTTCGTTGTAGCGAAATAGACCAAAGGTTTTTCGTGGGAATTAAACCCACGACTACCTTCTTAATAGGCTAATATGCTACCAACTAGCCCACAGTAGCCCCCTTAATATGCACAATAAAATTGAAACATAAAGAGTCTACTATTTTTTTACTCTTATAATCAAAGAAATTTAATCTCGAAAAATCCCGTGATCCCGGGATCCCGGGATTTCGATTTTCAAATCCCGAATCCCGGGATTTTAAAAAACCGATCCCGTTTGACAGCCCTAGTTAATTGTGACGCTGATTTCAAATTTTCATGCAGATTTCAAAAATTCAAAATGTCGGATCTAATAAGATGGATGATTTTGTTTTAAGTTATCAAATAATAGTTAAACTCGATACCCGGGAGTTTAATGGATGACTAAAAACGAATCTCACATTAGATTTTATCCATCATGGCTCTTGATTTTTTTTATTACGATTCACTTTAAACTTTTGTATCGGATATTTTTGGGGTCATTGAATACGAATTTGCTATCATCCTTTTATAATTTAAAATGGCGAAATCAAAATGGCGAATATTTTTTTTATAAGATTGATCCAATTCACTTTAATTTAGTGACCCCAAAAATACAGACCAAAAAATTTAAGCGAATCGTTATTAACAAAAAAATCAAGAGTCATGCTGCATCCGCCATTTTGAATTTTGAAAATCTGACGTCAGATTCGTATTTAATGGCCCATAAAACTCACGAGTATTGATTTTTACTCTAAGAGATAACTTTAAAAAGAATCATCCGCCATTTTAAACTTTTGATATCTGAATGAAAATTCGAAATTAGCGTCCCAATTAAATTAATGATAACAAGTTTGAATCAAATCGAAATTAAAAAAAACCAATAAGAGTGTTAAATTCGGCTGTGCCGAATCTTTAATACCCTCCAACATATAAAAAAAAAAAAGTTTTAGGAGCGCTTTTGGGGGGGGGGGGTCAGTAGGGCTCATTGGGGGACACATAAACCCACGCGGTAAATGTTTACAAATTCATTTATTATGCTTTTTGAGTTTTAGTAGTACAATTTTATCATTATTTTAATATATTTTTAATATCTACGCCCACAATAGGGGGCGGGCAATTTTTTTTTTTTATTTCCTGGGTACAAGTGCAGGACCTTGAACTTTTTCTGACATCAAACTGTTTCATTTGCTTAACAAAAATACAAAGAAACCTGTAAAAATATGTCGTTTTTCAGAGGTTAGTTAAGTTCTTCAAGGGGGAACTTTTTTCCCCTGGTCCGATTCTGCCCATTTACGAACCTAAACTGCCTATGACCAATAGACATATTCTTCCCAAACTTAACGAGTCTAGCTCTTTTATTTTGGACTGCATCGTGTCTTATACAGACGGACGGACGGGCATACGGACATTCTAGAAATGTCTTAGAATCTATCATAGATCAATCTATATATATAAAGTAGTTACGTGACTGACTGATGACTGACTGACTGACATACTAATCACGCATCATCCCACAGCCCAAACCACTGAAGCTAGAGTCTTGAAATTTGGATTGTAGTTTCACCTCCCGGAATACATATCCGCTAAGGCTGGGTTTTTGGAAATGTTGATTTTAAGGGGTAAAAACGAAGGGTTGAAAAAGGGGAAAAAGCGAGTACATTGGTACTTTTTATCTAAAAAAAAAAAATCAATTAATTTGAAATTGGAAATGTAGGATCCTCTAACGGAAACATTTCCAAAAAAAAGGACTTTCTGGAAATTCGGATTCCTAAGGGTAAAAAGGGGTAAAAAATGGTACTTTGGTACTTTTTATATTTTTTGAAATTTGCAATGTTGTTTCCAACAACGAAAAAAAATGTGAAAAAATACTTTTTCGAAATAACGATTCTAATGGTGGTAAATAGCGAACACTTTGGTACTTTTTATTTTGGTACTTTCTAAATTTTTAATATTATAATTCCATAAATAATGGTCCTGGAAACTTTTAATTTGGAATGCAGGGTCATTTAGCGAAAAAAGATTTCTATAGAAGGCAAAGAATTTTTTGTTTTTTTAGCGCATGTAAGCGCATATTCGGAACGGAATGAAAGCCACATAGGACTTATCGGAATGGAACAGGGAATCAAATGGAATAAAACAGGGAACAAAATGGGGACTTGAAATTTGTTATATATGTAGATGCACCTCCCGGAAAATAGGTCCACTAAAGCTTGGGTTTTGGAAATGTTGATTCTAAGGTGGTTAAATGTGCAAAAACAGGAACGTTAGTACTTTTTATAGTTCCACAAACCAATGAAGCTAGAGATTTAAAATTTGAAATGTAGCTGCATCTCCCGGAATATAGATCCACTAAGGCTGGGTTTTTTGAAATAATGATTCTATAGGGGTAAAAAAGGTATTTCTGTACTTTTTATATATACTTAAATAATGGTTTTATTAGCTTGAAATTTGGAATGAAGCATCCCACGCTTAAATAAAGGTCATAAAAAGTTGAAATTAGGATTGTAGGATCCAACAACAGAAAAAAACTATGAAAAATTTACTTTTTGGAATTCCGATTCCGATCTAAGGGGATAAAAACGAGCACTATGGTACCTTTTATATTTTCTGAAATAATTATGATAAAAAATTTGGAGTGTAAGATTGCCTAGCGAAATAAAATATTCCCAAAAGAATAACTTTTGGAAATTCTAATTCCTAAGGAAATTAATTAAAAAAGGGAATTATATATTCTTAAATAATGAGCCTATTAACGTGAAATTTGGAATGTAGCATCCTCTAACGGGAAAATCCCCCAAAAATTACTTTTTGGTACTGTTTATATTTTCTTAAATAGAAGTCATAAAAACTTAAATTAGGAATGTAGTATCCAACAACAGAAAAAAATCAGTAAAAAGTACTTTTTTCGAAATTTCGACTCTAAGGGAGTAAAAACGAGCACTTTGGTACTTTTCATATTATCTGAAATAATGGTATTGGAAACTTGAAATTTGGAAATAATATCCCCAAAATTTTTTTTTTTAAATTCTGATTCCTAAGGAGTTAAAGGGGTATTCTTTATACTTTCTGAAAAAAAAAATGGGCAAAATGATTCTTTTTAATTTAATGATCTTATCCCTAGAAACTCTTTTGTTATTTAACGGATACTATTCGAAAAAGAATGAACACCACATTGAACGAAATTGAATGGAGCAGGGAACCAAATGGAATAGAATAGGGAACCAAATGGAATGAAACTGGGAACGAATTCAAATGAAAATGTTTTCAATTTTTCAATTTTTTTTTTTACTAAAATTTTTTTGTACTAAAATTTGTTTATCAATTAATTTTTCAGTAATTTTTTTGTTTCATTCATACATATTTGTTCATATTTTTACAAAATTTGTTCATTAAATTTTTGACTCAAAGTTTTGTTTACTCAATTTTTTATGCTTTGTTTTTTTTTTTCAATAACATAAGACCGTCTTAAAATTGATGTAGTATTTATTATATCAACTAATGTATTTGGTATTTTATTGTAAGTGTTGTGATCATCATAAGCACAGTTTTTGTAAAGGATTAAGACATATCGTCATCTTAGAATTGGTTTGCTCTATAGGATGGTAAAAACCCCAGGTGAATTGGATTACATAGCGAAAAGTTACAAAAATGGGTAAATTATTATCATTATGAAATTTTTCTGTAATTACAGGCAACGAAATACCTTGCGCACGCTAGTAATATATATACTTATGTGGTCCCCGACCGATATTTCGATGCGTTACAAACGGAATGACAAAGTGAGTATACCCCCATACTGTAGTTGGAGGGTATACAAATAAACGCCATTAAACACTTGGGTTGTAGTTTAATGCGATCACCTTGAAAAAAATTCGCCATTTTGAAATCTGACTGAGAATTCGAAATCAGTGTCCCAATAAATCCCCTGATAACAAATTTTAGAAATATCCAATAACTCCTTCATTAGTTTCCAGCTTATACCGATCGGGGTATCCCGATTTGCGCCGCCATATTGGCTCACATACTATTGGGTCCAACTTCCGCCACTCAGATTTCAAAATCAGAGATCATTGGCTAAATTTTTAACCATAATTAAACTCTCTACGACCAATATAATTTTGTGGGTGGGGGGGTCTCCCACCCTCAAATCGGTTCATAACAGTTTGAATACTTCCCTTCTCTCTTAGTTACTTCAAATATTACTTAAAAAATTATAAAATTTATCTTTTTAGCACGCAATGAAGAACTGGAAATTATTGCTGAAGAAAATCGTAAAGACACTATGTTTTCGATATTTTTCTACAGTGTAGTTTTCGTTACTGGCATATTGGCTCTTGGTTTCGTATTTATAATTGCATTGTTTTATTATCTAAAAGGCTATGGATTTTGGAATTCATTGGAAGTTCCATTGAAAGGAGCGTAAGTTTATAAACATTAAATAGAAAAAATCCAAATTAAATACAGTTCTTTGCATTTTCCAGATATCTGATTAGTCCCAAAACTTTCATAGGTTATATATTTGCTTATGCCTGGAATGTTGCAGGCATTTATTTTGTCATCAATGGTACTTTATCAACCGATACTCTTTTCTCTTGGTTTATACATAATGTTTCAGCACAATTCCGTATTTTAAATTTACGCCTAAAAACTGTCGCTGAGACTTTAGGGAGCCACAATGATGATGAGGTCTTTCGAAAAATTATAATCAAGCAGTTAAAGTATCATTCGCGAGTCATTCAGTTGGCTCATGAGTTTAATGATGTTTTTATGGTTACAGTATTTATAAAATTCGCCATAAGTTTCTTACAAATCGCCTGTCTGGCATTTCAGTTTTCTCGTGGTGGTGAATTTGCCTCACAATTATTTCATTTCTCTTTCTTGGTGGCAGTATCCTTGCAATTGATTTTATACTGTTATGGTGGTCAAAGAATTAAAGATGAGGTAAGAACATTTAGATATACATGCTTTAATTTATCTATACACAAAAAAAAAAAACCTTGTCAAATTACAAGAAAAAGTCTCGTAATCCCATTTTACCAAAATTTGACAGTTTTTCTTGTTTTTGAACAAAACATTTTATATCGAAATTTAAATTTTTTCGTAATTTTACAATTTTTTTTTTTTTGTAATTTTAAGAAGTTCCAAGGTTTTTTTATACAAAAAAATCTGGTAAATTCACGAGAATACCTTGCGAGTTTTATTGCGCCAAAAAAGTTGTAAATTTACAATTTTACTTTTAAAAAGTT
Organism: Pegoplata infirma; assembly: GCA_963921195.1. Classification (NCBI taxonomy): domain Eukaryota; kingdom Metazoa; phylum Arthropoda; class Insecta; order Diptera; family Anthomyiidae; genus Pegoplata; species Pegoplata infirma. The sequence continues at coordinate 171,113,603 of OY992538.1, read as the reverse complement.
TGTAAAATTACAAAAATGCTCATAAGTTTTACTAGAAATTCTCGTAAAATATGAGGTAGCAAGAAATCTAGTAAAGTCACGAAACCTACTTACAAATTTACAATTTTATTAGTAAAAAGTTTGTAAAATTACAAATTTATTGGGAAAAAGCTTGTTAAATTACAAATAATTCTTGTCAAATAGGAGGTAGCAAAAATAAAATTTACAAACTTTTCTTGTCATTTTACAAGGTTTTTTTTGAGTGTAATTATTCAATTACTTTTCTAAATTTAATTTCAGAGTACTTCTGTATCGGTTGCCATTTATGATTATTTTAAATGGCATGATTTGAGTATTAAATCGAAAAAATTGTTACTTTTGCCCATTATGAGAGCGCAAAGGCCATGTGATTTAACTGGAGTATTTTTTGTGGCTGATTTAAGTTTATTTTTGTGGGTTGGTAGAACTTTGAAATTTGTTTCTCTTTCTCATTTCCTCAAATGGGATTAAACCAAAAGGAAATGCATGTTGAATCGCCGAATTATAAAAAAAATAATAAAAATAAACCACTGTGCACCGTTGCGTATGATGGTTATTTAAAGGCAATTGCAAAATTAAGTATATGCCTCTTATACTGCTTATAAGTAATTATATTTATAATAATAGTTCACCAATTCCAAATGCATGTAAAAAAAAAATCTCGCACTAAACTGTAAAAAAAACCTTGAAGGGAAAATGTCAGCTTTTGTTTAATTTTAGTTTTATCCCATTCCGATTTCGGTTATTGTACTTTGTTATTAATCCTTAATAGCGATGTCCAGCATTCATCACTACCTCAGTCTGTGGAACGCATTCGGAAGTCTTAACCAAACAAGCAAGAATCTCGAAGTTTGGCATCAGTACCGTTTTAACCATTAGGGCACACTGGGCACGTGCTCAGGGTCCCCGACCTACGAGGCCCCGAAATGCCAATAAATTCGCTTATACGAAAATGGAGCAACATCTCTTTTAATTTGTTTTAAAAAAAAAATTCACATTTTCTTGCAGAAAAATTCTCAGAATCTAACAGATTTTTCGTATACACCTGAGACTTTTTCTATAGGAGAAATTTTCCCTATATCAAAAGTCTCAAATTTGTAGAAATTTTTCGTACATAAAATGTTTTAGATTGTGAAATACAGAAAAAGTTTCAGATTCTGAGATTTTAAAAGTCTAAAGATCATAGAAGTTTTGCCGAAATAAAAATTCTCAGATTTTAATGTCTCTCATTCTGAGACATTTTTGTATAGAAAAAGTATCAGATTCTGAGACATTTTTCGTATAGAAAACGTCTCAGATTCTGAGTCAAAAAGTCTTAGATTTTGAAGCATTTTGGTCTATGATTCTGGGACATTGTCCATATAAAAAAGACTCAGAGACCTGAGACCTTTTTCGTATAGAAAAAGTCTCAGATTCCGTGACATTTTTCGTATAGATTTTCTATTGCACATTTGTCCACCGGCCAAACTTAAGCTCGAAATTACGTTAGCTACAATCGGTATAAATCGCAATCGGTCCGGTACTTACTGAATGGCATAAGATGCACTCGGTGACTTCAAATCTGTTGCACAGTGGTTGTGATAATATGATTAGGATTCGACACAAGCGAATGTAAAGCTATGTTTACATCATTCCACTGAGTATTAAGACTTGTCAAAAAATCGTGTGTTATCTGATTTTGTCCAATTAGACTTTTAATTTTATGAAATATTTAAAAAAAATGGCTGTGTGTTGTTAGATTTCACACAAACAGCTGTTTTAAAAAATGTCTGTTTGATTTTGTTTACGATTTTTTAGCAGTATTAAGACTTTGGTAATATTTTACTTTCTTAAAATCCAAAGACTCAGTGGGATGATATAAACACACCTTAAGTAACACCCTCAATTCTTTATCTTTTCTATAGGTTTTTAAAACTGCTGGTTCTTTTATAACGATGCTAATGGCCATGGAAGATAAGGAGTAATATTGACATGCTGCTTTCACAAGGACCAAGGGTAACTGGATTTTTGTTAGATATTGCACACCGAATCTGGAGGAAGCCAAATTTTGAGATTTCGAGTATCAGAGAAAATATTAAAAAAAAAAATTAACTATAAAGTTTATTTAACAAAAAGTAAATAAAAATTGTCTACATTTTCATAAAATGTTTTTAGTTTGATTGTTTCAGCTCAAGAATATCACTGCACAGAAAAAAATTGAAAAGAATTTCAATCAACAAAAACGCGGATTCAATTAATTTTTTGACTGAAATTCCTCGAATTAAGAAAATTGTTATACCAATCATCAAATTGTAGGTGATTGATTGAAAATTTTTTTAATCAAACATTTTTTCAATTTTGATCAAAAATTTGATCAATTTTTTATTTAAAGTCAATCAAAATAATGATTGATTTAACAAATGAATTGTAAGCTTATGACAAAATTATCAAAAATTTCATCTTTTTTGATTTCCAATATGTTGCAAACAATAAAAATTAGCAAAACCCAATTATTTTGTATATTTTTGAATTAATCTATTCAAATAAATTAAAGCGAACAAAATATGGTATGTTGAAAATTTGTAATTCGACAGTTAAGGAAAATAACAAAAATTTCAATCAAAACATTGATTGACTTCTTTAAATTTTGTTGATCAATATATTTAATTGAAAATTTTTAGGCAATAATTTTTTGTGTGCGCGCACAGTGGTTTATTATAGATTTTTTTTGGAAATAATTCGGCCATTCAGTAAGTACTGGACTGACTGCAGTGAAATTTATACCGGTTATAGGTAACGTAATTTCGAGCTTAAGATTGGACGGAGTACCCTACATGTCCAAAAAGGGCGCCTCCAGGTGCCCCTAAAGTGGGACACCGTTTGCATACAAAGGCTTAAAGTGCTTGCCCATTTGTTGTTTATTATTTGGATTTTTTCCAAGCGCTAGTAAATTCCCAAAAAAAAACATGCTTGAAGTAGTCTTTATCACTTTTACTTACCACTTTATAGCCATTTGAATGGGGAAAATTTTATTTTTTGTTCCGATCCTGTTTCAGTTTTTCGGGAATAGGTTGGTTCCCTAACGTCGGATTTTTTTAAGCCTGAATTTTTAGTTATGCCTTTATGATACTTGCTTTTGAGATTTTTTCTATAGGAAAAAGGTCTAAAACTTTTTCTATAGAAACAAGTAAAAAAATTAAATTCGGCCTTGCCGAATGTAGTGATACCCTCCACAATTTCAAAAAGATTATTGCAAAAAACTTTATTTAAAAGGAAATTACTTAAAAAAAAAATTTTTAAAAAATTTCCGCAAAAAAAAAAATGTTGGTAAAAAAAAAAATCCGCGATTTTTTTTATTTTTTTGTCAAAAAACATGTTCGTACTTGTTTAAATACCATTTGGTGTTCAATTATATTCACATATGAGGCATTCCACACCAAATGTCCAGCGAAAAAAAACACGTGTACCATAAACTTCTGAATAGCTTGTATTGATAGCCCTATATGGAACTTAGAAAATTGCGTTTTCGGTTTTTCAATTTTTCAAAAACTGGGCTTAGGAGCCGTGGTCAAATATTGGAAAAATGGTCAAATTTGTGGCGAATTGCCTTGATTAAATATTTATCACATTAAAACAGAATGCACCACATTCTTAAAAATTTGCAGTCCTATATAGTTTCGTATGGGCTATCGAATAAAAATTTTTTCCTTGAAAAATTTTCAGAACCCGTTCTGAAATTTTCCATTTTTTAAAAAAGTCAATTTATCAAAAATCCGGCCACATTTTTTCTTTTTTTTAAATTTTTTTTTAAAAGTTTAGATGTTTGTCCATCCACATAAAAAAAATCAGAAATGTATTTTTCGTTTTTTTTCGAGAAAATCGTATTTGAATTTTAAATTTCATAACAATTTTGTAATTTGCTTGTATTTTCTTGTATTAACGTTGCGAATGAGTAATATTCATGCAATTAATATTACTCATTCGCAACATTAAAACAAGAAAATACAAGCAAATTACAAAATTGTTATGAAATTTAAAATTCAAATGCGATTTTCTCGAAAAAAACGAAAAACACATTTCTGATTTTTTTTGTGTGGATGGACAAACATTTAAACTTAAAAAAAAAAAATTAAAAAAAAAAGAAAAAAAAGTGGCCGGATTTTTGATAAATTGACTTTTTTAAAAAATGGGAAATTTCAGAACGGGTTCTGAAAATTTTCCAAAAAAAAAAAAAATTTATTCGATAGCCCATACAAAACTATAAAAGAATGTAAATTTTTAAGATTGTGGTGCATTCCGTTTTAATGGATTAAATATTTAATCAAGGCAACTCGCCTCAAATTTGACCATTTTTCCAATATTTGACCATGCCTTCTAAGCCCAGTTTTTGAAAATTAGAAAAACCAAAAACGCAATTTTCTTAGTTCCATGTAGGGCTATCCAAACAACCTATTCAGAAATTTACGGGACACATGTTTTTTAGACTGGGTCGACCATAAAGGAGAAAAAAAAGGTTCCCATTGTGCGGGCTTTATTTTAAAGCTTACCTCGAAAAAGTTCCATAGCCAAAATATTAGATTTTTAGGTCGCGATTTGGTACCGCCGAAATCGTTTTTTGTTCATAGCTTTGTCATTTGATGTCCGATCGTTGTAAAAAAAAATTTGTTAGAAAGTCCTCAGCGAGTACTAAATTTGACCCATATCTGGTTTTGACCTCTGAGGTCATCTTCGTGTTATAAGTGTTAGTTTCTCAGCTTTCTACCCCCTTAAATGATTTTTATTTTTCCATTAAATTATAGCACTAAGAAAATCATAAAATCCTTCCCTTGGAAGTATCCAGTTAAATTAATTAACAAAAAAGTTAAATTTGATTTAAGATTTTCATATACAATATAAAGAAAATTAGAAAAAACACTTGTTATTATGCCTTTAAACTATATTTAATTTTTTTAGTTTGTATTTAAATACATACGAACAAGTGTTTTAAATCTTTTTCTATGGAAATTTAAAATTGAATGTAACTTTTTTGTTAATTAATTTAAGAGGGTGCTTCTAAGGGAAGAATTTCATGAATTATTTAATGCTATAATTTAATGGAAAAATAAAGATCATTTAGGTGGGTAGAAAGCTGAGAAACTAACACTTATAACACGAAGATGACCTCAGAGGTCAAAACCAGATATGGGTCAAATTTAGTACTCGCTGAGGACTTTCAAACAAATTTTTTTTTACAACGATCGGACATCAAATGACAAAGCTATGAACAAAAAACGATTTCGGCGGTACCAAATCGCGACCTAAAAATCTAATATTTTGGCTATGGAACTTTTTCGAGGTAAGCTTTAAAATAAAGCCCGCACAATGGGAACTTTTTTTTTCGACCCGGTCTAATGTTTTTCTGTAGCGGGACATTTGGTGTGGAATGCCTCATATGTCAACCAGCAGTCGAATAAAAGCATTTTGTATTTTTAGGTTATGTTGAATGTACTAAAATTTTTCAGGTGTCCTTACATTTTGTTCATAACTTTTGAACCGCTGAAGCGATATTGCTCAAATGCAATATCAAACTTCTCGGGAGAACTTCCAATAACTTTGTTGTTTCAGTCTTCTCCGTGTAATATTTTGGCCGTGATCACAGACAGACAGACGGACATCGCTAGAATGTCTTAAAATCGATCGCGGATTATGAATATATATATTTTATGGGGTCCCAGACCGATTTTTCGATGAGTTACAAACGGAACGACAAACTTATATATACCCTCTATCACTAAGTGGAGGGTATAAAAAGGTCTCAGTATCTAAAATTTTTTCAGTACGAACAAATTTAATAATATGAGACCTTTTCTATAGTAAAAAAATGCCTGCGAATTTTGTACTCTTGCCCAAAACATTAAATCATGATAATGTTTTGCGGAAGATTTGGGTGTACTTGCCAAAGCAAGAAAAAATAATGTTATATTCAGTGATTAAAAAACTGAAATTCATTACACATTTTTAATTTTCACTTCCAGTCAAGTTGTCGATAATTTAAAAAAAATACTGCAACCCACCAGTTCAGTTTACATTTCTAACAAAACAGTCCAGTCACTTTTTTGCTGCTGAACTTTTTTGTGTTGTGCTGATGGTGGTTGATTTAAAAAAAAAACAAATACTGACAAACCAGCAACAGTAAAAAAATTAGGCAGCACACAAACAGCACAACCGTTGTTTTGAGAAATCCACTGCAAGTTACAATTCAAAAAGTGGTGAGCTGCTGACAAGCAAATAAATATAAACGAAAATAAACTCGTACATTGTAACGAGAGAACTTCTTGTATACATAAGAAGAAAAAAGGTTCAATAAATAAAAAAAATGCAAGGTTTTTAAAAAAAAAAATCTTTTTAATTCAATTAATTTATATCAGTAAAAAATCAATATTTTTTATATTAAATAAATTAATGCGTAGTTAAAAAAAATTATAAAAAATAAACTTCAAGTCTAAAATAATAGTACATTAGGTATTCTAAAGTTCAAATAAAAAAAAATTTTTGAAATATTTTTAGTGTTACAGAGATGGAAAGTTTTCATTTTTATGCACAGATCATTTGGTTGAATTTTTATTGACACTTTGATGCGATAAAAATTTATTTTAAAAAACGAATTTTAAAGGATTTTTGACGACCTTTTCAATGACATTGCTGGTTTTTTAAAAAAATATAAATTTGACCTTAAAATTCAAGGTCAAATTATTAAAAAAATGTATCTTATAAAGCGCCTATTTTGATATTATTTTAACTGAGTTTTTACATTTAAAAATAATTGTTTTATATACAATAACACTCAAAAAGTACGAATACCGCGTGTATAAAAACAAATAAAAAAATATTTTCGCAATAAGGAACACTCGATCCATTTTATAAAAATGTTTTTAAATGAAAAAAACGTCAGGCTTTTTAAAAAAAATCTCAAAATAGGCGCTTTATAAGATAAATTTTTTTTTAATAATTTGACCTTGAAATTTAAGTTAAAATGTTTATTTTTTTAAAAAACCACTAATGCCAGTGAAAAGGTCGTCAAACATACTTTAAAATTCGTTTTTTAAAAATAAATTTTTATCGCATCAAAGTGTCAATAAAAATTCAACCAAATATGATCTTTCCAAAAAAATGAAAACTTCCCATCTCTATAACTCTAAAAATATTTCAAGAAAAAAATTTTTATTTGCACTTATTTATTCTAATATTTTGGCATAATTATATCTAAATCGGTTTTTTTTTGTGACCGTTAACGCGTTTCAGCCCATATTTTACTTTTTGTTTTCATCATATTAGTTTTCGTTAGTTAGTAAAAAACAATTGTGTCTGACACTTATTTTAAAAAATTTTATGGAACTTGGAATTTTGGATCTGTTAATAAAACACTTAACTTCAAACCAAATTTTCAAAAAATTTTCTTAATAAAGTAAAAAAAAATTTGTGTTTTAAAAAAATTTTCAAATAAAAATTTTGGCACTTAATTTTTTTTTTTATTTGTTTACTTCAAATATTTTCCAAAAAACTTTGGAACCTAAAATTTTTTTAAGCATTTTTAATGAAACTTTAAACCGTTTAAACTTACTTAGAACTAGGGTTGCCATCCGTCCTCTTTTCCCCGGACACCGTCCTCTTTTTAAGGGCGTCCGGGGCAGTCCTACTTCTTTTTTAGAAAGTGTCCGGGGTTGTCCTACTTTTTGGACTTTTCCTCATAACTTTTTTTATTGCTTCTAAACTTTTGAATTATTGGCTGTATTATCAGCAATATTGTCAACTTTTTCAGAGCAAAACGCGAACAAAAATTATTGATACATATTCAACTCTTCATACATTGAGAATTAGAAGAAGAAAATTATACAATCTCTTAGTAAGATCACGATCGTGTTGGTTATTTGTCGATCGTGATCTTATTAACCCATTTCTTACCAGAAATTTAGATGTTGGAATTTTTTGGCAAAACTTTCAGGAACGACTCCTTTTCTTCCTTTTATGAATAATAAATGCAGATTTACACGTTTTAAGTTGATGAATTTTTTTTTAGGAACGGCGTCCCCTCCCCTTGTGAAGGGCGGGCTTGTAAATTTTTTCCAAAAATATCTTCTTCACTACCCAGTTGGCAAAATAAAATCACACCTGACATACTGCTGACACTCCCTTTATGAAATCACTGACATCTTCATACAATTTTTCAAAATGTCATCAATGACATGTCAGCAGTGTCCACCAGTATCGGTGGCCACTAACAATTCGTTTAAACAACCGCTGACCAACTGCTGACATGTCATTGATGACATTTTGAAAAATTGTATGAAGATGTCAGCAATTTTATAAAGGGAGAGTCAGTAGTATGTCAGGTGTGACTTTTTTTGCCGACTGGGTAATAGACCAAACCATAATAAAAACTCCCAAAAAATTTAATTATTTATTAATATTTTTCATGTTTTGTAATTTTTTAAGAAATTATAAGCGTGTGTTCAAACACACGCTGGTAAGAAATGGGTTAAGACATTGTACAATTTTTTTCTTTTAATTCTCAATGAATGTGGAGTTGAATAAGTATTAATATTTTTGTTTAAACTTTAGCGATTTATCACTTAAGTTATCTTTGCTTCTTGTAGTAAGGAGTGCGATCATAAAAATGTTAACACACATAAAGTTAAATAAAAAACAGACTACTGAATTTTAAGACTTCAAACCAAATTTTTATTAAATAAAATTTAATACAAAATCATAACAAAAAAACCGCATGGAACTCTAACCACTACGAACAAAGTTATCCACTTTTTCCGGAAACCCTCCCATTAAGGCTTTTATGGTAGTTTCTGTCACCTTTTTAGAGCAGGTGGTCCATCTACGTTTGAAATCTTGCATGTCCTGGGAGACCTTTTTTGTGCCCTTTAATTCTTTTTTAACAAGAGCCCAATATCTCTCCACTGGCCTGAGCTCCGGGCAGTTTGGTGGATTTGCCTCTCTTGGTACAAAAACCACATTATTATCATTATACCACTCCAGCGCTTTCTTGCTGTAGTGACAAGATGCTAAATCGGGCCAAAAGTAAGTGGATACATTGTGCTGACTCAAGAACGGAAGAAGTCTCTTCTGCAAACACTCCTTGATATAAATTTCGCTGTTTATAGAGCCAGATGTCACAAATGACTGGCTTCTTTGGCCGCAGCTACATATGGCTTGCCATACTAGGAATTTTTTGGGGAATTTCGTTTGCTTTTTTGACCGAAATTTTTCCGCAACATTTCCTCGAACATCGGAAACATAAAATTCTTGACCAGGGAGCTGCGCAAAATCAGCCAGGACATAAGTTTCGTCGTCCATTACACAACAGTTGTATTTTTTTATAAAATTTGATTTCAATTTTCTAGCTCTGGTTTTGGCCTCCAAATTTTTAAAAGCGTTTCTATCGGGAACTTTTTGAACTTTGTAGGACTTTAGTCCCGCCTTACGTTTCACTTTACGTACAAAAAAGTCTGAGCATTGGGCTAACCGAGCTGTTTTTCTGCCAGATGTGTTAGGAGCTCTCTTAAGGATGCTTTTAACTTTATATGCCTTACCAATGTTACGATAACCAGTCGTTGTTCCTGTTCCCGGCTTCCTTTCAATTGTTAGGTGTTCCAGATACCTTTTTACCACTTTTGAAACTGTTTGGCGGCATACATTAGTTTCTTTGGCAATTTTTTTGTATGTCCATGTTTGGTTTTGTTGAAAATATTTAATTATTTTTGAACGCACTTTTCTTTCATCGTCCATTGTGTAAAAAATTGCAAATTAAAACTCATGATGTAAATTAATTTATTAACTGACATATTTTTAAAATGTAAACTGCCGAAAAAAAAAAAAATTTGGAAGCTTTACACCAAAGTTGTAGGCAAAAATGTGTGTTAACATTTTTATGATCTCACTCCTTATATGGTTTTTTTATTTGTTCAATAGTCTTGATAATGGAGTCTGACAAATTCCGAAACACGTGTTGACTAATTGTAAGTCCCGCAAAAATGATCAACAAAAAATATATTTAAAACAGAAAAATATTGTTTTTGGAAATTATTCTATGAGAATATCATAGCTTTAATTTGTAAAGGACCTCGAAACTAAAAAAATAATATTTTAAAGGTCGAAAAAACAATTTTTATTTCTTTAAAAAAAATTTATCAGAATATCCATTTATATTTCAAAAAATTCTGAATACTTTTCAAAAAATTCCAAATATAGGCCGCTGTTCCAAAAAAAAGTAATTCACATAAAAAATGTGAAAATGAAAATTTCCGATTTTTTTGGTGTTCTAGATTTCACATCCGAATTTCTTTTTCGTTTTGTTTCACATAAATAAAATTTGATGAAAGTAAAACGAATAAACTTTTTTCCTTATAATTTTTTAAATTTTAATTATTCGATTTCAACTTCGAATCAATACGTGATCAACAAAACACTAAACTTAATTTCATGTGATTCGGAAATTTTCATGTGAATTGAAAAGTTGTGAAAGACAGAACAGAGGCCATAGCATGTATTTCAAAAATTTATATTTTTATTTCAAAATTTTCCAAATACCTTTCAAAAATCTTCAATTAACAAATGGGATTTTTTGAAAAACATATAGATAATACAGATATTTTGAAATGAAAAATGGAAATTTTTGAAATACAAATTGAATTTTCTGATAAGCATTTAGAAAGTTTTTAACTACAAATAGAAAATTCTGATATAAAATAAAAAATTTTTGAATTATATATAGAAATTTTTGAAATATAATTGGAAATAATTGAGAATATTCTTTCTCAAATATAATGGAAAATTTTTGAATTATAAGCGGAAATAAGACATTTTTTCCTAATACTAAAAATACATTTTATTTGTATATTGTATCGCGTTGTTGATTTTCTTTAAATTAATTTATAAAAAAAAATTGTCCTCTTTTTTGGGTCAAATGTCCTCCTTTTTTGAGGTTGATGTCCTCTTTTTCTCAAAAAGGAAATGGCAACCCTACTTAGAACTTAGAAAATTTTAAAACTTTTTTTTTTAAATAATTTTTAGTTAAATTTAAAAAAATTTCAAAACTCTGATTAATTTTTATTAATAAATAAAAATTGTTTTATTCGACCTTTAAAATATTATATTTTGTGAGGATGTTTATTCTGGCTCGAGGTCATTATTTTCTTTACTAATTAAAACCATATATTCTCATAGCATAATTTTCAAGAAAATTCCTCACAAAATAAAATTTCAAAACATTAGAAAAATTTCTTAACATTTTTGTTAAAGCATTATCTTTACGTTTGAAACATTATTCTTAATTATATAATACAACATGCCATTACTTGTACAAAGAAATATCTACTTATAAGTACGTTCATTTAATTTTCAGCAGCCAAATAAAAAAAATTTCATGCTGACGAGTCGAGTTCAATTTTTATTTTCCATGCTGCAAGTCCCGTACAACAAACATAACTTGTGCAGCGCAGTAACCAGATAATTCAGACGTGTGTGCTGTTTTTTGTTTTTTTAAACTGAAGATGAACTGTGTGCTGGCAAGTTTGTCAATTTCAAAAAAAAACTTTTACTGTACTGCTGCTGAAGAAAATTGACAATTTTTAACAGCTCAGTTCTTGACTGCTGTTTTGTTTTGATAATGTTTATGCTGACAAAACAGTACAAATTATGTGTTTTTGCTGAAAATCTAGGCAGTATTTTCAACACTGGTTATATTACTTTGCTATTCCATGCAAAACGAATTGAAATATTAGTCGAGGACCCCATTAAAAAACCAAAAGAGCTGTACATTTCGTAAGTGAGTGCAAAAATAAATGCAAAAAAGTGTTTTTACATTTTGGAGAGTATAAAAGTTTCGGCACCAAAGAATATAACACTCTCACTTGTTTTATGTACATTTGATAAACAAATGGAAAATTTTTACGCGAAAAGCTTAGACTTGGTGAAAAAGCAGTTTTGGTAAAAAAAAATGATTTTTTTTTTCACGAAAAACAAAATTATGTTAAAAAAAATTTAATGAACCCAAAATTTTTGGTGATAAATATACCAAATGTTTCATTTATTTAACAAAAATACAAAAAAAACATGTAAAAAAAGCAGAGACGGAAAATAACCGTTATGATTTGAAAAAATAACAAACAAAAATTATTACAAATTAGGTTCTAAACATTGCAATATTATATTGCAATGAATTAAAAACAAAAAGTCCTCTTATTTTTTAAAAAATTGCAAAAATCTTGATTTTTATATTGAATTTATTTTAACCAGTTATTTTCTGAGTTTTATTTTCAAATCAGAAAATAAAAGTTATTTTTTGATTACTTTCAAAAAATCAACAAATGAAAATTAAAACCAAATCAAAAATAAAATCAGAAATTTCTTATTTATTGGGAAGACAATAATGTGTTACCACGCCGTTTTCCTTGCAATGTTTCCAAATCTTACCATAGGTAGTCCTAAATATCATCTGTCCAAGATTGATGACACGGTTTTAGAGCATTAATCTCTCATTTAAAAACGCCGATTTTTAAAATTAACGGTTATTATTTGAGTAAAAAATAAAAATCTTCAAAAAATTTTTATTTCTTTTGTTTTGATTTATATTTTCAAATCGATTGAATTCAAAACAAAACAAAAAGAAAAGTAAATTTTGGAAAATTATTGTTTGAATTTAAAATATAAATCACACCGGGCCAGTTAACAAGTAAGTTTTTTAAATAAAAATTATAACCGTTATGTCCCTGAAAAAAAGTGTATTTTTTCAGAGGTTGGTTCAGTTCTTCAAGGGGGAACTTTTTCCCCCTGGCCCGATTTTGCCCATTTACGAACTTAACACACCTAGGACTATAAGACATATTCATGCTAAATTGCAGGAGGCTAGGTCTTTTATTTTGGACTGCATCGTTCCATCTACAGACGGACGGACATTCACAGAATGTCTTAGAATCGATCATGGATCAATAATATATATACTTTATGGGGTCCCCGACGGATATTTCGATGCGTTACAAACGGAATGACAAAGTGAGTATACCCCCATACTCTGGTTGGGTATAAAAAATGATGAAAAAAAATTTGATAAAAAAAAAATTTATGAAAAAAAAAATTTGATGAAAAAAAATTAATGAAAAAAAATTGATGAAAAAAAAAATTTGATGAAAAAAAAAATGAAAAAAAAAATTGATGAAAAAAAAAATTTGATAAAAAAAAATGATGAAAAAAAAAAAGTTTGATGAAAAAAAAATTTATGAAAAAAAAAATTATGAAAAAAAAATTTGATGAAAAATAAAATTGATGAAAAAAATTAATGAAAAAAAAAGTTTCATGAAATAAAAAAACTGATGAAAAAAAAATTGATGAAAAAAATAATCTGATAAAAAAAAAGTATGATAAAAAAAAAATTATGAAAAAAAAAAATTTGATGAAAAAAAAAGTGATGAAAAAAAAAATTTATGAAAAAAAAAATTTGATGAAAAAAATTTTTTTTTGTTGAAAAATAATTATGTTACTTTTTATTCACCAGCTGGTGAAAAACGGTTTTATTCACCACGAGGTGAATTATTATCCAAGTTACAAACCCAAGTTATTAAAATTTTTGGTTTTAAGAAAATGAAAGTAGTAATTCTTGTTTTCTTTTTCGTTAATTGTTAGCTTATATAGGCAAACTGAGGTGGCGTCCTGCAACTTTTTTTAAAATTAGACACCAGCCTAAAAACATTATCATGTTAATATCTCAAAAATGCTTTAAAATATGAGGTCTCAGAATCTGAGACTTTTTCTGTGGCAAAAAGTTTTAAGAATCTAAAAATTTTACTATGCGAAAAAAGTTTCAAATTCTCAGATATTTTTCGTAAAGAAGAAGTCTTAGATTCTGAGACATTTGAAAAATTCTCAGATTTAGAAAAAGTCCAAAAAATTAATAAAGCTCCTTCGGCAAAAACTAAGAAATTAGATGATTTTAAAGCTTTCCTATCACTTTTTTTTGCAAAAGTAACGTGAACCTGTTTTTGCTCGGCCGACCAATCATAATGATTTTTTTTTATTCGAAGTAAACAAAAAAATCCCCCAACCCCCCAAACCCAAAAGCTGTTCCCGCCACTGTTTAAAAAGGATCTACATTTTTATCTGGTACTCTTCAAAATGAAGCACAACAATTTACACCTGCTTGCTGCTATGACGACTTAAGCTATTACTAGGCTGACCATTCGTACTGATTTGATCAGTACATGTACTGATTTTTGATCACGTGTACTGATCAAAAATCGTTGTACTGATTTGTACTGATTTTTCAAAATATGTACTGATTGTACTGATTTTTGAACATTTCAACATAAAAAATAATTTTATTCTAAAATTCTATAAAAAAAACTTGAATTTCCATAACATAAGTCGTCAGAGTTGTTTTTTATAACTTAATCCAGACAATGAGATAAATTAATTTATTCTAAGGAGATTAGAGTTCGTGAATCAAGAGGTTCCTTGATCTTCCTAAATTTATATGAAAATGCGCACATAATCGTTGAGGTTTTCTATGACGAAAAGTTTAAATGGCCAATGTATTTTTTTATATTTTTAGAAAGATGATGTAAATTGCATGAATCCAAATGATTCAGCGATCTTAGATGAGGTATGTCTTTAGAGCTTATTTCGAAAAATCGATCAGAAAATAAGGGCCGTTAAAAAAAAACGTGCTTATTAGCAGTGAAGTTTTCTTACAGGAAAAGCTGTCAAACCTTACGAAAAAAGTCGTTAAAATCTGAAGGGTTTTCTTGTTCTTAAAACCTGCGGAATTTTGTTATATTTTCTGCACTGAAACGATCAAAACATTCAGTTGTTTTTTATCAGTTGTTTTTTTGCAGTTGATTTTTGTAGTTGCTTTTTAACAGTTGTTTTTTTAACAGTTGCTTTAAATTAAGTTAGTTTAATCGAAAATTTTCGAGTGTTGAAAAAACATAAAAACTTGGCCGTACTGATTTAATCCCAGAAAAAAATGGTCACCCTAGCTATTACACTCAAAATTTTTTGTAGACAAAAACAAATGAAAAACACATTTAAAACCACCCAGCAAAAATTGGCATTACTAGTAATAGGTTTTGTAATCCGAAACAGATGTTAATCAGTAGTTACTTATTGAATGAAACACTAATTATTTTAACAAGGGCGTGAGACAAAAATAACTAGTGAAGAGTATGGAGATAAATAAGTAGTTACTGACTCGGATTACTAATAAGGAGTAAAAACTCATTACCAATAAGAAGTAAAATAATTAGTTAATTAAAACATTTAAAATTTAACTTGTTTTTACTAAAACTTAAAAATTGCATATTTTTTATTAAGTTTTTAAGTATTTTTTAAGTTAATTGAATTGTAAAGGTTAAAAACTGCAAGTGCAAGGAGATATTATTACTTAGAAGTGCTTTTATAACATATTACTGAAAAGTAGTTACTTTTGGGCTTAAAATAATGTTAATGGTAATAGGTACTCATTATAAATAATGTACTTGGTAATGATTACTTTTCACAACTCATTACCATGTTTTTGCTGGGCAGTGAATAAATACTTGAAAACCATCCCAGTAATTATTCATTTGTTTTAACAAACATCAACATTTATTTTTTGCTGTTGGCAAACTTTTCTAAAACAAATAACACAAAAACTTTAAAAAATTACGTTTTTTTCATTCTTTTTTACCAACAAATTCGAAAAAATAATTCGTAGGTTAACATTAAACATTAACATTAAAAATTAATGATAGTTCTGTTATTTTTACCAACAAATTCCAAAAAAAAATAAACTACGAAAACATTAAAAATTAATGATTTCGTACGTTATTTTTACAATTTTCTATTGAAATATTTTTTTAAAAATGTTTAATAAAATTTTAGGGAATCGATCCCGCAATCAACTACATTCTGGCCAGACACTCTACCCATCGTGCCAAAGTCACTTGATACAAACGTGTTTTTATATTTCTATAAAAAAAATAACCTACTTGTGTAGGTAAAAACTAATGATATCTCATTAAAAAATACCAACAATTAAAAAAAAAAAAAAATACTTACACAAATCATTAAAAATTTAAAGAATAATCAGTCGTTTTTACTTACAGAACAAAAATAAATGACTTTAAAAATTAAATGTTAATGAAAGTCTTTATATTTTAGTGTGTTATTTTTGAAACAAAGGCCAGAAGAAGTCATTAATAAAAACTGAACATCAAACAAATGTTTTTTCTTTTAAAAACAACTAAACGTAGAATTTTTAAAATAAACTACAAAAAGTTAATGACATAATTTTTTAAGTGTATCACTTGTTACCACAAATTTAACCCAAAACAAGTAGAAAAGTTAAATTCGACTTTGCCGAATCTATGAATACCCTCCACAATGCATTTTTTTTAAAGGGTAGTACATTTTTTAACGTGAAAAAATTAACAATTTTGATTAGAAATATTTTATTTTGAGTAAAAAACTCTTTTTGCCTTTTTTTTTTTAAAAAAAAAAGAAAAATTACTATTTTTTTTTTTGAGTGTAATTTTTTTTTTGAGTTTAATGTTTTTTTTACTGTAAAAATATTTCTGAATGAATGCACGCACGTACGTATGTACACAAAATATTGTCATTTTTGTAAAAAAAAAAAAAAAAATTTTTTTGTGTAATTTTTTTTTGAGTGTAAAATTTTTTTTGAGTCTAAAATATTTTATTTTGAGTAAAAAACTTTTTTTTTGTCTTTTTTTTTAAAAAAAAAGAAAAATTACTATTTTTTTTTTTTTTTTGATTGTAAAATTTTTTTCGAGTGTAATGTTTTTTTTTACTGTAAAAATATTTCTAAGTGAATGCACGTACGTATGTACACAAAATATTGTCATTTTTGTAAAAAAAAAACTAATTTTTTTTTGTGTAATTTTTTTTTTGAGTGTAAAATTTTTTTTGAGTGTAAAATTTTTTTCGAGTGTAATTTTTAAGTTACCAATGCTTTTAGAACTAAACAAACTTAAAATGCATTGCTTTAAAATTAAACAAGTTTGAAAAGCATTGTTTAGTTACCACCAATGCTTTTCAAACTTGTTAAAACACGTGGCATTTTAGATGAAACTAATTTGAAATTCAGGGTTTTGCTTATAACTTTTGAATCACTGGACCGATTGAGCTGAAATTTAATACCAAACAGACCCGGGGAACGGCAAAGATACGTGACAAGCTTCAGTAGTCTCATTATTGTCTTTCGAAAGTTATCGTGTTTTTTATCTCGTAAATTCGCGAAACACCCTTGCCAAAATTTACTCAATTGCTCATAACTTTTGAACCACTGGACCGATTTGGCTGGATTGCAATACCAACCTGACCAGGTAAATGACAAACATATGTGCCAAACTTCAGTAGCCTCTGTAAAGTCTTTCAAAAGTTAGCGTGTTTTCTACGGACAGACAGACAGACAGACAGACGGACGGACGGACGGACGGACGGACGGACATCGCTAGATCGACTTAAAATCGATCGAGGATCATAAATATATATACTTTATGGGGTCCTAGACCAATATTTCGAGGTGTTACAAACGGAATGACAAACTTATATATACCCTCTATCACTAGAGTGGAGGGTATAAAAAGAAAACTTATATGTACTATGTATTTTCCACAGGCGGTTATTGCTATTTCCAAAATAATACAAATACATCATAAATAATAAAGGCTACATAATTTTGAAGGCGTTACCAACAAAAATTAGAAAAGTACATACAATGTTTATATGAATTTAAATCAAAAATTTTAATACCAATTCAATATTTAAAAACTATTAAAAATACAATAATCATTTAAAATTTCAATTTTATTTTAATCATTAAAATGTTAAAACCAGCACCGGATGCTTTACCACAACAGCCAGGACTACAGCGTTATTTTCTTCTCCAACAATACTGCTTCGCAGCCATAGGAATCAATCCCACCTCATTGAGTAATACTGTATTTAATAAATACTTAATTTGGATACCGACGATGTCCGTATTTACTCTCTGCTTTCCCATTACAATCTATGCCAGTCAGTATATACAGGATTTAAATTTAGTTACCGATGCACTTGCTCCGCTTTGGCAATGTATATTAGTCATAATGAAACTGTGTTGTTTTATGTGGAACCAAAAGAAAGTTGTAAAATTAATACGTAAAATTTGGTTACGGAATTTCAAAGGTAAACTGAGATTAACTTCCTTAAGAAAATGTTTATAAAATTTCTTCCAGCTCGTGATGAGGAACTGAAAGTTATTCTTGAAGAAAATCGTAATCAAATTAGGCATGCAACATTTTTCTTCTATTCGGTTCTTGCCACCGGTATAAGTGCATTAATTTCACCACTCGTAATTGCATACTATTATTATTTAAAAGGTTATGGATTTTGGAAGTATTTGGAACCTCCATTAAAAGCAGCGTAAGTTTATAAAAAGTCCCGTTTACTTAAATTGATATAAGATAGTGTCCGGAAATTATAGCGACCACTTCTGATTAAAAGAAAGTCAAATCTCTCATGTTGTCTCACACGTCCATCTTTTTGCCAACCTCTAATTAGTCTCCGCCGCGGAACACAGCCGTAGATTTTGTTTGAAAGTTTTTATTGACATACCCACACATTTCAATTTTGTTGGAACCTGTTAGCAGGCGCGGATCCAGCTCTTGAGTTTGGGGGGGGGGGGTGGAATTTTTTTTACTCAAACAACTTTTTTTTTACTCAAAAAATATCTTTTTCAGGTAACCTCAGCACACAAAAACTTTTTCTATAGGATTACATTTTTAAAAATTGGAAATGGTTCTACAGAAAAAAAATCGTAATTAACAAGAGAAAAACACAAAAAACCTTAACTAATGATTCAAATCCAACAGCACACAAAAATTTTTTTTTCATGAACGATTTTCATAGTATTTATCAACAAATTCATACAATTTATTAACTTTTTCATAATATTTATAAACTTTTTCATAGTATTTATGAATAAATCATAATATGTGAAATTTAAGAATTTCTTACATTTTTCATAAATACTATGAAAAGTTTATAAATATTATGAAAAAGTTAATAAATTGTATGAATTTGTTCATAAATACTATGAAAATCGTTCATGGAAAAAAAAACATTTTGTGTGAGGTTGGATTTGAATCATTAGTTAAGGTTTTTTGTGTTTTTCTCTTGTTAATTACGATTTTATTCTGTAGAAACATTTCCAATTTTTAAAAATGTAATCCTATAGAAAAAGTCCCAGAATCTGCGTAATTTAACTATAGAAAAAGCCTTAGATTCTAATACAATTTTTCTACCCAAAAATTCTCAAATTTTCCCTAAAGAACATTTTCCTGATTTTCCTAAACTTTTTACCCATCTTCTCAGATTTTTTCGAAAGAAGAATTATCAGATTTTCTCTATAGAAAATGCTCATATTTTTTCTAAAGAAAAATTCTCAGACTTTTCCTATAAAAAATTCTCTAATATTTTCCTTTAGAAAAATTGTTAAGTTTTTCTTATTAAAATTATCTGATTTATTCTATACAAAAATTCGCAGGTTTTTCCCATAGAAATATTCTAAGAAAAATTCTTAAGTTCTTCCTATAGAAAAATTTCTAAATTTTTCGTCTAGAAAAATTCCCAAATTTTTCGTCTAGAAAAATTATCGTATTTTTTTTTTTCTAAAGAAAACATTCCGAGACTTCTTTCATATAGAAAAATTCTAATTTTCCGCAAAAAAAACTCTAATGTTTTTCCTTTAGAAAAATTCGCAAATTATTCCTATAGGAAAATTGTAATTTTTTTTCTTAACGAAAAATTCTCAAATTTTTCATTTAAGAAAATTTTAAAATTTTTTCATATAGAAAAATTTTTCATAGAAAAAATTTTGAGATTATTTCCTATTTCCTTTTTTCCTTTCCCCTTTCTTCTTTTCTTTTTTCCTTCTTTTTTTCTTTTTTTTTTCTTTTTTCCATTTTTTTCTTTCGAATTTGGTTTGGGGGGGGGGGGGGGGGGGGTAAATTTCCCCCGTGGATCCGTGCCTGATTTAAGTATTGAAAAAATATTACTTCAGCGCAAAAAGAATAATAAAGTAATTTGTAAATATTGGTACTGCGAAATAACTCCCAAATGAAATAAGTCCCAATGAAATAATTCCCAATGAAATAAGTTCCAAGAAAAATGAATTAACTCATATCTTAAAATAATAAAATAATTCCCGAAGAAAAAATTAAATATGTCCCAATATTTGGATGTTATTTAAAATCAAAATAATAACACCCAAAAAAATGAAAGAGCTCCCAATGAAATAAGTGCCAAAAAAATTAAATAAGTCCCCATTACATGAATTATGTAAACAGTTTTCTGGGTAGCCGGTCTTCGGCCGGGCTTAGGGCTTACAAACTCTATAAATTAATTTGGCGACTTCGCTAAATAAAGTTTTTTGTGTAACAAGCCTTTTACCCAGATAATTACTGAATGGCGAAATTATTGAACTGAAAGTTACTAAAACGGATGGAGCCGCTAAATTAATTTATGGAGTTTGTAAGCCTTAAGCGCGGCCGAAAGCCGGCAAAGCAAAAGATCTTTTAAGAAATATAAATAATAAATTGCACAGATTGGAAATAGTTCTCAACGATATTTCATTTGAAATGAAATAAGTCCCAACATTAATGAAATAGCTCCCAATGCTAAAAAAAGAAATGAAATAACTCCCAAAATAACTTCTGTGGGAGTTATTTCATTTGGGAGTTCTTTCATAATGAAATAACTTCCAACAAAAATTGTGAAATAAATCCCCACGCACTGGAACTTATTTCATAATGAAATAAGCCCCAATTCGTATGGAAAAATGTTGGGAGCTATTGCATTTTATTTTGGGGAGTTATTTCATTTGGGAGTAATTTCGCAGTACCGTAAATATTAACCGCGAGGAAAAATGTGTCCCCAAATGAACATTTCAGACGCCATCACGCCCACACCCCTCCCCCCCAAAAAAAATCGCCAATGAATTATTTTTGAGGGGCATTAGGAGATTCCGATAAATTAAATTCTCCCCACCTTATATTTTTTTTTACATTTTGGAGGGTATAAAAGAGTCGGCCCAGCCGAATTTAAAACTCTCACTTATTTTCTTTATTTACAGTTACTTTGTTGATCCCAAAACTTATCCTGGTTATATCTTGGCATTTTCTTGGAATTCTTTAGCTGTTTATTATGTTGTAAACGGTTCAATATCTGTCGATACACTATTCACTTGGTTTTCTCACAACATATCTGCACAATTTCGTATTGTAAATTTACGCTTTAAATTGCTAGCTGATAATGTACAATTCAGCAAATGTGATGAGGATGAGTTACTAAAATCGATAATACTGAGCATTAAGTATCATCGTGATGTCATCGAATTGGCGGATGCGTTTAATGAGGTCTACATGGTTACAATATTTATCAAATTTATTATAAGTTTTTTACAAATTGCCTTTATCGCGTTTCAAATATCTCGTGGTGGTGAATTTTCGGCAATGGTATTTCATATTTTATTTTTGGCGGCAGCATCCTTCCAATTGAGTTTATATTGTTATGGTGGTCAGAGGATTATTGATGAGGTTTGTATGAATTTTTACTCTGTATCTCTTTAACTTTGGTTTTGTAATATTTATAATTTTTTTCAGAGTTCTGCTGTGTCCGTGGCCATTTATGATTGCTTCGAATGGCATAATTTGAGTATTAGGTCAAAAAAATTGTTGCTTTTGCCGTTGATGAGATCTCAAAAGCCTTGCATATTAACTGGATTTTTCTTTGTTGCCAATTTACCGTTATTTTTATGGGTTTGAATATTTTTAATTTTGAATTCAACTTTTATTCTTATGAGACGATAATTTTTCCAATAGGTTTTCAAAACAGCTGGCTCAATTATAACCATGTTAATGGCTTTAGAGGTAAAGGTGGTGAATTGATGATTTTAAATGAAAAAGTTATACCTCAGGGCGGAAAAGTAGAATTTTTTTTAAAAAAATAATTATAGTTGTAAATATTTGAACTTTTAAAATTTTATTTTAATAAAAAGATTTTTCGAGCTCAAGGTCAGTATTTTTTGGTATTTTTTAAACAATAAGGGAGTAAAAGAAGAGTTTAAGCTAGAGATGGGCACGTGAGCAGATTAGTGCGTGTTTCACGTGTGATCATGTGTGACTCACGTGATTTTGAGTGTAAAGAAAATGCGTGAGTGAGTAAGATTTTTGCGTGAGTTGATAAAAATGTAAAATTTAGCGAAATTTAAAATTTTTTCCCGAAAAATTAAAAAAAATTTTGGAAGAATTACCAAAACTTCAAGTTTTGTTAAACATTTTGTTGGATTTTTAAAATTTTATTTTTTGTTGTATAAATAAAAGTTTGGTGAGTGTGAGTCAACGAAAGTGTGAGTGAGTTTTTTTGTAAAATTACTAAATAATCTGCTTAAATTTTTTTTTAAATCAGCCAACAGAGTCAGTAAAATCACAGAAAAATTTCTGTTATTTTTTAAGAAATATTAATGACAGAGAATTAGGTTAAAAGTATTCATTATAGCAGAAAAAATCTGGTTGAAGTTTTCTAATTCAAACTGAAAGTTGTTTTACAGATTTTTCGAGAGAGTTTTTCTTCAGACTGTACGACTCTCCACGCTTACCTGCGTGGATGACAATGCCAGCAATACTGATGCGATTCAGGTTTGTATCTTCTTTTATATTCCCACTGAAAATGCTTACATTACGTGGCACTCACTTTTCTTTTCAGAAATTTTTAGGTAAATTGCAAATGTGATCATTGGTTGGACCGATACTAGGGCTTCCAATCGGGATTGGTTTTTCTGAATCCCGGGATTCGGGATTGATGAAAAATTTTTGGGATCCCGATTTCGGGATCCCGGGATTTTCGGGATATTTTGAATCCCGGGATTCACGGGATTTTGTGGAAATTTTCGGGATTTTTCGGGATTTTCTAAAATTTTTAGTATTTTTTGTCACTTTAACAAATTTACGCGTTCGTAAAAATTATCAAAGTTTTGTTGATGTTGTGAACTTCAAAAAATTATCGGGATTCCTCCTGTGAAGAATAACCGTCTGTCTGTAGATGGCACGATACAGTCCAAAATAAAAGAGCTAGTCCCCGGCAACTTGGAATGAATATGTCTTATGGTCCTAGGCAGGTTAAGTTCGTAAATGGGCAAAATCGGCTCAGGGGGAAAAAAGTTCCCCCTTGAAGAACTGAACCAACCTCTGAAAAAATACACTTTTTTACATGTTTTTTTCTATTTTTTTAAATAAATGAAACATTTGTTATATTTATCGGGATGGGAAGATGCTGTCAACGTCCCCCACTGACCCCCATCACCCCCCCCCCCCCCCCGCCTCCCAAAAACAAACGCCCCTGACATTTTTTTTTATTTTTTTTACATTTTGAAGGGTATAAAAGATTCGGCACAGCCGAATTTAACACTCTCACTTGTTTTTTGCTAATTTTTATTTTTTTTTTAATTTATTTGTTTTTTTTTCCTTGCAAAAAAAAAATATTTTTTAGCATGGTTTTTTTTTGTAAAAAATGTGTTAGTAGAGTTTGCATGACTCACGCGTGAGCGTAAATGATAAGTGAGTGATTCCATTATTGTTTGCGTGAGCGTGACTGAGTGTGAGTCAAAACCCACACTCAAAATAATCGCTCTGTTAAATTACAGAGATACTCTGCTGAGCCAGCAGAAAATACCATAGATTTCCAACCAGCAAGATTTTTTGTTATTTTACGAAGAAAACTCTGTAAAATGATTCGATAAAAAAAACTGTAAATTTATAGAATTATCTGTAAAAGATTGATAAAATCGAAAAGAATTTTACCAAAAAACTCTGTAAATTTACAAAGCTTTAGTTAAATGGATTTTATGAGTTCAAAATTTTACAAAAAAAAACTCTGTAAATTTACAAAGTTTTAGTTAAATCCATTTTATGAGTAAAACTTCTCAGCATCAAAAACATTAATTAAAATTAAAAAAAATTAAATTAATTAAAATTAAAATTTTGTTAAACTTGCCCGCTTCCAACACGTCGTCCTTCCTTGTAGAATTTACCAGTTTTTATTGTAATTTAAGACACTTTTCAAAGAGGGGTTTATCGGTCATATTTGGAAGTTTTTTTAAAATCCGTATTTTAACAAAAAAAACTGTTTATTATCTGTAAAATTGAGATTACAGAGTAAAAAGTAAAATTACAGATAAAATTTTGTTTTTCGGTCACAAGAAAATACAAAGTATTATCTTAAAATCTGTATTTCGACAGATAACTTTGTCAAATATCTGTCGAATTGAGATTACCGTCATTTTACAGAGTATTTAACAGAGTTATTATTTTGAGTGCACTTACGCCTTTAAAAAAATGTTTTAGTAAAACATAAAACTAAAAAAGTTTACAACCTAAGGAGTTAAGATGTGTCAAAAGCCATTTACGGCAAAACTTGTAAGAGTAAAAGGAATAAATATAAAAGCCCTTATGTCGAACCACCACTAGTTTTTAGAATTTATTTACATTTCGCAAACGTTTCACCTTTTTCTAAAACATAAACATGGTACCTTACGGAACTCTTGTCGATTTTTTTTATTTTGTTCCACAAAATTCATATTTTATTCAAATTATTTTAAGAAATATCTAAAAATAATAAAAAACATTGGAAAAATAAAAAAATCGGGATCCCGAAAATCCCGGGATTGAAAATCAGAAATCCCAAGTATCGGGATTTGCCAATCCCGAAAATCCCGGGATTTATGGGATCGGGATATCCCGATTGGAAGCCCTAACCGATACCCACATAACAATCCGATTTACAATGAACAAATTTTTTTTTTTTATTTAAAAGGATAACGGTAGCCAACTCTGATAAAAAGTTTCAACCATGCTTTACAAAGAAAGAACTTCAAGGCGTATGAATGATATTATTTCAATTCTTTGAACAAATAATACTTATACGCCATGTATTGTTAGGCAATGCTATAAATTTGTATAAAAAAAAAAAAATTCTGAATGAAATTAATGTCATAATAAATTTACATATTTTTGTAAAAGTGAATGATTCAATCATAGAGAAACATAGAGGCGAAGGTGAAAGAAAAAATAATATCGCTATCTTTTTCTAATTTCTCACACGTACGTTGTCGATGTGAATTCACCACACAATACATGTTTACAAGTCGTACTTTGTCAACAAATACATGTATACAAGTTGTACTTTGACAACTCAATTTTTGACGCCTTCGCCTCTATGTTTCTCTATGGATTCAATGATTCAGGCCGATTTCTAGGATAAATCAAGTAAAGGGGGTTGAAACGAAAACAACAGCCTTAATTAATGTGAGCAATTTTTAAACAGCCTTAAAAAATAAATGCGCAAAATTTTTTAATTCTGTTTTTTTTATATGAAAAAAAAAATGTAATATTTTCAGTGTAAGTAAAAACAAGTAAGAGTG
Organism: Pegoplata infirma; assembly: GCA_963921195.1. Taxonomy (NCBI): domain Eukaryota; kingdom Metazoa; phylum Arthropoda; class Insecta; order Diptera; family Anthomyiidae; genus Pegoplata; species Pegoplata infirma. Next base: position 171,088,105 of record OY992538.1, on the reverse strand, counting down.
TTAAATTCGGCTGTGCCGAATCTTTTATACCCTCCAACACGTTTAAAATTAAAAAAAAATCTTTTTTTTTGTGTGGGGGGGGGGTCAGCGGAGTTGGTGGGGGACACCTGTACCCCCGCTTTATCTGTTTACAAATTATTTGTTTCTGTATTTACGCTTAAATAATAAATTTTTATCGTTATTTTTAATTAATTTCTATAACCACGCCCCCAAAGGGGGGCGGCCTGAAAATCGAATTTCCTAACCCCCATGGTCCAAGCGCAGGTCTATGAACATATAAATGTTACATTTGTTGACGGACGGACGGACGGACGGACGGACGGACGGACATCGCTAGAATGTCTTAAATCCAGCGACGTATCCAGGAATTTGAAAACGGGGGGGCACAATTCCCAAAATTTTTTTCGTCATCCCCTATTTATATTTCTTTTTAACTACACCCCCCCCCCCCCCCCAACCCGATTTCGTGTTTCTATGTAGTGGAATATCAGATTTTTTATAAAATCTCGAAATCTTTGTATGAAACCGTTTTGCAAGAAACTAAAAATTTGTATGAGGGTTTCTCCATCAACCGAGCTACCCTTCTCTCCAAAATTGGTTTGGGTTTAAACATTGTTTAATAATTTTGGTTTTGAATGCCGAGTGGCGGTTTTGAATTTCAATATTGCGGATCGAATATAGCGCCCAATTTTTTCAAAATATTACAGATTTGCTTAAAATTCTTCATGCACGGGTTCTTGGAGTCGCTTAAGAAAAATTTGCAGTTAGATTTTTAAAATTCAAAATATCGGATCCAACATGGCGATAATTTTTTTTTTTTAAAAATAACAGATTCACTCAAAATTCTTTACGCACCGGCTTGTTGGGTTGCTATATTAGAATCTGCCATTCGAAAATCTAACTTGAGGTTCTTTTTTAGCGACCCCAAAAACTCGGCCATAAAAAGTTTCAAGCAAATGGTTTTATTTTCTAAAAATATTTGTCGCCATGTTGGATCCGTTATTTTGAATTTTAAAATTCCAACTTCAGATTCTTCTTAAACGACCACAAAAACCTGTGTTTAAAGAGTTGACGATGAAACCCTCATTTTAAAGAAACAATTCTAAGGTTGTGGTGTCTAAAAAATGGTGAATTTTTTTGATTTTTCAGATATTTCTTTCTAAGAAACTATATGATGTTTCCATATGAGAATAAATTTTTTTTAGTGCCTATCCAACGGGGGCACAACCTTTGACAAATTTGGCTTCGTTAAATATTTTTATTTATGAAAATGTGTAAATTTATAATCCTCTTTTCAGCTTCAGGGAAATCGGTTTATAAGGGTTGAGATGCTTCCCTTATCCTTTTGTTTGAAAGAAAAAAGTAATATTATGTTTTTTTTTATCATATTTTACTGATTTTTCGGTATAAATTACTTTTTAGAAACGAAATTATTACAAACTCTAGAGTTTTCATAAAAAAAAAATAAAATCTTTTCTTTTAAAATCAAAATATTTAGAAACTTGGGATTTTTTTTTTTTTTTGGTATATTGCTTTTTTGTGTATAAAATTTTAAAAATTTTCAAATCGAAAAGGGGGGGGGGGGCACGTGCCCCTGTGCCCACCCCCTGTATACGTCCATGCTTAGATCCTATCATTGATCAATATTATATACACTGTCTCAAACAATTGTCCGTACCCCACACAATCAAAAAAATATTTGCTTATATTTCGAAAAATACTTAACCGATTCGCATGAAATATTTTTTTTTTTTAAAATATCGACAATTGTTTATAATAATTGCTCACTAATAATAAAATATACGTGCTTCATTATTATTTTATACAAAAAAATAAAAAAAAGTCCAAAAAATCAACTCCTTTGGCCGAAATTACTTTTCTGAATCGGTTATTTATAGGTAGACTCAGCAATTGTCTGGTTTCAGGTCCAATATTCCACACCCAAAAAAAAAACGTGGGTATTTAATACTAAAAATTTAACTAATTTTAGTTCAAAAGGACCTAGTGCAGAAATTGGTAACCAATACTAAAATTTTTACCTAATATTAGTCTAAACCAGTAAAGACAAGTAAGAAAATTATAGTCGGTCAAGACCGACCATATAATACCCTACACCAAGGTTTCCCGGAAAATGGGTCCCATGGATCGATTAGATCTATATGTTGTAAAACCTTTAATACTTAAGTGAAGAAAACACTCACAAATCAAATTTGAGTGAAATAGGCTTCTATTTGTTGACAATAAACCGCTTTAACTGAATATCGGGCGAAATTTTCACAAGGGGCCTGAGTCCAAAACTGGTCCGATGATTATCAGGTTTGATAAGGTTATTTAAGTACGCGTTTAACATACTCAAACAAAATTTTAATTAAATATTTTCTATTTTCATGAAATTTGAGACATTTATGTGAAAATCGGGAAGGTGGTTTGTATGGGGGCTACAAGAAGAACTGGTCCGATTTCTTTGAAATTCGGTATGATGATATGTGAAGACAAAACATGTTTACCATCCAAATTTCAAAGCGATACCTTCTACAATACGGTTATTAGAGTCATTTGAGCCAAAACTAAAGAGGACCTTTGTATGGGGGCTAGGTCTGAATATGAACCGATTTTTTCCAATTTCAATAGGCTTCGTCCTTGGGCCAAGAGAGACTTAAGTTTTAAATTTCAAGTCAATTGATTAAAAATTGCGACCTGTATCGTGTTTACACCGTTTACATGGACAGACAGACAGACGGACGGACGGACAGACGGACGGACGGACGGACATCGCTAAATCGACTCAAAAAGTGATTCTGAGTCGATCGGTATACTTAAAGGTGGGTCTAGGACCAATATTTCGGGTAGTTACAAACATCAGCACAAACTCATTATACCCTGTACCACAGTGTGGTGTACACAGAAAAAACAGTTTAATTGTGCCAGCCGAATTAAGAGCCAACTGCATGGTTTAATTACAACAACTGAAATTTTCGGTTGCGATTACCGAAATTTATTTGGACCAACAGAAGTTAAATTTTCAAAACAAATTTTGGTTATGGCAACCGAAAATTTCGGTTGTTGTTATTAAACTATGCAGTTGGCTCTAAATTCGGCTGGCACAACTAAACTGTTCTCTCTGTGTAGGGTATAATTACTAATGTTAGTACTTTGAAGATATGTACTAAAATTAGTAACTAATTAGTAGATTTTGGTACAATATCACTTACTAAACCTTTTACTGTAGAATTATTTTGAGTGCACCATTCCTCAAAGATAACATATTTCAGCAATAGTTGATGGGTTATTGTATGCTGCCGATTACATTTTCTCCAAAAAACCCTATAAACGTTCTATGGGGCCTAAATATCGCCTCTCGGACATGTGTGGAACCACTTCTTCCACCTTATAATGCAGTCTTTCTCACACAACCAAGGGAGTGATCTTTGGGCAATTGTCGTGTTAATACCCAAAGTTGGTTCGAATGTCCAATTTAGTCGCACTAACCTTTTATTTTTCATTTAAAATGTCTAAATAATGAAATTTTCTCATTTTGGGTACTAAAAAACCAAGGTTTTCGACACCTCCATGCACCATTGCACCCCACACCATCGCAGAGCCTCCACCGTGTTTCACTGTTGCTTTGAAATTCTTTGGCTGCAACATACAAATCGTCTGCCATTCGATCCAAAAGTATTAAAATTACAGCTAAGGCAACAGTGAAACACGGTGGAGGCTCTGTGATGGTGTGGGGTGAAGTGGAGCCTGGAGGTGTCGGTAATCTTGGGTTTTTAGTACCCAAAATAAGAAAATTTCATTATTTAGACATTTTAAAAGAAAATTAAAAGGTTAGTGCGACTAAATTTGACATTCGACCCAACTTTGGGTACTAACACGACAATTGCCCAAAGCACACTCCCTTGGTTGTGTGAGAATGACTGCATTATAAGGTGGAAGAAGTGGTTCCACACATGGCCGAGAGGCGATATTTAGGCCCCATAGAACATTTATATTGCTGAAATATGTTATCTTTGAAGAGTGGTGGTATATTGGACCTGAAACCAGACAATTGCTGGGTCTACCTATAAATAACCGATTCAGAGAAGTAATTTAGGCCAAAGGATATCGTACTCGATGTTAAGGATATCATACTCGCCAATTAATATCATTTTATAAACATAAAATTGATTTTTTTCTCCCCGTACGGACAATTTTTTGAGTTGATTTTTTGGATTTTTTTATTATTTTTTTGTATAAAATAATAATGAAGCACGTTTATTTTATTATTATAAACAATTGTTGATCTTAAAAAAAAAAATATTTCATGCGAATCGGTTAAGTATTTTTCGAAATATAAGGAATTATTTTTTTGATTGTGTGGGGTACGGACAATTGTTTGAGACAGTGTATACTTTGTGGGGTCCCCGATCGATATTTCGATATGTTACACACGGAATGACAAAGTGAGTATACCCCCATACTGTGGTTGGAGGGTATAAAAATAAGCTCGTGACTGAGTGTGCGTGATTGGAAAATTCCTGTAATGAACGTGACTAAGTGTGAGTCAGTTTAAACAAAAAACATAAAAATATATTTCTCCTTCTTAATAAATACACAACTCTACACAACATGTTGAATATATTTTCTAAAGTATTTTGAACTCCAAAACACGAATCTGTCATCAGAATGGTTGTATGAAATGTCCTTCTTTTAATTTTGTTGTGGAAAAGTGTATGTTAAAGTGTGTCATATTTTTTTAGCTTGCTAATGTTTTTAGGCTGGTTTCTAATTTTAAGAAAGTTGCAGGACGCCACCTCAGTTTAACTATATAAGCAAACCGAATTCGAAAGAAAAAAATGGAAAAAGGAGAAAAGAGAAAAGAAAGGAAAGAAAAGAAAAGAAAAGAAAAGAAAAGAAAAGAAAAGAAAAGAAAAGAAAAGAAAAGAAAAGAAAAGAAAAGAAAAGAAAAGAAAAGAAAAGAAAAGAAAAGAAAAGAAAAGAAAAGAAAAGAAAAGAAAAGAAAAGAAAAGAAAAGAAAAGAAAAGAAAAGAAAAGAAAAGAAAAGAAAAGAAAAGAAAAGAAAAGAAAAGAAAAGAAAAGAAAAGAAAAGAAAAGAAAAGAAAAGAAAAGAAAAGAAAAGAATAGGAAAGGAAAGGAGAGGAAAAAAGGAAATTAAAAAATAAAAAACAATAATTTAAATTTTTTTTCTATGAAAAAAGTTTGACAATCTTAAAATTTTTCTTATATAAAAAAAATTTAAGAATTTTTCTATAAGAAAAATTTGAGAATTTTTCTTTAGTAAATAATATAGAATATTTCAAAAATAATTTGCGAATTTTTCTTAGGAAAAACTATAAAATTTAAGAATTTTCTATATTAGACATACATACCTTTTTTAGAAATTCTTCTATAAAAAATGTTTAAAGTTCCTAAAATTTTTCTTAAGAAAAAAAATATATCGAAATTTAAGAAAATTAAATTTTTCTTTAGAAAGAATACAAAACTGTCTATAGACAAAAAATTTGGGAATTTTTCTATAGGAATTCTATTGGAACTTTTCTATAGGAAAGTTGATAACTTTTTTATAGGAATAATAAGAATTCTTCTTAGAAATTTTTTTAAGAAAAATCTGACAATTTTTCTATAGAAAAAGTCAGAGAATTTTCAATAGGGAAAATCTGATAATTCTTCTTTCGAAAAAAATTGAGAAGATGATGGGTAAAAAGTATGAGAAAGAAAAGAAAATTGTGTAAGAATTATAGAAATTAAATAGAAAATTTTTCACATTTTTCTTATCTTAAAATTTTTGAATCTTAAAATTTTTTGTAAAAAAAAGTCTCGGCATCTTAAAATTTTTCTATAGGAAAAATAATAAAGTTTTCTTCAGGAAAACTTTGAGAATTTTTCTGTAGAAAATTTTGAGAATTTTCTGTAGGAAAATTTGAGAATTTTTCTGTAGGAAAATTGTATTGGAATATAAGACTTTTTCTATATATATATATGTCTCGAAATCCGAGATTTTTCCTATTTAAAAAAGTCTCCGAATCTAAGAATTTTGCTTAAAAAAAATGTCCTGAGATAATATCTTAGAATCTGAGATTATTTCTATTTGAAATATGTCTCAGAATTTAAGACTTTTTAATAGGAAAAGTTGAGGCCTTACAAAAAAGTTTTAGAATCCTGAAAAAAATCTTAGACTTTTTCGATAGTAAAATTTTTTCAGAATTGGCGTAGATAGGCCTGTCTGGGGGGGGGGGGGGCAAATCACCCCCCAGAATTTGAATCGCTTAAATTTTGTGTTCTTAATTCAATGCTTTTTTTCATTTTTGCATTTTTGCAAAAACAAAATATCTTTTTAAATAGAAACTTTAAGACTTGATAACACTTTTGTATGAGAATCTAATAGTTTTTCCCATTAAAAAAATAGTCTTCATCATATATTTGCCCATCCTTAACATAAATTATCATATATGATCGTACATGAGCTTGTATACATTATTTTTAGCCGGGTTAATACGATTTTTTTTAACGAAAAAAGTGTTCAGACCTGATTGATGTATAATGGTGAAAGTTATCTGAATCTAATGTTTTTTTTTTTTCAATGGTAACAACTTCACAGAATTTATGTTGCAGAAAATTATATAAATCTAATGATTTCCTATAAGTAGGAACCACATTCAATTTAAACTGAAATTTTGCAAAGGTAAAATCTATACCTACAACGAAAGAGTTTTTCAGTTCTAAACATTTATGGGAAAAGGTTCTCGACTGCTGAAAAATTCTCAGAATCAGAATTAAAAAAAAAATAATTTTTAAACTGCTTTCGGAAGGAATTCTTTTCTAAGCACCACAACTCAAAACTTGAATGCACATTTTTTGGAAAGTCTTAAAAAAAGGTCCTGATTTTTATTTTAAAAAAGTTTTTTGATATAAAAAAAATCCCCCCCAGAAAAATGCTCTTCCTATGCCAATGGGGAAAAATGCCTCAGAATCTGAGACTTTAAGGAAAAATATCCAGAATCTGAGAAAATGTCTTAGATTCTGAGATTTTTTTTATTTGAAAAATGAGACTTGGACTCTGAGACTTTTTCTATAGGAAAAATGTCTCAGAATGTCTATAGGAAAAATATTTTAGAACATAACCCTGTTTTAACACTTAAATTCTCAGACTTTTCGATAGTAAATATGTCTCAAAAAATTATTAAGAATCTTTGACATTTTCTAAAGAAAAGTGTCTCAGAAAATGCATAGAAAAAAGTATTAGAATCTAGGAAATTGCCTCAAAAAAAAATTTAAAAGCATTGAAGTCTTAAATTTTCTATGTCACAAGTACTTTATATAAAACAGTTTTTCAAAACCAAGAAAGAACGTTTCGATTTCTTAGAATTTTTCGAGAAATCGAAACGAGAATTTTTTATACGAAGAATTTTTCTAAGTATAGGCATTTTTTGATGGGAAAATTGCCTTAGTATCTGATAATTTCTATCTGAGCACGGTGCCCTGGATAGGATTTAAATAAAATGTTGGTGTTACTCCAATTTTTAAGTGGATTATGTTTTTAGAAGATAAAAGAAAGAAAATGAGCCAAAAAAGAAAAACAAGTACTAGGCGCTTTTTTTTTGTCGGGCAAAAAGATGAATTTCAAAAAAACAAAAAAGAATTTATTCTTTCAAATGCATTAAAATTTGTATATACGGATGTACATTCATCACATATTTACTTATCAATGAGATTTAGATATATATGTAACATATTTTTCCAGATATGAGACTTAAAAGAATAATTTCACTATTAATTGAAACTTAATGAAATATGTCCTTGTAAATTATTTATAAATGTAAGTTCTTAAAAGTTTTCAGTGTTCTATTCAGACGGACAGCAGAACACAAAGTTGCCTCAGTTTAGACCTTAGTGAGTCATATAATTTTAAAAGAATTAATACTTTTTTGTTAAAAATGTTTTTTCAAAACTAAGAAAAATCAGAAAACGATTAAAAATCATTAAAAATGTGTTTGCAATGCCTAATAAAGTAAATAGTTTAAAAAGAGATACAGAAAGTGGTTTGGACTATTTGTTTATTACGAAACTTATGGATGGACTTAATATCCTTTTCTAATTTTGTTTATTTCGCCAAAAATCCTTTGTAAATTTTGTTTGTATTGTTGGGGTAACTTCCCCCCTTCAAAATCTAGAAACAGGATCAATATTAAATGTGAAATAACTGCTAGGTTTAAATTTTTTTATTAAATTAAAGAAGAAATTTGATTTAGTCTCACTAAATAGTGAAATTATTCTTTTAAGTCTCATATCTGAAAAAATATGTCACATATATATTTAAATCTCACTGACAAGTGAATATGTGATGAATTTACATCTGTATAAAAAATTTTGATGCATTTGAAAGAATAAATTCTTTTTTGTTTTTTTGAAATTCATCTTTTTGCCCGCCAAAAAAAAGCGCCTAGTACTTTTTTTTTCTTTTTTGGCTCATTTTCTTTCTTTTACAGTCCAAAACCATAATCCGCTTAAAAATTGGAGTAACACCAAAATTTCATTTAAATCCTCTCCAGGGCACCGTGTGAGAGGAATATAAAAATTTTTCTATAGCAAGAATTTTATAAATTCTAAAAGCTTTTCAGTAGTAAAATGCCTCAGAGTCTCAGAATTTTTCTATTAGGAATCGTAAACTCGGAAAAATTTAAAAATCAGAAAACTTTTTTTGGAATAAACATGTCGCAAGTTTAATATATTTTCTATTGGAAAATCGTTGTAGAGTCTGGGTCTTTTGCTGTCATAAAAATGCTTTAGAACCTGAGAACTTGAGGAGATATTTTTTTAAAATATTAAACAAGTTCTAAAACCTTTTCTATAGGAATTTATTTTTTAAATTTGGATATGTATCAATAGACACAATCATAATAAACCTAAGGTTCTCTGCAAAAAAAAAAAAAAAATTGAGTAAATAAAAAATTGGGTTTGTAAGTTGGATAATAAATAATTCACCTCGTGGTGAATAAAAAATATTCACCAGCTGTTGAATAAAACGTAACATTGTTAACAATAATTTTTCATCAATATTTTTTTTAATCTATACCTTTTTCTAATCAATACTTTTTTTATCAATATTTTTTTTCATCAATTTTTTTTTTTTTTCATCAAAAAAAGTTTTTTTTTATACATAGTTTTCAATATTATTTTTTTTGTTAATCAAAAACTTTATTTTTTTCTATCAATGTTTTTTTCATCAATATTTTTTTTTTATTAATTGTGTTTATATATTGTTGGACTGTATATTCTATAACTGAATTTTAATTTAGTTCGGTTTGAGTCCATATTAATTATTTCTGAGAAATAATAATTGTTGTACAATGAGAAAATCTGAAAAAAATTTCAAGTGACAACACAGGCTAAGTGGAGATGTCGACAGCTTTCGGAAGATGCCACCCTTCCATCATCAGCACTCCTTCGATTGCCACACACTTAATGTGTGTCAGATTAAAATTAGCCATTTAAATGAAACTTTTGAAGAAATTAAGAATTGGAATTACTCCTCTTTGTGTTGAATAACCCCTATTCACCATTAATTCGTGTTGTATTCATTTGGCAGAAACTTAATCCATCTTAACTTTTAACAGAGTTGTATTTTTCCCATTGTTAACCCTTAGTAGGACTTTTCAAATCTTGAAAAATGTCCGTTAGGTTTGAATTTTTGTTTCATATTTCTAATTCTTAGAAATATTACTAAATTGCAATGTACCTTATAATATTTTTTTTTCATAAATGTTTTTTGATCAAAAATTTCTTTTCACCAAAATTCTTTTTCACCAATATAACATTTTCAACATTTTCTTCTGACATGAAAAAGTTTTATTTATTAAACAAAAGTACAAAAAAACAAGTGGGAGTAAGTATGTAATGCGGCTGTGCCGATTCCTTTTTACCAAAATCTAAAATAAAATTTTTGCACTCAAGAAATACAGTTTCTTATTATTTTAATGATTCCGTTGATCCCTGGGTCCAACTGAAGGACTAAGAGTGTTTTCTGCCACAAACGATTTTCAGTTTCTTAACGGAAATACAAAAAAGAGCTTGTTTATTTTTTCAAAGCGAAAAAATTTTCGCCTTGGTCCGATTTTGCCTATTTATCAAATCGCCCTTTCAAGATATAGGTATTTTCAATTTTTGTGGACCAAGCCCTCAAAACCGCCAATTTTTAATATTGGAAAAGTGTATGTTAAAGTTATTCTTATTTTTTTTATTTGAACTCCCAATTAAACTACCTAACTTTTGTAAGAAATTCGAACTCGGTACGATCAGGGATACCATTAGGACAATAAAAGGAATCTGAAAATGTCCTTTTTTTAGTTCTATTCAAAGCAGATATGTCAAGAAGACTCTCTAATTAAGAGAACCTATGGTTAAAACCCAAAATCCAATGAGTATACCCAGAAATTTTTGGATGAAGATAAAAAAGAATCAATAAGACGATGTGTATCTTTTTGTATTTCAAAGTATTCTGATTTTTTATTTCATAAATTTTCATATTTCAAACAAAATTAAAATCAAAGATAAGTTGTTTTCCAAAATTTAAATAAATTCAAACAAAGTGTTATATAAAATTACAGAGATGGGACTTCTAAAATGTAGGAATCCCACATACTCCCCACGTTGGGCGCCAATAAGACGATGTGTGTCTTTTTGTATTTCAAAGTATTCTGATTTTTTATTTCATAAATTTTCATATTTCAAACAAAATTAAAATCAAAGATAAGTTGTTTTCCAAAATTTAAATAAATTCAAACAAAGTGTTATAAAAAATTACAGAGATGGGACTTCTAAAATGTAGGAATCCCACAAATCGGTTTTGAGGACATGGTGCACAAAAATTGAAAATGCTATATCTCGAAAAGGCGATTTGATACAGTTTTTTTGATTCGTGTTAAGACGTCAAAAAAAATGAAATTTCGAAATTCCTTATAATATCCTGTTGGTATCCTTGATCGTATCGAGTTCGGATTTCTTGCAAAAGTTAGGTAATTTTATTGGGATTTTGAATAAAAAGAAATATGATTAACTTTAACATACACTTTTCCAACATTAAAAAATGTTGGGTTTTGAGTGCTTGGTACACAAAAAATTAAAATGCCTATATCTCGAGAAGGCGTTATGCTACAACTTTTCTGATGATAGATTCTTGTTTAGGAGGCCCTAAGAAAATGTATCCTAGAAGTCTGTGCAATAAAATATTGATTTGTGTAGAGTAGTGTAATCAAATATATGTTATTTCAGTGATTTATAACTCTTAAACTAAAGCTGAAACGATAAAATTAATAGCATTTTTGAAATCTGGGTGCCTTTTTAAGTCTAAATCGTGTCATCAAACTCTAGCAAAGGGATGCTGAGTGGAAATTTGAAAAAGGACTTCAATGGCGGGAAAAAAAAGTGTTGCCCTGTGTTATCTGAGTTCAAGTTTTACATATGCAATACATTTAAAATTTTTCTTCGGACTATCGAGTTTCTGTAAATTATAACCTGACGAAAAAACTTTACTTACAATTAGAATGAACATTTATTTTGTTTTTCACAGTAAGTGCATTTTGAAGAAGCATAATTCAACTCGTCATAAGCGCTAATAAAATAATTATCTATAATAACTATTTAGGATATTTTGTGGGTAAGACTATATATTATGTAAATGCCAAAACAATTTTATTAAATCACGTGTGAATACACAGACATGTTTATATACATGAGATGGCCTTATTCTTATAGACATATAGATTAAAGTATTTATAAGAATTTTGGTTGAGAATTCTGTATTAAACTAATTATAAGGTTGATTCATTCGTTAATGCCACATATCTCCTATTTCTAATAGTACAACAAAATCTAGCTTGACTCACGCTTAATTCCATCAAGCTTGCCCAAGGGACAAGTGGAGTTTAGCGAAAACCTGCTTAAGGCTCCTTGAGAGTATGCCTGATTTTTTCAATACTACTGTCAACGAACGTTGATATCGAGGTCGAGTAAGACTCGTTGCTTTTAAGAATAAAATATTGGCAGCCATTCATTACCAGCTTGTTGTTATAAATGTCAAACTTAATATTCTCAACTGTCAAAAAAAACGAATCCAAACTCTACAGATAACAAAGTTGATTAAAATCCCTATCTGCTAGATTAGACTTTCAATGTAAACGCCTTTTAACAGACAAATAAATGATTCGATATCGATTGTACTACAGATTTGTGTGAGTTAACATTAAATTGGCCAGCCCCTTTATGTCTGTAGGGCGTTACCAACAAATTATCATATGTTTTTTATATCTACATATGAATGTATGTAAATACCACAATTTTTACTATGTTAAAATATTTAAAAGGCTTTACAACATTTTATTAACTTCAATTGAAAGTGTATCCATTCATCGAATCAGTTAGTTGAACTCGAGAATATGGTTAAACCAGCACCGGATGCTTTACCACCACAAACACGAATAAAAAATTATTTCTTCACACAAAAACGAACTTTTGCCGGTTTAGGAATCGATCCAACATCATCGGAATTAACAATTTACAATCATTTTTTAGCGTGGATACCAATGCTGTCATTAGTTGCACTTGTAATTCCAATGTCAGTATATGCCAGTCAGTATATACAAGATTTGGATCAGGTTACTGATACTATGGCTCCCTTATTACAAATGATTTTGGCAATTATAAAACTATTATGTTTTATGTGGAATAAAAAGAAAATTGTTCGATTAGTGAGAAAAATATGGTTGTCGAATTTAGAAGGTATACTATAGCTGGGATAGAATTCTAACACTCAAAACTAAAAGTTTTTCCCTGGTCTGCATTTGTCGCTAGGCTTACTACAATTAAAGTGGTGACCTTAATAAACTTTTTTTGCAAAGGTTAAAAAAAAATCTGTTCATCTTAGTCCAGAAGATTTTGTATAAACTTTTTATTTTGAGTGTAAATTTTCCATAAAAAAATTTAGCTATTTTTAATATTTTCAGCACACCACGACGAGTTAAAAATTCATATTGAAGAAAATCGTAAAGTTCACATTTTCGCTAACAGTTTCTATTATTGGGTTAGTGTGTCTGCTCTAATGGCATTGGTCTCACCATTTGTATCAGCATACTTTCGGTATTTCAAAGGTTATGGATTTTTAGAAAATTTGGATCCACCATTTAAGGCGTCGTAAGTTAAGAGATTCAACGCAACACTGTTCAGTAATGGATATAATACTAATATTTTCTGTATAAATGTTTAGGGACAGACGCGGATCCAGCTCTTGGTTTTGGGGGGGGGGGAATTTTTTTTTTTTTGCTCAAACAAAATTTTTTGCAGGGAACTTCAGGTCGGATTTGAATCATTGGTTAAGGTTTTTTACTGTTCAACTCTTATTTATTATGATTTTTTCTATAGAAACATTTTTAAATTTTAAAAATTTATTCCTATAATAAAAAAAACTTAAATGTTGAATATTTTGAAAAATGTCTCTTCAAGAAATTTTCAGGTTCTAAAGCATTTTTCTGATAGCAAAACACCCAGATTCTGACATAATTTTCTAATAGAAAGATTATGATTCTGAGACGTTATCACAGGTTCTGAGGCATTTTGATACAGAAAAGCTTTTAAAATTTATACAAAAATATTTTAAGTATGTTTATTCTAGCTCGAGGTCATTAAAAGCTATGATATTCTTATAGAAAAATTTTAAAAATTATTATGAGAATATCAAAGTCCAAATAAGTAAAGGAAATATTGACCTCGACTAAATAATATAATATTTCAAAGTTAGAATGTAACGACTTCTGTTTTTGAATAAAAATTAATCAGAATTTATCAATGTTGGCAATCGATACCTTTTCAATACCGTTATCCGTTTCAAAACCCTTTAAATTGAATACCGGTACCAATACCAATACCAAAACTCAGTTTTGGTATCGGATACCGGTACTGAAACGTTTTTTCCTAAAAAAACATGTTTTTAAAACAAAGAAAAAAATTAATAGAAAATTTTTATTTTTTTTGGTTTTTGTAAATGAAAATCGTACTCCAAATGCCTTCCCGAAGTCTCATAAAAATCAAAAAAATCTTTGGGAACCCACATCGTGGATTAAGTAAAAATTTCCAAAAAAAAGTCATAGTTCTACCGGGAGTGCGGGAGCAGAAGAAAATTATTGATTTTCACGGAATTTTTTTGGAGTCATTTATACTCTCAATAGAAACTTTCTGAAGCCTTAGTACTTACAGTTTAGTTTTTTGAAGATTTTTATTTAATCCGCGATGTGGGTGCCCAAGGATTATTTATAGGGCATCGTGGTTTAAAAATTATTAGCAATGCCGTGAATTTCAAATTGGTTTCACCTTTAGTTCACGTGTTGAAAAACCCGTTAACCCAGCTTTAAAAACATTGAGGAGTCAGAAAAATATTTTACAAAGTATTTTTGTCACTCACAAATATTTTTACAATTAAACAAAAAAAAACTAACACTCGAAAAAAATTTTAAACTCAAAAAAAAAATTAATTTTTTTTTTTTCAAAAATGACAAAAAAAAAAATTTTTTACTCAAAATAAAATATTTCTAATCAAAATTGTTAATTTTTTTTCACGTTAGAAAACTAACTATCACCTTAAAAGGGCACTGTGGAGGGTATTCAATGAATACCATGAATACTATTCATGGATTCGGCTAACAAGGGAAGTCTCCCTGGTGTCACCCTCCGATCTTCATGAAATTTGGATATGTTGTTAAGAACGAAAATTAATTCGACATGTATTTTTTTTTAGCGGCCCAAACTCATTTTTAGGGGGGTCGATTTGTATGGGGCGAAATTGACCTTTTTCAGTTTTTTACGATTTACGCCTATTTAAACAAAATTAATATAGCCATGTGGGGTATTAGATTAAAGGTATTAAAAATACATATCTCGTGGTGCTAACAACGGGCCAAAGAAGTTAATATTTTTCGACTTATTAACAAAAATGTCCTAAAATTTTGGTATTTTTCTCAATATGACGAAAAGTTGTGAATGTTTGGACACGTTCTTAGCACACGTAGATAGGTTTTCCAAAGACCTTTTATTTGGTATGTAACATGACTAGGTTTCTTTGCATAATATAGGAGATAAACGAAAATAAAACTGAAAAATGGCCTTGTCTTCCCCCTCCTTTTTACCCCCCAAATATGAATTTGGGCCGCTAAAAAAAATACGTGTACCTTTATTTTTTCTGATCTACAAAATAAAACCAATTCCATAAAAATTCGCGGGTGACACTAGGAAGACTTCCCTTGTAAGTCGAATTTAACTTTTCTACTTTTTTTTACATAGTTTTGTTTTACTTTTCTTAACCCATTTTGGACCAAGACTCAATTTTGGCAAAAAGGCACTTTTTTAGGGTATTAGCACCCGCTGATCTCAAAGATCTTGTCAAAAAAATTCTCAATGTGCCGTTATCCCAGAAAAGCCTGCATTTCAACTTTTTATGCAATTTTAATGTTTAGATTTATTTGCTATTTTATTAATTTATTTCACTATTTTCAAAATAAATAGTTTGAAAATGATTTAAATTAGTGGAATTTGATAATAAATTAAATCTAAAAAAAATTTAAAAATAATAAAAAAAATTAAAAGCCGAAACAATTTTTGTGCTGATTTGCATTGCATTTCATGGGCATATAAATTGCGGTGGTCAAGTGGGGATATTTTTTTTTTTTTAATTGCAGAAAGATGAGACTTAACATTCGTAACTATGTTTACCCGAAATTCCACCTTTTTCATACATAAATTTTTTTTTAAAAAAAGTGTTCTCTACTGTTAAACAAATGAAACATTTTTATGTCAGAATAACTACAAAGTCCTGCACTTTGATGAAGGGGATAAGAAAATTACAGTTTTCTCGGCCCGCCCCTTGTGTACGTGTGGTACGACAACGTCCCCGCCGATCCCCTTAAATAACACTATTTTATTTTTTTTTACATTTTAAAGGGCATTTTAGCGAAAATACGTGTTTAGTATTAAAATTGAAAAAAAAAAGATTTTTTTTCAAGTTTTTATGTGTTTTTTATATTTTTAGCATTTTTCCGATAATACCGGTACGTACCGGTATCGACGTTTCGGTATCGGTAATACCGTAACCGATTCAACTCAAATACCGTAACCGATACCGAAATAAATAAAAAAGCGATACCAATACCGATATCGATACCGTTATTCGTTTCGATTGCCAACCTTGGAATTTATACAAAAATTTTTAAAAGTATAAGATAGTCAAGCATTTTCTGAGAAATATTTTCATAAGAGAGTCAAAGATATTTTTTCCTAAAAAAATGTTTTAGTTTCTGAGTCATTTTTTCCATAGAAAAAGTCTCAGAGACTGAGTGTCCGAAATTTTTGCTACAAAAAAGTCTAAAATTCGCAGAATTTTTTTTCTCAAATTCTCAGAGTCTAAGACAATTTTTATAGAAAAAGACTTGGATTCTAAGTTATTTTTCCTATCGAAAAAGTCATAGATTTTAGAATATTTTTTTAATATAAAAACTCAAAAATTCTGAAATATTTTTAATATTCACAAAATTCGAAATTTTTTTAAGGATTCTAGGACTTTTTTCCTATAGAAAAGGTCTCAGCTTTTCCTATTAACAGTCTTTCTGAGACACCTTTCCAATAAAAATAATCTCAGATTCCGAGACATTTTTCCTAAGAAGAATTACTTAGATTCCGACACATTTTTCCCATAAATGTCCCAGATTCTGTATAATTTTTTCTATATAAAAATTTATCCACTTTCCAGCGTCATACGTCTTCTTTAGTAGTCTTTGGTATGACTTTACTGGATATTTTAATTTATTTCTCTGTTATTCAGTTTTGAAAATAAAATACTTTACTAATTCTGTTTGCAATTTTACTGATTCTGAGTGCTGAAATAAAAAAATATATTTTTTTTTTGCTAATGTCAAAAATTGTTTTTTTTTGCGTTTTTTAGGAACATTTTTTAAAGGTTTATCTTATTTAATTTGTATAGTTTTAGATTTTTGTAAAATTGTAAAAGAAAAGTCCGCAGGTTATTTAGCTAATTTTACAGAAATGTTTAGTTATTCTGTTTTTAAAAATGATTTCTAAATTTGTTTTTCAGTTGAAATTCTTTGAAAAAAAAAATTTAAAATTTTATTGCAAAACACCATAACTAAGGTGACCATTTTTTATGTTTTTTTTTACAAATAACTCACTAAAAACTCTTTTGTATGGGAAAAAAATCATGAGTTTTTTAACACTCAAAAAATTTCGGTTTTACCACTCAAAAAATTTCCGTTAAACTTGGGGTCAATTAGAATTTCAGTAAAAACAACTGATATACACTGTTATTTTGAAGAAAATTTTGTTGACTTTTAACTATTTAATTTGAATGTTTTGATCGTTTCAGTGCAGAAAATATAACAAAAACCCTCAGGTTTGGAAAATAAGAAAATCCCTTAAATTCTGAGGACTTTTTTCCTTAAAGTTTTAAAACTTTTCCTTTTAGAAAACTTCCCAGCTAATAAACACACAATTTCCCAGCGAACAACACACAAAATGCTCAGCCTACAATTTTTTATCCTCCAACTACAGTATGGGGATATACTAACTTTGTCATTACGTGTGTAACGCATCGAAATATAGGTCGGGACCCCATAATGTTTATATATTATTTATCAAGGATCGATTCTAAGATATTATAGCGAAGTCTGTCTGTCCGTCCGTCCGCCTGTGGAGGACACGATGCAGTCTAAAATAATAGAGCTACCCTCCTGAAATTGTGCAGGAATATGTCTTGTGGTCATAGGCTGGTTAAGTTCGGAGATGAGCAAAATCGGACGGGTTTCCCAGGAACTAAACCATCCTCTGGAAACCTGCATGTGCTTCTTATATGTTTGTTGAGCAAATAAAACATATTTATATAAAGAGAAGTTCAAAGTTCTGCACTTTGACCCAGGGGACTAGAAAATGACAGTTTTTGACCCTCCATTTTTTGTGGGCGTGGATATAAAAATTACCACTGTGTTACAGTGAAAAAATACTTCTGATGTGACATAGTATAGGTTGTTGGTCTTGTCGAGTAGATCACAAAAATGCCCATTAAACCTGCCAGACACCCTCAAATTTTAGAGTTATTGTCAAAAAAACGTTTTTTGGGACTTTTCTCAATAAACCTTGTGTAATTCAGAAAATTTTCAACCGATTTAAAATTTTGAAACTGTTTTGGATAGAAGAAGGATAGGGCTTTTTGCGTGTTTAAATTGGTCTATACATATAAGAAAGATATCTATTGATTTTTTCTATAAAATCTAATTTTTTTTGGAAATTTTTCGAGTTTATCGACTTTTTTCTGCTATAGATCGTTCAACAACCTTTATATTTATAAACGTATTTTTTAAAGAAAATTTTATTCTGAATACGAAAAGCTTTATCCGGAAAAAATCGGATAACAATTCACACAGTTGTGATAATTTTTCTAAAAAAGAAAATTAAGATTTTGCAGGAAATCGCGGTTCAGATAACCCAGACAAAAAAAAATAATTTATCATAAGAGGTCATGTAATTTATCATAAGAGGTCATGTACAGATTCGGCGCGCTGAATCCGAATCTGGCCTTTAAACTGCTTTATCTCGTCAGGTTTTTGAGATATTTAACATAAATTGATATATCAAAAACTTAATAAGATAGCGCAATTTCAAGGTCAAATTCGAATTCACTAGGCCAAAAACCTTTAAAATAATGATACGCGACCTTTCAGTATGTTCGTTTATTTTTTTTATTTTTTTTTTGCCTGGGTTATCCGAACGGCAATTTCATGCAAAATCGTAATTTTCTTTTTTTGAAAAGTTATCACAACTCTGTCAATTGTTATCTGATTTTTTCGGCATAAAGCTGACCGTATTCACAATTAAAATTTCTTTAAGAATACGTTTATAAATATGAGGCATTCCACACCAAATGTCCCGCTACAGAAAAACATGTGTCCCGTAAATTTCTGAAAAGGTTGTTTGTTAGCCCTATATGTAACTAAGAAAATTGCGTTTTTGGTTTCTCAAATTTTCGAAAACTGGGCTTAGGAGGCGTGGTCAAATATTGGAAAAATGGTAAAATTTGTGGTGAGTTGCCTTGATTAAATATTTATCACATTAAAACGGAATGCACCACAATATCAAAAATTTACGTTCTTATATAGTTTTGTATGGGCTATCGATTAAATTTTTTTTTTTGGAAAACTTTCAGAACCCGTTCTGAAATTTTCCATTTTTAAAAAAGTCAATTTATCAAAAATCCGGCCACTTTTTTTTTTCTTTTTTATTTATTTTTTTAAAAGTTTAGATGTTTGTCCATCCACACAAAAAAAATCAGAAACACGTTCATCTTTTTTTTCGAGAAAATCGCATTTGAACTTTAAATTTCATAACAATTTTGTTATTTGCTTGTATTTCTTTGTTTTAAAGTTGCGAATGAGTAATATTAATTGCATAAATATTCGTCATACGCTCTGTTGACACTAGAAAATACAAGCAAATTACTAAATTGTTATGAAATTTAAAGTTCAAATGCGATTTTCTCGAAAAAAAAGATGAACGTGTTTCTGATTTTTTTTGTGTGGATGGACAAACATTTAAACTTTTAAAAAAATAAATAAAAAAGAAAAAAAAAAAGTGGCCGGATTTTTGATAAATTGACTTTTTTAAAAAATGGAAAATTTCAGAACGGGTTCTGAAAATTTTCCAAAAAAAAAAAATTTAATCGATAGCCCATACAAAACTATATAAGAACGTAAATTTTTGACATTGTGGTGCATTCCATTTTAATGTGATAAATATTTAATCAAGGCAACTCGCCACAAATTTGACCATTTTTCCAATATTTGACCACGCCTCCTAAGCCCAGTTTTTGAAAAATTGAAAAACCAAAAACGCAATTTTCTAAGTTCCATGTAGGGCTATCCATATCACCTATTCAGAAGTTTACAGTACACATGTTTTTTATCGCAGGACATTTGGTGTGGAATGCCTCATATAAATGTTGTTGAACGAACTATAGCAGAAAAAAATTGATAAACTCAAAAAATTTTCAAAAAATAACAAAAAGTTAGATATTGTTGAAAAAATCAATACATATCTTTCTTATATGTAACGACGAATACACACACATGAAAAACACTATCCTTCTTCTATCCAAAAAAGTTTAAAAATTGAAAATCGGTTGAAAAATGTTTAAGTTACACTTAGTTTAGTGAGAAAAGTCCCAAAAAAACGTTTTTTGACAATAACTTTAAAAATTGAGGGTGTCTGGCAAGTTTGATGGGCATTTTAGTGATCTTTTCGACGAGACCTACAACCTTAATTACCTCATTTTTGTTTTTTTTACAAAACAAAATTTTTTTTTACAAAAACAAAATTACGAACAAAATTTCTAGTCACTCACTTCGTACGACATACTAAATCAGGGCATAAAAGTATATTCGATTTTGTGTTTTTTGCAGCACGGTGTAATTTAAGTAACGATAAAATTGTATCACTTAAGCGTAAATATTATAATTATTTAATTTATAAACTTTTTTGGCAATATCGAAGTTGTCTTCCCCCAAGCAAACCCCTCCTCACTCCCACAACGAACCAGCCAATTTTTGTATACCCTTGAACTACAATATGGGGATTATGGCATATTAAGTCCCCTTAAAGGGCGTGATTATATAAAATTCTACAATATAATGAAAAAAGTGTGTTTTTAAGCATAAATATTGTAATAAATGAATTTGTAAACATCTATAAAGAGGGAAAAGGTGTCTTTAAAGTCCCCCGCCGACTCCTCTACTCACAAAAAAAAAACGCCCTGTATTTTTTTTTTTTTTTAATTTTTGAGGGTATAATAGATTTGGCACATCCGAATTTAACACTTGTTTTTTTTTCAAAATGTGTCCATTTTTATCAAGATAAAATGTTTGCTTATAATTTTATAACTTAATGTTTAATTATAATAAAAAAAAATATCCTTTCTTGCAGTTACAATTACGTTTTGGATCCAAAATCATACACTGGTTATTTTTGTATTTTTATGTGGAATGTTTCGGCCATTTATTATGTCGTCTATAGTTCTGTAGGGAACGATACACTGTTCACCTGGTTTGCTCATAATATAGCAGCACACTTTCGTGTAGTTAAACTACGTTTTAAAATGGCCGCTAATGCTGTCAGAAGTAAAGGTGATGAGGATGAATTCTGTAAAGCGATAATACTGCGCATTCAATATCATCGATATGTCATAGAATTGGCAAACAGTTTCAATGAGGTCTATATGGTGACAGTATTTTTAAAATTTACAATAAGTTTTTTGGAGATGGCATGTGTGGTCTTTCAAATTGCTCATGGTGGTGATTTTAATGCTGTTGTATTTCATTTATTATTCTTGATGTCGGCATCCTTGCAGTTGGTGTTATACTGTCATGGTGGACAAAGGATTATAGATGAGGTTAGTTGACTGACATATGCTGCTTGATTAAAGCAGATTATGACAGATTATTACGGAAAATATTAATATTTAAATAAAATTCCCCTTTCAGAGTTTCTCTGTATCAGTGGCCATTTATGATTATTTCAAATGGCATGAGTTGAGTATTAGATCGAAAAAATTATTACTATTACCCATGATGAGAGCTCAAAAGTCTTGTAATTTGACTGGTGTTTTCTTTGTGGCAGATTTGCGTTTATTTTTATGGGTTAGCAACATTTTTCTACCAAATTTATTAATTTCTAATGCAATTTTCTTTTGTTTTTTTAAAGGTTTTTAGAACGTCTGGTTCCTTTATAACAATGTTAATGGCCATGGAATCGAAGGATAGACATTGATCAAATGAATTTCCATAAAATGAAAAACTGATGTGACAAGAAAAATCATAAAAGTACATACATAAAATCAGAATAAATTTATAAGAATGCATGAATTAAGTTACATAGATTTCGACCTCCTGATTTTAAGTCTGCTTTCCAGCCTTTTTTTTATCACGTAACGTTTTAAAAATATTCGCGTTTCAATATTTAAAAAAAACACTAATTTAATTTTGGGATTTTGTACAAATTAGAATTCTTGATTCCAAATCTGCTATCCAATTTTTACTAACAAGTACCGATTTTGAGATATTGTCGTTTGAAAATTCAAACTCCTTGTTACGCACATTATGGAAATATTTGAGTAAATTTTTTATACTATTGAGTAAAAAATTACTCAATTTTGCACCAGTAAACGATGTAATAGTATTGAATAAATTTTTAATAAAAATTTATTAAATGTTTGAAAAAAAATTGAGTAAATTTTTATTGACACAAATAAAAATTTACTAAAAAGTTACCTATTTATTTTAATTAAAAAAAAATGTTTTTTTCAAACTTTACCAAACATATTTATGTTTTATAAAGACGATTACAAACTTTCATATTCATACACAAAAAACTATAAACTAAACGAGAATTCAAAAAACTATGAGAGTTTTAAAAAAAATTAAAAAATCTATTAATTTTTTTTTTAAATTATTTACTTAAATTGTTTTTAAAATAATTACTCACTTTTTGTTTTAAATTTAAACAAGTGATTACTCAAATTAGTTTCCTCCATATTTTTTTCTGTGTGGATATCGTAGGTCTATGTCTTCACATAAATACCTCCCAAAATTTACACATTTTCGTGAAAAAAAAATCTTAACGAAGCCGAATTTTTACTATGTTATGACACCGTTGGATATGTATTAAAAAACCTTTCTTCTCATCAAATCATCATTGTTTCTTTAAAAGAAATGGTTGAAAAATCTAAAAAACGAAATTTTCGCCATTTTTTGAAACCCTTAATTCCCGGTATGGCCTATAAGAAAAGACGCCTTAAACCTTAAATTGGCTCTTTTATATATATATTTTAAGTTTCAGGCAAATCGGTTCATAAGGGTTGTCAGAATTTCACACTTTATCTATTAAACAAATTTTTGTTTTTCTATTGAAAAAAATCTTAAAATCTGAGACTTGCTCAGGGGCGTATCCAGGATTTTTTTTTGCAGGGGGGCCAAAAAATATTTTTTAATTTTTTTTTAGAAAAAAGTTTTATATTTGCATATATATTGGAATTTGTTTCGACCGTCAGATTCTGTATTGCAAAAATTGTTCCTAGATTTTAAGAAATTTTTTCTATAAAAAAAGTTTCATATTCTGAAACATTTTACCCAAAGAAAAGGTCACAGATTCTGAGATTTTATTTTTGACACATTTTTTTGTAGAAAAAGTCTTAGATTCTGAAATATATTTTTAATCTACAAGTCTCCGTTAAAAAAATATTCTACTAGTATAAAATATTTTTAGAATTATCAGATTAAAAAAGATGTTTCCTAGATCCTAAGACATTTTCTTATAAAAAAATCTCATATTCAGAATAGTGTCCCCCATTTCCCGGTTCTCGGTATTCCCGGGAATACCGGTATTCCCGGGAATACCGGTATTCCCGGTTCTGGTACCGGTTTTCCGGTTCTAGATATATTCCCGGGAATACCGGTATTCCCGGTTCTGATCCGGGTACCGGTTCTCAAAAAAAAGAAAAAATTCTTAATACATAAAATATTTAAATTACACCATTTTATCAGTATTTTAGAAATATTTAGTTGTGTTTGTAAAATTTTTTAAAAATTATGTAACTATTTTTATCTTAAACTAGCTATACCCGGTCCGCGTTGCTGGCCCTAAGAAAAAACTGTTTTATATTGCATCCTAATTTAAATATAGTCTCGGACAAAATTAAAGCACGGGTCCGGGCCCAGCTAGTAACCTTTGGTTCTACCCTCAGTTAGCACTATCTATAGAGAAATCTCAACAAAATCGGTTCAGCCGTTTTTGCGTGATTTCGAAACAGACAGACATAACGTTAAGTATAGTACAAATGGGCGTGTAATTTAACGCATTTTTATCGAATCGTGATAGTCTAAAGTTCCATGCTGCATCCTCGATTAGTACTATCTGTGCTGCAAATTTCATTGACATCAGTTTTGTCGTCAGAGGAAATAACTTTTTATTTATGAAAAACGGGAGTGATATTGTAAACCCTTTTGCCGAATCGCGCTATACATATGACCTACAGTTCCCGCTCGGTTAGTTCTATCAGTAGTGACAGATTCGGCGTATCCCTTTTTGCGTGATTTCAAAACAGGCAGATATAACGTTCAGTATAAAACAAAGGGGCTTGTCAATTTACGCCTCTTTGTTCAATCGTGGTCAGTATAGTTATAAGGGCGTTGCAATTTTGATACCTTTTTTCAATAACGATCTTAAATGGCCTACATATGCACTTGGTTAGCCTGTATGTAGTGAAAATGTCAAGAGAATCGGTTCAGCTGTTTTTGAGTGATTGCGAAACAGGCAGACAATGTCCAGTATAGTACAAAAGGTTGTGGCATATTTCACCCCTATTTCCAATCGTAGTATAACATGGCCTATAGTTTCGCACTCGGTTAATACTATCAGTGCTGAAAATTTAATTAAAATCAAATCAACAGTTTTGCGTTATTGCGGAGCATGCAGAAATAAAATTCAATTCAATAAAAGGGGCACGGCATTTTACGCCCATTTGTCCGATGACGCTCTAATTTGGCACACAGTTAGTACTTCGTTTGTACTATCGTTGGTTTAAATTTCATCAAAATCGATCCAGCTGTTTTTTATATATAGATGTCATTAGTGGTGCAATGTAAAAATTCGATTTTGCCCACCCCTCCGCCCACTGGCTAAAAAGCATGGCATTTTACGCTCATTTGTCCGATCACGCTCTAATTTGGCATATATTTAGTACTTGGTTAGTACTATCTTTGATATAAATTTCATCAAAATCGGTCGATCCGTTTTTTATATATAGATGTCATTAATGTTGGAATGCAAAAATTGGATTTTGTCACGCCCCTCCGCCCACAGACGGAAAATCAAAAATCCGACTTGACAGTGTTACTTGCCAGGCTATTCTGAATATTCCCTGAAAATTTATCAAGATCGCTCTAGCCGTTTTCGAGTCCATACGGAACATACATACATACATACATACACACATCCATTTTTATATATATAGATAGACTAATAAAAACAAGTAAGAAAAGTATAGTCGGTCAAGACCGACCATATAATACCCTACACCAAGGTTTTCCCGGAAAATGGGTCCCATGGATCGATTAGATCTATATGTTGTAAAACCTTTAATAAGTGAAGAAAACACTCACAAATCAAATTTGAGCGAAATAGGCTTCTATTTGTTGACAATAAACCGCTTTAACTGAATATCGGGCAAAATTTTCACAAGGGGCCTGAGTCCAAAACTGGTCCGATGATTATCAGGTTTGATAAGGTTATTTAAGTACGCGTTTAACATACACAAACAAAATTTTAATTAAATATTTTCTATTTTCATGAAATTTGAGACATTTATGTGAAAATCGGGAAGGTGGTTTGTATGGGGGCTACAAGAAGAACTGGTCCGATTTCTTTGAAATTCGGAATGATGATATGTGAAGACAAAACATGTTTACCATCCAAATTACAAAGCGATACCTTCTATAATACGGTTATTAGAGTCATTTGAGCCAAAACTAAAGAGGACCTTTGTATGGGGGCTAGGTCTAAATATGGACCGTTTTTTTTTCCAATTTCAATAGGCTTCGTCCTTGGGCCAAGAGAGACTTTAGTTTTAAATTTCAAGTCAATTGATTAAAAATTGCGACCTGTATCGTGTTTACACCGTTTACATGGACAGACAGACAGACGGACGGACGGACGGACAGACGGACGGACGGACATCGCTAAATCGACTCAAAAAGTGATTCTGAGTCGATCGGTATACTTAAAGGTGGGTCTAGGACCAATATTTCGGGTAGTTACAAACATCAGCACAAACTCATTATACCCTGTACCACAGTGTGGTGTAGGGTATAAAAATGGAAATGGTGTTTTTCACAAGTTTTGATTTTGTTTTTGGTAAAAGCGAAGAAAATATTTTAGTTTTGCAAAATTTTACAAAATATACATACAATCGGGTCAGTGTCGACAAAGCGTTGGCGACAGTGGCCCAAACGCTTGCATAACGTCGGCTATACAAATTTACAACGTCTTCCCAACGACTAAATGATAACGTCGGAGTACGGTCTGGCGACGCTATTTTCTGACGCAGGCAAGGCGTTGGATTTACAAATTTTACAGTGACCTCCCAACGTCAAAAAATAACGTCAGAGGATGGTTTTTCGACGCTTTTGTACATCTTAAAGAAAATAATATATGAGCAAAAATTTTCCAAGACGGTAAAAGAACTTTTATACTCATCTGAATTTTTTGTGGTTTTTCTTTGTTTTTAACCATTTTATGTATTTGTTTAATATACCGAAAAACTTCCCAAGAAAAAATGTGACAGTGAAAAAGGTACAGTGGTAACTGTTTATAACGCTTTTTAAATAACAGAGTTGCATTTTTTTAAATTGATGTCATATTTATTGTTTCTTTACAATACAGCAGCAGGAAACTGCAGCACCAAAAAAAAAAAAAAACAGCAAAACCAAAAGTTTATGGTAGAGAGCAGAATTTAAGACAAGAAAAAACTTGAAATTCGATATTAAATTCAAAACATTGATTTGAAAATAAATTTTTTAACATTTAATTTAAGACTAGCTGGACCTGGTCCGCGCTGCTGGGTCTGCTAGTAGCCTTTAGTTCCACTCGCGGTAAGCATTATCTATAGAGAAATCTCAACAAAATCGGTTCAGCCATTTTTGCGTGATTGCGAAACGGACAGACGTAACGCTAAGTATAGTACAAAGCACATTTGTCATTTAGGCATCTTTATCGAATCGTGGATTAATATTGCCTAAAGTTCCAACTTGCGCCCTCGGTTAGTACTATCTGTGCTGCAAATTTAATTGAAATCGGTTTAGCACTTTTTGTGTGATTGCGGAAGAGGAGAAATTACTTTTTATTTAATAAAAAAAGAAGTGTCATTCTTATACCCCTATTATATGACCTACATTTCCCGCTCGGTTAGTGCTATCTTAATGACAGATTCGGCTTAGCCATTTTTGCGTGATTGCAAAACACGCAGACATAATTTTTAATTAAATTCGGAGTTTTTCCTTGTCTGGAGTTTGTATTATCCTAAGGGGTGGTATTTTTTATTATAATTTTTTATTTTCTTTAAACTGGTGTTAATTTTTTTAACAAAACAAAGACTTTTTTATTTAAAACTAAAAAATCAATAAACTTGAAAATGGTTGTAAATTTAGTAAATACAGTGCTGCCGCAGCACTGCAGGAGTGGTGCTGACGCAACACGGGTGATACAAAAAAACAGTGTTGGGGCAACGCTATTTTTTTATAACCGTCGGCAATTTCTGACTGGTTACCGGTAAACCCGGGAATACCGTCAAACCGGAACCGGGAATACCGGTATTCCCGGGAATACCGGAAATAATTAAAGAACCGGGAAAGCGTTTTTCCTATAGAAAAGTCCCAAATTTTTGTGAAAAATCTTAGAATCTGAAGCTTATTCTATAAGGAAAATGAGGCAGATTCTTAAACATTTTTCCTATAAAAAAAATGTGGCAGATTATTAAAATGTGAATGTGTCCGATTTTAATATAATTTTTTTATAGAAAACGTCTCAGTTTTTGTGAGATTTTGCCTATAGAAAGTCTCAAATTATGATAGTACCTTGTTTTCTGATAACACTGTGCAACAAATTTTGGGTCATCGCATTGAGCCTCAATGCCTTCAACGCCATATAAAAGTAGACCATCAAGTGGACAAAATCACCAAAGGGTTTTGCAAAGTCAGTTCGGATTTCTTTTTTATAGCCCACTGAAGTTTTAATTTTTTTATCAAAGGCGTTTGGAAAACGTCAAAAATACTATAATAAAAACACATCTGAGCTTCAAAATATGATTTGATGTGCAGTGAAATTTTATGGCGGTTCTTTTCTAAGAACATTTTAACCCTCTAACTGCCATTTTATGGGGTCATTTTAGTCCTTTTTCAAAAACTAAACACAGAAGTCTAAAAAAACTTCCATTTAGAGGGTTAAAATGTTCTACAAATATTTTCCTCATAAAATTTCACTAGGGGTTGTCAAATGGCAAAAGTTTGTGCGACATGCGCAAAGTGCTTAAAAAGGGTCAAGTATAAATAATCAATGTTTGTTATTTTTTTTTTACCAAAGCAGTGTTAAAAAATATCGAAAAAAAAACAGTGCAAATATACTTTTGAGCTAAAAATTATGTTCTGATGTGTTTTAAAAAATTTTATGATGATTCTTTTCTTTGATCAAATTAACCCTCTAGCTCCCGTTTTAAAGGGTCATTTTTGTCCTTTTTTAAAATAAATACAAAAAAGTCTATAAAAAAAGGCAGTTAGAGGGTTAAAATGTTCTACAAATATTTTCTGCATCAAATTTTACTAGGGCACGTCTAAGACAGAAAGTCCGTCCAGCATATAGAAAATGCTTAAAAATTTTAAAGTATTCAAATTTTTTATTTTTTTTTTTTTTGGGCCGAAATAAAAAAAAAAAAGTAGTTTGGTATTGCATTTGAGCGAAATCGGTTCAGCGGTTCAAAAGTTATGAACGAAAATATAAAAATACCTCGAAAATTGTGGTACATTCAACATAACCTAAAAACACAAAATGCTTTAATTCGGCTGCTGGTTGACACATGTGAACAGAATTGATCACCGAATGGTATTTAAACAAGTACAAGTAGTTTTTTTTTATTTTTTTTTTGTTTTTTTTGCAAATAAACTTTTTACATCGTGGAGGGTATTAGTCCATTCGACAAAGTCGAATTTAACTTTGTTACTTGTTTTTTTTATATTTCGGCCCAAAAAAAATATAAAAAAAAATTTGAATACTTTGAAATTTTTAAGCATTTTCTATATGCTGGGCGAACTTTCTGTCTTAGTAAAATTTGATGCAGAAAACATTTGTAAAACATTTTAACCCTCTAACTGCCTTTTTTATGGACTTTTTTGTATTCGGTTTTCATTCGGCTGATGCTTAACACATGTGAACAGAATTGATCACCGAATGGTATTTAAACAAGTACAAACATATTTTTTTACAAAAAAAAATATTTTCGTCGAATTTTTTTTTTACCAAAAAATTTTTTTTGTCGATTTTTTTTTTTTTAAATGTTTGTTTTGTTTTTTATCAAGTAAACTTTTTTACATTGTGGAGGGTATCAATACATTCGACAAAGTCGAATTTAACTTTTTTATTTGTTTTTTTTTATTTCGGCCCAAAAAAAAAAGTAAAAAAAAAATTTGAATACTTTAAAATTTTTAAGCATTTTCTATATGCTGGACGGACTTTCTGTCTTAGACGTGCCCTAGTAAAATTTGATGCAGAAAATATTTGTAAAACATTTTAACAATCTAACTGCCTTTTTTTATAGAATTTTTTGTATTTCTTTTAAAAAAGGACAATAATTACCCTTTAAAGAGGGAGCTAGAGGGTTAATTTGGTCAAAGAAAAGAATCATCATAAAATTTTTTAAAACACATCAGAACATCATTTGTAGCTCAAAAGTATATTTGCACTGATTTTTGTCGATATTTTTTAACACTGCTTTGGTAAAAAAAATAACAAACATTGATTACACCGCTCAACACTCATTTTCCGGTTTGAATTCTGATGATCAATTTTAGTAGACTTTGATCTCCTGATTCCAAATCTGTTCTCCAAATTTTCCCATCACGTCCAGATTTTTAGTTATTCACGGTTGAAAATGCGAAAAATTACTATTTTTTCATTATTTGAAAGCCTGCACAGCAGCCATTCAGTGAAATACAAATTTGGTATAAAGCGCAAAAGTATAATTTGTCTATGGTCTCCAACATAGAACACAATTTTTTTTCAAATTATTACGTTTGGTTGGGCTTTACTTGCGTTTTAAAATGATACTGTTAAAATTACCATTTTTGTAAAAAAGGTAAGGTAGATACCTTAGTTTTTTTTGATATTTTTCAAAGAAAAACTAAAAAAAATAAATATTTTACAAATTTAAGATTTCTGTGTTATTTTTCGCATACACCGGAAGATATATTTAATGGGTTTAAAAGTCTATAAGAAAGAATGAACTTTTGCCTAAATTATGAGCTCATCACTGTAAAGATTGATCATCTGGTTATTGTATTAGAGCCTTTTAAAAATTGTGCCTTTTCTAATTTTTTTGACAGTGTTTTTTTAAAATGCATGTTTGGCCAATAATAGTGCAACAACTTGAAATTTTTTTGATCATATTTTTGAGATCATAGTTCAATTCTACTCTCACGCTTTATACCTGATTTTTATTCCACTTAGCGGCTGCTGTGCAGGCTTTCAAAAATGGCAAAAATCGCGTTTTTTCGCATTTTCAACCGCGAATAATTAAAATTCTAGACGTGATGGAAAAATTTGGAGCACGAATTTGGAATCAGCGAGTCAAAATCTTTAAAAATTTTATATCAAACTTCAAACCGGAGCCAAAAACCTTCGATTTGTTGAGCGGTGTTATTTATACTTGACCCTTTTTAAGCACTTTGCGAATGTCGCACAAACTTTTACCATTTAACATCCCCTAGTGAAATTTTATGAGGAAAATATTTGTAGAACATTTTAACCCTCTAAATGGACGTTTTATTAGACTTCTGTGTTTAGTTTTAGAAAAAGGACTAACATGACCCCTTAAAATGGCAGTTAGAGGGTTAAAATGTTCTAAGAAAAGAACCGCCATAAAATTTCACTGAAGACATCAAAACATATTTTGAAGCTCAGATGTGTTCTTATTATACACAGAACAAAATAAAAAAAAAATTGAGTAAATTTTTAATACTATTGAGTAAAAAATTACCAGTAAACGATTTAATAGTATTGAGTAAACTTTTAATAAAAAATTATTAAATGCTTAATAAAAAATTTGAGTAAATTATTAATTCACACAATTAAATCTTTACTTAAAATTTTTTAATATTTTTAAGTAACTTTTTAATTGTGTCAAGTAAAAATTTACTCAAAATGTATCAAATTATTTTTTTAAAAAGTTTAAAAAGTTTCTAATTTTTTTTCCAAAAAAATTGCTTTTACAAACTTTACCAAATATACTTATGTCTTCAAGACAAAGTAAAATTTTATAAAGATGATTTCAAACTTTCATATACATATACAAAAAACAATAAACTAAATGAGAATTCAAAACACCAAGAGAAAAAAAAATAAATAAAAAAAATATTAAATTTGTATTAAATTATTTACTCAAATTTTATTTTCAATTTTTAAGTAAATTTTTAATTGCGTCAATTAAAAAATTACTCAAATTTTTTTTAAAAAATTAAACAAGTGATTACTCAAATTTGTTTCCTCCATATTTTTTTCTGTGTAGTATTTTTGACGTTTTCCAAACGCCCTTGATAAAAATATAAAAATTTCAGTGGGCTATAAAAAAGAAATCCGAACTGACTTTGTAAAACCCTTTGGTGATTTTGTTGACTTGATGGTCTACTTTCATGTGGCGTTGAAGCCATTGAGGCTCATTTTTCTTGTTGCACAGTGTAATATGTTTAGCAATATGCCAAAATCGACTTTTTGCGAAAAAGAACTTTTTTATTGTTGAAAATGGTTCTTTAGGGTATCAGAAGCAACTTTTGTTCCGCGACTTTTTTATAATTCCGTTATTTACAAAATTACCGTTATTTTTAGGTTCTTGAAGAAAATCAAAATTTTGACCATTAAATTTCCAGAATTCGACCAAATGTTGTTTGAAAACTTTGTACAAAATCATATGGGGAGTACTTTTGCAGAACCTATGAACTCAAAATATTTGCAAATACAGGGTGTTTTGATGCATTTAAAAAAAAAATGAATTTTATGCCATCTAGCGGCAATAATTTGTACTAACAAAATTCAACAATTAGAAAGGTAATTTAAATACCTTTCCAAAAAAAAAAAAACTTGAAAATCGGATGAAAAATAAGCGAATGAGAAGGAAAAGATCTATAAGATAATGAAATAGTACCAAATTTATATTAAAATATGTATGTAACTTTTATTAAATTGATCATTACACACAGAGAAATGTTTAGTTGGAATTCCATTATGAAAACGGAATTTTGATAAATCTTATACATTTTTAGTTGTTATTGTAAATTTTTTATCACCATACCAAATAAATAACAGTAGTAATAATTAATTTTCAATCGTGACCGAATGGATGTATCAACAACTAATAATTTGGTTAATATACCCAAACTAAAAACTAATAAAGTTTTTGAAAAAAATTTAGTAAGTACAACTGTTTCTTTTAGTCTCGACCAATAATCATTTGTTTAAATTAATAAATTCCAAAAACATTAGGTAATAGTATCCACAACTGAAAATGTTGGTTAACTTAACCAAATTTTCAATAATTTTTTATTTTTGAATTTTACTAAATTATAAATTTGTATTGGTATTCTTAACTAATAATTGGTCGTTAGGATTTCATTTCAATTACAAAACGCCTTACGTCAAAAAAAAATTAAAATAGTAATCACTTAAAACAAAAATGTTATTGTGTTCAGACGTTTTTTAAGTTTTTAAATAAAATTCATGCAAAATTTCGTAAAAAATGTTACAAATTTTGATGGTAAGTTGATATCACTGCCGAAATGCAATCAATTTAAATAAATAAATCTTATTGTAGGTATTTGCACACGCAACTTTAATGCAGATGCTATAGATGATATTTTACCCAGAAGTCGACAATAAAATCGATTTTGAGGCAACTATAAAAAACTTTGGAACAGTTTCCAAGAAATTCTTAGAGTCCAAAGTATCAGGATATGGTAACAAATTTAGGGTTTGTAAATGCTAGAATATTGAAATTAAGAAAGTTTCATCCAAAACTATTCTCAGAATCGGAGACATTTTCTATAGGAAAAATGACTCAAAATCTGAGACTTTTTCTATAAGAAAAATTTTTCAGAACCTGAGACTTTTTCTCCGAATCGGAGATTTTTTATATTGGAAAAATTTCAGAATTTGAGACTTTTCCTTTATTTTCTATTAAAAAATCCTAGGATTCTGAGATATGTTTCCATAAAAAAAATTCTAGAAGTCTGAGATATTTTTTTGATTTTTTCATTGACATGTTTTCTTAAGAGATATAAGTATTTAGACTTCGAGTTATTTTTGCTTTAGAAAGTCTCGCAGATTCTGAGACAATTTTTTTTTAGAAAAATTCTTAGATGTTAAATTTTTTCTATTAGAATTATCAGTTTTAATTTATTTTTTCTATTGTATGTATTTATTTCACTTTTTAAATTATAAAATTTTTACAATCAAATAAATCAGAAAAATTGCTAGAAAAAAATATTAAAAATTTTTATTTCAAAAGAAACAGTTTAAAAAAATATTGATTGGTACAACTATATAACGCTTTTTAAAATTCGATCACTATAACCAATGTCAATTTTAACATAAAAATATTCGGTTCTTATGATAGATATTTACCGGTAGAGACAACTGAATTGGCAGTAGAGGCAACTGAATATTGTGATAGTTGGTGGAACCGCTAAAATTCAGTTGGCAAACAATTCAGTTGCAACAACTGAATCTGTTTTCTGTGTGTAAAGTTTACATTTTTAGTTCTGCGAAAAAAATTTTAGTTATTTTACTAGAATTGTATTTAACAGAAATCGTTATTATTTATACTTTTAAAAACATCAAGTTATATTTTTATTTAAATTTTTAGAGATCTACATAAGAGCGCAAATTCTTTGCCAAACTTTTTCACAGTGATATTTATAATTTAAACCTCTCAACATGTTTATTTGCTTTTTAATAATTTTTATCCGATTATTCTGTACATCGACATAATATAGTTCATTTAATAAATTAAATAATTCCATAGGCTCATTCACATCAAGCAAATTTAGAAATAGGACTTTACTCTCCGTACGTCGTTTTTTTACTTGTTGTTTGCTCTCCATCTCTTCCAATCTCTTTATTCGTTCCTCAGCATTCCATTTTTTATTTTCCTGAAAAACCTTTTTCATTATTTTCACACCATTTTCCATATCTTGCTTCGTTGGATAGAACTGCAAAACATCGAAAAGGAAGTGAATGCATTTGTTTTGCCGGGCCTTTACTTGCTGACATCTGGTGTATATTTCTTTTTGACCTTCTGAATTCGATTCCGTCATTAGAAATGAATTCAATTGTTGGGTTTTTCTGTAATTTACAAGGACAGTCGACAAAGTGAACCTACCCGGTTTCTTTGTAAATTTGACTTATTGGTAGTAAAAAGTTTTTAAAATTTTATTTCTTTATATAAGATCAAGTTTGGTTTATTACGAAGAAAATAAGAGGTGTTTTAATAAAATCTGTCAAAAAATTTAAAAGTAACATGCATTTAAACAAACACTTTTTAACATGGTCAAATTTACAAATTAGGTAAGTTCACTTTGCGGACTTTCCTTGTAAATTACATGAAAACCCAACGATAGAATTCAATTCTTATGGCGGCATCGCATTCAGGAGGTCATAATACATAAGAATTCAGAATTCAGGTCAGAACATTTTTATATTTTTGTGAGGCTGTGTTATTCATAAGCACGCAAAATAAAACGCTTTATCACAATAGTAAATGAAATATAAGTATATTTACTTATCACATGGAAAGGAATTTTGTTTCCCAAAGTGAAAACAGTGTCTATGTTCTTAATAACTAATGTATAACTAATTTCAGTAGCATAAATTTACGTTTTTTTAAAAATTCACCCTGTTTTTTTAATCAATTAATAAAATTTGTCGAAAATAGGCTGTACTGTTTGTAATACGGCACAAATTCGGCTGAATATTATGCCTTGGGAGAAAACATAGTTGTTGATGACTAAAATATCTAAAATTCTGCACACAAAAAATTATTGGCTAAAAAATTTCAATTAAATCTATTGATCAACAAAATTTAAATGAGTCAATTATTGTTTTGATCAACATTTTTGTTATTTTCTTTAACTATCAAATTACAAATTTTCAACATACCAGATTTTTTTCGCTTTATTTTATTTAAATACATTAATTCAAAAATATACTTTTTACTATGGTTTTACTTTTTTTATTGTCGGCAACATATTGGAAAGCAAAAAATATGAATTTCTTCATAATTTTTCTATAAGCGTGAAATTCATTTGTTAAATCAATAATTATTTTAATTGACTTTAAATAAAAAATCAATCAAATTTTTGATCAAAATCGAAAAAATGATTAATTGAAATAAAAATCAATTAATGACCTACAATTTGATGATTGATATAACAATTTTCTTTATCGGAGGAGTTTCAATTAAAAAATTAATTGAATCCGCGTTTTTGTTGATTGACTTTCGTTTTCAATTCTTTCTGTGTGCGGTGGTGCTTGAAGATAACACTCCTACTTCAAAAGTTATAAGTGAATGAAGGTCAAAAAACCCCTTTTTTTTTTTTTTCGCCTTTTTTTTACATTTTCCTAATTTTCTTGTAAACAAAAAATGCGATCGCCAAGCACCATGGCAGAATTTTAGATTTTAATGTCATTAACAACTGTGTTGCATAGCAAGCCATAATATTCAGCCCAATTTGTGCCGCGCTAAATGTTAGAAGTAGTATTTTCTTACTTCCAAGTTTTGTTGTTGCCACTTTGTTTTTTTCAGTGTATTATTCCAACAAAAACCAAAAAAAGAAAATTACTACCCAAACTAACTATTCAACACATAAAAACATTGATTTTGTAACTATTACCATAAATAATGCGTTAAATTCATAAAAAGTCAAAAAATCCAAGTTCTAAGGGCCACCCTAAATATCCGTTTTAGGACAAGTGAGGGGCATTCTAATAAGCAAGTAGGGTACCTGACTCTACCCCCGAAACATATAAAATCATTCGGGATTCATAGCTTGAAAATGAAAAAGTTGATTTTTTTGGCATATTGCTAAATATGTTCTAAGATTATGGGGCAATTTCCTGTAGAAAAGGTCTCAGATTCTGAAACCTTTTTATCAGGGTTGGCAACCGAAACCCAACTAGAATAACGGTATTTGGCTATTGTACCGCAACCAATGAAGATATGGACATTTTCAAAAGTGATTATGAAAGCTGATGAAATTTCTAGTATTTTAAATGTGTCATTACGTGTTTCTACCGGCTCGTTGTAGTTAGATAGGCCAATACCGTTATAATACCGTTTCAAACGGTATTATAAAGGTATTGACCTATATTTCGAAAACGAACCGGTAGAAACACGAAGTGACACATTTAAAATACTAGAAATTTCATCAGATTTCGTAATTGCTTTTTAAAATGTCCATATCTTTATTGGTTGCGTTACAATAGCCAAATACCGTTATTCTAGGTGGGTATCGGTTGCCAACCCTGCTTTTTATGTAGAGAAAGTTTCATATTATGATAAAAAAAAAATCTATAGAAAAGGTCTTATATTTCAACAAAAAACGTGTCTTAGATTTTGAGACACTTTTTATACAAAATTTTTGCTGTAGAAGAGGTCTCAGATTCTAAGATAAAATTACAGATTTTTATATATTTTTGCTATAGAAAATAAGTCATCTTTCCTGTTTTTTTCCTTTGGAAAAAGTCTTAGATTCTGAGACATTTTTTTATAACATTTTTTATAAAAAAAGTCTCAGATTCTAAAACATTTTTCCTCTGAAAAAAAAATTCTGAGACATTTTTCCTTAAGAAAAAGAATCGACTTTTTGCTATAGAAAAAGTATCAGATTCAACCACATTTTTTCTACAAAAAATTCTCATATTCTGAGATATTTCTAAAGAGAATGTCACAGATTCTAAAACATTTTTTATAGAAAAAGTCTCAGATTATGGAATTATTTTCTATATAATATGTTTCAGATTCTGTGACATTTTTCCAATAGAAAAAGTTCTAGATTCTGAGACATTATTCACATAGAAAAAAATTTAGATTCCGTAATATTTTTCCTACAAAAAAACTCCCAGATTCTAAGGCATTTTTCCCATAGAAAAGTCTAAGATCTTAGATATGTTCAAAAAGTATCAGAATCTGGTACATTCTTCAATAGAAAAATTCGGAAGTTCTGGAACATTTTTCCTGAACACGAAGGTTCAGATTCTGTGACATTCACTTAAGCAAAAATCTCAGAATCTGAGACAATTTTCATATAGAAAAAGGCTCAAATCCTGAAAAAATGTTTCAGACTCTGAGATTAGAACCATTTATTGTATACATACAGCTTTATGTTCTTAAAAATTTTTACCTTAGACTAGTAACGGTTTTAATTTCCGCGAGAAAAATTTTCAGATGCTGCGACATTTTCTGGGACAATGATCCCGAATCATTTTCCATCAGAAAAATTTGTCAGATTCTGAAATGTGTTTCGAAAATTTTTTATAAATTTTTTTTATACTTGTTTTTTATACTTGGTTTTTATACTAAATCCTGAAATTTCTGAAATCATTTCGGGGGAGCTGGGCCACTGGACTTATAAAAAAACTTCTCAGCTTCCAAACAGTTTTCTAAAGAAATAAAAGAATTTGAGATTATTTTAAAGAAAAAATCCAATAGTTTTTTTTAAAGAAAGAAAGGCTCTAAATCTAAGGCTATCTTGAACGATAAAATTTCTCAGAATACGTAAATGTCTCAGAATCTGTGGCTTTTCCTACAGCAAAAGAAAAATTATAATCTTATACTTTTTCTAAGTTTTAAATCATGATGCAAATAAATTTAAATTTTGTTATTTTTTATTAATATAGAGAAAAAAAGATCGTGAAATCAATAGTAACTAAACTAATTGTTAGCAACTAATTTCTAGTTCAACAAAGTTTTTAATTGTATCAACAATGTATATTGTTAATGTGACAAAAATCCACTTTTATTTCCAATTAAATGCAACAATTACAAGTAAGAAAATTATAGTCGGTCAAGACCGCCATATAATACCCTACACCAAAGTTTCCCGGAAAATGGGTCCCAAGCTCAAACATGGACCGATTAGATCTATATTTTGTCAACTCTTTAATGAGTGTAAAAAACACTCACATTTGAGTGCAATAGACTTTTTGTTTGTTGACAATAAACCGCTTTAACTGAATATCGGGCGAAACTTTAACATGGGGCCTGAATCCAAAAATGGTCCGATAATAATCAGATTTGATATGGTTATTACAGTACGCGTTTAACATATACAAACAGAATTTAAATTAAATATTTCCTATTTTTGTGAAATTTGAGAGATTTATGTGAAAATCGGGAAGGTGGTTTGTATGGGGGCTACAAGAAGAACTGTATTGTATGGGGGCTACAAGAAGAACTGGTCCGATTTCTTTAAAATTTGGAATGGTGATTTGTGTAGATGAAACATGATTACCTGCCAAATTGCGAAACGATACCTATTATAATGCGGTTATTAAAGTCATTTGAGCGAAAACTAAAGAGGACCTTTGTATGGGGGCTAGGTCTAAATATGAACCGATTTTCTCCAATTTCAATAGGCTTCGTCCTTGGGTCAAAAGAGTATTAATTTCAA
The DNA here is from genome assembly GCA_963921195.1 of Pegoplata infirma. Classification (NCBI taxonomy): domain Eukaryota; kingdom Metazoa; phylum Arthropoda; class Insecta; order Diptera; family Anthomyiidae; genus Pegoplata; species Pegoplata infirma. The sequence continues at coordinate 171,049,529 of OY992538.1, read as the reverse complement.
GTTAATTGATTAAAAATTGCGACCTGTATCGTGTTTACACCGTTTACACCCTGTACCACTGCACAGTAGGTAATTTGAACCGAAATCTTGGCCAAAAATCATTTTTCGAACTAACAATAATAATGTTTTTGTTAATTACGTTCGATTTAGAAAATATTAAAGCAAATAACTGCATATTTGGTTTTTCCAAAAAACAAATATAAACTGATTGACGGGCAGTCGAATTCGGCATTTTCAAGCAACGTGCACAGTGCAATATAAAACGCCTAATTTTGATATAAATTCAAACGATTTTTTCAGCTATTAAACATAAAGAAGGATATCGTGTATAATATGGAGAAGAGAGGGGATATTAAGTTATAAAAAAATAGCAAAATATTTTGGTGGACGTTATTGCTTTTTTTAACAAAACGTGTAATTATAACTTAACCTTAAATAAATGACTTTTTCAATGAATATAAACTTCGCATAAGCTTTTAATAATGTTAGCCGTGGTGTGCCGTGTTTTTGATTGATGAAAAATTTAAAGAAAATAATTCTGAATTCATTTTTTTTTTATTTTCCGTTGCACTTTTTTGCACTTTTTGAGATATCAATTTTCTTTCAGACAGCCTCATCTTGCCATATCTTGAACTTTCTAACGTTTGGATTGGGAAAAGAACTAAGAGAAAAAACCCTGTTGCTGTTTATAATTTTGTTGTCAGTAAAATTGATTCAAATAATGTTTTAAACCAATATTTGGCTTCGTTGAAGGAAATAGTACGAACTTTTTTTGAAAATTTTTCGTTAAGAAGGTACAAGGCCCACTCAAAAAATAACAGCTTTTTTCAGCAAAATCAAACAAAATGGTTTATGTGCCATTTTGTTAGCCATCTTGCGTAATTTCTTCGTGCCGAGTTTCAAAAAAATTAGCCTATTCGTTTTCGAGATATTCAGTATTTTCCCTTTTTTTCGTATGGTGGCAACCCTAAAAATTTCCACGATTACCAAATTCATAAAATCCAGCTGTGCGTGTTCACAAAAAACTCTTAAATTTAAAATTTCAGCCATATCGGTCTAAAACTTTTGCTGTAATTATTTTTGGCCTAAAAATTGGCTCAAATTACCCAGTGTGCACTGTGTGGTTTAGGGTATAAAAATCACTGTTAAAAAACGCACAATATGCTTATTTGATAACACATCAAATTTTTAAATAAAATGACATTAAAAACAGTTTATTGCCTTTAATATACGCGTATAGTCAACTACAAGTAGATACATATAAGGAATAGTACGGTGGTAGTGCGCTAGACTCGTATCATATTAGTTGCGGGTTCAATTCCAGCTGCCGGCTATTTTTTTTGGAATTTTTAGATTTCTTTTGTTCTATTTTTAGATTGTTTTTAAATAAATTGACATTAAAACATGTTTATTTCCGTTAATATAATTCATTACAAAATTTTCAATTCATTTTATTGTTGATACAACAATGAATTTAATTGACAAAAATAAGTTGATATTTTTTTCAAAAGTTAAAAAAGTGAATGTTGTATTGACAAAATCCAATGTAGGCTCAGTTTCAATAAAATGTTTAATTGTATTAACAATGAAATTAACTGCATTGACAATTTTTTTTTGTTTTTTTTTAGTAAGAAAAAAAAAAAATACTTTTTATAACATTCTTTTATTAAAATCCAAAATTTGTAAGACCTATTGCCACATTTTGCATAAAATTACTAAAAATGCATGAAAAGAAATCAAATTCTTAGGTTAGGTTAGGTTAGAGGTGGTGGAGTCAAAGACTCCTCACATAGACCGGATGGTCCATAGCGAAACCACAATAATTCCTCAGCGACGCTGATAGAACGCATTTGTCTTCATCGCGAATTGTACTATTTGCCTTAGGTCGACATTCGAAACCGTTTCCAAGCTCTCGAAGTCATGTCTGCCTAAAATGTGCAGTCGGGTTCTGGCCAAAGCAGGACATTGGCAAAGAATATGTTCGACCGTTTCTTCAGTGTTAGGTTCATCGCACCTTCTACAGCTTGCATCAGAAATAAGTCCCATCTTCTTTCTATGATAACCTATTAGGCAGTGCCCGGTGATCACTCCAGTAAGTACACGGCAGTTCCATCTAGTGAGTGAGAGTAAGTATTCAGTTTTTCTTAGATTGTAGCATGCCCACAATCTTCTACTAATCGCACTTGTTGTTAGCTCTCTCCACTTTCTATTAGCCATTGCAGTGTTTTGAATGTCGCGTAACGATCTGAAGTGCTGGATTGGTGGATCAATATGCACAGAAATACCAATACCATCAGCACCTTGTTTCGCGAGCTCAAATTTTTAGATTCTATTTAATTTCTTTTTAAAAAAAAAAAAAATCTTTTAAAAATTAATTATACGATTAATCGACATAAATTTATACAGTTATTCGTTATTCGAAAATCGTCGATTTAAAATTATTCAATCAACAGTTTGGTTTTGTTTTATCGATTTGTCGTAAAATTCTAAATCGATTGATTGCTTTAAAATTTAAACGATGATTTGTAAAATATGCTTTGTCCTTGAGTTAAGAGAAGCTTTGATTTTCAATTTTGGACAAATCAATTGAAAGTTTTTACGTTTACATGGACAGACGGACGGATATCGCGAAATCGATCTTAAAAATGATTTTGAGTCAATCGGTATGCTTGAAGGAGTCTGTTGGACAAATATTTCGGGCTTGAAGGAAACTTTTGGACATATATTTCGGGAAGTTACAAATGTCAGTACAAGCTTCTACCACAGAGTGCACACAGAGTGGTGCACTGAAAAAAATAAAAAAAAAAATTGAGTAAATTTTTAATACTATTGAGTAAAAAATTTCTCAATTTTTCACCAGTAAACGATTCAATAGTATTTTTAATAAAAATTTGTTAAATGTTTGAAAAAAAAAATTGAGTAAATTTTTAATTGATACTATTAAAAATTTACTCAAAATTTATCTATTTATTTTTTTTAAGTTTAAAAAAGTTTTAAATTTTTTTACAAAAAAAAAAAACAAAAAACTTGTTTTTTCAAACTTTACCAAACATATTTATGTCTCAAAGACATAGAAAAATTTTATAAAGACGATTACAAACTTTCATATACTTACACAAAAAACTATAAACTAAACGAGAATTCAAAAAACTATGAGAGTTTAAAAAAATTAAAAAAACTATTAAATTTTTATTAAATTATTTACTTAAATTGTTTTTAAAATGTTTGAGTAAATTTTTAATTACGTCAATTAAAAAAATAATCAATTTTTGTTTTTATATTTAAACAAGTGATTACTCAAATTTGTTTCCTCCGCATTTGTTCCTGTGTGTGGAGTATAACGAATTTAATAAAGAATTAATTCTTATTAAATAAACACTTTGAACTTATTTTGAAGAACAATAAATAGTAACTCAAAACAAAATAATTATTTCATTATTTTGAAGCTCCGATTTTTCTGGTTCAACTGCTGCTTCCATTTATACTTGGATTGGTAGACCTACTAAAAAATTGCCGTTAATTTGTTGCACAGTGTTGCTTAAATTAGTTATTAACTAAGGCACGCGACACAATAATAATTTAATTTTTAAAGAAACTCAAGTAAAGAAATTCAAACTATATACTAACAACAAATGGTCTTATGTTTTGCCCAACTACAATTTGAATTGAAACAACTGCAACAAAATTGAAAAAAAAAATAATCAAACATGTTTGAATCATACAAGTTGTACCAGCATAAACCATCAATAGCATAAACAAGAAAATACACAAGTTAGTAAATCTTTTGAAAATCAGTTTGAATTCAAACTTTATTAATAACGGTTGGATGATAGCGGTTAACGCGGGTGTGCGCGTTACAACTACTTAATTTTTTTTTTTAATTTTATAAATTTATTACGAGTTGTTCAGTTAATTGAAAATTTATTAAAGAAAGAAAAAAAAATATTTGTGTCGTTTGCCAAAAACGGAGGGAAATAAAATTTAACATTAAAACGGAAATTCAAAGTAACCACCAAATACGTTAATTGAAGAATAGCATAAAAAAAAAATTATTAACAAACGTGCTGCGGATATTTAAAATATTTTTTTTTTGAAAATTCATATTGAGTTAAAAGAAAAAGAAATTTTTGTAAAAAAAATTTCAAGTGATTTTTAAATTAAAATAAAAAAAAAATAAAAATTTAAGCTGTAACACCAATTTGAAAATCTTATATAAGCTGAAAGTATTTGGAATACTTTAAACGACATCATCTACATAAAAAGTTAAAACAGGTGATTGTTAAATTAATTTTTAAAATATTTTTTTCCAAAAAAAAAAAAACACTTGACACAATTCTTGTTAATTATTTATATAAAATTCATATTAAAGAAAGTTTTTTGTTTAAAATCATATTCAAAATTCTGGATGCGTAGGTTTTACCATTCTTCTTTTTGTAAGATTTTTTTCTTTATGGTGTGGAATATTGAAATAAGATCTTATCTTATGCTATATGATGATAATAGTGTTTTGAATTGTACAATGTATTTGTTGTTCATCAAAGTGTTTGGGTCTCTTAAATGACAAATAACGCCTTTGTTCATGTACCATGTTGCATGGAATACCAAGTGTTACGATTCATCTTTTTTCAATTTTTTAATATTTATTGAAAACAGTAATGATTTGCTTAGGTGAATTTAAATTATTAAAACGAAATTATTTGAAAAAAATTTTTTAAAAATATTTAAAAATGAAAAAACAATAATTTTTATAAACTTGTCTGATATTTTTCACATTCTAAGATATCAATCTTTTAGAAAAATCTTAAGTTTTGGAAATTTTCCTATAAAAAAGTCACAGATTTTGAGAAAATTTTTATAAACATAGGTCACAGCTTCTAAGTCCGTCAGTCCATCTGTATAAAACACGATTCAGTCCAAAATAAAAGAGATAGACTCCTAAAAATTGCCATGAATAGGCCGGTTAAGTTCAGAAATGGATAAAATCGGATAAGGGACAAAAACGTTTCCCCTTAAAGAACTAAAAAACCTCTAAAAAACGCAATTTTTTATAGATTTTTTTGCATTTTTGTTAAACAAATGAAACTATTTTATGTCAAAAGGAGTTAAAAGTCATACACTTACAATTAGACCCCGGGGGCTAAAAAGTATTGTTTTTTGTCCCGCCCCCTTTTGTGGGCGTGGATTAAAAAAAAAAAAACATAAAAACTATGGGGAAATGGTATAACTAAAGTTCAAAAAGCATAATAAATAATATAGTAAACATTTATCGCGTTGGGGAAGGTATCCTTAGCACCCCCACAGACCCCCCCGTTAAACGCCTCCGAAATTTTTTTATGTATTTTAACATGTTGAAGGGTATCAAAGATTCGGTACAGCCGAATTTAACACTGTCACTTGTTTGATAAGTTTTTAAAATGAGAAAAATTGTCATTTTCTTACAGAAAAATTATCATCTGAGACTTTTTCTATACGAGAAATTTCTCCTATATCATAAGTCTCAATTGCATAGAAATTTTTTCTACATAAAAAGTTTCAGATTGTGAAATAATTTTCGTACAGAAAAAGTTTCAGATTATGAGATTTTAAAAGTCTAAAATCAATAGAAGTTTTGCCAAAATATAAAGTCTCAGATTTTGATACACTTATCGTATCAGATTCTGAAATATTTTTCGTATAGAAAAAGTCTCAGATTGTGAGACATTTTTCGTATAGAAAAGGTCTCAGATTCTGAGAAATTTTCCATATAGAAAAATTCTTTGTATCTGAGACATTTTTCTTATTGAAAAAGTCTCAGACTCTGAGACATTTTTCGTATAGAAAAAGTTTCAGATTCAGATAAGAAGTTTTTTACATAGAAAAAGTCAGAGATGCTGAGACATTTTTCGTATAAAAATGTCTCAGATTCTCAGACATTTTTCGTATAGAAAAATCTTAGATTCTTATACATTTTTTGTGCAGATAAAGTCTCAAATTCTAAAGCTTTTTTCGTATTGAAGAACTCTCCGATCTGAGACGTGTTTCGTATAAAAAAATGCAAATACTGAGACATTTATCGTACAAAAATATTCTCAGATTCCAAAACATTCTTCGTAAAGAAATAGTCACAGACTAAGAGACATTTTTAGTATAGAAAAAATTTCAGATTTTGAGACATTTTTCATGTAGAAAAAGTTTCAGATTCTGAGAAATTTTTCGTATAGAAAAAGTTTCAGACTCTGAGACATTTTTCCTACAGAAAAAGTCTCAGATTCTGAGATAGAAAAGGTCTCATTAAAACCAAGTTATTCCACATAAATATCATGGTTTTAGTAAGTAAAAAAAAAATGACCTCGAGCTAGAATATCCCTACTCAAAATATTTTTGTTACTTTCTTTATATTAAAATGTTTTTTTTTTTGTCATGCGACTTTTTACCAAAATTCTTGTGTGCCCAGGGTCCTGCAAAACCTTAAAGCGGCCCTGGAGACATTTTTCCTAAAGAAAAAGTATCTGATTTCGAGACATTTTTCATACAGAAAAATTCTCAGATTCCAAGACATTTTTCCTTTAGAAAAAGTCTAAGATTTTGAAACATTTTCTTTTGTAAAAATATCTCAGATTCCAAAATATTTTTCTTTAGAAAAAGTCACAGATTCTGAAAAAGTTTTCCGATAGAAAAAATCTCAGATTCAGAAAAAATTTTCTTACAGACAACTTTAAGATTCTGAGACACTATTTATTTGAAATAACCTTTGATTCTAAGAAACTTTTTCTATAAAAAAAAAATTTAATTTAGAGACATTAAGCTAGTATAAAAAGTCTCCGATTCTGAGTCTCAGATTCTGAGACATTTTGTCTATAGAAAAAGTCGTAGATTTTGAGATTCTGAAAAATTTTTCTATAGAAAAAGTATCAGATTCTGAAAAATTTTCCTACAGAAAAAGTCTCAGTATCATAGAAAATTTTCTTAAATAAAATTCTCAGATTCTGAGAAATCTAGAAAAAGTATGATTTTGGTTCTTTTTATATAATCTGAAATAATGATCCCAGAAACTTAAAACTTGGAATGTATGATCCTTCGGTGAAAAAAAATATTCTGAAATGTTAAAGAGAGTACTTTTATATTTCCTGAAATAATGATCCTAAAATTTAAAATTTTAAGTGTAGGTTCACCTCCCGGAAAATACATCCACTTAAACTAGGTTTTTGCCAATGTTGATTCTAGGGGGGTAAAGGGGTAAAAAATTGTACTTTTTGTACTTTTTTATTTTTTGAAAACTCCGTGTCCACGGAGGGTAAAAAAGTGTACTGTTGGTAATTGTATGGTTTTAGAAATAATGGTCGTAGAAACCTTAAGTTTGGAATGTAGGATTCTGGAAAAATAAATTTATCTAAATTTCTATAGTGGTAAGGGGGATAAAAAATGTACTTTTGGTACTTTTTATATTTCCTGACATTATGGTTTTAGAAACTTGAAATTTAGAATGGAGGATGCTTTATATATATTCGGAAAAAATTATCCAATATACTTAAAATTTGGAATGTAGGAACCTTCGATGGAAAAAAACATTTTTGAAAATGTACTTTTTGGAAATTCTTTTTCTAAATTGGTAAAAAGTAATTTTAGTGCTTTTTAAAACCTAAAAAAAAAAAACAAACTTGAAATTTTGAATGATCTGCAATCATCCTCCAGCAAAAATAACATCCAAGAGAGGAACATATTTTTGAGATTCTGAGACATTTTTTCTATATAGAAAAAGTCTCAGATTCTGAGACATTTTTTCTATATAGAAAAAGTCTCAGATTCTGAGACATTTTTTCTATATAGAAAAAGTCTCAGATTCTGAGACATTTTTTCTATATAGAAAAAGTCTTAGATTCTGAGACATTTTTTCTATATAGAAAAAGTCTCAGATTCTGAGACATTTTTCTATATAGAAAAAGTCTCAGATTCTGAGACATTTTTCTATATAGAAAAAGTCTCAGATTCTGAGACATTTTTTCTATATAGAAAAAGTCTCAGATTCTGAGACAAGGTCTCAGATTCTAAGAAATTTTTTCGAAAGGAAAATTTTCAGATGAAGAGAGATTTTCAGATGGATCAGATGGAAAAAGTCTTCTGAACATTTTTACTATGGTCTCCGATTCTAACACATTTTCCCAAAAGAAATATTCTTATATTCCGAGACATTTTTCCTATAGAAAATGTCTTAGATTATGAGACATTTTTCCTAAACAAAAAGTATCAAATTCCGATACATTTTTCCTATAGAAAAAGTCTTAAATGTTAGGAAAAATTCTAAAACATTTTTGCTATAGAAAAAATCTCAGACTCTCAGACATTTTTTCTATAGAAAAGTCTCAGATCTTTTGGCAGTTTTCCTATAGAAAAAGTCTGACTGTAGCACCACGATATTAAACTTTGCCTGACGTTACTGTCTTTAATAAGATTTAAACTACTTGGGCTTGTCAAAATAAATATAAAAAAGATTTCAAAACAATTGATGAGCTTCTTCTCATTATTTATGTATGTGGGTTTTTCATTTTTTAATTTTCATACACAATTTAATGTCGATTTTGAAATATTAATTTTTAAACAAAATTTCTATATATGGTTAAAGTTCTAAGAAAGTGTTGTACATACAGTCAGTCGATATGCGTGTGTGTTTAAGTGTTTGAAGGAGGGTGTCAGTAATTAAATCTTGGCAGATGATTATACATATTTGAAAGTTTTCATGTGGGTAATAAATACTCCATAGATAATAATGATTTAATATTATTTTATGTTAATTTATGTGAAACTTTACTTGTTTTAGTTTACTTAAAAACAAAAGACTTAAGAAACAAACATGTTTGGATAATTTTGTTATTAGTAATACAAAAGACTTAAGCAACAAAGACACCGACTTTGTGACGTGTGCTCGCATCTAAATTAAATTTCGATAGGTAACTAATAGAGAAGAGGAAATTAAAGAACCATTATTCAAATTTTTTCTTAACAGAACAAAACATTTTAAAGGGTTAATTCAGTAAAAACAGATTTGCTTTATATTTACATACTTAGCAAATTGTGTATCAAAATACATAAGTGGCGTTTAAAAATTTTACTATTCTTAGTTTTTAAGCCCTTTACATCGCCAAATTTTATTTAAAAATTTACCATCATTTTTTCTATGAGTGTAAATATGTTTAAGTTCCTTAAAAAAGATGATAAATATTTTGCGGAACTGAAAACCAAATGAATTCTTCCAAAAAAAAAAAATATGTTCTAAAGATAATCTTGAATAATTTGTTTACTTTTGATTTCAAATTCTTAAAAAAAATATCTTCCAAAGATTATTTTGAATAATTTGTTTACTTTTAATTCCAAGTGGGCGTTTTTGTTCGTTCTAACAGATTTCAGTTTCATTCAAAAGAATTTAAAGTTAAAAATTCCCAAAATTAAAAAACTAGTAAACTATCATTTAGCTAAGACTTAAATGCTAATTTGCAATGTTTATGCGTGAATTTATATTTATTCTACACTATTATTCTAATAAGGTGATATTTCAAGGTGTCACGTACCCAACAATACAAAACATGACTGAAAATGTCTATAAAAAAATAAATGTTCCAAGTATGGAATTGTATTAAAAGACTGTGGCACATAAAACGTGTTGAAACTTAAGCTGAATACATAGAATTTTATATCGACACTAATAACAACAATAGCAGAAAAAGTTTAAAAATTTGCATAAATATTTAAAATATTTCCATGATAATTGAATCAAATACAAGTGAACTGTTATAATATTCATATAAACAGTTGTAATGATTTTGACCATCATTAATTTACTTCAAACAAGTTTTAACCGGTTTTATTACACCAAAAATGTCTCAGAGCCTGAGACTTTTTCTAAAGGGAAAAATGTCTCTGAATCTGAGACATTTTCTATAAGAAAAATTTCTCAGAATCTGAGACTTTTTCGATAAGAAAAATTTCTCAGAATCTGAGACTTTTTCCATAAGAAAAATGTCTCATAATCTGAGACTTTTTCCATAAGAAAAATGTCTCATAATCTGAGACTTTTTCTATAAGAAAAATGTCTCAGAATCTGAGACTTTTTTCATAAGAAAAATGTCTCAGAATCTGAGACTTTTTTCAAAGAAAAATGTCTCAGAATCTGAGACTTTTTTCATAAGAAAAATGTCTCAGAATCTGAGACTTTTTTCATAAAAAAAAGTCTCAGAATCTGAGACTTTTTCTATAAGAAAAATGTCTCAGAATCTGAGACTTTTTCTATAAGAAAAATGTCTCAGAATCTGAGACTTTTTCTATAAGAAAAATGTCTCAGAATCTGAGACTTTTTCTATAAGAAAAATGTCTCAGAATCTGAGACTTTTTCTATAAGAAAAATGTCTCAGAATCTGAGATTTTTTCTATAAGAAAAATGTCTCAGAATCTGAGACTTTTTCTATAAGAAAAATGTCTCAGAATCTGAGACTTTTTCTATAAGAAAAATGTCTCAGAATCTGAGACTTTTTCTATAAGAAAAATGTCTCAGAATCTGAGACTTTTTCTATAAGAAAAATGTCTCAGAATCTGAGACTTTTTCTATAAGAAAAATGTCTCAGAATCTGAGACTTTTTCTATAAGAAAAATGTCTCAGAATCTGAGACTTTTTCTATAAGAAAGATGTCTCAGAATCTGAGACTTTTTCTATAAGAAAAATGTCTCAGAATCTGAGACTTTTTCTATAAGAAAAATGTCTCAGAATCTGAGACTTTTTCTATAAGAAAAATGTCTCAGAATCTGAGACTTTTTCTATAAGAAAAATGTCTCAGAATCTGAGACTTTTTCTATAAGAAAAATGTCTCAGAATCTGAGACTTTTTCTATAAGAAAAATGTCTCAGAATCTGAGACTTTTTCTATAAGAAAAATGTCTCAGAATCTGAGACTTTTTCTATAAGAAAAATGTCTCAGAATCTGAGACTTTTTCTATAAGAAAAATGTCTCAGAATCTGAGACTTTTTCTATAAGAAAAATGTCTCAGAATCTGAGACTTTTTCTATAAGAAAAATGTCTCAGAATCTGAGACTTTTTCTATAAGAAAAATGTCTCAGAATCTGAGACTTTTTCTATAAGAAAAATGTCTCAGAATCTGAGACTTTTTCTATAAGAAAAATGTCTCAGAATCTGAGACTTTTTCTATAAGAAAAATGTCTCAGAATCTGAGACTTTTTCTATAAGAAAAATGTCTCAGAATCTGAGACTTTTTCTATAAGAAAAATGTCTCAGAATCTGAGACTTTTTCTATAAGAAAAATGTCTCAGAATCTGAGACTTTTTCTATAAGAAAAATGTCTCAGAATCTGAGACTTTTTCTATAAGAAAAATGTCTCAGAATCTGAGACTTTTTCTATAAGAAAAATGTCTCAGAATCTGAGACTTTTTCTATAAGAAAAATGTCTCAGAATCTGAGACTTTTTCTATAAGAAAAATGTCTCAGAATCTGAGACTTTTTCTATAAGAAAAATGTCTCAGAATCTGAGACTTTTTCTATAAGAAAAATGTCTCAGAATCTGAGACTTTTTCTATAAGAAAAATGTCTCAGAATCTGAGACTTTTTCTATAAGAAAAATGTCTCAGAATCTGAGACTTTTTCTATAAGAAAAATGTCTCAGAATCTGAGACTTTTTCTATAAGAAAAATGTCTCAGAATCTGAGACTTTTTCTATAAGAAAAATGTCTCAGAATCTGAGACTTTTTCTATAAGAAAAATGTCTCAGAATCTGAGACTTTTTCTATAAGAAAAATGTCTCAGAATCTAAGACTTTTTCTATAAGAAAAATGTCTCAGAATCTGAGACTTTTTCTATAAGAAAAATGTCTCAGAATCTGAGACTTTTTCTATAAGAAAAATGTCTCAGAATCTGAGACTTTTTCTATAAGAAAAATGTCTCAGAATCTGAGACATTTTCTATAAGAAAAATGTCTCAGAATCTGAGACTTTTTCTATAAGAAAAATGTCTCAGAATCTGAGACTTTTTCTATAAGAAAAATGTCTCAGAATCTGAGACTTTTTCTATAAGAAAACTGTCTCAGAATCTGAGACTTTTTCTATAAGAAAAATGTCTCAGAATCTGAGACTTTTTTCAAAGAAAAATGTCTCAGAATCTGAGACTTTTTTCATAAGAAAAATGTCTCAGAATCTGAGACTTTTTTCATAAGAAAAATGTCTCAGAATCTGAGACTTTTTTCATAAAAAAAAGTCTCAGAATCTGAGACTTTTTCTATAAGAAAAATGTCTCAGAATCTGAGACTTTTTCTATAAGAAAAATGTCTCAGAATCTGAGACATTTTTCTTATAGAAAATCTGAGACTTTTTCTATAAGAAAAATGTCTCAGAATCTGAGACTTTTTCTATAAGAAAAATGTCTCAGAATCTGAGACTTTTTCTATAAGAAAAATGTCTCAGAATCTGAGACTTTTTCTATAAGAAAAATGTCTCAGAATCTGAGACTTTTTCTATAAGAAAAATGTCTCAGAATCTGAGACTTTTTCTATAAGAAAAATGTCTCAGAATCTGAGACTTTTTCTATAAGAAAAATGTCTCAGAATCTGAGACTTTTTCTATAAGAAAAATGTCTCAGAATCTGAGACTTTTTCTATAAGAAAAATGTCTCAGAATCTGAGACTTTTTCTATAAGAAAAATGTCTCAGAATCTAAGACTTTTTCTATAAGAAAAATGTCTCAGAATCTGAGACTTTTTCTATAAGAAAAATGTCTCAGAATCTGAGACTTTTTCTATAAGAAAAATGTCTCAGAATCTGAGACTTTTTCTATAAGAAAAATGTCTCAGAATCTGAGACATTTTCTATAAGAAAAATGTCTCAGAATCTGAGACTTTTTCTATAAGAAAAATGTCTCAGAATCTGAGACTTTTTCTATAAGAAAAATGTCTCAGAATCTGAGACTTTTTCTATAAGAAAACTGTCTCAGAATCTGAGACTTTTTCTATAAGAAAAATGTCTCAGAATCTGAGACTTTTTTCAAAGAAAAATGTCTCAGAATCTGAGACTTTTTTCATAAGAAAAATGTCTCAGAATCTGAGACTTTTTTCATAAGAAAAATGTCTCAGAATCTGAGACTTTTTTCATAAAAAAAAGTCTCAGAATCTGAGACTTTTTCTATAAGAAAAATGTCTCAGAATCTGAGACTTTTTCTATAAGAAAAATGTCTCAGAATCTGAGACATTTTTCTTATAGAAAATCTGAGACTTTTTCTATAAGAAAAATGTCTCAGAATCTGAGACTTTTTCTATAAGAAAAATGTCTCAGAATCTGAGACTTTTTCTATAAGAAAAATGTCTCAGAATCTGAGACTTTTTCTATAAGAAAAATGTCTCAGAATCTGAGACTTTTTCTATAAGAAAAATGTCTCAGAATCTGAGACTTTTTCTATAAGAAAAATGTCTCAGAATCTGAGACTTTTTCTATAAGAAAAATGTCTCAGAATCTGAGACTTTTTCTATAAGAAAAATGTCTCAGAATCTGAGACTTTTTCTATAAGAAAAATGTCTCAGAATCTGAGACTTTTTCTATAAGAAAAATGTCTCAGAATCTGAGACTTTTTCTATAAGAAAAATGTCTCAGATTCTGAGACTTTTTCTATAAGAAAAATGTCTCAGAATCTGAGACTTTTTCTATAAGAAAAATGTCTCAGAATCTGAGACTTTTTCTATAAGAAAAATGTCTCAGAATCTGAGACTTTTTCTATAAGAAAAATGTCTCAGAATCTGAGACTTTTTCTATAAGAAAAATGTCTCAGAATCTGAGACTTTTTCTATAAGAAAAATGTCTCAGAATCTGAGACTTTTTCTATAAGAAAAATGTCTCAGAATCTGAGACTTTTTCTATAAGAAAAATGTCTCAGAATCTGAGACTTTTTCTATAAGAAAAATGTCTCAGAATCTGAGACTTTTTCTATAAGAAAAATGTCTCAGAATCTGAGACTTTTTCTATAAGAAAAATGTCTCAGAATCTGAGACTTTTTCTATAAGAAAAATGTCTCAGAATCTGAGACTTTTTCTATAAGAAAAATGTCTCAGAATCTGAGACTTTTTCTATAAGAAAAATGTTTCAGAATCTGAGACTTTTTCTATAAGAAAAATGTCTCAGAATCTGAGACTTTTTCTATAAGAAAAATGTCTCAGAATCTGAGACTTTTTCTATAAGAAAAATGTCTCAGAATCTGAGACTTTTTCTATAAGAAAAATGTCTCAGAATCTGAGACTTTTTCTATAAGAAAAATGTCTCAGAATCTGAGACTTTTTCTATAAGAAAAATGTCTCAGAATCTGAGACTTTTTCTATAAGAAAAATGTCTCAGAATCTGAGACTTTTTCTATAAGAAAAATGTATCAGAATCTGAGACTTTTTCTATAAGAAAAATGTCTCAGAATCTGAGACTTTTTCTATAAGAAAAATGTCTCAGAATCTGAGACTTTTCTATAAGAAAAATGTCTCAGAATCTGAGACTTTTTCTATAAGAAAAATGTCTCAGAATCTGAGACTTTTTCTATAAGAAAAAATGACATTTTTCTATAAGAAAAATGTCTCAGAATCTGAGACTTTTTCTATAAGAAAAATGTCTCAGAATCTGAGAATTTTTCTATAAGAAAAATGTCTCAGAATCTGAGACTTTTTCTATAAGAAAAATGTCTCAGAATCTGAGACTTTTTCTATAAGAAAAATGTCTCAGAATCTGAGACTTTTTCTATAAGAAAAATGTCTCAGAATCTGAGACTTTTTCTATAAGAAAAATGTCTCAGAATCTGAGACTTTTTCTATAAGAAAAATGTCTCAGAATCTGAGACTTTTTCTATAAGAAAAATGTCTCAGAATCTGAGACTTTTTCTATTAGAAAAATGTCTCAGAATCTGAGACTTTTTCTATTAGAAAAATGTCTCAGAATCTGAGACTTTTTCTATAAGAAAAGTGTCTCAGAATCTGAGACTTTTTCTATAAGAAAAATGTCTCAGAATCTGAGACTTTTTCTATAAGAAAAATGTCTCAGAATCTGAGACTTTTTCTATAAGAAAAATGACATTTTTCTATAAGAAAAATGTCTCAGAATCTTAGACTTTTTCTATAAGAAAAATGTCTCAGAATCTGAGACTTTTTCTATAAGAAAAATGTCTCAGAATCTGAGACTTTTTCTATAAGAAAAATGTCTCAGAATCTGAGACTTTTTCTATAAGAAAAATGTCTCAGAATCTGAGACTTTTTCTATAAGAAAAATGTCTCAGAATCTGAGACTTTTTCTATAAGAAAAATGTCTCAGAATCTGAGACTTTTTCTATAAGAAAAATGTCTCAGAATCTGAGACTTTTTCTATAAGAAAAATGTCTCAGAATCTGAGACTTTTTCTATAAGAAAAATGTCTCAGAATCTGAGACTTTTTCTATAAGAAAAATGTCTCAGAATCTGAGACTTTTTCTATAAGAAAAATGTCTCAGAATCTGAGACTTTTTCTATAAGAAAAATGTCTCAGAATCTGAGACTTTTTCTATAAGAAAAATGTCTCAGAATCTGAGACTTTTTCTATAAGAAAAATGTCTCAGAATCTGAGACTTTTTCTATAAGAAAAATGTCTCAGAATCTGAGACTTTTCTATAAGAAAAATGTCTCAGAATCTGAGACTTTTTCTATAAGAAAAATGTCTCAGAATCTGAGACTTTTTCTATAAGAAAAATGTCTCAGAATCTGAGACTTTTCTATAAGAAAAATGTCTCAGAATCTGAGACTTTTTCTATAAGAAAAATGTCTCAGAATCTGAGACTTTTTCTGTAAGAAAAATGTCTCAGAATCTGAGACTTTTTCTATAAGAAAAATGTCTCAGAATCTGAGACTTTTTCTATAAGAAAAATGTCTCAGAATCTGAGACTTTTTCTATAAGAAAAATGTCTCAGAATCTGAGACTTTTTCTATAAGAAAAATGTCTCAGAATCTGAGACTTTTTCTATAAGAAAAATGTCTCAGAATCTGAGACTTTTTCTATAAGAAAAATGTCTCAGAATCTGAGACTTTTTCTATAAGAAAAATGTCTCAGAATCTGAGACTTTTTCTATAAGAAAAATGTCTCAGAATCTGAGACTTTTTCTATAAGAAAAATGTCTCAGAATCTGAGACTTTTTCTATAAGAAAAATGTCTCAGAATCTGAGACTTTTTCTATAAGAAAAATGTCTCAGAATCTGAGACTTTTTCTATAAGAAAAATGTCTCAGAATCTGAGACTTTTTCTATAAGAAAAATATCTCAGAATCTGAGACTTTTTCTATAAGAAAAATGTCTCAGAATTTGAGACATGTGCCCGCCAAACTAACAGGATCCTAAAACTTCTTATTACACCGGTTGCGGATCTTCAGTTTGTCATACAATACCTCTTAATTTTCATAAATTAAAACCATTCTTAGAAGAACTCGAAATTTTTCACAATTACTCGCAGCATGCATTTCGCCTTAAAGCAAAAGTATTATTATTATTTTTTTTTATTTTGATTGACATTGATGTACTTCTGAGTGAATGGTTTTCTGAATTTATTTACAAGATAAATCAAAAAGCATTGAAAAAGAGTTTATTATAGTTCGAGGTCATTTACTTTCCCCGTAACAAATTAACTTTTCCTGAAAATAACTAAAGAAAATATCTAATTTTTATTATTATAACTGAATTTTTATTTAGTTCGGTTTGAGTCCATATTAATTATTTCTGAGAAATAATAATTGTTGTACAATGAGAAAATCTGAAAAAAATCAAGTGACAACACAGGCTAAGTGGAGATGTCGACAGCTTTCGGAAGATGCCACCCTTCCATCATCAGCACTCCTTCGATTGCCACACACTTAATGTGTGTCAGATTAAAATTAGCCATTTAAATGAAACTTTTGAAGAAATTAAGAATTGCAATTACTCCTCTTTGTGTTGAATAACCCCTATTCACCATTAATTCGTGTTGTATTCATTTGGCAGAAACTTAATCCATCTTAACTTTTAACAGAGTTGATTTGAAAAGTCCTACTAAGGGTTAACAATGGGAAAAATACAACTCTGTTAAAAGTTAAGATGGATTAAGTTTCTGCCAAATGAATACAACACGAATTAATGGTGAATAGGGGTTATTCAACACAAAGAGGAGTAATTCCAATTCTTAATTTCTTCAAAAGTTTCATTTAAATGGCTAATTTTAATCTGACACACATTAAGTGTGTGGCAATCGAAGGAGTGCTGATGATGGAAGGGTGGCATCTTCCGAAAGCTGTCGACATCTCCACTTAGCCTGTGTTGTCACTTGATTTTTTTCAGATTTTCTCATTGTACAACAATTATTATTTCTCAGAAATAATTAATATGGACTCAAACCGAACTAAATAAAAATTCAGTTATAAAATATACAGTCCAACAATATATAAACACAATTAATTTTTATTATTTTTAATAAAAATTAAAGAAACTTGAAAATTCAATAAGTTAAATTTTTATATTTTCATAATTTACTCTCAAACTGTTGGGAGTTATTTCATTAAAATAGTTTGGGAGTTATTGCATAATGAAATAACTCCGAAACTTAAAAATGAAATAACTTCCAAAAAAAATGAAATAATCCCCGCAGATTTGGGAGTTATTTCATTATGAAATAACTCCCAAACCGTATGGAAATTTTTGGGACTTATTGCATTATTTTTCTTGGGACTTATTTCATTGGGAGTTATTTCATGGCGCCTTCTGAGACATTTTTCAAAAGCCTCAGATTCATTTTTCTTATAGAAAAAGTCTCAGATTCATTTTTCTTATAGAAAAAGTCTCAGATTCTTAGACATTTTTCTTATAGAAAAAGTCTCAGATTCTGAGACATTTTTCTTATAGAAAAAGTCTCAGATTCTGAGACATTTTTCTTATAGAAAAAGTCTCAGATTCTGAGACATTTTTCTTATAGAAAAAGTCTCAGATTCTGAGACATTTTTCTTATAGAAAAAGTCTCAGATTCTGAGACATTTTTCTTATAGAAAAAGTCTCAGATTCTGAGACATTTTTCTTATAGAAAAAGTCTCAGATTCTGAGACATTTTTCTTATAGAAAAAGTCTCAGATTCTGAGACATTTTTCTTATAGAAAAAGTCTCAGATTCTGAGACATTTTTCTTATAGAAAAAGTCTCAGATTCTGAGACATTTTTCTTATAGAAAAAGTCTCAGATTCTGAGACATTTTTCTTATAGAAAAAGTCTCAGATTCTGAGACATTTTTCTTATAGAAAAAGTCTCAGATTCTGAGACATTTTTCTTATAGAAAAAGTCTCAGATTCTGAGACATTTTTCTTATAGAAAAAGTCTCAGATTCTGAGACATTTTTCTTATAGAAAAAGTCTCAGATTCTGAGACATTTTTCTTATAGAAAAAGTCTCAGATTCTGAGACATTTTTCTTATAGAAAAAAGTCTCAGATTCTGAGACATTTTTCTTATAGAAAAAGTCTCAGATTCTGAGACATTTTTCTTATAGAAAAAGTCTCAGATTCTGAGACATTTTTCTTATAGAAAAAGTCTCAGATTCTGAGACATTTTTCTTATAGAAAAAGTCTCAGATTCTGAGACATTTTTCTTATAGAAAAAGTCTCAGATTCTGAGACATTTTTCTTATAGAAAAAGTCTCAGATTCTGAGACATTTTTCTTATAGAAAAAGTCTCAGATTCTGAGACATTTTTCTTATAGAAAAAGTCTCAGATTCTGAGACATTTTTCTTATAGAAAAAGTCTCAGATTCTGAGACATTTTTCTTATAGAAAAAGTCTCAGATTCTGAGACATTTTTCTTATAGAAAAAGTCTCAGATTCTGAGACATTTTTCTTATAGAAAAAGTCTCAGATTCTGAGACATTTTTCTTATAGAAAAAGTCTCAGATTCTGAGACATTTTTCTTATAAAAAAAGTCTCAGATTCTGAGACATTTTTCTTATAGAAAAAGTCTCAGATTCTGAGACATTTTTCTTATAGAAAAAGTCTCAGATTCTGAGACATTTTTCTTATAGAAAAAGTCTCAGATTCTGAGACATTTTTCTTATAGAAAAAGTCTCAGATTCTGAGACATTTTTCTTATAGAAAAAGTCTCAGATTCTGAGACATTTTTCTTATAGAAAAAGTCTCAGATTCTGAGACATTTTTCTTATAGAAAAAGTCTCAGATTCTGAGACATTTTTCTTATAGAAAAAGTCTCAGATTCTGAGACATTTTTCTTATAGAAAAAGTCTCAGATTCTGAGACATTTTTCTTATAGAAAAAGTCTCAGATTCTGAGACATTTTTCTTATAGAAAAAGTCTCAGATTCTGAGACATTTTTCTTATAGAAAAAGTCTCAGATTCTGAGACATTTTTCTTATAGAAAAAGTCTCAGATTCTGAGACATTTTTCTTATAGAAAAAGTCTCAGATTCTGAGACATTTTTCTTATAGAAAAAGTCTCAGATTCTGAGACATTTTTCTTATAGAAAAAGTCTCAGATTCTGAGACATTTTTCTTATAGAAAAAGTCTCAGATTCTGAGACATTTTTCTTATAGAAAAAGTCTCAGATTCTGAGACTTTTTCTATAAGAAAAATGTCTCAGAATCTGAGACTTTTTCTATAAGAAAAATGTCTCAGAATCTGAGACTTTTTCTATAAGAAAAATGTCTCAGAATCTGAGACTTTTTCTATAAGAAAAATGTCTCAGAATCTGAGACTTTTTCTATAAGAAAAATGTCTCAGAATCTGAGACTTTTTCTATAAGAAAAATGTCTCAGAATCTGAGACTTTTTCTATAAGAAAAATGTCTCAGAATCTGAGACTTTTTCTATAAGAAAAATGTCTCAGAATCTGAGACTTTTTCTATAAGAAAAATGTCTCAGAATCTGAGACTTTTTCTATAAGAAAAATGTCTCAGAATCTGAGACTTTTTCTATAAGAAAAATGTCTCAGAATCTGAGACTTTTTCTATAAGAAAAATGTCTCAGAATCTGAGACTTTTTCTATAAGAAAAATGTCTCAGAATCTGAGACTTTTTCTATAAGAAAAATGTCTCAGAATCTGAGACTTTTTCTATAAGAAAAATGTCTCAGAATCTGAGACTTTTTCTATAAGAAAAATGTCTCAGAATCTGAGACTTTTTCTATAAGAAAAATGTCTCAGAATCTGAGACTTTTTCTATAAGAAAAATGTCTAAGAATCTGAGACTTTTTCTATAAGAAAAATGAATCTGAGACTTTTTCTATAAGAAAAATGAATCTGAGGCTTTTGAAAAATGTCTCAGAAGGCGCCATGAAATAACTCCCAATGAAATAAGTCCCAAGAAAAATAATGCAATAAGTCCCAAAAATTTCCATACGGTTTGGGAGTTATTTCATAATGAAATAACTCCCAAATCTGCGGGGATTATTTCATTTTTTTTGGAAGTTATTTCATTTTTAAGTTTCGGAGTTATTTCATTATGCAATAACTCCCAAACTATTTTAATGAAATAACTCCCAACAGTTTGAGAGTAAATTATGAAAATATAAAAATTTAACTTATTGAATTTTCAAGTTTCTTTAATTTTTATTAAAAATAATAAAAATTAGATATTTTCTTTAGTTATTTTCAGGAAAAGTTAATTTGTTACGGGGAAAGTAAATGACCTCGAACTATAATAAACTCTTTTTCAATGCTTTTTGATTTATCTTGTAAATAAATTCAGAAAACCATTCACTCAGAAGTACATCAATGTCAATCAAAATAAAAAAAAATAATAATAATACTTTTGCTTTAAGGCGAAATGCATGCTGCGAGTAATTGTGAAAAATTTCGATTTCTTCTAAGAATGGTTTTAATTTATGAAAATTAAGAGGTATTGTATGACAAACTGAAGATCCGCAACCGGTGTAATAAGAAGTTTTAGGATCCTGTTAGTTTGGCGGGCACATTAGATTATTTAAAGTGTAGGCGAAATGGACTTTCGGTCTTTTACAACCCACTCACGCTTTTCTTTATTTGGAAATATATGTTGTTGGAATACGATTATATGTTTGAAAAGATTTGAATGCGTATGGATGTTAAGAAAATCGCGTGATTTTTTTTTTAATTTTTTGTTAAAATCTCTTGTAAAAATTTTTCGCCTGCGACGCTTTCTTAACATCCATACGCATTCAAATCTTTTCAAACAAATAATCGTTTTCTTACCACATTTATTATACAGAATCCTGGAAGCTCTAAAAGGCTTCCAGGAATCTGCTTTCAAATTTTATGCGTGGCTTGTTAACTGTTTTAACCAAGATGATTTATATATTTTTTTAATTTAAGTTCATATTTTTATGGAGTTTATTTTCTGTTCTTCTCGCAGCCGCCAGAGGGACCTGCGATAAGTTAGCTATTGCATGAAATATTATACTGATATGATTCAAACATTAAAAGAAATTTAATCAATGTGTTAGTAAGTTGCATTCCAAAAAGTTGAGAAGGGATTGTTGGCACTTCAGAGATTTGTTTTTTAAAGAGACACAATTAAAGTGTTTTTTGGGATTTAAACAGAAAAATTTAATATTCAAAAAAAAAATTGGGATTTATTTCATTTCTATTGGGAGTTATTTTGTCTGAGACTTTTTCTATAAGAAAAATGTCTCAGAATCTGAGACTTTTTCTATAAGAAAAATGTCTCAGAATCTGAGACTTTTTCTATAAGAAAAATGTCTCAGAATCTGAGACTTTTTCTATAAGAAAAATGTCTCAGAATCTGAGACTTTTTCTATAAGAAAAATGTCTCAGAATCTGAGACTTTTTCTATAAGAAAAATGTCTCAGAATCTGAGACTTTTTCTATAAGAAAAATGTCTCAGAATCTGAGACTTTTTCTATAAGAAAAATGTCTCAGAATCTGAGACTTTTTCTATAAGAAAAATGTCTCAGAATCTGAGACTTTTTCTATAAGAAAAATGTCTCAGAATCTGAGACTTTTTCTATAAGAAAAATGTCTCAGAATCTGAGACTTTTTCTATAAGAAAAATGTCTCAGAATCTGAGACTTTTTCTATAAGAAAAATGTCTCAGAATCTGAGACTTTTTCTATAAGAAAAATGTCTCAGAATCTGAGACTTTTTCTACAAGAAAAATGTCTCAGAATCTGAGACTTTTTCTATAAGAAAAATGTCTCAGAATCTGAGACTTTTTCTATAAGAAAAATGTCTCAGAATCTGAGACTTTTTCTATAAGAAAAATGTCTCAGAATCTGAGACTTTTTCTATAAGAAAAATGTCTCAGAATCTGAGACTTTTTCTATAAGAAAAATGTCTCAGAATCTGAGACTTTTTCTATAAGAAAAATGTCTCAGAATCTGAGACTTTTTCTATAAGAAAAATGTCTCAGAATCCTGAGACTTTTTCTATAAGAAAAATGTTTCAGAATCTGAGACTTTTTCTATAAGAAAAATGTCTCAGAATCTGAGACTTTTTCTATAAGAAAAATGTCTCAGAATCTGAGACTTTTTCTATAAGAAAAATGTCTCAGAATCTGAGACTTTATAAGAAAAATGTCTCAGAATCTTAAAATTTTTCTATAAGAAAAATGTCTCAGAATCTGAGACTTTTTCTATAAGAAAAATGTCTCAGAATCTGAGACTTTTTCTATAAGAAAAATGTCTCAGAATCTGAGACTTTTTCTATAAGAAAAATGTCTCAGAATCTGAGACTTTTTCTATAAGAAAAATGTTTAGAATCTGAGACTTTTTCTATAAGAAAAATGTCTCAGAATCTGAGACTTTTTCTATAAGAAAAATGTCTCAGAATCTGAGACTTTTTCTATAAGAAAAATGTCTCAGAATCTGAGACTTTTTCTATGAGAAAAATGTCTCAGAATCTGAGACTTTTTCTATAAGAAAAATGTCTCAGAATCTGAGACTTTTTCTATAAGAAAAATGTCTCAGAATCTGAGACTTTTTCTATAAGAAAAATGTCTCAGAATCTGAGACTTTTTCTATAAGAAAAATGTCTCAGAATCTGAGACTTTTTCTATAAGAAAAATGTCTCAGAATCTGAGACTTTTTCTATAAGAAAAATGTCTCAGAATCTGAGACTTTTTCTATAAGAAAAATGTCTCAGAATCTGAGACTTTTTCTATAAGAAAAATGTCTCAGAATCTGAGACTTTTTCTATTAGAAAAATGTCTCATAATCTGAGACTTTTTCTATAAGAAAAATTTCTCAGATTCTGAGATTTTTTCTATAAGAAAAATGACTCAGATTCTGAGATTTTTTCTATAAGAAAAATGACTCAGAATCTGAGACTTTTTCTATAAGAAAAATGTCTCAGAATCTGAGACTTTTTCTAGAAGAAAAATGTCTTAGAATCTGAGACTTTTTCTAGAAGAAAAATGTCTCAAAGACTTTTTTAATAAGAAAAATGTCTCAGAATTTGAAACTTTTTCTATATGAAAAATGTCTCAGAATCTAAAACTTTTTCTAAAGAAAAAATGTCTTAGAATCTGATACATTTTCTATAAGAAAAATGCCTCAGAATCTGAGACTTTTTCTGTAAATTTTATTTTCACTTTAGTGAATCTTATCAAACTTCTTTCCCTACAAACGTGAGTTTTAAACAATTACTCATCTAAGTCAGCTTTGATCATTTAAGGGTTAAAAAAATCCAGTTAACTTTTAATTGATGTTAATTTAAATATATATAACCTTGTTGTTTTTTTTTTCTTGTAATTTATTTAAGATCCACTTAATAAACTATAAGTAGTATATTTTATTTTGAACTAATTGCTGTCAAAGAGTTTTGTTTATAGGCTCATTTGTTGTTAAATATATATTTTTTTTATTTTTTTCGAATACTTG
Organism: Pegoplata infirma; assembly: GCA_963921195.1. Taxonomy (NCBI): domain Eukaryota; kingdom Metazoa; phylum Arthropoda; class Insecta; order Diptera; family Anthomyiidae; genus Pegoplata; species Pegoplata infirma. The sequence continues at coordinate 171,025,686 of OY992538.1, read as the reverse complement.
CTTTGCCTTAAAGCTTATTTGGGGAAGTATAATTAAATTTATTGCATTTATTTATGTATTTCAACAATTCTGTGTTTTTTGTTTACATATATTGAAGAGGTAATGTAAATATTTTTATTTCTTAAATATATTATTGATTTTGACGAGTATTGTAATCATTGACGAGTATTGTAATCATTGTGTAATTGATTTTAACCAGGGTTTGAAAAAAAATACACTAACGTACGGTACGTTAGTGTACTGTACGGAACTATGGAGCGACCGTACGTTATCGAAACGTACCGTTCCAAGAACACATTCACTAAAAAGTTTTTTAGTGGTTGTGAAGGTGTTCGCAAACAGAATTCCGAACCTTATGCCTGCGAGTTGAAGAACAGAAGCTTTACGATAACGTACCGAACTAGGTTAGAAACAAAATAAAGTTCTTTTAGTGTTCTGTTTGCGAACTTTTGAGACATTTTTTAAATTTAAAATGGCGATATCTTGAAAACTAAGCAAGATAGAGCAAAACGGAGCACATTTTTGGTGCTTGGGATCTCTATAGTATCGCTAGGCCTCTACACAGGGGTGGACCCCGTTGGGTCCTTATTTTGAATCTAAAAAAAATAGCATTCCGGAAATTTTAAAAATGCAAATATCTCGCTAAATACTGCCGACACGACATAAAGTCTAAAAGCGGTCATGAACTACGAGACAAGATCCACAAAAATGCTTTTAGACTTTTCATCGTGTCGGCAGTATTTAGCGATATATGTGCATTTTTAAATTTCCCGGAATGCTAACTGTTTTAGATTCAAATAAGGACCCAATGGGTTTTCGAGATATCGCCATTTTAAATTTAAAAAAAAATTTCTCAAAAGTTCGCAAACAGAACACTAAAAGAACTTTATTTTGTTTCTAACCTAGTTCGGTACGTTATCGTAAAGTTTCTGTTCTTCAACTCGCAGGCATAACGTTCGGAATTCTGTTTGCGAACACCTTCAGAACCACTAAAAAAACTTTTTAGTGAATGTGTTCTTGGAACGGAACGTTAAATAACGTACTGTTTTTTTCGAACACTGATTTTAACACTATTTGGCAGTAGCAAAATTTTAAGGGTTTAAAAGCTAAGAAAAAGATTTTATTTATATTATGTAAGCATTTTTGTTACATAATTATTGTTATAATATTGAAAAGTAAAAAAAAAAAATGATATATATGGATTAAATAATTTAAAAACAAAAGACTTAAGAAACGAACTTTTTATATCTTTTACGGTTCTAAAAATTCGAATAAAAAATGGTTTAATCCACCAAATCAAAAGACATAAACTAGACAGAATTGACTTTCTAATACCAAATCAGCTTTTCAAATCAGAACATTTGAGTTTTGAAAAATTCGTTAAAATTGGATTAATCGAATTAAATTAACCAGTGGCGCCGGTCATTCAAAGTTTTGGATTTGTAAAAATTTTGAAAAACTATGTATATGTCTAGCGATACATTGCATTTATTAATTTTGATGTTTGATTTTGAAAATTTAAAAAAAAATTAAAAAAATAATAAAATTAATATCTTGTTCAAATTAATTTCAAATGAAGAATGTTCGTTTCAAGCTCTCAGAAAGGGTCATGGAAAAGAAATTTGTAGATTTTTGTAAAAAAAAATCCTAAACGTAGGAAAAACCCGCCATTTTTTCAAAATTTAAGTAAGCGATATCTCGAAAAACTTTTTTAAAAAATTTTGATATTTATGTTAAGCGCATCAGAAATAATTAATACACACAAAAAAAACCTTGGCAAATTACTAGAAAAAGTCTCGTAATCCAATTTTACCAATATTTTACAGTGTTTCCTTGTTTTTTAACAACATTTTTTTGTAATTTTACAATTTTTTTTTTGTAATTTTTCAATTTCCAACTTTTTTCACAAAAAAAAAATCTAGTAAATTCACGAGAATTCCTTGTAAGTTTTATCGCTTCAAAAAAAATTGTAAATTTACAATTGTATTGGTAAAAAGTTTATAAATTTACAATAAATCTCGTAATTTTTACTAGGAACTCTTGTAAACTCAAAAAAAACTTGTACAATTTTTTTTGTTTGCTACCTCCTATTTGACAAAAATTCCTAGTAATTTTACATATTTTTTACCAATAAAATTGTAAATTTACAAATTTTTGACACGATAAAATTTACAAAGAGGTTTCGTAATTTTACTAGATTTTTTGCTACCTCCTATTTTACGAGAATTCATAGTAATTTTACAAGCTTTTTTTACCAATAATTTTGTAATATTACAAGGTTTTTACCAATAAAATTGTAAATTTACAGTTTTTGGCGCAATTAAAATAACAAGGAATTTTCGTGAATTTAATAAATTTTTTTTGTAAAATTATCATGAAAATTTGTAAAATTACAAAAAAAATTGTAAAATTACAAAAAAAATTGTAAAATTACAAAAAAAAAAATGTAAATTTCGATTTGTTAAAAAACAAGGAAAACTGCCAAATATTGGTAAAATGGGATTACGAGACTTTTCCTAGTAATATGACAAAGTTTTTTTTTTGTGTGTACTCCAAATTTTTAGGCTTTGAAAAACTATTCTAAAGAATAGGCATTTTACCAGGCGTTTTATAATTTTTTTTTTTGAGTGTATCATCGTGAATCTAACTTTTTTTATTCCCAATTTTCAACCATGGAAAGTAAGGCATTCGATGGAAGTCAATCATTTTATCATTATAATGATGATTGAATAATTATAACATCGATTGAAAAGCTTCATCTAGTAGTAAACTTGATATAGAAAAGGTCTCAGCTTCAGAGACATTTTCCCTACAGAAAAGGACTCAGATTCTGAGTCTAAGACATTTTCCAACAAAAAAAGTCTTAGATTCTGAAAAAATTCTATAGAAAAAGTCTCAGATTCTGAGTCATTTTTTATATAGAATAAGTCTCAGACTCTAGAATATTTTTTCTAAATAAAATCTCACAAATTCTGAATAATTTTTTCTATCAAAAAGATTCTAAGACATTTTCTCTTAGATTCTGAGACATCTTTTAAACAGAAATAATTTCAAATTCTAAGACATTATCTCAAAATCTGAGACATTATTTCTTTAAAAAAGTCCTAGATCTCACACTCAAAATAATAACTCTGTTAAATTACAGAAAACTCTGCTAATTTAACAGAGTACGCCATACTTTTCCAGCTAACAAAATTTCTTGGTAATTTTACTAAAAAACTCTGTAAACTGATTTGACAAAAAAAACTGTTAATTTACAGAGTTTATAGTAAAATATTGGTTAAATATGAAAGCTTTTTTACAGAGAAAACTCTGTAATTTTACTTTAAAACTCTGTAAAATGATTTGGACAAAAAAATGTTAATTTACAGAGTTTCTAGTAAAATATTGGTTAAATAAACCACCATTTAGCAATCTATGTAAATTTACATGTATTTGTAAAATGCATTTGATGCAAAAAAAAATAACAGAACAAACTCTGTAAATTTACAGATGCATGTTATTTTGTAAAATTTTTATAAGATTTCTGAAAAGATCTTTTTTGATAACTTTTATTGCTACTTTTTCAACTTTTTCTCAAAAAAAAAATATACAGATAAAATTTTGATGTTTGGTAACAAAAACAAAAACTTCTCAAAACAGAAAGCTTTTTGGGTTATAAAAAAATACGAAGTATTTTGCTCTATTTTAGCAAAAAAAACTCAGTTAATTATCTGTAAAATTAAGATTACAAAGTTAAAAGTAATATAACAAAGGAAACTTTGATTTTTTGTCACAACAAAATACAAAGTATTTTCTTTAAATCTGTATTTTGACAGAAAACTCTGTCAAATATCTGTTGAATTGAGATTACAGTCATTTTACAGAGTATTTTATAGAGTTATTATTTTGAGTGCAGATTCCGAGAAATTTTCCAAAAAAAGAACCAGATTCTTCGTAATTTGTCCTATAGAAATTGTCTCAGATACTAATTTATTTTTCCTATAGAAAAACTTTAAGATTCTTGGACATTTTTAGACTTTTCTTTTTCTCTTTCCTTTTTACCCATCTTTTTCTCAGATTTTTCTAAAGAAGAATTAACAGATTTTTCTAATAAAAAATTCTCAGATTTTTCCTTTAGCAAATCGTTAGATTTTTCCTAAAAAATTCTAAGAAAAATTTACAAATTATTCCAATAGAAAAAGGCTCAAATTTTTCCAAAAGAAAAATTCACAAAATTTTTGTCTACAAAAATTCACAAATTTTTTGTCAAGAAAAATTCTTAAATTTTTCGTCTAAAAAAAATTCCAAATTTTACGTCTAAAAATATTCCCAAATTTTTTGTCATAGAGAAACCATAGAGGCGAAGGTGTCAAAAATTGAGTTGTCAAAGTACAACTTGTATACATGTATTTGTTGACAAAGTACGACTTGTAAAAATATATTGTGTGGTGAATTCACATCGACAACGTACGTGTGAGAAATTAGAAAAAGATAGTGATATTATTTTTTCTTTCACCTTCGCCTCTCTATGTTTTTTGTCTAGAATAATTCCCAAATTTTTCGTCTAAAGAAATTCCCAAATTTTTTGTCTAGAAAATTCCCAAATTTTTTCTAAGAAAAAAATTGTAATGTTCCGAGAATTCTCAAATTATTTAAATTTCTTTTTAACTTTCTTTTTTCCTCTCCTTTCCTCTTATTTTCTTTTTTATTTTTTTATTTCTTTTTTCTTTTTTGCTTTTTACCTTTGTTTTCTTTCGGTTTGGGGGGAATTTCCTTTCCCCCTCGTGGATTAGCACCTGCTCTATCACTAGAGTGGATGGTATATGGGAATTTTTCAGAAGCTTTTGGTCCTGATCGTAGGTGCAACCAAAAATTGAATTTTGTAGAGCAGTGTTATTGATCAATGATCCATTCTAAGACATTCTATGAATGTCCGTCTGTCAATCTTTATAAGGCACGATGTAATCCACAATTAAATAGCTAGACTCCTGAAGTTTGGCACAAATATATCTTATGGTCCAAGGCAGGTTAAGTTCGTGAGTGGGAAAAATAAGACCCAGGGGAAAAAATTCCCCGTTGAAAACTACACCAACCGCTAAAAACGCAATTTTTTAATTTTTTTTTTTTTGTGTTTTTGTGAAAGAAATCAAATATTTTGGAATCAGTGGATTACAAAATGTAATTTTTTATTGCTCCACCCCCTTTTGTAGGCGTGGATAAAACCAATTTATTTAAATAATGACAAAATTGTATTATTTAAATGCAAAAAGTGTAATAAATGAATTTGGTAACATTAAACGCAAGGGAAAAGGTGTCCTAAGGGCTTCCGACCAAAAAACATCACCCCCACCCCAAATAAAAAACGCACCTACAATTTTTTAGTTATAAGCAATTTAAGTGATTAAAAACAACATTAACTTTCGAAAGACAATACTGAGGCTGCTGAAGCTTGTCATATATATTTGTCGTTCCCCGTAAATATCAGATTAGTTTCACCTTAAATTTACGTGTTGAAACCCGTTTAAAAAGTTTTAAAATCATTGGTAAGTCACAAAAATATTTTACAACGTATTTTTGTCACTCAATAATAGTTTTTCCCTTAAAATAAAAAAAATACACTCAAAAAAATTTTATATTCAAAAAAAAATTTTACGCTCAAAAAGAAATTAGTTATTTCTTTTTTTACAAAAATGATAAAAAAAAGTTTTTTACTAGAAATAAAATATTTTTAATCAAAATTGTTAATTTTTTTCACTTTAGAAAATTTATTTTATTACCACTTCAAAAGGTCATTGTGGAGGGTATTCATGGACTCGGCAAAGTCGAATTTAACTTTTCTACTTGTTTTTTTATGTTTTTAAGAACTTAAGATCAGCACAGCCGAATTGTTTATTGTTATAAAGTTTGAATTGATTTCTAAAACTTAATGAAGGAGAATTATTTCAAATGTCAATTTCTTCAGAAAAATTTGCTACTAAAAGTTTGCTGGGTGAAATTAACAGTCATTTTACAGATTTTGTACAGAGTTTATCTTTTGAGTGTATAATTTATTTAAATCTTTCTTTTATCCGATTAAAATAAGTTTATATATTACACAGATTTTCGCAATAATAATTTATTTTGTTTAACAATTTTGATAAACTTATTTAAATTAAAGTAAACTTTGTGAAACAAAAAATAAGGTAAATAACTTTAAAGGCAACAAACCAAATTATAATAACAATAAAATCCAATTTAATTGATAACCTAAGTGTGTTAAATTTTGATTCAAACAAACACCAGTACTCGAACGACAGCAAGACGGACGGACGGACAGACAAACAACACTATGTCAATGTCTATAAATTTAAGATGCTTTTAGTGTTAAAAATAACGCTTTAAATAGCATCTGGCATTGAAATACAAACAGAAACAAATGAAATAAATTTTTGAAAAAACCAAAATAATAAAAAGATTTTTTCAAAAATGAAACTGCCCCTTTCCCCCTAACCTAAACTATAATTAAAATACAGAATAAATTTATAAAATAAAAAAATACACACTTTTAATGCGTCAATTATCTGAGCAAAGATTTCAAGATTTTGCAACTTTAGGCGTTAAAATTGACAGCAAAAAAAAAAATTCATTAAAAAAAAAGCCTTCAGCTATAGACTAAAATTTGCAAACATAAAATGCAACTTTTACACTTGAGATAAATAAATTCAAAATAAATTGATTTAAAATATTTTTATGCAAATATTTGAAATATTTCGTTTGTGATATTTTGTTTAATGTTCTAATTAACATAAAACTACACATTTCAGCATCACATTTTAAATATATTCCAATGAAATAAAAATGCTAATTTTTTTTTTACCAAATTTCAAATAATTCGCATGAATTGATACAAAAAAAAAAATATCATCAAAATAAATTTAAATAAATACAAAAAAAATATATTATTAACCAACCGACATACCACATCAACAAATTCAAGTGAATGACACGAAAAAAAAAGAGATGAAGTGATGTAATAATTAAAAAAAGAGTCTTTTATTTTTTTCCGTTGTGATTTTATTTTAATACCCTACAGTTGTATATTATGGTACAGATATAAAAATGTTGCAGTAAAATAGGTGTCAGAAATTCGAGACATTTTTGTGGTGACATGACATAATCCCCACGGACATAACCCCCATTTCCGTTATTGTGATTATGACCAAAATGAATTCGGTCATAATCACCATAACGGTAGTGGGGACTATGGCCGAAAAAAAATTTATGGGGACAATATATTTGTTCCTTTTACTCCTGCAAGGAGCATATGGCCGCCACAAGGTTATTCCAGTGGGTATCAGACTACATGGGGCCGAAAAAAATGCACTCTTTTTTTACAAAGGAAAAAATGGTTCTCTTAATGCATGAAAATATCTGCAAAATTTTAAAAAAATGCTGCAAAAACAGGGGAAAAAGTAGAAAGAGTAAGCAAAATGCTCCAAAATCAGGGGAAAAAGTAGGGAAATTAGTTAAAAGAGAATTTTAATAACGAAAATAGTGGTAATCCTCTCAATATAGATAGGAAATCCTCTCAATAATAGTGGTAAAATTTACTCATTTTCTAATTCTCTTTGATCTTTTTACAAAATTTTTAAATTTCTGCAATACACTAAGTTTACCAATTTTCATAAACTTGCAGACTAATTTTGGGTCATTTGAAAATCTCTTACTTTCCTTACTCTATGGGTTATTCCAATAAATTCGATCTGATGCATGGTGTTTGACTTCATTCCAACACAGGTTTAAATGGGATATTTCGGTTTCAATTTGCCGTTTCCAGGTGTGTGATGGCCTTCCGATACGTCGACTGCCTTGCGGGTTCCAATCTAAATGGCCACGTAAAAAGTGGACATAATCCCCATTACAGGGATTATGTCTACTATACTAATAGGTCGTAATCCCAATAATTATGTGATATTTTTTTTGTCTTAAAAGTTTTTCTGCGTTGCTTAAAGATTACATACTCCATGCATTAAACCCACCCTCTCCGCAAAGTAAAGGGATTTTTGAAATGGTCATAGTCCCCACAACTAATATGGTGATTATGTCCGTAATGCATTGGGTCATAATCCCCATTTCCGTTATGGGGATAATGTCCGTGGGGATTATGTCCTGTCACCCATTTTTGTACCATCAAACCATAGTATGGGCTGTAGTCTGTCAATCTGTGTGTAACTGATCAAAATATCGGTCGGGGGGATAAATTATTTATACGTTATTAAAAATATGTCTTATCCCAGCCAGAAATAGTCAGCGATACAAAAACTATAGTCTTGGCAAAGTACCTTTTTTTTTGGAAAATTGAGTACTTTTTCAGTGTTGGAAATAACAACCCAAAATGTGCCTTGCCACACAGAAAAAATATGGAGGAAACAAATTTGAGTAATCACTTGTTCAAATTTAAAAAAAAAATTGAGTAATTTTTTAATTTACTTAAAAATTTTAAAAACAATTTAAGTAAATAATTTAATAAAAATTTAATAGTTTTTTTAATTTTGTTTAAACTCTCATAGTTTTTAAAATTCTCGTTTAGTTTATAGTTTTTTGTATATGGGGCATTCCATGTCAAATCGGACACTTTGAAAATTTTTTTTTTAGATTTTCCCAATTTGTCTGCAGTTTTAAGTACCATTCGAAAACTCCTTCGTGGTAAATTTTCAGATTTTTTTGATGACCCGTTCAAAAGATATCGAATTTTTAAAAATTGGTAGTTTGTTCCTTTACTCAAACTTCTTTTACTCATAAATTCTTCAATAATGGTCCAAATTTCAATTTTTTTTTTCAAAATTTTTGTTTTTTTACGTAAAAAATTCTTAAAAGCGCTCTAGTATGTGATTTTTAAGTTTTAAAATTTAAATCTCATTTTTGAAAATGTTTGTACTCTTCGATTTTTTTGAAATTTTTTTGTGTAAAACTTCTATCGATTCTACAAATCTTTTTCCCAGGAGGATCGTGGGATAACGATTATTACTGTTTTTTAAATTTTTTGAAAAAATTTTATTGTAATTTTCCAATCTTGAAATCATTTCTACTGCTCCAATCGTGCGTCATAGAGGGGTCATTTATAAGACCGACCCCCATTAATTTTTACGTCTTAATATTTCTTTGGAACAAACTAATACCCTATCTCCAATTTCTAAGGGGGCTCCCACACAAAACGAAATTTTTTAAAATTTGCTCCAACCGCTCTAACTGCCCTAATAGTGCCCTTAGACCAACAAAATGTATGACCGACCCACAATATTTTTTTTAGTTCAAACATTTTTTTGAACAAAAAATAAAATCGATTATTTTTTATTGATTTTTTAATAAATAAATAAATAAAAAATAATCTTTTTTTTTGCCAGTTTAAATATTTTCCTAAGTCGTTTTTTAATATTTAAAACTTTAAACCCGATTTTGTAACACACAAAAAATTATTGGCTAAAAAATTTTAATTAAATCTATTGATCAAAAAAATTTAAAAGAGTCAATTATTGTTTTGATCAACATTTTTGTTATTTTCTTTAACTATCAAATTACAAATTTTCAACATACCAGATTTATTTCGCTTCAATTTATTTGAATACATTAATTCAAAAATATACATTTTACTACGGTTTTACTTTTTTTTTTATTGTCGGCAACATATTGGAAAGCAAAAATATGAATTTCTTCATAATTTTTCCATAAGCGTGAAATTTATTTGTTAAATCAATAATTATTTTAATTGACTTTAAATAAAAAATCAATCAAATTTTTGATCAAAATCGAAAAAATGATTAATTGAAATAAAAATCAATTAATCACCTACAATTTGATGATTGATATAACAATTTTTTTTATCGGAGGAGTTTCAATTAAAAAATTAATTGAATCCGCATTTTTGTTGATTGACTTTCGTTTTCAATTCTTTCTGTGAAAAAAGTTCTAGAATGAAAACTAAAAATTTAATATGCAAATTTTTCTTTACAAAATTGTTTTCACGATCCTGATGCAAGACTTTCATTAAATAAAACCAATATAATGCCTTTTTGATACATGTTTTACGGATATTTCGATATAAATAATTTTTTAAAAACGAAAATTTATCAAAATCAAGAGATTTTATAAAAATATATTAAAAACTTTTCTTCAAAAACCAAAATATTTGCAATACTAACAAACATATGTTTGTTTCTTGTATTATGTGTTGAAATGAATCAATTTTTTAAAAATGTTCAATCCAAAAGGGGGGCCGGTCCCCCTGGGCCCCCCTGAATACGTCCATGGTATGAGGTGGTCGGTAACTCATTATTTGTTAACAAGAAGTAATCGGACAGGTAACGAGTCCTCATTACATAGAATGCAGGCGGTAATGGGGACTTACTACCAAGTTTTTACTGGGATATAAAAATTTTCAGATTTTCATATAATATTCGTAAAGAAAAATTTTAAAATTCAGTTTCGTAAAAAAATACCCAGATTCTAACAAGGAAAGTATCTCCCTTATGAACCGATTTGCTTGAAACTTAAAATATATACATATAAAAGAGACGATTTTAGATTTGGGGTGTATCGGCTTATCGGCCATATCAGTGTTTAAAAATTTCGTTGTTTTATAATTCGAATCTTCGAATTACAATTGATCTTTTACGAATTACTTGATCTTTTACGAATTCAAATTAATCATTTACGAATTATAATTGATCTTTTACGAATTACAATTGCAATCTCGAATTACAATTGCAATCTTCGAATTACAAATGGAATCTTCGAATTACAAATGGAATCTTTGAATTACAAGTAGAATTGCAAATAGAATCTTTGAGTTAAAAACGAAATCTTCGAATTACAAGTAGAATTTTCAAATTCTAAAAATTCAAACGAATTAATTCTGTAAATGGTGTAGTTGATCATGCACCGATATTTTATAATCATAATAGAAAAACAGTTTTTTCTTCATATAAACACAACATTTTATTAATACAATTAAAAATGTTGTTAAACTAAATGTCGACCTTAGTATGCACACTACTTCGTGTTACTTTTAATGATGATGTTAAAGTTGTTTTAAAATCACATAAAATCTTATATTCATTGACAAGATTGTCGGCAAGTCTACCTACAGTAGATCTCATCATTGTAATAGCATAAAAATAAATTAAATTTTACTATTGTTTTTCTTTTTTGGGAACAAAAGGCCGGCTTATAAAAAATTGGTCAATAATTAAGTTGACTAACGGGGGAAGTCTTCCAACCGTTATATACTACGATAATATTCATTAGTTTTTTAATGTTTTTGTCAGTCATTAAATTAACACTAAAAATTGACTGTAATATGATTTTATTTGAAATGAAAAATCAGTGGAATTGTTTTTTAAATAAAATTTCATTTGTTTAAAGTGAATAACTCACTGGAATTTATTTATTGGAATTTTCCTACATAATTTTTTTTTAAGTTTCAAACAAATCAGTATATATCTGTTAGAAGACTTTCCTTGTAAGATAAAATGTTACAACAAATATATGAAAAATATTCAACAAAATCTGGTTTATGATAAAACCATTTTAATCACTTATTACCTTTTAAGATTAATAAAAAATAAAAAAATATACAGATTATTAAAATAACGTATAAAGTGGATGATAATATATAATAAATTTCTTTTTATGATTTTGTAAAAAAAAAACAAAAAGAATTTCAAATATTTTTAAACAAAATTATGTCACATTTTACCTTAAAGGCTTTATATTGCTACTGAAGTGATTATGAATTTTGAATTTGGTCATAATTAAAACCGTTAAATTTTTTTTGATTTATTGAAAAAAAAATTTAAATTAAGGTTGTTTGTATTAATAATGGGTGATTGTTCAAAATCTAAACTAAAAATTTCGAAAGTTCAAATTGATAATTTGAGAGGCAAAAGATATTCAAAATCAGTCGAGGGCTAATAATATTTTTATACACTACACTACTCTGTGGTACAGGGTATAATGAGCTTGTGCTGATGTTTGTAAACATCCGAAATATTAATCCAAGACCCACCTTTAAGCATACCGATCAACTCAGAATCACTTTTTGAGTCGACTTAGCAATGTCAGTCCGTCTGTGCATGTTTACGTTGTACGCACGATACAGGTCGCAACTTTTAATCGATTTGTTTGAAATTTGAGCTTCTCTTGATTCAAGGACAAAGCCTATTGAAATTGGAAAAAATCGGTCCATGTTTGGAACAAGCACCAATACAAACGTCCCCTGCAAATTTCTGTTAAATAACCATGAGAAAGTTATAGTCGGTCAAGAACGACCATATGATACACCAGTGTTTTCCGGAAAATTGGTCTCAAGTCCAAACATGGACCGATTGGATCAGTCTTTTGTTAGATCTTTATTTAGTGTAGAAAACACAAACAGATCAAATTTTGGTAGAATTGGTTTATTTTTTTTTTCAATAGACCGATTTAACTGAATATCGGTCGAAATTTCTATATAGGGGACTAAGTCCAAAAATGGTCCAATTATATTCCGATTTGATTAGGTTACTAAAGTACACGTTTAACACCTTAAAAATAAAATTTTTATCAAATATTTCCATTGTTATGAATTTTGAGGGAATTATGTAAATATAGGGAAGGTGGTTTGTATGGGGACTACCAGAGGGACTAACCCGATTCCTTTGAAATTTGGAATGGTGATTTGTGCATACAAAATTTGATTAACTGCTGAATTTCAAAGCGATATCTATTATAATACGGTTATTAGAGTCATTAAAGCCGAATCCATAGGGGGTGTTTGTATGGGGGCTAGGTCTTAACATGGACCGATTTTCTCCAGTTTAAAAAAATGCATAAGATTCAAAAAAAATGCATAAGATTCAAATTTCAAGTCAAAATTGCCACCTGTATCGTGCTTAAACCGATAAATGGACAGACGACTAGGTATAGGACCAATATTTCGGTTTAGGTCTAGGACCAATATTTCGGGTAGTTACAAACATCAGCACATATTTATATTGTTATACCGTCTACACGCAAAAAAAAAACCTTGTAAAATTACAAGAAAATCTTGTAACTTTTTTTTTTTGCTACCTCCTATTTGACAAATATTCCTAGTAATTTACAAGCTTTTTACCAATAATTTTGTAATTTTACAAGGTTTTTACCAATAAAATTGTAAATTTACAAATTTTTTGACAAGCAACTTTACACGATTTTTTGCTACCTCCTATTTTACGAGAATTTCTAATAATTTTACAAGCTTTTTACAAATAATTTTGTAATTTTACAGGCTTTTTAACAATTAAATTGTAAATTTACAGTTTTTGTAAATTAACAAATTTTTTGAGACGATAAAATTAATTTTACAAGCTTTTTACAAATAATTTTGTAATCTTACAAGCTTTTTACCAATTAAATTGTAAATTTACTGTTTTTTTTGGCTCAATTAAAATTATAACGAATTCTCGTGAATTTACTAGATTTATTTTGTAAAATTATCTTGGAAATTTGTAAAATTACAACAAAAAAACTTGTAAAATTACAAAAAAAAATGTAAAATTACAAAAAAAAAATTAAATTTCTATTTAAATTTGTTTGTTAAAAAAAGGAAAGCTGTCAAATATTGGTAAAATGGGATTACGAGATTTTTCCTTGTAATTTGATAAAGTTTTTTTTTGTGTGTACCACAGAGTGGTGTAGGGTATAAAAATAAAGAACAAAACAGAGTACTTCAACATTGTGAATTAAACTTTAACATTAAAATTTAATTTATATTTTAAGTAATAATATACTAGCCAGGGATGGAAAATCGGAATTTTGAAATGGTACTGGAGCTTAACCAAAAAGGTACTTTTCGCCCTCGACGTACAGGAAATGGGTCCAATTTAATATAAAAGTTCTTAAATTGAGGACATCCTTATCCATTTATTTATTTTTTTTAGAGAAAACTCCTAAAAAGGTTGACCAAACTTAAAAATATCATTTATTTGAAGCTTTAGAAGCAAATTTTCTTTGAATATCGGTAAATTTTCAGATTTTTTTTTAGATTTGGTTGGACAAATTTATAAAATCGTCTGGTATAGAATAGGTACTAAATCAGTCGCGGGGGTACTACGCAGGGACGAAAAATAACCGTTATGTTTTCATAAAAATCACAAAAAAAAAATTGAAAAAGTTGGTTAATTATTTAACAACAAATATAAAAAGACATATTTTAGTTAAAAATTAACAAAAATTTGCAAAGATGTCTTAAAATTGATTTTTATTTTTTTAATCATAATTTTCGATTAATTTTTGGATTTTTATTTTCAACCTCAAAATAAAAGTTATTTGTTGATTTATGTTTTTGGTCGAAAAATAACTTTTATTTTGAGTTTTATTTTACTTATTCAATCAATTTTGTAGAAATATTTTACAAATTTGTATGTTTGGAATTTGTATGCTTGAAAAATCTAAAACAAAATGTTTTAAATCTGACGAACAAATCTGCTACGCAATTTCATACCGCGGAAATCGCTTTTTTACTACTTAGCCACATTCCCAGATTAAAATAGTTTAAATCAGTCAGAGCATCGCAAACTATCAATACATATTTCTTTGCTCGGTACAGCATTGATGTGAATTAGATAATAAGTAATTTGAAGTGAATCCCGTATCCCTAGCTATATAATCTCTTTTCGAGGGCTATGTACATATTTCCGAGGGCTGACTAAAGTTAATACTTTAACTTTAAATCTGTTAATTCTAGTATGGCAAAAGTTGACGTGCCGCAATAAAATTATAGAATTTTATGTTTTACTTTGAAAGTTGGGTCAAAATCTTGATATTGCATATGCATTTCCATTAAATTTAAATAATAAATCCGTTTTTTGCTCAAAAATACATGTGTATCCAAATACACAAGGGTCTTGAGATTTCATCAGTTCTAGGATATCTTCTAAATGGAACAGCGCTTTGTAGTTTAAAAAAATTACAATTTTGTATGCAACAAACATGATTTTTTCGTATATTTAGTATTTGTTTTTCTTTTTTTGTTTTGTTTGTTTGAAATAATTTCTGATTTTTGATTGTTTATTATTTAATTTAAAATAACCGTTTTTATTTTTCACAAAATAAAAATCAACTTTTTGATTGATTATTTTAATTTTTAAAATAAAACTCATAAACAAACAGTTTGGAAGTTGTTTAAATTTATAAATTTTTTAAAATTCAATAACTTGGAAATTTTTTTGGATAAAAATTATAACCGTTATTTCCCTGGTACTACGGTATCTTTTAGAGTGAAAAAGTACTGAAATAAGTACTAAAGTACTAACTTTTCCATCTCTGATACTAGCTCGAGTTAATTTTTTTCTTTACTAATTAAACCCATGATATTCTAATAGAATAAATTTCAAAAAAAATATTTTTTGTTTTAAATTTATTTACATATGTTGGAAATTTTTGCAAGAACTAGCAGACACGTGTTTTGGAATGTGTCAGATTCCATTGTCAAGACTATTTAGCGAATATAAAAACAATATAAGGCGTTTTTTGTTGGCATAATTATCAGTGTTCTACCATACAAAGTTAACATTAGTGTTAACGCTCAAAATTCTAGAAGTTAAAAATTAACTTGCATACATTGTGAATGATTCTCTTATTGTTAATGGCTCTCTTTGGAATTAATAAAAAGATAAATGTTTTTGTGTTGCTTTCAATCTAAATTGCATCTAATAAACTAATTTTATCAATATTTCATCGAAAATGTGTAATATTTTACAAAACTATTCCAAACGAAGCAGTTAATAGCAAAGTATTACAGATGATGATGAGTTCAATCCTTGTCGGCTGCGATCTGTTAATAATTTTCACATATAGAGTTTTATTGACTATTAACTAAATAAATTTGACATTAAAAGTTTTTCTGAAGATTATTATAACTGGATAATATGAAACTAGTTAGAAACAAATGAGGATGTCTAAATTTTTAGAAAAATTAAAATTTTTCTTTCACACTTTTCTCAATTCAAAACCATATATAACAAATCAAAAAATTATAATACATAATTATAATTAGAGCCTGAGCTCGACTGTCTTTACAGAAACAATAATTTAAAAATAACGACTATAAGTCGCCCTAAGTGGCAATCACAGTATCTTTGGAAAAATGGCAACACCTAACATTTGTGTCTAAAATATAGACCATGTCTGGCAATGTTTGCAAAAATAAGTACTTAGATCAGAATTGATGAAGGAGAGGAAGAAGAATAATGATTACTAAAAATAAGTTTGTTTACACATAATTACAATAACAAGTCTTCTGTAAGAAAAAACAACAGCAACAACCACACTCGAATTGAAAAAATCAGATTTAGTTGATACTTGCTTAACAGCCTACTTGGCGTATCGGTCAAGAGTGATTGTACGTTACAAGCAGTTAATAGCAAAGTATTACAGATGATGATGAGTTCAATCCTTGTCGGCTGCGATCTGTTAATAATTTTCACATATAGAGTTTTATTGACTACTAGCTGGCCCGGTCCGCGTTGCTGGCCCAAATATAAGATCAGTGTTATATTTCATCTCGCTTCCAATATATAGCCCTGCAAAAAATGTAATGAATTTCTTGGCTTACAAAGATTTTTGGGAATAGTTTTTAAGGACCCGATTAGGCAGATAATCATCTTCAAATTATATTTTAAGAACAAAAAAAATAACCATGTCTTCGACTTTGCGACCTGTACAAATTTAAAACTTCTTTAGTATCATTATGAACAACACAACAATGAATTACGCATTTCCTTCGTTCTTACTGTGAGCTATCGTCTTGAGTTCAAACAACCCTTTACAGTTTTCCCGAATTTTCCATTTTTTCCGGACACTTTTTTCATTTATATTTCCTTAAAAACCTAATTAGAACTATTATTAATATAAAAAAATCGGTCCGGTCATTAGTAGTCGACTTATTTAGACAAAAGTTGGCGTTAAAATTTGTGTGGTAAGTTAAACTTGATTTGGACCAAGTTTATGCGGAATCTATTAAGAAATATTTTTTTTAATAGATCGAGTTGGAGTAAAAATTAATTTTAGATATATCAAAAAAAGTTGGCGAGGAGAATTTTTCTTTCCGACCAATTATATGGACTATAACGAACATTTAAAACAAAAAAATAGCCAAATCGGTCCAGGCGTTCTCAAGTGTTGCAGATTTTAAGGTTATTGAAAAATGTGGGCTTTGAAGTGGGGTAGTACAATAATTATTTCCGTAAAATCCTTACTTGGGCTATAATGATCATTAAAGAAAAAAATTATCAAATCAGATCATTCGCTCTCCGATCTTAGATTTATTGAAAAAAGTGGGAGTGGACAATTTTTCTTTCCGTAAAAACCTTTGTTGTGCTATCACGAATGTCAACAAATAGCCAAATCGGCCCTGTCGTTCTTCCGTTTTAGATGTATCGAAATTAAAATGGGCGTGAACAATTTTTATTTCCGTTTAAACCTAAGTTGGACTATGGCGACATGATTTTAGATATATCGAAAAAAGGAGATGTAAAAGTGGGAGTATTAATTTGTTTTCCGAAAAAATCTAAGACGAACATTAAAAAAATAAGATGAACATTTAAAAAAAAATGTTATCCAAATCCATCAGTTCTCAAGTGATCCGATTGCCAACGAACTACATTTGATTTTTATTTATATTTTATTATTCTATATTTTATTTTTCTATAGAGCAGTTTTTATATACATCGAAAACATCATTCCTTTAAGTAAAAACCTTATTTGAATTAAACCAACTCGGTCCCTCCATTCAAAAGTAGGCGTAGAAATGGAAAATTGTTATTTCCAAAAAACCTTAGTTGGAATATGACGCACATTAAAAACAAAAATAGACAAATTGATTCAGCCATTCCATGATTTAAAATATATATATTGGGAAAAGTGAGCGTAAAAGTAGGCGTGGAAAATTTTTCTTTCCTTAAGAATCTTTGGCGTACTATAACCGTTATAGTTTTTTCGATACAAAAAAAAAGTGGGCGTGCGAAATTTTACTATCCGTTAAAACCCTAGTTGAATTATGATGAAAATTTTCAACAAAAATTAGCCAAAGTGGGTGAGGTCAAGTTCTTTTTTACGTAAAAACCAAAGTTGGAATATGATTAAAAATTCATTTAAACAAATTTAGACAAATCGGTCCAGCTGTTTTCAGATTTTAGATAAATTAAAAAAGTGGGCGTAAAAGTGGGCGTGGTTGATTTTTCTTTCACTAAAAACTTATATTGGATTGCTACGAACATTTTAATACAAAAATACCCAAATCGGTGCAGCCCTTTTCCGATTTTAGATAAATTGAAAAAAGTGGGCGTAAAAGTGGGCGTGGTCAATTTTTCTTTACGTAAAAACCTAAGTTGGACTATGACGAACATTTAAAAAAAAGAATTGTGCAAATCGGTCCAGCCGTTCTAAACTGATGCGGTTACCAACGAACGACAATTGATTTTTATTTATATAGATCAACTAAATAAATTTGACATTAAAAGTTTTTCTGAAGATTATTATAACTGGATAATATGAAACTAGTAAGAAACAAACCAGGATGTCTAAATTTTTAGAAAAATTAAAATTTTTCTTTCACACTTTTCTCAATTCAAAACCATATATGGACGCTAAATTAAATTGAGAAATTTATGGAAGCTAAGGTGTCGTTTTTTTCGTTTTAATGCATGGTAACAATCAAAGTTTGCCAACAAAAAAGGCCTATAATACAAATAGCAGCGTGAATTAAAATGACAATCGTTAGTGTCCAAAACTAAAATATTAATACATACTCTACACTCTAATCAAAATTTGTTGAAATTTACCCAATTTATAGTAGGAAACTGGACTCCTACTATAAATTGGGTAATTTTACTCTGAATGTGTAAATTGAATAAATTGACCACTTGTGGTCAATTCAAATAAAAAAGAGGTGAATAAAATATAACAAAAAAAAAACACGGCGCCAGTCAGCATCGAACTCGCTACCTTCCGATTTGAAAGTACACTTCTTAACCACTACGCTACGGAAGCTTATACTTTTATCTGGCGTTTTAGTTATTTAACATGTGTGTATGTATATTGTTCGACAATTTTATTTACACATTTGTGTGTAAAATATTTGAATTAACGGATGATATTTTTAATTTGCTGTGTTTAATTGGTTTGAAATTATTATACGCATTTAGTGTTTATATGAACACATAATGCGTGCTATTCAACAAAAATTTACCCAATTTATAACTTGTATATGGAAAAGACGGGAGGAAAATTAGAATTACCTGTTTTTTCTTAGCTGCCCAATCTCACATTTAGCGGGTTAATGGGCAGGGGGAAACGGGATTATTTTTAGTTTTTTAAGGATTTTTCACATTTCCTTAAAAGAAACTATGTGAACATTTTGTACAGATCGAAAGGTTTTTTGAAGACCTACCCAATGGCCCATAGGTCGTAAAGCTCTTATCTTCAAAAATGTAAAAACGTTGGGGTAATTTATATGGAAAGGTATATGCGTACGACCGCAAAAATCATATATTATAAACTTTATTAAAATTAAGCTGACCCGTATTTTTGCGATTGGCGAAATTCCTGCTAGTTGGGTTTTTATTCGGATTTTCCCGAAAGACCACATTTTTTAATTAGGTGGCAAGCCTTTTTTAAGTTTTTTTCCCTCTCATTCCCATACTCAAGTTTCAGGACAATCGGTGTGAAAGACCTTCTTTGTTAGTGTTATATTTGCTAAATAGTCTTGACAATCGAATCTGACAAACTCCGAAACACGTGTAGTAATTTTCGTGAAAATTATTCTATTATAATATCATGGTTTTAGTTAGTAAAGAAAAATTACATCGAGCTAAAATAATCTTACTCAAAACAATATTTTTAAGATCGAATAAAATATTTTTTATAATATTTTATTAAAAGTAATCAGAGTTAAAATAATATACTTATAACCACTATTGTTTTTCATTTCAGATACTTAAAAATAAATATCAACTAATTGTTTTTTGTGAGTGTGAATTTTTTTTAACATTACCCAACTAGCAATAATATATTACACTGTACAACAATTTCAAACTTTTGTCAAAATTACGGAGTTCCGTCGATTTATTCTGGTAGAAGAGACCAAAAAAAATATACGTGTTTCGGCGTTTTGGAAGATCACATCGGAATTTTATTTTAGAAGCGGTTAAAGTTTCACAGCTTTGGCCTGTTCTTGCAGCATATCGGTATATAAAAACTATGTTTTCTTTACAACTGAGGTGTAGGGTATGTTCTGCAATTTTGTATAATATATATTTTGGTAAATATTTTTATGGAACCTATTAACCCTCTAACTCCCCTCATAACGGTATTTTTTTGACACCATTCTAAAAAATCGTAAAAAAAATCGAAAAAGGTGGAGGGATCCAGATCAATCTTCGGAACACCGTAATTTTGAAAAAAAATTGATTGTTGTACTGTGTTATTAGCCTTTACTAAGTTATCATAAATATATTATTTTTTTTTTATTTTTTTAATAAATTTATTATTTGTTTTCTTTCATTTGTTTAAACAATTTAATTCCCCGCACCCCACGAAAAGGTTTAACTTTTGTACGTGCCGTTTTTTTTGTGTGTTTTCAATCTCTCATCATAGTCATTGTTGATTTTTATGGTTATTTCTTTGATTTTGTATATTTTTTTTTTAATTTATTTGCTTATTTTCGTAATAATGTTTTTTGAATTTATAGTTTATTAACAACAAATGAATGTGTGTGTGGAAGAAGGTGCTAAAATCCAATTTTTGGAAATCGCGTTTTTTTGCAAAATCGTATCTTCCTTCAATAGTTCGATCTGTTTGCAAACAAATTTGTTAAAAACTTGATCGTTTTCTGTCATAAAATTGACCTTAAGAGTTCAATTTTAACTATTTTTGGAAGTATTTTATATTTTTCCCCCGAATACTAACATGTATTTTGCAGTTAAACTAAAGGTGGTATATCAAAATTCTTGCATGTGAGATAGTTAACGTGTAGAAAACATCCTAGGCTTTAACATGTGCCCATTGGTTTGGCAAAAAACGCTTTCATATCTAAACTATCTATAGTTAAAGTGTGAATATGGAAAAAGGTGCTATATCCATACAAAAACCTAATATTGTTTTACGATATACTAAGGGCGGATTTAGATAATCTATCCAATTTTTGAGTTTAAACTATAAAATTGAATGGTTAGTAACTTATATTATAAATTGTGAAAATTTTTTTTAACCCATTACGCGAAAATCTGTTCAAAATAAACCATAAACCACTTGTTTTTTGTTAAATTAACTACCTTTTATTATTCTTATATAAAAATTAGTATTGCTGGACCCCGTCTAAATTTTGCAGAATTCATCATGCCAAATCTTAATTTTTAAAAAATAACACAAAAAACATAAAACTACTTGGCAAATGTATTGAAATTCCTAGTAGAAATTGTAACATAGCACCTTATTCCACTAGAACAAAATTTCACATGCAATTTTTTGCTACTTCCGCTCATTCTATTTTTATAAAATTTTGTACATAGATGCAAATGGTAAATTTTTGTCGATCTGCAAAAAGAAAATTAAGAAATTAAATTTTTTTCGCGACTTATTTAGTTTTTTGTTTCTCCTATACAATTTGGTTTTTGGATTATAGCACCTTGTTCCACACCCACATTCAAATACACGAGTATAGCATATTTGTTTATAAGTCTGATTCATGGATTTCAACAAAACAATTTTAATAAATTTATTCAATTTTTGGCAAAAACTTACGAAATTTTTTCTAGTGCATTAATTTCAATTGTTTTGTATTTTTCATACTTTTCATAATTTATTGACGCACCTCTAAATATTTGGTAATTTTTTAAATTAAAATTCAATTTGTTAATAAATTAAATCATTATTTTAAACTTAAATAAACAGTTGAGGTATTAAAAATGTGCACAAAAAAGGGTATTTTGTTGGTCGATAAGGTCATTAATTTTTTTTAAGACGATTCATAAATAATAGAGTCAGCCAAGATTTGAACATACTACCCTCTGTGCCTTTTAATTTCAACAAATACCCAACTTACAGATGTGGTCAGTAAAAGATGAATTAAAATTTGATTTTTTTTTTTGTAATTCAAAGATTCCATTTGCACTACGTAAATTTTTATTGAAATTCAAAGATTTTACTTATAAATCGGAAACTCTATTTTAAATTAATAAATTAAGCCATAATCAGTTTAGAAGTGAGGTAGCGAGGTAGAGCCCTATGTGATTTTCAATAAGAAAAAAGAGTGCAGATAATTTTAAAATTTGTGTGTTCTTCATACGCATTGAATTTTTCCATAAGACTAAAAAGTAGACAAAATCGGTTGAGAATAGAATTTCTCTACCTCGATCTAATTTTTTACGCTTATGTCAAAATTCAATGTGTATGAAGAACACACAAATTTAAAAAAAAAAATCTACACTCTTTTTTTCTTATTGAAAATCACATAAGGCTCTTCCTCACTACTTCATTACCCCACTTCTAAACTGATTATGGCTTTATACTTGAAATTCAAAACTTACAACCAGGGCCGCTTTAAGGTGCACAGAAAAAAACGAATTGTTATATTGACCCCCATACTTGTGAATACAATTAATTCTTTCACTAAAAGTGCTCCTGTACGGAAATTTGTAGTATCAACAAACGTTTGTAAATTTTGATTGTTGAAAAAAGAATTTTGTATATTTCAACAAAGAAATTCAACAAACACAAACAGGATTTGTTGATCTGACAAAAGTAAAAAATCTTAATTTTTTTTTCCAACAAAGAAATTCAACAAACACAAACAGGATTTGTTGATCTGACAAAAGTAAAAATCTTAATTTTTTTTTCAACAAAAAAAAAAAATCAACAAAGTCAACAAAAATCAAAACTGACGAATGAAATATAAAAAAAATTTGAAATAAAATTACTTGACTGAGTTTGTTGAAAACAAAATCGAAGTTTTGTATTATGAACTAAAAGGCGACTGTTTTTACTAAATGTTTGGTTGATTTACAATTGATATTTGTTGATTTAAATATGACGATTTTATTTTCTGGCCCTGGGCACACAAAATATTTGTGTGCCCAGGGCCCCAAAATGTCTCAGAATCTGAGATTTTTTTCGGTATACAAAAAATGCCTCAGAATTTGAGACTTTTTCTATACGAAAAATGTATCAAAATCTGTGACTTTTTCTATACGAAAACTTTGCATACGATAAGTGTCTCAGAACCTGAGACTTTTTATTTATGAAAAAAAAAACATTTAGACTTTTAAAATCTCAAAATCTGAAATTTTTTCTGAACGAAAAATATTTCACAATCTGAAACTTTTTATGTACACTCAAAATAATTACTCTGTTAAATACTCTGCAAAATGACTGTAATCTCAATTCGACAGATATTTGGCAAAGTTATCTGTCGAAATACAGATTTTAAGAATATACTTTGTATTTTCTTGCGACCGAAAAACAAAATTTTATCTGTAATTTTACTTTACACTTTGTAATCTCTATTTTACAGATAATAAACAGAGTTTTTTTTGTTAAAATACGGATTTTAGAAAAATACTTCGTTTTTTTTCGTAACCAAAATACTAAATTTCATTTGTAATTTTACTTATTGCTCGGTAAAAATAAAAAACACTTCAAAAAACTTCCAAATATGACCGATAAACCCCTCTTTACAATAAAAACTGGTAAATTTTACGAGGATGACGTGTAAAATTGGAGTTACTTGTTAAAAACTCGTAATATTCATTAAAATAAAAAAGTAAATTTACAATTTGGAAGCATTAAAGCGGGCAAATTTAACAAAATTTTAATTTTAATCAATTTAATTTTTTTAATTTTAATTAATGTTTTTGATGCAGAGAAGTTTTACTCATAAAATGGATTTAACTAAAACTTTGTAAATTTACAGTTTTTTGTAAAATTTTGAATGTAAAAATACTGTTTAGAGTAATACCAAAATTGTATCTGGAATTAAAAAAAAATAATTAAAAGTACCAAAAAAATTAAAAAAAAAACCAAAAAAAAATCTTTTCAGAAATTTTATAAAATTACATGCATTTAACTAAACTTTTGATTGCATCAAATGCATTTTACAAATATATGTAAATTTAGAGAGTTTTCTTTGCTAAATTATGCTTTATTTAACCAATATTTTATTAGAATCTCTGTAAATTAACAGCTCTTTTTTGACAAAATCATTTTACAGAGTTATAAGTAGGGCAAGTGCTGTCATGCATCTAAAAAACGAAAATATGTGCTTATAATATGCGTCTAAAACTCCAAAATATGCTCTAAAAACTTTAATATGCATCTAAAAATTATTGTTTTTAATAATTTGTCAGCATAAATTAGGCTTGTCAAATACTTTAAGGCCCTCGACAATTCTTAAAAATGTTTTTTTGAGTGGCAAACATTTTTAATTAGTAAAATATTTTTTAACTTGAGAAAAAATCTTTCTTTGAGTCACTGAATATTTCTGAAGTAAAAAATTTTATAAAAGAAAAAATATTAAAATACAATATTTTTCTAGAACAAGTTATTTTTAAATTCTTTTTCTTCTTTTTTCCAAAAAAAAAAAATATTTATTTTTAAAATATTTTGTTTTTGCTTTTTTCAGAATTCTTCGATTTTCAAGTCAAAAAATTAACTCAACGGCAAAAGAACCCACCCTAACTCTAAGCAAAATAAAAACGCAATTTTCCTGTAATAAAATCTTAAATTTGAAAACATTTTATTTCTTTATGATTAGTAAAATGTCTCAGAATAGGAACATTTTAAATAGCAAACATTTCTCTGAATCTAAAAATTTTACTTCCAAAATTAATTTTCTAGGAAAAATGCAATAGAATATTATTTCTATAAATAAATATATTTTTCTATAAGAAATAGTGGATAGGTTTTGAATTTTTCCAAGGAGGTTTTGAAAAAATATTGTAGAAAATTAAAAAAAATGTCCAATTTATAAGAAAATATGCAAAAATATGCATTTGTACCAAAATATGCAAAATATGCACCTACAAATTAATGTCATTTTATTGCAAATTCATTAATTCGGATAGATATTTAATTTATGTTATATTTACAATGCTGAGTAAAAATATGCATTTTCATGAAATTACTTGCCCTAGTTATAAGGTTTAAGTTGAAAAAATCCAGAAGAAAAATTAAATTTCTAAAAATTATAGACATTTCTGGTATTTCCCATACCGGTTTCTAACACCCCAGTTAAAATCAGTAGGATTTTAAATGTCGATTTGTCTTGTTAATGAAAACTGTTTTTTATATACATATGTGACAGTTTCCAACACTACAATTCTATTTCTAGCAATCTCAACCTCACCCCGTAATTTCTTTCAAATTGTTTGTCTCTTACATCAGTACATTACAGAGTTTTATAGTAAAATTACCTGGAAAAGTATGGTGTACTCTGTTAAATTAACAGAGGTTTGCTGTAATTTAACACAGTTATTATTTTGAGTGTAATAAAAATTGCTTGAAAACTATATAGGGCGTATACTTAATTTTGTAATTGCCTTTAAATAACAATCATACGCAACGGTGCACAGTGATTTATTCTCAATAGTTTTGGTATTCAGTAAGTAGGTACTGGACCGATTACAGCGAAATTCATACCGGTTATAGCTGACGTAATTTTGAGCATATATTTGGACGCTGGACCCCACATGTCCAATAAGGGCACCACCAGGGGCCACTAAAGTAGGGCATGTTTAGTACACAAAAACTTAAATGCCTTAAAATCGCTAACTTTGAATGCGTGTAAAACAAATCCAGCGCTGAGCTAGAAACAAATCCTTGAGGATTTTGCTATGTAAAATGTCAACTTTCAATTTTTTTTGGTTTCAAAAAAAAAACTAAAAAATATCTGAAAAAAAAATTTGTTCTGCTTGAGCTGATAGTCGAACTCAGACAGGCCTAAGTAACATGTAAGCCACAGCACCCACGATTTGCAAACATTTAATAACAGTCGTTCCTTTTATAAAATTATTCCCAGCACTATTTATCATTTAATAGATCATCTCTGTTTTTGTCATCAGAGAGTAACGAACTGGTTACTTACTACAAACAAAAAATTAAAATTCACATGCCAATCACATTAAAAGACCAACATTAAAGCCCATTAAAAGTAGATGACATGATTTTAAATCAGTTGAAATAAAAAAAAACTATATATAAAAATAAAAACCATAATTGCAGTTTATTATATTTTTTTATTTTAAAAAAATAAAAATTAAAGTGTAACAAAGCGTGAAAACAGCAAAGTGGAAAATAAAGAAAAAAGCTATAATTAAATATTAAGTTTAAAGAAATTCAAAAAATTTTCTTTGGAGTTTAAGTTTATGAAGTGAATGATTTCAAGAACATGTATCTGAAATTGAAATCATTAATTAACAACATAAAACCAATTTGAAGGTCTTCTTAATACATCAAGCTTGAGAAAAAAGTGAAACTTTAAAATTAAAAGATGTAGCGAACACAAACGGGGGAAAAATTTATGATTTTTATTACATTTTCACACGTGAATCGTAAAAACCAACATGAAAATTTAAAAAAAAAAAATCTTGATGGTTTTTTTTAAGTAAAGAAAATTTGTTAAAACAAGAAAAAAATCACAATGCAACAAATTGTATGTATATTTGCAATTATTATATTAAAAAAATATGAAACCAGATGGCTTTTACACTACCATTAGCAACAACGATTTTACCATTTGCTAAAGAGTCTTGACAATGATCTATTAACACAGCTCTAAAACTTCAATTTGAAAACAAACAACTTAATAAATTGTAACTTGAAAATTCTTACTTTGACAATATCATCGTTATTATAAGTAAAGAAATGTGACCTCGTGCTATAGTTATCTTTCTCTAATGAAAAAATTATAAATCTTTCGAAAAAAATATTTAAAAAAAAAAAAATATTTTTTGTAAAAAAAAAAATTCTCGACAACATGTTGTGTATCATGTTTCAATTGATCAAATGCTTCAACATATTCGTGTGTCCTTAAATTTTTATTTATAAATATTGAGCCGCAGAACCGATATTGCCCAAATTAATCCAATTCTTAAGTTCACAACAATACACAAAAATAAACAAATATTGTAAAACTAACAAATTAAATTGGTAAAATTAGCTAAAATCAAGTAGAAAAGTTAAATTCGACTTGGCCAAATCTATGAATACCCTCCACAATGCCCTTTTTAAGTGATAGTAAATTTTCTAACGTGAAAAAAATAAAATTTTTGATTAGAAATATTTTATTTTAATAAAAAATTTTTTTTTAATAATTTAAAAAAAAAAATATTTTACTAAATTTTGTTTTTGAGCGTAAAATTTTTTTTCGAGTGTATTTGTTTTTAGTGTAAAAATATTTTTGAATGACAAAAATGTGTTGTAAACTATTTTTGTGACTTACCAAAACTCAAAATAATAACTTTGTAAAATACCCTGTAATATGACTGTAATCTCAATTCAACAGATATTTGACAGAGTTTTCTGTCAAAATACAGATTTAAAGAAAATACTTTGTATTTTGTTGTGACAAAAAAACAAAGTTTCCTCTGTTATATTACTTTTAATTTTTTTTTCTGCTAAAATACAGATCTAAGCAAAATACTTCGTATGTTTTATAACCAAAAAAGTTTTCTGTTTTGAGTAGTTTTTGTTTTTTTTTTAGCAAACATCAAAATTTTATCTGTATATTTTTTTTTGAGAAAAAGTTGAAAAAGTAGCAAAAAAAGTTATCAAAATTTTTTTTTCAGAAATCTTATAAAAATTTTACAAAATAACATGCATTTAACTAAACTCTGTAAATTTACAAAGTTTTTCTGTAAATTTTTTTTTGCATCAAATGCATTTTACAAATATATGTAAATTTACATAGTTTCTTTGCTAAATGGTGATTTTTTAACCAATATTTTACTAGAAACTCTGTAAATTAACAGTTTTTTTGTCCAAATCATTTTACAGAGTTTTAAAGTAAAATTACAGAGTATTCTCTGTAAAAAAGCTTTCATATTTAACCAATATTTTACAATAAATTCTGTTAATTAACAGTTTTTTTTTGTCAAAATCATTTTACAGAGTTTTTTAGTAAAATTATCAAGAAATGTTGTTAGCTGGAAAAGTATGGTGTACTTACTCTGTTAAATTAGCAGAGTTTTTCTGTAATTTAACCGAGTTATTATTTTGAGTGAATGTTTTTAAAACATGTTAACGGGCTTTCAACATGTGAATTTAAGGTGAGACTAATCTGAAATTCACGGTTTTGCTAATAACTTTTGAACCACTGAACCGATTTGGCTGAAATTCAATACGAACCAAGCCAGGGGAACTAAAAATACATATGCTTAGCTTCAGCATCCTTCATAATTGCCTTTCGAGAGTTAGCGTGTTTTTTATCTCGGAAATTCACGAAAAACCCTTGCCGAAATTCAGACTTTTGCTCATAACTTCTGAACCACAGGACCGATATCGCTGGTTTGCAATACCAACCTGACTAGGTAAATGCCTAACATATATGCCAAACTGCAGGAGCCTCCGTAAAGTCTTTCAAAAGTTAGCGTGTTTTCAACAGACAGACGGACGGACGGACATCGCTAGATCGTCCTAAAATCGATCGAGGATCATGAATATATATACTTGATGGGGTCTTAGACCAATATTTCGAGGTGTTACAAACGGAATGACTTTAGAGTGGAGCGTATAAAAACCGTAGTTTTGGACGTTGCAAAAATTTTATTAATATTACACTCAAAGTAATAACTCTGTTAAATTACAGAAAAACTCTGCTAATTTAACAGAGTACACCAAACTTTTCCAGCTAGCAACATTTCTTGGTTATTTTACTATAAAACTCTGTAAAATGATTTTGACAAAAAAAAATGATAATTTACAGAGTTTCTAATAAAATATTGTTTAAATAAAACACCATTTAGCAAAGAAACACTCTGTAAATTTACAAATATTTGTAAAATGCATTTGAGGCAAACCAAAATTTTACAGAAAAAACCCTATAAATTTGCAGAGTTTAGTAAAATATAGTAGTATGTTATTTTGTAAAATTTTTAAAAGATTTTTGAAAAGTTTATTTTTTGTACTTTTTTTAACATTTAAAAAAAATCAGATAAAATTTTGGTGTTTTTACAGAAAACTCTGTTTTTAACTATAAAATAAAGATTACATAGAGATAAGTAAAAACACAGATAAAACTTGGTTTTTTGGTCTAAAAAATACAGAGTATTTTGCTTAAATATGTATTTTAGCAGAAAACTCTGTTAATTATCTGTAAAATTAAGATTTCAAAGTTAAAAGTAATATAACAGGTGAAACGTTGTTTTTTTTGTCACAACAAAATACAAAGTATTTTTTTTAAATCTGTATTTTGACAGAAAACTCTGTCAAATATCTTGAGATTACAGTCATTTTACAAAGTATTTTAAAGAGTTATAATAACTCTGTAAGAGTAAGTGTAGTAATTTGACAAGGTTTTATCGATCGCATGAGTCCAACTGGGCCGAACTTAAGTCATTTTAAATTTTTAGGTTATGTGGCATGCACCAACATTTTCGGGAGTCTTAAATTTTTTATTATAACTTTTGAACCGCTTAACCGATATCGCTCAAATTAATCGAGTTCTTAAATTCACAACACTAAAATTTTGTTTTAAATCGTAATCAATTCAATTTTTTATTGTAGTGTAAACGCATTATGCTACAAAGATGTTTTTGTATCTCAACATCTTTGTACATGGCTTAAATGCATGTTTGAATAAATTATGATTTTTTTATGAAATTAAAAGATTTTTGTTACTATCAGGGCAAGGAAGTTGTTCAACATACAAACAACTTTGTTTCAAAAATATAGTAGTATTTTAATATTTAATTTAGACCTCAAGTCATTGTTGTTTTTTTTTGATAAATTCCATATAAACAGATAAATTTAAAATCGATCAAATATCACAAATTCGTATAACTACAATGTCCGCCCGGTACTTGTTACCGGTTATATTAAATGCCGAATAATATAAGGATCAAGATTTTAGTCCCAGTTCCCTCAAAAACTGATAAGAATGTGAAGAATAAAATAAAATTAATGCCGTTTAGCACGACACCCTGATCATTGCGGCGAAAATTTTTTAAAAAAGCTATCGAAGCCATTGATCGTAAAAAAAATCCTATAAAATCAGGAAAATGTCTACGAACACAAACGGGATTTCGGGGTACCATAGAGTGACTCCAAAAAAAAATTTGTGTTTGTATTCATTTGGAAAAATACGAAAAACCCTTTTTTTTTTTGGACAGACAAACATCTAAACCAGCTGTTACGAACCTATGGTACGCGTACCACTAGGGGGTACGCGAAACTGTCCGCGGGGGTACGCAAAATTTTAGTAATTTGGACATTTGTTTTAGATAAACCTTTCAATGATGGTTCCGCACCTGGCTTCCAAAGTTTTCCATAACGTCAGGTTTTTAAGAAAGTTGAGGTCAAAGTTCATACACTCAAAATAATAACTCTGTTAAATTACAGAAAAACTCTGCTAATTTAACAGAGTACACCATACTTTTCCAGCTAACAACATTTCTTGGTAATTTTACTAAAAAACTCTGTCAAATGGTTTGGACAGAAAAAAACTGTTAATTTACAGAGTTTATAGTAAAATATTGGTTAAATATGAAAGCTTTTTTACAGAGAAAACTCTGTAATTTTACTATAAAACTCTGTAAAATGATTTGGACAGAAAAAAACTGTTCATTTACAGAGTTTCTAGTAAAATATTGGTTAAATAGACCACCATTTAGCAAAGAAAACTACTATACCACCATTTAGCAAAGAAAACTATATATTTGTAAAATACATTGGATGCAAAAAAAAAAATTACAGAAAATACTCTGTAAAATTTACAGAGTTTAGTTGAATGCATGTTAATTTGCAAAATTTTTATAAGATTTCTGAAAAAAAAATTTTGATAACTTTTTTTGCTACTTTTTCACCTTTTTCTCAAAAAAAAAAAAATTCAGATAAAATTTTGATGTTTGATAACAAAAACAAAAACTACTCAAAACAGAAAACTTTTTTGGTTATAAAAAAATACGAAGTATTCTGTATTTTAGCAGAAAACTCTTAATTATCTGTAAAATTAAGATTACAAAGTAAAAAGTTATATAACAGAGGAAACTTTGTTTTTTTTGTCACAACAAAATACAAAGTATTTTCTTTAAATCTGTATTTCGACAGAAAACTCTGTCAAATATCTGTTGAATTGAGATTACAGTCATTTTACAGAGTATTTTACAGAGTTATTATTTTGAGTGTAAGAAACGTATTTTTGTGCAATTAAGAGAGGATTTTTTTTTCGATATTTTGAAATCTAACCACTTGTTTTCGATTAACGTTACGATGCTGATTCCGAATATGGTTCCCAAATTTTACTATGATGTCAGGAGGCTAATCACGTAAAACGAAAACGATAGACGATACATAAACGACATCAAAATACATATCTTTTTGAAGGGAAATTTGAAAATGTTTCTTTATTAAATTATTAAAAAGTATTGTCTAATCCAGAAACAATACAAAAATTGGAAATATTTTGATTAGTTTAGGAGCAACAAGGCTCCAAAAATCGACGATAGTTAACTATCGTTTTACGTGATCACAGTCCTGGTTTTTGAGAAATGTATATCAAAGTTCTCAAAAAACGTGTTTTTGGGCATTTTTGAGACGGGTTGTGATAGAGTGGATATTTTGGTTCCATTTTGTTAACCTCAATATGTCCTTTCATTGTATAAACGAGGGTGTTTCATTCGAAAAGTCACGGAATTGTGGATATGCCCTTGTATCTGTGATGTGTTTTTGGAACTTTTTTTAAGAGTTAAAAAAATTTTTGGTGTAGAATCGACTGTTGAAATCAGACTTGCAATATTTTCAGCTGTTTTTGCTCTGCAGAAAAATGAGCTCGAAATCCGCGTTTTCAGATGCATTGAACCACCCCAAGGAGCGAAAATTTTTCGCTCCATTGTTTTGATCTCCCCTAAATCCTTCAAAAAAATGATAATGCCCGCAGATAAAAATTTTCAATATTAACTTTAACATTTATATGAGCAGTAAGGGTTCAAGTTGAAAAAATGCAGAAGAAAAATTAAATTTCTAAAAATTATAGACATTTCTAGTATTTCCCATACCGGTTTCAAACACCCCAGTTAGTGTTATCATCAGTAGGATTTTAATTGTCAGTTTGTCTTGTTAATGAAAACTGTTTTTTATATATGTGAATATTTATAGTTTCTACAGAATAAATTTTGACAGTTTCCAACACTACAATTCTATTTCCAGCAATCTCAACCTAACTTCATACTTTCTTTCAACTTTTTTGTCTCTTACATTATTTCGCAAGGGTTTTTTTAACGAAAACAAAAAACTCGTTAGGGGGTACGCGGCTGACAAAATTTAAAATTAGGGGTACGCGAGCCAAAAAGGTTGGTAACCGCTGATCTAAACTTGAAAAAAATTTAAAAAAAAAAAACAATATGGCCGGATTTTTAATAAATTTACTTATTTAAAAATGAAAAATTTCAGAACGGGTTCTGAAAATCCAAAAAAAAATAGTTTTCCCCTTATAAAATGTTTAACCGATTTTCAACACGTGTTCCCCTTATCCGATTGTCTCCAAATTTTGAATTTTGAATTTTTAGATACCAATAAACAAAACTGGGACCATCCATACACTCAAAAAAAAAAAAACCTCTAATGCTAGCAAAAAAAAGCTTGTAAACCTACAAGAAAATTTGCTGATTTTGAACCCACAATTCTTTTGGTAAATTTAGCAAAAAATGTTTTGCCAAAAATTAGTTTACAGAATTTTTTTCATTTATTTTAACATGATAATGTTTTTAGGCTGGTGTCTAATTTTAAAAAAGTTGCAGGACGCCACCTCAGTTTGACTATAAAAGCTAACAATTAACGAAAAAGAAAACAAGAATTACTATTTTCATTTCCTTAAAACAAAAAATTTTAATTACTTGGGCTTGTAACTTGGATAATAATTCACCTCGTGGTGAATAAAACCGATTTTCACCAGCCGGTGAATAAAAAGTAACATACATAATTATTTTTCAACAAAAAATTTTTTTTATCAATTTTTTTTTTTTTCGTCAAAAAATTTTTTTTTCATCAATTTTTTTTTTTCATCAAATTTTTTTTTCCATCAAATTTTTTTTTCATCAAATTTTTATTTTTTTTTTTTTGTTTCATCAAACTTAGTTTTTCATCAAATTTTTTTTTTTCCATAATTTTTTTTTTTTTTTCATCATACATTTTTTCATCAAATTTTTTTTTCATTAATTTTTTTCATCAATTTTTTTTTTTTTTCATCAATTTTTTACTTTTTTCATCAATTTTTTTGCCATCAAATTTTTTTTGCACAATTTTTTTTTTCATCAAATTTTTTTTTTTCATCATTTTTTTTTTTTAATGAAATTTCTTTTCAAATTTTTTTTCATTAATTTTTTTTTCATCAAATTTTTTTTTTCATCAAAATTTTTTTCATAAATTTTTTTTTTTATCATATTTTTTTATCAAATTTTTTATCATCAATTTTTTTCTCACCAAATTTTTTTTTTTATATTTTTTTCATCAATTTTTTTTTTTACATCAAAAAATTTTTCTTTTCATCAAAAAAATTCATCAAAAACTTTTTTTCATCAAAATTTTTTTTTTCACTAAAAATTTTGGGTTCATTAAATTTTTTTAACATAATTTTGTTTTACGTGATAAAAAAAATCATTTTTTTTTACCAAAACTACTTTTTCACCAAGTCTAAGTTTTTCGCATAAAAATTATCTATTTGTTTATCAAATGCACATAAAACAAGTGAGAGTGTTATATTCTTTGGTGCCGAATCTTTTATACTCTCCAAAATGTAAAAACACTTTTTTGCACTTATTTTTGCATTCACTTACGAAATGTACAGCTCTTTTTGTTTTTTAATGGGGTCCTCGACTGATATTTCAATTCGTTTTGCATGGAATAGCAAAGTAATATAACATTATTTTTTCTAAAAAAAACTTTGCTTTGGCAAGTACACCCAAATCTTCCGCAAAACATTATCATGATTTAATGTTTTGGGCGAGAGTACAAAATTCGCAGGCATTTTGTTTATTTCAACTTAGTTCATACTCATTTGAGGACCCCATTGGGTTCGGACCCAATAGGTCCAGACTCCGGTGGGCCTAGATCTAGTTTTGTTCCTTAAAAATCGTCATAGTTCTTGATCCAAAGTTTGTGTCCGTATTTTGATTGTATTAGAAAAATACAAATATTTTGAAAATCTTTCTTGTATTTAAGAACAGGTTTAAGGTACATGTTATATTAGACCGGCATTTTTTTCCGATTTTGAACGTCAGGTAAATTTTTTTTTCACTTACAAGGGTAGTATCTTAACCCTTATGAACCGAATCTGCCTAAAACTTAAAATATATATAAAAGAGACGATTTTAAGATTGGAGGTTTTTCCTATATCAGTGTTTTAAAATTTCGTTGTCCCCTTATGAAACAATGTGGACCTTGGGGGAAATTTCGATAACTCCCGAACTAGCAGGAATATCGCCTAAAGCAAAAATACGTGTCGACTTAAATTTAATAAAGATTATTTTCTATTCATATGGAAATCGTAGGTCTATGTCTTCACATATATACCCCCTAAAATTTACACATTTTCATGAAAAAAACAAGTAAAAAAAGTTAAATTCGGCCTTGCCGAATGTTGTGATACCCTCCACAATTTCAAAAAGATTATTGCAAAAAACTTTATTTACAAGGAAATTACTTTTGAAAAAAAAAAAATTTTGAAAAAAAAATTTCAGCGAAAATGATTTTGGTAAAAAAAAAATCCGCGATTTTTTTCTTTTTTTGTCAAAAAATATGTTCGTACTTGTTTAAATACCATTTGGTATTCAATTATGTTCACATATGTCAACCAGAAGCCGAATAAAAGCATTTTGTATTTTTAGGTTATGTTGAATGTACTGAAATTTTTGAGGTGTGCTTACATTCGTTCATAACTTTTGAACCGCTGAACCGATATCGCTCAAATGCAACACCAAACTTCTCGGGAGAACTTCCAATAAATATGTTAAGTTTCAGTCATCTCTGTGCAATATTTTGTCCGTGATAGCATTTTCCACAGACAGACAGACGGACAGACGGACAGACGTACATCGCTAGAATGTCTTAAAATCGATCGGGCATCATGAATATATATACTTTATGGGGTCCCAGACCGATATTTCGATGAGTTACAAACAGAATGACAAACTTATATATACCCTCTATCACTAAGTGGAGGGTATAAAAATATTTAGCGTAGTCGAATTTTTACAAGGTTATGACATCGTTGGATAGGTATTAAAAAAACCTTTCTTCTTATATATAAACTTTCTTAGAAAGAAGTGGCTGAAAAATCCAAAAAACGATTTTTGCACCATTTTTTACCCACACACAGAAAACAGATTCAGTTGCAACAACCGAATTGTTTGCCAACTGACTTTTTGCGGTTCCAACAACTATCACTCAATTCAGTTGCCTCTACCGGTCAATTCTATCATAAGCACCGAATATTTTTATGTTAAAATTGACATTGGTTGGAGTGATCGAATTTTAAAAAGCGTTATATGGTGGCCCCAATCAATATTTTTTATACACTGTTTCCATACAAATAAAATTTTTATTATTTTTTTTTAAACAATTTTATTAAATACAAATATATAAAATTTTAAAGTGAAATAAATACATCTAATACAATAAATAAATTAGTAATCAGACGATAATTATTACTACTAAAAAATATAAGAGAATTTTTCTATAAAAAAATTGTCGGAATGTGAGAATTTTTCTAATGAAAAAAATCTGAGAACTTTTCTTAAGAACAAATCAGAGAATTTTTCTATAAAAAATATATCAGAATCTAAGAATTTTCTCACTGAAAAAATTTAAAAAAGTCTCAGATTCTGAGACATTTTGTTCTACTTAAAGAAAGAGTCTCAGAATATACGATATTTTTTTCTCTATAAAAAGGTCTAATTTTTTCAGTAGAAAAAGTCTCAGATTCTCAAACTTTTTTCTATAAAAAAGTAAAAAAGTATAAGTCATTCTTCCTATAGAAAAAATCTCAGAATCTGAAAAATTTTAACTATAGAAAAGTCCCAGATTCTGAGACATTTTTACCATAGAAAATTTTCAGATTCTGAAATATTTTTTCTATAGAAAAAGTCTCAGATTCTAAAACATTTTTTCTATAGAAAAAGTCTCAGATTCTGATTTGAAATGAAAAATGATGAAATTTTTTCTATAGATGACATAATTTCTATAGAAAAAGTCTTTGATTCTGAGACATTTTTCTCACAGAAAAAGTTTCAGATTCTGAGACATTTTTGGCTAGAAAAAGTCTTAGATTATGAGACATTTTTTCTATAGAAAAAGTCTCATATTCTGAGATATTTTTCCTATAGAGACATTTTTTCAATAGACATTTTTTCTATAGAAAAATTTTCAGATTCTGAGACATTTTTTCTATGTATAGAAAAATTTTCAGATTCTGAGACATTTTTTCTACAGAAAAAGTCTTAGATTTTGAGACATGTTTCCTATAGAAAAAGTTTCAGATTCTGAGACATTTTTTTCAATAGAAAAAGTCTTAGATTTTGAGACATTTTTTCTATAGACAAAGTTTCAGATTCTGAGACATTTTTGATATAGAAAAAGTTTCAGATTCTGAGACATTTTTTCTATAGAAAAAGTCTTAGATTCTGAGACATTTTTTCTATAGAAAAAGTCTCAGATTCTGAGACATTTTTTCTATAGAAAAAGTCTCAGATTCTGAGACATTTTTTCTATAGAAAAAGTCTCAGATTCTGAAACATTTTTTCTATAGAAAAATTCTCAGATTCTGAGACTTTTTCTATAGAAAAAATGACATATTTTCTATAGAAAAAATCTTAAATATTCTGAGACATTTTTTCTATAGAAAAAATTTCAGATTCTGAGACATTTTTTCTATAGAAAAAAATCTCAGATTCTGAGACATTTTTCCTATAGAAAAAGTCTCAAATTCTGAGACATTTTTTCTATAGAAAAAGTTTCGATTTCTGAGACATTTTTTCTATAGAAAAAGTCACAGATTCCGAGACATTTTTTCTATAGAAAAAGTCTAGGATTCTGAGACACTTTTTCTATAGAAAATGTCTCAGATTCTGAGATATTTTTTCTATAGATAAAGTCTCAGATTCTAAAACATTTTTTCTATAGAAAAAGTCTCAGATTCTGAGACATTTTTTCTATAGAAAAAGTCTCAGATTCTGAGACATTTTTTCTATAGAAAAAGTCTCAGTTTCTGAGACATTTTTTCTATAGAAAAAGTCTCAGATTCTGAGATATTTTTTCTATAGAAAAAGTCACAGATTCTGAGACATTTTTTCTATAGAAAAAGTCTCGGATTCTGAGACATTTTTTCTATAGAAAAAGTCACAGATTCTGAGATATTTTTTCTATAGAAAAAGTCTCGGATTCTGAGACATTTTTTCTATAGAAAATGTCTCAGATTCTGAGATATTTTTTCTATAGATAAAGTCTCAGATTCTAAAACATTTTTTCTATAGAAAAAGTCTCAGATTCTGAGACATTTTTTCCATAGATAAAGTCTCAGATTCTGAGACATTTTTTCTATAGAAAAAGTCTCAAATTCTGAGACATTTTTTCTATAGAAAAAGTCTCAGATTCTGAGACATTTTTTCTATAGAAAAAGTCTCCAATTCTGAGACATTTTTTCTATAGAAAAAGTCTCAGATTCTGAGACATTTTTTCTATAGAAAAAGTCTCAGATTCTGAGACATTTTTTTTATAGAAAAAGTCTCAGATTCTGAGATATTTTTTCTATAGAAAAAATTTCAGATTCTGAGACATGTTTTCTATAGAAAAAATCTCAGGTTCTGAGACATTTTTTCTGTAGAAGAGTCTCAGGTTCTCAGACATTTTTTCCATAGAAAAAGTCTCAGATTCTAAGACATATTTTCTATAGAAAAATATTAGATCCTGAGACATTTTTTCTATAGAAAAAGTCTCAGATTCTGAGACATTTTTTCTATAGAAAAAGTCTCAGATTCTGAGACAGTTCTCAGATTCTCAGACATTTTTTCTATAGAAAAAATCTCAGATTCTGAGACATTTTTTCTATAAGAGTCTCAGATTCTGAGACATTTTTTCTATAGAAAAAATCTCAGATTCTGAGACATTTTTTCCCTAAAAGAGTCTCAGATTCTGAGACATTTTTTCCATAGAAAAAGTTTCAGATTCTGAGACATTTTTTCTATAGAAAAATTCTCAGATCCTGAGACATTTTTTCTATAGAAAAAGTCTCAGATTCTGAGACATTTTTTCTATAGAAAAGTCTCAGATTCTGATACATTTTTTCTATAGAAAAAGTCTCAGATTTTGAGACATTTTTTCTATAGAAAAAACCTCAGATTCTGAGACATTTTTTCTATAGAAAAAATCTCAGATTCTGAGACATTTTTTCTATAGAAGAGTCTCAGATTCTGAGACATTTTTTCCATAAAAAAAGTCTCAGATTCTGAGACATTTTTTCTATAGAAAAAGTCTCAGATCCTGAGACATTTTTTCTATGGAAAAAGTCTCAGATTGTGAGACATTTTTTCTATAGAAAAAGTCTCAGATTCTGAAACATTTTTTCTATAGAAAAAGTCTCAGATTCTGGGACATTTTTTCTATAGAAAAAGTCTCAGATTCCGAGAAATTTTTTCTATAGAAAAAGTCTCAGATTCTGAGACTATTTTGTATAGAAAAAGTCTCAGATTCCGAGACATTTTTTCTATAGAAAAAGTGTCCGATTTTAGGACATTTTTTCTTAGAAAAAGTCTCAGATTCTGAGACATTTTTTCTATAGAAAAAGTCTCATATTCTGAGACATTTTTCCTGTCGAAAATTCTCAGATTCTGAGACATTTTTAATTCTAAGAAGTCTCAGATTCTGAAATGCGTTTCAATTTAATCGAAAGCTGCTAATAAATGGAGAATAATTTTGTTGTAAAATGAATACCCGGCTGACTTTCAATATAAATATGATGATTTTAAAGACCTCTCCCTTGAGTAAATGCTGTTCCAGATACCTCATTTGTTGTGAAATTTTAAAGATCCATTAGTGTCAATAATAAGGCTCAGTTTTAGATTCCTATAAAAAGCCTGCGTATCACACATGTGCACATAAAATCTATATTGATTTGTTGATGTAAAGCTGTCCACAAGAAGCATATTGAGGGAAAATTCACGGGAATTGTAGACCAAGAAACTGCAATGTAAAATAGTTTGTGTATCAAATTCATAAATGCTATGTTTTATATTTATTACAATACTTACATGAATATTCGATTATTTTTGAAGTTTTATTTGATGAACGTCTTTTTAAATTTATTAATTTTGTAGATTTTTATGAAAATTACATTTTTATTTTTTTATTGAATATATTTTTTTTTTTTGACATTCCAAATGCAGGGAACGGAAAATATTTTCTTGTAACAAATTGATGACTTTTGTGATCAATAAAATTTTTTTAACAGTTGTGCTAGCTAATTATTTTAATAACGATTTTTTAAAATTGGTGTTAGTTAAGTCAACTGATAATTTTATTGTTAGGACATTCATTTTGTTAAAATGCAATTCCTTCGGTTATTATAATAGTTTAACACTTTTAGTTAAAGAAATTTTACAATTACAAATGAATTAGTATTTTAGTAATCGACTTTTTATAGTCTTAATTGTTTTCCAACTAACTTGTTTTCTGTGTGCATTTTTTGAGCCCCTAAATATTTGATTTTGCAAAAATCGAGTTTAAAGTTTACAATTGAAACTGGTTTTCCATTGAAAAGGCCGGTACATTGAAAATGTAATAATGGCGTGTTCTCTTCTCAAAAAATGAGTTTAAAAGACAATAATACGAATTTTTGACACAATATAAAGCTTGATATAACAAATAATTTTGCATTATTAACTCAGAAATCGTGTTTTTTGAGTTATGACGTTAGACAAGTAAATGAGCGATATGTGGAAATTAGTGACCCAATTCCCCGGTTCCGGTACCGGTTTTCCGGTTTAAGATACATTCTCGGGAATACAGGTATTTCCGGTTCTGATTCTGGTACCAGTTCTCAAAAAACAAAACAAAATTTTAAATTTAGTAATTACACCAAATCAGTTAAAAAAAAAATATGTAAAAATCAGGTTATTATTGTTTTTATAAATTCGTAAAAAATGGAAATGGTGTTTTTAACATACATATTTCGACATAACAAAGAAAAAATTTCAATTGTACACAAATTTAATTATTGTACATACCTGGAATATGGGTAATACCGGTATTTCCGGGAATACCGGGAATCATTTCAGAGTCGGAAAACCGGTACCAATTCCCAGTAATATCGAAAACCGAGAATACCGGTACTGGTTTCTAGTACAAATTTTAAAGTCGGTCGAACTATTTTCGAGATATTGCTATTTGAAATTTACAAAAATTACGTTTTTTTCGTACGTTCAAGAAATTAAAAAAAAACTTTAAATTTCTTTCCCTTGACCCTTTCCTAGAGCTTAAGACTATTTGCATTTAAACATCATTTGAACCTAATCGGATCATTTTTAACCGTGGTGCCTTTCTGGGTTTTTGGAAAATTTCAAAATTTTGGATTTTTGAAAAATTAAAAAACAAAAAATTTATTGTTTTGCAAATCATTATTTTTATCAATTTTGGCATGATGAGTACGAATAAAAAACTCTGATATCGTTCAAACGGATTTCGAGATATCGCGATTTGAAAAAAAAAATAACGCTTATTAATATTTTTCCTACGATCAAAAAATTAAAAAAAAAATCTCAAAACTGTTTTCTATTAACTATTTTACAGAGCTTGAGACCAACTTTAATTTAAACCTGCTGAATCAAAAATATTCAGATTTTTTCTGCATATTTTTAATTTTTAATGCATTTTTCAAGCACTAAACCCCAACTTTTTACTACATTAACTTCCTTGCCCTGCTTAATATACATTAAAAACTGTTTCATTTGTTTTTAGTTCAAAGATTTTTTTCATAATGATTTTTGGGGTATTACTTTGAGAAAATTTTGTTGTGTTTACGGAAGATATTTGTAAGTTTGGTTTAATTTTTCATCAAAACAAAAACATGAGAATTTAATGATGCATTAACATTTCAAATATTTCATGTATCTCACTCATGTGAATTTTTATCATAGATTAATGAACTTGCAACAAACTGCAGATGCGACTTGTATTAAATCGTATGTGTGTGTGTTTTTTTGGTTGGAATTATGTTGTTAAACAAATTTTATTAGCGTAAAGAAGATGCAATAAAAAGTTCATTGTCTTCATTTGCCTATGACGTGTGAGTGTGACGTATGATTAATATGAATTACTTTTTTTATCAATTTAAATTTGCATACAATAAACAGGAGTTTTTTTTTTTAAAGATAAACATACAAACAGAAAATGAATTTGATAATTTTGAACTGAAAATCTGCATATTGATTGTCACAATTAATTACACAGTACAACACAAAAAAAAAAATACGGAGTTCCGACGATCGATCCTGGTAAAGAAGACCAAAAAAGTATACGTGTGCCGGCGTTTTGCAAGATCACATCGGAATTTTATTTTAGAGACAAGCTTCCCAGCTTTGGGCTGTTCTTGCAACTTATCGGTATATAAAACAATGTTATCTTTACATCTGAGATGTAGGCTAAGTTCTGTAAGTTTGTAGAAAATATTATGGCAAATATTTTTATGGAACATATTAACCCTCAAACTACCCCTTATAACGGTATTTTTGGCTCTATTCTAACAAATCGTTAAAAAAACACCCCGAAATAAGGGGAATCTGGGAATGAAATGTTCTACAAAAATGTTGGCCATAAAATGTTACGCCCTGGGACCCATATGTCAAACTGCTTGGCCATCTCATTTAAAGACGTGCGGCATTTAAGACATATCTTGTTTTCAGAAACGTTGACTCCAGGGACTTGACCGCGGAGTCTGCGTTTGTAGACAAGACATTGCAACTCAACCAGTCAGCCATTTCTTTTATTGCCAGCATCTCTGCCTTGTAAACACTCCATTGATCTGGCAATCTTCGCTAAACCCAAGCTCATTCGAATAGACTCCAAAGCCCACTCATTCGTGTTCCTTTAAACCATCTATGTAAAAATGTATGGAGGCTCCAAGACCCGGAATGCATCTCATCCAAGACTCCCTGGATGATATCATAGTGGTAAAGAGGTGTTCAAAATGAAGTTCAAAATGGGGAGAGCATAGTCCACATATTGTGGTATTGTTATGTCCAGGGAAAGCAAAAATATCTGTGCGTTGCATTGATAAATGGGTAAGGTACTTATCCGTTTCAGATAAATTTCAGAAATCTGGCA
Source organism: Pegoplata infirma (assembly GCA_963921195.1). Taxonomy (NCBI): domain Eukaryota; kingdom Metazoa; phylum Arthropoda; class Insecta; order Diptera; family Anthomyiidae; genus Pegoplata; species Pegoplata infirma. The sequence goes on along the minus strand of OY992538.1, from coordinate 170,983,131 downwards.
TAGATTTGTTAGAAAATATTTTTGCATATTTTGGCCTTAAGAGCATATTATTGCAGATTTTAGTTGTAACAGCATAAATTGGTATAAGAGTATATTTTAAGAGCGCATTTTAAGAGCATATTTTGGAGTTTTAAAGACATGTTTGTATAAAAATTGCATATCTTGGTATAAAAGCATTAAATATTTTAGATATGGGCAAACTAATAAAAAAAATTTTAATTAAAAAATCGAAAAAATGACACTTTTGGCCCCTTTTCCAAAAGAAAAATTTTTAGATTCTGAGACCTTTTTCCTTTGGAAAAAGTCTTAACTCTGATACCTGTTTCCTATAGGAAAAGCCTCAGATTTGGAGAATTGTTTCCTATAGAACAAGTTTCAAATTCTAAGATCATATTTCTATAGAAAAAGTCTCAGATTCTGAACCCGTCTCCCATTCAACAGAAAAAGTCTCAGATTTTAAAACTGTTTTCCTTTCGAAAAAGTCTTAGATTCCAAAACCTTTCTCCTATAAAAAAAAATCTCAAGTTCAAAGATTCTGAGACATTTTTTCTATAGAAAAAGTCTCAAATTCTTACACTCAAAATAATAACACTGTAAAATACTCTGTAAAATGACTGTAATCTCAATTCAACAGATGTTTGACAGAGTTTTCTGTTAAAATACAGATTTAAAGAAAATACTTTGTAATTTGTTGTGACAAAAAACAAAGTTTCCTCTGTTATATTACTTTTTACTTTGTAATCTTAATTTAACAGATAATTAACAGAGTTTTCTGCTAAAATGTAGATTTAAGCAAAATACTTCGTATTTTTTTATAACCAAAAAAGCTTTCTGTTTTGAGTAGTTTTTGTTTTTGCTACCAAACTCCCTGTAAATAAGTCTCAACTTTTTCTGTATAAAAAAAGTCAAAGCTTTTTCCCATTTTTCCTATAGAAAAAGTCTCAGATTCTGAAACATTATCCCATAGAAAAAGTCTCAGATTCTGAAAAATTTTTCCTAAAGAAATGTCTCAGATTTTGAAATATTTTTCCTATAGAAAAAGATTTAGATTCTGAGGCATTTTTAATATAGATAAAGTCTCAGATTCTAAAACATTTTTCCTATAGAAGAGGTTTCAGATTTTGAGACATTTCTTCTATACAAAAAGTTGGAAATTCTGAGGCTTTTTTCTATAGAAAAAGTTTCAGATTCTGATACATTTTTCCTATAGGAAAAGTCCAAGTCATTTTTTTATACCAAAATTGTAACGTTCACAACAAATTTTCCCAAAGAAAATTTTTCCAGATTGGCAGATATTTTTTCACAAAAAATTTTCAGATTTTGTCACATATTTCCTTTAAAAATTTTTAGATTTTACCCATAAATTTTTTTTTAAATTTTTCCTTTTAAAATGTTTAGATTTTTTTCTATGAAACATTTTCGGATTTCAAAATATTTTTCCTGTGGAAAATTTTAAAGAACACTTAATAAATTATTCTTTCTCCATTTCTTTTTTTTTCTCTTTCTTTTTCCTTTCCTTTCTTTTCCTTTTTTTTAAATTTGGTCTGGGGGTTAAATTTCCCCTTCCCCCCCCCCTTGTATCCGCGCATGCCCAGGGTGCATGGAGAGGCAGCCACACTGATAAAAATTTGTACATGACAATAATGAAAATCTACATTAATGTTATGAAAAATGACTTTAAAAAGGAACCTATGTAGGGTTTCATTGAATTAATGAAAAAGGTATCATAAAATTTAATTGCAAGAACAAGTTTCATTAAATTAATGAAAATTGTTCATACAAAATATATATTGTATTTTATGAAAATTTTTCATTACTTTAATGAAACAAGTATTTAATTCTTATGAAATATTTTCATTGAATAAATCCTACTTTTTATTTTTGAAATCAAATACTTTCATTGAATAAATGCTACTTTTATTTTTAAAATGAAATATATGTAAGAAATTGTAAAGATCTTTTTATAGAATTAAAAATAATAAAAAATGGTTTTCACTTAGTTTTCTCGCAAAAATTTTACACAAAACTTAAGTTGTAATACATCATTAAAACCACGAACCAATATAAAACAGCACGAACTTAGTAAATATAAAATTAATAATTTACTTTTTATTTCAAATTTTATAAAAAATGTCTGAAAAAATCAAAAAATAACCAAGTTAAAAAAAACACTTTCACATATTTTTTATTTTATCTATAGATTTCACTCACAATCAGTTTTTTCACACAAAATTTTACTATAACATTTACTTTTAATACATAAGTAAAACCACGAAATAATATAAAACGACATGAGTTTAATAAATACTAAAAATTTATCAGCAACATTTCATTTTAAATTTCGTATAAAAATTCTAAAAAAAAAAAATCACGCTCTGATCAGCTGTTTTTTGCGCGCGTAAACTAACAGACTAAGCAGACGCGACACGACAGGTGTCAAAAAAAAAAAAGCAAATTTTGTAAACAAATCTTAATGACATTTTTTAATGAAACTACGAAATCTAATGAATCAAAATTAATGAAAATATTGCACAATATGTATGAAATTTCATTCAGCATATGAAATATTTCAATGTTGTAATGAAACAACGTTAATGAATTCCATTCATTAGTGATATGAAGCGTTTTTCTATCAGTGCAGAACACATTTTGCAATTCTCATCATTCTCTTATGACTCTTAATTTATCATGGAAACTTATGCCCAGTTTCTGTATAACAAAATACATGCAAATTCGTCGCAGATAAAAGACGTTCGTTATACAAAAACCAGGCATTAATCGTAGAACCATGATTATTGTTTATCTTTCTGCCTTACTGCTCAAGAGACGAAAAAACCAACATAAACATTTATTAAAATTTAAATATTTTACTGACTAATAGTTAATAATATCTAAATCTTAACACCTTTAATTGTTATTAATTATATTTTAATTTGTTTTAAATTATGTTCTTTAAACAACAATTAAAAACTTTTAACACTTCTTAATATCCACTTAAAATCTATGCATAGTTTATGATCATAATATATATTCTATGCAAAAAATATTAACAAATTCAACACAATAGATATTGAACTTGAAATATTTGAAATGAAATCAACAAAACTATAGGTACACTCAAAAAATTATGTTAGTAAAATCAACTGAAAATGTCAGTTAAAATAACTACTTTGTAAGTTGTTTTGGGGTCAACTACTTTTTCAGTTAAATCAACTAACAATGTTAGTTATTTTAACTGACAAAAAACAACTGACTTATGTAGTAAAAATTACTAACATTTGTAGTCAAAACAACTAATATGTAGTAAAAATAAAATAAACAATATATAATTTTTTTTTCAAAAAATTTTTCAGAAAAAAAATTGAAGACCAAATTTTTTCAAAGTTTTTTTTTTTTAAAAAATGTTGTGAAAAATAAAAATAAAAAAAAACGAAAATTTATTTATTTTTTTTGGAAAAAACTTCGAAAATTTTTCAGAGATAAAAAAATAAAATTAACTACTTTAAATAACTGTTACTACATTACAGTACTTTTTTGTTAGTTATTCAAAAAAACGACTCAAAATAACTAACAGAAATAGTTGTTTGATATTTTTCATACAAAAATAACTGACTTTGTAGTTAAAAACAACTTACTACTGTAAAATATACAAACAACTAACATGTAGTAACTTACATAATTTTCTGAGTGTAGGTATATTAGCGTATCCGTTTCCGTTTTATTTTTTAATTGAATTCAAAAAGAACAATTTTAATTTTGTTTACTTTTTATGCGAATTTAAGTTATGGCTTCACTCAGAAAATTATGTAAGTTACTACATGTTAGTTAATTGTATATTTTACAGTAGTTAGTTGTTTTCAACTACAAAGTCAGTTGTTTTTGTATGAAAAATATCAAACAACTATTTCTGTTAGTTTTTTTAAATCGTTTTTTTTTTTTAACAACTAACAAAAAAGTACTTTGATGTAGTAACAGTTATTTAAAATAGTTAATTTTATTTTTTTATATCTGAAAAATTTTCAAAGTTTTTTTCCAAAAAATAAAAATAAATTTTCGCTTTTTTTTCACGACTTTTTTAAAAAAAAACTTTGAACATAACATAATTTTTGAGTTTTAACATAATTTTTTGAGTGTTAAAGAATTATGAATTGATATACTCGTAGTAATAAAATATTAACAATTGCTAAAAAAATTAATCAAAATTTTATGGAAATAAATCAAGGATATTGTTTTATATTTTGCTATTTAATTAAAATAATTAGAAACTTTTTTAAGATTTTTTTTTTAAGTGAAACTTAATGAAAAATAATAAATGTAAACAGTCCACAGGGGTTTATAATCGATTTATTTTGGAAAAAATTTGGCTATTCAGTAAGTACTGGACCGATTGCAGTGAAATTTATACACTCAAAAAATTATGTTAGTAAAATCAACTGAAAATGTCAGTTAAAATAACTACTTTGTAAGTTGTTTTGGGGTCAACTGCTTTTTCAGTTAAATCAACTAACAATGTTAGTTATTTTAACTGACAAAAAAACAACTGACTTATGTAGTAAAAACTACTTACATTTGTAGTCAAAACAACTAAAATGTAGTAAAAATAAAATAATCAATATATATATATTTTTTTAAATGTTTCAGAAAAAAAATTGAAGACCAAATATTTTCCAAGTTTTTTTTTTTTTTTTTTTTAAAGTTATGAAAAATAAAAAAAAACCAAAACTTATTTTTACTTTTTGGAAAAAAACTTTGAAAATTTTTCAGAGATAAAAAAATAAAATTAACTACTTTAAATAACTGTTACTACATCACAGTACTTTTTTGTTAGTTGTTCAAAAAAACGATTTAAAATAACTAACAGAAATAGTTGTTTGATATTTTTCATACAAAAACAACTGACTTTGTAGTTGAAAACAACTAACTACTGTAAAATATCCAAATAACTAACATGTGGTAACTTACATAATTTTCTGAGTGTACCTGTTGTAGCTGCCCCTATTGGAGCCACATGTCCAATAGGGCACCTCCAGGGGCACAGGACACATTTTGCATACAAAGGCTTTAAGTGCTTGCCAATTTGGTGTTTACTACACCGTCCGACAAAAATTAAAAAAAGTTGTTAAACACGAACTGGATTATTTACGTCTGAAACTAGAGACTAAATGTAGTAAAACTGCATTTACAATTTTTACTTTTCATGATCCTGTTTCCTTTTTTTAATATTTGTACTTGTTATCGGATGCCACTAGTTATAGCATATGAAAGAGGAGTATCTCCCATAATTTTCCTATTTTATTATTTTCACATATCAGGAAATATAAAGCAAGTTACGTCCATATAAAAATGTGTCCTTCAATATCATTCAAAATTTTCAACGAAATATTTTGATAAAGTTTTCAAATGACTTTATTCACATACTTTTACCTGATATGGCAAAATATAAAAATGTAAAAATTAGGGGAGATCCTCCTCTTTCATTTGTCATCTCCAGTGTCATCCTACGACAAGTACACTGATAGAAATTTGTACATGACAATAATGAAAATCTACATTAATGTTATGAAAAATGACGTTTAAATGGAACCTATGTAGGGTTTCATTGAATTAATGAAATAGGTATCACAAAATTTAATTGCAAGAACAAGTTTCATTAAATTAATGAAAATTGTTCATACAAAATATATATTGTATTTTATGAAAATTTTTCATTACTTTAATGAAACAAGTATTTAATTCTTGTGAAATATTTTCATTGAATAAATCCTACTTTTTATTTTTGAAATGTAATACTTTCATTGAATAAATGCTACTTTTATTTTTAAAATGAAATATATGTAAGAAATTGTAAAGATCTTTTTATAGAATTAAAAATAATAAAAAATATTTTTCACTTACAAGGGAAGTATCTCAACCCTTATGAACCGATTTCCCTGAAACTTAAAATATATATAAAAGATACGATTTTAAGATTGGGGTGACTCGGCTTATCGGCCATATCAGAGTTTTAAAATTTCGTTGTCCCCTTATGAAACAAAGTGGACCTTCGGGAAAATTTCGATAACTCCCGAACTAATAGGAATATCCTCTAGGGCAAAAGTACGTGTCGACTTAAAATTAATAAAGATTATTTCGTATTCATATGGACATCTTAGGTCTATGTCTTCATATAAATACACCCCAAGATTAACACATTTTCGTGAAAATGTGTTACAAGGTTATGCCACTGTTGGATAGACATTAAATATGTAAACATCATATAGTTTCTTAGAAAAAAATGGCTTAAAAATCCAAAAAAAACACTTTTTTCGTCATTTTTTGGCCCATGTTTTGAACCCTTACATCCCCGATATGGCCGATAAGCCGAGACACCCCAACCTTAGAATTGTCCCTTTTATATAAATTTTACGTTTCATGCAAATCGGTTCATATGGGTTTAGATACTTCCCTTGTTAGTTTTCTCGCAAAAAATTTTACACCACACTTAAGTTGTAATACCCCAGCAAAAAAAAGAGCTTACCATTCACTACAAAATTCACCGCAACTTATGAACCAGATGTACTTCTTCTTCAACTGAAACATTGATGAATTTAATATGGGCGTGACACACAAAGTATGTTCTTTTTTTCGCCACTTTTCAGTGGCGAAAGATTGACACTTAAGTATACTAGTGTTTATTATGTACATATATATTAACATTTTTATCACAACTTCTGAAGTAGTGATCCAGATGTTAATATAACTTGACCTTTTGGAACCTTTTTTTCATCACTTTTTTAGAAGTACATATTTCTTGGCATTTTGGTTGTGGTTATGTCATTTTTATTTGGTGATTTAGAACTTCTAAATTAGAAGTGATTTTTTCACTTCTTTTTGTAAGATTGATTGATTTTTGTAATATTTACACTAAAAACACTGTTCGACAGCAAAAACCTCCAAGTGAAATTTCTAACTGGTCCTTATAGATTTTAGTATCCTGCTTCCAAATCTACCGTCCAAATTTTTCTAGCACGTACCGATTTTAAGATATTCACTGTTAAAAAGTAAAAAAAAAAAAACAATATTTTAGCACTTTTAGGGGTCCACTGTTATGTTGCTTCCACCAAATAGGACTCGATTTCATACAAAATGGACCTCCTGATTCCAAAACTGCAATAAAAATTTTTCAAGCATGTTCTGTTTTTGAGATATTCGCGTTTGAAAATTTTAGTGGGATTTATAAAGAATATAAGTGCGCAACAGTGGAGTTTGAGTTTTTCAAAAGCCAATATTTCAAAAACAGTACGCGATAGAAAAATTTGGATACCAGATTTGGAATAAAGATGTCTTATTTTAACTAAATCGAGTACTATTGTGTTTGAGCAACTTAAGAATATGGGTAATTCCAAAAATTTTCGCCCCACTGTTCGGAAACATGCCTTTGGACGCCACTGAGAATTTGGCTCATAGATATCCACGTTTATATGAGATATGTTGCATTTTTGGATTTTCAAAATTTGCTGTAGTTTTCAAATAATCGCGGGTCAAAGTTCGACTTTTTTAGCAAAAGTCAGAAAAATACATGGCGTTTAACGTGCTCTAACTTTTTAACTAGTAATCCGATTATCACAAGTAATGGCTCATATGAAAGCTTAATTCTTCTTCTTTTAGGAAATATTTTCAAAAGCATACGGTTTTTTTTCAGAAGTGTTGCAAAAATTCAAAAACATTTTTTTTTTTTGCGAATATTTAAAAAAACACATCTTCGATTTTTTTAAAAAAAAGTTTGGTGATAAACAATACTGTTTTGTACAACATATCCAAAATTCAGAGTGGGATCCCAATGGGATCAAAAAATATTCTGGTTTTAGTACGAAGTTCTTAAATTTTACCTTAGAAAATTAAAATTTTATGTTTCTTCAATATAAAAATTTAAATTTTCAAAGAAAATTATACTATTAAAATTTTGAAAACATTCAAAACATTATAAATTTAAATTTTCTAAGGGAAAAATATGAACGTACTTTAAACAGAATATTTTTTGATCCCATGGAGATCCCACTCTGAATTTTGAATATGTTATACAAAACATTGTTATTTTTCACCAGAATTTTTTTTAAAAAAATCGAAGACGTGTTTTTTTAAATATTCGAAAAGAAAAAATGTTTTTGCATTTTTGCATCATTTCTGTAAAAAAAACTGTGTTATTTTAAAAATATTTTCTAAAAGAAGAACCCCAGCTTTCACATGAGCCTAAATTTGTGAAAATCGGGTCATTGGTTAAGAAGTTACAGCTATTTGAACGTGATGTATTTTTCTTACTTTTGCTTAAAAAGTCAATCTTTGACCCGCCATAATTCGTTAAATACACCAAATGTAAAAAAACGATATATGGTACATATATCATATTTATGAGGGCTATCTTTGTGTCAAGGTTCAAATTAATCTGAGACACCATTTCCAAAAATTACTAAAATTTGAGCTAAATTTTCTGGAATGGCCCATATGTTAAAGAGGAGACCCAAATATTTCAATATTCAAACGCGAATATCTTAAAAACCTTACGTGATAGAAAAATTAATTTCATTGATAATTTAACGTATATACTTCGAATTAAAAAAGGAGTGATTAAAAAGATCACAAAACTATAAAAATTCACGGCGAATCGATTCACCAGTTTGTTCTGACCACAAGCCTTAACCTCAATTTTCTAAAAAGCTTAAACAATCTTTAAGCCCCTATGACACTACATTTTTTTTGTATTGATGGAATTTATGTGAACAGTGCAAATATATCACCATAGGAAATCTGAATAAGTGTGAATAGTAAAAGCATACTAAAAAAAACCGTAAACGTCAAATTTTATTCTTGTGTTATCGATAAATTGGGTTATCAAATGATTGAATGTCAAAAAAATGTAAAAATTTTACATTTTTTTTTGACATTTACGCATGAATGATATTAAGTGTTGCCAACTTTTCTGTTTTTCATTAAATGAAGCGATTTTTTTGTTTTTTTGACGGTTTTTGGTATTTATTAAGCGGGTTTTTATTTAAATAAAAGTAATCATCACTATTTGTTTGTTTATTTTATGTTTCTTTTTCATTTCTTCTTTTGCTGTTTCATTCTATCAATTAATAAAAAATAAAATAAAAAAAATGTAGTGTCATAGGGTCTTTAATAATGTGATGCACCAACATCCGTAAATGTATTTATTTAATTTAGGACGAACTTTTTTCGATATAAGATATAGGGCTGGTAACTTATCGCAATATAATCAATGATTAGGGCTAATCAATGTTTGCAAACGTCACATTTATATGAAAGTAATCAGTGATTAGTATTAATCATTGATTAGCTTTTGATGAGTTAACAGCTCATAGAATGGTAGTTAAACGTCAAATTGCTTGTATGAAATTTGAAAAATTTATCAATAATCGATTTTCGTCTTTTCGATTTTTTAAGCTCTAAATAAAGAGAAATGAAATGCCATTTCCAAATTTTGTCACCATTTTTCAAAACCTAAATCTATTCGAAGCTGGACGTAGAAAAAAATGCATACTTCGTGTATCACCCCCATTCTAAGTGTTTCAGTTGAAAAGAAGTTCATATGTTGTGGTGATTTTATTTAATTTGATTTAATTCCTAAGAACATATGAAAGAGGTACTTCAAAGTCATTAAGTAAAGAACTGGTGAAAGATGGTTTTATTGTTATTTTGTAGCATTTTTGGAAGTGATTTTAAAAGTACTTCCTAGGGAATATGAAGTTCGGCACCTATTGCTACTTTGTATGTAGTGAAACCATTAATTCTTTTTGAACCACTTCGTTTATTTTTTGCTGGGACATAATTAAAACCACGAACCAATATAAAACAGCACAAATTTAGTAAATATAAAATTAATAATTTACTTTTTATTTCAAATTTTATAAAAATAGGCTGAAAAAATCACAAAATAACCAAGTTAAAAAAACACTTTCACATATTTTTTATTTTATCTATAGATTTCACTCAGTTTTCTCACTCAAAATTTTACTATAAAATTTACTTTTGATACATAAGTAAAACCACGAAATAATATAAAACAACGTGAGTTTAATAAATACTAAAAATTTATCAGCAACATTTCATTTTAAATTTCGTATAAAAATTCTAAAAAAAAATCACGCTCTGATCAGCTGTTTTTTGCGCGTGTAAACTAACAGACTAAACAGACGCGACACGATAGGTGTCAAAAAAACAGCAAATTTTGTAAACAAAACTTAATAACATTTTTTAATGAAACTACGAAATCTAATGAATCAAAATTAATGAAAATATTGCACAATATGTATGAAATTTCATTCAGCATATGAAATATTTAAATGTTGTAATGAAACAACATTAATGATTTCCATTCATTAGTGATATGAAGCGTTTTTCTATCAGTGTACAAATATTTCAAAAATATTTTACAAAATGTATCCTTTTAAACTTTGAAGTCCCTTTAAAAGGAAACGGGATCACGAAATGAAAAACTGTAAATACAGTTTTACTCCATTTGATCTCTACTTTCAGACGTACTATAACATATGGTTCATGTTTTTACATATTGGCTGTCGGACGGTGTAATAAACCACTGTGCTCTGAAGACATAAATATTTGTATGAGATAATGAAAAGTGTCAGCACTTGTTACATCAATTTTGATGTCATTCTTCATCATATTGAAAAAAAGCTTCTTTACTATGATGCCAACAAGTGATGAAACCGTTTCATAAACATGAAGACTCAATTTTCTTTAAGTGTAGGGTATAAAAATTTTGTATTTTCACTTAGAGTACTTTTCGAGATAACTCCATTTCTGACAGAACACTTCTGTCAAATATTTACGATTTAAAATTTTTTAAGACTACATACCTCGAATACAAATTGACATAATAATTTTTTTATTAAAAAATAAAACTCTGTACTGAATTTCATTACTTCCCAGCAAAATTTTCTGTTCCAAATAATCAGTTCCAGAACGCATCAAACTACCCTGCAACCGGTTCTACTTAATATTCCAGAATCAATGATTTTTGTTTGAAATTGTCCCAAAAGCAATCGTTTTTTAGAGCAAGTAGTTTTTTTGAAAAATAATTTTACATAGAAAATTTTGTTGTGATTACCGTAGAATGCATTCAAGAATCTATTGAACAAGGAATTTGTTCCAAAAAATTTTCCTGGGTTTTGGATATGAATAGAGGTGTTTTAACTAAAAGGTTGATTAAATATGAGTGATCACATCCTAGATGCATTTTTGATGTCGACCAGTCTAATTAAGAAATATTTAGCAAATACTTTTTTCCTGAAAGTAACAAGTAATTTTAAGGAGTTTTCCCATATAACGAGTTTAAAAAATATGTAATATAAAGTAAAAAGTGCAATTGCATAACATAACTGTTATTTTTAAAAAAATTGTTTTTCTTTTATAATTTAAGTTCAAGTTTAATGGAACCACATTTATTAAAATAAAAAAAAAATAAAAACATCAAACAAAATCCAGTTTAATGAAATACCATAAATTGTAAAGTAATCAAAATTTTAAAAATATTTCAAAACACATAAAAAAATCATCATCATTTTTAAATGAATTCAAAAATCAATAACAAGTTTATCCACCAATCGACTCTTCAATAAACCATTTTTTTTAATAAAAAATTTAATATTGATGATATATTTTGGTAATAACCACTTTTTGCATAATTGTTAACTCCGTTTTTTCCCGAATGAAAGATAACAACAGTTGCTACAATAAATTTTTATGTTGAACGTAATAAAATAATATCTTCCGCTTAAATAAAAATAAACATTGAAATAAAATTGTGCTTCCGAACAGCATTTCAAAACAGGAAGAAACCCAAATGTGTTTAAGTGTGCCATTTTCAATTTGAAAACTATATAATTTTCCCGTCAAATTAATTTCAAACAACTCTCCTATCCATCTCGACCAACCAACAACTTAAAATCATGATCAATAAATTGTCGCTACATTATAACAATTATTGATGATTATCGATCGCCAGCATCATCATCATCATTATGATGTTGATTGTTAATAATGATGGTCGTCAATATCGGCCTTAATGCCACCAACTTTGGCTTTAATGTTTTGTTTTTGGTTGCTCCCATTGATTTCTTTAGTAAAACAAAGTGTTTTGCAGTTGTTCAACACAACACAACAACTTGTTTCAATTTTATTGTTTCCATGTTTGGTATTTAAAATATTGTTTAATACTTTAATATATTATGTTTAGAAAGTATGCGGAATAAAATTGATGAAGTGATATTATAGGCATTTGAATACTGGGCACGTGTTTTAGTACTGTGACTTTTTTTCAAAAAATGAACATTTTGAACAAGCAAAATAATATGTTTAATTATGAATTTTAAAATTGTTGATCAAGGATAAATGTATATCGATGGCCTATATTCAATACTATCTAAATTCCATTTTCACAAGAATCACTTTTGAATGGCAAAATATTCAGTACAAAAATATTTTTTTTTGCTTTTTTTTTTGCATTTTTGGTTTTCTCTATTTTACACAATTAATTCTTCGGAATGCAAAACCCTCTTTTTTTAAATAATTAATTTATAAATATTTTTTTGGAATAATTTCTTCTTGCAATACATGTTTTCATACACTCAAAATATTTCTACAGTAAAAGGTTTAGTAAGTGATTTTGTACCTAAATCTACTAATTAGTTACTAATTTTAGTATCTTCAAAGTACTAAAATTAGTAATTTTTACTGGTTTTGAATAATATTAGTAAAAAATTTTAGTATTAATTACCAATTTTTTCACTAGGTCCTTTTGGACTAAAGTTCAGTTAAATTTTTAGTATTGAATACCCACGTTTTTTTTTTGGTGTACTAAAATTTGTCAACAAAATTTCAGAACCACGATTTTGGTTCACTGACCCTAATTTTTTGCTGAAAATTCTCGTTTGTTTGAAAAATATGGCTCAAAATTTGGATGTCTTGTAGATTATGAAAAAAAAATTTAATCTTAACAAGTAGAAAAGTTAAATTTAACTTGGCAGAATCTATGAATACCCTCCACAATGCCCTTTTTAAGTGATAGTAAATTTTCTAACGTGAAAAAAATAAAATTTTTGATTAGAAAATTTTTTTTTTTGTAATAAAACTTTTTTTTTTTAAAAAAATTTTTGAAAAAAAAATAATTTACTAATTTTTTTTTTTGATTATAAATTTTTTTGTGAGTGACAAAAATACGTTGTAAAATATTTTTGACTTACCAATGTTTTTAAAATATGTTTAACGGGTTTTCAACACGTGAATTTAAGGTGAAGCTAATCTGGAATTCACGGTTTTGATAAAAAAACGTTTGAACCACTAGACCGATTTGGCTGAAATTCATTACGAAACAGGCCAGGAAAACGACAAATATATATGCCAAGCTTCAGCATCCTCAGAATTGCCTTTCTAAAGTTAGCGTGTTTTATATCTCGTAAATTCACTAAAAACCCTTGCCGAAATTCAGTCTTTTGCTCATAACTTTTGAACCACTGCACAGTGGTCGGAGCTGTATGGAGAAGGCGGCCAAAAATACTTCCAGTATAGGTATCATCGTGAAACGTCGGTCACGGCTTTTTAAACATGTCAGAACTATTTAATGATAAAATGGGAGTGGTTGATTACTCATAACCACCCCCCCCACCACCTACCGTACCCAAGCACCCACATTCTCGCCACGTAAGAAAAACTAAACTTTGTTTTTAATTCATAACTTTTTTACAAGATAAGTTAAAAAAATTAAAAATATTGACTTATTAAATATGAAATAATATGTAATAAAATATTATAAAAAGGTTAAGGGGGGTTGTTACTAAAAAACAGCCTTAATATTGACAATATTTAAACAGTTATAAAAAATAAATGCACAATAATTTTTAATTCTGTTTTTTTTATATGAAAGACAAAAATCGTTATATTTTAAAAAGTTTTTACAAATCAAATTTTGGTAAAAAGAATTGCCAGGGTTGCCACCCAATTGTGGGATGCTTTTTTTAAAGGATAAAATTGGCTGTAGTTGTTCAGCAAAAACTACTAATCTGATTTTGATGAAATTTTTTTCTTTGTAGATTATTAAATCCTCTAGTACCTATCGTGCCCATATTTTATTATTTTGATCTGATATTTTTTTTAATTAATGAAAAAAAGAAAAATTTTCCATTTTTCAGTTTACATTAGCCTAACTTCAACAAAAACAAATTTTTTTAAAAACTGTCACGATAAGTACTAGACAAATTGATGTTTTGATAAACCTGCTTCAGTTCTAAGCGGTATAACTTTACTAACATTTGCTTGCATAATTGATGAATTCTTTTTTAATGTATCAAATCGCAAATCATCAGCAGCGGAAACATCAATTTCTGCTAAACGTCGTCGCTTTGTACTGCTTAAACACTCCGAAACTTAATCTAGGACGTCCTTGAACTTGATTCAAGTTAAGTGTGTGATTTTAATAAAATCGATTACTTTTTGGCAAGATAATCAGAATATGTATTTCGAACTCTTGTTTTTATACGATAGCATATTTGCCAAATTAAATTCTTTTTTGAAATTATATTTTAAGCGTGTTTCTAATTGACTTTCTTCAAATGTGTTGCCCTTATTTTTAGTATAAATTTTTACGATAACCTTTACTTTTCGAGCTTTTTCAGCATTTGCACCTCTTTCTAAGCACCAAATATCAAAAATATGTGAGCGCAAAAGTTTGCAATTATAACATGTGCCTATTGCAAAAACTCTTTAAATGTTAAAAACTCTTTAAGAGTTGTTTAGACGATACGTATTTTCGGTAAGACTTGTCTTTTCGGAGTATGTTTAATTTTAATCCGCTTGTCAAATCATTTTTTGAATAAATTCAAAAGATGAGGAGAACCATCCGTTTGTCACATTACAAAAATTTGTTTATTTTGGCCGTGTTAAAGCTGTCAAAACAAGTGTTTTGTGCAGACATTTTTGATAGGTCGTTTTACAAGTCTGCTAGTCCCTTAATAAGGATAAAATTAAGAAAAAATAAAATTAAAAGTCCGTGAAAAAGAAAATAAACAATCACATATCTTTATATTCATAACAATACCAGAGCAACGCGAAAATAAGTTAACAAAACACCACACAAAAATTCAAAGTTTGACATCCAAAACAACGAGGCCGTTTTGATCTGTGGGAGATAACTCAAAGACATGCAAACATATGCAGCTGATATTACAAATTTTAGAATCTTGAAATATTAACTAATAATTCAAAAAAAATCCGATTGGAGATTTCAGGGGGGAACACAGCTTAAACTCTATTTGAAATTTCAATATATTGACGAACAAACACCAACAATGACACTGGAGAGATAATAATTTTATAAAAACTACAGAACAAGCTAAACACATTGTAATAATTTTAAAATTTAGTTAATACCTTCTAATTCAATATTCATTTTGATTTTTTTCAACAAATTTTTTTTATATGGTTTTAATTAATCGAAAGTTGAACCTAATTTTCCACTTTTTCACACTGCAAAAACCAACTGTTAACTTGCCATCTCTTTTGAAGCCTTTCTTAAAGAGTACAGTTGGAACTAAACAAAAACAGCTCAATACTTTAAAACCTTGTTTTTATTAGAAATAGGGATGACACATTTGGTGCCAAACTTTCGACTTTGATTTTTTTATTTTTGGCCAATGGGATCGACCAGTGTGCACTGGACCGATTTCGCTGGATTTTAATACTAACCTGACCAGGTAAATGCCCAACATATATGCCAAACTTCAGGAGCCTCCGTAAAATCTTTCTTTATGGGGTCCTAGACCAATATTTCGAGGTGTTACAAACGGAATGACAAACTTACATATACCCTCTATCACTAGAGTGGTATAACAAGTAGAAAAGTTAAATTCGACTTGGCCGAATGTATGAATACCCTTCACAATGCCCTTTTAAGTGATAGTAATTTTTGTACGTGAAAAAATTTAATTTTTGATTAGTTTTGATTTTGTGTAAAAATAAAATAAGTAATTTTTGAACAAAAAAAATAATTAACTAAATTTTTTTGAGTGTAAAATTTTTTTTTTAATGTAAAATTTTTTTCGAGTGTATTTTTTTTTTAGTGTAAAAATATTTTTGAGTGACAAAAATACGTTGTAAAATATTTTTGTGACTTACCAATGTTTTTAAAACATGTTTAAGCGGTTTTCAACTCATGAATTTAAGGTGAATCTAATCTGAAATTCACGGTTTTGCTAATAACTTTTTAACTACTAGACCGATTTGGCTAAAATTCAAAACGAACCAGGCAAGGGGAACACCAAATATGTATGCCAAGCTTCAGCATCCTCAGAATTGCCTTTCGAAAGTTAGCGTGTGTCTTATCTCGTAAATTCACGAAAACCCCTTTCCGAAGTTCAGTCTTTTGCTCATAACTTTTGAACCACTAGACCGATTTCGCTGGATTGCAATACCAACCTGACCAGGTAAATGCCCAACATATATGCCAAACTTCGGGATCCTCTGTAAAGTCTTTCAAAAGTTAGCGTGTTTTCAACAGACAGACAGACGGACGGACGGATGGACATCGCTAGATCGTCTTAAAATCGATCGGGGATCGTCTTGAAATCGATCGAAATAGTGGGGTCTTAGACCAATATTTCGAGGTGTTACAAACGGAATGACAAACTTATATATACCCTCTATCACTAGAGTGCTCACAGGGCTAGCATAATCCGATTCCGGCCAAAAGTCTCTATCATTGTTGGATCTGTCTAAAAATGTGCTTTTAGAGGAATTCGAGGTCGCTGATTTCAAAATTTAGCTAAAAACCAAAAAAAAAATGGCGGATCCAATATGGCGAACAATTTTTTTTTTAAATTTTCCGATTTGTTTTATGCGGATCTTGGAGTTACTGAATAAGAATTGTTACTCCGAATTTTGAAAAACAAAATGGTGGACTTAATATGCTTCTTAAAGTTTAAAGAATGATCCAACTCCGGCCAAAAGTCTTTATCGTTGTTGGACCCGGCTGAAAATGTGCTTCTAGAGTATTTCGGGATCGCTGATTTCAAAATTTAACTAAAAACGAAAAAAATCAAAATGGCGCATCCAATATGACGGACAAATTTTTTTAATAATTGTCCGATTTAACTCAAATTTTGTTTTAAGGGGGTCTTGGAGTTACTGAATCTGAATTACTGGCGTGAATTTTCAAAAACAAAGTAGCGGACTAAATATGTTTAGTAAAGTTTGTTACAAGTAATTAAAAAACAGTTATATTCCTTTTCTTTGTTGAAGCTAGCTGAAAGTGTGGTCTAGTAAATTTCCGGGTTTGTTATCTTAAAATCGAAATGATAAAATTCAATATGGCGGAAACGATATAACGGCTTGATTTTTTAACTATGTCTGATCTAACTAAAAATTAGTTTTAAGAGTATTAAGAGTGCCTGAAGTTAAATCTACGCACATAATTTTTATATATATATTTTTTTATTTTTTATATAAATATGGAAATGGTGTAAATGATTTACTTAGTTTCAGAAAAGCTTTTGGAAATGGTGACGACAAATTATTCACTTTTTTTTTTCTTTATTTTGAAAATTCAATAAAAAAATCTTTGAATTTAATTGGAAATGGTGTAACTGATATTTTCCATAATTCTACAAAAAAAAACTAGAAATGTAGATCATTTTTTTTTCCTACACTTAAGGCGTTCTCAGACGATAAAAAAAACTATTCAAGCCGTAAAACATTATTTAGGGTTAAATTATTTTTTTTAAAAACAAATCTCGGACCACTGTATATATAGCTGTAATTTCGCCATTTATCATTTCGAGCAAGTTTGGGCAACTTTTTTCGATACATTCTGTATAAGAAAAAATATAGACTGACTGTATCGAACTGAGGATCGCTGAGGATTTTTTTTGCGCGAAGTAAATAACTAAAAAATCATAGTTATATAGTTTGGGCAACTTTTTTCGATACATTCTGTATAAGAAAAAATATAGACTGACTGTATCGAACTAAGGATCGCTGACGATTTTTTTTGCGCGAAGTAAATAACTAAAAAATCATAGTTATTTTCACAAACACGCGAATTGATGTCAGGAAAATGAGTTACATCTTTCCACATTATTTTCGTTACAAAGTCTAATATATAAGGGTGAACCCTGAAAATCAGAAGTTGATCATTAGCAATAGAAATGTGTAAAAAAAAAAATAAAAAAGTATCTCCACTTCAGTGTTGCCAGAAGTAGGGAAAAATCCCTACATGTAGGTGTTTTTGTTCTCAAAATGGTAGCGTAGGAAAAACGGACAGATTTTTAAAATTTCATCAAATGTAGGTACTTTTTCAGAAAATAGTTAAAAGTTGTCCAAAACAAATTCTTGGAATGCGATTTTTTTAAATCTTTTGAACACTCTTATTAAAAGGGTACCTACTATAAATTGGGTAAATATCAACAAACTCTGTAATCTACTCGAAATTAATAGATATTTTCCTGTTTATAGTAGGAAACATTACCCGTTTAACATATGAAAGTAGAAAAATAAGTATCATAAGGACCAAATCTCATGATTTCGAGTAATATCAAAAAACTCAAGTATTTTATTATAAATTTTGACGCTTCTGATTTAAAATAAAGTAGATTTGTGAGAAAAATAATCGAAAAATCCAGGAAGATTTTTTGAACCGGTTCTGAGAACATCTGTTTTAGAACAGGATTCCGAATAATAAAAACAAGTTCTACTTTTGCTTACAACCACAGTACAGACTAGTATGCAAACAATGGTGCTAATTTCGTACTTTCCAATATGGTGGCGTGGTTATTAGTACAGAATAATCATCGCTGCCTAGTGTATGTGTGCCTGTACGTGTGAGCTTTTGTGTATGTATTTGTCAGTGTTGCCATAAGTTGAAACTGTGAAGGTGCTAGATCACAAAAAAATGGGTGCTAGATTGCTCTACAGCTATATAATTGGGTGCTAGATTATTTTTTACATTCCGTGTACACTAGGTGCCCCTTATTTTGAAAATTTTGGATTTTCACTGCTCCTTTACCCTGCATTTGTTAAACGATCTGAAATAAGTACCTGGTTAAACGGGTAAAGTCCACAATTTCGGCCAAAAATTCACTAAATTTTTAAAAAAATAATATAAAATTTGTTGAATATGCTCAAAACAAAACAGTTTTTTATGGTTTTGAATTGAGAAAAGTGTGAAAGAAAAATTTTTAATTTTTCTAAAAAGTTAGACATCCTGGTTTGTTTCTTACTAGTTTCATATTATCCAGTTATAATAATCTTCAGAAAAACTTTTAATGTCAAATTTATTTAGTTAATAGTCAATAAAACTCTATATGTGAAAATTATTTACAGATCGCAGCCGACAAAAATTGAACTCATCATCATCTGTAATACTTTGCTATTAACTGCTTGTAACGTACAATCACTCTAGACCGATACGCCAAGTAGGCTGTTAAGCAAGTATCAACTAAATCTGATTTTTTCAATTCGAGTGTAGTTGTTGCTGTTTTTTCTCACAGAAGATTTGTTATTGTAATGTGTAAACAAATTTTTATTTTTAGTAATCATTATTCTTCTTCCTCTCCTTCATCAATTCTGATCTAAGTACTTATTTTTGCAAACATTGCCAGACATGGTCTATATTTTAGACACAAATGTTAGGTGTTGCCATTTTTCCAAAGATACTGATTGCCACTTAGGGCGACTTATAGTCGTTATTTTTAAATTATTGTTTTCTGTAAAGACAGTCGAGCTCAGGCTCTAATTATAATTATGTATTATAATTTTTTTGATTTGTTATATATGGTTTTGAATTGAGAAAAGTGTGAAAGAAAAATTTTTAATTTTTCTAAAAATTTAGACATCCTGGTTTGTTTCTTACTAGTTTCATATTATCCAGTTATAATAATCTTCAGAAAAACTTTTAATGTCAAATTTATTTAGTTAATAGTCAATAAAACTCTATATGTGAAAATTATTTACAGATCGCAGCCGACAAGAATTGAACTCATCATCATCTGTAATACTTTGCTATTAACTGCTTGTAACGTACAATCACTCTAGACCGATACGCCAAGTAGGCTGTTGAGCAAGTATCAACTAAATCTGATTTTTTCAATTCGAGTGTAGTTGTTGCTGTTTTTTCTCACAGAAGATTTGTTTTTGTTTAAATGTACTCAAATAAAAAATATTTAACTTTTGTGAAATCGGTAACCTATATAAATTTACACCCTAATTTTGTAAAACGCAACTCGCCGCGTTGTCAAAATTTCTGTGTAATTTGTTTTTGTTACAACAACAAATTGTATTGAAATTTTGACAACGCAGCGCGTTGCGTTTTACAAAATTAGGCCATTAATTTTTTTCAAAAAAATAATGTCTCAAATCTGAAACTATTTCTGTAAAATGTTTAGATTTTTAAACAATTTTTAAGATCCTGAAATTTTTTCTTTAGTAAAAGTCTTCGAATTTGAGGCACTTTTGAATAGAAAAAGTCTAAGATTTGAGACACGTTTTCTTTACAAGGTCACAGAGAACAAGTAGAAAACATTCTTTTATATAGAAAAAGTCAAAGGCTGGATTTTACAGTCAATACTTAAGTTTAAGTAGAGAATTTAGAATGAGCTTTTTTTTTGCCGTTTGGACCATTTGTAGGCTTTTTTCAGGTGTTATTGTAAAAGGCTTTATTGTAAAGAAAGAATAAATGACTTTCAATTTAAAGTTATTGCGAATCGAGCCAGAATAAACATCCTCAAAATATAATATTTTGAAGGTCGAATAAAACAACTTTTATTTTTTAATAAAAATTAATCAGAATTTGAACATAATGGTTGGCACGCCATAGTGATGAATAACCCAAATATGGTATTATTTCATTCACAACAACAAATAACATATTGTTGTAGTCCAATGTACTATCATATGTAAAAGTGTTTTAAATATTTTTGTTGGTGATTGACAATCGTTGTTTTACTAGTATAGTACAATTTCTTCTTCTTTTTAATTCCCATTGTGGATAGAGTCGAATATGTACTAATATTTTAGTTTGTGCGCAAACGATTTGTCATTAAACTCGTTTGCTTCTTTGTAGTAAATCGTTTCTATTTTTGCTAAATAATCTTGACAATGGAATCTGACAAATTCCGAAACACGTGTCGATTAAGTCTTGCAAAAATGACCAACATAAATAAATTTAAAACAAAAATAATTTTCTTGAAAATTATGCTATGGGAATATCATGGTTTTAATTAGTAACGAAAATAATGACCTCGAGCCAGAATAAACATCCTCAAAATATGTTATTGCGAATCGCTTGAAAACCCCTGTTCTTAAGTCTCTACTTAAAATAAGGTATTAACTGTTAAGTCCATACAAAGATTCTGAGATATTTTTTATACACACAAAAAAACCATGTCAAATTACTAGAAAAAGTCTCGTAATCCCATTTTACCAATATTTGACAGTTTTCCTTGTTTTTTAACAAAAAATTTTTGATCGAAATTTACATTTTTTTTATAATTTTACAATTTTTTTTTTAATTTTACAAATTTCCAAAAAAAAATTACAAAAAAAGTCTAGCAAATTCACGATTTACAATTTTATTGGTAAAAGTCTTGTAAAATTACGAAAAAGCTCTTAATTTTTACTAGGAGTTCTTGTAAAATAGGAGGTAGCAAAAAATCTAGTAAAAACACGAAAGTTTAAGTTTTATTGCGTCAAAAGATTTGTAAATTTACAATTTTATAGGTAAAAAGCTTGTAAAATTACAAAATTATTGGTAAAATTACAAGAAATTGTTGTCAATTAGGAGGTAGCAAAAAAAAGTTACAAACTTTTCTTGTCGTTTTACAAGTTTTTTTTTTTTTTTTTTTGAGTGTAGAAAAAGTCATATTTTCTTTAGAAAAAGTCTATGATTCAGATACATTTTTTTATAGGAAAAGTCTCAGATTCTGAGACAATTTTCTGAAGAAAAATCTGGAATTCTTAAGCATTTGTTCTATAGAAAAAATGTGGGATATTTTTTCGATAGGAAAATTCTCAGATTTTGAGGCATTTTTCTATAGAAAAATATAAGATATTTAGTCTTTAGAAAAACATTTAGAATCTGAGGCTAAGATTCTGTTAAAGATTCTGTTAAAGATTCTGAGAAAAACATTCAGCATCTGAATAAAATTAAGAGTCTGAAAGTTTTCTATGAAAAATTATCTCAGATTCTGAAAAAAATGTCTCAGAATCTAAAACTTATATAAAAAAGGTTCCAGAATCCGAAATTTTTTACATAGAAAAATGTCTAAAAATCTTAGACTTTTTTATAGAAAAATGTCTCAGAATCTTTTTCTATAGAAAATGGCTTAGAACCTGAAAGATTTTGTTTAGAAAAATCTGAAAAATTTATGAAAATGTCTTTGAATTTTCAATAGAAAAAAGGTATCCATTTCTGGACAATTTTTCACATAGAAAAAAATTCGGACCTAAGACCTTGAGACATTTCTCTTGGGTTGTCAGATTCTTTTCTTCTTATAATTTTTCGTTGGTTAATCAGATAAACTCAGTTGCTCTCAATAAAATTTGATATAAATACCAATTGATTCACGAATTTCGGTAGATCGGAATGAAACTATTAATTATTCCAACTGATAAAAGTGACAGTTGGCTGGACTATAAAAATTTGGTTCTAAAAAAAATATTGTGGTGAAAAAATAAAATATTTTAACCAGGTGGTGCAAAGTTCAAAAATTCTTAAGTGGGTGCTAGATTATTCACAAATTCTGAAGTGGGTGCTAGATTATTGTCTAGCACCCAGTTTCAAAATTTGGGTGCTAGATCACTAACGCGGGTGCTAGATCTAGCACCCAAAGTGCTGACATGGCAAGCCTGGTATTTGTGGTATTTGTTTACGTTTTATATGAAACGTCAAAAGTTACACCGTGTGCTGTCACTAATACTTACACACATCAAATGCAAACCTGTGAACCTACTACTCATGTACTGTGCTTACAACCACCTGTTACTTTCAAGACAATCTTTATACAAAAAACAGGTTCTGTATGAGAATAAGTTGTTCCACACCGGTTCTTTGCAACCAAATATTTAGCTTGGCAATAATCTGTTGAAATTATTGAACTTAAGACATTTTTTTAATGAAATTTGTCCAAATTTAATGTAGGGATAAATTGTAGGGGAAATTTTTTTCAAATGTAGGGTAAAAAGGGATTTTTTTTTTATAAGCGTAGGTACTTTCAAAAAAATCCACTGGCAACACTGCTCCACTTACAATTTTTTTTTTCAACTTTTTTAACTTTGAAAACCTGACAAAGGAAATGGTGTAGTTGGATCATAAAGATAAGTTCAGGAAACTAGCTCCTATATATGTCCAACAAATTGGTATAGATATTTTTTGAGAAATTAAATACAAGGACTGTTGGCCGAAAATCGATCTGGCTGGCCCTGTGTGGAGTGGAGGGTATAAAAAATCGAAATTTTTGGCAATATTGAACTTTAAATTTTTTATTGGCGCTGATTTTACTTAACCTAGTTTAAAAGGACACTTTAAATCGTCTATGTTCTTTTGGTACCTTTTTAAAATTTTATTAAAAAAAAAATGTTTAAATATACCATTTTTTCTTTCTGAATTCATTAAGAACACCTTGGAGAAGAAAAATGTGAAATATGGCAAATATCCGTCGAGCCACTTTTTGGGAATCGAGGGGGGAAGTTAGCGGATTTCAAGGAAATGTTGGTTTTATCAATAATTTGGATTAATAAAATCTTATAAATTTAATTTTTAGGCAAATTAACTGTTTTTTGGTGTCGTGGCATTCTGTCATGAAATCTTAACGATCTAGGACGCCTTTAACCCACATTGGCTGGGGGTCAAAAATGACCTCCGCAGGAAATATGAAGTTTAGAGCTTAAATTTTGTGCTATTAACAAGTATAAAACGGCTTTTGTGTTTTTTACCCTAGCTATTATTTCGTATTAATATATTATCTTTAAAAAAATCGTTAACCCTTCTTGGTAGGGGGTCAAAAATTACCCATTCACAAAAAGTGGCTTGACGGATATTCTCCATATTTCACATTTTCCTTCTCCAAGGTGTTTTTAATGAATTCAGAAAGAAAAAAAGATATATTTAAATTTTTTTTTAATAAAATTTTCAAATTTTGAAAAAAGGTGTTTTGAGAACGCCCCCAAAATCATGCCATTTTTTTGGTATCAAGTTTGAACGGGTTAATGATACCGTAAAATCTTTAAATTTCATATTTAAGTATTTACGATCAAATATTATACAAACTTTTTTTTAATTATTTTAGTAAAAAAACTTAATTTTTTTTTTAAAGTCCTTTTTTGCAAAAACCCCAATTTCAAAGTGGAGACAGAAGATAAACTCCGATCGGAGTGATATTTTGCACGTGAGTTACCCTTAGGGGATCGACACTTTTGGAGGGTATTAGAATTTGATCAGAGAGAAAAGCCCAAAAACGAGCCACCCTATTGTACAACCCACCCTAAACTCAAGTGTAATTTATGAATCGTAATACTTTTTGATCACATTTTTCATACATTACTCGATGGTGCAGTGTAATATTAGTTTAACATTATTATGCTTATTTCTAACTATTAATCAGGCTATCACTACTGTAAGCCTTGGTAAGATTCATGTTGTTGTTGGCATTTAATTGAATCCATTTAAGAAATAAATTTAAGATAAAAGTAGACACAATATGCAGCTGCATTAATGCATAATATTTAAAAAAAAAATAAAATGCTAATTTTGATCTAGATAACTAGACAAATTAAACACGTTCAAGTTAATATAACATTTTAGTAATAATAATGATTAGAAAACAAGTAAAATAAAACGATCTAATTTGAAAAAGCTATAGTTTCTTGAAACTAATTCTAAAACTTGATAGTCTCTTAATATTCAGCAGAATCTGGCGCGGATCCAGCTATTAATACAATTTTGGTTTAGTGGCCAAAATGACTAAATTTGTATAACATCGTACATGGTTGCGTATGAATTTTCCCTTATTATAGCCGAATCCGCGGCTGGAAAAATGCATATTAAAGCGGTACAGCTTGTGAGTAGTAACTTCACGATCTTTATTAAACAAAATTTGTAATCAAAAACACCTTTGGTATTTTAGTTCTATTTTAAAAGTTGTTAAATTAAAAATTGTGCAATCGATATAGAAATTATTGTAATTACATGTTCCATAGAAACATTTTACAATATCCAGCAACATTTTTGTTCGAAACAAGTTACGCATGTAATAACATTTAACAGACGCAACATTGTAATTTTAATTTAGCACCAACTACTTTGATGCAATTATCTAAAACATTTTATTTTTTTGTAAATATTTAATTATATAAAAACTGTTTTTTTTTTTAATTTCAGATATTGATTAAGAAAAATGCGTGAACGTAGTCATACAACACCAAGAAGACGTGGTCCCAAACAACCACTACCACAAGATGCTTTGTACAATGATTCATTTGAGTCCCAAGAATCACCATATTATACAATTGATAATACGGAAGATATTTATGGTACAACATTATTGCCATCACAGAGATGTTATGTGGATCCATGGGATTTAGAGAATTATGACTACGTTAGAAAGTGAGTATTCATTTGACATATACTTTTATTCACACTTGGAACAAGTTAGAGTGTCCCGAGTAAAAAAATTGATATGACACAATATATAATTTAATATGGGTTCGTGTATATTTTGATATAATCTTATACGAAAAATGGTTTCATAAGATTTGATCGAATAATATCAGTTTATATAACTTTATATCGACTTTGATACGAGTTTTGGTCTAATCCAATAATATAAAATTATATCCAATTATATTAAAATTTATACAATTTTATAAATCGGATGTTTTTTTTTTAGTTTTAAATAAAAAGTTGAAAAATTAAAATAATAAAAATAAGTTGTTCTTTGAAAAAAACTTAGAAAAATTTCAAAAAATGGAGTCGTGTTAAATTTTATATAAAACACTTAGAAAATATTTTCAAAAAAATTTGTCCTTGGAAAAAACTTAGAAAAATTTGAAAATATGGAGTTATATAAAATTTTATATAAAACACTTACTGGGCTATTCATAATGAGTAAATTAAATCTAATGTAGGTTTATTTGACTGATATTGCATGAATATTTGTCAAATAAACCTACTTTAAGTAAACTTTAAGTATTATGAATAAAGGCCTTTGAAAATATTTGCGATAAAAAAAATTTCCTTGAAAAAAACTTAGAAAAATTTAAAAAATGGAATCATATAAAATTTTATATAAAACACTTTTTTCGTGATCAAAAAGTTGTGCTTGGAAAAAACTCAGAAAAATAAAAAAATATGGTGTCATATAAAATTTTATATAAAACACTTTAAAAATGTTCGCGATAAAAACATGTGCTTGGAAAAAACTTAGAAAAATTAAAAAATAATGGAGGCATATAAAATTTTATATATAACACTCAGAATTTATTATATAAATTTATCTCGCAATACATAGTGTCATACATGATCATATATGAAATAATATGACTATATAAAAGTATATAAGATCATATTAAATTATTTTTACTCGGGGTAGGATTTCCCCTGCTGCTCAAACAATTTGAGCTAATTTTTTCGACATCCGTAAATCAGACAGATCATGCAAGTGCTTAGATCTTCATTTTTCTGTTCAGAATACTTTGGACACTCAAAGGAAAAGGTTTCAATAGTTTTCAACAGCTTCTTACCATTACTGCTCAACCAGATTCTGAATGCAGCTTTATTCGCTCATCAAAGGTTAGGTTAGGTTGTAGGTGGCTGCTGACGTTATCCGTCAACACACGTAGACTCTGGGGTCCATTGTAATACAACGGGACTGTAATAGGTTTCCCTACTAGTCCCTGTCGTTAAACCAATTTGAGATTCTTATGAAACTCCTTAGATGTTGAATTTTGACATCCGACAAATCAGAAAGATCGTACAGCTCCCTAGATCCCAGTGAAGCTAGTATCTGACCTTCTGGTGCCGGGCAATGGCAGATGCTTCCCTATAAGACAGTGTCCGGTAACACAGTGCAACACCCAAAATCGGAATGGGATGAAACCAAAAGCAAATGAAAGTTGACATATTCCATAACAAAACCCTCTAGGCGTTTTTCTAGTTCAGAGCTAGATTTTTTTTACACGCATTTGAAGTTAGTGATCTTTTATTATAATTATAATAATAAATGCTTGAAAACTGTATTAGTGGCGTATGATTAATATTGTAATTGCCTTTAAATAACAATCATACGCAACGGTGTCCAGTGGTTTATTTTAATAATTGTCTTTAAATAACAATCATACGCAACGGTGTACAGTGGTTTATTTCAATAATTTGGCTATTCAGTAAATAGGTACTGGACCGATTGCAGCAAAATTCATACCAGTTATAGCTAAAGTAATTTTGAGCTTAAGTTGTGAAGCTGGACTCTACATGTCCAATAAGGGCACCACCAGGGCCTTAAAGGACATATTTAGTACACCAAAACTTTAAATGCTTTAAAATCACTAACTTTAAACGCGTGTAAAAAAATCTAGCTCTGACCTAAAAAACGGCCTTGAGGGTTTTGATATGGAAAATGTAAGTTTTCATTTGCTTTTGGTTTCATCCCATTCCGATTCCGAAAGTTCGATTTTGTATCACTGTGTAATTATAGCAACCACCGTAGAAATCTCTCCTCTTGGGAGCGATATCAGCTCACTTGTGCGCCCCTGGTTAAGAGAATCAGTCGTGTTGTCTCACACGTCTTCTTATAGACATTTTTCTTATAGAAAAAGTCTCAGATTCTGAGACATTTTTGTGTTTGAAAAAGTCTCAGATTCTGAGACATTTATGTTATAGAAGTAATCGCAGATTCTGAGACAATTTTCTTATAGAAGTCTATATCATATTATATATTCTGAGACATTTTTCTTATAGAAAAGTCACAGATTCTGAAACATTTTTCCCAAAGAAAAAGTCTCAGATTTTGAGATTTGTAGAAATGTCATTATTCTTATAGAAAAAGTCTCAGAGTCTGAGACATCATTCCTGAACGAAAAGTGTCAGATTCTGAGATATTTTTCCGAATGACAAAGTCTCAGGTTCTGAGATATATTTTCTATAGAAAAAGTCTCAATAAATATCAGATTTTTAGACGATTGTTATATGAAACAAGGATGCTACACCTCTATAAGGATGATTAAAAGTTGGAATAAGTTTTAAAATTATTCTTTATCCCACTTTTTATTCCATTTTTTTATTCCATTTTTTTTATTCTTTATTCCATTTTTTTATTCCGTTTTTGTTAACACTTGCATTCCCGAAATTATCCCAGGGAATAATTATTCCAGGGGATAATTATCCCAGGGAATAATTATTCCAGAGGATAATTATTCCATTTTTTGATGCTATTTTCTTATGTTAAAAAAATTTAACAATTTTATGCATTTTTTTGATGCATTTTTTTATGCTTAATTTTTCTTAAAAATTCACAGAAAAAAATTAAGAAAAATTTAACTATTAGGAGCAAATGCCTACAAAAAATTCAATTTTTCTTCTGCATTTTTTCAACTTGAACCCTTATAACAAATATAATTAGAGCCCGTGCTCGATCTGTACTTACAGAAAAAATCAAATAAAATTAAGAAATTAATTTTATGCATTTTTTTATGCATTTTTTTGATGCATTTTTTGTATGCTTAATTTTTCTTAAAAATTCACAAAAAAACTTAAGAAAAATTTAACTATTAGGAACAAATGCCTACAAGAAATTAAGGAATTATTTTTTTTTTTAAATTTCAACAAAAAAATATTAAGAAATTACGAAAAAAATAACAAATTACAAAAAAACTAAACGAATTGGATTTAAAATTTTAAAAAATTAATGTACAAACCCTGGTTTCACTGTATTTGTTTTTGTTTTTTTAATTTTTTTCTTAAAATTTCCAAACAAAACTTAAAAAATTAAAAAATTTTCTATGTCCAGATTTTTTTTTTTAAATTTTCAAAGTCCTAAAAATATTTTTGAAAATTTTTAAGTCCTGGAAACAATTTTTTTTTGTCAATTTTTTTTTTCGTTTTTTGGGGGAAATTTGTTTTTGCTTATATATAAATATATTTAATTTAATATAATTGCATCAATTTTATACAAAAAGGGTCCAATTTTCGCATATAACTATATAAAATTATATTAAAATTACATCAAATTTGATGAGATTTGATCAAATTTTAGAAGTTTTTATATCGTTTTATCGACTCATTTTTCGCATTAAACTATATAACTATATAAAAAATGCATCAAAAAAATGCATAAAATTAATTTCTTAATTTTTTTAGGAATTTGTTCCTAATAGTTAAATTTTTCTTAAGTTTTTTTTTGTGAATTTTTAAGAAAAATTAAGCATAAAAAAATGCATCAAAAACATGCATAGAACTAATTCCTTAATTTTTTGTAGGCATTTGTTCCTAATAGTTAAAATTTTCTTAAGTTTTTTCTGTGAATTTTAAAGAAAAATTAAGCATAAAAAATGCATCAAAAAAATGCATAAAATTGTTAAATTTTTTTTTAACATAAAAAAATAGCATCAAAAAATGGAATAATTATCCTCTGGAATAATTATTCCCTGGAATAATTATTCCTTGGAATAATTATTCCCTGGGATAATTATCCCCTGGAATAATTATTCCCTGGGATAATTTCGGGAATGCAAGTGTTAACAAAAACGGAATAAAAAAATGGAATAAAGAATAAAAAAATGGAATAAAAAAATGGAATAAAAAGTGGGATAAAGAATAATTTTAAAACTTATTCCAACTTTTAATCATCCTTATAGAGGTGTAGCATCCTTGATATGAAATACTAATAAATATTTTAGACTAGCTGGCCCGGTCCGCGTTGCTGGCCCGGTCCGCGTTGCTGGCCCAAATATATGATCAATGTTATATTTCATCTCGCTTCAAATATATAGCCCTGCAAAAAATGTAATGAATTTGTGGGCGAGGTTTTAAAGACCCGATTAGGCAGATAAGCTTCAAATTATATTTTAGGAACTAAAAAAAACTACCATGTCTTCGACTTTGCGAACTGTACAAATTTAAAACTTCTTTAGTATCATTACGAACAATACAAAAAATAAATTACGTATATCCTTCGTTCTTATCGTGAGCTATTGCCTTGTGTTCAAACAAACTTTTATAGTTTTACCGAATTTTCCATTTTTCCGGGACACTTTTCTCATATATATTTCCTTAAAACAAACAATTATATGGATTATTACGAACATTTAAAACAAAAAAAGTTAGCCAAATCGGTCCAGGCGTCCTCAAGTGTTGCAAATTTTATGGATATTGAAAAATAGGGGCTTTGAAGTAGGGGAGGACAATAATTATTTCCGTAAAATTCTTACTTAGACTATAATGAGCCAGTCGTTCTGCAATTTTAGATGTATTGAAAAATGTAAGAGTGGACAATTTTTCTTACCATAAAAACCATAGTTGTACTATCACGAACGTCAACAAATACTACAAATAGCCAAATCGGCCCTGCCGTTTATCTATTTTAGATATATCGAAATAAAAGTGGGCGTGAACAATTTTTATTTCCGTTTAAACCTAAGTTGGACTATGACGAACATTTAAAAAAAAAAGTTTAGTCAAATCTATCCAGCAGTTTTCCGATATTAGACATATCGAAAAAATTAGGCGTAAAATTGGGCGTGATTAATTTGTTTTCTGAAAAAAGCTATAAAAAATATTATCCAAATCGGTTAGTTCTTAAGTGATGCGATTACCAACAACATTTGATTTTTATTTATATTTTATTATTTTATATTTTATTTTTATATAGAAAAAATTTTATATATATCGAAAATAAGAGTGGATGGACAACTTTTCTTACCGTTAAAACCTTATTTAAATTTAACCAACTCTATCCATCCATTCAAAAGTGGGCGTAGAAATGGAAAATTGTTCTTTCTGAAAATCCTTAGTTGGACTATGAAGAACATTAAAAACAAAATAAGACAAATTGATCCAGTTCCATGATATAAAATTATATATCGGGAAAAGTGGGCGTAAAAGTAGGCTTGGGCAATTTTTCTTTC
The DNA here is from genome assembly GCA_963921195.1 of Pegoplata infirma. Classification (NCBI taxonomy): domain Eukaryota; kingdom Metazoa; phylum Arthropoda; class Insecta; order Diptera; family Anthomyiidae; genus Pegoplata; species Pegoplata infirma. Next base: position 170,951,955 of record OY992538.1, on the reverse strand, counting down.
CTTAAAAATCTTTTGCGGACTATAGTCCGCAAATCGGTCTAGCCCTTATAGTTCTTTTGATACATAGAAAAAAGTGGGCGTGGGAAATTTTACTATCGGTTAAAATCTTAGTTGAATTATGACGAACATTTTCAACAAAAATTAGCCAAAGTGGGCATGGTCAATTTCTTTTTTCGTAAAAATCAAAGTTGGAATGTGATGAAAATTCATTTAAAAAAAATTAGTCGAATCGATCCAGTCACTCTCAGATTTTAGATAAATTGAAAAAGTGGGCGTAAAAGTGGCCGTGGTCGATTTTTCTTTCAGTAAAAACTTAAATAGGATTACTACGAACCTTTAAATAAAAAATTACCCAAATTGGTGCAGCCGTTTTCCTATTTTAGATAAATTGAGAAAAATGGGCGTGGTCAATTTTTCTTTAAGTAAAAACCTAAGTTAGACTATGACGAACATTTCAAAAAAAAAATTGTCCAAATCGGTCCAGCCGTTCTCAACTGATGCGGTTACCAACAAACGACAATTGATTTTGATTTATATAGATTTTGCTACGTTTTAATTACAATTTGATCCATTTTTTTTTTTTTTGAGTGCATAAAGCTTCAGGTTCTGAGATATTTTTCCATTAGGATCTTGAAAAGCTTCTAATTCTGACAGACAAATTTTCAGATTTTGAGACATTTTCTGGCCATTAAATTTTCAGATTCCTTAGAAAAATGATTAGATTCCCAAATGGTTTTATTTTTTTTTAAGAAGTTTTTTTATACCTCCAACTACAGTATGGGGGTATACTCACTTTGTCATTCCGTGTGTAACGCATCGAAATATCGGTCGGGGACACCCATAAAGTATATATATTATAGATCAGTGATCGATTCTAAGACATTCTGGCGGTGTCCGTCCGTCCGTCTGTCCGTCCGTCTGTAGTTAACACGATACAGTCCAAAATAAAAGAGCTAGAATCCTCAAGTTTAGCATGAATATGTCTTATGGTCCTAGGCAGGTTAAGTTCGGAAATGGGCAAAATCGGACCAGGGGGAAAAACCAACCTCTGAAAAAATCATTTAAAAAATCATGATTTTTTGTCTTTTTGTTTAACAAATTCAAAATTTTTATGCTACAAGAAGTTCAAAGTCCTGCATTCGGACCATTAGAATTAGAAAATGTCATTTTTTGGTCCGCCCCCTTTTGTGGGCGTAGAATAAAAAAAATTAAATTAGGATAAACTTGAATTTCTTTAGTGCAAAAATCATAAGAATGAAATTTTAAACACATATTTGAGAGCAAATTTGCCCCCCCAAAAAAAAAAACAAAACGCCCCTGCATTTTTTTTTTATTTTTTTGCATGTTGGAGGGTATAAAAGATTCGGCACAGCCGAATGATGTTACTTGTTTTACATTGTATTTGTTATTTTATGCCAAATATTGAAATTTGTGAAATCATAAGTCTTTATACGTCTATTGGCAAGTAGGTTTTCCACCATTAAAACGATCCCACGCTTTACTCCCAGACCATACAACATTATTAAAAGGCCCCTCTATATCAAGAAAGGCCACCACCGAAAGCGATCTCTCGATGGTACCAACGAGCTCATAAAGAGCTGTTTTCGTTGATCTACCCTTGCTGTATGCATGTTGCTTTGTAGAAAGCAACCTCGGGTCAATCACTCTACGCAAATATGAGTCTATCATTTGTTCCATTGTCTTTAACAAAAAGAAGACAGACTAATTGGTCTGAAATCCTTCGGAGCTGTGTGGAAACTTTTCCCAGCCTTCGGGATAAAAACGACTCTGGTAGCCACTGCTATGCACTCTTCCGCTTTAAATCGCAGTATTTATAAGACCGGATGCTTCGAGATCAGAAAGAAACCTCTTGACTCGAATAATTAGACTTCTGGCATTCAGCAAAAAAAGAAACCGTTATCGTTACAAACTAAGGAACTAAAGTGGTTTATGGGGGCCCCTTACCAGAAAAATAAACCTTACTAAAATATTTGTTCAATTGTTTAAATTTCGTTAGGTTTGATATTGATTTTATAACTGATTTTGGAAAAACTATAAATAGTCAGATTCGGCACGTTAAAATCTAATTATGTTTTGCAATCATTTGGTTTAGGATGTATTGGACCATATGTAGCCTTATTTAATATTTTTTGCACTAAGGTTTTACTCATCTATAAATCTTCTTGTTTTAGTGCATACTTTTTGCTGTATTTTTGTAATATTCTTAAAGCATACCTTAAGGTGTTAAAAAAAACTAACACTATCCCATCATGCAGTGAGTATCTTTTGCGTTCTATTTAAATCTTTCAATTCAAATAGTGTAATTTTAAAGCATACTTTAGGGATTATGTTAGAAAATTAACTTAATAAATTCAAACAATTAAATTCAATCCTAAGAAGAAAATTCCCCCAAGAAAAGTAATAATTTTCATCATAATTTGTTTCTTATATCATTTTCAGAAAAATAGAACAACCAATATCATCACCACCACTAGATTATTATGAGACATCGCTATCACCTAGTCCAATTGAGGAATCAATGCATTCAAATTATTATTACAACAGAGAACAAGTAGATGTACCGCCACGCATGGCAGCCACCATGCCACGTAATAGAAAACGTTCATCACACTATCAATGTCAAATGGAATGTTGTCAACCGTCTACCATGCAAAGAAGACGTCCAAGTGGCCTATATGATGTGGGGGGAGCTGATAAATATGATGATTACATGACTTTATATATGGCAAGAAAATTTCAAAATGCTTTAAATTTAGAAGATGTTGAACAAAATATTTATACTGGATTTGGTGGTAAATATCTTACACAGACCATTTAAGTTTTCCATTAAAATAATGTAATCTTTCTTTTAAAATCTTTTAGGTCTTTCATCTTCATCATCTACCGAACCGCACAGTTCCATTGGTGAAGAGTATCCAACAATGACCATACAACGTAAAATGTCAAATTATGGTGCTGTTCCAACACAACGCCGAGTATCGAAACCAGCACCAAAATTAGAATTTCCAGCACCACCAACTATACCGCCCACTTATGACTATTGCAATCCTTACGCTACAATGCCACCATGCTGTAGTGTATCCGATTGCTACGAGTGTTTGTCACAAGCTCAACAACAAATCTATGGTACTCAATCAATGTATGGCACCAACACCACCACTAACCAATCCAGTTGCTATGGCTATGGTGTTGGCAGCAGTGGCGGACTTACCAGCAGCAATACATTGGGACGTCGTCCCTCTTCATCGCTCTATAGTGGAATTTATAATAGTAAATTTGGTATGAGCAAAAAAGGTTTGCTGCAAATCGACTATTCATGCAGTTGGAATGATTTAAATCGTGTTATGGGACGAAATTATTGAAAACAAAAATTTATTGTATATTATATTTTTGTAGCAACTGTTTTAATATTTGGATTTATCTCAAAAAAACATAAAATTTTTATGAAATAATGTAAGAAATTTCCATAAATCAGAAATATTGAAACTGTTGTAAAGAGTTTTTTAATACGTCAAGGCTTTAGCTCACAAACACATTTTACACAAAAAGTCCTTCAGACTTATTAAAGTCAACGTGGAACCAAATTCGGTGTTTTGTTTTAGTGATTGAAGTTGGAAGCCTTCATTGTGTTTAAATTCATTCTTTATTGATTTTGCATATTGTTTAACTTTTTGTACATTTGAATTCTTGTCTTTATTTTTATTGTTTGTATAATTTATGCATAAAATATTTAAGTCACATTATTGTTTGTTGTTCTATTTAAAAACCATATAAAATAATTATCTATATGTATATTAGTTTTTTTTTTAACGGGTCAAATTGTAACACTGTTCAACAAATTTTAGGTGACCGAGTGTATTTTGAATGAGACAAAAGAACTAAATTATTCTAATATTAGACTAAGGGGACCGGGAGGTTAGTTGTAACATGGTAGCGTATTAATCAGGGGGTCGTGGGTTCGACTCCCTCCAGAACCCTTGGTCGATTTCTCTACGATGTTTTCAGTTCTCTGTTAGTTTAAAATTATTACAAAAACAAGCAGAAAAGTTAAATTCGACTTGGACGAATCCATAAATACCCTCCACAATATCCTTTTTAAGTGATAGTAAATTTTCTAACGGGACGAAGTTTAACAATTTTGATTAGAAATATTTTATTTTGAGAAAAAACTTTTTTTTAGTAATTTTTAAAAATATTTTTTAGTATAAAAATTTTGAGTCACTGGACCGATTTCATTGCAATTTGGTACCAACCAGACCAGGATAACGGCAAATATATTTGCCAAGCTTCAGCAGCCTCATGGTTGTCTTTTGAAAGTTAACTTGTTTTTATACCCTACACCACTCTGTGTTTGTGCTGATGTTTGTAACTACCCGAAATATTGGTCCTAGACCTACCTTCAAGTATACCGATCGACTCAGAATTACTTTTTAAGTCGATTTATCGATGTCCGTACGTCTGACCGTCCGTCCATCTGTCCATCTATCGGTTTAAGCACGTTACAGGTCGCAATTTTCAATCAATTGGCTTAAAATACGAAACTTAAGCATCTTTTGGTCCAAGGACAAAGCCTATTAAAATTGAAGAAAATCGGTCCATGTTAAGACCGGGCGCGACCCCATTGGATTAGGCTTAAATGACTCTAATGACCGTATTATAATTCATATCGCTTTGAAATTAAACAGGTAATTTTGTATGAACGAATCATCATTCCAAATTTCAAAGGAATCGGTTCAGTCCTTCTGGTAGTCCCCATACAAACCACCTTCCCGATATTCACATAATTCCCTCAAAATTCATAAAAATGGAAATATTTGATAAAAAATTTATTTTTAGGTGCTAAACGTGTATTTTAGCAACCTTATCAAATCGGAATATAATTGAACCATTTTTGGACTTAGTCCCCCATATAAAAATTTCGACCGATATTCAGTTAAATTGTTCTATTGACAAAAAAAATTAACCAATTCCACTTAAAATTGATCTGTGTGTGTTTTCTACACTAAATAAAGATCTAACAAAAGACAGATACAATCGGTCCATGTTTGGACTTGGGACCCATTTTCCGGAAAACACTGGTGTAGGGTATCATATGGTCGGTCTTGACCGACTATAACTTTCTTACTTGTTTCTATAGGAAAAATGGCTCAGACTCTGCGATTTTTTCTATAGGAAAAATGTCTCAGAATCTAAAACATTTTTTATATAGAAAAATTCTCAGAATGAGACAAAAATTTACCTAATATAAAACGTCTATGGCTTTTTAAGGGTCGAACCAGAATCAAATGCGTAGCGCAAAACGTAAAAAAAACAAAAACAAACACATCAAATTTGAAATTTTTACGTCCATTTGATTTATGTAACTCACATTTAAATATTAGAAACGAAAAATTATTGGGCGTTACGCCTTACGCAACGTAATTTGATTCAGGTTGGACGCTAATACTCTTCCTTTTGTATAGTTCTCATATTGTGCGACAGTTTTCTTATGGAAAATCTTAGACTAAGAAATTTCGTTATAGATTATTTCTTCAAAATACTCGTATATTAATACGAAACTCCATGGATGCATTCAGATTTTGATTGATTTCATTTCTCCATGACATTTAGTTTTATAGTTGAAGAACAGCACCGCTTCCAATTTTTAATATTTCTGATCTTGATTGTGATGATGGTATGTGCAACTAAAAGACATTTTGAAAAGATTTAAAGAGAAATCATGGTGTGTAAAGTTTAAGGGTCGAACCTGAATCAAATTGCGTCGCGCAAGACGTAAAATAAAACAAAAACAAACACATCAAATTTGAAATTTTTACGTCCGTTTGATTTAGGTACGTCACATTTAAATATTAGAAACGAAAAATTATTGGGCGTTACGCCTTACGCGACGCAATTTGATTCAGGTTGGACGCTAAAGTTTAAATAATTACACAGAGAGAACAGTTTAGTTGTGCCAGCCGAATTTAGAGCCAACTGCATAGTTTAATAACAACAACCGAAATTTTCGGTTGCCATAACCAAAATTTGTTTTGAAAATTTAACTTCTGTTGGTCCAAATAAATTTCGGTAATCGCAACCGAAAATTTCAGTTGTTGTAATTAAACCATGCAGTTGGCTCTTAATTCGGCTGGCACAATTAAGCTGTTTTTTCTGTGTACTTACTTTTTTATAATTATTAAAATTTTTGATTGTTTTCGATTTTGTAAACAATTTTTGGTTTGAAGAATTTTTAAATATGTAAATATTTTGGAATTTTGAAGTTTAATGTCAAATTTTTATACCCTACACCACACTGTGGTACAGGGTATAATGAGTTTGTGCTGATGTTTGTAACTACCCGAAATATTGGTCCTAGACCCACTTTTAACTTCGACTTAGTATCACTTTTTGAGTCGATTTAGCGATGTCCGTCCGTCCGTCCGTCCGTCCGTCCGTCTGTCCATGTAAACGGTGTAAACACGATACAGGTCGCAATTCTTAATCAATTGACTTGAAATTTTAAACTTAAGCCTCTTTTGGCTCGAGGACGTAGCCTATTAAAATTGGAAAAAAAATCGGTCCATATTTAGACCTAGCCCCCATACAAAGGTCCTCTTTAGTTTTGGCTCAAATGAATCATTTTAATAGGTATCTTTTCGAAATTTGGCAGGTAATCATGTTTTATCAACACAAATCACCATTCTGAATTTTTAAGAAATCGGACCAGTTCTTCTTGTAGCCCCCATACAAACCACCTTCCCGATTTTCATATAAATCTCTCAAATTTCATGAAAATGGAAAATATTTAATTAAAATTCTGTTTGTGTATGTTAAACGCGTACTTTAAAAACCTTATCAAAACTGATTATCATCGGACCATTTTTGGACTTTGGTCCCATGTGGAAATTTCGCCCGATATTCAGTTGAAGCAATTAATTGTCAACAAAAAGAAGCCTATTCCACTCAAATTTGATTAGTGCGTGTTTTTTACACTTATTAAAGATTTGACAAAATATAGATCTAATCAGTCCATGTTTGAACTTGGGACCCATTTTCCGGGAAACTCTGGTGAAGGGTATTATATGGTCGGTCTTGACCGACTATGACCGACTATAATTTTCTTACTTGTTAATGTAGTGATTATAAAATTATGACGTGTTTGAGGTAAATTACGAAAAAAATAAGACATTTCGATGTAAAACCCGGAACAGTATGCTATACTTTTTTTCTTAACTGACAAATATTATAATGGGTGTTACGTAAGTAATCAAATTGTTGAATTCTTCTATCGTAATTTTCGCATAAATAATGTAAATTTATACGTATGAAATAACTTTGCAAGCTTTTTAATAAAAGGACATTTGTTACGCTGTTTTAATGTGTATTAATATTTATTTAAGTAAATTTGTGAACTGAAAACAAAAACTTTTATCGCATCCTGTATTGAAATTTACCAATACCAATAAAACAAAATGTGATAACATTAGTGACCGAATGATTCAAATAAACTTAAAATAAGAGTTTCGCTACTGTATATACTGTGCTTTAAGTATCCTTTATACTAAAACTACATTTTATACTAAAAAAGTAAAAGGTACTATTATACAAAAAGTACCTTTTAGCAATTTTTACACATTTATGTGCAGATATCTCGAAAACTAATTACGATGGGTCAGTTCAAAGGTTATATTTGGACTCAGCATATCAAAAACAATAGGTTAAGTGTATTTTGATACCAAGGTTATAAAAATAAAAAAATATATGTTTTTTCTAAGGCAAAAATAAATTAATATTTAATTCTCCAATGAAGTCTCCATCTTCGGTCCATATTTACCCCTACACCCATACAAAAGTTCTTTATAATTTAGCTGAAATGATTTTAATAACCGTATTATAATAGGTATGCTTTCGATACTTGGAAGGTAAACATATGTGTTATTCACAAATCATCATTCTGATATGGAGTTCACACTAGCTGTTTTGAAGTGTTTAAGAGTGAGATGTTTAAAAAAGTCTTTGTTCCGTGTCCATTACGTTTTTATTCTGCTACTGGTGTTTTGTTGAACAACATGTTTAAGGCCGCTAGTGTGAACTCCATATAAATTTAAAAAGAATCGGACCAGTTCTCTTTTAGTCCCCATTAGGGTGGCCCAAAATTCCTTTTGCTTCGCTACAGGTCAACGTAACTTAAAAAATGAAAGATGATTTGCGCCAAATTTCAGCACCCTACGACGATTAGAAGGGGATGCTAACTGATCACATGTGTTTGCAACCTCCGAAGAAATCTAAACAAAAAATGCAATCCTAAAAACTACTACATTTTAGTTTCGATTTGGAAAAAAACAAAAATTTTTTTTTTTGATATTATACTCAAATTAAAGATATTTGTATTACCTTTCAAATGAACTTTATCGCAAATTAATGGTCCGCATAGTTTTTGAGTTACAACGGTTTTAGTGAAATGCAGGGTTTCGCTTTTTTTAATTTGTATTTTTTTTTTGTTTTAGGACAATCTTAGGACAAAATGGCCACATGTGAATTATGTGCTCTTGTAACGCTACCATTTCATATGGTTATTTTTAAGATTGGCAACAAAAATATGCAAATTTCACTCAAATTTTGTTTGTGTGTGTTTTCTACACTAATTAAAGATCTAACAAAAGATAGGTCTAATCAGTCAATGTTTAGACTTGGGACCGATTTTCCGGAACACATTGGTGTAGGATATCGTATGGTCGGTCTTGACTGACTATCATTTTCTTTCCATTTTGCACCAATTGCATTCTCACAAACTTTAATGCACGGAAATTTTCAGCCGATCGAGCTGATATTTTAGTCAAGCATTTTTTACCCCAACCTCACACAAATCTGCGCTCCGATTTTGGAAAATCGAAAAAAAAAAAATAAGATCCACCTTAGAGGTCCTAGACCGATATTTCGATGCGTTACACAATGACATAGTGAATGTACAAAGAGAGTATTCAATAACTTAAAAAAATTTGTTCCGCAAACTTTTAACTTGTTTTAATCTAAAAATATAATTTATTTATTAGATTTTTATGTTACGATATTTTATTTACTAAATGCCTTAACTTATGCAATACAAATTTTCACACAACACTCTATGGCACAGAGCACTCCATCATTGTGAATACAGCTTAATATTTATTTAGTAATACATATGAGAGTCTTATTGTAAAAACTTGATACGCCACATTTAATTTTTTGATGCTTTTCGCCTTCTTCTAGACTTCCCCAGAAAGATTTTTGGTAGAACACTTAGTATAAGTAATTAGAGTAAAAATTCATCCAAAAGTCCCATTATCTGCATTATTTTTAAAAGGCAAAAACCACCAAAAACCACATGTGGCTTATCAAGTTTTTTCAACAAGCTTCATATTTGTTTTTAAATAATTTACAGATTTAGATCCAAAAATCCTATGTTAATCGTAAACAACTGATTAAATAATTACAACAGGGATGGTAATGTTAGTACTCAAGTACTTTTTTTTTTAATTACTTGTTTACTTTCTTAGATACCGTACACAGAGAAAAATAAATTTCCAACTGAATTTTTCAGTTGTTTCAACTCAAAATTCGGTTGCTGCTACTACATTTTGATGTGGCTAACGAATTTTATAGTTGTTTTAATTAAAAGACAGTTGTAATAACAATATTTTGTTGTTACTACCGATATTTAGTTGTTTCAACCTTAATTCAAATGCATCCACTGATTTTGTGTTGCAACAACTGAATTTCAGTTGGAAATTAGCAAATTTGTTTTCTGTGTGTAGTACTCCCGCAACTAATTTAGTACCTTTTCTATACCAAAAGTTTTTGTACATTTGTTCAACCAAATCTAAAAGAACTCGCGAAAATATACAGATTTTCATTAGAAAAAATCTATCAAATAAAAAAAATTATGATTTTGGTCAAACTATAATTGAGATTTTTCAAAAAAATAAATTGATGAATAAAGATGTCAACAAGTTCAGAACTTTTTTTATTTAATTAATTACATTTAGTACCTTCGACTGTAAAAAGTACTTTTTTGGTTAAGCTCCAGTACCATTTTACAATTCCGATTTTCCATCCCTGACTTACGATTCCATTGCCATAAACATGGTAACATATGAGCATGCAGTTCTGTAAACCTATTGAAAAAAGAATTATTATTTTTTAAAATTTGAAATAAAATCGTTATTAAATTTTTTTCTACAAACCCATAAAAATAAGGCGTAATCTGCTACAAAAAATATACCAGTTAGAGTACATGATTTTTGGGCTCTCATAATCGGTAAGATCAGAATTTTCTTTGATTTAGTACTTAAATTATGCCATTTGAAACAATTATAAACAGCCGCAGAAACAGATTTGCTCTAAAGAAAGGGAAAATACAAGTGAGAGTGTTAAATTCGGCTGTACCGAATCTATTATATTCTCCAAAATGTAAAAATAAAAAATTGACAGAGGCGTTTTTTTTTGGAGAGGGACGATGTTAGAGGAAACAATCCTTCTCTTCATAAATGTTAAGAAATTCGTTTAGTACGATGTTTACGCTTAAAAAGCATACTTTTACTATTGTTTTGTATTATTTGCTATAACCACGCCCCTAAAGGGGCGGGATGAAAAAAAAGCATTTTCTAATCCCTCTCTACACACTTAACCCTCTAAAAAATACCCCAAAATAGCGAAAGGGCGGGGGGTAAATGTTCTACAAAAATGTTGGCCATAAAATTTTAGGTTGCCCATTAAGGGTTAAGTTTTTAGTAATTTGTTTAATTGGCAATCTTGAATTTAACTCTTTTTTGATGTTTGCGTTAATTTTTGGGACTTAGAGTGCTCCGACATATTTAGTAAAATTTTACGGGCAACATTTTTGTAGAACACTTCAGCCCCGCCCTACGATTTTTTAGGGGTGTTTTTTACTATTTGTTTGAATAGAGACAAAAAATACCGTTATGAGGGAAAGTTAGAGTTATGTTCCACAAAAATGCTTACCATAATATTTTCTACAAAGTTGCTAAACATACCCTACAGCTCAGATGTAAAGAAAACATAGTTTTATATACCGATATGCAGCAAGAGCAGGCCAAAGCTGGGAAACTTTAACCTCATCTAAAATAAAATTCCGATGTGATCTTTCAAAACGCCGACACACGTTTAAACCTTTTTGGCCTCCTCTACCCGTATTTTTGGAAAAGTTTTAAATTGTTAAACAGTGTAATTAGTAGGGATGAGATTTACATGCAAATGCATATTTTTTGTCGATAGTCTAAAAACGATATCGACCAATTATCTTTCCGAATCAAGAAATTTTTGTTAAAATGGCATCGATTTGTTTTTGCATATTTTTGCATATTTTGGTGAAAATGCATATTTTTGCATATTTTGGTTTTAAATGCATATTTTCCGCATTTTTTAAACTTTTAAGTGCATATATTTGCATATTTTGGCATAAATTATCTAAAACTCAAATTGAAATTTATTTGTTGCAAAAACTATTTTAAATTTTAAAAATTTATTTTCAAAATAAGAAAAATTTTTTTTTTCTTTTTAATTTTTTTTATAGATTGTATAAATTTCTAAAAAAATCTTGCTTATATAAAGTTTTAAATGTTACTATTTAAGACTGGCATTATTTTTTGATTTTTAAGAAGTTTTTCCTATGAAAACAAGATTTTTGTTGAACACTTTTTAGTGCATATTTTTAGGTTTTTTAGTGCATATTTTGAATTTTTTAGCGCATATTTTAAGCGCATATTTTCGATTTTTTAGCATGAAAATCTCATCCCTAGTAATTAGGGTTGGTATTTTCATGCAATATGCGCTAAAAAATCCAAAATACGCACTAAAAAATTAAAACAAGTAAGAAAATTATAGTCGGTCAAGACCGACCATACCCTACACCAGAGTTTCCCGGAAAATGGGTCCCAAGTTCAAACATGGACTGACAAGGGAAGTCTGGTGTCACCCTCCGATCTTCATGAAATTTGGATATGTTGTTAAGAACGAAAATTAATTCGACATGTATTTTTTTTTTAGCGGCCCAAACTCATTTTTATGGGGGGTCGATTTGTATGGGGGGAAATTGACCTTTTTCAGTTTTTTACGATTTACGCCTATTTAAACAAAATTAATATAAGCATGTGTGGTATCAGATTAAAGGTATTAAAAATACTCGTGGTGCTAACAACGGGCAAAAGAAATTAATATTTTTCGACTTATTAAAAAAATGTCCTAAAATTTTGGTATTTTACTCAATATGACGAAAAGTTGTGCATGTTTGGACAAGTTCTTAGCACAATTAGATAGGTTTTCCAAAGACCTTTCATTTGGTATGTCACATGACTAGATTTCTTTGCATAATATAGGAGATAAACGGAAAAAACTGAAAAATGGCCTTGTCTTCCCCCTCCTTTTTACCCCCTAAAGCTAAGTACTCTGTTTATTACGGTGAAAATTTCACTTAAACTTTAAACGCCTTAAATCGCAATAAAACGTTTAAATTTCAACAACTTTTGACAAATATAAGAAATAAACGATCATAACAAAACTGAAATGTCACTTTTTCACTGCAATTTATATTGTCTTGTCTAATAAAAATGCGTGAAAACTTTTTTAACAATTTCCCTATAATTCCTCGCGTTGCCAAAATTTATTTTTTTTATATGGAGTTTGACAGATTTTTTCCCGTGAAATCGAACAGAGTACTATGCCTAAATATGAAATTGGGCCGCTAAAAAAAAATACGTGTCCCTTTATTTTTTCTGATCTACAAAATAAAATCAATTCCATAAAGATCCGCGTTTGACACTGGGAGACTTCCCTTGTGAGTAGATTAGGGTTGCCAGACGTCCCGAATTTGGCGGGATTGTCCCGCTTTGTGTCGACGTTTCCCGCGTTTCCAAATTCCCTCTTTTTTAACATCAAAAAGTTATTTGCCAAATATACCATACAAACTAACAGATTTGTACAAGTCAGTTGTACTTTTCTATGGGCACGGTGGATTTTTACTCAATCGTTTGGATTTTGTGCAATCCGTATAGTGTTTGGTGAATTCAACTCAATTTAGCTGAAGTAAACACCATAATTAATACAATTTTTCGACATTCACAAATTTGTTCTATATATGTATACTAAAACAATAAAAATATGAAAGCATTGGCAAATTCATCCGTGGCATGTTTATTAGTGCGTCCCGAATTCGGCTTCTGGGAATTTGAAAATGCATGTTTCCAAAACGATGCGCAATTGGAACTCCTTTTCGCGAAAAATAGCCAAACAATTCCGGGAAAATATTACAAAAACTTCTATGGAGTAATTTTGGTACAGCGATGCATCTTAAGGATTATCCATCTCTGTGTTTTAAACTAGAGATGGGCACATGAGCAGATTAGAGCGCGATTCACGTTATTCACGCATGATCACGCGTGAGTGTGGCTGAATTCGATTTAACTCACGTGATTGTGAGCGAGTGTGAGTGCGGAAAAAATTGCGTGAGTGAGTGTGCGTGAGTTAGATTTTTTCGTAAGTGAGTGTACGTAAGTCGATTTTATTGCGTGAGCTTGCGTGATTTATTTTCTCTTCATATTTCCTTCGTACCAAAAAAATCAACAAAATAACATTAAAACTCGGCTAAAATTAGGATTTCGTACGAAAAAAGCAAAAAATATATTGTAAAATTTCGCAGAACTTTAAATTTTGCTGAAAATTTTTAAAGATTTTTGAAATTTTAGTTTTTGAATTTGTTTTTTTGTATAAATAAGAGTTTTGTGAGTGTGAGTCAACATGAGTGTGAGTGAAGCTTGCGTGAGTGCACGTGAGTGTGAGTTGTATTTAATATGCTCTCGTGATTGTGAGTGAGTGTGAGTCGAAAAAACATGCTCGTGAGTGAGTGTGCGTGATTCGAATATTCCTGTCCTGAGCGTGAGTGAGTGTGAGTCAAAACTCACTCACGCGCCCATCTCCAGTCAGCACCCCTTAATTTTGAAAAAATTTTGAAATTGTTTTAAGTGTAATTAGGGCAGAGATTTTTATGCTCTAAAAAGTCAAAATTATGCGCTTGAAATATTCGCTAAAAAATCCAAAATATGCACTAAAAAAATTTAAAAAAATGCACTTAAAGCATGAAATATGCAAGATTTTCTTAAGAAATAAAGACAATCTATAAAAAAAATTATTTTTCAAAATAAGTTTTGAAATAAATTGAAAATTTGTGTTTTTTGCTAATTTTTGCCAAAATATGCAAAAATATTCAAAAAAATATGCACTTAAAAAATAGGAAATATGCACAAAATATGCATTTTAAACCAAAATATGCATTTTCAGCAAAATATGCAATAATAAATCGATGCCATTTTAACGCAAACTTTATTATTAAAAAAATAATGAATTTGTATGAAAATCTCAGTCCTATTCATTATTATAAAGATTATACTATAAGGAGGCCAAAAATGCTCACAACCAATTCAAAAAATCCAAAACTCAAATAAAAATTAGTTGGCTATAAAATTTTTAGTGATTTTTTATGTTTACACTCATTTTTGGCATGGTTTCAACAGTTTTTGGCAATTTAAAAAAAAATCTCTTTGTACTTACCTCATCTATTATCCTTTGACCACCATGACAATATAATATTAACTGCACAGATGCTGATAACAAAAATGCCATTTGAAATAATATTTTTGCAATTTCGCCACCTCGAGAAACTTGAAAAACTATACAAGCAATTTGCAGAAAACTTATCGTAAATTGCATAAATACAGTAACCATATAAACATCATTGAAGGTATCGGCCAAGTCGATCACATAATTATGATATTTAATGCAGGATCCCAATGATTGCACAAACTCATCCTCATTTAAACGATTTGCTTGCAAAGCATCAGATGCCAATTTAAAACGTAGATTTACTCTACGAAATTGTGCTGCGATATTATGGGCCAACCAACAGTAAAGTGTATCGACTCCTACGGAACTGTATGTAACAACATAAAGGGAAATTATATCCCAAACGTAGGCAAAACTGTATCCGAAATTTGTTTTTAAATCAATAAAGTAACTATAAAAAAAATTTTAAAAAAAATATATTATTTGAATCACAGTACACAGTGCAACAAGAAAAATAAGCATATAAGGCATTCGACACCAAATGTCCCGCTACAGAAAAACAATTTTTCAAAAACTGGGCTTAGGAGGCGTGGTCAAATATTGGAAAAATGGTTAAATTTTAGTCGAGTTACCTTGTTTAAATATTTATCAAATTAAAACGGAATGCACCACAATCTCAAAAATTTACATTCTTTTTCAGAACAGATTCTGAAAATTTTCCAAAAAAAAAATTTGGTCGATAGCCGATATAAAACTATACAAGAATGTAAATTTTAGAGATTGTGGTGCATTCCGTTTTAATTTGATAAATATTTATTTGTCCTATTTATGTGAAAGTAATATTTCTTAATTAAAAAAATTTAAATAAAATTTGGTGCTTGACTCGTTGCTAGTGTGGCTGATATGTATAAGCGGCAGACATTTATAGGTGTCCTTTATTTTGGTCTCCCCTCTTTTGGGAGCTTTGATAAAAAACATTAATAATGATTAGAAATGTGTACCCCATTGCCTACATTGCCCCCCTACAAAAAAAAACGCCGCTGCATTTTTTTTTATTAATCTTTTTAACATGTCGAAAAATATAAAAGATTTGGCACAGCCGAATTTAACACTCTTACTTCCCACAAAGGGAGCGGACCGAAACAAATGGCATTTTCTAGTCCACTGAATCCAACTGCATCACTATAAAAATATTAAATTTTGCTTAACAGAAGAACAAAGACAACTGAAAAAAATTGTATTTTTTTTCAGAGGCTGGTTAAGATCTTAAAGGGCACGGTTTAGATATATCAGGTTGAATAACATTGGACAACTGGTCGGCCATTTCAATTTTTTGACAAGTTTCGGTGTTTTATTTTTATTTTTATTATTTGCAATTTTACACACTTTTAGTAGAAACAATTCTTTAATTTTTTTAAGATTAATTAACAAAAATTAATTAATTTAAAAATATTACAAAAAAAATCACACAATTTTTTAAAATTTTAAACAAATTTAAAAAAAAAATTAAATTGACAATTTTCACAATTCCTTTTTGGTTCGACATTTTATTTTTTTAGTACACACCGATTTCTGTCGTTCTTCTTCATTCTTTATATCTGTCATTCGTGGTAAAGGGGGACTTTTTCCCCCTGATGCGATTTTGTCCCACCTTAACTAGCCCAAGACCATAAGGCATTTTAGTATCAAACTTCAGGAGTCTAGCTCTTTTACTTTGCACGGACGGACAGACGAACGGACGCGCAGTGGGGAAAATGGACTTTTTTTGACCAATTTTGTCTACAGGTCGCAAGTCTAAACCGATTTTAGTTATTATGTTCTTGTATTTGAGCTACACGTAAAAAAAATCTGTGTCAGATTGAGCAATCCTACTTGGTAAAATTTTTTTCATACCAAAAAAAAAAATTTAACAAATTTTTGCTAAAATTATGCTTGTTGATGTTACACTCATAGAAATATCTTAGTAGAAAACTTATTAAACCCATTGTAGATCAAGTTTTACAGAGTATTGCCGTATTCAACAAAAATTAATGTTGATATCGTTGAATAATCAGTAAAGCTGAATCAACTATTTACAACGCTTATACAGAATTCAATAGATAAAACCAAAAAAGAAAAAACAACCCTGTTCGTTCATTTTTGTATTATCAAGTTGGTAGCAATGTGAAATTTTTTGTGTCTTATAAAATTATTTTATGTGTTTGTTTCTTATAAAAATATTAATTATTATAAAAATAAATAAAAATAGGATCTGATGATCAGATTCTGATCTGTAAATATTTGGTAAGTAATAAAATACATTGATTACTTTATGTATTCATACTATATTATAATTTTTTTTGTTTTTTTTTTAAGGTTTTTGATTTGGTGTCATTAGAAAACTGGAGAATGGCTTACGAGTGCATAACATAAATAAACGAAGAGTGTGTGAAAATTTCGTGTTTAAATATTAAAACTTTAAAAGCCGCACAGTGGTCAATTTCGCGAGATAGCGGTCAAAACTCTATAACTTTTGACCGGATTGCTATTTTTTTACGCAATTTGTTTTGTTCAATAGGAGGGACTTTAAGCTTCAATTTGCGTGTTCAAACGTAAAAATCGACTGATAGGAACGTAAGTAATGTGGAGTTAAAAATGCATTTTAATTTTTTGTTGAGTTTCCATGTAAAAGTTAAATATTTTGACATTTTAAATAGGTATTTTTTTTATAATTTCTTATTTTCTTTTTTTTAAGAAATAAAATTTTCAAAGCTTATTCTAAATAAAATAAAAACAAAAACAAAAAGTGTATGAACATCAATAATAATAAGAATACAAGAAACGACAAAACAAAATAAAATGCACAAGTAAAATTTTTTATGTAAAGCACAAACAAAATCACACATGAAAAATATTAAATGTAAAAAACAACAATAACAATTATTACCGAAAAAGTTTACATTAAAAACAAAAACAAAAAATATATTTAATTTTATGCGCGTAAACAGTGAGTGTCTTCTTCATCGTTTAATGTTACACTCAGTGCTGCCAGAAGTGACGATTTTTCGTCATTTTGACGATTTTTTTCATGAAATTTTGCAAAATGACGACTGACGATTTTCTGATTTGATTCCCATACATTTTGACGATTTTTTGTAACTACACTTTTATTCAAAAAATCTAAATTTGCAACTTTTTTAATTTTGCAATGGTTTGAAAACATAAATTAATGAAATTCGATTAAAATAAAATACAGAAGAAAGACACAAATTTATAACATTTCATTCTCTTTTGGATATATAACTGCACTTAAAAAATTATGTCGTTTTAAAGTCAATCATTTTTGCTCTGTATGAAAAAATAAATGATTATTCTTTTAATTTTAATTGTTGCTATTTTTACATGAGAAATATTTTTTTTTTAATAGTTGAATTCTCTAGTGACTCCAAAAGTGGAGCAAATATTTAAAATTTTTGTACGAAAACGATTCATCCAAAAGAACCCTCTCTTAAGACTCAAAAACTAAAACTCAGAGAATAATTGGAGTCTTTATCGATAAATTTTCAAACAAAATAATTGATACGTTCATTTTAAGCCCTTTTGATTCAGTTTTTTGAGGTGTTTCCGAAGGCCAATTTTTAGCTCCAAAAAGGTGAGTTTTTTGACAAAAAAAAATTCATACTAAAATTTTTTTTTAAATGTATCCTTTTAAAATGTGCCCGAAAAATACATTATTTTTCCGTAGGTCTTAACGGTGTCTTATTTTGAAGCGTCTAAAGTTCGAAAATAAATAACACTTGTAGTTTGTTTCCTATAGTAAAAATAAATGTAAGAAGTTTTATTTGTTTAAGATTTAATGATAATTATTTTATCAGCAGTTAATATTGAATGTTGCTGTCTGTTGAAACAAGTGAAAAGTCGAATGACTTTCAACTATTTTTTCACTTGTTTTAAAAGAAAATTCCTTTTTATTTAGCTAAAAAATATTTTGTGTACGTAAATTTAAAAAAATTATTAAACAAAAGTGAATAGAAAAAATTTTATTGTGCGTTTTAAAATTTTAATACTTATATCAAAAAATGTGTTTTTTAACATTTTTAAAAGTGACGATTTTTTGACGACTTTTTTTAAAACTTTTGACGATTTTGACGACTTTTTTCCCAAATTTTGACGATTTTTCAAAAAAAAAGCCTGGCAGCACTGGTTACACTGATCTTAAAACTAATTATATTATTGCACTATCCTTTGTTTTCCTTTATAAACTAAATGACGATAACTTTGCGCTACACTTTCAGTGTCGGCTTTGTAGTTTATCCTATCGTTTGTCGGTGTATTGATTATATGAAGCATTTCGAGCATATAGCGGCGTTTATAATTGTTTTCACTGTCAATAATTTGTACCTTGTCAAAATCGGGGGAATGATTTTTCTTCGCACAATGGGCCACCAAAGCTGTTTTTTGTGCAACTTCCGTATTGTTTTTCATCTTCTGATCTGATTTGTGTCCAGCTAATCTTGTTTTCAATTTGTTCTTTGTTGTGCCTACGTAAATTTTATTACAACTATCTACAGGGTTGCCGTTGCACGGTATTTTGTAACTTTGGTAGACAAAGAGGAACAGGAAATGGCGAGAACAAAATTTACCTCAATAGTGGATAACCATGTAAACAAGATGAAATTAAATGATAGGGACAAATTCACTTTAAATATAGTCAAACAAGCAGAACATTTTTTGAAAAAGAACAAACATATTTTAATATTGAATGCTATGGAAAAAGAAGATTATAATATAAGAATGAAACAAATAGTTGGAGACATAATGACTTACCAGAGAATAAATAAAGACCCTACAACAGGGCTTCAGAAGACAAATAACGATTTAGTGGAAGAACTTTTTAAAAATCAAACAATAACCGCGATAGAGAAAAAGAAGCTAAAAACAGAAGTAGCTTATGCACCTAGGATATATGGTCTCCCTAAGATCCACAAGGAAGGATATCCACTTCGACCCATTTGTTCATGCATTAATGCCCCATCCAGCGAATTATGTAAATATATAACAAATATACTCAAGAAAATTACGGAGAATTCAAAGTATAATGTAAGGGATTCAGTGCAATTTAGGGATAAGATTAAGAATTTGACGATACAGGAAGATGAAAAATTAATTTCATTTGATGTTGTGTCGTTATTTCCGAGTATTCCTGTTGACTTAGCACTAAGAATCATAGAAAATAAATGGGACGAATTATCACAACACACCAACATGACAAAGGGCTTATTTTTACGTATTCTAAAATTTTGTATCAAGGACAACCGCTATTTTAAATATAATGAAAAGATCTACACACAGAAAAAAGGTCTCCCTATGGGTTCACCAGCATCTCCGATTGTAGCTGACATCGTAATGGAGGAACTACTTGACACCTGTATTGGAAAATTAACAACAAAACCCACAATATTGACGAAATATGTCGATGATTTGTTTGGTATAGTAAGGGAGAGTGCAATAGAGGAAATAATGACGAATTTAAATAGTTTTAACAATAATATTAAGTTTACAATAGAAAGGGAAATAAACTCCAAACTTCCATATTTGGATACGATAGTGATAAGGGAGAAAAATAAAATAAAAGTTGACTGGTACCAAAAACCTACTGCATCTGGTAGAATTATAAACTTCAATTCAAAACACCCTAAGAGAATGATAATAAATACTGCTAATAACTTAATAAATAGAATACTGAAGATAAGCGATACCGAATTTCACAAGGAAAATATAAAGAAAATAAGAAACATTTTATTTAACAACAATTTTCCCCAAAAATTAACCGAAAAACTGATAAGAGATCACCAAAAACCCAAGAATAACAGACGACTAGAGAACACAGATGAAAAAGTATATAAATCCTTATTATATATCCCAGAAATATCAGAAAGAATTCAAAATTCAAATCTTTTTGACAAAGAAAAATACCGAATGGCTCATAAAACTGACCAAACAGTGGGTAAATTATTCAGCAAAACTAAAGATAGAATAAATAAATTAGATAAATCAAATGTGGTTTACAAAATACCGTGCAACGGCAACCCTGTAGATAGTTGTAATAAAATTTACGTAGGCACAACAAAGAACAAATTGAAAACAAGATTAGCTGGACACAAATCAGATCAGAAGATGAAAAACAATACGGAAGTTGCACAAAAAACAGCTTTGGTGGCCCATTGTGCGAAGAAAAATCATTCCCCCGATTTTGACAAGGTACAAATTATTGACAGTGAAAACAATTATAAACGCCGCTATATGCTCGAAATGCTTCATATAATCAATACACCGACAAACGATAGGATAAACTACAAAGCCGACACTGAAAGTGTAGCGCAAAGTTATCGTCATTTAGTTTATAAAGGAAAACAAAGGATAGTGCAATAATATAATTAGTTTTAAGATCAGTGTAACATTAAACGATGAAGAAGACACTCACTGTTTACGCGCATAAAATTAAATATATTTTTTGTTTTTGTTTTTAATGTAAACTTTTTCGGTAATAATTGTTATTGTTGTTTTTTACATTTAATATTTTTCATGTGTGATTTTGTTTGTGCTTTACATAAAAAATTTTACTTGTGCATTTTATTTTGTTTTGTCGTTTCTTGTATTCTTATTATTATTGATGTTCATACACTTTTTGTTTTTGTTTTTATTTTATTTAGAATAAGCTTTGAAAATGCTATACGAAGTGTAGCGAAATATCAGCAATAAAGAATTTTACATACACTTGACCTCGAGCTCAAACAATTTTATTTCTTAAAAATTATAACTGAAAGGTCGAATAAAAAAAAAAAAAAAAAAAAATAAAAAACAACACTAATTTAAAAAACAACACTAATTTCTTATTTTCTTCAATCGTATTTTACAACCAATACTTATTTATTATTCCTAAATTTAATTTTGGTCAGAAAATGCCAACATTTGGCCCCTGACATTTATTTAGTCTCAATATTCACAGGGGCCAAAGGTTGGTTTTTTTGGAAGAAAGCTAATTCTTGTGAGGATTAAACTGAAAAATAACACTGAAATTCCCAACAATATCAATACCATTTGGATATATTACAATATATACAGAACACAACATCGATAAAATTTTAAGTAATCTTTTACTATTGATTTAAAGTGCACATGGACTTTTGTCATTAACTTTTAACTCTTGTGATATTTTACTAATTTCGCAATAACATTTTTAGTTGTAAACTAGGTGGTACCTGTGAATGTAGGTATGTTAAGGGTACCATAATGAGTATTTCTGCAAAGGCACAGCGCAAGTAGTCCCATTATCTCATGGTAAGGAACGTGCAAAGTTGAAAAATGTAAAAAAATCGCTTGATACTCTCATGAAATTTTTCGTTCAAAGTTACATATTTTTGGGTGCGTTAAAGCTATTGCTCCAAATTTAATACCGTTTAATCAGTAGACTAGGGCAATTATTTGGTGCAGGTTCAGTGGATGTGCCATCAATAAGAAAAAAGTTACATGGACCTAAATCTTTGATACCAATTTTTTTCAATTTTCAATTTTTCGAGGTTTTTTGATTGTAGCTTTTGGTGCAAACTGTAATTTTAAAATTCAAATACACATGGTAAAAGCCCTTGTAAATATGCACAATCTGAGACTGATTCGAGTGATGTGCTCGCAATGGTTACGAAGCTGCAGCTCTCCAAAGATGGGAAGAAAAAACGTGAATTTTTTAAAAAGTCTGTTTTTTGCGAGGCACACTCCCAGTTTTATTCCGAATGGTTCCGAATGCTTTGTGAACTTTATAATTTACCATTTCCCACTTGATTTACAAACGCACCCAAAAAATATTCAATTGCAAAAATTTTATGAACTTTTTAAATTTTTTGCAAAATTTCGATATTTTAGTTTTGCATTATTTGACAGTCAAATGTGCATGGCTGAAAGTTGAACATGTAGAAACAATCGTATATGCAAATATAACAAATCATGGAAAGAAACATTGATCAAAAGTTAATATTGGCGAATTCCGCGGCGTTTTTCTGTTTTTCGTTTTTTGTAAGGCACATCCAGGCCGCTTATCGAAATTGGTCAGTGAAAAGCGCGTTTGGTAGTATTTTTAATGCTTTATCTTCAATCCATTCGCACCCAAAAACAATTGACGTTTTAGTGGTTTTTGGTGGTTTTAAATTTTTGATACTTTTAATTTTAATGGTTATATAAAATCTTACATTACTTAAAATAAAGTAGAAAAAAAATGTATTTTGATAGATTTTGACATGTCTTATTCGAATAATATTTCAAAATTAGTCCATTGATTTTTGCAGTCGCGAAAAACGCGAAAAATCGCTAAAATTTTTTATAACCTTAATAAAATTAGTAATAACGTTTAAATATTTCGTAATACTTATCCTTAATATTGTCATTATTAATCATACTTTGAATAGTTTTAATATTCAGTGAAGGACAATACTGTAAAATCAGACTTTAAATATTAAAAAAAAAAATCAAAAATTATTAAATTCTTTTTTTTTTTCAAAAATGTTCCCTTTAAACCACTGCTGTTTCTTACCTATTAGAGATAGAGTAATAGTGTTAACTAAGAATTTGTTGAGATTTTTTTAATACAGTTGGTAATATTTTTCTAAAAAAAATTAAACCGTTGGGAACATTTTTATTTCCAAAATATTGGAAATTGTGCTGAAAAAAAATTGGTTTAATGCAAATATCTCGATATTTAGCAAAGATTTTATGCATGTTTGAATGTGTATTTTAGCTCTAGGTAAGCATAATACAAAATGGTATGTTTGGTAAACTTCGGATAAAAAATGTAATTTTGACAATTTTTTTTTAAATGTTAACTTTAAACCCCCATAGTTTTGGGTGCGATCGCTCAAATTAATGCACGCGAACGGATTTAAATTACTTAATTATAATGTTATTAACCTACAAAGACTTATCAATGTGCCACGAAAAAAAAATCGCAATTTTTTTTTTTCTTAAATATTAAAAGTTAATGACAATTGCTCACATATATTTTATTTAAATGTATTAATAAAAATTTATTTTAAAATTAGAAACAAATTATAATCTTTAAACTAGTATTAATTAAACAATATTAGTAAAAATTTCTTCCAAATAGCTTTGATTTTCATTTTGCAGTAGTTGTTTAGCTTCTTCATCTAACTCTAATGTGGTTGATTTACATTTTTGTCGAATACTGGACATATATGGGTCTGATGTGCACAACAAAATATTAATAAGATCTTCATTAGTACAATATCTGGAAATTTTTCTTGTATTGTGCTCGCGAAAGAATCTGTAGTCTTTGTTCCTGTTTTCTTGCGCTTCTTCTGAGAGATCTCCAATTGGAAGCATATTGTGCTGAATTATTTGTTCCCCATGGAACAAAATTTTGTGAACTGTGGTTGGCATATGTCTCCAAGAATATTTTTGGTTATAAAGGGTTGCTGTCTCATTAGCATACTGACCAAATTTTTTTGCATCTATCTTTTTGCTACATGTTATAACTTCTAATATGATTTGTAATCGTCGTATTAAATCATAATCTACTACAGTTATAGAAGCTGCAGTTTCTGGATCGGTAAAAAATCTCCTTGCTGTGTTTGGCTGGTCAATTATAAGGCCTATCTCACGGTATTTTTCTTGAATATCTTTTTTTTTTGCTTTCTTTTTCCAAATTTTCTTTGTTGTTTCTCACTGTTTCGCCTAACGGGCCAAATTCCAAATCGTATCCCAATTTAAGAATATGCTCCATAAAACGAATTCTAGCATGAAGAGGTGACATTCCAAATTCATATGCTTCATTAAAACTATCGTCTTGTGTTGGTGGTTGGCTCAATTGAATTGATGTTTTTTTGAATATATTGCAGCTTGACGAAGACTTTGTTTCGGTTAAAGCTTGTGCAACTTTCCATCGATCATTGTAAGTGACATTTTAAAGTTAACTTCGATGCATTGGTCATTAAATTCAAATATCACTGGTTGAAGTTCTTTAATTTCATCTCTTATTTTGCCAACTTCTTCAGTTATGACATCTTTAGTTTCTTTTTTGTAAGCAAACTTTATTGGTCTACAAAATTTTGTTGACGAGGGAATTTCATTCTTCCATACATCTATCTCTGCAGCTCTACTAGTTGACGGCTCTGAACCAATATAAGTTTTTGTTAAACGTAATGGAACGAAAGAAATCATGAATAAATTGGCATCTGATGAATTTTCCGCATTACATTGTTTGTATTGTTTCTGGCCAGAGGACCCATCACATCCCCATTTAGAAATTAAAGTCATGCTGCAATTTTTAACATTCTTTAAATAGTCAGCATCAAATGTGTTTAATAATCATTCTGCAGTGTGTTCAAGAAGATCCTGCAATTTTATTTCTGCTGAACTTGAAGTTACACTAATAGCAGTTGGTGAAGGTAAGCAATATTTTTTGGCAGAAACTATATCTCGATATGATGGAAAAATTCCACAATTTTTTTCATTGGTTCGCTTCCGCAATTCTGTACATTGGTTTTTAGTCATTTTCAAATGCAAAAATAGTGCAAATGCTTCTTCTGGAGTAAATTCATTTTCTTCAGTTGGTGTCGGCATACTTTCTAAAATCCTTTTTGTGCGTCTGGGGCTTGCTTCCACTATTTTTTCAATTATAGCAATTTTACTCTTTTTAGTTTTAGATGGTTGAATTTGATGCAGAAATGAATCCTTTATGATGCTACAAGAAACTTCTTCATTGACATGTTTAAGCTTGCGTCTTCGTGATCTTTCACTACAATTATCAATTGGCTTTGCTGGTCGACCACCTTTTCCAGTTTCCGTGGTAGTTACTGATGGCTTTTTAAAAATAAGTCTATTTCTTGGTTGCGTGAGTAAAACAATTTCTTGTGTCTGGAACATTGTACCGTTTTCTTAAAGTATTTAAAAAGTTTTTTATTTTTAAGTTATGAATTTTAATTTCTTGTTTGTCGCATATTTTGAAGAATGGATTATTCATTATATGTAAAATAATGTCGTTTTCATCTTTCCGTTCAAAATATATATCAGATAGAACACTATAACTGAATTTAGCCATTTTTTAAACAATAATGAAGAAAAAAATGAATGCATGGATTAATATACTATTGCTCGAAGTTTCAACATGATCTTTTTTACCTCTTTGAAACATAATATAACAGGTACTTGGTTTTACCAGTTATATACATTGGTTTTAAATTTATTTGCAATTTTCAGGTATTTAAGTTATGTAATATTAGATGACAATAAAATCATTTTTTACCTTTTCCAAATGAATTGCCAGATACCACATAATTTGAGAGTTCTATTGTCATTTTTGTCAAAATTTTGATACACCCTTCTATGTGGACTAGGTCCAAATATGGGCCAACTTCTCCTAATTTCAACAGAATTATTTTTTGGGTCAATAAGAACTCTTGTACAAAATTTCATCAAAATATATGCATAATAGCCACTTTCACATACAAATAACTTCTCAAAAAATATGACGTGCATTTGTACCGAATATCTTACCTTGGGTCAGAAAAATTGCTGTAGCTCAAAAAGTGCAGTTCCGATGCATGGACATGTACATATAGGAATGTAGGGGAGAGTTAGGACTACAAAATAGTAAATTTGTGTTTTGACTCAGCTTGACTCACAGGAGTTGTGCTCTATGAAGTAAGAAATTTCCGAGAAATTTTACCTTTTTTAAAAAAAATATTTAAATTGTTCTGAAAACAGTAGAGCTTAAATTTTTTTACCAGTAATAGGAAATAAGTTAAGTTACAACACAAAATTTATTTCGTCCAAAAATCTTGAAAAGTTATGATCATTTAAACTTTAAAAATTAACTAAAAATATCATAAATTTACTAAATTCTGAAAAAGCCCATTTTGGACCACCCTGTTCTCAGTGAAATAGTTGAAATAGAGTTCTAATTTTTTGGCTCCCGAGGTTTACTACTGTCTACTTTCATATGAGTCTAATAACTTTAAAATCGGAGAACAAAAACCAAAAGGAGTTTTGGCCGCTATCTCAAAATATTGACCACAGTGAGCCGGTGATAATTCTAAAAAATATTGTGATTTATAGTTAATAAAAAAATATTTAGAAATAACAACAAGCTTTTTTTTATTAATAAAATTTCTTATATCAACAAAAATATGAGTTGAGTTTACAAAAAATACGAGTTGGTTTACAAAAAAACGAGTTGATCAACTTTTACAAAAACTGACAACAATTTTTATTGAAATCAACATAAATATTTGTAGGGTCAAAATCAACAATGATTTCTGTTGAACTTACAACGGTTTTCTTTGGGAATACAATGATTTTTGGTTGAGTGTATATGTTACTTTAATTTTTTTATGTAAAATAACCAAGTAACTTGCACATTAACGCAAATTACTTGCACAAAAAAATTATCGAAAGAAAACAGAGAAAAACAAGTAAGAAAGTTATAGTCGGTCAAGACCGACCATATGATACCCTACAACATTGTTTTCCGAAAAATGGATCCCAAGTCCAAACATGGACCGATTGGGTCTGTCTTTTGTTAGATCTTTATTTAGTGTAGAAAACACATACAGATCAAATTTAAGTGGAATTGGTTTATTTTTTTGTCAATAGACCGATTTAACTGAATATCGGTCGAAATTTTTATATGGGGGTCTAAGCCCAAAAATGGTCCAATTATATTCCGATTTGATAAGGTAACTAAAGTGCACGTTTAACACAAAAATACAATTTTTATCAAATATTTCCATTTTTATGAATTTTGGGGGAATTTTTTGAATACCGGGATGGTGGTTTGTATGGGGACTACCAGAAGGACTGACCCGATTCCCTTGAAATCTCAAATGATAATTTGTGCATACAAAATGTTATTACATGCTAAATTTCAAAGCCATATCTATTATAATACGGTTGTTAGAGTCATTTAAGCCGAATCCAAAGGGGCGTTTGTATGGGGCTAGGTCTTAACATGGACCGATTTTCAATAGGCTTCGTCCTTGGGCCAAAAGATGCTTAAGTTTCAAATTTCAAGTCAGTTGATTGAAAATTGCGACCTGGATCGTGCTTAAACCGATAGATGGGCAGACGGACGGACGGACCGACGGACATCGCTAAATCGACTCAAAAAGTAATTCTGAGTCGATCGGTATACTTAAAGATAGGTCTAAGGCCAATATTTCGGGTAGTTACAAACATCAGCACAAACTCATTATACCCTGTACCACCCAGTGGTGTAGAGTATAACAAATACAGACCGCCATTTTCATTTTGTATTTTAGTGTGCGTGGTTCGTTTAATTTTTTGTGTTATAAAAACGTAAAAAGGAATTGATAAATAAAATTAAAATAACTTAATAAATATTTTGAGGATGTTTATTCTGGCTCGAGGTCATTATTTTCCTTACTAATTAAAACCATGATATTCTCATAGCATAATTTTCAAGAAAATTGTTTTTTTGTTTTAAATTTATTTATGTTGGTCATTTTTGCAAGACTTAATCGACACGTGTTTCGGAATTTGTCAGATTCCATTGTCAAGATTATTTAGCAAAAATAGAAACGATTTACTACAAAGTAGTAAACGAGTCTAATGACAAATCGTTTGTGCACAAACTAAAATATTAGTACATATTCGACTCTATCCACAATGGGATATAGTATAGTACAGTTTCTTCGTCTTTTTAATTCCCATTGTGGATAGAGTCGAATATGTACTAATATTTTAGTTTGTGCACAAACAATTTGTCATTAGACTCGTTTGCTAATTTGTAGTAGTCGTTTCTATTTTTGCTATATGATCTTGACAGTGGAATCTGACAAATTCCGAAACACGTGTCGATTAAGTCTTGCAAAAATGACCAACATATATAAATTTAAAACAAAAAAATAATTTTCTTGAAAATTATGCTTTAAGAATATCATGGCTTTAATTAGTAAAGAAAATAATGACCTCGAGCAAGAATAAACATTAGAGTGTCCCTTATTTTGGAAATGTTGGAAATGTTGAGACGGTACCCCCTCATTTTTTTCCTTTTGACTAAAAAATAGCTCAGGAAAAATTTTACGCCCCTACGACCACGCCTTCCCTACGCGACGGGGCCGTAAAGAGCGGGGCCTTAAAAATCATTTTTCCATACAAAGCAAAAAATTTTTTTTTTGATTTTAAATTTTTTTGTTATTAATTATAATATTACTTTGTTAGCTTATTCATGACAAAAAATTTGATTTTGGTGGGATGAGGCTTTCAGTTCTAAAAAATTTTTCGAAAAAAAAAATTTAGAGCTTTTGGGGTCCTACAGTAAAAATTTTTTAAAAAATATTTTTTTTTAGTTTTGACAAGCAACCGTTTTAGTTGAATTGTTGCTTTTAATGATATATTTTCATAAAAAAATATTATTCCTATCTGTGACATCTTTATCGTGATCTAAAAAAGGGTAAAAAATGCATTTTTGATGTTTTTCGGTACACGATCAAGATGTCACAGATATGAATAATATTTTTTTATGAATATATATCATTAAAAGCAACATTACAACTAAAACCGTTGCTTGTCAAAACTAAAAAAAAAAATTTTTAAAAAATTTTTACTGTAGGACCCCAAAAGCTCTAAATTTTTTTTTTCGAAAAATTTTTTAGAACTGAAAGCCTCATCCCACCAAAATCAAATTTTTTGTCGTGAATAAGCTAACCAAGTAATATTATAATTAATAACAAAAAAATTAAAAATCAAAAAAAAAATTTTTGGTTTGTATGGAAAAATTATTTTTAAGGCCCCGTTCTTTAAGGTCCCGTCGCGTAGGGAAGGCGTGGTCGTAGGGGCGTAAAATTTTTCCTGAGTTATTTTTTAGTCAAAAGGAAAAAAATGAGGGGGTACCGTCTCAACATTTCCAACATTTCCAAAATAAGGGACACTCTAATAAACATCCTCAAAATATAATATTTTAAAGGTCGAATAAAAAAAAATTTATTTTTTAATAAAAATTAATCAGATTTATAACTTAATAAATAAAAATAAATAATAAGTTTTTTAAAAGATAAATAAATGTAAGATAAAAGAATGCTAAAGTTAATTTTGCTGTCATAACTTAAAACACCATTCATTTAGCAAAACCAATGGAGGTCCTAGACGTATGTTTCGATGAGTTACAAATGGAATGATAAAGTGAGTATACCCCCATTCCGAAGACACCAATAAGGTTTAATAGATTTTTAGTGAAAAATTTGTGTTTGGTAATAATTTTCTATTTTTACAGGGAACTGGTAAATAAATTTTTGAAGCAATGGCGAATCCTTCACTACAATAAAGAGCGTGGGCACCAGTCCTGCCTTTAGTTATAAAATTAAAATCTAAAAACTCATTAATTCAATTTTAAAATAAAAAACAAGTTACAGTATAGCGTAGAATGAACAAATAAATTTAATTTAGAAAAATATATATTTCTGAGGTAATTTGAGCTTATTTAGAAAATACATTTTTGTTTTTACCTTTCCAAAAATCTTTTTTTCATAAAAAAAAAATCTTTTTAGCACCTCAAAAAACTTGCAAAAAAAGATAAATCTTGATATATGGCAACACTGATAGCAAAGCCAATGGAGTCCAGACCTGTTTTGATGAGTTACAAATGGAATGACAAAGTAAGAATTCCTCCATACCAAGAGACCAATGAGGTTAACTAGTTTTTTAAATTAAAAATTTGTGTTTTGTAATAATTTTCTTTTTTTACAGGGCGCTTTTAAATAAATTCGTGAAGCTATAGCGGATCCTTCACTTCAAGAAAAAACGTAGGCAGCAGTCACTGGAGAAAATTGTACTAAAAGGGTCAGTTGGTCGGTGGTAAATTAAATCCTACACAGCATTTATTATATTAATATGAATAATACTGTGTGAAAATGTTAAATTCAACAAATATACAAATTTTTAGATTAACAGAAATCTTTTTTTTTTTGCAAAAAAAGGTGTGTAGGATATAAAAAGGTTAGTAGTAGGAGAATTAGGAGTAAGTAGCGAGAATTTAATTACTTTGGTTGCAATTAATGGTGGTGCATTGATTTAATTGATTATTTCTCTATAATGACTGTGCAGGAATTGTTTAATTGTTTTCGTCTAAATCGATGACGAGCAGGAATTTTTTAGTTTTTTCTGCGACATTTTGGGAAATTTATTGTTTTCAGTGTTGTTTATGGGGCATACCATGCCGAATCGCACACTTTTGGGATCGACCTCCCTCGAATTCGCTCAAATTGGATATGTTTTAGTCCGTATTAAATGCATTATAATAGTATATTATAATATAAATTGATTATAGTATTATTCTTTATTAAAATAAAATTATTTAAAATGGCGATTTTTTCAAAAAAAAAAACTAAAAAATTAAAATTTTTAATTAATTTTTAATAGTAAAAAATGTCGATATCCTAAATTTCTTTAATATGGGCTCCAAAAAATTAAGTTGTTATATATTGACCGTAACTCCACCTAGATATGTTCATTTGGGTGTAGAAATACGTCTCGCAAAATTTTAGGATAATCGGACATGAGTTATGTGATTTGGAGTGAAATGTTTCTCTAATAAGGCACACCCCTCTTCAAGAAAATTTTGGTTTTGTTAAAATGGTAACAAAATCGGCTAATGGCATTTCACACACTTTATTTTGAGCTTTAAAAATCGTTAGCGCGAAAATCCTAGCTGGTCTTGTTTTCAAGTTATTGCTATATAATCACCTACACTGTTCGATAACAAAAACCTCCTTGTGAAATATCCAACTGGTTCTTTAGGTTTTTATCTCCTGAATCCAAATCTGACATCTGAAATATTCGCTCTTAAAAAGTAAAAAAAAAACAACAATTTCGCACGTTTTTTGCTTCCAACAAATAGGACTTGATTTTATATGAATTGGACCTCCTGATTCCAAAACTGCAATCCAAATTTTTCTAGCATGTTTCGTTTTCGAGATATTCGCGTTCAAGGTTTTTGCGTGGAAAAATTTTCAAACGCGGATGTCTTGAAAACGGAACATAATAGAAAAATTTGGAGGTCTATTTTAAAGGGTGGTCCAATAACAAGTATCTTTTTAAAAATGCAATGAAATGAACAATACTCAATATTTTTGGAACATTATGGCTTTATTTGAAAGAGCAAATATTCCCATTATTTATGGCAAACGACTTCATTCAAGCGACTGCTTGGGTTAGCTCCGCAGTAGCTTATCCTCGGCCAAAAGACCAATGGGGTTAACTAGTTTTTCAAATCAAAAATTTGTGTTTTGTAATAATTTTCTATTTTTACAGGGTGCTTTTAAATAAATTCGTGAAGCTATAGCGGATCCTTCACTTCAATAAAAAGCGTAGGCAGCAGCCACCGGAGAAAATTGTACAAAATGTTTCAGTTGGTCGGTGGTAAATTACTATACAACATTTATTATATTAATATGGATTTATTGTGTGAAAATTTTAAATTCAACAAATATACAAATTCTTACAAAAATTTAATAAAAAAATGTCCGTCCGTCCGTCTGTAGAGGACACAATACAGTCCAAAATAAAAGAGCTAGACTTCCGAAGTTTGGCAGTAATATGTCTTATATTCCTAGGCAGGTTAAGTTCGGAAATGGACAAAATCGGACCAAGGGGGAAAAAGTCCCCCTTTAGAGAACTAAACCAACCCATGAAAAATACCACTTTTTTACATGATTTTTTGTGTTTTTGTTTAACAAATGCAACATTTTTATGCTACAGGAAGTTCAAAGTCCTGTATTTGGACCCAGAGAATTAGATAATGTCGTTTTTTCGGTCCGCCCCCCTTTTATGGGCGTGGAATAATTTTTTTTTAATAACGATAAACTTGTATTTCTTCAGTGCATAAAGCATAAGAATGAATTTTTAAACACGTATTCGAGAGGAATTTTTTTGTTCATAAATTTTTTTTTTTTTTCATCAAACTTTTTTTTCCATAAAATTTTTTTTTTTGTCAATTTTTTTTTTTCATCAATTTTTTTTTCATTGATTTTTTTTTTCATCAATTTTTTTTGTTCATCAAAATTTTTTATTTAAAAATTTTTTTTTATCATATCTTTTTCATCATTTTTTTTTCATAAAATTTTTTATTATAAATTTTTTCTCACCAATTTTTTTTTTTCATATTTTTTTCCATAAATTTTTTTTACATCAAAAAGTTTTTCATTTCATCAAAAAAATTCATCAAAACTTTTTTTCATCAAAATTTTTTTTCACCAAAAATTTTGGGTTCATTAAATTTTTTTCAACATAATTTTGTTTTTCGTGAAAAAAAAATATTTTTTTTTACCAAAACTACTTTTTCACCAAGTCTAAGCATTTCACATAAAAATTTTCCATTTGTTTATCAAATGTACATAAAACAAGTGAGAGTCTTATATTCTTTGGTGCCGAAGCTTTTATACTCTCCAAAATGTAAAAACTCTTTTTTGCACTTACTTTTCATGCACCAAAAAAAATCGAAAATATGCTCTTAAAATATGCGCTAAAAAACCATAAAATATGCACTAAAAAATAAAATGTGTACAATAAAAATCTTGTTGTCATTTGAAATACTTCTTAAAAAGCAAAAAATAACACCAGGTCTAAATAATAACATTTAATCTTAATTTCTAAAAAAATCTTGCTTGTAAGCAAGATTTTTTTTAGAAATTAAGAAAATCTTTAAAAAAAAATTAAGAAGAAAAAAAAAATATTTTTTCTTATTTTCAAAATAAATTTTTAAAATTTAAAATAGTTTTGAGTTAAAACACCTCAATGTAACCGAAAAAAGTAGCATTTTTGACCTTACCCCTTTCGAATTTGATGAAACTTGGAATATTGTTGGACCCTTACAAAAAAATCATAGTACCAAAATTTTGGGGTTCTGGTACTTTTTCTTCCAGAGATATGGGGTCTTGAAAATTGGCAAAATCGTATATATTTGACAAAAGTGCTCTGAGATAAATAAAGATAACTCAAAAAGTAATTACAATACACGCCTCAGTCAGGTCGCAAATAATAGGTAATTAGACAGCCTTTAAAATGACATTCCCCAAGATTTTTTTTGGAAAAGGTCAAAGGTCATTGGTTTTAGCCTTAATTTTTGGAGAGCTATATCTCAAAAAACGATATTTTTAAAATTTTGGAAAAAATATATGTGATTAAGAATCATCTATACTACTTAAGTTTCAATTTTCAGGATGGAGACTTCATTGGAACATTTTATATTAATAGAAACACTGTGACAGGAAAGAAAAAGCGGTGTAATTTCCCTTGGAAAAAAAAAATATTTTTTTGTCTTTGAAATTCTGGTACCAAAATTCATTTTTCTGAATGTTTTTGACGTGCTGAGTCCAAATATGACCTTTGAACTGGCGTATCGCTACTAGTTTTCGAGATATCTGCACATAAATATGTGAAAATTGCTAAAATGCTATTGCTGTGTTTTTTGAAAATTTAGGTGCATATATCTTAAAAAGTAATAGCGATAGGCCAGTTCAAAGGTTATATTTGGACTCAGCACGTCAAAAACATTCAGAAAAATTAATTTTGGTACAAGAATTTCAAAGACAAAAAAAAAAAATATTTTTTTTTTAAGTGAAATTACACCGCTTTTTCTTTCCTGTCACAATGTAAATATTAATATAAAAAGTTCCAATGAAGTCTCCATCCTGAAAATTTAAACTTAAGTAGTATATGTTATTCTTAACCACATATATTTTTTCCAAAATTTTAAAAATATCGTTTTTTGAGATATAGCTCTCCAAAAATTAAGGTTAAAACCAATGACCTTTGACCTTTTTCGAAAAAAATCTTGGGGAATGCTATTTCAAAGGCTGTTTCATTACCAATTATTTGCAACCTGACTGAGACCTGTATTGTTATTACTTTTCGAGTTATCTTTATTTATCTCAGAACACTTTTGTCAAATATATACGATTTTGTTAATTTTCAAGACCGCATATCTCGAATACTGGAATGACCAGAAGCCTGAAAAATTGGCAAAATCTCTTTTTTGTTAAAGTAAACATCAGTACTTAATTTCTTTAAATTTGGAGGGGGTGCGGTCAACTCCTCGGTTGAATTGAGGTGTTTTAGCTCTTTTGGTAAAATCTAAATTTCCATTTGTGTATTTGCTAATTTATGCCAAAATATGCAAAAATATGCACCTAACAGCTGGAAATATCCACAAAATATGCATTTAAAATCAAAATTTGCAAAAATATGCATTTTTACCAAAATATGCAAAATATGCAAAAACAAATCGATGCCATTTTTACGCAAATTTCTTGATTCGGAAAGATAATTGGTCGATATCGTTTTTAGACTTTCGGCAAAAAACATGCATTTGCATGGAAATCTCATCCCTACTGATTAATAATATATACACTTTGTGGAGCGATATTTCGATGCCTTAAACACGGAACGACAAAGAGGGTATTAAAAATAGTTTTAGTACAAAGCGAAACATTTTTAGTAAAGCTTTAATTGTGTCAATTAAAAATTTCTTTAAATTTAATATTTTTTTATTAAAAGTTTACTCAATGCTATTAAATTCTTTACTTGTGCAAAATTGACGCAATACTATTAAACATTTACTAAATTATATTTATGGCTGTTAAACTTACGCTGCTTTTAATGGAGGATCCAAGTTATCCATAAATGCAAATCCTTTTAACTTGTAATAACTCGCAATTATCATTGGCGATATCAATGCCCATGAACAAGCGTTATGAACAGTAAAGAAAAAAAGTGAGGAATACCTAGCCTCTTTGCGGTTTTCATCAGCAACAATTTCTAGTTCTCCGTCGCGAGCTAAAAAAAAAAGGTGTAAGTTTTTAGTACTACCTCCTAGTAAGCTGAAATTTTATCTTTGTAGAATTATTAAAAAATGTAATTTTACGGTGCAGGTCTTGACAAAATTGTAGTAACAAAAACTATTGTAATATTACAAGGCTCGCCTTAGTTTTAAGTCTAAAATTTTTTCCATCTTTCCATATTTTTTTTTGTTTTCTTGTTAAAACATTTTTATGCGCATTACTTTAGTGTAAATTTACATTTTTTTTTTGGGTAAATTAACAATTTTTTTTTGGTTAATTAAAATTCTATTGTAAATTTACCTATTTTTTGGAAATTAACATTTTTATTTTTTATTACTTTTAATATTCTTTTTGTAATTTCGGAAAACAAACACTTCGCTGAATAATCCGCCGCAAATTAATTTTTATACCCTCCAACTACAGTATACTCACTTTGTCATTCCGTGTGTAACGCATCGAAATATCGGTCGGGGACCCCATAAAGTATATATATTATTGATCAGTGATCGATTCTAAGACATTATAGCGATGTCCGTCCGTCCGTCTGTCCGTCTGTAGTTAACACGATGCAGTCCAAAATAAAAGAGCTCGGCTCCCGACATTTGGCACGAATATATCTTATGTTCCTAGGCAGGTTAAGTTCGTAAATGAGCAAAATCGGACCAGGGGAAAAAAAGTTCCCCTTAAAGAACTAAACCAACCTCTGAAAAATACCACTTTTTTACATGATTTTTTGTGTTTTTGTTTAACTAATGCCACATTTTTATGCTACAATAAGTTCAAAGCAAGGATGGGTACCAATTCGATAAAAGTATTGGTATTGGTATTGGTTTTTAAAATTATATTAGTATTGGTATAGGTATTGGTTTTCATTTTTTGTTGAATTGGTATAGGTTTCGGTATTGGTTTTGAGTTATTTAGGTATTGGGTATTGGTATTGGTTTTAGCCTCGAATCGGTATCGGTTTTTAATAAGTATTGGTATTTATCTTATATCGGTTTTGGTATTTGTATGCAAAAGGTTTTGTCGTTAATATTAATTAATTTAACGTAAGTCGCCCTTCTGTCCGCCCCACAGTGCACACTGGGGCGAGATGGTAGGTTTTTTGGCCAAAAGTCTCTACAGGTCGTAAATGTTAACCGATTTTTTGAAATTCAGAATATAAGCCTATATTAAGGTAATAAATAAGTGCCTTGAAACTTTTTGAAATCGGACCTACAAGGAAACTATTTCAGGGTGCACTCAGAAAAAAAACTAACTAAAAAATGGGAAAATTAACTAAATCCAAGGAAAATTGATAATGATTTAGCTCCATTGCCATGTATAACTACTTTTTAGTCCATATTCTTCTTTAAAAGAATGACAAATTTGAACTAGAATATGGGAAAAAATTTCCCATTTTTTGGTTAAAAAAACATTTCTGATGAGGAAATTTTTCCTAAAAATTATTTAATTTTATATTTTTTTAATGGTTTATTTATAGAATAGCATGTGAATACACACATAATTCTCATAGGGTACATATTTTATTATAAATATAAAGAAACGCTTGTGTCTTATAGTCAAGTAATAAATTTCATTAATTCTTTTAGTTAAGTTACAACAAAAACTTTGTATTTGACGTTTGTTCCCAGACTATGGGAAAACACGCCTTTCTAACACATACATGTGCAGAAAAAAAAAATGTAAATATAAAATTTATTACTTGTTATACAACCTTTTGTATTCATGTACTACAAATAATAAACAAAATGTGAACTACAAGCAAGCATGAAAAAATAAAAATAAATAAACAAAACAATTTCATGTTATGAAAAATTTACTAAACTTGTGGAAAAAACTTCCTCAAATTAAAGAAGATAAATATGATGAACTAATTGGTAGGAAATTACGTCCTAAAACTGAATTTTTTATACTAAATTTTGTTTTGGGAAATACATATGTCTTAAAAATAAAGATTTTTTTTCAATTATTTTGGGAAAATTTCTTTGGCAGTAAGAATTTCTTCCATGTATTAGGGAATTCCATTTAAGGAAAATTATGGCCTATTTAACAGTCCATGAACTAAAATTTTTTCCTAAAAGTTAGAAAAATTTCCCAACTTTTAGTTAATTTTAACTAAATTTTGGGAAAATTGATAAACTATTCAAATAGAAAAATTTTTCCAAAGTTTAAGTTTTTTCTTTTTTTTTTGAGTGTGGACACAAATGAAGAGAAACTTGTCTTTTTTATGTATTTCCTTTTGTTTAAGTATTTGAGTTGGAGATGGTCTCTGGTCCCGTGATTCACGCGTGAGCGTGAGTGATTTTCATTTAAATCATTTGGTTATAGAGTGATTTTCATTTAAGTCAAGTGACTATATTAAGGTAATTAATAAGTGCCTTGAAACTTTTTGGATTCAGACCTACAAGGAAACTTTTTCAAGGGTGGACACTTCATTTTAAATAAAATTTACAGATGTTATAGATTAAACAAATGAAAAGACACTTGTCTCTTGTTTATGTATTTGAATTGGAGATGGTCGCTGGTCCCGTGATTTGCGTGACTCAAAAAAGTGATTTTCATTTAAATCACGTGATCGTGAGTTGAAAATTCTGATTGAGTGTCCAGAGAGTGAGTCGAATTTTTGCGTGAGGGATGTTTTTTTTTTTTGAAAAACCCCTTTTAAAAAAAATATTTTTTAGCAGTATTTGCATTCAGAATGAAGTCAAACTTTAAACTAAATAGTACATGCTTAACCAATTTTTGACAAAGATTCATTTTTTTTTTTGGAAAAAGGTACACTCAGAAAAAAAAAACTAACTAAAAAATGAGAAAATTAACTAAATCCAAGGAAAATTGATAATGATTTAGCTCCATTGCCATGTATTCCTACTTTTTAGTCCACAT
The DNA here is from genome assembly GCA_963921195.1 of Pegoplata infirma. Classification (NCBI taxonomy): domain Eukaryota; kingdom Metazoa; phylum Arthropoda; class Insecta; order Diptera; family Anthomyiidae; genus Pegoplata; species Pegoplata infirma. The sequence continues at coordinate 170,913,613 of OY992538.1, read as the reverse complement.
TTTTCTTTAAAAGAAGGACCAATTTGAACTAGAAAATGGGAAAAAATTTCCCATTTTTTGGTAAAAAAAAACATTTCTGCTAAGGAAATTTTTCCTAAAAATTATTTAATTTTATAGTAGTATTTTTTAATGGTTTATTTATAGAATATGCGAATACACACATAATTCTCATTGGGTACATATTTTATTATAAATATAAAGAAGCGTTTGTTTCTTATAGTCAAGTAATAAATTTCATTAGTTTTGTTTAGTTAAATTACAACAAAAACTTTGTATTTGACGTTTGTCCCCAGACTATGGGAAAACACGCCAAAGCCAAGGTCTTTGTTGTGATTAAAACAGTGTTGCCACTTCTTGGATAATTATCCAAAAAATGGATAATTTAAAAATTTTTGGATACTCTTTGGATAATTACATTTTTGGATAATTTATGGATAATTTTATCAGTTACAATTTAAAGTTTTAAATGGACTAAATATATATTTTTTTTTATTTTAATTTAATTTGGCGATTTTCGTTAGTTATTTCTTATTTGACAGCACTTCTTTTGTTTTTAGTTTTGGCAATATCTTTAAATTTGGAGCTTTTCAATTTCAAAGCCTTATTGGATCACAAAAAATATGGTATTTTTGATTATTTGGATGTCCAAATTAATTGAGCAAACATTTTTACAATTACAAATTTTGCCGGTGAAAATCTTTTTCTAAATTTAGAAAATGTTTTCAAAATTTCTTATGATTCTTCCATTTTCTAATTCATCAGTAGAAAGAGTTTTTAGTAAATTAAAGATAACAAAAACCGATTTACGAAATCAATTATCTTCAAATACTGTTGCTTCAATTCTTTTTACAAAAGTAGGCATTGAAAGAAATAGGGGTTCAAACCTTGAGCCCACAATAGAAATGTTAAAAAAAATTTAACTATTATTATAAAATAATTTTTATTCTGAACAGTACAAAATGTATGATTTTTATTTGAAAAATAATTTCATTTAGGCTGGATTACTCAATGCTCCGTTATAAAATAACTCTCATTTAAATTTAACTTTTTCATACAAATTTTGACATAAGGCTCCGTTAAATCGGCAGTTAGCATTTCATTGAGTAATCCGCCCTTATTCTTTAAATTGAATTTAAATAAACCACTTTTGTTTCGAAAAAAATTTTTTTTTTTTTGATATTTTGGATAATTTTTGGGATTTTGGATAATTTTGGACAAACTTCTGGATAATTTATTAGTTCACTGGTGGCAACACTGGATTAAAATATTATTTTTTTCCTAACACATACATATGTAGAAAAAAATGTAAATATTAAATTTATTACTTGTTATACAAGATCAAACTTTTTGTATTCATGTACTACAAATAATAAACAAAATGTGAACTACAAGCAAGCATGAAAAAAAAAATAAATCAACAAAACAATTTCATGTTATGAAAAATTTACTAAAATTGTGGAAAAAACTTCCTCAAATTAAAGAAGATAAATATGATGAACTAACTGGTAGTAAATTACGTACTAAAACTATTTTTTTTGAACTCAATTTTGTTTTAAGAAATATGTCTTAAAAATAAAGATTTTTTTTCAATTATTTAGGAAAAATTTCTTTGGCGGTAAGAATTTCATCCACGTATTAGGGAATTCCATTTAAGGAAAATTATGGCCTATTTAACAGTCCATGAACTAAAATATTTTCCTAAAAGTTAAGAAAATTTCCCAAATTTTAGTTAAATTTAACTAAATTGTGGGAAAATTTATAAACTATTTTGAAGAAAATTTTTCCAAAGTTTAAGTTTATTCTTTTTTTTGAGTGTACCTATTTAGTAAAATTATCGCCGGCTGATCTCAAAACTCTTGTAAAAAAATTTTAATGTTCCGTTATTCCAGAAAAGCCTGTATTTCAACCTTTTATGCAATTTTAATATTTGGATTTATTTGCTATTTTATTAATTTATTTCGTTATTTTCAAAATAAATAGTTTCAAATGTTTCAATTAGTGGAATTTGATAATAAATTAAATCTAAAAAAAGTAATATTAATTAATAAAAAAATTAAAAGCCTAAACTAAAAAAATGCAAATTTTTCGTTTTTGCTTGAAACAATTTCTGTGCTGATGCACATTGCATTTAATGCACTTATTAATTCCGGTGGTCAAGGGGAGATATTTTTTAATTTCAGAAAGATGAGTCTTAACATTTGTAACAAAATATACCTGAACTTCATCCTTTTCATACATAAATATTTTTTTGAAAAAGGTGATCGAAATGGGTTATAATGCAGGGGCCCCTTTTTCGATTTTAGATCTTTTGCCAATTGCGATTACACGGGTCAATTTTTTTCTTATATGGGGTTCACACTTACGACCTTAAACAAGTTGTTTAACAAAACACCAGTAACAGAATAAAAACGTAATGAATACGGAAAAAATAATTTTTTAAACACGTAGCCCTTAAACTCTCAAAAATAGCAAGTGTGAACTGCACATTATGTGTTCTTAAATTCTCATATATAATATGACTGTGCCTCTAATAAAACAATAAAATTTTTTTACTGGATTCTGGTGTTGTGACATAAAATTTTGTAACATCTGCTTGATTAAAATTTTGGAATTACCAAAAAAGGACATTAGTATTTTTTTTTACAACGCAAAGAAGAGTGCAGTGACATTCAATGTTCATATATCAAATATTAACAATGTTTGCAAAAGAAAAAATTTCATCACAGAAAAGGTCTAAATTTTTTAAGATCTACTTTTATTAGGGGTCATAAAAACCGTGACAAAAAATATTTCTTTTATGTTTTTATGGCTTTTAAAATTCAAGTAGCTAACTCCTTTTTGTTATGTGACATTGCATGCAAAGGATTACTAATCGATGTAACATCTTTTGCAATTCGTTAGTCAGGTAAAACCTAATAATGTGATGGAAAGAAAAATTTTGACGTCACAATCATAGAAAAGATTAGAAGGTACGCAGTGTTGTATTTGATGTATTTTCCAATATGGTGGCAAAATGCTTGTTCTTCCTCATCTCACACGTATTTAATATCAAATTAGATTCTTTGTTTATAAAAAATGGAATTGGTCTTTAATTTAAGTAAATTTATTATTTATTTTGCTTTATTCAACGTTTTTTTTTTAAGATAATTCGCACTATTGATAGTTTAAAAACTTTTTTCTTCTCTTTTGTTGTTTGCTTTGTTGTTGTTCTTCTTTATGTTGCATTGTTTTTATTAAACGTCAAAAGTTACATAATGTGCTGTCACTAATACTTATTCAAGCGAAATACGACTCTGTTTCAATTCTATTTTTTCTATGGTCACAATTAAACAAACGAAAATAAAAATACAAAAAACCGAAACAAAACCGATACGAAAGTAGAAAAAAATGAATTGGTATTGGTTTTTTATTGGTATTGGTTTTGAAGAATAAAAGTATTGGTTTTTAATTGGTATTGGTAGTGGGGAATCGGTATTGGTTTTTTATCGGTATTGGTATCGCACAAATAAAGGTATTGGTTTTTAATTGGTATTGGTTTTCAATTTGAATTGGTATTAACGGGTATTGGTATCGAAAAGGTATTGGTACCCATCATTGGTTCAAAGTCCTGCATTTGGACCCAGAGAATTAGAAAATGACGTTTTTTCGGTTTGTTTATTAAAATAATGATAAACTTGTACTTCTTTAGTGCAAAAAGCATAAGAATGAATTTTGTATACACATATTCGAGAGGAAATGGGTCCCACCCCAATTACACTACCGACCCCCTCCCCCATCAAAAAAAGGAAAACGCCCCTACATTTTTTTTTTATTTTTTTGCATGTTGGAGGGTATAAAAGATTCGGCACAGCCGAATTTAACACTCTTATTTGTTTTTTTGTATTTTTGAGTTAATGATAACACTGTGCTAGTCGCAAAAATTAACAAGCTGGGCACCACGCTGAATTCAATGGTGTTAGCCGTTTTTCGAAGTTAGCGCTGGTATTCGCGATATTCCCAATTTAAATTTGTAAAGCCTTGGTACTAGAAATTAAAATTTGTATGCTTTTGGGATAGTTTTTAATAGAGATGGGCGCGTGAGTGGATTTTGACTCACACTCACTCACGCTCACGCAAAAAATATTCGAATCACTCACTAATCACTCACACAATTTTTTTTTTATTCACGCTCACTCACATTCTTATCAAAAAGAAAAAAAATCCAAAAAAAAATTTTTACAAAAAAATTTAAAAAAAATTTGGCAAATCAAAAAATCTAATCACGCAAACTCACGCAAAAAATAAATGACTCACTCACTCACATTTTTTTCAACTCACACTCACTCACAATCACGTGATTGAAATGAAAATCACTCACACTCACGCGTGATTCACATGAATCACGCAAATCACGAGACCTGCGCCCATCTCTAGTTTTTAAATACAAATTTAAAAAATGCTTTGTTTTATTTTTTCGAGAAAATTTTTTTTTCCGCTCAAAAAAAAAAATTCCGCGAAAAAAAATTTTTTTCGAAAAATTTTGTGTCTGTAATTTATCGTTTCTATAGGTAATCAATAGGCAAATAAAAAAAATTTCGAAAAAAAAAATCGCGAAAAAAAACTTACTCGAATAATTTTTTTTTTTTGTATATTCAATAGAGTTTAAATGATAAATTTGTCTACATAATATGAAAAAAATATTTTTATACCCTCCCACCACAGTATGGGGGTATACTCACTTTGTCATTCCGTGTGTAACGCATCGAAATATCGGTCTAGGACCCCATAAAGTATATATATTATTGATCAGTGATCCATTCTAAGACATTCTAGCGATGTCCGTCTGTCCGTCCGTCCGTCCGTCTGTGGAAGACACGATACAGTCCAAAGTAAAAGATCTAGACTCCTGAAATTTGGCACGAAGATGTCTCATGGTATTGGGCTGGTTAAGTTCGAACATGGGCAAAATCGGTTCAGGGGGAAAAAAGTTCCCCTCTTAAGAACTAAAAAAAACTCTAAAAAAAGCCATTTTTTATAGGTTTTTTGTACTTTTGCTTAGCAAACGAAACATTTTTATGTCAAAAGAAGTTCATAGTCTTGCAGTTGGATCCAAGGAGGTTGTGTCCATTCAACTTTACCCCCCCCCCCCCCCCCAAAAAAAAAAAAAAAAGACGCCCCTGTTTTTTTTTACGTGTTGGAGGGTATAAAAGATTCGGCACAGCCGAATTTAACACTCTCACTTGTTTTTTACTTAAAAATAAAAAAAAACATAAAATCGCGAATATCGCTAATACATACGCTAACTTTGAAAAAAACTGATATTACAATGGGATTTAGTGTACACGAACTAGCTTTACCAGATGGCTGTCGTAAATTAAAATCAAATTAAACAAGTAAAAAAGTTAAATTCGGCCTTGCCGAATGTAGTGATACCCTACACAATTTCTAAAAGATTATTGCAAAAACTTTATTTAAAGGAAATTAATTTAAAAAAATAAAAAATTTTAAAAAAATTTCCGCGAAAAAAAAAATTTGGTAAAAAAAAGTCCGCGATTTTTTTCCTTTTTTTTTGTCCAAAAATATGTTTGTACTTGCCCAGCAAAAAATTACTGCTTCGCCGTAAGCAGGTTTGTAAGGGAATGTTGAGTTGACTTTCCCTTACAAACCAGCTTACGTATGGCATGATATTTGGTCGCAATGTCCCACTTCGGAGCATTACATCCGAGCGCTTATTTCAGCGCAATAAAAATGTAATGAAATCATACCTTCACAGAATCTTACTAGGTGCATATTTGTAAGCATTTAGGATGCTCAGAAATCATTGCTCCAATAAAGCACAAAAATAATGTATTACCATCACTCAAATCTTTATGCCTGAAAAGTTTGTATGAAGGAAGTGCTCCTGGTAAGCACACAAATAATACAAAAGTTTTAATGTCTAAATAGTGTGTAGTCGAAACTTTAGTTTTCACTTTTGCACATGCGTACACGTCCGTTCACAAAAAAAAACAGAATATCAACTGAATTAAAAATATATTTTGTTTTTATTGCGTCATCCAAATTTTCGTTTGGCTGTTTGATGCTCGTAAGTCATCGTATAATTCATAGTTTTTTCTCTATGCCTTACAGTAGGGCATACTAGATGCACTACTGTAAGAGAATGTATTTCAAAATTTCTGTTTATATTCGTAATATATCGAAAAATGTATATTTCTATCTCTGCCTTACAGTAGTGCATCTACTATGCACTACTGTAAGGCAGAATTATCTATCAGCTGAAGATGAAGCGCTCGAAGTGCCAGAAAAATTATGAACTGCTTCCACAATCTCGATTATTTTTTGCTGGGTGTTTAAATACTATTTGGTTTTAATTATCTTCACATAAGTCAACCAGCAGCCGAATTAAAGCATTTGGTATTTTTAATTTTTGAGGTGTCCTTACATTTTCGTTCATAACTTTTGAACCGCTGAACCGATATCGCTCAAATGCAATACCAAACTTCTCGGGAGAACTTCCAATAAATATGTTAAGTTTCAGTCATCTCCGTGTAATGTTTTGGCCGTGATCACCATTTCCACAGACAGGCGGACATCGAAAGAATGTCTTAAAATCGATCGGAGATCATGAATATATATACTTTATGGGGTCCCAGACCGATATTTCGATGAGTTACAAACGGAATGACAAACTTTTATATACTCTCTATCACTAGAATGGAGGGTATAAAAAGATTTTTCGCGAACAAAAAATGTTTCTCGCGAAAAAAATTTACGGTATTATGGTTTGTTGTGTTAGTTTAACAGACTTGAATGGTTTTAAATTTAAAAATAATCGCAAAAGTTTAAAAATATCGTTTTTATTGTACTTAAGCATCAACATTTTAAATCGCGAATACGAGCGCTAACTTCGAAAAACGGCTAGCACCATTGAATTCAGCGTACCCGAATTAACTTCACCAGTAGGGGGCCCAGCTCGTTAAAAAAAAGTGCCAAATTCGAGCACAGTGTAATTACTAGGCTAGCCTTTGCAAAATTAAAAGCAATTTCGCTACTACATTTTTTGCAAAAAATTTCTCCACAAAATTATTATTTTTTGTTTAATTATACACTCAAAAAAAACTTGTTAAATTACTAGAAAAAGCCCCGTCATTCCATTTTACCAATATTTGACAGTGTTCCTTGTTTTTTAACAAAATATTTTTGATCAAAATTTAAATTTTTCCTTGTAATTTTACAATTTTTTTCCATGGTAATTTTTCAAAAAAAAAATCTAGTTAAGCCACGAGTATTTCTTGTAAGTATTATCGCATCAAAAAAATTGCAAATTAACAATTTTTTTGGTAAAAAATTTGTAAAATCACAAATAAGCTCGAAATTTTTACTAGAAATTCTCGTAAAATAAAATAGGAGGTAGCACAAAATCTAGTAAAGTCACAAGAAGTCCTGGTAATTTTTATCGCATCTAAAAAGATGTAAATTTACATTTGAATTGGTAAAAAACTTGTAAATTGTTTGTAATTTTACAAGCTTTTTACCAATAAAATTGTAATTTTCACTAGAAACTCTCGTAAAATAGAACGTAGCTCAAAATTACGGTGGCTCGCAGCTTATTTCGTGTGAAAGATATTAGTTAGGAATCCATTCAAGACAAAGTTTTCCAAAATAGACCTAATTATTATAAAATAAGTATTTTTGTAAAAAGTCCTGTGTATGTAATTAATCAATCTTTAATTAAAGCTTAATGGCGTTCAGATTGTGTACATATTAAATGTTATACGAGGGTCGAAATGGAAATTAAAATTATTGAAAGGCATTTTTTAGAAAATTTCTTAAAAATATTTCTAGGTCGATTTTATCCAAGCTTAAACATTAAAAATTAAAAAAAATAGCCCATTATTTAATATTCATTTATTAAATAATTTTCACAAAGACCCAAACAAAACCCAAAATTTTTAAAACACAGTAACAGAAATTCGAATTTTTTGACCTTACATTCTTTTGACCACCAATTTTTGGTAAACAAAGAAAAGATTTAAATTTTTAATAATTTAAGTACACCTAAGTGTATAGTAATGAGTAGGGATGAGATTTCCATGCAAATGCATGTTTTTTGTCGATAGTCTAAAAACGATGTCGACTAATTACACAGCGTGACAAAATCTTGGATGTTAAAAGTAACCTCAGATTTGACCATCAATTTTATATATTTCGGACATGCTGAATCCAATGGTGCAAACCATTTTTAAATCTAAGGTACAGTTTTTTCGCGAAATGTCTTCAAAGATTTTTACGTCCCCGTGAACTTTTTGAGATAAAAAAGTTTTTGTATGCAAAAAAGTCGCTCTTTTGCAATTGAAATTGAAGGACTATAACTGTAGCTTAATTTTAAGTACCATATCCGTTATTAAATGTTTGAAATTCAAGTAATATTTCGCGTTTTATCCCATTTTTCCAATTTTTTAGCATTTTCGCGATTTTAAATGCTTAAGTAAATACCGACCTAAGCAACCGCTTCAGATAAGTTTAGATGCACCAAATGGGATATATTTCTATGAAAATACGTTTCAACTATCAAGCGCATCACTCCAAAAATGAGCGATTAGTCAAAATCTCTATATGACTGCATCACTTTCCAAGATGACCACAAGGTCCAGCTTGTGACATATTGTGTTAAATCCTCAAAAAAGTATTTGTGTCATATTTCAAAAAAAAATGTTTTCAACTTCAAAAGTTATTGTAGAAAAACTTTTATTTCACCTTACTAAATTAAATTATTAAGTTTTAATTACAAAAACAAAAGGAAAACATTTTACTAAATAATACTAATTTAAATAAAACACTTGTTTAATATAATTTAGTAGGGCGAAATAAATGTTTTTTTATTAAAACTTTTTAAGATGAGAACATTTTTGTTTGAAATTTGGCACAAATACTTTTTTGAGGTTTTTACACAATATATCAAAATCTGGACCTTCTGGTCCTGTTGGAAAGTGATGCTGTCATAGAGAAATTTTGACAAATTGCGAAATTTTAGTGCTATGCGATTGATAAATGAAAAATATTTTAATGGGAATATATTTCCTTTGGTGCAAATATACTAAGCTGAAACGGTTGTTTAGGTCGGTATTTATTTCGGCATTTAAAATCGCGAAAATGCTAAAAAATTAGAAAAAATGGGATAAAACGCGAAACTCTGTTAAAGTTTTAAACTTTTAGTAGCGGAATTTGTAGTTAAAATGTAGTTACAGATATAATCCTTTAATTTCAACTATAAACGACCGACTTTTTCGCACACAAAATATTTTTTATTCAAAAAACTTCACGGGGACGTTAAAACTTTGAAGATGTTTTGCGAAAAAACTGTACCTTAGATTTCAAAATGGCTTGGACCATTGGAATCAGCATGCCCGAATTATGTCAAAACCCAGGTTATTTTTTCACCGTCACACAGTGTTATCTTTCCGAATCAAGAAATTTGCGTTAAAATGGCATCGATTTGTTTTTGCATATTTTTGCATATTTTGGTGAAAATGCATATTTTGGTGAAAATTCATATTGTTGCATTTTTTGGTTTAAAATGCATATTTTGTGCATATTTCCAACTTTTAAGTGCATATTTTTGCATATTTTGGCATATATTACCAAAAACAAATTGAAATTTATATGTTTCAAAAACTAATTTTAAATTTTAAAAATTTATTTTGGAAATAAGAAAAATTATTTTTTTTCTTTAAAATTTTTTCTATAGATTGTCTTAATTTCTAAAAAATCTTGCTTATATAAAGTTTTAAACGCTACCCGGCTTTACTTTTTTGCTTTTTAAGAAATTTTTCCTATGAAAACCAGATTTTTATTGCACACATTTTATTTTTAAGTGCATATTTTGAGGTTTTTTAGTGCATATTTTGAATTTTTTAGCGCATGTTTTAAGCGCATATTTTCGATTTTTTAGTGCATGAAAATCTCATCCCTAGTAATGAGATATAAAATTAATTGAACATTTCCTTTGTTAACAAAAAATTGGTGGTCAAAAGAATTGGAGATTAAAAAATTCGGAATTTCTTTGACTGCCATCAAAAATTTTGATTTTTGTTTGGGTCATTGGAAAAATTACTTGATAAATGAATATATTTTGTTGGACTATTCTTTAAATTTTTAATTTTTGATCTTGAGAAAAATCGACCTAAAAGTATTTTTTTAAAAAACGTCTTTCAATAATTTTAATTTCCATTTCGACCCTCGTAGCACGTTTAGTATTTATTCAATCTGGACGGCATTAAGCTTAAATTAAAGCTCGATAAATTACCTACACAGCACTTTTAACAAAATAACTCGTTTGACAATAATTAGGTATTTTATTGTTATCTTTGTCTTAAATGGATTGCTAACTGATATCTAATATAAGCTGCGAGTCACTGTATTTTACGAGGCTTTTTTGATAATTTTACAAGATTTTTTTTTTTTTCGAGTGTATAATTTGTTTAGTGTATAGTATACCTTCCAAATTGTGCAACCATATTTTACGTATTAACAATATAACTTTTTTTTTATTCCACAAAAAATACCACAATTTTAAAATAGCCAACACTGTTTGCCAACATGGTGAAATAGCATCGGTTACCAGATTTAAATCATTTTTATATTGAGCGGCATATATGATTATGGGGAAACACAGGGCAAATAATATGAAGCCAGGAATCGAAACTAAGAATGGACTAAATATAGTTCTTTCCGTTGATGTAATATCGATTCCTAAGCGTTTAAAGCAATATGTTTGTACAGCAAAATAACGTTTTATTCCTTGTTGAGGTTGTAAGACATCCGGTGCTGCTTTAACCATTTTGGAAGTAATTATCCACGAAGTGTTATACTTTTATTAAACATTAAATCAACAAAAGCAGGAACTTTTAAGCAATTTAAATTCTTATTAATATATTAGGGTGCCACTACATCATGTATTTTTTAAATGGAAAAATGTGTCTCGTAAACATTTAAAGGGAGAGTTTTTAAACTAAAACGAACAATAATTTTTGCCCGGCAAACGACGAAATTCGACAAAATTGGGAATTTAAGACTTTTATAGTTTTTCCGTAAAATACAGGCGAACATAATAAAATTTGGAGAAAACAAATTTAGGTAATCACTTGTTTAAATTTAAAAACAAAAATTGAGTAATTTTTTAATTGATGCAATTAAAAATTTACTTAAAAATTTAAAAAACAATTTAAGTAAATAATTTAATAAAAACTTAAGAGTTTTTTTATTTTTTTTTTTTTAAACTCTCATAGTTTTTTGAATTCTCGTTTAGTTTATAGTTTTTTGAGTATGTACAGTGCCGGTCAAAAAATAGCACCAATGACAAAATCTATATTCATTCAATTAAAACAAAATATTATGTGCGTATTCGCTTAAAGTAAATATGCAATACTCTTATACTAAGTATATACCCCTTAAATGTTTTTACTTTTTCCAAAAATTGTGGACTGTTCTTTTTTAATGATCGATATTTAAAAAAAATTCTGAATCAGAGCAGTCAATAAAATAGCACCGAATGACAGAACTTCTTTAAAAAAATTAATATTGTTTTAATTATTTAAATAAAAGTGGTAAATATTAAAGAAAGAAAGTTTTTATTTATAAAAAAATTTAATTCATTGCAAAATTTGACATTTATTTTGATAAAAATATGACGTGGAAGGAATTACACTCCTCAAAAACGTGCTTTTGTAAAAAATATGATTTCTGAACATAAACCATATTCTGAAATAGGAAAATTTTTTGAATGCGCTTATAAAATGATTGAAAATTCAACAAAATTAACTTAAGAGCTTGAAAAACTTAGTCACCAGCGATGTTTGTCACCAATAGTGGTTAGGTGTTTGTAAAGACAATGGAAGAAGGCCCCATTTACGGCAGCTCCAGAGCTAAAAAAGGACTACAAATGACGAAAATGTTCGTCGAAGACTACAAAACAACAAAATTAACGCTTGTAGATTCGAAAAAGTGCTTCTACTCTCACTTAAGCATGCTGCAAGTCGTTTGAAGTTTGCTAACAGTGACTCGGAATTACTAGCTTAAAAGTGGATCAATGTTCTATGGACAAATGAATCCATTGTTGTTTTATTTGGAGACATGGGATTACAAACCTATGTCAGAAGACCTTATAACGCGGAATTCAGTCCAAAATTCGAAATAAAAATATCTTAAAATGGTGCTTATGGTGTGGAGGATATTTTACTACTGTGGAGTGTGGTTCATATATTGGACCATGGCTCACATATTGGACTAGGACAATCGTGGATAAACACTTAACGTTTATATCCTCCAGAAAGTAATGTTACCATAAGTTTCTGAGCAAATGCCACTAATTAAGGTCTTTTAGCACGTCAATTACCCAAAGCATGACGGGAAATTGGCAAAAAATTGGTTCTGGACAATAAAGTAAACGTGATGGAATGGCCTGGTCAGTCCCCAGATCTAGATCAAATCGATAGTTAATGGACAGATATTGAGAAGGGAGTGTCTCAAATACAACCAACTTGTAATGAAGCCCTTTGGGTGGCGGTTCAGCAAATCTGGAACTCAATTTCGAATTAAAGACCCCAAAATCTCGTGAATTCGGTACAATGACGTTGTACAGAGGTAATTGTAAACAATGAGCACTCGACAATTTTTTTTTAATATTTAAAGATATCACAACAATACTGAATTCATAATCCATTCGTTTTTCAAATTTAAGAATTTAATTTTAATACAAAAAGTACTGTGGTGCTATTTTTTTGACTGAGTCTTTTTGAAGTTTTTTTAAAAACTCTGAAAATTTTTAATGAAGTGAAAAACCAAATTAGCCCTTTCTTATGTAATATTGTTTCACACTCTTGTAAGAAACTTATGATACGTTTTCAGTGACATAAGTTAAAATAGTTAAAAAAAACCCAACGAAGAAAATTTTGTTTTATCCTGGTGCTATTTTTTTGACCGCAGCTGTATATGAAAGTTTGTAATCGTCTTTATAAAATTTTCCTATGTTTTTGAGACATAAATATGTTTGTTAAAGTTTGAAAAAACAATTTTTTTTTATAAAAAGATTTAAAACTTTTTTTTTTAATTTTTAATTGTGTCAATTAAAAATTTACTCAAATTTTTTTTAAACTTAATAAAAGTTTATTAAAAATTTACTCAATACTATAAAATCGTTTACTGGTGCAAAATTGAGTAATTTTTTACTCAATAATATTAAAAATTTACTCAAATATTTTTTTAAATTTTTTTCTGTGTAGCGAAAAATCTGTCAAATTTTCACAAACTTGATACACACAAAAAAAACTTGTCAAACTGTCAAAAAAGTTGTAAGTTTACAATTTTATTAGTAAAAAAACTTGTAAAATTACAAAAAAAGTTCGTAATTTTTACTAGGAATTCTCGTAAAATAGCAGGTAGCAAAAAATCTAGTACAGTTACTAAACCTCTTTGTAAGTTTTATCGCGTCAAAAAAATTGTAAATGTATTAATGTATAATTACAAAATTTTTGATAAAAAGCTTGCTAAAGCTAAGCTAAAAAGCTTAAACATAATTCTTGTCAAATAGGACTTAGAAATAAATAAAAGTTACAAGTTTTTCTTGTTATTTTACAAGGCTTTTTTAAGTGTAGCAAAATCTAACCGAAACCCCGAATTTTTCAAACTTCATGTTAAGATATCTCAGAGAAAAAACAAGATATTATTTTAAAGGTAATTAGTGGGACTTTTCTGAGTACAGATTCTTACCCCTTAATAAAGTATACTTTAGTCCTGGGGTTTTGACTTTTTTTTAATTTTGTCGGCCTGTACAATTAAAAAATAAAAAATCGAAAAAAATGTTTGTATGTGGAATAAAAGTTTTAGTGCAAAACTTTAACCCCCCAAAAATAAAAAATTGAAAAAAATGTTATGGCGTTTTCTTTTCTGGAAAAAAATGTTGCACTTTCTGCACTTTTTTTTCTTTAATGACTCCTTGTGGACAGTAATAAACAGTAAGTATAGACATATTTGATACCAAAGGAAAGGTATTTTCGAGTTCTATCTAACTGTTCATAAGAAAATGTCGAAACACGCTTATTTTATTGAAAAAAATTTCAAAAACCCATAAATTTTTACATTTATCGGATCAGCTTAAAAACTGAGTATTGTTTTCAAATGCTTGATATAGCATTTTATAGTCCTTATAAATACCTTTCTTTTGGTACCAAATACGTCTATATTTACTCTACATAACTGTGCACAAAGAGTCATTAAAGAAAAAAAAGTGCAGAAAGTGCAACATTTTTTTCCAGAAAAGAAAACGCCATTAGTTTGTATGTGGAAAAAAAGTTTTAGTGCAAAACTTTAACCCCCCAAAAGCACTGGTTAATTTTGTGCGATTTAAAAAAAAAAAAGTCATTATTCGTGCCACCCTAACCCCCACAGGTTAGGTTAGGTGAATTGCCCTAAATAGTTTCACACATTTTCTGTGCTGTCGTATTGAGGACAAATTTTGAAAATTTCTTGTGGTAAATTTTGGGTGCCACGCTAGTAGAGTGGCTCTACAATACATGTGTATTTTTATATATGCATTAATATTTCATAAAAGAAGTGTTAATAAATTATAAATAGTAATTAAAAAATAGTGTTAAATCTCCCTCCAACAAAATTAAAGAAATAAATAAAAATGGTTACATTCGGTTTGGCCGAAAATATAAATACGCTCCACACAAAAATCGTGGTGGGATATATTTTACACAAAAACTTGGCCAATAAGTGTTTTTTGCGTGGCCATAAGCGTAAAAGAATTTATTTTTTGTTTCTGATTGTGAGTCACAAAAATCCTATCTGAAATATTGGTGTTACTTTCCAGCACACTCAGAAAATTGTGTAAGTTACTACATGTTAGTTATTTGGATATTTACAGTAGTTAGTTGTTTTCAACTACAAAGTCAGTTGTTTTTGTATGAAAAATATCAAAAAACTATTTCTGTTAGTTTTTTTAAATCGTTTTTTTTAACAACTAACAAAAAAGTACTGTGATGTAGTAACAGTTATTTAAAGTAGTTAATTTTACTTTTTTATCTCTGAAAAATTTTCAAAGTTTTTTCTCCAAAAAATAAAAATAAATTTTCGTTTTTTTTATTTTTCATAACTTTTTTAAAAAAAAAAAAACTTGGAAAAAATTTGGTCTTCAATTTTTTTTTTTCTGAAACATTAAAAAAAAATATATATATATATATTGATTATTTTATTTTTACTACATTTTAGTTGTTTTGACTACAAATGTAAGTAGTTTTTACTACATAAGTCAGTTGTTTTTTGTCAGTTAAAATAACTAACATTGTTAGTTGATTTAACTGAAAAAGTAGTTGACCCCAAAACAACTTACAAAGTAGTTATTTTAACTGACATTTTCAGTTGATTTTACTAACATAATTTTTTGAGTGCAGTACAACAAATATCGTACTGGAAAAGTACCTATTCTTTGAAAAATATAGTACTTATCCAGCGTTGGAAAAAACAACCCAAAAAGTGCTTTACCAGTGTTTTTTACAAAAAAAAAAATGTTACTGTTTATTATTATTATATTTTTATACCCTCCAACCACAGTATGGGGGTATACTCACTTTGTCATTCCGTGTGTAACGCATCGAAATATCGGTCTAGGACCCCATAAAGTATATATTTTATTAATCAGTGATCGATTCTAAGACATTCCAGCGATGTCCGTCCGTCCGTCCGTCTGTCCGTATGTAGAGGACACGATACAGTTCGAAGTTTGGCACGAATATGTCTTATATTCCTACGTAGGCTAAGTTCGGAAATGGGTAAAATCGTTTAAAGTTTAAAATCGCAAGGGGAAGGTGTCCCCTAACGTTTCCCACCAACCCCCCTCCCCTCCAATAAAAAAAGACACCCCTAGATTTTTTTAATATTGTTTTTTCATTTTGGAGGGTATAAAAGATTCGGCACAGCCGAATGTAACACTCTCACATGTTTTTATTGATTTTTACATTTTTTGGTGTGAATTATATCGTTATCGGTCGATCCGAAATCACATATCCCACGACTTTTAAAAACGGGACATATCACTATAATGTCTTAAAAATACTTTTTCCGTGACTGGAGACAAAATTACATATCAAAATGTTCAAAGTCCCGAAACAAATTTTACATTTTTTTAAATCACAGACACATTTTTTTTGTAGTTTTGGAATAAAGAATTTTAGGGTCGAACTAAAATCAAATTGCGTCGCGCAAGACGTAAAAAAAACAAGAAAGTTATAGTCGGTCAAGACCGAACATATGATACCCTACACCTGTGTTTTTCGGAATATGGGTCTCAAGTCCAAACATGGACTGACTGGATCTATTTTTTGTTAGATCTTTATTTAGTGTAGAAAACACACACAGATCAAATTTTAGTGGAATTGGTTTATTTTTTTCCAATAGACCGATTTAACTGAATATCGGTCGAAAATTTTATATGGGGGACTTAGTCCAAAAATGGTCCAATTATATTCAGACTTGATTAGGTTACCAAAGTACACGCTTAACACCTAAAAATAAAATGTTTATAAAATATTTCCATTTTTATGAATTTTGAGGGAATTATGTGAATATTGGGAGGGCGGTTTGTATGGGAACTACGAGAAGGACTGACCCGATTCCTTTTGGAATGATGATTCGTGCGATCAAAATTTGATAACCTGTTAAATTTCAAAGGGCTGTTTTTCCAATTTTAATATGCTTCATCCTTGGGCCAAAGGATGATAAAGTTTCAAATTTCAAGTCAATTGATTGGAAATTGCGGCTGATAAAATTTAAAATTAGGGGTACGCGTGGCAAAAATGTTGGTGTAGGGTATAAAAACTTTAAAAAAAAAAACATTTTTGAAAAAGTCCAGGATATAATGAGTATTTGCTGATGTTTGTAACTACCCGAAATATAGACTTTTAAGTATACCGATCGACTCAGAATTAATTTTTGAGTCGATATAGCGATGTCCGTCCTTCCGTCTCTCTGTCCATGTAAACGGTGTAAACACGATACAAGTCGCAATATTTAATCAATTTATTTGAAACTTAAATTTGAAACTTGGCCCAAGGACGAAGCCTGTTGCAATTTGGAAATATCGGTCCATGTTTAGACCTAGGTCCCATACAAATGTCCACTTTAATTTTGGCTCAAATGACTCAAATAACCGTATTATAATAGATAATTTGGCAGGTAAACGTATTTACCTGCCGAATTTTATAGAAAGTTCTTCTTGTAGCCCCCATAAAATTTCATGAAAATAGAAAATATTTAATTAAAATTTGGTTTGTGTGTGTTTAACGCGTACTTTAATAACCGAGTCAAATCTAATTATAATCGAACAATTTTTGGACATAGGCCCCATATAAAAATTCCGCCCGATATTCAGTTAAATATTCAAATTTGGTTTGTGAGTGTTTTTTACACTTATTAAATATTTGACAAAATATATTTCTAATCGGTCCATGTTTGAACTTGGTATCCATTTTCCGTGAAACACTGGTGTAGGATATTATATGGTCGGTATTGCCCGTCTATAACGTTCTTACTTGTTTTTTATCGTTTTTAGACAGTATACTGTGCAAATGCTGGCACAACTCTTGTGTTTTGGTTTTTACAGTTCTCTTTCGATGCTGTCAGAACATACGGGCCATTCGTAGATCAGAGTTATCATTTGAGTTACCGGGTCCGAACTGAAATGACAAAAATACTACGTCCTGACAATACTTGTACCACCGCGTCACACCGTTTACGTTACTGGGCCAGTATTTGGGCCGCTTGTATATATAGAGAAAAGAATAGAGCCCAAGCAGTGCACTGCAGTGTTGTAAATCACATAATTTTCAGAATGGCGACAAAATGCTTGTTTTTCTCAGCTCACACGTATTAACTGTCAAAAAATATTGTTTTGAGAATGCATTGGTTGATTTGATGAAAATCTATAGGTTTACTCCGAAGTTATCACAAATTATATGAATATACATGATAAAATACCAAAAAAAAATTGGTAATTATTTACGATTTCTGTTTTTAAAATTTTTAAAAAATGAGCTTTGTTAATAAAAAAATAGTTTTTCCTTGTTTGCCTATTGAACGGAAAGCTTTGAACTGATGGAAAAATGATGAATGTAGGATTTGTTGGAAATTTGATTGTCTTTAATTTGGTTCTTATTGCGAAAAGATCAGATGAACGGAACTCAAGATATAAGAAAAATAGTCAAAATACCTCCAAATAACGCTAAAAAAATTATTTGCGCGTAAAGCTATGAACTGATGAAAAAATTATGAATGTAGGATTTGTTGGAAATTCTATTATCTTTAGTTTGGTTTTTATTGCGAGAAGATCCGATAAACAGAACTTAAGATATAAGCAAAATAGTTAAAATACCTCCAAAAAACGCTAAAAAAATCATTTAACAAAAATGTATTCGCGAAATGTTGTTTTAATGAAATTTTTGAGTTTAGCGATCAAAAATACATATAAAAAAATTATTCGCGGTTAGTGCGCACAAATTGTTTTTCATTTGTAAACGAGAGTTATTAACAAATATCAATAAGGCGTTTCATGAAACCGCGTTTACAATTAAACCGCTTATCACCCCAATTTGGGATTTGCATATGTTGTTAATTACATTTTGGGCTATATGTGCAAAAAAATAAAGGAAAATTAAAGATACGCATTTTGAGATATTTGCAAATTAAGGACATTTTTTTAATTTCAATATCCTTTTTGCTAAGCAACCTATCCTTTTTCAAAATTCTATTTTAAGTAGAGGACATAACCATTATTTTGCGCTTTATTTCGTGATAATCGGATGATGCGTTCCAAAGATACGATCATTTAAACATTATGTATTTCTCATAAAATTGTGGCAAAATACCAATTTTGAACAGCGATAAAGCGCGAACCATTCACAATTGCGACTAAATAACAAAAACCGAAATTCAATAAAAATCAGAAGAATGGATATATTAATTTTTGAATAAATTGAACCACCATCGGCTGATTGCCTATGCTATTTTAAATGGAACCAGTCTATACCGATCGACTCAGAATCACTTTTTGAGTCGATATAGCGATGTCCGTCCTTCCGTCTCTCTGTCCATGTAAACGGTGTAAACACGATACAGGTCGCAATATTTAATCAATTTATTTGAAACTTAAATTTGAACCCTGCCGAATTTTAAAGAAACCCAGCAAAACTTTGGTAATGGGTAGTGATTATATAACACATTACCAGGTAATGTATATAACTTATTTGTAGCATTATTTTATGATGTCTTACCAAACATTTGTTCCACAACGTATTATTTTCAAGTGAAAAATAATGCATTACTAATAATTTGCTACGTAATGCATGATTATTGGAAATTTCATATTTATTATTTCTAAACATTAAATCATGGATGACTTATATATGGTTACATTATGTATTATTTGAAAGTTTGAAATAATTCATTATTTATAATTGGATGCATAATGCATTACAATAACATAAACAAATAATTATTTTATAAAAAAATGCAAAAGTTTAAACTAGAGATGGGCTCACGACAGGAAACTTCTGACGACACACACTCACGCGCATATTTTATCTACTTACACTCATTTACAATCACGTGAGTAAATTTAATACAAAATTACTTTTTCACTACTCGTAACACCTTATATATTATCTTCTTGTATGCTATATTATTTCATTTCTCGTAACCTATAAAATATCATATATTTTACACCTTACTCGTATTCTTCGTTATAAATTTATGACCTATTTTATACCTTACTGGTATTCTTTGTGATAATGTGGATGCATTACTTTGAGTCTCATCGCCTGTTAAAATCATCAATGCTGCAATGTATAAAATAAGAGATCCTATACCTTATTTTATACCTTATTTGGTAATCTAAGTTTTGCTGGGAAGTTCTTCTTGTAGCCCCCATAAAATTTCATGAAAATAGAAAATATTTAATTAAAATTTGGTTTGTGTGTGTTTAACGCGTACTTTAATAACCGAGTCAAATCTAATTATAATCGAACAATTTTTGGACATAGGCCCCATATAAAAATTCCGCCCGATATTCAGTTAAATATTCAAATTTGGTTTGTGAGTGTTTTTTACACTTATTAAATATTTGACAAAATATATTTCTAATCGGTCCATGTTTGAACTTGGTACCCATTTTCCGTGAAACACTGGTGTAGGATATTATATGGTCGGTATTGCCCGTCTATAACGTTCTTACTTGTTTTTTTATCGTTTTTAGACAGTATACTGTGCAAATGCTGGCACAACTCTTGTGTTTTGGTTTTTACAGTTCTCTTTCGATGCTGTCAGAACATACGGGCCATTCGTAGATCAGAGTTATCATTTGAGTTACCGGGTCCGAACTGAAATGCCAAAAATACTACGTCCTGACAATACTTGTACCACCGCGTCACACCGTTTACGTTACTGGGCCAGTATTTGGGCCGCTTGTATATATAGAGAAAAGAATAGAGCCCAAGCAGTGCACTGCAGTGTTGTAAATCACATAATTTTCAGAATGGCGACAAAATGCTTGTTTTTCTCAGCTCACACGTATTAACTGTCAAAAAATATTGTTTTGAGAATGCATTGGTGTTACAAACAAGTTCTATCACTAACTGTAAGTCAAGGGAATAGTAATGGAAAATTATATTTTTACAGGAAATAAAACAATTACGCTAAGGACACCCAGTCAAAAAAATACTAGCGGGCAAAGGTGTTGCCAACGTTGGAAAAATACCCAATTCATGTAAACGTTGTGCAATACAGATCCCAATTTTTAACTGATTTTCTGAAATTTGAATTTGAAAAAAATGTTCTATGTCCTCACCTAACCCCCATACCAACGTCCCCTTTTAATATGGGTCACATAACCCTAGCAACCGCATTCTAATAGGTATCATTTCGAAATTTGACAAATAAACGTATTTCGTGTTCGAAAATCTTTCCAAATTTAAAAGAAATCGCCATACAAACTACCCTGACGATTGTCATATAAATCTCCCAAAATTTATGAAATTTGGACATTCTTTGCAAGCATTGGCCTTTCCATTAATGCCAGTGATCTACCAGTACAATATTTTTGTTACAGTTGGCAATTTCTGACTGGTCAGGTTCATAAAAATGTTAATACAATAAAAGTTTTTTATACCCTTTACTTTGTAATCTACATATGAAGCTGTTCATTTCAAACGTACCACAAAAAACAAAATGGTGTTGGATAAAAGTCAAACTTACAGAGCTTATTGCCCTATATGGAACCACCACCATAACCTGTATGGTCCTAACAAATCGTGGAACAAAAGTTTTAGTTTTTCGTAAAAACAACAACAATTCCAAAATTTTCGAAACACACTTATTTTATAGAGTTTTGTATGGGCTATCGATTGAGATTATTTGTTTTTGGCAAAAATTCAGAACTATGTCTGAATTTTCCAAATTAAACTAAAAAGTTGATAGTTCATACAAAACTCTATGAAATAAGTGTTTTCGAAAATTTCAAAATTGTTGAGTTATAGACACAGAAAAAATTGTTTATTTTTCTTAAAATTTAAAGATTAAGAGATTTTTTCTCCTATAAAAAAAATCTAAGATTCAAAAACATTCTTCCTATAGAAAAATTTTGAGATTCTTGAGAATTTTTTATAGAAAAAATGTTCATATAATTTCATTTTCTCATTACTTTTTACATTTTACTCACCTTCTCAGATTTTTTCGAAGGAAGAATAATTATCAGATTTTTTCTATAGAAAATTCTCATATTTTTTCTGAAGAAAAATTCTCAGACTTTTACTATAAAAAAATTCTCTAATATTTTGCTTTAGAAAAATTGTTAGATTTTTCTTATTAAAATTCTCAGATTTATCCTATAAAAAAATTCGCATATTTTTCCCATAGAAAAATTCTTAAATTTTTCCTAAAGAAAAATTCTTAAATTTTTCCTAAAGAAAAATTTCAAAATTTTTTGTCTAGAACAATTACCAAATTTTTCGTCTAGAAAAATTATCGTAAAAAAATTTTAAATATTCCGAGACTTTTTTCATATAGAAAAATTCTAACATTCCGAAAAAACTCTAACTATTTTCCTATAGAGAAATTCGCAAATTATTCCTATAGGAAAATTCTCAGTTTTATCCTTATGAAAAATTCTCAAATTTTTCATATACGAAAATTCACATTTTTCCTTCAGAAAAAATTTATCATAGAAAAAATTTTGAGATTATTTTTGGATCCGCGCCTGGAACACACACCATTGGACCGGTAGAAGCTGATTTAATAAAACAAATTAGGAAAAAATAAAATGTATGGGGCCATCCTAAGGGTTGAAGATATATAGATGGTAGGTATGTTCAAAGAAAATTTTGGGGTTGAAAAAATATTGGGGGTCGGTCATACATTTTACTCATACTCACTTCTAGGACAGCTAGAGCGGTATGAACAAATATTTTTAAAAAGTGAACCTTTATATGAGAGCCCCTTAGGGAGTGGAGATAGGGCTCAAGTAAGTTTTAGAAAAATATTCAGGGGGAAAAATAAATGGCTTATTACCCCTCTACGAGGCTCCATTGGACCGGTAGGAGTCGATTTAATAAAACAAATTAAGAAAACACTTTTAAAAAAATGTATTTGGACCACCCCACAGTGATTCGTTTTATTGGCAAAAATCAAAAATAAAAGTATGTCTTCAATGTTGATGATTTTTTGTATTTTTACAGTTTAATAGTAAACCAGTTCTGCCAGGCTTTTCTTGTGAAAAATCGTCAAAATTTGGAAAAAAATCGTCAAAATCGTCAAAAGTTTTAAAAAAAGTCGTCAAAAAATCGTCACTTTAAAACATGTTAAAAACACATTTTTTATATATTAAAATAAAATTTTTTCTATCCACTTTTGCTTAATGATTTTTTTTTAAATTTACGTACACAAAATATTTTTTAGCTAAATAAAAAGGAATTTTCTTTTAAAACAAGTGACAAAATAATTGAAACTTTCAACTATTTTTTCAACTTGAAAGCCATTCGATTTTTCACTTCATTTCATTAAATAAATATTATTAAATCTTAAACAAATAAAATGTCTTACATTTATTTTTACTATACACTCAAAATAATTACTCTGTTAAATACTCTGTAAAATGACTGTAATCTCAATTCGACAGATATTTGACAAAGTTATCTGTCGAAATACAGATTTTAAGAAAATACTTCGTATTTTCTTGTGACCGAAAAACAAAATTTTGTAAAATTGGAGTTACTCGCTAAAAACTTGTAATTTTCACAAAAATAAAAAAGTAAATTTACATTTTGGAAGCATTAAAGCGGGAAAATTTAACAAAATTTTAATTTTAATTAATTTAATTTTAATTAATGTTTTTGAAGCAGAGAAGTTTTACTCATAAAATGGATTTAACTAAAACTTTGTAAATTTACAGTTTTTTTTGTAAAATTTTGAACTCATAAATGCATTTAACTAAAACTTTGTTAACTTACAGAGTTGTTTGGTAAAATTCTTCTTGGTTTTATCAGTATTTTACAGATAATTCTGTAAATTTACAGTTTTTTTTTTTATCGAAATAATTTTACAGAGTTTTCTTCGTAAAATAACAAAAAATCTTGCTGGTTGGAAATCTATGGTATTTTCTGCTGGCTCAGCAGAGTATCTCTGTAATTTAACAGAGTGATTATTTTGAGTGTAGAAAACAAACTACAAGTGTTAGTTGTTTTAGAACTTTAGACACCGTTAAAACCCACGGACACTTTTTTCAGATTTTAAAAGGATATACATTTAAAAAAAATTTTTAGTATAAAACTTTTTTGTCAAAAAACTCACCTTTTTAGAGCTAAAAATGAGCCTTCGAAAACACTCCAAAAAATTGACTCAAAAGTGCTTAAAATGAACGTATCAAGTATTTTGTTTAAAAAATTATTCGATAAAGACTCCAATTATTCTCAGAGTTTTAGTTTTTGAGTCTAAAAAGGGGGTTCCTTTGGATGAATCGTTTTCATACAAAAATTTTAAATATTTGCTCCATTTTTGGAGTCACTAGAGTGTATGGTTGTTTACTGGGAATTCAAATATTAAAAAAAAAAAGATTTCTCATCTAAAAAAGCAACAATTAAAATTTAATTAAAAGAATAATCAATTATTTTTTCATACAGAGCAAAAATTAATGACTTTAAAAAAGTTGTAAATTTTGATTTTTGTGCATAAAAGTAGAGTTACAAAAAATCGTCAAAATGTATGGGAAACAAATCAGAAAATCGTCAGTCGTCATTTTGCAAAATTTCATGAAAAAATCGTCAAAATGACGAAAAATCTTCACTTCTGGCAGCACTGTAGTAAACTAAAAAAAATATGTACTTTTCTTATTTTTAAGAAGTCATATGTTGCCACAAGAGGGCGCTAAAGTATGGAGATTCAACGCTGTTGTGTTAAAACCTAAAAATTGATTTTTATAGGTTTACTAGCTATACCCGGTCCGCGTTGCTGGCCCTAAGAAAAAAGCAGTTTTATATTGCATCTTAATTTAAATATAGCGTCGGACAAAATTAAAGCACGGGTCCGGTTCCAGCTAGTAAACTTTGGTTCCACCCTCGGTTAGCACTATCTATAGAGAAATCTCAACAAAATCGGTTCGAAACAGACAGACATAACGTTAAGTATTGTACAAAGGGGCGTGGTATTTAACGCATTTTTATCGAATCGTAATAGTCTACACTCAAAATAATTACTCTGTTAAATTACAGAGATACTCTGCTGAGCCAGCAGAAAATACCATAGATTTCCAACCAGCAAGATTTTTTGTTATTTTACGAAGAAAACTCTGTAAAATGGTTTCGACAAATAAAACACTGTAAAATTACATAGTTTCTAGTTAAATATTAGTTAAATGGAATAACTATTTTACAGAGAAATACTCTGTAAATTAACATATATTTGTAAAAACTCTGTAGAATTATTTCGATCAAAAAAACTGCAAATTTACAGAATTATTGATAAAATGTTGGTGTGAGACCAATAAAATTTACAAAGTTTTTGTTAAATTTATTTGAGTTCAAACTTGAACACATGAAATAATTGAGAACAAAAATAGCAAAATTTATAATAAAAAAAAACTTGTTAAAGTTGTCATTCCAACGGAGTTTTTAATTTTTTACACTTTAACGGTGCGCTCGCGAAACGTTATATTTCAATTTCTAGTTTAAATTCCCAAAATAAAGGTAATTGCCATCATTTAAATGTACCCGCTTAAATGTTTCGCACGCGAATGTTTAACTTTGTAGAAATTGTTAATAAACTTGCTTGATGCTCTCACGGGTTTTTTTTAAATAAATTTCTTATTTTCAGTGCCACATTTGTGCGGGGTCATTTAATAAACACTTTTATAAAATTAAAGGGAAATCGTTTAAGAACGTTTTGACTTTCCTATATATTTTTTTAATGCGCTTCATATGTCTTTTACACAATGGTCACTTTTTGATTTCTGATCAATTTCTCATTCTCAGTAGTGTTGACAATTGGGAAATGCCATCGTGTAAATTTCCCCGCTTTAATGCTTCCAAATTGTAAATTTACTTTTTTTATTTTTGTGGAGATTACGAGTTTTTTACGAGTACCTCCAATTTTACACGACATTCTCGTGAAATTTACCAGCATTTATTGTAATTTAAGACGCTTTTTAAAGAGGGATGTAAATATTTGGAAGTTTTTTGAAGAGATTTGTATTTGAAAACTGTATTACAAAGCAATAAGTAAAATTACAGAAGAAATTTAGTATTTTGGTTACGAGAAAAAACAAAGATTTTTCTAAAATCTGTATTTTAACAAAAAAAAACTCTATTTATTATCTGTAAAATAATGATTACAAAGTAAAAAGGTTAATGACAGATAAAATTTTGTTTTTCGCTCACAAGAAAATACAAAGTATTTTACTAAAATCTGTATTTTGGCAGATAACTTTGTCAAATATCTGTTGAATTGAGATTACAGTCATTTTACAGAGTATTTAACAGAGTAATTATTTTGAGTGTAAAGTTCCATGCTGCATCCACGATTAGTACTATCTGTGCTGCAAATTTCATTGACATCAGTTTTGCCGTTTTTGTGTGATTGCGGAAGAGGAGGAAATAACTATTTATTTATGAAAAACGGGAGTGACATTTTATACCCTTTTGCCGAATCGCGCTCTTAATATGACCTACAGTTCCCGCTCGGTTAGTTCTATCAGTAGTGACATAGTCGGCTTATCATTTTTGGTTGATTTAAAACAAAGGGGCGTGGCAATTCACGCCTCTTTGTTCAAACGTGGTCAGTATAGTACAAAGGGCGTTGCAATTTTGATTCCTTTTTCCAATAACGATCTTATATGGCCAACATATGCACTTGGTTAGCACAGTATGTAGTGAAAATGTCCAGAGTATCGGTTCAGCTGCTTTTGCGTAATTGCGATCGTAGTGTAACATGGCCTATAGTTCCGCACTCCGTTGGTACTATCAGTGCTAAAAATTTAATTAAAACCACATCAGCCCCTTTTGCATTACTCCAAAGCATGCAAATATTTTCAATTCAATACAAAGGGGCGTGGCATTTTACGCCCCTTTGTCTGATTACGCTCTAATTTGGCACATATTTAGTACTCGATTAGTACTATATTTGGTTCAAATTTCATCAAATCGGTTTAGTCCTTTTTTATATACAGATGTCAATAGTGGTGCAATTTAAAAATTCGATTTTGCAAATCCCCTCCGCCCACAGACGGAGAATCAAAAATCTGACCACACAGTGTTACTCCCCAGGCTATTCTAAACATTCCCTGAAGATTTCATCAAGATCGGTCCAGCCGTTTTGCGTCTAAAAGGAACATACAAACAGCCGTTTTTGCATTATTGCAAACATGCAGAAATATTTTCAATTCAATTCAAAAGGCGTGGCATTTAACGCCCCTTTGTCCAATAACCCACGAATTTGGCACATATGTAGTACTCGGTTAGTACTATATTTGGTTAATAATTTCATCAAAATTGCGCCATCCGTTTTTTATATATAGATGTCAATAGTGGTACAATGTGAAAATTCGATTTTGCCACGCCCCTCCGCCCACAGGCAGAAAATCGAAAACCTGACTGCACAGTGTTACTCCCCAGGCTATTCTGAATATTCCCTGAAAATTTCATTAAGATCGGTCCAGCCGTTTTCGAGTCCATACGGAACATACATACATACATACATACATACCCACATACATACACACATCCATTTTTATATATATGGGGCATTCCATGTGAAATCGGACACTTTGAAAAACTTTTTTTTTTGATTTTCCCAATTTGTTTACAGTTTTTAGTACCCTTCGAAAACTCCTTCGTGGTAAATTTTCAGATTTTTTGGATGACCCGTTCAAAAGATATCGAATTTTTAAAAATTGGTAGTTTGTTCCTTTACTCAAACTTCTTTTAATCATAACTTCTTCAATAATGGTCCAAATTTCAATTTTTTTTTTTTCAAAATTTTTGCTTTTTTTACGTACTTTCTAAAAAAAAATCCCAAAAAATTCTTAAAAGCGCTCTAGTATGCGATTTTTAAGTTTTAAAATTTAAATCTCATTTTTGAAAATGTTTGTACTCTTCGATTTTTTTGAAATTTTTTTGTGTAAAACTTCTATCAATTCTACAAATTTTTTGCCCAGGAAGATCGTGGGATAACGATTATTACTATTTTTTAAAATTTTTTGAAAAAGTTTTATTGTAATTTTTCAATCTTAAAATCATTTCTACTGCTCCAATGGTGCGTCATAGAGGGGTCCTTTATAAGACCGACCCCCATTAATTTTTACGTCTCAACATTTCTTTGGAACAAACCAATACCCTATCTCCAATTTCTAAGGGGGCTCCCACACAAAACGACATTTCTTAAAATTTGTTCCAACCGCTCTAACTGCCCTAATAGTGCCCTTAGAGCAACAAAATGTATGACCGACCCATAATATTTTTTTATTCCAAACATTTTCTCTGAACACACCTACCCTCTATCTTTAACTGTTAAGGCGGTCCCCATACAATTTTTTTTATTTTTTGTAAATTTGTTTTATTTAATTAGCTTCTACCGGTCCAATGGTGCGCCCGCGAGGGGTCATTAGTGAGACCGACCCCCATTTATTTTTACCCTGCAACATTTTTTCAAAACATACCTACGCCCTATCTCCACTCCGTAAGTAGGCTCCCATACAAATAATAGTTGGGGCAAATTTTATAAAAATGTAATTTTGTATGGGAGCCTACTTAGGGAGTGGAGATAGGGCGTAGGTATGTTTTGAAAAAATGTTGTAGGGTAAAAATAAATGGGGGTCGGTCTCACTAATGACCCCTCTCGGACGCACCATTGGACCGGTAGAAGCTGATTAAATAAAACAAATTTACAAAAAATAAAAAAAATTGTATGGGGACCGCCTTAACAGTTAAAGATAGAGGGTAGGTGTGTTCAGAGAAAATGTTTGGAATAAAAAAATATTGTGGGTCGGTCATATATTTTGTTGCTCTAAGGGCACTATTAGGGCAGTTAGAGCGGTTGGAACAAATTTTAAGAAATGTCGTTTTGTGTGGGAGCCCCCTTAGAAATTGGAGATAGGGTATTAGTTTGTTCCAAAGAAATGTTAAGACGTAAAAATTAATGTGGGTCGGTCTTATAAAGAACCTCTCTATGACGCACCATTGGAGCAGTAGAAATGATTTTAAGATTGGAAAATTACAATAAAATTTTTTCAAAAAATTTTCAAAAATAGTAGTAATCGTTATCCCACGATCTTCCTGGGCAAAAAATTTGTAGAATTAATAGAAGTTTCACACAAAAAAATTTCAAAAAAATCGAAGAGTACAAACATTTTCAAAAATGAGATTTAAATCTTAAAATTTAAAAATCGCATACTAGAGCGCTTTTAAGAATTTTTTGGGATTTTTTTTTAGAAAGTACGTAAAAAAACAAAAATTTTGAAAAAAAAAATTTGAAATTTGGACCTTTATTGAAGAAGTTATGATTAAAAGAAGTTTGAGTAAAGGAACAAACTACCAATTTTTAAAAATTCGATATCTTTTGAACGGGTCATCAAAAAAATCTGAAAATTTACCACGAAGGAGTTTTCGAAGGGTACTAAAAACTGTAAACAAATTGGGAAAATCTAAAAAAAAAGTTTTTCGAAGTTTCCGATTTCACATGGAATGCCCCATATAGACTAAAATAATTATGAAAAATCGAATTTTAAAGAAATCAACGAACTTTTTTTTGCAAAAGTTACTTAAATATATTTGCTAAAAGTTGTATTTGCAATTTTTTAGAATTAATCTTAAAATACATTTTTGTATTGCTCTGAAATCTATACTTTTCTACCGAATCCCCAAAAATTGACAAATTTTGATGGAATGCATAAAAAAAGTTCGTGAGTCAAAAAATTATTTTTTTTCGCTTTTTCGATAGCTGGGACTATGGTTTATAAGGCAAAACAATAAAAATAACTATGAATAACTCTGAAGTTGGAAAAAATTTACTTTTTTTGTGTCTTTATTTAATTTTTTTCAAAAGCTATATTATTAATGGAAAAAATATTAGAAAAAAAATCCAATATTAAGTATTTTTTCTTTACACATTGATATATTATATAGTATTCTGTAAAAATATAATAAAAGATCAGAAAAAAATTATGCAGTACGTGGGCCGTTTTGCTTTAAAAGTTATCTATGACTTTTACTAAAATCCCCAAAATCACCAAATTTTAATGGCCTTCATAAAAAAAGTTCGTGAATAAAATTTTTTTGTTTTTTATTTTTTTTGTAGCTTTAACTATGTTTTATAAGATCAAAAAATAAAAATAACTAACAAGGGAAGTCTCCCTGGTGTCACCTTCCGATCTTCATGAAATTTGGATATGTTGTTAAGAACGAAAATTATTTCGACACGTATTTTTTTTTAGCGGCCCAAACTCATTTTTAGGGGGGTCGATTTGTATGGGTAGAAATTGACCGTTTTCAGTTTTTTACGATTTACGCCTATTTAAACAAAATTAATATAGGCATGTGTGGTATCAGATTAAAGGTATTAAAAATACATATCTCGTGGTGCTAACAACGGGACAAAGAAGTTAATATTTTTCGACTTATTAACAAAAATGTCCTAACATTTTGGTATTTTACTCAATATGACGAAAAGTTGTGCATGTTTGGACACGTTCTTAGCACATGTAGATAAATTTTCCAAAGACCTTTCATTTGGTATGTAACATGACTAGGTTTCTTTGCATAATATAGGAGATAAACGAAAAAAACTGAAAAATGGCCTTGTCTTCCCCCTCCTTTTTCCCCCTAAATGTGAATTTGGGCCGCTAAAAAAAAATACGTGTCCCTTTATTTTTTCTGCTCTACAAAATAAAACCAATTCCATAAAGATCCGCGGGTGACACTAGGGAGACTTCCCTTGTAAGTTTTTTTTTTTAAGTTGAAAAAAAAAAAATTTTTAAAAAATCTAAAATTGGATTATTTTTTTTTATTTATTTTATTTACTGTAAATAAATTTAAAAAATACATCAACATTTTAGTGTTTTTTTATATAAAGGGATTTATTGTATTGTATACCATAAATTTATAGTAAATAATTCGATAAAGTAAGTATACAGTGGGCCATTTTGCTTTAAAACCAGTATTTGATTTTCGTTGGTATCCCAAATCAAAACCAACATTTTTTTTGAGATACATAAAAAAAGTTCGTACTTAAAACTTATTTTTTATTGATTCTTTTAACAGCCTGGACTATTTTCTATACGATCAAATAATAAAAATAACTAAGTTTTTGAAAAAACGAAAAAAAAAATAAAAATAAAAATTTGAAGTACCCAAATTTTTTTTTTTTTTAAGTTTTTTGTTATTAACGGGGTATATACTTAGAAATAAAGCAAATATAAAACGAGTTTACTTAAAACTTATTTTCGTAATGCAATAGGAAATAAGTGTTGCGAATGTTTTGTTTTTGCAGTTATTATGTAATTTTATATTTTTGACTATATTTAAAAAAAGGATATATTAACAGCTTTTTGTTACCGCAAGCAACTCAACGAAATTTGGCACACTTATTAACGCCATTTGATCTAATCTACATTAAAAATTTGATAGCAATTGAAAAATTTTTAAAATAGTTACAGCGATTTCAAGAAAAAGGATATATGGCAGCTACGCGAGTCCTTGCTCAGATTAAAATACAAATGTTGTACGTCGATAGTTATCTAAATTTCTAAGACAATAACTAAGTTAAGTAATTTTATATCAAGTTTTGTGGCTAAAACTCCATTTTTAAATTTCAGGATGTACGACAGGTACAAATGTCCTTCGACCGATTTGCTCAAAATTTTTATTTTTTTTTTTTCTATTAATTAATTTTGTGCTTGCGTACCAAATTTTGAAAATCGCTGACAACTCTTTCTATTTTATTTTTGTGATTAAACTATATTAACACTTTATTGCAGTTCTTAGAAAGGATATATAAATAACTTTTGTTTAACAGAACCGATTTCAGCGAAATTTGGCACACACATTGACATCACTTATTCAAATTTTTACAAAAAGTTTCAGGGGTATCGAGTAATTTTTGAGCGATTTATAGTGTTTTTAAAAAAGTTTCAGGGGTATCGAGTAATTTTTGAGCGATTTACAGTGTTTTTAAGAAAAAGGATATATGGCAGCCACACGAGTCCTTGCTTCAATCTAAAAAAAATTTACACATAAAATACTATATCAAAATTGGTATTATTGACAAAATTTGGGAATTTTGTGACAATTTTTGTAGTTTTAATCACATATTTAAATTTTAGGATATATGGGGGGTAGGCGAGTCCTTGCTCCGATTTTTCCAAAAACCCGTTTTTTCTTGATTAGATCAATTAATGCTAGTGTACCAAATTTCAGAAATCTGCGACCAATATTCTATTTTTGCCCACTCGATATATGGGAACGAATCACTGTGCACCCTAAGGGTTGAAGATAGAGGTTAGGTGTGTTCTTAGGAAATGTGGAGGTTGATAAAATATTAGGGGTCGGCTAGACATTTGACTCCTTTAGGGTCACTTTTAGGACAGCTAGAGCGGTAGGAGAAAATATTTTTTTAAAATTGAACCTTTATGTGGAAGCACCCATAGCTTTGTTGATTTCCCCCTTCACGCCCAACTTTTACCACGATGAACGACCCCTAGATCATATCCGACTTCCTACATTTTTTGGCTCATTAATTTTTTTACGAAAAAAGCGTTTCAAAATCTTGCTTCTTAAAATCTCATCCAACACTCTCCCACTCTTAGTGTAGGTGTACCTTAGTATCAGTCGTTAGTAACTGACTATAAATTTCCTACTTGTTTTTTTTTTTTTTAATAATATGATATGAATCATAGATGGGACTAATTAATTAATGGGACCAATTAATTGATGGTTTAATTACCATTTAATTGATGTCAATGGTAATGAAATTTTTTTCATTACCATTGGTTGTATCAATTGTACCAATTAAATTATTTATCAATTTAATTACTAATGAAAATTAAAAAAAAAATAATTACCATTGGTATGGCATCACTTAAAAAAAATAATTACCATTAGTAAAAGTCGTCACAATATTGTCAAAATCGTTAATATTTGGAAATGTCTGTTGTTTTTTGTTATATGGTGTTTTAGTTTTTCACATTTTATAAACCAAATACACGTTGATTGCCTTTGTATAACCAAAGAGTATCAATACTAAAGAGATCTGAACTCGCTCTTCTTCTGTTAAAGCCGCTCTTAAATTCCCTTTGCTAAGTCCGCCATCGAACTGGACGTTTGATCAAACCAAAAAAAATCCCTTAAGTTCGATATAAACAAAAAAAAAAGTGTTGCAGTTTGGCGATTTTCAGACTAAAGCTAGCGTTTTTTTTTTTCATCTAGCTGTAAAAAAAGTTTTTTTTGTGGATTATCGGGAAATCCAATGACTTTTTATTTGCTGACAATTTGTTTTAAACACTTTTAAAGGTATTTCCTAAATAATATTAACATAAAAATTATAAATTGATAAATTTGTTTTAAATTTATTAAGCGCTTTTTCGATATAAAAAGTTAGCATTATTTTTCAAACCAACAATGTTAATTTAACATTATCGTATTTTCCTCGTCTAACAGTTTTCGTACCTTCTGTTAAAAAGTTCCAAAATATTAAGAGCGGG
The DNA here is from genome assembly GCA_963921195.1 of Pegoplata infirma. Classification (NCBI taxonomy): domain Eukaryota; kingdom Metazoa; phylum Arthropoda; class Insecta; order Diptera; family Anthomyiidae; genus Pegoplata; species Pegoplata infirma. The sequence goes on along the minus strand of OY992538.1, from coordinate 170,880,348 downwards.
AGACAAAGAGCTTGGTATAACACAATATTTGAAATTTTTATTTGCGTTTTGTTTTTTGTCTTTAACATTTTCATATTTTTTTTTAAAAACATACTTTGATGTTTAAATTTTTAACTTTTCAAAAAAACAAAAATATGCAAACCAATGGTTTTGAAACCAATTATAATTGGTGTTTTTCAACAATTGGTGCATTTCATTACCATTAGTAATTATTTTTTCAATTAAAAAAATTTAATTACCATTAAATGGTAATGAAAATTTTTTCATTACCATTGATATCAACCAATGGTAATTAAATTTCAATGGTAATGAAAAATTTCCATCTATGATATGAATAATTTCTTTATTTTATTTTTAAAATACTACATTTTATATACTAAATGCCTAAACTTATGCAATACAAAATTTAACTTAACTCTCTGTGGTACAGTGCACACCATCATTGTGAATCCAGCTACATGTAGTAATATTTATTTATTATTTTTATATTTTATTTACCATCAAATATCATGCGTTGAATTAGATTGCTAACGAAAAAATAAAAAATAATTAAATATTTAAGGTTCCAATGCCATAAACAGGGTAACATATGAGCAGGCAGTTCTGTAAACCTATTGAAAAGAAGTATTTTATTTTTTTCAGAAATAAAATCGTTATAAAATTTACCGACAGTTTCGTGTAATATGAACGTCATTCGTCTGCAACGAATTTGTATTTTTTGTTTCGTCACAGATGCATGATGTTCGTATTACAGAAACTGGGGTTTAGTTATACAAACCCATAAATATAAAGGGTAATCAGCTACAAAAAATATGCCAGTAATATAACAACATTTTCGGGCTCTTAAAATCGGCAAAATCAGCATTTTTCTTGATGTATTACTCAAATTATGCCATTTAAAACAATCATAAACTGCCGCAGAAACGGATTTGCTCTAAAAAAGTAAAAAAAAAAAAACTTAAGCGGTATTCAGAGTATAAATTACACAGTGTACAAAATCGAACTTTCCGAATCGGAATGGGATGAAACCCGAAATTTCGTTAGCTATTATCGGTATGAATTTCGCTGCAACCGGTCAAATATCCACTTACTGAATAGCCAAATTATTGAAAATAAACCACTGCGTATGATTGTTATTTAAAGGCGCAATTACAAAATTAAACATACGCCACTTATACAGTTATCAAGCAATTGTAATTATAATTGAAGTTCACTAACTTAAAATCCGTGTAAAAAATATCTTTAAGGGTTTTGTTATGGAATATGTCTTCTTTCATTTGCTTTTGGTTTCATCCCATTCCGATTTTAGTTGTTGCACTGTGTAATCAGCCCTTCCCATCTTGTACCAACCTCATCTATCACCCGTTGACCACCATGACAATATAATATTAACTGCACGGATGCTGAAGCCAAAAATGCCATCTAAAATAGTATTCTTACAATTTCGCCACCTCGAGAAACTTGAAATACTACACAAGCAATTTGAAGAAAACTAATCGTAAATTCCATAAATACCGTAACCATATAGACATTATTGAACGTATCCGCCAAGTCGATCACAAAATTATGATATTTAATGCAGGATCCTATTATGTGAACGAACTCATTCTCATTTAAGCGATTTGATTGATCAGATGCCATTTTAAAACGTAGATTTACTCTACGAAATTGTGCTGCAATATTATGGGCCAGCCAACAGAATAGAGTATCGTTTCCCACGGAGCTAAAGATCACAACATATAGGCCAATCATATCCCAAACATATGCAAAACCGTAGCCCAAATTTGTTTTCAAATCCACAAAGTAACTGTAAATAAATGAAAATTTATTAATTTTAATTATATTGCACAGTGCAACAAGAAAAATTATTTATTAGTACTTGTTAATGCGAAATGATGATATGACAAACAAGAAAAAGTCTCGCAATCCCATTTTTAGCAATATTTGACAGTTTTTCTTTTTTTATTTTACAAAAAAAAAAAATCTAGTAAAGTTACGAGAATTCTCTGTTGGACCGAACCCGTTGGGTCTTTCAAAGGTCGCCATAGATCTTGCTCCAAAATGTTTGTCCGTTTCGCTCTTCCTCGCTTAGTTTTTTAGATACGGGAATCAGGGCCTGATGGGGTCTTGAGAATCCTAAAACCAGCGTAACTCAAAAACTATTGCTCGGACGGCTTCGGGTAATTTGCTATAGTGTTCTTCGAGCAAAGTGCTACAAAAATGCTGTTGGACTTTTTCGCGTGTCGGCAGTATTTACTGAAATATGGGTATATATAAAATATCGGGAATGTGAAATTTTAGATTCTACCGACAGATGGGTAGAGCTAGTGTATTCCATATTTTTCTTTAAGAAATTTCAACCGTTTCGCTCTATCTCGCTTAGTTTTTGAGTTATCGACATTTTGAATTTTTAGCTAAATTCTAAGTTATTAACTAAATTCTAAGAAGTACACTTCCTCAATTCTAAGAAGATACGATGAAGTTATTTTTAGTAAACTTTAACTAAACTTGAACTAAATTGTGTGTGAAGATATTCCCAGCAAAATTTTCTGTTCCAAATAATCGGTTCCGGAACCCATCAAACTACCCTGCAACCGGTTCTACTTAACATTCCAGAATCAATGATTTTTGTTTGAAATTGTCCCGAAAGCAATCGTTTTTTAGAGCAAGTAGTTTTTTTGAAAAATAATTTTACATAGAAAATTTTGTTGTGATTACCGTAGAATTTATTCAAGAATCTATTGAACCAGGAATTTGTTCCAAAAAATTTTCCTGGGTTTTTAAGCAACAAACATCAAAAACGGCCGCCTATTAGTCCATAATACAAATTTTCGATTTTGTTTTCAACAAAGTCAGTCAAGTAATTTTATTTCAAAATTCTTTTATCATGTCAATAAATAGTGTTTGTGTTTGTTAAATTTCTTTGTTGAAAAAAAAAAATTTCATTTGTCAGATCAACAAATTGTGTTTGTGTTTGTTGAATTTCTTTGTTGAAAAAAAAAAAAAATAAGATTTTTTACTTTTGTCAAATCCACAAATTGTGTTTATAATTGTTGAATTAATTTGTTGAAAAAAATAAAATTCTTTTTTCAACAATCAAAATTTTCAAACCTTTGTTGATATTACAAATTTCCGTATAGGAGCACTTGAAAAAATTAAAAAAGAAAAAAAAAAAAAAATTAATTGTATTACAAATATATATAACAATTCGTTTTTTTCTGTGTATATGGGGCATTCCATGTCAAATCGGACACTTTGAATACTTTTTTTTTAGATTTTCCCAATTTGTTGAAAGTTTTTAGTACCCTTCGAAAACTCCTTCGTGGTAAATTTTCAGATTTTGTTGATGACCCGTTCAAAAGATATCGAACTTTTAAAAATTGTTAGTTTGTTGCTTTACTTAAATTTCTTTTACTCATAACTTCTTCAATAATGGTCCAAATTTCAAATTTTTTTTCTTCAAAATTTTTGTTTTTTTTACATACTTTTTAAAAAAAATCCCAAAAAAATCTAAAAATTTAAATCTCATTTTTTAAAATGTTTGTACTCTTTGATAATTATAAAATTTTTTTGTGTAATACTTCTATCGATTCTACAAATTTCTTGCCTAAGGATCGTGGGATAACGATTATTACTATTTTTGAAAATTTTTTTAAAAATTTTATTGTAATTTTCCAATCTTAAAATCATTTCTAGCGCTCCAATGGAGCGTTATAGAGGGGTAATTTCCAAGACCGACCCCCAATAATTCGTACGTCTAAACATTTCTTCGGAACAAACTAATACACTATCTCCAATTTATAAGGGGGCTCCCACACAAAACGACATTTTTTTTGTAATTTGTTTCAAGCGCTCTAACAATAAGTGCACTAACAAGGGAAGTCTCCCTGGTGTCACCCTCCGATCTTCGTGAAATTTGGATATGTTGTTAAGAACGAAAATTAATTCGACACGTATTTTTTTTTAGCGGCCCAAACTCATTTTTAGGGGGGGTCGATTTGTATGGGGGGAAATTGACCTTTTTTAGTTTTTTACGCTTTACGCCTATTTAACAAAATTAATATAGGCATGCGTGATATCAGATTAAAGGTATTTAAGATACCTATCTCGTGGTGCTAACAACGGGCCAAAGAAGTTATTATTTTTCGACTTATTAACAAAAATGTCCTAAAATTTTGCCATTTTACTCAATATGACGAAAAGTTGTGCATGTTTGGACACATTCTTACCACACGTATATAGGTTTTCCAAAGACCTTTCATTTGGTATGTAACATGACTAGGTTTCTTTGTATAGTATAGGAGATAAACGAGAAAAACTGAAAAACGGCCTTGTCTTCCCCCCTCCTTTTTACCCCCTAAATATGAATTTGGGCCGCTAAGAAAAAGTACGTGTCCCTTTATTTTTTCTGATCTACAAAATAAAACCAATTCCATAAAGATCCGCGGGTGACACTAGGGAGACTTCCCTTGTAAGAGCAATAAAATGTATGATTTAAACACAATATTTTTTTATTCCAAACATTTTCTCTGAACACACCTACCCTCTATCTTTAACTATTAAGTCGGTCCCCATACAATTTTTTTTATTTTTTGTAAATTTGTTTTATTTAATCAGGGGTCATTAGTGAGACCGACCGCCTTTTATTTTTACCCTCCAAAATTTTTGTAAAACATACTTACGCCCTATCTCCACTCCCCAAGCAGGCTCCCATACAAATTACAGTTGGAGCAAATTTTATAAAAATGTAATTTTGAATGGAAGCCCACTTAGGGAGTGGAGATAGGGCGTAGGTATGTTTTAAAAAAATGTTGGAGAGTAAAAATAAACGGGGGTCGGTCTCACTAATGACCCCTCTCGGACGCACCATTGGACCGGTAGAAGCTGATTAAATAAAACAAATTTACAAAAAATAAAAAAAAAATGTATGGGGACCGCCTTAATAGTTAAAGATAGAGTGTAGGTGTGTTTAGAGAAAATGTTTCGAATAAAAAAATTTTGTGGGTCGGTCATACACTCGTAGGGCAGTTAGAGCGCTTGGAGCAAATTTAAAAAATGTCGTTTTGTGTGGGAGCCCCCTTAGAAATTGGAGATAGGGTATTAGTTTGTTCCGAAGAAATGTTTAGACGTAAAAATTAATGGGGGTCGGTCTTGGAAATGACCCCTCTATGACGCACCATTGGAGCTGTAGAAATGATTTTAAGATTGGAAAATTACAATAAAATTTTTTCAAAAAATTTAAAAAAATACACACAAAAAAAAATATAAAAAATTGTGGCCGTTTTGGGGATAATACAACCTATAAAGTGGTTTTGGATAATTTACCTAAGTTTATTAGAGCAAAAACTTTGTTAAGTTATCCAAAACCACTTTATAGGTTGTAATTAAACCAAAAACTGGCACAATATTTTTAATTTTTTTTTGTGTGTAGTAATAATAGTTATCTCACGATACTACTGGGCAAGAAATTTGTAGAATCGATAGAAGTTTTACACAAAAAAATTTCAAAATTATCAAAGAGTACATAGATTTTCAAAAATGAGATTTAAATTTTAAAACTTAAAAATCGGTTACTAGACCACTTTTAAGAATTTTTCTGGATTTTTTTTTTTTTAAAGTACGTAAAAAACAAAAATTTTGAAAAAAAAATTGCAATTTAAACCATTATTGACGAAGTTATGAGTAAAAGAAATTTGAGTAAAGGAACAAACAACCAATTTTTAAAAATTCGATATCATTTGAAAGGGTCATAAAAAAAAACCTGAAAATTTACCACGAAGGAGTTTTCGAACGATACTAAAAACTGTCAACAAATTGGGAAAATCAAAAAAAAAATTATTCAAAGTGTCCGATTTGACATGGAATGCCCCATATATATTATTGATACATGATAGATTCTAAGACGTTCTATGATCGATTGTAAGACGTTCCGTCTATGAAAAGCACGATGTAGTTCAAACTAAAAGAACCTGAAGTTTGGCGCGAATATATCTTATGGTCATAGGCTGGTTAAGTTCGGACATGGGCAAAATAGGATCAGGGGGGAAATTCTCACTTGAAAAACTTTATTTGCTGTTTTGTTAAACAAACACAACATTTGTAAGACGTTGAAAGTACTGCACTTGGAACCAGGGAATTAAAAAATGTATTCTTTTGTCCCAAGTTTTATGCGGAAAAACGTGTCCTCTATAAATTATATTTCTTAATGTTAAACTTACGCTGCTTTTAGTGGAGGATCCAAAGTTTCCATAAATGAAAATCCTTTTAACTTGTAATAACTTGAAATTAACATTGGTGATATCAATGCCAACGAACAAGCGTTAAGAACTGAAATGAAAAAAAGTGCGGAATACCTAGACTCTTTGCGGTTTTCATCAGCAACAATTTCTAATTCTCCATCGCGAGCTAAACAAAAAATAAAAGAAAATTTTTATTACCACCCGCAGTACACTCAAACATTTTTTTTGTTTTTTAAATTTTGTAGCAAAAATTATTGTAATCTTTCAAGGCTTGCCTTATACCACAGACCATATAGACATGCAACACGAGTGCTTATTTTGGTACTTTCAATATGGATGCATACAAAATACTACTAAATTTACTTCTCCGCCTATAATACGTGTGCCTGTACGTGTGAGCTTTTGCATCTGTATTTTCCTTGTTTGTTTACGTTTTGTATGAAACGTCAAAAGTTACACGCGCGTGCCGTCACTAATACATAAACATGTGCGAAACTTATTCGTTTCACCCCTATGCCTTATACACAAAACAAAATTGAAACGAATTTCAATCAACAAAAACGCGGATTCAATCAATTTCTTAATTGAAATTACTCTAATTAAAAAAATTGTTATACTAATCATCAAATTGTAGGTGATTGATTGAAAATTTGTTCAATCAAACATTTTTTCGATTTTTATTAAAAATTTGATACATTTTTTATTCATAGTCAATCAAAATAATGATTGATTTAACAAAAGAATTGTAAGCTTATGACAAAATTATCAAAAAAATCATCTTTTTGCTTTCCAATATGTTGCCAACAATAAAAAAAGTAAAAACCGATTGTTTTATATATTTTTGAATTATCTCTTCATATAAATTATTGCGAAAAAAAAAATCTGGTATGTTGGAAATTTGTATTCGACAGTTAAAGAAAATAACAAAAATTTTAATCAAAACATTGATTGACTCATTTAAATTTTGTTGATCAATAGATTTAATTGAAAATTTTTAATAATTTTTTGTGTGTAGAAATATGTGAATTTAAATTTTATTGTAAATTTACATTTTTTTTAATATATATTTTTTTTTTGCATTTAAATGCATTTAAAAGTCGTTTAGAGGCATTCTAAAAATTTAGAATGAAAAAATCATTCATTTTATCCGTTCGAAACGAATGAAAAATATATTGCTTGCAGTGAAAAGAAAAAACCGAATGAAGTAACCTTAGAATTAAAAATGTTATAAAATACTAAACCGAATAAATCAAATATTTTTTGACGAAATTTAAAATTTTGACAAAATTTTATTATTATTTTTTTTTTTCAAATTTAACGAATATTTTTGACAAAAACTTTTTTTTTTTATTTTGGCAAATAATTTTTGACATTTTTGTTTTTTTGACAAAAAAAAAATTTTTTTGACATTTTATTTTAGTTAATTTTTCTTTGACAACTTTTTGATTTAACTAAAATTTTTTTTGACAAAAATTTTTTTTTGACTAATTCTTTTTGATAAAAAAATTTTATTTATTTTTTTGAATAGGTTTATTCTAGCTCGAGGTCATTATATCCTTTACTAATTAAAACTATGGTATTCTCATAGAATAATTTTTAAAAAATGTTATTTCTCTTTTTTGAATTTGTTGTTTCGGAATTTGCCAGATTAATTTATGTTGGTAATTTTTGCAATACTTAGACGACACTTGTTTCGGAATTTGTCAGATTCCATTGTCAAAACTATTAAGCAAATATAAAAATTATTTTTCAGTTTTAAATTTATTTATGTTGGTAATTTTTGCAATTTTTTTTTGACAAAAAAAAAATTTTTTTAATGTTTTCAATGGAGTTGTCACATATACCTTCCAAATTTTGCAACCATATTTTACGTATTAACAGTATGACTTTTTTTCTATTCCACAAAAATATCCATAATTTCAAAACTGCTAACATTGTTTGCCAGAAAGGTCCAATAGCGTCGGTAACCAGATTCAAACTATGTTTATATTGAACGGCATATATGACTATGGGAAAACACAGAGAAAATAATATAATTCCGGGTATCGAAGCTAAGAATGGATTAAATATAGTTCTTTCCGTTGATGTAATATCGATTCCTAAGCGTTTAAAGCAAAAAATTTGTATGGCAAAATAACGTTTTATTCCTTGTTGTGCTGGCAATACATCCGGTGCTGCTTTAAACATTTTGGAGGTAATTTTTCGCGATGTGTTTTACTTTTAATACACTCGAAATCAAGAACAGTGTGAACTTTTAAGCATTTTAAATACTTATTTATAGTAATATATTGGGCATTCCATGCCTAATCCCACATTTTCGGACACGATCCCTTTCGTTTTCTTTAATTTTTTGATATCTTTTAGTACGTATTAAATGCAACTTGCACACCAGCCTATTATTCCAAGTTTGGTTTGAGTAATTGATTTTTCAAAATTGCGATTTTTTCAGAAAAATTTAGAAATTAAATTTTCGACTAATTTTGAACAGTTTAAATTATCGATATCTTAAAAAAAAATGGAAAAATTTGGTTGATATTTAAATTCGTTTAATCGAATAATTTAAAAATGGCAAATGCCGATTAATCGTTTAATCGAACAATAAAAAATCCCGATTAATTGAACACCCTAGAGCCCATATTAAAGAAATCAAAATCAAAAATATAAAAGATACAATTTTTAAAATTCGAAAAAAATTTAAAGAATTGTGATCACATCTCAAATTATAGCTTAAAATTTGCGTAATTTAGAATAATATTTTTAGATTATAAAAAGAAAGCAAAAATCAAGGGTTTCGGATTTTTTAAAAAGTCAATTTTAATTTTAAAACCTTAAAAATTAAGTGATAATTACTTCGAATAATTTTTTCGTATTTTTTTTTTTCTAAAACTACATTTAAATACCAACAAAATGTTGTCCAACTTTTTTTAAGATATCGAAATTTTTTACTAATAAAAATTAATTGAAAATTTGAATTTCTTATTTTTTTTTTTTTAATTGCAATTTTAAAAAATGTTATTATAATAGAATAATATTATAATCAATTTATATTACACCGTCCGACAAATTTAAAATTTTGGCTGTACACATTAACCGGACTTAAAAATTCTGAGAGTACGGCCGAAAATAAAATACCCGTATCTCCCAGTTTTTCTAGATCAATTCGCGTTTTCGCGAAAACTAAAAAAAAAAATTTTTCGCACTATAGAAAAAATTCACTCCAGTCAGAAAGTGGGTATAAAAATAACATTCCCATATCTCTCAGGTTTTTAAAATCAATTCGCATTTTTCGCGAAAAATCCAAACAAAATATAATGTTAAATTGTGTTTCACAAAAGAAGTGTAAAATAAGTCGAAAAAATGCAGAAAGTTTACTTCTGAGAAAAATAGTGTTAATAGATGTGTTCAGTAAAATTTAATGGCGGTTCTTTTCTTGGAATATATTAACTTTCTATCTGCAATTTTTAGGGTTAATTTTTGTCCTTATTTCAAATACTCTCGTAGAAAATCATTAAATCGTGCGTTTAAAGGGTTAAAATGTTCCACAAAAATGTTTTGCATCAAATTTCATTAGGGGTTGTCAATGGCCAAAAGTTCGTAAGGTGTTAGCAAAATGCTTAAAAAAGTAAAATTGTAAAGTATCATATTTTATTAAATTGTGTTACACCAAAGATACTTAACAATTTTACCTTTTTGAGCATTTTGCTAACATCACACACAAATTATTGGTCTTTGACAACTCCTAGTGAAATTTGATGCAAAAAATTTTAGTAGAACATTTTAGCCCTTTAAATGCACGATTTAATGGTTTTCTAGGAGAGCATTAAAAATGAGGACAAAAATTACCCCTAAAAATGGGAGATACACACAGAAAACGGATTCGTTGTGCCAACCAAATTTAGAACCAACCAAATTTTTGTAGTCCAGCCAACTATCACTTTTATCAGTTGTGATTACTAATAATTTCGATTTAGTCAATTGGTATTTATATCGAATTTCAGTTAGAGCAACTGAATATATCGGTTGAAACAACGAAAAATTATAGGAACAAAATGGTTGTTGTGACCGACATAATACCACCACAACTAAAGTATTTTATTAATGGGGCCATTCAACCGTTAAATAAAAAGACAAAAATAATGTTTTTTTTTTTTTTTTTTAATATATTTATTAAATAAGTTAAGTTAATATATAATACAATTTTTAAAAATAATTTTTTTTTAAGAAAAATTCTCAGAATCTGAGAAAAATGTCACAGCACCAGAGACTTTTTCTATAGAAAAAATGTCTCAGAATCTAAGACTTTTTCTAAAGAAAAAATGTCCCAGAATCTGAGACTTTTCCAATAGAAAATACGTCTCAGAATCTGGGACTATTTCAATAGAAAAAACGTCTCAGAATTTGAGACTTCTCTAAAGAAAAACGTCTTTGAATCAGAGATTTTTTTTGGAGAAAAAATGTTTCAGAATCTCAATGTCTAGGAATCTGAGACTTTTTCTTTTAAAATAATGTCTCAGAATCTAAGGCTTATTCTATAGAAAAAATGTCAAAAAATCTTAGACGTTTTCTATAGAAAAATTCTTAGAATTTAAGCAATTTTTTTTTATAGGATGGTTTCAGATTTTGAGAAATTTTTTCTATTGAAAAAGTCTCAGATTCTGAGAAATTTTTTCTATTGAAAAAAATTTAAATTCTAAAACATTTTTTCTATAGAAAAAGACTCAGATTCTGAGACATTTTTTCTATAGAAAAAGAGTCAGATTCAGAGACATTTTTTCTGTAGAAAAAGTCTCAGATTCAGAGAAATTTTTTCTGTAGAAAAAGTCTCAGATTCTGAGACATTTTTTCTTTAGAAAAAGTCTCAGATTCTGAGACATTTTTTCTTTAGAAAAAGTCTCAGATTCTGAGACATTTTTTCTATAGAAAAAGTCTCAGATTCTGAGACATTTTTTCTATAGAAAAAGTCTCAGATTCTGAGACATTTTTTCTATAGAAAAAGTCTCAGATTCTGAGACATTTTTTCTATAGAAAAAGTCTCAGATTCTGAGACATTTTTTCTATAGAAAAAGTCTCAGATTCTGAGACATTTTTTCTATAGAAAAAGTCTCAGATTCTGAGACATTTTTTCTATGGAAAAAGTCTCAGATTCTGAGACATTTTTTCTATAGAAAAAGTCTCAGATTCTAAGACATTTTTTCTATAGAAAAAGTCTCAGATTCTGAGACTCATTTTTTCTTCATTTTTTCTATAGAAAAAGTCTCAGATTCTGAGACATTTTTTCTATAAAAAAAGTCTCAGATTCTGAGACATTTTTTCTATAGAAAAAGTCTCAGATTCTGAGACATTTTTTCTATAGAAAAAGTCTCAGATTCTGAGACATTTTTTCTATAGAAAAAGTCTCAGATTCTGAGACATTTTTTCTATAGAAAAAGTCTCAGATTCTGAGACATTTTTTCTATAGAAAAAGTCTCAGATTCTGAGACATTTTTCTATAGAAAAAGTCTCAGATTCTGAGACATTTTTTCTATAGAAAAAGTCTCAGATTCTGAGACATTTTTTCTCTAGAAAAAGTCTCAGATTCTGAGACATTTTTTCTATAGAAAAAGTCTCAGATTCTGAGACATTTTTTCTATAGAAAAAGTCTCAGATTCTGAGACATTTTTTCTATAGAAAAAGTCTCAGATTCTGAGACATTTTTTCTATAGAAAAAGTCTCAGATTCTGAGACATTTTTTCTATAGAAAAAGTCTCAGATTCTGAGACATTTTTTCTATAGAAAAAGTCTCAGATTCTGAGACATTTTTTCTATAGAAAAAGTCTCAGATTCTGAGACATTTTTTCTATAGAAAAAGTCTCAGATTCTGAGACATTTTTTCTATAGAAAAAGTCTCAGATTCTGAGACATTTTTTCTATAGAAAAAGTCTCAGATTCTGAGAGATTTTTTCTATAGAAAAAGTCTCAGATTCTGAGACATTTTTTCTATAGAAAAAGTCTCAGATTCTGAGACATTTTTTCTATAGAAAAAGTCTCAGATTCTGAGACATTTTTTCTATAGAAAAAGTCTTAGTTTCTGAGACATTTCTATAGAAAAAATCTCAGATTCTAAGACATTTTTTCTATAGAAAAAGTCTCAGATTCTGAAACATTTTTTCTATAGAAAAAATCTCAGATTCTAAAAATTGTTTCTATAGAAAAAGTCTCAGATTTTGAAATATTTTTTTATAGGAAAAGTGTCAGATTCTGATACATTTTTCTATAGAAAAAGGATCAGATTCTGAGACATTTGTCCTTTAGAAAAAGTTTCAGATTCTTAGACATTTTTCCTTTAGAAAAAGTCTCAGATTCTTAGAAATTTTTCCTATAGAAAAAGTCTCAGATTCTGAGAAATTTTTCCTTTAAAAAAAGTCTCAGATTTTGTGATGTTTTTCCTTAAGAAAAAGTCTCTGGTTCTGATATATTTTCTATAGAAAAAGTCTCAGATTCTGAAATATTTTTCTATAGAAAAAATCTCAGATTCTGAGATATTTTTCCTAAAAAGAATGTCTCTGATTCTAAGATATTTTTCCTAAAGAGAAAGTCTCTGATTCTTAGAGATTTTTCCAATAATAAAAGTCCCAGATTCCGAAACATTTTTCCTAAAGAAAATGTGTCAGGTTCTGAGACATTTTTCCTATAGAAAACTCACAGATTTTAAGACATTTTTCCTATAGAAAAATTCTCAGATTCTGAGAGATTTTTCCTATAGAATAAATCTCTGATTCTGATGCATTTTTCCTATAGAAAGTCTGAGATTCTGAGAAATGTTATCTATAGGAAAAGTCTCAAAAATATGGAATTTTGCTGTAAGAAAAATGTCTCAGAATTTGCGAATTTATCCTATAGAAACAGTCCCAGACTCTAAAACATTTTGCAATAGAAAAAAATCTGATATTCAGTGATATTTTTTATGTGATATTTTTTATGCAAACAGGTTACCTCTTATATATCGTAAACTTAGGTTTTCCTTTAAAGTTCGAGTGTTGATATTCATCGTATGTTTAGATACTGAATTGGAGAATCCACACGAAATATGGATCCAAATTTCTTGTTTGATCTTTAAGTGTTAATTTTTTTCCTGCAAATGAAACAAATCTTTATTAAAATAGTACACATGTTTTTTGCACAGTTAAACATACTTACGTTTTGTGGTTTATTATCCTTTTTTTTAACAGCATATTTAATTGATGTTTTGGTTTTTCTTTGCAAAAAATATTTTGAAAAAAATATTAGATGGAAAATTATTTTGTTTTTTGATGACGTTTTAGTAATTTAACTAAGTTTTTGTATAAGCAACATACAATTAGTTGCAGTAACGTTTTTACAAAATGAAAATATGATTGTGTTTACCAATACTTAATTGTTCTTAGATAGTATTACATTAAAATTTTTAATTTCAAATGTATTTGGAATTTTTCAAAATTAACAACAATTTATACCAAGTATCAGTTGCTGTAACTGATTTTTAATAAAACTGAACTAATATCCTGTGCTTGTTATCAAAAATGAATTGCATTAAAAAACAAAATATAAATGAATGGTTCGGACTATTATGAAAGTTTTCGAACAAATATTATTTTCAAATTGATAAATGCAACCAATATTTTTTCAAAATGTGATTGTTTATTAGTAATTTGTTCAGATATTTGGTTTAAAATTTATTTTTTAAATCATGATAATTGAATATAAGTAGTTGTAACTAAAATTTATAATCCCAAACCAAATTTGAGGAGCTTCAACTGAGTTCCAAATAATTTTTTCCCTGTGTGTAGAGGGTTAATATATTTTACAAAAAGAATCGTCTTTAAATTTCACCAAAGACATGTTTAAACATTATTTAGCACACAAGTAGATTTAATAATTTTTTTCAATTTATTTCACACGTCTTTGAAAAATAGACATTTTATATTTGCGTTTTTCGCGAAAACGCGAATTGATCGAGAAAAACTGGGAGACACGTATATTTTATTTTCAGCCCTACTTTCAGAATTTTTCGGTCTGGTCCATGTGTACAAAAGTGTGTCGGACGGTGTTATAATACACTACACTCAAAAAAATAACTTAGTCAAAATATTAGTAAAAGGTGTTGTAATTTACTTCAACCAAACTTTAGCAACAAAAATTGTAAAAATTTAACTTTTACAGTTTTTTTTGGCAATTTACTATTGGTAAAATACAAAAATTTTTTGGTACTTTTGCTATATTTTCTTGCTAGTTTTTTTTTTTTTATTTTATAGTACATTCAGACTGACTTTGAAACCTCGTTGAAAATACGTATTTTCATTTTGAAAACTTAACCCAAAGACTAACAAGACTTCCGACTCATTTTGTTTTGCTGTCAGAAGACCTAACTCTTTGTATGTATTGGAGTTAGGTCCTCTTTAGTATTGGTGCACCTAACTTTTTTCACCACCGACCAAAAATAAATTCAACATACACAGAGTTACTTTTCTTTATCAATATTTTTTTTGTTTTGGAATTTTTTCGTAACAAAGAGTGGGAAAGCATAAAAAAACATTAAACACAATTGTTAGTACCCACATAAATGCATATTTGTAAAAAAAATTAAAGAAAAGACAAATTTAATTATAAAAATTATAGATTTTAATATCAACTCTGTATTCGTTTTTGATATTTACCACTACTAATTCACCACTAATAACGACAAATGTCAATATTTTATTTGTTTATTTTCATTAAAAATTTTTTAAATTCGGAAAAAAAAACTAAAAATAATTAAACGAATACATGTAATGCGATATAACACCATACCATCAATAAAGTAGGAGCTTATGTGGCTTGTCGTCCATTAGGAAGAGTTTCGATTACTATAAAATTGTTCCTGTGCAAAAAGTCTTCGATACAGATCTTTTTCTCTAAAGAAAGTTTTAGATTCAAAGGACTATTTCTTAAAAAAAAACTCCTTAAATTTATAGTATTTGTTTCTATAAGTTTATTGAGTTTTTTTTTTATAGAAAGTCCTTTGAATGTGGTGTCATACAATAGAAAAAAAGTCCTCACAATCTGAAACGGTTTCCTTAGGAAGTTATTTTTTTCTAAATCAATTAGAAATATGTCTCGTAATCTGAGACTTTTACTTTGGAAAAAATTTCTCAAAATCTAAGACTTTTTCTATAAGAAAAATGTCTGACAATCTGAAACATTTTCCCTGACAAAAATGTCTCAGAATCTGGGATTTTTTTTGAAAGAAAAATGTCTTCGATATTAAGAATTTTTCTATACGAAAAGTGTCTCAGAATCTGAGACTTTCTATAGAAAAAGTGTCTCAGAATCTGAGACTTTTTTTATAGAAAAAGTGTCACAGAATCTGAGACTTTTTCTATAGAAAAAGTGTCCCAGAATCTGAGACTTTTTCTATAGAAAGTGTCTCAGAATCTGAGACTTTTTCTATAGAAAAAGTGTCTCAGAATCTGAGACTTTTTCTATAGAAAAAGTGTCTCAGAATCTGAGACTTTTTCTATAGAAAAAGTGTATAGAAAAAGTGTCTCAGAATCTGAGACTTTTTCTATAGAAAAAGTGTCTCAGAGTCTGAGACTTTTTCTATAGAAAAAGTGTCTCAGAATCTGAGACTTTTTCTATAGAAAAAGTGTCTCAGAATCTGAGACTTTTTCTATAGAAAAAGTGTCTCAGAATCTGAAACTTTTTCTATAGAAAAAGTGTCTCAGAATCTGAGACTTTCTAAAAGAAAAATATCTTAGAATCTGAGACTTTTGCTTTTAGAAAAATATATCGGAATCTGAGATTTTTTCTGTATGAAAAATATCTCATAAATTGAGACTTTCTAAAAGAAAAACATTTCAGAATCTGAGACTTTTTCTAAGAGAAAAATATCTCAGAATCTGAGACCTTTTATTAGAAAAATATCTCAGGATCTGAGACTTTTTCTGTATGAAAAATATCTCATAAACTGAGACTTTTTCTATAAGAAAAATATCTCAGAATCTGAGACTTTCTATAAGAAAAATATCTCAAAATCTGAGACTTTTTCTATAAGAAAAATATCTCCGAATCTGACACTTTCTATAAGAAAAATATCTCAGACTCTGAGATTTTTCCTATATGAAAAGTATCTCAGACGCTGAGATTTTTTCTATAAGAAAAATATTTCTTTAAGAGATTTTTCCTATATGAAAAATATCTCAGAAGCTGAGATTTTTTCTATAAGAAAAATATTTCAGAATCTGAGATTCTTTCTTTAAGAAAAATATCTCAAAATCTGAGATTTTTTTATAAGAAAAATATCTCAGAATCTGCCCATTTTCTATAAAAAAATATCTTAGAATCTGAAATTTTGTTAAAGAAAAATATCTCAGAATCTAAAATCTTTCTATAAGAAAAATATCTCAGAATCTGAGATTTTTTCTATAAGAAAATTTTTTTCAGAATCTGAGATTTTTTCTTTAAGAAAAATATCTCAGAATCTGTGATTTTTTATTAGAAAAATATCTCAGAATCTAAAATTTTTTAAAGAAAAATATCTCAGAATCTAAAAATTTTTCTATAAGAAAAATATCTCAGAATCTGAGACTTTTTCTATAAGAAAAATATCTCAGAATCTGATACTTTTTCTATAAGTAAAATACCTCAGAATCTGTGATTTTTTTCTATAAGAAAAATATCTCAGAATCTGAGATTTTTTTCTATAAGAAAAATATCTCAGAATCTGAGATTTTTTTCTATAAGAATCTGAAATTTTTTCTATAAAAAAAGTCTCAGATTCTGAGACATTTTTCTTAAAGAAAAAGTCTCACATTCTGAGATTTTCCTTAAAAAAAGGGGATTATATTTGGGAGTTTTTTTATAGGAACAATTATTTAACATTTTGGAATTTTTTTCAAGAATTCATTGAATTTTCTTAGCTTACAAAAAATTTCTTTAAAAAGGCCATATTCGTTTTAAAAACAAAATTTATTATTCAAGCATCCTCAACATAAATATAAGTAAATTTTAGATTCTTTGTCGCAAATAGCTTTGGAATTTTAATTAGTATAGATTAAAATCATTTGGGCACCGGTTTTCCCAAATTATTCTGAATATCGCGTCCCAAAAATCCGGTACAACGAAAAACTGTTGCAACAATACCACTTAAACTGACTTCCTGTGGTCATTGCATTTGTAGTATTTTGGAACGAGGGCTTTCATTTTAATGATTGGTAGTACTCAACACAACTCCTAATGCTCCATTGGTTTGTAGCAAACGAAAATAAGTTGAATGTTTCTGCACATCACGGAAACATACTTTAGACTTTTGTAACTGAAATATACAAAAAACAGCTATTCGCAACACAAAACAAATTAAAAGCAATATACCAATACCTTAATTATGCTAATATTCCATGCACTATTTTTTATTGCTCTTTTCAACAGCAAAAACCAATGGGATTTGTATGATAACGAGCTTAAATAATACAAATTATCAATTAAAAATCATATTTTATTTTTATATATGTACTAAACAAGTTTTTTGTGAAAAAAAACAGAAAAATCTTCCGAAAATTACACAATTTGTAAAAAAAATAAAATAAACAACTTTTTGTTTATATTTTCATTACAAATGTCATATTTATTTATTTCACCACACCTTCACAAGTATGTTGAAATACACAGTACCTGTATGTGTGAATTTATTTTGTGAGGTTATGTAGAGTCGGAGGTCTTGTTAGTCTTTGACTTAACCGTTCACACCCGAAAAATTTGACACTTATCACGTTTTCGAAATTTACCGAACAAAATTCGCGAATTTATCGGCTTTAAAAACACGCCATTATTTAATTTACGCGATATTTAAAAATAATTTATCGACATTTTTTGTTAATAGTTGTTTTTTATATAAATATTAAAATATTTTAATTTTTTTTTTTTATTTTTGACACTTTCTTTAATTTATTTTCTTCTATTATAACAGTTGTAAAAAACAGTAGAACTTTGGAATTTAAAAGGTTTCGATTGTACATTCGTTGAAACCTCAATACAAAAAGGTTTCAATTTGTGTTGGAAAATACGTATTTTCAAATGAGGTTTGGCTCGAAACCTCGTTAAACGGGGTTTCGACGCCAATGTGAATGCACTATTACTATAATTTTAGCAAAAATATTAGTATTTTCCTTAAAGAAATGGTAATACTTTTTATTTTTTTTTCTTAGTTTTAAGAAAAAAAAAAATGTTTAAAATTGCCAAGAAGAAGGCAAAAGATGATGCTGCCAACACCATAGCAAAGTAGCCATTCATCAATTGCATGGGCGCTCAAAAATAGGCTACACAATCTTTAGTATTTTTTACCATATTTTTTGCTAATTTTACCATATTTTTTGTTAATTTTATATGAAATTTTCTTCAAAATTTGCCACCAAAATTGTTAATAAAAAGTTGATAAGTTTGAAAAATTATTTTTTTTAAATTTTAACACATACTTAGATATCTAATCTTCAATATCCAAAAGTTTTTTTTAATTTTTTTTTTTAAATACATGTGAAAAAAATTAAAAATTCGAAAAAAATTTTAATTTTTTACAAATTTTACGTGAAAATGTAAGAAATTTCTTGTGTAGACTACTACGCAATTCTCATTTGTTCTACTTAAGCTAAAAAAAATGACGCAAAAAAAATAAAAAAAGTGAAGTGTTGTTCTTTAAATTTTTTGTTTAAAGTGTTGAAGTGAAAAAAAAAATCATTTTGGATTTTGATGTCGTTGGAAGTCCAGTTACTGCAACTACAGCTGCTGAAAAGAAGGCAAAAGAAGATGCCATCGAGCCGAAGAAACCATCCAACGAATTTTGAGTAAATTTTGTGAATATCGGGAGGGTGGTTTGTATGGGGACTACCAGAAGGACTGACCCGATTCCTTTGAAATTTGGTATGATTATTTGTGCATTAAAAATTTTATTACCTGTTAAATTTCAAAACTATATCTATTATAATACGGTTATTAGAGGCATTTAAGCGAAGTTCAAAGGGGACGTTCGTATGGGGGCTAGGTCTTAACATGGACCGATTTTTTCCAATTTCAATAGGCTTCGTCCTTGGGCTTAAGTTTCAAATTTTAAGTCAATTGATTGAAAATTGCGACCTGTATCGTGCTTAAACCGATAGATGGACAGACGGACGGACGGACAGACGGACGGACGAACGGACGGACGGACTTCGCTAAATCGACTTAAAAATTAATTCTGAGTAGATAGGTATACTTAAAGGTGGGTCTAGGACCAATATTTCGGGTAGTTACAAACATCAGCACGAAGTCATTAACCCTGTACCACAGAGTGGTGTAGGGTATAATGAGCGAAATCGAGGGAGGTCGACGGAGGCCGGGCCCAAAACTGTGCGATTTGGCATGGAATGCCCCATAAACAACACTGAAAAACAATAAATTTCCCACAATGTCGCAGAAAACAATTAAATAATTCCTGCATCGTCATCGATTTAGACAAAAACAATTCCTGCACAGTCATTATAGAGAAGAAATCAATTAAATCAATGCACCCCCATTAATTGCAACCGAAGTAATTAAATTCTTGCTACTTACTCCTAATTCTCCTACTACTAACCTTTTTAAATCCTACACCCCTTTTTTTGCAGAAAAAAGATTTCCGTAAATCTAAAAACATTTCAAAATAAAAGATTTATCGTTCTTTATGAATTTTCTATAGAAAAAGTGTCGCAGAGTCTAAATGGGTAATCTATATATGGGGCATTCCATGTGAAATCGGACACTTTGAAAAACTTTTTTTTTAGATTTTCCCAATTTGTTTACAGTTTTTAGTACCCTTTGAAAACTCCTTCGTGGTAAATTTTCAGATTTTTTTGATGACCCGTTCAAAAGATATCGAATTTGTAAAAATTGGTACACTGAGGGAAAAAAACATATTTAAATCAAATATGTTCGAGTTTATTTTAAGTATGCTACATATTTTTGGAAAAATTTTAAATTTTAATATTGTTTTTGATTGATTTTAACATAACATGTTTGTTTTAAAATTGCATACAATATTGATTTAAAATTGATCACTTTAAATTTAATATGCTGTCATTAAAAGTCGTTAAAAATTTTAAAAATATCTTGTTCAAATATTTGTATTAAAATCAATATTTTTCATGGTTATTTTAAAGTTGAACAATTTTGTTTTTTGACATTTTGTTTTTTGACATTTTGTTTTTTGACATTTTGTTTTTTGACATTTCAAGTTTTTTTTTCAAGAAATATAATAGGTTAGGTTAGGTTAGGTTGTAAGTGGCTGCTGACGTTTTACGTCAACACACGTAGACTCTGAGGTCCATTGTGATACCACGGGATCGTAATAGGTTTCCCTACTAGTCCCTGTCGTTAAACCAGTTTGAGCTTCTTATGAAACTCCTTAGATGTTGTATTTTGACATCCGACAAATCAGAAAGATCGTACAGCTCCCTAGATCCCAGTGAAGCAAGTCGCTGACCAGAAAGTGCCGGGCAATGGCAAATAAAGTGTTCGATAGTTTCCAACTCCTCTTCATCCATGCAACTTCGGCAAAAGTCATTCGACGGCACATTTAACCGCTCTGCGTGCTTCCCTATAAGACAGTGTCCGGTAATTATAGAAACCACCGTCGAAATCTCTCCTCTTGGAAGCGATATCAGCTCACTTGTGCGCCCCTGATTAAGAGAAGGCCAAATCAGTCGTGTTGTCTCACACGTCCATCCATTTGTCCATCTTTGATTGGTCTCCGTCGCAGAACAAAGCCGTAGGTTTTGCTTGCAAGTTTCTAGAGGCATACCAACACATTCCAATTCTGTTGGAACCTGTAAGGTAGTTCCTAGTCTTGCAAGCTCATCGGCTTTGCAATTCCCTGGAATGTCTCTGTGCCCTGGGACCCATATGAGTCGTATGTTAAACTGCTTGGCCATCTCATTTAAAGACGTGCGGCAGTTAA
Source organism: Pegoplata infirma (assembly GCA_963921195.1). Lineage (NCBI taxonomy): Eukaryota > Metazoa > Arthropoda > Insecta > Diptera > Anthomyiidae > Pegoplata > Pegoplata infirma. The sequence goes on along the minus strand of OY992538.1, from coordinate 170,859,153 downwards.
GGGCAGATCTTGTTTTCAGAAACATTGAATCCAGGGACTTGACCGCGGCTTGACTGTCAGTATAGATGTTGACTGCGGTTGTAGACAAGACATTGCAGCTCAACCAGTCAGCCACTTCCTTTATTGCCAGCATCTCTGCCTGGTAAACACTGCAATGATCTGGCAATCTACGAGCCAGGCTCAATTCAAGCTCTTCCGAATAGACCCCAAAGCCCACTTGTTCGTGCAGCCTCGATCCATCTGTGTAAAAATTTATGGTAGCTCCACTACCCGGAGTATCCCCCATCCAAGACTCCCTGGATGGTATCATAGTGGTAAAGTGGCGCTCAAAGAGGCTCAAAGAGGGAGCACAGTCCACATTTTGTGGTATTGTTATCTTTTTCAAGATCGCGCTATGGCCACAATCACTGCTCCTCCATTGCAGCGTGCTATTAAGTCGAATTGCCGACGCAGCCGCATACTGCCTACCCAATATGTCCAAGGGTATCAGGTGAAGGAGGATTTCTAATGCAGCCGTAGGTGTAGTACGAAGAGCACCAGTGATGCACATTGACGCCATTCTCTGTACCTTCGTGATAAAGACAAAGTTCGCTTTTGTTTCCAAAGCAGGCCACCAGACAATGATTCCATACAGCAAAATTGGACGCACCACTGCTGTATAGATCCAATGAACGACTTGAGGGCTAAAACCCCATCGTTTTCCAATGGCCCTTTTACAGGAATACAAAGCAATCGTTGCTTTTCTCACCCGTTCCTCAATATTACGCCTGAAATTCAGCTTCCTATCTAGAAATACTCCAAGATACTTGGCTCCATCTGAGAAGGTGATTTCAGTACCGTCCAGAGAAATAGGATCAAAAGCAGGAATCTTATTTTTCCTTGTAAACAAAACAAGCTCTGTTTTACTGGGATTAACTCCTAGACCACAGTCTCTTGCCCATTTAGACAGATCTTTCAGAGAACCCTGAAGAATGTCCCGCAATGTTGGCAGATGCTTCCCCTTTACCGCTATCGCGACATCGTCAGCATATGCGATAACATGACAACCACGTGCTTCTAGAGATAGTAGCATTGAATTCAGTGCCAGGTTCCAAAGAAGCGGCGAAAGAACATCTCCTTGTGGTGTGCCCCTATTGACAAATCGAGATATGACGGACGCTCCCAATTCAGACGTTATACGTCTATTGGCAAGTAGGTTTTCCACCATTAAAACGATTTCACGCTTTACTCCCAGACCAGACAATGCCAATATTATCGATTCTGGAATGACATTATTAAAAGCCCCCTCAATATCAAGAAAGGCCACCATAGTGTACTCCTTTACCGAAAGCGATCTCTCGATGGTACCAACGAGCTCATGAAGAGCTGTTTCCGTTGATCGTCCCTTGCTGTATGCATGTTGCTTTGTCGAAAGCAACCTCGGGTCAATCACTCTACGCAAATATGAGTCTATCATTCGTTCCATTGTCTTTAACAAAAAAGAAGACAGACTAATTGGTCTGAAATCCTTCGGAGCTGTGTGGGAACTTTTCCCAGCCTTCGGGATAAATACGACTCTGGTATCCCTCCATTTTAAAGGAATATACGACCAGTTGATGCATGCTGTGTATAGATTATACAGCAACGGGGCTATATAGTCCAACACTTGCTGCAACTCAGCCGGGATTATACCATCAGGTCCCGGGGATTTATAGGGCCTGAAGCTTTTTATCGCCCAGATTAATGTTGGCATATTTATTATTTCCGAAGCAATTTCAGATGCTTGGGCGTCAGAACGTTCCAAAGCTTGAAACGGCGTCATGGAATTGCCCGGAAAATGCGTGTTTAAAAGGAGATCCAGCGACTCTCCACTGGAGGAAGACCACACCCCATTAGGATCTTTCAGGTATCCTAGGGTGCAAGGAGAAGAAGCCAGAACCTTGCGCAGCCTGGATGCCTCAGAAACGTCTTCTATGTTTCCACAGAAGTTTTTCCAAGAATCACATTTTGCATTTCTGATCATCTTTTTATAACTCTTAAGTTGCAGCCTGTATGCAGACCAGTCCTCGTCCGCTCTTGAAAATTTAGCCTTATTAAAGAGCTTTCTGCAGGAATCTCTGCTCGTCTGCAACTCATTTGACCACCAAGGTGGCTTTTTTTTCCCTCTAGGCTTTGCAGAAGGGCAAGACGCATCCAGGCACCTATTACAAACATTTGTTATATGGTCAACCAGACAGTCAATTTCCGCTAAACTATGCGGTTCAGATAGGGGTACTTCATCCAAAAGCAAAGAAAAAGTCTCCCTATATTTCACCCAGTTTGTTCTTCTCAGATTTCTAGAGACTGTCTCAACCGGTGCACGCTCCCTGAGTAAAAACTCAATGTAGCGATGATCTGAGAAAGAATGCTCTTCCAAAACTCTCCAGTCATCAATTCTGTCAGACAATGTATCTGATACAAGTGTTACGTCAAGAACCTCTTGCCGCGTACTTGTAACGAAAGTTGGTTCACTACCCTTGTTACAAATATACAGGTTAGTGCTTAACAAAAACTCCAAAAGTGATTCGCCTCTATCATTTGTGTCTGTACTACCCCATATCGAATGATGTGCATTAGCATCACAGCACACTAGTAACTGGTGTCCCCTAAATTCAGACTCCCGAATCAGACCGCCAACCTTCTCCGGGGGTATTGGCCCCGGATTAGGAAAATACGCAGAGGCGAGCCAAATAGATTTCCCATGAAGCTCTAAGCTAGCCGCTGTAACATCCATATCACTAAAAGTTGATAAAAAGAATATATTTAAGCCATTTTTCGCCAAGATGCAGGCTCTTGGTGAGCCCTCACCTTTGGCAACCATCAACTTAAACCCAGGGGTCTTCAATCCGCAAACCCTGCCACCCCGCACCCAGGGCTCTTGGATAAAAACCAAGTCAACTGCTCCTATCGTCAGGCGCAGCAATAGTGCAGCTGAGGCTGCCTTACAGTGATGGAGGTTTGGAGGTTTATGGAGGTATAATAAAGTTGGGCAATTTTATTTTAAGTAGAAACAATGTTAAAATATTGTTTTATTAAAAAAAGACGTCCATTTTTTCACTTCTCTAGATGTGACGAGTTTTAAGTGAAATTTATTAAATTAACTAATATAAAATTAAAATAAAATAAAAAACTAATGTGGAAAAGATAATTATTAACAAAAAAACAAAAATAAAACTGAAAAAGTTAAAAAATAAAGTGAAAAAAACAGAAAGATATAAAAAAGGAAGTGCTAGAGAATGAGAAGGGGATGTATCTATATAATTGGCAGAAAATGAAGACTTCTCTAGTTTTTCATGTATGGTATATAAGTATTAATCTGAATGTGGTTATTTTTTTGTATTTAATTACATTTTTTGTATACAATTATAATTAGATGTAGTGCTACAATTAGGGAAGAAGTACATCCAAGGCTTTGGCTTTGATTTTTTTATGTATAGCGAAAACCAAAGCCATCAAGAAATATTTAAAGCCAAAGCCTTGGATGTAATTCTACCCTTAAATGTTCAATTAGAGTAGTGTTAATTTTTTTTTTGCTGTGTTATTAAAAAATATTGTAAAAATAATTTGAAAATAAAAAAAACTAAAACAAAAATATGTATGTATTGTTTTATTTTAAATTTCATGGTTTATAGGTAAGTAAAAAGCTACAAAAGACATTTGTCCCATATTTAAATTAATATTGGTCAACTTTAAATTAAAATTTGTTGCATATTTAAATTTAACATGCCCAATTTTAAAACAATATTGTTAGATCTTAATTTTAAAATGTTGTCCACCAATCGTGGCATGTTAAAAACAACTAGAAACATATTTAAATTAAATAAAAACAAACTTTGTTCTATTTCGTCACTGTTTTATATTTAATTTAAAGTTGTTTCTGTTTGATTTTAACATTTTTTTTTCTTAGTGTAGTTTGTTCCTTTACTCAAACTTCTTTTAATCATAACTTCCCGGGTGAAAATGACCATGTATGTTCATACATGTTCATACATGCTCATACATGATTCCATGTATGATAGTATATGAACAATATATGGAAATGTATGTCATATATGGGAGCATATATGAACATACACAAGTAATGTAATATTCCATATATGTAAATGTATGCAACTATATGTGGATAGGTATATGTCATACTCTTTCATATATGCTATGCATCTGCATAGTATACATGTCTTAAAAACAATTTTTTAAAGGTTGGGCTCGGCAGAACTTTGCAAAATTGGACGAAGTTCATGTATGGGTTCAGTCTGAAAAAGTCGTTCAGTTGGACAATAATGATCACTCATCATCAAGATTGGTTATCATTTTTGTATTCTATAGGCGAATATGAACGGCACTAACGTAAACAACCAAATTTAGAAGATAATTCGAACACTCTGACGGTATTACTGTCAGAGCTGCGAAGGATTTCATCCCTTAATAAGATTTGGTATTCTGAATTAAACTTTAATGATTGCATTCCCCAATCACAATTTATCGAATGAATTTACATTTGATTTTAAAATATAGAATGAATTCGGTTTCTTTTTCATTCGACTTTGAAATTGAATGCGTAAGTTTGTATAAATTCGATTTTTAAAAGTCTCATGAATAATAAATAAATGAAATAAAGAGTGCATGCACGAATGCATTCAGTTTTTAAAATTCTCATAAACAAATCCATTCCAAGAAATATTGATATTTAAAGATAATTGTATTCAGTGACTATAAAAATCGAATGTATTTTATTTGTGAATTCCTTCGAAAAGTGGTTAATTCTTCGAAGCTTTGATTATCCTAAAGTATCATAAAGTCCAAAGTATATTTTTAAAATATTCGTTAGTTTTTATTAAAAAATCAGTGTCATAAATTAGTACAAGTTATTTATATTTGAAAAAATTTCAATTAAGAGACGTTTTATGGAAAAAAAATAAAAAAAAAATTTTACATACAAATTCATGTATGACAATGTATGATCATTAATGTACATGTACCCTCAAATTACGGATATGCACTTGTATGGACATCCATATATGCATCATATATGAACATACATGGTCATTTTCACCCGGGTTCTTCAATAATGGTCCAAATTTCACATTTTTTTTTTTTCAAAATTTTTGTTTTTTTACGTACTTCCCGGTGAAAAATGAGCATATATGGAAACATATATGTAAATATATGGATGCATATATGTAAATATATGAGCATATATGGTCATATATGAAATTGTATGCAGTCATATATGATCATATTTGCAACATATATGTCCATATACGTAAAATGAGGGCACATGCCCATATATGACATATGTGGACATATATGGAGCATATATGTCATATATGTTCATATGCCCTCATTTTACGTATATGGACATATATGTTGCAAATATGAACATATATGCCTTCATACAGTGCCATATATATTCATATATGCTACATATATGGACATACATGACGCTGTATGAACGCATATATGATCATATTTGTACCATTTTTCACCGGGTTTTTAAAAAAATATCCCAAAAAATTCTTAAAAGCGCTCTAGTATGCGATTTTTAAGTTTTAAAATTTAAATCTCATTTTTGAAAATGTTTGTACTCTTCGATTTTTTTAAAATTTTTTTGTGTAAAACTTCTATCAATTCTAAAAATTTTTTGCCCAGGAAGATCGTGGGATAACGATTATTACTATTTTTTAAAATTTTTTGAAAAAATTTTATTGTAATTTTTCAATCTTAAAATCATTTCTACTGCTCCAATGGTGCGTCATAGAGGGGTCCTTTATAAGACCGACCCCCATTAATTTTTACGTCTTAACATTTCTTTGGAACAAACTAATACCCTATCTCCAATTTCTAAGGGGCTCCCACACAAAACAACATTTTTAAAAATTTGTTCCAACCGCTCTAACTGCCCTAATAGTGCCCTTAGAGCAACAAAATGTATGACCGACCAAACATTTAGTCCAAACATTTTCTCTGAACACACCTACCCTCTATCTTTAACTGCTAAGGCGGTCCCCATACAATTTTTTTTATTTTTTGTAAATTTGATTTATTTAATCAGCTTCTACCGGTCCAATTGTGCGTCCGAGAGGGGTCATTCGTGAGACCGACCCCCATTTATTTTTACCATACAACATTTTTTCAAAACATACCTACGCCCTATCTCCACTCCCTAAGTAGGCTCCCATACAAATAACAGTTGGAGCAAATTTTATAAAAATGTAATTTTGTATGGGAGCCTACTTAGGGAGTGGAGATAGGGCATAGGTATGTTTTGAAAAAATGTTGTAGGGTAAAAATAAATGGGGGTCGGTCTCACTAATGACCCCTCTCGGACGCACAATTGGACCGGTAGAAGCTGATTAAATAAATCATATTTAAAAAAAATAAAAAAAATTGTATGGGGACCGCCTTAACAGTTAAAGATAGAGGGTAGGTGTGTTCAGAGAAAATGTTTGGACTAAAAAAATATTGTGGGTCGGTCATACATTTTGTTGCTCTAAGGGCACTATTAGGGCAGTTAGAGCGGTTGGAACAAATTTTAAAAAATGTCGTTTTGTGTGGGAGCCCCCTTAGAAATTGGAGATAGGGTATTAGTTTGTTCCAAAGAAATGTTAAGACGTAAAAATTAATGGGGGTCGGTCTTATAAAGGACCCCTCTTTGACGCACCATTGGAGCAGTAGAAATGATTTTAAGATTGGAAAATTACAATAAATTTTTTTCAAAAAATTTTAAAAAATAGTAATAATCGTTATCCCAAGATCTTCCTGGGCAAAAAACTTGTAGAATTGATAGAAGTTTTACAAAAAAAAATTTCAAAAAAATCAAAGAGTACAAACATTTTCAAAAATGAGATTTAAATTTTAAAACTTAAAAATTGCATACTAGAGCGCTTTCAAGAATTTTTTGGGATTTTTTTTTAGAAAGTACGTAAAAAAACAAAAATTTTGAAAGAAATAAATTTAAAATTTGGACCATTATTGAAGAAGTTATGATTAAAAGAAGTTTGAGTAAAGGAACAAACTACCAATTTTTACAAATTCGATATCTTTTGAATGGGTCATCAAAAAAATCTGAAAATTTACCACGAAGGAGTTTTCAAAGGGTACTAAAAACTGTAAACAAATTGGTAAAATCTAAAAAAAAAGTTTTTCAAAGTGTCCGATTTCACATGGAATGCCCCATATATAATTTCCCTATTTGTATGTTCCTCTTTTTTTGTCTATCCAGAGCTTTTTGAAGCCCACTGATGAGCTACAAAGCTGAAAATTGGCATGCATATAGTAAAACACCTGGGGCAGATCCTAACGTAGCCGGATTTTCGATTTTTTGCCTGTGGGCGGAGAAATAAGCTGGAAAGTGGGCGTGGCAAAATGCAATTTTTTGACGTTTTTGCATAATTTAAAGCCCCCAAATGACTTAGGAATCTGAAAATTTCCTAGAATATAGTCCTAATGATGCCGCATATCTCCAAGTAGTCGGATTTAAAATTTTCGCAATGTGGGCGGAGAATTGAAGGGAAAAGTGGCGTGGCAAAATTTAGATTTTTTTAACATTTTTACTTCTTTTGAAGCCCCCAATGACTTAGGAAGCTGAAGATTTCATAGAATATATTCCTAACGATGGCGCATATTCCCAAGTAGTCGGATTCAAAATTTTCGCAATGTGGGCGGAGAATTGAGGGAAAAGTGCCGTGGCAAAATTGGGATTTTTTAAAATTTTTACTTCTTTTGAAGCCTCCAAATGACTTAGGAAGCGGAAAATTGCATAGCATTTAGTTCTAACAATGAAGCATACCCTGAAGTAATTGGATTTATATTTTTTAGACTGTGGAAGGAGAATTAAGGGAAAAATGGGGCGTGGCAAAATTGTGTTTTTTAATATTTTAACTAATTTGAAGACCCCCAATGATCTATGAAGATGAAAATTGACATTTTTGCTTATTTTAAAGTCTTCTAATGACTTAAGCCGCCCAGATACACAATACATGTTGGATGACTTGTTAGTCGACCAAAAAATATTTTCAAAATACACTTATCCGACAAATTTATACACATGTTGGATGACCGCTCATTTTTTTAAAATTCTTGGAGGAGTAGCATGAATATTTTTTTTATTTTTCCATCCTTTATTAAGTTTTTTTTAATATTTTTATGTTAAAATTCACTTTTTATTATCATTCCTTTGTACAGAAAACGTCACTATGTGAAAAACAATAACAAATAATAAATAAAAACGTCTCTGTTCGTACGACGGTCGGATGACAAGTCAATACACCATCCGACATGTCATCCAACTTTTCATCCGACCATCGAAAATCAAAACTTTTTGATTTTTCATCCGACCAGCCATCCGACCATCCGACAGCCCCATACACGAGAAAAAATACATTAGTCATCCAACAAGTCATCCAATTTGTCTGAAATGTATGGGAGCCTTTAGGAAGCTGAAAATTTTCTAGCGTATAGTCCTATCGATGAAGCATATCCTGAAGTATTTTAAATTTTTGGACTGTGGGCGGAGCATTGAAGGAAAATGGGGAGTGACAAAATTGAGATTTTTGATATCCAGTGTATGAGTAGAAAATAAGAAAGGCAAAGGGCGTGGTAAATTTATTTCCATCTATTTTCTGAATATATATTTTATTTTTTTGTGTTTCTCTTATTTTTTGTGTATCCAGCGCCTTTTGAATCTCATTGATGGACTTAAAAGCTTAAAATTGCCATGTATATAATATAACACCAGGGACAGATTCTTACGAGGTCGAATTTTTTGCCTGTGGGCGGCGAATTACTAGAAAAAGGGGACTTGGCAAAATTATTATTTTTTTAAACATTTTAGAGTATTTTTAAGCTCCGCCCAATGAATACGGAAGCTGAAAATCCCTAACATGTAGTCCTAACTATGAAGTATATTCTAAAGTAGTCTGATTTAACATTTTTGGAATGTAGATGGAGAGTTGAGAGGAAAAAGGGGCAAGGCAATATTGTGTTTTTTTTATTTGACTAACTTTAAAGCCCTAATGACCAACGCAGCCGAAAATTGCAAGCATATTGTCCTGACACTGGAGCATATCCTTAAGTAGTCAGACTTAAAATTTTGGTTATGGCAACCGAAAATTTCGGTTGTTGTTATTACACTATGCAGTTGGCTCTAAATTCGGCTGGCACAACTAAACTGTTCTCTCTGTGTAGGGACGGAGAATTAAGTGAAGAAATGGGCGTGGATAAATTATGTTTTTACATCTTACCTAATTTTGAAGACACCTTATGACCTTGAAAGATGAAAATTAGAATACATATGGTACGGACTATGGCAAAGATCAACTCTGACCTGGATATCCAGTGAAAGGGCGGAAATACAAAAAAAGACGGCGAAATTTAGTTTTTAAATATTTAAACTATTTCTGAAACCCCTAATGACCAAGGAAGCTGAAAATTGTAAAGCATAAAGTATTGACAATGGATCATATCCTTATGAAGTCAGATTTAATATTTAAACTGTGTACGGAGAATTATAAGGAAAAATTTAAGTGGAAAAATGTTTGTGTTTTTTAACTAATTTTAAAACCCTTCATGATAAAAAGAAAGATAAAAATTGCCATGTATATAGGAGTGACCATGGGACAGATCCACACGATGGATTTTTGATATCCCGTTTATGGACGGAGAGACGAAATGGGCGTGCTAAATTTAGTTCTAAAATTTTATCAATAAAACCTTTTATACTCATTAAATTTTTTTCCAGTTTGGGAAATATATTGATGTAACTCAATCTAGCAATATTAAATTTTTGAAGCACAAACATAATTTTTTATAAAGTTTGGTAAAATATTAGAACTATTGAGAAAAATGATTTGGTGTTCCGCTTGGCAGGGACAGGCTATTCGACTAGTTATAAATAAATCTGTTTTAATATTTTTTTTTGGTTGTATGATGAACGTGGTGCTACCAAGATGGTACAATTTTCTTCTTCTAATTCTCAATGAATGTAGAGTTGAATATGTATTAATATTTTCATTTGAACATTAGCGATTTGTCATTTTAATTCCCTTTGATACTTGTAGTATTGGATTTTGTATTTGCTAATTAGTCTTGACAATGGAATCTGACAAATTCCGAAACACTTGACGACTAAGTTTTGCAAAAATAACCAACATAAATAAATTTAAAACAGAAAAATAATTTTCTTGAAAATAATTCTATGAGAATATCATAGTTTTAATTAGTAAATGAAATAATGACCGCGAGCTAAAATAAACCTACTCCAAATACTTCCATTTTGAGTAGAGATGGGCGCGTGAGTGAATTTTGACTCACGCACGCTCACGCTCACGAAATAAAAATAGTGCTCACGCACGATCACGCACGAAATTATTTTTGCTGCTCACGTTCACGCACGCTCACGTGAGTAACTAAAATTTTTCTCACGCTCACGAAATAATCACGCTAACGAAGACTCACGAAATTAAAATTAACAAATTTTTATTTTACGTTTTTCGATTTCTTGCACAAAAAGTATTGACTTTCCTTAAAACAATAATAAATATTTAAATCACAATTTTGTATTAATTACCCTCTTAAGTCAATATAATGACGATTTTTTTTACTTGTTTTGTGTTTCAAACAGCACAAAACAATCACGAAAACTCACGAAACAAAAGTTACTCACGCACGCTCACGCACGAAACTATTTTTTCTAATCACGTGCACTCACGATCACGTGAGTAAAAATAAATTTCACTCACGAACACGCGTGATTCACGCGTGAATTACGTGAATCACGAAAAATTCGTGTCACGCGCGCATCTCTAATTTTGAGTGCTCTCATGGCAAATCGTCTCGAAATCTAAGAATTTTTGGTAATTCTTGATCTCCAGGAAACTGTATGTCTCAAAACCTGAGATTTTTCTGTAACAAAAATGACTTAAGGCTGGGTTATGTACCCGTAACCTAGCGTAGAGAGGTTTTCGTTATATGAGAACAATTGAACAAATTCTTCTTTGCAGACGGTTATGTGATTTTCTATTTGATTTTGATTGCTACGCTACGTTAGGAGACAGTTGCGGGTAGCTCAGAAAACTTTTCTGTAGAAAAAAAAATGTACCCACATAAATTTTTTTGGAAATTTTGGGGAGTTTAATTTTTTTGAAGAATTTTTCTTACTTCAAAATATCTCAAAATATGAGTATTTTTAAATAGGATTAATGCCCTGATTCAGTATATCGTACGTAAAACAGAAAAAAATTTGAGTTTTTGTTTTACGTACAAATTTTGAAGTCCTTACTTCAAACGAGATAGCGAATAGCACAGAAAATGTCTCAGAATCTTTCTTTAAGAAAAAAGGTTACAAATCTGAGAATTTTTCTTTAGGAAAAATATTTCATAATCTGAGAACTTTTCTGTAGAAAAAAAATACTCAAATAAATTTTTATTGAAAATGTTGTGCAAATTTTGGGGGGTTTCATTTGGCCAAGTCGAGTTCAAGTCATTAACACTTTGCTCAGATTTTTAATCCTAAACAGCGTATCCAAGCTTTATTAAAATCGGAGTGTTCAAGTCGTAGCTCTATCCTCGAGAGGTAATCCAAATTTTCAGCTCTAAAGCACTTTTCCTTAAGAAAAATTTTTAATTAGTTCGAAATTTTAGAAAAATTGATCGTTTTTAAGCCATTTTTCTTTTGAATTTTTTTTTTTTAATTGCGATCTCACTATCGAGTGTATTTTTTCCTTTTCTTACAAAAAATTAGTGATCAAAAGAATTGGAGATCAAAACCGGTTTCCGAATTATTTGATAAACCGGTTTGTTATATTTTTCCGGTTTATATCAACCGTTTTTATAAACAAAAACGGTTTTGAGTTATTCAAGAAATCGTTTTTTTAGAGCCGAATTATTTGATATTTTCGAATACATACCTACTTTATTTTTTGCTTTAATTTACTAATTTTATTGGCCGATATTTGGCCGGGTTCTGGCAACACGTTTTTGGCTAATATTCCGAAGCAAATTCCGAATCTGGATTCTAAATTTGTCCAACACGTCAGATTTTTGAGAAACTTTTTTGTGCATTTTTTAGACCTTTTTTGTTTATTTTCGTTATCGATTAAGCTTTCGATGCTGATTTCAAGTTCGGTTTCTAATTTTTTTTTATCACGTCAGGTTAATTTTTTTGTTCTCAAGTAAACTAAAAATAATTTTGACCTCCAATTAAAAAAAAAAAAACATAAGTGATTGAAAAAATTTTATTTCAGAAGCCTAATAAAAAATGAAAAAACCGGTTATTCGAACCGGTTTAAACGAAAAAAGCCGAAAACCGGGTTTCAAAAATGGGGGTTTTCCTAACTATTCGAAAACCGGGTTTTGAAATATGTCGAATATTTGACATCTCTAACTGCATTTAAAAAGTTTTAATTTTATAAATTTTAAAGCTGAATTCACAACAGTGTTGCCACCAATAGAATTGGAAATTACACACAAAATTTTCCAAAATACTATCATAAATTACACAAAAATAATTTTTACTAAAAAAATTATAAACTTTTTTTTTTTTTTGGTATTCAAGAGATCATAGTTTATGTATTGTCACACTTAAAGCCGCATTCACAATGTTGGAGTACTCCAATCTGTGGAAAATTTTATATCTTTCCCTTTTGTACTTTCATATTTTTGAATTTGACTATCCTTTTTCAATCCACTCCAGAGTCAAACATGTTCTACTCTGGATCGATGACGATTGACGATTATCAAGTTACATAATTAGTCCCCAGGCTTATTGTCAACTTTGTCGTTAAAGAATTACATTTACTATAAACCTGTACACTTACTTTTGACGCTCACTTTTTATATACAATTTTATGATAAACATTTTCCAGATTTTCCTCTAAAAAATTCAACTTTATTATTAAACCTGCTAATTTTATTATCATCACTGTACTTATTTGTAATTAACAACCGGAAGTTAATAAAACCAGTACAGCCGCGTGTCCCAGTGCTGACAACATTGACTATAATTTATGCAAACATGGTTGTATTTTATGAACATTAAAACAAACGGAATTTTTTTAGAAAATTTATTTAATTTTTAGAAATAATTAACAAAATAACGAAAACAATTGCAAATTCATGTATTTCTTTACATTTTATTTGATTTCTTATCGTTTTTATTGAATTATTTAATACCATTTCTGTCTTTTGCAACTATGAAAAGTATGCCTTTTCAAATACAGCCATGTTGGTGTAGTTACTACGAAACTGTGCAACACTGTACATGGTTGACTAAACGAAAAATGGTAACGCCAAAAATTTCAGCAAATTTTTTTGTTTGTGGAATAAAAAGATTTTTTTAATTAAAATTAAATATATTTAAAACGCTTTAATTAAAATAAATTCATGAAAAACATATTATTTAAACTATTACTCATTGAATAATGTAAAGTTTTTCTGGAAGAAATCAAAGTAAATATTAAAAAAAAGTGTTTAAAATTTGAAGACCACAAGTTCGCGTGTATGTAAATGCGGAAGAAGAAAAAAGTGTGCTTTGCAAATTCTCACATTAAAGAATAAAAAAAAAAATCACGTTGAAAAAAATAAAAAAGAAATAAATACGATATTTAAATACAATTAATGATAAAATATTTATTAAAAATATGTATTTTCAATTGAATGCATTGTGAAAATCCAAAAGAATATTGTGAAATTCGTTCTTTGTGCAAGAATAGTGAAAAAATAATTCTGGCTACGATTGAATAAGAGGGTGTCTCCTCTAACGTAGAGCGCGCTCGGTTGTCCATGGTCTTGTTTTATTTTTTTTTTTTTGTTTTTGCTTCGTTGAGACTCCGCTGGGCGAGACACATAGTCTTTCGGGCTCGTTGACGCGCACTCGTTTCATGTTGGTGGTTCATTTTTAGTTGGTCTACAAACGTCAGTGTGTGCGAATTCACAGGCTGATATAATTTTTCCGTGTGCTGTGCCGTGCCTGCTGCTTGATTTGTTGCTACAATTGAACAACAGTACTATTTGTCAGTCTATTAAACAAACGCGGACAGACATTTATAAAAACCAGAATTTTATTAACAAAACAATAAAAAAAAACGTGTTAATGTTACCTTTAGAGGGTAAAATACAACAACCAACTATAGATGTTGCTTGGACAACTAAACATCATCGAGAGATATTTTTCAAAAAATAAAAGCAAAACTCCTTGATGTTTAATGTAAAATTGAATTTAAAATATTTTACAAACCAATTATTTAAAAGGTAATTAGAATTTAAATGCAACCAATAATTGTGATATAATTTTAATAGTTTTTTTTTGTGTCGATAAAAATTAATTTAAATCGTATTTAGTGGCTTTTTTCATTGTAATATTTGTTTTTCGTTAAAAAAGACGCGTGTTTTTTTTATTGTGTGTTAAATATTTTGTATTATTATATTATCGTATCATTTTAATTTTTTGTTTCTTTTTTCTTCGATTTCCTCTTCATGTGTTTGTTAGTTGTTTGTATTGTTGTTTTTACACCTTTTTTATAGATGAGCTAAAATGTGTGTATATACTGTTGCCAACTTAGCTAGTTTTTCTGCAGATCTAGCGATTAATACTCGTAAGCATAAAAAGTTGTAAAGTCATTTCCGTTCGAAAGTTAAATTATACGTTACCTCTGACCAGACCTTTGAAGAATTAATTCATTTTTTGATTTGATTCGCATAAAGATTAATTCATATTAATAAATCAAGGAATTAATTCTTGATGATTTGATTCAAAAGAATTAATTTCAACTATTTGTTGAAAGAATTAACTAATTTTTTGTTTAATTCCTTGTTTAAATAATGATTTGATTCACTTGATTCAAATCAAACAAACTTGATTCAAATCAAACAAACTTGATTCAAATCAATTTGATTCAAATCAATTGATTCAAATCAATTTGATTCAAATCAATTGATTCAAATCAATTTGATTCAAATCAATTGATTCAAATCAATTTGATTCAAATCAATTGATTCAAATCAAAAATGTTTTGAACCAGTTGATTTAAACATTTTTTTCTTAAATCAAAGTATTTACTTTACACACGCACACACATACTTAGGGAATTCACATGGGTATCGTATTTGTTGTATGTACTATCCAAAAACAGGTTTGGTAAAAATTATTTATCGCTCATTTGATAATTTTCTCTTAGATTCTCTTCTTGTTAGCATACTTGAAAATAGCACACAAAACATAGGTATAAATGTTGTATCGTCATATCGTGTAAGTGTCATATTATTAATTTAAAGTTTAACCAACCCTATTTTCAGATAGGACATACAACATACAACACCAAATACGATACCCATGTGAATTCCCTAACTATAACATTTATGCTTGTGCGGTAGTAGCAAGCAAAAAGTCAAAGCAACAGAATTTAATAGTGTACATTTTATTGGCAGCGCACAAGCTGCATTTTTTACTCACACTCACTCACGCAAAAAATAATCGGATCACTCACTAATCACTCACGCAATTTTTTTTTACTCACGCTCACTCACTATTCACGTGAGTAATAAAAAACTTACTCACACTCACGCGTGACTCACGCCAGATTCAATCACGCTCACGCGTGAGTCACGCAAAATCCACTCACGCAATAAAATTTTCTTACCACAAAAAAAGAAATTTAAAAAAAAAAAATTTCACGAAAATTTAAAAAAAATTGGGCAAATCAAAAAATCTAATCACGCAAACTTACGCATAAAATAAATGACTCACTCACTAATCACTCACTCAGTTTTTTTTTTTCAAATCACGCTCACTCACAATCACGTGATTGAAATGAAAAACACTCACGCGTGATTCACGTGAATCAAGCAAATCACGTGACCAGCGCCCAACTCTAGACTAAAGGTACACATTTAATAAAACTGTACAATTTGGAGTGTTGTTTATTGATGGCGTGTGTTTAAAATTGACGATATTCCAATGACTTTAACGCAATCAGACATGATAAGATTTTTATAATGTGCATTTTTAGTGTTTGATTTAAGTGAAAAAAGTTTTAATCAAGTTGATTCAAACCAAAAGTGATTTGAATCAGTTGATTTAAATCAAAAGTGATTTGAATCAGTTGATTCAAATCAAACTGATTTGAATCAGTTGATTCAAATCAAAGTGATTTGAATCAGTTGATTCAAATCAAAATGCATTAATTCAATTTAATCAAATCAAAGAATTAATTCTTTGCAATGAAATTAAGTGAATTAAATAATGAATTAATTCTTTTCGATTTATAGAAACAGGGAATTAATTCAATTATTTTAAATCAGATTTAAGAAATTGAATTAGGGAATTAAATCTTCAAAGGTCTGCCTCTGACGATGTTTAATGGAAAAAATATCAGAACGAACCCATTTTTCTTTAGTGTCTACTAGACACTGTCTAGGTGGTCATAAAATCAATTCTGTTTGAAAATGGAACTAAACGTTTTGGCATAGCTCGAATATTAACTGAGTTATTCAGGGTCAAAGTTTGAATTTCAATTATTTTGGCTAAAGTCTAGTTGGCAGACATTTCGTATTTTTTAACGCATAAAAAATATAACGCGAGAGTGTGGGCTTAATACATGGAATTAGAAATTCTTAAATCCGGCCGAAGGCCGCCTACACGGAAAAAACTTTTTGAGGCAAACAAAAAATTTTAACCCGTACAAATTAAAACTCTAAAGGCCTGATACGCAATAGGTTTTTTTAAAGTGGAGTTTAATGCATGGAGTTGAAAACCCATAAGCCCGGACGAGGGCCGGCTACACACACACTTTTGGCTGAACTGCAGTTTACGGGGCACATAAAAACTAAAAAAAAAAAATATGCCACCCCTTTAGAATAAAAAAGAAAAAAAGAAATTAAAGTGGGCGGAACTAGAGATGTCTGAAACTTGAATATGGGAATGAGGACACAAAAATAAGAGTTACCTGTTTTTTTTAGCTACCTAATCTCAAATTTAAAAAAGGGTTGCCACCTTATGAAAAAATATGACCTTTCAGGAAAATCCAAATAAAAGCCGAACTAAAAGGAATTTCGGCAAACTAAAAAATACGGGTCACCTTAATTTTAATAGAGATTATTATATATGATTTTGGCAGCCGTACGTATATCCATCTCCATATAAACTACCCAACGTTTTTATATTTTTAACAAAAACGTACTTAACGAAGCCGAATTGGGACACGACCTAAGATCTTCAAAGAAAAATGTTTCTGAATCTAAGAATTTTTGTATAAAAAATTCACACTCCTCTTCAAGCAAGTTTAAGTTGTGTTAAAATGGTGACAAAATCGGCTAATGGGATTTCACTTCTCTTTATTTTGAACATTAAAAATCTTTAACACAAAAATCCTAGCTGATCCTGTTTTCGAGTTATTGCTAAATAATTACACTGTTCGACAACCTTTCAGTGAAATATCCAACTGATTCTTATAGATTTTGCTCTCCTGAATCCGAATCTGCCATCCAATTTTTTCTAGCACGTACCATTTTTGAGATATTCACCATTTTTACACAACCTAAACTTGCTTGAAATGGGGTGTGAATTGTGTCACAATCTGTGTATTAAAAAAAATTGTGTCAGAATCCGAGAATTTTTTATTACAAAATTGTCTGCACATCTGGAAATTCTTCTATAGAAAAATTTCTCAGAATCTGTGAGTTCCCAGCAAAATTTTCTGTTCCAAATAATCGGTTCCAGAACGCATGCAACCGGTTCTACTTAACATTCCAGAATCAATGATTTTTGTTTGAAATTGTCCCAAAAACAATCGCTTTTTAGAGCAAGTAGTTTTTTTGAAAAATAATTTTACATTGAAAATTTTATTGTGATTACCGTAGAATTTGTTCCAACAAATTTTCCTGGGTTGTTTATAAAAAAAATTCCTCATTATTATTTAAAATATTTTTAATGGAATTTTTTAGAATCAGCGAGTTCTATCTTTTGGAGTCAAAGAATTTTTCTAATAAAGAATAGCTCAGAATTTTTAAATCTCACAATTTCTGTTAAGAAAAAATCTGAGAATTTTCTATTGTTTAACTATTTTTCCTCTACATTTGTAGAGAGGATTTGGTCCACTATGAGCAAACGGAAAGACCTGCGTCGATAAAATTTATAAACATTATTACTTCTGCCCTATACTTCAATTCCCCATTCAGAGATTATTTAAAATCCTTTTAAGGATCTGGTTATTCCTTTTTTTGTGCCTCTTTATTTCTGGAGAGAATTTGGACGACTGTGGGCAAACGGGAAGTCCTGCGTCAATAAAATTAATAGGAGTTATTACTTTTCCCCATTCACAGAATGTTTAGAATCCTTTTTCGATTTTGGTTATATCATTTTTTGTGCCTTTAAGTTTCTCGAGAGAATTTGTCCCACTGTAAGCAAACGGAAAGACCTGCGTCAATAAAATTTATAGAAATTACTACTATTGGACTCTGCTACGATTCCTCATTCACAGAATATTTAAAATCCTTTTTGGGCTTTGGTTATTGCATTTTTTGTGCTTTTAAATTTCTGGAGAGGATTAGGCCCACTGTAAGCAAACGGAAACACCTGCGTCAATAAAATTTATAGGAATTATTACTTCTGCCCTATTCTACAATTCCCCATTTACAGAATATGTATTTAAAATCCTTTTAAGAGTTTATTCTATTTTTGGTGGAGGATTAGGCCCACTGTGAGCAAACGGAGAGACCTGCGTCAATAAAATTTATCAGAATTTTTACTTTTGCCCTATACTACAATTCCCCATTCACAGAATATTCAAAATCCTTTTTAGATTTTGGTCGTTCCATTTTTTGTGCCTTTACATTTTTTGGGCATTTACTTCTCTGGAGAGGATTTGGTTTACTGTGAGCAAACGAAAAGATCTGCGTCAATAAAATTTATAGGAATTATTACCTTTGGACTCTACTACAATTCCTCATTCACAGAATATTTAAAATCCTTTTTGGGCCTTTGTTATTAAATTTTTTGTACCTTTAAATTTCTTTAGAGGATTAAGCCCACTATAAGCAAACGGAAAGACCTGCGTCAATAAAATTTATAGAAATTACTACTTTTGGACTCTACTACAAGTCCTCATTTACAGAATATTTAAAATCCTTTTTGGGCTTTGGCTATTCCATTTTTTGTGACTTTAAATTTCTGGAGAGTATTACCCCCACTGTTAGCAAACGGAAAGACCTGCGTCAATAAAATGCAAAGGAATTATTACTTTTGCCCTATACTACAATTCCTCATTCACAGAATATTAAAAATCCTTTTCAGATTTTGGTCGTTCACTTTTTGTGCCTTTACATATCCATTTTTTTGGCCTTTACTTTTCTGGAGAGGATTTGGTCAACTGTGTGCCTACGGAAAGACCTGCGTCAATAAAATTTAACGGCACAAAAAATGGAATAACCAAAGCCCAAAAAGGATTTAATATTATCTGTGAATGAGGATTCGTAGTAGAGTCCAATAGTAGTAATTTCTATAAATTTTATTGACGCAGGTCTTTCCGTTTGCTTACAGTGGGCCAAATCCTCTCCAGAAATTTAAAGGCACAAAAAATGGAATAACCAAAGCCCAAGAAGGCTTTAAAATTTTCTGTGATTGGGAATTGTAGTATCCCGAGTGAAAATTTTTATATGATGCAATATATAATGATATGTAACACAACCCAGCAAAAACTAGGTAATGAGTACCCATTCCCAATTGGAATACCTGGTAATGAGTACTAATTACTCGCTGCATTACTTTATACCCGAAAAAAGGCCTTACTTTTAACTTACATCGTAAATGATTTGCAATCTGAATTTTAAAAACTAGTTAAGTTTCATTAAAATATACAAAAAACAATTTTTTATTTTTTTTTAAATATATAAAAAACAATTTTACTTTTATTTATTTTCTCTCATTTAATAAGAGCAACTAAACAAACAATGCAGTCACCTTTTCAACTTTTTGTAAGCGAGCTAGGAATGGGCTATTATTTTTTAGCATTTTCGTAAGTGAACAAAGAAGGCCTTGCCTCCAATGACATCGCCTTGTTAAAGTAATTAAGAATGAAATTGGGACGTAACTAGTTACACATTTTCGTTATAAACCCCAAAGTTAATTACTTGGTATTGGAAGTTTTTGCTGGGAATATATATTTATACACAATTTGGTCCGAATAATGGTGGATGTTTTTGCATTAAAAAAGATCAACTTGTATAAAAAATAATCTGATTTCATCCGAGTTTTGACCAGACATTGCCATATATTGGTGGATCTAATTAGATCTAATTGCATAAAAACATATGTGTGTGAAGATAAATACGTATATAACTAGCAAAGACACAAACCATTTATTTTCACACATTTTTTCGGCGCAGTCCTTAATAATGCTTTTTCTTTATAAAATGATTTGTTGTTGCGACTAGAACCACTTTTATGGACATAAGTGTTTCTAAAGGTACTCCTCGAATTAATCACACTGTTTAACTATTTTTCCTCTACATTTCTAGAGAGGATTTGGCCCACGGCGAAGAAACGGAAAGACCTGCGTCAATTAAATGTATAGGAATTATTACTTTTGGACTCTACTACAACTCCTCACTCACAGAATATTTAAAATCCTTTTTGGGGTTCTGTTATTCCATTTTTTATGCCTTTAAATTTCTGGAGAGGATTAGGCCCACTGTAAGCAAACGGAAAGACCTGCGTCAATAAAATTTATAAGAATTATTACTTTTGGACTCTACTACAATTCCTCATTCACAGAATGTTTAAAATCCTCTTTGGGCTTTGGTTATTCCATTTTTTGTGCCTTAAAATTTCTGGAGAGGATTTGGCCCACTGTAAGCAAACGGAAAGACCTGCGTCAATAAAATTTATAGGAATTACTTCTATTGGACTCTACTACGATTCCTCATTCAAAGAATATTTAAAATCCTTTTTGGGCTTTGGTTATTCCATTTTTTGTGACTTAAAATTTCTGAAGAGGATTAGGCCCACTGTAAGCAAACGGAAAGACCTGCGCCAATGAAATTTATAGGAATTACTAATATTGGACTCTACTATGATTCCTCATTCACAGAATATTACAAATCCTTTTTGGGCCTTGGTTAATCCATTTTTTGTGCCTTTAAATTTCTTGAGAGGATTAGGCCCACAGTAATCAAACGGAAAGACCTGCGTCAATAAAATTTATAGGAATTACTTCTATTGGACTCTACTATGATTCCTCATTCACAGAATATTTAAAATCCTTTTTGGGCTTTGGTTATTCCATTTTTTGTGACTTAAAATTTCTGGAGAGGATTAGGCCCACAGTAAGCAAACGGAAAGACCTGCGTCAATAAAATTTATAGAAATTACTTCTATTGGAGTCTACTACGATTCCTCATTCACAGAATATTTAAAATCGTTTTTGGGCTTTGGTTATTCCATTTTTTGTGACTTAAAATTTCGGGAGAGGATTAGGCCCACAGTAAGCAAACGGAAAGACCTGCGTCAATAAAATTTATAGGAATTACTTCTATTGGACTCTACTACGATTCCTCATTCACAGAATATTTAAAATCTTTTTTTTGGGCTTTGGTTATTCCATTTTTTGTGACTTAAAAGTTCTGCAGAGGATTAGGCCCACTGTAAGCAAACGGAAAGACCTGCGCCAATAAAATTTATAGGAATTACTAATATTGGACTCTACTATGATTCCTCATTCACAGAATATTTCAAATCCTTTTTGGGCCTTGGTTAATCCATTTTTGGTGCCTTTAAATTTCTTGAGAGGATTTGGCCCACAGTAAGCAAACGGAAAGACCTGCGTCAATAAAATTTATAGGAATTACTTCTATTGGACTCTACTACGATTCCTCATTCACAGAATATTTAAAATCTTTTTCGGGCTTTGGTTATTCCATTTTTTGTGACTTAAAATTTCTGGAGAGGATTTGGCCCACTGTAAGCAAACGGAAAGACCTGCGTCAATAAAATTTATAGGAATTACTTCTATTGGACTCTACTACGATTCCTCATTCACAGAATATTTATTGACGCAGTTCTTTCCGTTTGCTCACAGTGGGCCTGATCCTCTGAAGAAATTTAAAGGCACAAAAAATGGATTAACCAAGGCCCAAAAAGGATTTGAAATATTCTGTGAATGAGGAATCATAGAAGAGTCCAATATTAGTAATTCCTATAAATTTTATTGGCGCAGGTCTTTCCGTTTGCTTACAGTGGGCCTAATCCTCTCCAGAAATTTTAAGTCACAAAACATGCAATAACCAAAGCCCAAAAAGGATTTTAAATATTCTGTGAATAAGGAATCGTAGTAGAGTCCAATAGAAGTAATTCCTATAAATTTTATTGACGCAGGTCTTTCCGTTTGCTTACAGTGGGCCAAATATTTAAAATCCTTTTTGGGCTTTGGTTATTCCATTTTTTGTGACTTAACATTTCTGGAGAGGATTAGGCCCACAGTAAGCAAACGGAAAGACCTGCGTCAATAAAATTTATAGGAATTACTTCTATTGGACTCTACTACGATTCCTCATTCACAGAATATTTAAAATCATTTTTGGGCTTTGGTTATTCCATGTTTTGTGACTTAAAATTTCTGGAGAGGATTAGGCCCACTGTAAGCAAACGGAAAGACCTGCGCCAATAAAATTTATAGGAATTACTAATATTGGAGTCTACTATGATTCCTCAATCACAGAATATTTCAAATCCTTTTTGGGCCTTGGTTAATCCATTTTTTGTGCCATTAAATTTCTTGAGAGGATTTGGCCCACTGTAAGCAAACGGAAAGACCTGCGTCAATAAAATTTATAGGAATTACTTCTATTGGACTCTTTTACGATTCCTCATTCAAAGATTATTTAAAGTCCTTTTTGGGCTTTGGTCGTTGCATTTTTTGTGCTTTACATTTACATTTTTTGGAACTTTACTTTTCTGGAGAGGATTTGGTCCACTGTGAGCAAACGGAAAGACCTGCGTCAATAAAATTTATAGGAATTACTGCTTTTGGACTCTACTACGATTCCTCATTCAAAGAATATTTAAAATCCTTTTTGGGCTTTGGTCGTTGCATTTTTTGTGCTTTACATTTACAATTTTTGGAACTTTACTTTTCTGGAGAGGATTTGGTCCACTGTGAGCAAACGGAAAGACCTGCGTCAATAAAATTTATAGGAATTACTACTTTTGGACTCTACTACAATTCCTCACTCACAGAATATTTAAAATCCTCTTTGGGCTTTGGTTATTTTATTTTTGGTGCATTTACATTTCTGGAGAGGATTAGGCCCACAGTCAGCAAACGGAAAGACCTCCGTCAATAAAATTTATAGACATTACTTCTATTGGACTCTACTACGATTCCTCATTCACAGAATATTTAAAATCCTTTTTGGGCTTTGGTTATTCCATTTTTTGTGACTTAACATTTCTGGAGAGGACTAGGCCCACAGTAAGCAAACGGAAAGACCTGTGCCAATAAAATTTATAGGAATTACTTCTATTGGACTCTACTATGTTTCCTCATTCACAGAATATTTAAAATCTTTTTTTGGGCTTTGGTTATTCCATTTTTTGTGACTTAAAAGTTCTGCAGAGGATTAGGCCCACTGTAAGCAAACGGAAAGACCTGCGCCAATAAAATTTATAGGAATTACTAATATTGGACTCTACTATGATTCCTCATTCACAGAATATTTCAAATCCTTTTTGGGCCTTGGTTAATCCATTTTTGGTGCCTTTAAATTTCTTGAGAGGATTTGGCCCACAGTAAGC
Organism: Pegoplata infirma; assembly: GCA_963921195.1. Taxonomy (NCBI): domain Eukaryota; kingdom Metazoa; phylum Arthropoda; class Insecta; order Diptera; family Anthomyiidae; genus Pegoplata; species Pegoplata infirma. The sequence continues at coordinate 170,835,353 of OY992538.1, read as the reverse complement.
AAACGGAAAGACCTGCGTCAATAAAATTTATAGGAATTACTTCTATTGGACTCTACTACGATTCCTCATTCACAGAATATTTAAAATCTTTTTTGGGCTTTGGTTATTCCATTTTTTGTGACTTAAAATTTCTGGAGAGGATTTGGCCCACTGTAAGCAAACGGAAAGACCTGCGTCAATAAAATTTATAGGAATTACTTCTATTGGACTCTACTACGATTCCTCATTCACAGAATATTTATTGACGCAGTTCTTTCCGTTTGCTCACAGTGGGCCTGATCCTCTGAAGAAATTTAAAGGCACAAAAAATGGATTAACCAAGGCCCAAAAAGGATTTGAAATATTCTGTGAATGAGGAATCATAGAAGAGTCCAATATTAGTAATTCCTATAAATTTTATTGGCGCAGGTCTTTCCGTTTGCTTACAGTGGGCCTAATCCTCTCCAGAAATTTTAAGTCACAAAACATGCAATAACCAAAGCCCAAAAAGGATTTTAAATATTCTGTGAATAAGGAATCGTAGTAGAGTCCAATAGAAGTAATTCCTATAAATTTTATTGACGCAGGTCTTTCCGTTTGCTTACAGTGGGCCAAATCCTCTCAAGAAATTTAAAGGCACAAAAAATGGATTAACCAAGGCCCAAAAAGGATTTGAAATATTCTGTGAATGAGGAATCATAGTAGAGTCCAATATTAGTAATTCTTATAAATTTTATTGGCGCAGGTTTTTCCGTTTGCTTACAGTGGGCCTAATCCTCTCCAGAAATTTTAAGTCACAAAAAATGGAATAACCATAGCCTAAAAAGGATTTTAAATATTCTTTGAATGAGGAATCGTAGTAGAGTCCAATAGAAGTAATTCCTATAAATTTTATTGACGCAGGTCTTTCCGTTTGCTTACTGTGCACAGTGCCACATTTGGCCAATCTAGCACGACAAAAATCAAAAAAAAAGTTCCCCGATTTTCATGAGATGTTTGTATGTATTCCCTGCAAAAAAAGTCATTACCACTTCTCAGTGGAGTGCTTTAAAACTATAACAAATGTAATGAAATACAACAAAAATAACAAAAAACACAAGACAAAAACACACAAACAGTTTTTTCTACTCCAGAATATATAGATATTCAGCACTTAACTCATTACCTATCGCGACACCTCCATACAAATGTAAGTAGATATTCAGTAGATAAGAACTACTCCGTGGAAGTAGTTGGAAGTAGTTTGAAAGCTCGGAGTACTTCTTATCTACTGAATATCTACTTACATTTGTATGGGAGTGTCGCGGAAGGTAATGAGTTAAGTGCTGAATAACAACTTTTTATGGAGTAGAAAAAACTGTTTGTGTGTTTTTTTCTTGTGTTTTTTGTTATTTTTGTTGTATTTCATTACATTTGTTTTAGTTTAAAAGCACTCCAAATAGAAGTACTCCGCACTTTTTTTGCTGGGTTATAGAACATTCCTAATAGCACGAAAATAATCATATAAGATCAATAATTTTGTTAGTTACTAACAGGTGGGTGCATAAAGTTGCATCTTGTAAAATCCTGTAACTAGTGTACATTATTTCGCATAAATTAAGTCGAGTTTAAACTGTTGTAACTTTTGAATAAAAAGAGATATTTATCTACTCTTTTTTGGTAATTTTAAAGGATATTTAAATTCTTTAAGTCATATCTTTTCTTTTTTTTAAAACAAATTTTTCTATTTTTTATTAAATTTTTAACAAAATACAAATTTTTGAAAAGAAAATTATATATTTATTTTTTTTGATGGAATAGAACTTTTATGTTTGGTCCGTATTGGTCGCCGGACTTTTTCAGATATATTGACCAATATCCATAGTACTTATTTCAACGGCTAACTTTTGCGACCGTCTGCGACGCCGACTACAGTGGGGCGATATGTAAACCTTGTTTTTACATATTTTTTAAACATATTTTACAAAAGTGGGCGTGGCAGTTGTCTGACCGCCCCCTTTTTTTGTGATATTATTTCTACGGTCATTGAGAGTATATATACCAAATTTAAAGAAATTATAACCAAAATTACAAATTTTAAAAAAAGTGGGCGTGGCCCTTAACAGGCCTCCCACATTTTTCATAATGTTATTTTCGAAGTCAAAACGAACATTTATACCGAATTTCAAGTCAATATAATTAAAATTGGATTTTTGTCGTCCTAGATTGGCCAAATGTGGCACTGTGCTGTGGGCCTAATCCTCTCCAGAAATGTTAAGTCACACAAAATGGAATAACTAAAGCCCAAAAAGGATTTTAAATATTCTGTGAATGAGGAATCGTAGTAGAGTCCAAGAGAAGTAATTTCTATAAATTTTATTGACGCAGGTCTTTCCGTTTGCTTACAGTGGGCCTAATCCTCTCCAGAAATTTTAAGTCACAAAACATGGAATAACCAAAGCCCAAAAAGGATTTTAAATATTCTGTGAATGAGGAATCGTAGTAGAGTCCAATAGAAGTAATTCCTATAAATTTTATTGACGCAGGTCTTTCCGTTTGCTTACTGTGGGCCTAATCCTCTCCAGAAATTTTAAGTCACAAAAAATGGAATAACCAAAGCCCAAAAAGGATTTTAAATATTCTGTGAATGAGGAATCGTAGTAGAGTCCAATAGAAGTAATGTCTATAAATTTTATTGACGCAGGTCTTTCCGTTTGCTTACTGTGGGCCTAATCCTCTCCAGAAATGTAAATGCACCAAAAATAAAATAACCAAAGCCCAAAGAGGATTTTAAATATTCTGTGAGTGAGGAATTGTAGTAGAGTCCAAAAGTAGTAATTCCTATAAATTTTATTGACGCAGGTCTTTCCGTTTGCTCACAGTGGACCAAATCCTCTCCAGAAAAGTAAAGTTCCAAAAAATGTAAATGTAAAGCACAAAAAATGCAACGACCAAAGCCCAAAAAGGATTTTAAATATTCTTTGAATGAGGAATCGTAGTAGAGTCCAAAAGCAGTAATTCCTATAAATTTTATTGACGCAGGTCTTTCCGTTTGCTCACAGTGGACCAAATCCTCTCCAGAAAAGTAAAGTTCCAAAAAATGTAAATGTAAAGCACAAAAAATGCAACGACCAAAGCCCAAAAAGGACTTTAAATAATCTTTGAATGAGGAATCGTAGTAGAGTCCAATAGAAGTAATTCCTATAAATTTTATTGACGCAGGTCTTTCCGTTTGCTTACAGTGGGCCAAATCCTCTCAAGAAATTTAATGGCACAAAAAATGGATTAACCAAGGCCCAAAAAGGATTTGAAATATTCTGTGATTGAGGAATCATAGTAGACTCCAATATTAGTAATTCCTATAAATTTTATTGGCGCAGGTCTTTCCGTTTGCTTACAGTGGGCCTAATCCTCTCCAGAAATTTTAAGTCACAAAACATGGAATAACCAAAGCCCAAAAATGATTTTAAATATTCTGTGAATGAGGAATCGTAGTAGAGTTCAATAGAAGTAATTCCTATAAATTTTATTGACGCAGGTCTTTCCGTTTGCTTACTGTGGGCCTAATCCTCTCCAGAAATGTTAAGTCACAAAAAATGGAATAACCAAAGCCCAAAAAGGATTTTAAATATTCTGTGAATGAGGAATCGTAGTAGAGTCCAATAGAAGTAATTCCTATAAATTTTATTGACGCAGGTCTTTCCGTTTGCTTACTGTGGGCCTAATCCTCTCCAGAAATTTTAAGTCACAAAAAATGGAATAACCAAAGCCCAAAAAGGATTTTAAATATTCTGTGAATGAGGAATCATAGTTAGGCTGACCATTCGTACTGATTTGATCAGTACATGTACTGATTTTTGATCAAGTGTACTAATCAAAAAACGCTGTACTGATTTGTACTGATTTTTTTAAATATGTACTGATTGTACTGATTTTTGAACATTTCAACATAAAAAAATATTTTCATTCGAAATTCTATATAAAAACTTGAATTTCCATATAATAAGTAGTCAGAGTAGTTTTTAATAACTAAGGTCTGACAATGAGATAATTTGAATTAATGCTAAGGAGCTTAGAGTTCGTAAATCAAGAGGTTCTTTAATGCAGAAATGTAGCTGAGCATGAGATTACTTTGATCTTCATAAATTTATATAAAAAGGCGCACAGAATCTCTGATGTTTTCTATAACGAAAAGTTTTTATATTTTAAGAAAGATAACGTAATTGCACGAATCCAAATGATTCTGAGATGTTCGATAAGGTAATATCATCAGAATTTATTGGAAAAAGCGCTCAGAACATCAGGGCTATTTAAAAATAAACATGGAAGAGATATCAAAACTTAGCGAAAAAGTCCTAAGAATCTGAGGGATTTTCTTATTTTCTTAAAACCTGTGGGTTTTTGTTATATTTAATGCACTGAAATGGAGCTGTTTGAATCCAACTAAATTTTACGCAAAATAACGACAACAGTTAATGGCAGTTGTTTTTAGCAGTTGTTTTTCAACAGTTGTTTTTACTGAAATACTAATTAAGTTTGTTAGTTTATCCAACATTTTTTGAGTGTTTACAAAACCATCAGTGTTTTCCCATAGCAAAGAGTTTTCAGAGTTTATTTCTAGAAAAAAAAAAAAACAAACATAAAAACTTGGGCGTACTGATTTGAGTTCAGAAAAAAATGGTCACCCTAATCATAGTAGAAAATAAATGGTTTGTGTCTTTGCTAGTTATATACGTATTTATCTTCACACACATTAAAAACATATAAAATCCTGGTGTTTTTTGGTTTGGGTTGAGATACACCACAGGTCAACGATACATTTGCCAAACACTTAATTTTCTAAAACAAAAAAATGTTTGGGTACGCTTCGAACCAGATAGGTGATATACATAACCCTAACAAGAAATGTTTAGGAACATTTTAAAAAGTTTCTTATACTTTGCATAAAAAACTTAGAAAATTTTTGGTTAATTGTAAACATATATAGGTTTATATGGAACAGCATAAGCTATATATAATTTTATGTTAAATTATACAGAAAAAGAAATTTTGTATTGACCCTCATATAATTTTATATAATTATATCAACCGTACACCTTTTAATCCGAATCATGATTAAATTATATATAACTGCCCAGGCAGAAATTGATGATGGTACAAAAAATAAAGCACTTTGAAAGTACTATTTTCCAAATGCTCTGAAGACGCTTTGTTTTACTAACTTAAAAGTGCTTTTGCAGCACTTTTTTTCGCGAATTCAAATTTTTTTTATATCTTCCACCCATTTAATAGAGAACATAACTATTGTGCCATTCCATTTAGGGGAATGAGGAACACGTCCTCTCTGTTAAAAAACGAAAACAGGGGAAAACATTTAGAAGGCTTGTATTAACTAAATTATTTTTAGTCTATTGTGAGAAAAAATATTAAAAATTTAAATTAAAAAAATTACAAATTGGAATAAAATCAGAATAAAGCGCCTTTAAACCACTTTATTTTTAGTCCTCCGAATGCTGTTAGAGCGCTTTGAAAAACAATCATATGAGCGTTTAACGACGTTATCATTCGTGCGTTTCAAGAGCACTCTAAAAACAAAAACCATGACGTTCTGGAAACGCTTGTACCACCATCTAGAGTACTTTTAAAACGCTTTGATGATTGTATTTTTCTGCCTGGGTAACTATTGTGCCATTCCATTTAGGGGAATGAGGAACACGTCCTCTCTGTTAAAAAACGAAAACAGGGGAAAACATTTAGAAGGCTTGTATTAACTAAATTATTTTTAGTCTATTGTGAGAAAAAATATTAAAAATTTAAATTAAAAAAATTACAAATTGGAATAAAATCAGAATAAAGCGCCTTTAAACCACTTTATTTTTAGTCCTCCGAATGCTGTTAGAGCGCTTTGAAAAACAATCATATGAGCGTTTAACGACGTTATCATTCGTGCGTTTCAAGAGCACTCTAAAAACAAAAACCATGACGTTCTGGAAACGCTTGTACCACCATCTAGAGTACTTTTAAAACGCTTTGATGATTGTATTTTTCTGCCTGGGTGCATATGATTGCATTTAAAAAATTTGGAAAATATCCTACGGGATATATAATCATATATGATATATTATGTTTGTATCAAATTATATATTGTTATATATGTTTATTTTTACTCGGGATAGGGCAAAAGTAATAATTCCTATACATTTTATTGACGCAGGTCTTTCCGTTTGCTTACAGTGGGCGTAATCCTCTCCAGAAATTTTAAGTCACAAAAAATAGAATAACCAAAGCCAAGAAGGTTTTTAAGTATTCTGTAAATGATGACTTGTAGTAGAGTCCAAAAGTAGTATAATTTTTATTGACGCAGGTCTTTCCGTTTGCTTACAGTAGGCCTAATCCTCTCAAGAAATTTAAAGGCACAAAAAATGGGAAACCAAAGCCCAAAAAGGATTTTAAATATTGTGTGAATGAGGAATCGTAGTAGATTCTAATAGTAGTAATTCCTATAAATTTTATTGACGGAGGTCTTTCGGTTTGCTTACAGTGGCCAAATCCTCTCCAGAAATGTTAAGGAACACAAAATGGAATAACCAAAACCTAAAAAGGATTTTAAATATTATGTGAATGGGGAATTGTAGTATAGGGCAAAAGTAATAATTCCTATAAATTTTATAGACGCAGGTCTTTCCGTTTGCTTGCAGTGGGAAAAATCATCTCCAGAAATTTAATACCTCAAAAAATGGAATAGCCAAGGCCCAAAAAGGATTTTAAATATTCTGTGAATGAGGAATTGTAGTAGAGTCCAAAAGTAATAATTCCTATAAATTTTATTGACGCAGGTCTTTCCGTTTGCTTACAGTGGCCAAATCCTCTCCAGAAATGTTAAGGAACACAAAATGGAATGACGAAAACCTTAAAAGGATTTTAAATATTATGTGAATGGGGAATTGTAGTACAGTCCAAAAGTAGTAATTCCTATAAATTATATTGACGCAGGTCTTTCCGTTTATTTACAGTGGGCAAATCCTCTCTAGAAATGTTAAGAAACACAAAATGGAAGAACCAAAATCTAATAAGGATTTTAAATTTTCTGTAAATGGGGGATTGTAGTATAGGGCAAAAGTATTAAAACCCCATTGGCAAACATTTTTTTATACCCTCCAACCACAGTATGGGGGTATATTCAATTTCTCATTTTGCGTGTAACGCATAAAAATATCGGTCTAGGACGCCATGATGAAGACCTGACAGACACTAAAGAATTTCGGTACTAAAAAAATATTTTCTTTTAATTATTTGCGAAGTTAAAATTCTATTTAAAAGCGTTTTTTCCTCAGTTTGGTGTTTTTTTCGAAATATGGTGGACCCTTGTTGCGTAAACCGAGTTTTTTGTGAGTTTACATCACAAAATCAATGGTGGGTTTTAAAAAAATAAATTTCAGAAATTTTATGACATTTTGAAAATTGTGCGAAATCAACAAATCTGTTTCCTTTTTTGTTGAAGCAAATTGAATATGACGCCGTGGTTCTACTCGTTAAGGCGTGCGGGAAATGGGGGGCACTAATGTAAACCAAGACTTATAATTTTTTTTTTTTTCATTTTGCCCCAATTTTATTCTCAAAAACAAACTTCAATATGCCGCTCGCAGGGCAATTTTTAAGCGACCGAGCTCATATTTTTGTCAATTTTTTTTATCCTAACCTCACACAAAACTGTACTCCGATTTTTAGGTGCGTTTTTTTTTTTTGGGTGGTTAATTTCACTACACCATTTTCAGATGTAATTCGTAAAAGATCAATTGTCATTCGAAGATTCTACTTGTAATTCGAAGGTTCCAATTGTAATTCAAAGAATCCCTTTGTAATTCGAAGATTCCTTTTGTAATTCGAAGATTCTATTAGTAATTCAAAGATTCTAATTGTACTTCGAAGATTCTAATTGTAACTCGAAAAATATCAACTGAATTTCCATTGATATTTTTCGAATTACAATTGGAATCTTCGAATTACAAATGGAATCTTCGATTTTCAAGAATCTTCAAATTACAATTGATCTTTTACGAATTACATCTTTAAATGGCCCCTGCAAAAAAAGTCATTACCACTTCTCAGTGGAGTGCTTTAAAACTATAACAAATGTAATGAAATACAACAAAAATAACAAAAAACACAAGACAAAAACACACAAACAGTTTTTTCTACTCCAGAATACATAGATATTCAGCACTTAACTCATTACCTATCGCGACACCTCCATACAAATGTAAGTAGATATTCAGTAGATAAGAACTACTCCGTGGAAGTAGTTGGAAGTTGTTTGAAAGCTCGGAGTACTTCTTATCTACTGAATATCTACTTACTTTAGTATGGGAGTGTCGCGGAAGGTAATGAGTTAAGTGCTGAATAACAGGTTAGGTTAGGTTAGGTTGTAAGTGGCTGCTGACGTTTTACGTCAACACACGTAGACTCTGAGGTCCATTGTGATACCACGGGATCGTAATAGGTTTCCCTACTAGTCCCTGTCGTTAAACCAGTTTGAGCTTCTTATGAAACTCCTTAGATGTTGAATTTTGACATCCGACAAATCTGAAAGATCGTACAGCTCCCTAGATGCCAGTGAAGCAAGTCGCTGACCAGAAAGTGCCGGGCAATGGCAAATAAAGTGTTCGATAGTTTCCAACTCCTCTTCATCCATGCAACTTCGGCAAAAGTCATTCGACGGCACATTTAACCGCTCTGCGTGCTTCCCTATAAGACAGTGTCCGGTAATTATAGAAACCACCGTTGAAATCCCTCCTCTTGGAAGCGATATCAGCTCACTTGTGCGCCCCTGATTAAGAGAAGGCCAAATCAGTCGTGTTGTCTCACACGTCCATCCATTTGCCCATCTTTGATTAGTCTCCGTCGCAGAACAAAGCCGTAGGTTTTGCTTGCAAGTTTCTAGAGGCATACCAACACATTCCAATTCTGTTGGAACCTGTAAGGTAGTTCCTAGTCTTGCAAGCTCATCGGCTTTGCAATTCCCTGGAATGCCTCTGTGCCCTGGGACCCATATGAGTCGTATGTTAAACTGCTTGGCCATCTCATTTAAAGACGTGCGGCAGTTAAGGGCAGATCTTGTTTTCAGAAACATTGAATCCAGGGACTTGACCGCGGCTTGACTGTCAGTATAGATGTTGACTGCGGTTGTAGACAAGACATTGCAGCTCAACCAGTCAGCCACTTCCTTTATTGCCAGCATCTCTGCCTGGTAGACACTGCAATGATCTGGCAATCTACGAGCCAGGCTCAATCCAAGCTCTTCCGAATAGACCCCAAAGCCCACTTGTTCGTGCAGCCTCGATCCATCTGTGTAAAAATTTATGGTAGCTCCACTTCCCGGAGTATCCCCCATCCAAGACTCCCTGGATGGTATCATAGTGGTAAAGTGGCGCTCAAAGAGGCTCAAAGAGGGAGCACAATCCACATTTTGTGGTATTGTTATCTTTTTCAAGATCGCGCTATGGCCACAATCGCTGCTCCTCCATTGCAGCGTGCTATTAAGTCGAATTGCCGACGCAGCTGCATACTGCCTACCCAATATGTCCAAGGGTAGCAGGTGAAGGAGGATTTCTAATGCAGCCGTAGGTGTAGTACGAAGAGCACCAGTGATGCACATTGACGCCATTCTCTGTACCTTCGTGATAAAGACACAGTTCGATTTTGTTTCTAAAGCAGGCCACCAGACAATGATTCCATACAGCAAAATTGGACGCACCACTGCTGTATAGATCCAATGAACGACTTGAGGGCTAAAACCCCATCGTTTTCCAATGGCCCTTTTACAGGAATACAAAGCAATCGTTGCTTTTTTCACCCGTTCCTCAATATTACGCCTGAAATTCAGCTTCCTATCTAGAAATACTCCAAGATACTTGGCTCCATCTGAGAAGGTGATTTCAGTACCGTCCAGAGAAATAGGATCGAAAGCAGGAATCTTATTTTTCCTTGTAAATAAAACAAGCTCTGTTTTACTAGGATTTACTCCTAGACCACAGTCTCTTGCCCATTTAGACAAATCTTTCAGAGAACCCTGAAGAATGTCCCGCAATGTTGGCAGATGCTTCCCCTTTACCGCTATCGCGACATCGTCAGCATATGCGACAACATGACAACCACGTGCTTCTAGAGATAGTAGCATTGAATTCAGTGCCAGGTTCCAAAGAAGCGGCGAAAGAACACCTCCTTGTGGTGTGCCCCTATTGACAAATCGAGATATGACGGACGCTCCCAATTCAGACGTTATACGTCTACTGGCAAGTAGGCTTTCCACCATTAAAACGATTTCACGCTATACTCCCAGACCAGACAATGCCAATATTATCGATTGTGGGATGACATTATTAAAAGCCCCCTCAATATCAAGAAAGGCCACCATAGTGTACTCCTTTACCGAAAGCGATCTCTCGATGGTACCAACGAGCTCATGAAGAGCTGTTTCCGTTGATCGTCCCTTGCTGTATGCATGTTGCTTTGTCGAAAGCAACCTCGGGTCAATCACTCTACGCAAATATGAGTCTATCATTCGTTCCATTGTCTTTAACAAAAAAGAAGACAGACTAATTGGTCTGAAGTCCTTCGGAGCTGTGTGGGAACTTTTCCCAGCCTTCGGGATAAATACGACTCTGGTATCCCTCCATTTTAAAGGAATATACGACCAGTTGATGCATGCTGTGTATAGATTATACAGCAACGGGGCTATATAGTCCGACACTTGCTGCAACTCAGCCGGGATTATACCATCAGGTCCCGGGGATTTATAGGGCCTGAAGCTTTTTTTCGCCCAGATTAATGTTGGCATATTTATTATTTCCGAAGCAATTTCAGATGCTTGGGCGTCAGAACGTTCCAAAGCTTGAAACGGCGTCATGGAATTGCCCGGAAAATGCGTGTTTAAAAGGAGATCCAGCGACTCTCCACTGGAGGAAGACCACACCCCATTAGGATCTTTCAGGTATCCCAGGGTGCAAGGAGAAGAAGCCAGAACCTTGCGCAGCCTGGATGCCTCAGAAACGTCTTCTATGTTTCCACAGAAGTTTTTCCAAGAATCACATTTTGCATTTCTGATCATCTTTTTATAACTCTTAAGTTGCAGCCTGTATGCAGACCAGTCCTCGTCCGCTCTTGAAAATTTAGCTTTATTAAAGAGCTTTCTGCAGGAATCTCTGCTCGTCTGCAACTCATTTGACCACCAAGGTGGCTTTTTTTTCCCTCTAGGCTTTGCAGAAGGGCAAGACGCATCCAGGCACCTATTACAAACATTTGTTATATGGTCAACCAGACAGTCAATTTCCGCCAAACTATGTGGTTCAGATAAGGGTACTTCATCCAAAAGCAAAGAAAAAGTCTCCCTATATTTCACCCAGTTTGTTCTCCTCAGATTTCTAGAGACTGTCTCAACCGGGGCACGCTCCCTGAGTAAAAACTCAATGTAGCGATGATCTGAGAAAGAATGCTCTTCCAAAACTCTCCAGTCATCAATTCTATCAGACAATGTATCTGATACAAGTGTTACGTCAAGAACCTCTTGCCGCGTACTTGTAACGAAAGTTGGTTCACCACCCTTGTTACAAATATACAGGTTAGTGCTTAACAAAAACTCCAAAAGTGATTCGCCTCTATCATTTGTGTCTGTACTTCCCCATATCGAATGATGTGCATTAGCATCACAACACACTACTAACTGGTGTCCCCTAGATTCAGACTCCCGAATTAGACCGACAACCTTCTCCCGGGGTATTGACCCCGGATTAGGAAAATACGCAGAGGCGAGCCAAATAGACTTCCCATGAAGCTCTAAGCTAGCCGCTGTAACATCCATATCACTAAAAGTTGATAAAAAGAATATATTTAAGCCTTTTTTTGCCAAGATGCAGGCTCTTGGTGAGCCCTCACCTTTGCCAACCACCAACTTAAACCCAGGGGTCTTCAATCCGCAAGCCCTGCCACCCCGCACCCAGGGCTCTTGGATAAAAACCAAGTCAACTGCTCCTGTCGTCAGGCGCAGCAAGAGTGCAACTGAGGCTGCCTTACAGTGATGGAGGTTTATTTGTAGGAACCGCAACATCTTGTTTTATTTCCACCATCCCTTCCACCACCGTGTTATTGGCTTCATCCTCCGTGTTATCAAAGAGGTCGCATTCGTCCCCAGATTCGGTTTCGAATAAGCCAGATATATATCCCATCTGTTCTGAATCGGAGGCAACAGAACTCTCCGAATTCCTCACTGCATGGGCCTCGTTCTGAATGTCACCCATCGTGGCATCAGCTTTATCCTCCATGCCATCACAGAGGTCGCATTCGTTACCAGATTCGGTTTCAAAAATGCCAGATGCATCTCCCATCAGCCTAGAATCGGTCAGCTGAATATTAACCTTTTCCAGATTCTCCTCCACAGCCGACTCTGCCACTGGCTTGTCTGCGTCCAAAATAGTCTTCTGGTCGCCCTTGTAGACATTGACTCTTATATGAAAAAAATCCAAATCTAATAATGCCGTCAGTCCTGGCTAAAAGCGGAAGCGATTCCTCATTAACCAAGACCACTGCTTGACGACGAGCGCCCTCCATCTCACCCAATCTGGCAATTTGCCAATTCTGAGTTGGAAGGTCAGGATTGCAGACTTTTATCATCTTAAGAATCACCGCAGTGTCATTTGTAGCCATTGGGATCCATGCATGAGCTCTGGGTTGCGAGGGGATATCATGTTTTTCCACAACGTCCAGTCTGGCTCCAGGCCATAACTCTCCCACTTGGCTAATGGCAACCTTAAACACGGCTGCGGATCTTTCGTTCCCAAAAGCAACGAGTTTTACTCGCCCCTGATACCAACCTGCGTTGACAGTAGTAGGGAGAAAATCTGGCATACTCTCAAGGAGCCTATAGTAGATTTCATTTAGTTTAGTTTCAACTAAACTCCACTTGTCCCTTGGAATACTACAATCCCCATTTTGCCTGTTTATCACAGCCCTAACGAAGTTACCTTTAACCACTTCACTAAAAGACTGAGTCCAGACGTTGCCGGTCACCTTAGATCTTTTAGGTAAAGGTTTCTCGTCGGGCGAGCGCAACCTTTTACCAGACTTCGATGACGAGGCCGAAACAGCGCTCTGTTTGTCAGATGCGCGCATTGCCGAAAGTTTGTCCTGTTCTTCAATGACTCCTTTCGCCCATGATAGCGACGCCCTCTCACGTTCGGAGAGCTTCGTTCCATCAAGTTGGCTTAGTCTGTTAATTATTTTCAAACAAAGCCGTCTCTGGTTGTGCCTGACCTTTGATGGTTTAAGTTTCTTTTTCTTTTTACCACCAATATTAGGCTGAGCACCCCTACCAGAATCAAGGTCGGACTTCAAGGTCGCAACCCTAAGACCAGTGCTAGGACCAGCACCAGTCGGTGAGGCAGAGCCTCGAATTAAATCGGTATCATTTGTGTCCATATTTTCATTTTCCTGGATGTGGTCATGAAAATATTACAAAAATACCTATTACGAACAATTTCAAAAATTCAATTAATAGCACGGAGATAAATTAAAACACGTCCACACTTGTCAACAGTTGAACGAATCGCTGAATAACAACTTTTTATGGAGTAGAAAAAACTGTTTGTGTGTTTTTTTCTTGTGTTTTTTGATATTTTTGTTGTATTTCATTACATTTGTTATAGTTTTAAAGCACTCCAAATAGAAGTACTCCGCACTTTTTTTGCTGGGGTGTAGTAGTTAATTGTAGTTAATTTTACTAAATAAATCTCTTTTTTAGTTAATTTGACTAAAATAAATCTTAAGAACTTGCTTGTTGCATCGCTAAACCATTCAAATAAATTATCGATAATAATTTATCAAAAACTATACATTTAAATTTATAATTTATTTTTTTCATTACAGTTTAAAACCATAGAATTATGGAAACTATTAATCAACCACCACAAACAGAAACAGGAAATGTTGCAAATATTTCGGACACCACACAAGAATCACAACAAACTACTACCGAAGATGTAGAAGCCGAAGACACACCACAAAATCCAAATGAAGGTGATAATAATGATGATTCCAAGGAAACAACAGCAACAAAACCAACAGCAGAAACTAAAAGTGAAACCACAAACATTCAATCAACAATTGAGGAAAAAGAAAAGGAAGAACCACAACCAGATGATAATGATAGGGAAAAACCTATGGATATAAGCAATGATGACTGCGATACAGGAGGTGAAGGTAATGTTGACCATGATAATGTTGATAACAAAAAATTACAACAGGTGCCGCCGTCTTCACCACTGCAACCACAAACACAAAATATGGAAGAAGAACAAAAACCACAAAAACTACATGCAAATTTAACAGATGATGATAATAATGATGAAACAATTTCAAATCAAGCTAAGAAATATAAATTTGAAGATAAAGAAGAAGATGACTTATTAAAATATGACGGGGATGAAAAAGAAAAACAAGATAATATCGATGAGGATGATATGGATAATGATTCAAGAGTTTTAGATAATATATCTATGGAACAAGAAGATGAATTGTTGAAAAGTGAAGATGATGATAATAATGAAGATCAAAAAGAAGAGGAACAACAAAATTCTGATATTGAGGAAAACAATGAAATTTATATGAAGCATGAAGAAAAACCCAAGGAAGGAGAGGCTTTGCATCAAGAAAGAGAAACGGCGGACGTCTCACAAATAGTTGAAAATAACAATCCCAATTCCAATTTTGAAATGGAAAATGAAGATCTTCCTCCTAATACAGATACTAAAGAAATAAATAATACATCTCAAAAAAGGCAAATGGGCATAGAAAGTGATGAAAGTTATCAATCTGTACCGGATAATGAAATAGAAAATGAAATTGCTTTAATGCATATGGAAGAAGAACCTAAGAATTATGCGAAGGACTTATCAACTTGTTCTTCTCAAAAAATAGAGGACAGATTAAATTCTGATTTAGAAATAGAAAGTTTTTCTTCAAGATTAGATACTGAAGAAATAGTGAAAGAATCGAAAAATATTGAAGAAGATATAGAAGATGATAATGACAGTCGTCAATCTAAACTGGAAACTGAAGATGAGAAGGCTATTTCATCTAAGCAAATAAACCAAGAAACTGAAAAACAAACTTTTGACGAATTTGCTTATTCTTCGCATATCAAAGATAATAGTAGCAGCTCAAATTCCGAATTTGAAAATCAAAATGAAGATGATACTCCCAGTGAGGAAACTAAAAACCGTAAAAATGATTTAGACGATTTTGAAAGTCGTCAATCTAAACTGGATGCTAAAGAAGATATTGAAGTTACCGAAGATACAACTAACAGAAAATCTTCAGAAAAGCATCGTATTTTATATAAATTTAATTTAGATGATGATAGTGAAGACAGTCAAGAAAGTTTTAAAATATCAAAATCCCCAAAAAACAGTAGTAAAACTGAAACTACAGCAGAAGATGAAGAATCTTCCAACACAAATCAATCAAATGAATCTATTACACAACAAAGTATATCCGAAACTACAGATATTAAAGATTTACAAAATGTAGTAATACCAAAAGAAAATGATGAAGAGTTAAATACATCTTCTCACATTAGTTCAACATCTCAAAAAGAGGACAAGAAATATAACTTAGATGAGGAAGAAGAACAACAAAGTATTTTTGAAACCACAGATATTAAAGATATACAAAATGAAGTTTTTACAAAAGAAAATGAAGAGGAAACCCCGACTGCCATTGGACAAACTACCTCTAAATATAATTCAGATCAAGAGGAAGAAGAAGGAGAATTAAAAAGTGATGACGAAAGTGACAGTAAATTCGAAGATAAAAGTAATAAAATAACCAATCAATGGAATTCAACACACGATAACTCTTTTCTAGTAAATGAAGAACATCATAAATCAAGAGAACGGAGCATTTCCATACAATCACCAAAACTAAATGGCGAACATGATTCTGATATGGAACAAGAAGAATTTGAGAATACAAATGAAAATAATATATCAAATGATGATTGTCATTTAAATAAATCTCCTAAAACTGTAATAAATGATATGGAACAGGAAGAATTTGAGAATACAAATGAAAGTAATATATCAAATGATGATAGTCATTTAAATAAATATTCTAAAACTTTAATAGATGCAATTCAAATGTCACCGTCATCTTCTAAAAATCCACCATTAAATTTGCCACAAAATGAGGAAGCTAGAACAGAATTCGAATTTGCAGCGAATGAAGTGCAATCATTTAATGAACATCGTCCAGAAACACTTACAACAATACAAAATGAATTTTTACCTATAAAATACAAAAATATTGATCAGGAACATGATTCTGATGACAATGAAAGTCATTTAAAAATTAATGAAGACACCGAAGAACATCATCGTCGTCATAGTTATTCAGATAACGAAGATGATAATGAAAGTAATTTCAAACAAAATGAAGAAAATATTGAAAATCCCCATTATAGTGATCATGAAGAGAATAATCAACAATTATTTCCATTACCACCACATACACCAACTTCTCCTCCGCCGAATCCAACGCCAACACAAAATGAAGATGAGGCCAGTCGTTCTTCTATAGCATCTTCTGCTTCCTATTCTACTACCACATCATCTTCACAACATTTAGTTATTGATCATCCTATGGATGATGTTAAAGAAGAAAAAGTAAAACCTTTAAAACTTTCATTAAAACGTAAATTATCCTATGGAAGTGAGGGGGATGCTGATTCAAGGGGTCCTCAACAAAAACAAATTCATTTGTATGAACAACCTCAAGAGCAAGAAGGAAATCAAAGGCTGCTAACAAGTACATTTGGACAAATAATGGAAAATGATAATAGTAACAATAATTTACAAATGGAGGTAGATAAAGAGGAACTACCACATAGTTATATACAAAATCAACATCAGCAGTCTATGGAAGGAGCCGAAGATAATGTTAATGATTTTCAGTTGGAAAATAAACAAGAACAGGTATTTATAATAGCAATAAGAAAATTATGTCATGAAAAAAATCTTTATAAATAATAAAAAATGCCCCAAAAAGGCAAACCAAAATGCATTAATGCAACACATTAAGAACTTTTTGAAGAAGGAAAAAATTAAAAATTGAAGAAATATTCGAATCTACCACAATTACAGATGTAGTTCGAAAAGGACCCATTGGTACTCAAAAAAGAACAACTGTTATTCGTAAAAGATCAATTGTAATTCGAACATGATTAAAAATTCGAACATGATTAAAACGTCTGCTGGTTTACATATTGGCGCTGAATTGGATAACACCGTGTGACAATTTTACATTTTTTTTTACCTGAACAAGACCACATACACGTGAAAATAGAGGTCGAATATAGTAAACTTTTTTTCCACTGATTTTTTTTTTGCAAAACAAAAATTCTTTTACCAATTTTTTACTAATTTTTTTTAAAAAAATTTCCAAGAATTTTTTTAAAATATTTTTTTTGCAATAATCTTTTTTACTTTGTGGAGGTGTCAATCAGAGCTTCGAAGGATTTGACATTCTAAAATGAAAATTGAGTGATTGCATTACCCAATCAATTTGGACTCATTCGATTTTTAAATATCGAATGCATTCGATTTATTTTCATTCGACTTTTAAAAATCGAATGCATTCGATTTTTTTTTCATTCGACTTTTTGACAATTAATTGCAAAAGCAATTGATTTTCTTTTCATTCCATTTAAAAAATTGAAAAGCTTATTCACAATTTTCTCGCTAAATTGTGTCGACAAAAAAAATTTAAAATCATTTTTGTAGCTCTTGGCTCGTATAATATGACCACCAAATTCCTGAAAGCTCTCCGAGCTACTGCGTAGCTACAGTATTTAAAATTCTCAAGACCCTATTAGGCTCCTAAATTTCTGTATCTTGAAAATTAAAAGGTTGACATAGATGTTGATCCAAAATTTTGAACCGTTTTGCACTACTTTGTTTTCGAGATACTGGAATTACAGGGCCCTGTAGGGTCTTGAGAATTTAAAAAAAACGTTTGGGTATTTGGCGGTCGTGTTCTAAGAGCCAAACACTACAAAAAATGCTTTTGGACTTTTTGTCGTGTAGCAGTTAAATAAATACTGTGTGATATGTGCATTTTTAACATTTTTGGGAATACCGATTTTTTTTGCAATCAAAATTAGGGCCCATTAGGGTCGGCGATACTATGGACCAAAATTTGGCTCCGTTTTGCTCTATATATTTAAAAGATCGATTGCATTCGCAGTGTAATAATAAAAAATCTAATGCATTCGATTGTTCTAAATCGAATAAACAAGAAACCGAATGCATTTATATTTTCCATTCAGTCGAATGCATTCCAAGGACTTCATTCAATGTTGATTTATAAAATCGAATGTATTCACAAACTATGAAAATTGAATGGATTTTTTGAGAGTTCATTCGAAAAGGACTTCATTTTTCGAAGCTCTGATACCAGAGAGCTTTTTTACTTGTAAAGTAGGGTAACACTACTCTGTGGTACAGGGTTTAATGAGTTTGTGCTGATATTTCTAACTACCCGAACTATTGGTCCTAGACCCACCTTTTAGTATTAAAATTAAATCAGAATCGCGATTAACGTTGTCCTTTCGAGTGTTTGTACGTCCATGTGAATAGTGTAAACGCGATACAGGTAGGAATTATCGATATTTTTGGTTGAAATTCAAAACTTATGCTTCTTTTGCCCCAAGGATGAAGACTGTTGAAATTTAAAAAAAAAAAAATCGGTCCATGTTTGGTAATATAATTGAAGAGCTTATTGTAAAAACTCGATAAGCAACATTTCATTTTATGGCGGTTTTTGCCTTGAAACTTTTAAAATAATGTAGAAAATATAACTTTTGCAGAACTTTTATTCTCAATATACTGGTATGAAGGGTTAAAGCAAGACTTCTGCCCAAAATCTGTCAATGGAACATCAGCAGAAGGCGAAAAACACGAAAAAATAAAATGTTGCTTATAAAGTTCTTGCAGTAAGCCCTTCAATTGAACAAATTTGGACATAGTTTTCATATACTACTACAAATTTCGCTAGGTATTTAGTTGTATCGGGTTTTTTTTTCAACAAAAGGAAGTCTTCTTCACTCAAACTTGGCTTGTTTGTGTTTTCTACACTAATAAAAGGCCTAACAGAAAGTATATAAAATCGGTTAATGTTTGGTCTTGGGACCATTTTCTGCAAAACACTGGTGTTGGGTATTTTACGGTCGGTCTAGACCGACTTTAGTTTTCTTAGTTGTTCGAATTACAATTAATAATTTTGTTATTCCGTGTGTAAGGCATCGTAATATCGGTCGAGGACCTCATAAAGTATACATTGAGTGCCCAGAAAAAAATTTTTTCTTAGGTCTTTCGCCATAAATTTGTTCCTTTTAATGAATAACAAGTAAGAGAGTTAAATTCGGCTGTGCGGAATCTTTTATACCCTCCAACATGCATAAAAAATAAAAAAAATCCCGGGGCGTTTTCTTTTTTCTTGGGGGGGGGGGGGGGGGGGGCGTCAAATTTCCTCTCGAATATGTGTTTAAAAAAATAAGATGCTTTTTGCACAAAAGAAATACAAGTTTATCATGACTTAAAAAAAATGTTTTATTCCACGCCCATGGGGGAGGGAAGTGGTAGGACCGAAAAAAACGACATTTTCTAATTCTCTGGGTCCAAGTGTAGGACTTTAAACTTCTTGTAGCATAAACATGTTGCATTTGTTAAACAAAAACACAAAAAATCACATAAAAAAACGCTATTTTTCAGAGGTTGGTTTAGTTCTTAAAGGGGGAAATTTTTGTCCCCTGGTCTGATTTTGCTCATTTACGGGTTTCAATGCAATATTTCAAGTTATTATCTGAAACTTATTAAAGAATGGATATATCTCATGGAATCGACGATATATATTTTTAGCGTAAGTCTTATTTTTGATGATTTTTTTTTATTTCACCAATATAAAGCATTTAAACAATTTAAATAATTTAATAATTTTAAATTCATAGATTTGCGTAAAAAAGCCACTAGCGCGAACTTAAGATATAATTAAAAAAATCCCAAAAAACGACATTTTTTCATAAAAGCTTGGCACAAATATGTCTTATGGTTCTAAGCAGGTTAAGTTCGTAAATGGGCAAAATTGGAAAAGGGGATAAAAGTTCCCGCTTGAAAAAAAAGAATTTGTAAACATTTATCGCGAGAGGGAAGGTGTAATACCACCACCCAACCAAAAAACCCCACCTCCCCAAAACGCCCCTGACAATTGATCTTTTTCGAATTACAATTAATATTTTTTTAATTACAATTGATCTTTTTTAAATTACAATTGATTTTTTACTAATTACAATTGAAATTTTTTGATTTACAATTAATTTTTTTTGAATTACAACAGATATTTTTCCAAAAATGGTGTAGTCCAGTTTTCGCAGTAAATAAAACTCATAACATTTCAAATAATAAAAAAAAAATATTTTCTCTTTAGACTCTACAATATTCTCAACATGCAGAAGCTGTTGGTACATCGTCATCATCATTTAAATCATTACTTTTGCAACAATTAGAAAAGCCACTAGCAATGATGAATGTACCGTCTACTCCAATTGTTGCAACGCTTATCCAGCCTATTGCACAATATGATCCAACTCCAATACAACCAGTAGCACTTCCAACAGCAATACCGATGCCACAACCACCACCTCCATATCCTCCAGCACCAGTCACAAAGTTTTTATGTTTTAAATGTAAAACTGGAAGTTTTGATAGTATTGATTCCCTAACAGAACATCATGCTATATGCTTAGAAGAACATAATTTATTTCCATTTATTCCACCAACAACAAGCATCAATGCTCAAAATCTTCCACCACCCCCGCCGCCACCATCATCAATGTTACCAATACCACCTGGTACTGGATCAGTTACAAAATATTTATGTTTTAAATGTAAAACTGGAAGTTATGATTCTATAGCTGCTTTAAGCGAACATCAAGCTATATGTTTAGCTTCTCATAGTTTATTTCCATTTGTATCCACAACTACAAATAGCATTGCTCAACCTTCCTCTCTTCTTCCGCCACCACCACCGCCACCACAAAATTTTCCTACACCGGCAATTGAAAATAAAGTAAATGACTATTTAACTACAACAAAAACTACACCGTTAATGAAAGAAGCGAAGGAAATAACAGCAACGCCAGCAGCCCTATCAGCTTCATCCAATAAAAAACGTTATTATAAATGTTCCACTTGTAATACTTTTCATGAAAATTGGAATTTATTTTTACATTTACGCGAACATCACAATCGTCATTTGTGTTTGTATTGTGTACGATTTTTTCCAAGTGCTGAAAAATTAGCACTGCATTTAGAAATTAAACATGATTTGGAACAAAATCATTTTAATTCTGAAGAGGCTCTACGCCAGAGTATCCCCTATATGGAGGGGCATGCATTGGAAGCACGGTTTCTTATATGTTGTACATGTCAACATGTTTTTACCGAAAATGAACAATTTTCTCAACATGATTGTTCGGAATATATAAAACCGTGTACGTTGTGTGGTCAAAAGGGTAGACACACCAATCAGTGTAAAGCTCATCCGGATAGTAAACGTTTCTCAAAGTTGAAAAAGAAAAAGGAGAAACATCAGCAAACCAGTTCGGCGTTGGCGGTTAAAGAAAGGTATGCTCTATTGGAAATTTCAAAAAAAAATTTTGTAATACGTATTTTTTCTATCTTTTCTATTATAGACCAAAAACGGAATTGACAGTTCCTCCCATAACCATAAGTAATCATAATATCAATCCCACCATAATTTCCAATTCCAATTTGAACTGTGATAGTGGACGTGATGGTGACAATAGCCAGCGTCCACCTACATTAACAAATGCTTTGCATAGTGAAGATAGTAACAGTAGTAGTAATATGGTTATTGATGAATCATGTAATACAACTCATTTGCCACCGGCAGGACACTCCAGTGCGAATAACAGCAACAACAATAATAATAGAAGACAACAGCAAGAAAAAAGTATACAATTAGAACCAGATTTACCACCAGATAGACAAACTTTAGAAGAAGTCATTAATACTCCTTTGCCTCCACTTAAATTGGTAGTGCCCAAATTAAAATTGTGTGTACCTAAAGAATTTCAAAAATCTGTGGATGATGCCCTCTCTACCTCGGAGAGTGATGAAGTTGATGAAGAAGTAGATGATGGCAATAAGGAAATGCAAAGCGATTTATTACCTACAGTAGCTGCAGTGGCAAAACCAATCGAACCATCTATGGATACAAATCAAAATTCATTATTAGCCGAATCTACACCAGCCAACTCTCAAGATATGGACATCGAACGTAATTCAGCTACAGAATCTGCTACTGAAGCGGGTAATTCACAAGATGATGCTGCCTACGAAAGTGGTAGTTGTAGTAAATTAAAAAATCCCACTTTATCGCTGGACGATGATGATTCTTTAGATGAACCCAATTCGAATTTAGTACGTATAATGCAAGAGATTGAACGTACTAAACTGGATATACAACGTACTAAGAAAACTTCAATCCGCCATAATAAACCATTTGCTCTACCGCGTCAACCTACCATTTCACAATCTAGTAATAGAACTGCTGATCATAATTGGTCACCAACACCTCCGGCTTCACCTAATTCACGTTGGTTTACGCCTAGGCGTTCGACTATGTCTCAGAGTGGGGAAGAACAACAACACCAGCAGCAACAACAGCAACCATCGCTGCTACAACAACAGCAACCGTCGCTGCTGCAACAACAACAGCTTCCGTCTCTGCTAGAACAGCAACAACAACCGTCGCTTCAACAACAACCGTTTTTATTGCCGCCACCTAGTCCTATAAAGCAGTGGGGTAAAACCCAAGAACGTCGTGACACTATTGGTAGTGATATGATGGATATTGATGAAACTATAACAGCGCAACCAACACAAACAATATATAGGTAAGTTTTTCACATGAAAGTCCAAAAGACTATAAAGTAGGGATGTCGCGAATATTCGTCACTATTCGGTATTCGGCATATTCGGCATGTTTTTTAATATTCGGTTAAATAAATATTCGTTAATAGTTTGACGAATATTCGGCAAAATATAAATTAGTTAAAAAAACACCTTTTATTAAAGTTTGACTCATTTTTGTAATAATTTTAGTTTGTTTTTTTATACAAAAAAACTTGAGCACTTGATTAAAATTCGAATTTTTAAGGTTCCAGAAAAAATAGTGTCAACAACAGCGTTGTTATCTTTTAGTCTGGTCCTTTTTTTTAATATTTTACATGTAAAATACAGGCGTATGAATAATTATATTATTCGGCAAATATTCGTATTCGGTTCAAACCGAATACCGAATAGTAAATATTCGGTAAAATGCCGAATACACTATTCGCGACATCCCTACTATAAAGTAGTTAACATATTCTGCATTTTACTCGTCATGCCATGATTAATTTTTACTACCGTCACTGTTATAAAAAAAAAATGTAATGTACTTTTCAAATGACCTTGTGTAGGATTTAGGTCTCGTTGAGCACATTACGAAAATTCCGTAAAAACTTAAAAACCTGTTTTTATAATACTTTCACTTGTAAGTTACATTTGTAACTCACAAGAAAAGTATTTCAACCCTTATGAACCGATTTGCCTGAAACATAAAATATATTTAAAAGAATCAATTTTAAGGTTGGGGTGTCTTGGCTTATCGGCTATATCAGTGTTTAAAAATGTTGTTGCCCCCTTATAAAACAACCTTCGGGAAATTCCGATAACTCCGATCTAACAAGAATATCGTCCAGATCAAAAATATCGTCCAGATCAAAAATTTTAACATTTTCGTAAAAATAAAAATTTTTTAAGAAGCCGAATTTTTTCAAGGTTATGACACCGTTGAATAGGTACTAAAAAAACCCTTTCTTCCCATATGAAAACATCATATACAAGTTTCTAAAAAAGGTTTCAATATCGAAATCCCCGATATGGCCGATAAGCCGAGACACCAACCTTAGAATTGTCTGTTTTATAAACATTTTAATTTCGGGCAAATCGGTTCATAAGAGTTGGAATACTTCCCTTGTCAGTCATTTTTGAGCCGATTTAGGTTTTTGTTCTATCTGTAGATCAATATTAAGTTTTGCAAATTTATTTAAGTTTCATAAAAAAGTTCTAAGTCCTCAAATTTTACAAAAAAAAAAAAAGACTTAAACCGCTTATAGAGGACTAAAAGTACCCTCCAAAAAAAGGTTAAAAAAAAAACAAAAACAAATTAGAAAATCCCCTGGGTGCAAGTGCATGACTTTGAACTTTCTCTAGCATAAAAAAAAAATTAGAAAATCCACTGGGTGCAAGTGCATGACTTTGAACTTCCTCTAGCATAAAAATGTCTCATTTATTTTACAAAAATACAAAAAAAAACATGTAAAAAGCTGTGTTTTTCCAAGGTTGGTTTAGTTCTTTAAGGGGGAACTTTTTTTCCCCTGCAACGATTTTACCCATTCCCGAACTTAACCATGATACATATTTGTGCTAAACTTGAGGAGTCTAGCCCCTTTATTTTAGACTGCATCGTGTTAACTAGGAAATTACGGACAGACGGACGTTATAATGTCTTAGAATCTATCATGGATCAATAATATGTACACTTTATGGGGTCCTTGACCGATATTTTGATATGTTACAAACGGAATGTCATAAAAACATCTGACCAGGGGTTAAGTTCCACCCTGTAGAACTAAACCAACGTTTTCGAAGTCATGCACTCGGATTAAGGGGATTAGAAAATTAAATTTTTCTAATTTTATTTTTTTAAACAAATAAAACATTTTAATAGCAAATGAAGTTTGCACTTACACCCAGAGGATAAGAAACAGTTTTTAATAAATAATAAATGAATTCTTTATCGTATATCGCTAGGGGTATCTTGTCAAATGAATGTTTACATTATCCATAACAAAACCCTCAAGGCTTTTTCTTAGTTTAGCGCTAGATTTTTTTTACACGCATTTGCAGTTGGTGAACTTTTATTATAATTATAATAGCAATTGCTTGGAAACTGTAGAAGTGGCGTATGATTAATTTTGTAATTACACTAAAATAACAATCATACGCAACGGTGCACAGTGGTTTTTTATTAGTAATTTGGCTATTTAGGGGCATGTCACAGACTCAATTCCGTTCGGATTTGAAAAAAGTGGTTTACTCGTAAAACGCAAAACGAATATTATTTTTTTCGGAATGAAATCACTTTCAAAAATCAAAGTGGAATTGAATTGCAAAAAAGTGGGTTCATTCAGAAAAAAAAAAATTGCATTGCGTTTTACGAGTAAACCACTTGTTCAACTTCCGAACGGAATTGAGTCTGTGACATGCCCCTTAGTAAGTAGATACTGCACTGATTGCAGTGAAATTCATACCGTTTATAAAAATTTGTAAATTTTGGGGGGTATTTATATGAAGACATATACCTACGATATCCATATGAATACCAAATAATCTTTATTAAATTTAAGTCGACACGTATTTTTGCTCTAGACTATATTCCTGTTAGTTCGGGAGTTATCAAAATTTTCCCGAAGGTCCACATTGTTTCATAAGGGGACAACGAAATTTTAAAAGACTGATATGGCCGATATGCCGAGACACCCCAGCCTTAAAATCGTCTCTTTTATATATATTTTAAGTTTCAAGCAAATCGGTTCATAAGGGTTGAGATACTTCCCTTGTTAGTACACGAAAACTTTAAATGCTTTAAAATTACCAACTTTACATGCGTGTAAAAAAATCTAGCGCTGAACTAAAAAACAGCCTTAAGGGTTTTGTTATGTAAAATGTCAACTTTCATTTGCTTTTGGTTTCATCCTATTACGATTCGAAAAGTTTGGTTTTGTGTCACTGTGTAATTAACAAAAAAATATACATATATTAAGGGTGTGAAGATAGATTTGCAAGTTAGATTCGGGTTGTGAAATTTGCTAAATCTGTTATACCCGCTTAAAGTTAGATTTGAAAGTTAGATTTGGATTGTTATATCTGCTATACATAGCTTAAATAAAAAATATTTAAAAAATTAAAATAATTATTAAATAATAATGAATTAAAAATATTACTAAAAAATTAAAAAAAAAAAATCAAACACATTCGTTCGTTTTTTGTATCTTGGGTCAAATTGAACATTTTGGACAGACCTGAATGGGGTTTGTCAATTTTGGTTGATAGTCCTGGACTAGTTGAGCAACCTAGCATGCCGGTTATACCCAATTGTTTCTCAGGAAAAAAGATATAATTTTTTAAAAAAATATATTTTCCATATGGGACATATTCTGGCATTTTTTGTATCTTGGGCCAAAGTGGACATTTTGGACAGACCTGAATGGGGTTTGTTAATTTTGGGTGATAGTCCTGGACTGGTAGAGTAACCTGGCATGCCGGTTATACCCAATTGTTTCTCAGGAAAAAAGATATGATTTTTTAAAAAAATATATTTTCTATATGGGTCATATTCTGGCATTTTTTGTATCTTGGGCCAAAGTGGTCATTTTGGACAGACCTGAATGGGGTTTGTTAATTTTGGGTGATAGTCCTGGACTGGTAGAGTAACCTGGCATACCGGTTATACCCAATTGTTTCTCAGGTAAAAAGATATGATTTTTTAAAAAAATATATTTTCTATATGGGTCATATTCAGGCATTTTTTGTATCTTGGGCCAAAGTGGACATTTTGGACAGACCTGAATGGGGTTTGTTAATTTTGGGTGATAGTCCTGGACTGGTAGAGTAACCTGGCATGCCGGTTATACCCAATTGTTTCTCAGGAAAAAAGATATGATTTTTTAAAAAAATATATTTTCCATATGTGACATAATATTCTGGGATTTTTTGTATCTTGGGCCAAAGTGGACATTTTGGACAGACCTGAATGGGGTTTGTTAATTTTGGGTGATAGTCCTGGACTGGTAGAGTAACCTGGCATGCCGGTTATACCCAATTGTTTCTCAGGAAAAAAAATATGATTTTTTAAAAAAATATGTTTTCTATATGGGACATAATATTCTGGGATTTTTTGTATCTTGGGCCAAAGTGGACATTTTGGACAGACCTGAATGGGGTTTGTTAATTTTGGGTGATAGTCCTGGACTGGTAGAGTAACCTGGCATGCCGGTTATACCCAATTGTTTCTCAGGAAAAAAGATATGATTTTTTAAAAAAATATATTTTCTATATGGGTCATATTCTGGCATTTTTTGTATCTTGGGCCAAAGTGGTCATTTTGGACAGACCTGAATGGGGTTTGTTAATTTTGGGTGATAGTCCTGGACTGGTAGAGTAACCTGGCATGCCGGTTATACCCAATTGTTTCTCAGGAAAAAAAATATGATTTTTTAAAAAAATATATTTTCCATATGGGACATAATATTCTGGGATTTTTTGTATCTTGGGCCAAAGTGGACATTTTGGACAGACCTGAATGGGGTTTGTTAATTTTGGGTGATAGTCCTGGACTGGTAGAGTAACCTGGCATGCCGGTTATACCCAATTGTTTCTCAGGAAAAAAGATATGATTTTTTAAAAAAATATATTTTCCATATGGGATATATTCTGGGATTTTTTGTATCTTGGGCCAAAGTGGACATTTTGGACAGACCTGAATGGGGTTTGTTAATTTTGGGTGATAGTCCTGGACTAGTAGAGCAACGTGGCATGCCGTTTATACCCAATTGTTTCTCAGGAAAAAAGATATGATTTTTTAAAAAAATATATTTTCCATATTAGTCATATTCTGGCATTTTTTGTATCTTGGGCCAAAGTGGACATTTTGGACAGACCTGAATGGGGTTTGTTAATTTTGGGTGATAGTCCTGGACTAGTAGAGCTACTTGGCATGCCGGTTATACCCAATTGTTTCTCAGGAAAAAAGATATGATTTTTTAAAAAAATATATTTTCTATATGGGTCATATTCTGGCATTTTTTGTATCTTGGGCCAAAGTGGACATTTTGGACAGACCTGAATGGGGTTTGTTAATTTTTGGTGATAGTCCTGGACAGGTAGAGTAACCTGGCATGCCGGTTATACCCAATTGTTTCTCAGGAAAAAAGATATGATTTTTTAAAAAAATATATTTTCCATATGGGATATATTCTGGCATTTTTTGTATCTTGGGCCAAAGTGGACATTTTGGACAGACCTGCATGGGGTTTGTTAATTTTGGGTGATAGTCCTGGACTGGTAGAGTAACCTGGCATGCCGGTTATACCCAATTGTTTCTCAGGAAAAAAGATATGATTTTTTAAAAAAATATATTTTCTATATGGGTCATATTCTGGCATTTTTTGTATCTTGGGCCAAAGTGGACATTTTGGACAGACCTGAATGGGGTTTGTTAATTTTGGGTGATAGTCCTGGACTGGTAGAGTAACCTGGCATGCCGGTTATACCCAATTGTTTCTCAGGAAAAAAGATATGATTTTTTAAAAAAATATATTTTCCATATGGGACATAATATTCTGGGATTTTTTGTATCTTGGGCCAAAGTGGACATTTTGGACAGACCTGAATGGGGTTTGTTAATTTTGGGTGATAGTCCTGGACTGGTAGAGTAACCTGGCATGCCGGTTATACCCAATTGTTTCTCAGGAAAAAAAATATGATTTTTTAAAAAAATATGTTTTCTATATGGGACATAATATTCTGGGATTTTTTGTATCTTGGGCCAAAGTGGACATTTTGGACAGACCTGAATGGGGTTTGTTAATTTTGGGTGATAGTCCTGGACTGGTAGAGTAACCTGGCATGCCGGTTATACCCAATTGTTTCTCAGGAAAAAAGATATGATTTTTTAAAAAAATATATTTTCTATATGGGTCATATTCTGGCATTTTTTGTATCTTGGGCCAAAGTGGTCATTTTGGACAGACCTGAATGGGGTTTGTTAATTTTGGGTGATAGTCCTGGACTGGTAGAGTAACCTGGCATGCCGGTTATACCCAATTGTTTCTCAGGAAAAAAGATATGATTTTTTAAAAAAATATATTTTCCATATGGGACATAATATTCTGGGATTTTTTGTATCTTGGGCCAAAGTGGACATTTTGGACAGACCTGAATGGGGTTTGTTAATTTTGGGTGATAGTCCTGGACTGGTAGAGTAACCTGGCATGCCGGTTATACCCAATTGTTTCTCAGGAAAAAAGATATGATTTTTTAAAAAAATATATTTTCCATATGGGATATATTCTGGGATTTTTTGTATCTTGGGCCAAAGTGGACATTTTGGACAGACCTGAATGGGGTTTGTTAATTTTGGGTGATAGTCCTGGACTAGTAGAGCAACTTGGCATGCCGGTTATACCCAATTGTTTCTCAGGAAAAAAGATATGATTTTTTAAAAAAATATATTTTCCATATGGGTCATATTCTGGCATTTTTTGTGTCTTGGGCCAAAGTGGACATTTTGGACAGACCTGAATGGGGTTTGTTAATTTTGGGTGATAGTCCTGGACTAGTAGAGCAACTTGGCATGCCGGTTATACCCAATTGTTTCTCAGGAAAAAAGATATGATTTTTTAAAAAAATATATTTTCTATATGGGTCATATTCTGGCATTTTTTGTATCTTGGGCCAAAGTGGACATTTTGGACAGACCTGAATGGGGTTTGTTAATTTTTGGTGATAGTCCTGGACTGGTAGAGTAACCTGGCATGCCGGTTATACCCAATTGTTTCTCAGGAAAAAAGATATGATTTTTTAAAAAAATATATTTTCCATATGGGATATATTCTGGCATTTTTTGTATCTTGGGCCAAAGTGGACATTTTGGACAGACCTGAATGGGGTTTGTTAATTTTGGGTGATAGTCCTGGACTGGTAGAGTAACCTGGCATGCCGGTTATACCCAATTGTTTCTCAGGAAAAAAGATATGATTTTTTAAAAAAATATATTTTCCATATGGGACTTAATATTCTGGGATTTTTTGTATCTTGGGCCAAAGTGGACATTTTGGACAGACCTGAATGGGGTTTGTTAATTTTGGGTGATAGTCCTGGACTGGTAGAGTAACCTGGCATGCCGGTTATACCCAATTGTTTCTCAGGAAAAAAAATATGATTTTTTAAAAAAATATGTTTTTTATATGGGTCATATTCTGGCATTTTTTGTATCTTGGGCCAAAGTGGACATTTTGGACAGACCTGAATGGGGTTTGTTAATTTTGGGTTATAGTCTTGGACTAGTAGAATAACCTGGTATGCCGGTTATACCCAATTGTTTCTCAGGAAAAAAGATATGATTTTTAAAAAAAATATATTTTCTATATGGGTCATATTCTGGCATTTTTTGTATCTTGGGCCAAAGTGGACATTTTGGACAGACCTGAATGGGGTTTGTTAATTTTTGGTGATAGTCCTGGACTGGTAGAGTAACCTGGCATACCGGGTATATCCAATTGTTTCTCAGGAAAAAAGATATGATTTTTTAAAAAAATATATTTTCCATATGGCATATATTCTGGCATTTTTTGTATCTTGGGCCAAAGTGGACATTTTGGACAGACCTGAATGGGGTTTGTTAATTTTGGGTGATAGTCCTGGACTAGTAGAGCAACTTGGCATGCCGGTTATACCCAATTGTTTCTCAGGAAAAAAGATATAATTTTTTAAAAAAATATATTTTCCATATGGGACATATTCTGGCATTTTTTGTATCTTGGGCCAAAGTGGACATTTTGGACAGACCTGAATGGGGTTTGTTAATTTTGGGTTATAGTCCTGGACTAGTAGAGCAACTTGGCATGCTGGTTATACCCAATTGTTTCTCAGGAAAAAAGATATGATTTTTTAAAAAAATATATTTTCTATATGGGTCATATTCTGGCATTTTTTGTATCTTGGGCCAAAGTGGTCATTTTGGACAGACCTGAATGGGGTTTGTTAATTTTGGGTTATAGTCTTGGACTAGTAGAATAACCTGGTATGCCGGTTATACCCAATTGTTTCTCAGGAAAAAAGATATGATTTTTTAAAAAAATATATTTTCTATATGGGTCATATTCTGGCATTTTTTGTATCTTGGGCCAAAGTGGACATTTTGGACAGACCTGAATGGGGTTTGTTAATTTTTGGTGATAGTCCTGGACTGGTAGAGTAACCTGGCATGCCGGTTATACCCAATTGTTTCTCAGGAAAAAAGATATGATTTTTTAAAAAAATATATTTTCCATATGGGATATATTCTGGCATTTTTTGTATCTTGGGCCAAAGTGGACATTTTGGACAGACCTGAATGGGGTTTGTTAATTTTGGGTGATAGTCCTGGACTGGTAGAGTAACCTGGCATGCCGGTTATACCCAATTGTTTCTCAGGAAAAAAGATATGATTTTTTAAAAAAATATATTTTCTATATGGGTCATATTCTGGCATTTTTTGTATCTTGGGCCAAAGTGGACATTTTGGACAGACCTGAATGGGGTTTGTTAATGTTGGGTGATAGTCCTGGACTGGTAGAGTAACCTTGCATGCCGGTTATACCCAATTGTTTCTCAGGAAAAAAGATATGATTTTTTAAAAAAATATATTTTCCATATGGGACATAATATTCTGGGATTTTTTGTATCTTGGGCCAAAGTGGACATTTTGGACAGACCTGAATGGGGTTTGTTAATTTTGGGTGATAGTCCTGGACTGGTAGAGTAACCTGGCATGCCGGTTATACCCAATTGTTTCTCAGGAAAAAAAATATGATTTTTTAAAAAAATATGTTTTCTATATGGGACATAATATTCTGGGATTTTTTGTATCTTGGGCCAAAGTGGACATTTTGGACAGACCTGAATGGGGTTTGTTAATTTTGGGTGATAGTCCTGGACTGGTAGAGTAACCTGGCATGCCGGTTATACCCAATTGTTTCTCAGGAAAAAAGATATGATTTTTAAAAAAAAATATATTTTCCATATGGGACATATTCTGGCATTTTTTGTATCTTGGGCCAAAGTGGACATTTTGGACAGACCTGAATGGGGTTTGTTACTCTACCAGTCCAGGACTATCACCCAAAATTAACAAACCCCATTCAGGTCTGTCCAAAATGTCCACCTTGGCCCAAGATACAAAAAATGCCAGAATATGACCCATATAGAAAATATATTTTTTTAAAAAATCATATCTTTTTTCCTGAGAAACAATTGGGTATAACCGGCATGCCAAGTTGCTCTACTAGTCCAGGACTATCACCCAAAATTAACAAACCCCATTCAGGTCTGTCCAAAATGTCCACTTTGGCCCAAGATACAAAAAATGCCAGAATATGTCCCATATGGAAAATATATTTTTTTAAAAAATTATATCTTTTTTCCTGAGAAACAATTGGGTATAACCGGCATGCCAAGTTGCTCTACTAGTCCAGGACTATCACCCAAAATTAACAAACCCCATTCAGGTCTGTCCAAAATGTCCACTTTGGCCCCAGATACAAAAAATGCCAGAATATGTCCCATATGGAAAATATATTTTTTTTAAAAAATCATATATTTTTTCCTGAGAAACAATTGGGTATAACCGGCATGCCAGGTTACTCTACCAGTCCAGGACTATCACCCAAAATTAACAAACCCCATTCAGGTCTGTCCAAAATGTCCACTTTGGCCCAAGATACAAAAAATGCCAGAATATGTCCCATATGGAAAATATATTTTTTTAAAAAATCATATCTTTTTTCCTGAGAAACAATTGGGTATAACCGGCATGCCAGGTTACTCTACCAGTCCAGGACTATCACCCAAAATTAACAAACCCCATTCAGGTCTGTCCAAAATGTCCACTTTGGCCCAAGATACAAAAAATCCCAGTATATTATGTCCCATATGGAAAATATATTTTTTTAAAAAATCATATCTTTTTTCCTGAGAAACAATTGGGTATAACCGGCATGCCAGGTTACTCTACCAGTCCAGGACTATCACCCAAAATTAACAAACCCCATTCAGGTCTGTCCAAAATGACCACTTTGGCCCAAGATACAAAAAATGCCAGAATATGACCCATATAGAAAACATATTTTTTTAAAAAATCATATCTTTTTTCCTGAGAAACAATTGGGTATAACCGGCATGCCAGGTTACTCTACCAGTCCAGGACTATCACCCAAAATTAACAAACCCCATTCAGGTCTGTCCAAAATGTCCACTTTGGCCCAAGATACAAAAAATCCCAGTATATTATGTCCCATATGGAAAATATATTTTTTTAAAAAATCATATCTTTTTTCCTGAGAAACAATTGGGTATAACCGGCATGCCAGGTTACTCTACCAGTCCAGGACTATCACCCAAAATTAACAAACCCCATTCAGGTCTGTCCAAAATGACCACTTTGGCCCAAGATACAAAAAATGCCAGAATATGACCCATATAGAAAACATATTTTTTTAAAAAATCATATCTTTTTTCCTGAGAAACAATTGGGTATAACCGGCATGCCAGGTTACTCTACCAGTCCAGGACTATCACCCAAAATTAACAAACCCCATTCAGGTCTGTCCAAAATGTCCACTTTGGCCCAAGATACAAAAAATGCCAGAATATGTCCCATATGGAAAATATATTTTTTTTAAAAAATCATATCTTTTTTCCTGAGAAACAATTGGGTATAACCGGCATGCCAGGTTACTCTACCAGTCCAGGACTATCACCCAAAATTAACAAACCCCATTCAGGTCTGTCCAAAATGTCCACTTTGGCCCAAGATACAAAAAATGCCAGAATATGTCCCATATGGAAAATATATTTTTTTAAAAAATCATATCTTTTTTCCTGAGAAACAATTGGGAATAACCGGCATGCCAGGTTACTCTACCAGTCCAGGACTATCACCCAAAATTAACAAACCCCATTCAGGTCTGTCCAAAATGTCCACTTTGGCCCAAGATACAAAAAATGCCAGAATATGTCCCATATGGAAAATATATTTTTTTAAAAAATCATATCTTTTTTCCTGAGAAACAATTGGGTATAACCGGCATGCCAGGTTACTCTACCAGTCCAGGACTATCACCCAAAATTAACAAACCCCATTCAGGTCTGTCCAAAATGTCCACCTTGGCCCAAGATACAAAAAATGCCAGAATATGACCCATATAGAAAATATATTTTTTTAAAAAATCATATCTTTTTTCCTGAGAAACAATTGGGTATAACCGGCAGGCCAAGTTGCTCTACTAGTCCAGGACTATCACCCAAAATTAACAAACCCCATTCAGGTCTGTCCAAAATGTCCACTTTGGCCCAAGATACAAAAAATGCCAGAATATGTCCCATATGGAAAATATATTTTTTTAAAAAATTATATCTTTTTTCCTGAGAAACAATTGGGTATAACCGGCATGCCAAGTTGCTCTACTAGTCCAGGACTATCACCCAAAATTAACAAACCCCATTCAGGTCTGTCCAAAATGTCCACTTTGGCCCAAGATACAAAAAATGCCAGAATATGTCCCATATGGAAAATATATTTTTTTTAAAAAATCATATCTTTTTTCCTGAGAAACAATTGGGTATAACCGGCATGCCAGGTTACTCTACCAGTCCAGGACTATCACCCAAAATTAACAAACCCCATTCAGGTCTGTCCAAAATGTCCACTTTGGCCCAAGATACAAAAAATGCCAGAATATGTCCCATATGGAAAATATATTTTTTTAAAAAATCATATCTTTTTTCCTGAGAAACAATTGGGTATAACCGGCATGCCAGGTTACTCTACCAGTCCAGGACTATCACCCAAAATTAACAAACCCCATTCAGGTCTGTCCAAAATGTCCACTTTGGCCCAAGATACAAAAAATCCCAGTATATTATGTCCCATATGGAAAATATATTTTTTTAAAAAATCATATCTTTTTTCCTGAGAAACAATTGGGTATAACCGGCATGCCAGGTTACTCTACCAGTCCAGGACTATCACCCAAAATTAACAAACCCCATTCAGGTCTGTCCAAAATGACCACTTTGGCCCAAGATACAAAAAATGCCAGAATATGACCCATATAGAAAACATATTTTTTTAAAAAATCATATCTTTTTTCCTGAGAAACAATTGGGTATAACCGGCATGCCAGGTTACTCTACCAGTCCAGGACTATCACCCAAAATTAACAAACCCCATTCAGGTCTGTCCAAAATGTCCACTTTGGCCCAAGATACAAAAAATCCCAGTATATTATGTCCCATATGGAAAATATATTTTTTTAAAAAATCATATCTTTTTTCCTGAGAAACAATTGGGTATAACCGGCATGCCAGGTTACTCTACCAGTCCAGGACTATCACCCAAAATTAACAAACCCCATTCAGGTCTGTCCAAAATGACCACTTTGGCCCAAGATACAAAAAATGCCAGAATATGACCCATATAGAAAACATATTTTTTTTAAAAAATCATATCTTTTTTCCTGAGAAACAATTGGGTATAACCGGCATGCCAGGTTACTCTACCAGTCCAGGACTATCACCCAAAATTAACAAACCCCATTCAGGTCTGTCCAAAATGTCCACTTTGGCCCAAGATACAAAAAATGCCAGAATATGTCCCATATGGAAAATATATTTTTTTTAAAAAATCATATCTTTTTTCCTGAGAATCAATTGGGTATAACCGGCATGCCAGGTTACTCTACCAGTCCAGGACTATCACCCAAAATTAACAAACCCCATTCAGGTCTGTCCAAAATGTCCACTTTGGCCCAAGATACAAAAAATGCCAGAATATGTCCCATATGGAAAATATATTTTTTTAAAAAATCATATCTTTTTTCCTGAGAAACAATTGGGTATAACCGGCATGCCAGGTTACTCTACCAGTCCAGGACTATCACCCAAAATTAACAAACCCCATTCAGGTCTGTCCAAAATGTCCACTTTGGCCCAAGATACAAAAAATCCCAGTATATTATGTCCCATATGGAAAATATATTTTTTTAAAAAATCATATCTTTTTTCCTGAGAAACAATTGGGTATAACCGGCATGCCAGGTTACTCTACCAGTCCAGGACTATCACCCAAAATTAACAAACCCCATTCAGGTCTGTCCAAAATGACCACTTTGGCCCAAGATACAAAAAATGCCAGAATATGACCCATATAGAAAACATATTTTTTTAAAAAATCATATCTTTTTTCCTGAGAAACAATTGGGTATAACCGGCATGCCAGGTTACTCTACCAGTCCAGGACTATCACCCAAAATTAACAAACCCCATTCAGGTCTGTCCAAAATGTCCACTTTGGCCCAAGATACAAAAAATGCCAGAATATGTCCCATATGGAAAATATATTTTTTTTAAAAAATCATATCTTTTTTCCTGAGAAACAATTGGGTATAACCGGCATGCCAGGTTACTCTACCAGTCCAGGACTATCACCCAAAATTAACAAACCCCATTCAGGTCTGTCCAAAATGTCCACTTTGGCCCAAGATACAAAAAATGCCAGAATATGTCCCATATGGAAAATATATTTTTTTTTAAAAATCATATCTTTTTTCCTGAGAAACAATTGGGTATAACCGGCATGCCAGGTTACTCTACCAGTCCAGGACTATCACCCAAAATTAACAAACCCCATTCAGGTCTGTCCAAAATGTCCACTTTGGCCCAAGATACAAAAAATGCCAGAATATGTCCCATATGGAAAATATATTTTTTTAAAAAATCATATCTTTTTTCCTGAGAAACAATTGGGTATAACCGGCATGCCAGGTTACTCCACCAGTCCAGGACTATCACCCAAAATTAACAAACCCCATTCAGGTCTGTCCAAAATGTCCACTTTGGCCCAAGATACAAAAAATCCCAGTATATTATGTCCCATATGGAAAATATATTTTTTTAAAAAATTATATCTTTTTTCCTGAGAAACAATTGGGTATAACCGGCATGCCAGGTTACTCTACCAGTCCAGGACTATCACCCAAAATTAACAAACCCCATTCAGGTCTGTCCAAAATGTTCAATTTGACCCAAGATACAAAAAACGTACGAATGTGTTTGATTTTTTTTTTTTTAATTTTTTAGTAATATTTTTAATTCATTATTATTTAATAATTATTTTAATTTTTTAAATATTTTTTATTTAAGCTATGTATAGCAGATATAACAATCCAAATCTAACTTTCAAATCTAACTTTTAGCGGGTATAACAGATTTAGCAAATTTCACAACCCGAATCTAACTTGCAAATCTATCTTCACACCCTTACATATATTTAATATTTTATTTACTTTATTAACTCTTAACTCTATTTAACTCTTATTACAGCAATGAAATACGTCCATTAGACAACGAAAGTTTTAATACTTCAACCGAAAGTATAAACGATAAGTCCAACAATGAACCCCTAAATACCAGTCAAACTAGTGAAATTACTGATAATGAAACATCAGTGTCCGATATAATAAATACATCAATAACAGATAATAACAATAAACCACAATCAACACCAAAATATGATGAATATGAAAATAATATGGATCTGGAAGAAGATCTACAAAAACCAGAATCACCGGAAATGACACAAAATATGGATATATCCCCCATACGATCCACAGAAAATAATAATGAAAGGGAAAATGAGGAACAGGAAGAAGCTGAAGAAGACACCGAAATTGATGTGTGTGATAATAAAGTTCAGCCACCAGAGGTGCATGAAGAGGAAGATGAAAAATTACAAGAATTAGAAAAATTACCACCAGCTGATGGTATTGAAGTAGCAAATGAAGATTGTGTAATTGTAGATTTACAATTAGATCAACCCTTGGACAAATATGAAACAATTGATTTTGTACGTATCTGTTTAAAGGCCGTCTATCCTTTGTGTCTCTATTGTAATCATGCAAGACGCATAGCGGTAAATGGTAAAAGTTTAGTAATACACATTATTGGGCAACATCGTTTCACTGCCACTGTAGACAGTATAACAGCTGAAGAACTTTTACCCGATACAATAGTCAACAAATTGAAAAGTTATTTACCCGAACTGGAGGAACAGTATTTCAATTCAAACAGTTATTGTACAATTGGCAATGGTGCCTTTAGTAAACATTTCAATGAACGTATCTTTGAATGCTTTCAATGTCGTTTTGTAACCTCCACCCATAAGGAATTGTATTTACACAATCGCAAAATGCATTTGCGTACTGCCATTTTATGTTTTATGTGTCGAGCAAATTTCTTTAGTTTCAGTGAGATTCTCTGTCACATATGTCCGGGTGTAGCTAATAAGGTGTCAGTATTTGATGTGAAATTTCGTTGCTGTCTATGTGAATTGGATAATATTCCTTCGCCATTTCGTCTTATGGTTCATTTGCGTAAGAAGCATTTTGCTTGTGATGTTTGTCTGGAAGATTGTCGTGATCAAAGTAAATTATCTTCTCATGTTTGGAAACATAAATTACATCATTTGTGTTATCGTTGTGGCATAGCCTATCGCAATAAGTTGGATATTACTAAGCATTTGTTTTGGAAGCATGGTACCGAAAGCACTATATGCAAAAGATGTTTACAAAAGAGATGGAGACACGTTTATCATTTCTGTATACCACCACAGCAATTTGTATGTGAGGTATGTAATTTATGTTTTTCCAAAGCCATGTACTTAAGAGTACATAAACGTTTGCATAGTGGAGATTTGCGTTATCCCTGTATTGAGGATAATTGTGAAGAGAAATTTATTTCACGAAAACTTTTACTAAAACATGCAATTGTTCATGAACCTCCACCCACACCACCGCCACAAGAAAATGTGGAGGAGATGCAAGAAAAGTCCCTAGAAAATAAGGAAAATTTAACAGAAGACTCAAAAACTGAAGAAAAACCTGATAAAATCTCTATAAAACCTGAAGTTGTTGAAATCAAAAAAGAACCTTTAGATGAAAACGAAATGGAAAATCAAAAATTACTAAAGCAAGAAAATAAAGAAAAATCAGAAAAGCTGGATATCGATCTAAAGGATTCCAAGAAATTAAATGATAAGAAACATTTAGATTCTACAACACAGCGTAAGAAACGTAAGAAGAATAAACGTTCTAAAGAGTTATTGGCAGATTTGAATCTAGCGGCCCCTAATCTCTCAGAATCTGATTCAAGTAATGATGATGATGACTCCGAT
This sequence comes from Pegoplata infirma, assembly GCA_963921195.1. Taxonomy (NCBI): domain Eukaryota; kingdom Metazoa; phylum Arthropoda; class Insecta; order Diptera; family Anthomyiidae; genus Pegoplata; species Pegoplata infirma. The sequence goes on along the minus strand of OY992538.1, from coordinate 170,796,170 downwards.
TCTGATTCAAAAACAAAAAGTGAAATAGATTCAATGCCTAGAGTAATGTTATCACCTCCTTCGGAAACAGAAAATGAGGATAATAAAGAAAATAAATCGACGGCAGCAGTAGAGCCACAAGAACCGCAACAAGTTTTAGAGATATGGAAAAACTTTTTAAAAACCCAACAGGGTTCAAAAAGCAACGAAGAATTAGAACGCTTAGCAGCTAAGACTGAAGAGGATTTGCAGCCAAAACCTATACCAAAACATGTTGCAGAATCTGATCATGATTATTGTAAAATAGAAGAACCTTCCCAACCAGAACCGGAACCAACAAAAGAAAATACATTTAAAAAGCCTACAGCAGAAGTTAATTCCACACCTGAAACTTCCCCTATTAAAAGAAAACAAAGTAAATCTCCTAGAAGAGTGTCTGCCAAAAAATCCGATAATTCTTCCTCTTCCAGTGATTCTAGTTCTAGTTCTGATTCCAGCTGTTCCTGTGGTTCTAATTGTTCTTGCTCTTCATCTAATTCCGACTCTTCATCATCGTCATCATCTTCCGAAGATTCAGATTCTTCACAGGCTTCAAATAATTCTGTTAGAAAACGACATCGCAAAAAATCAGAACGTGATCGTTTGCGTAAACGATCAGAAAGTATATCGCCACTCAAACAACATAAACTTTCCGTTTCAATATCAGAAGTCATTAATGTAGACGATGATGAGGCAGCCAAAGTAGAAGAAATTAGGCCACCCTCGCCGCCTAAGGAGCCATTAATCTATGAAAGTGATTTAGAAACAAATGAATCTGAAACAGATGAAGAGTTCTACGATGAACATCCTCAAAAGTTGGCCAATGAGCTATTGGCACAAAAGAGAGCTCAACTTATGGCTCAAACAAGGCTATCACCTTCCCATAATTATGATATAGTAGAAAATAGTCGTCCCTCAACACCATCACTACCCGAAGAATTGGCTTCAAATGAGAAACCAAAAATCAAAGTTAAAAAGAAGAAACGTGATCGTAAATCTTCTTGTAAAGGTCAAGGGTCACATAATACACATTTACATACACAGGAACAACAAAATGCGCCGGCGCAAACCTACACAGACTCCCAACATACCCAGATGTCGCTGATCCAACAACAGCAACCAACAACAAATACTAGCTTAATTAATCCTGTGATAGACTCACAAGTCCTCCAAACACCTATTTTGTATACTATGCCTAAAAATCTGGCACCACAGTCCATATATGCTCCTCCTCTACCAAATAATCTCAATGATCAAACTTTAACACCCCGACCACTAACTATGCCACCATATAGTGCGTCACATCGTATGAGTGAAGGCAGCAGTTGTTCCGATGCTGATGGTTCGCTAAAACGATCGAAACGACAAAGAAGACCAAATAAATTTTATGGTTACACTAGTGATGATGAAAATTTACTCAATGGACCACCCTTAATGATTGGAACAAGAGCGTTTAAGCCACAACCACCACCACAACTAACATGGCATAAAGATGATCTTCCTACACCATCCAAGAGTATACTTAACAATAAAAATAAGACTCCTAGAACACCAAAAACTCCGGCCAATACTAGTACAATAGCAGCAGCATCAGTTGGAGGGATAGGAGGAACTCCATTTAATAGTTCATCAGCTACATCAACGGGTAAAAAGAGGTCTAGACTTTCATTGGTTTCTGGAGAAAAATCATCACGTAAAAGGCCAGCAAAGAAAAAGGAAACTAAAGGAGAAAAGAAATTCCCTCCAATACCAACATTAAAAATAAGACCTTCACAAATTGGTCTAAAAACTAGCACAACTTCTAATCACTCTAAAATGCCAGGTATCTACAATACAACAGATTCCAGCAGTGATGATGACCATAATGATACTCCAAAACCACGTTTCTCAGCTTCCACTAGCTTTAATGCTCAACAACAACACGTTAATACTATTCCAATATTACCATCACAACCCCCACCACCACCTACTCCACAAACGACAGCTTTCAATCATAAAATACCACCGGCTCTCTTGCCAAACCCCGATTTTACCACACTACAATATTTCAAAGCCAATAATATACGTTATCCAATACGGCCACCAGCCGGTGCCCGACAACCGCGAGATGGCGAATCAGTTTATTGTTATTGTCGTTGTCCCTATGATGAGGTATCCGAAATGATAGCATGTGATGGTGAAAATTGTCTCATAGAATGGTTTCATTTTGAATGTGTTGGTATAATGGTAGCACCACAGGGCAAATGGTTTTGTGCTGAATGTCGACCCAAATACTCTGAGGAATTATATCCATCAACGGCAGGGCAACATAATCATGTTTAGTAGCATAAGAAGAAAAAATCGAATGATATAATATATTGGACTTTTAAAATTCAGTGTAAATATTAAGAAACAAAACCAAATGGTATGTGTATCTCTCTTAACCTATATTAAGAAATTGTATATAATTTCTCTATAAAACTATGTCTCTCTCGATATTTTTCTTATTATCCACTCTCTGATTAACTTTTTTATATACCACTTTCAATTGATTTATAGAAATTAACAATTGAACAGTTTATGCGAATAAGGACGAATAGACCATTTGTAGAATTTTATAGGGGACGATAACAATGCAGGAAAAGTTCAAAAACTAATATTTTTGTCAACTTTTCTGCATTATCTTTAAGATATAACTCACTTCTATCCATGTACAAAATTTTAGCAAGGTATTCGAAAGAAAACTTACCAAAAATTGGACTTCAATTTTTGCTTAAATGGAAAAAGGGCGAATATAAAAAAAAAATTATTGAAATTTGAATAATATTGTGTTATTTTCCAGCAGATTTTTAACACATTTTTATGAGACTTGCAAAAGTTGAAGAACTATTGTTGGTATTTGTTTGTAACACTTTAAGGACTTCAAGGATACACTTTTTAAGGATTGCTCGAATTTGACCCCTTTTTTGAACACGATTCGAGTACGCTGAATTCAATAGTGCTAGCCGTTTTTCGAATTTGGCGCTCGTATTCGCGATTAAAAATTTTGATACTCAAGTACAATAAAAACGATTTTTGCCAAACATTTTAAATTTAAACCCATTCAACTGTGTTGGATTAACTTAAAAAACAATGATACTGTAAATTTTTCGAGAAAAAATTTTTATTCGCGAAAAATTGATTTTTTGTGTGAAAAATTAAGTTTAAAATATTTTTTTTAGTTCGATTAGAATTTACGACACCCATTTGGTAAAGCTAGTTCGTGTACACTGAATCCAACGGAAACATAATTTTTTTCAAAGTCAGAGTTTGTATTACGCGATATTTGCGATAATTTTTTTTTTTATTTTTGAGTAAAAAAAAAATTTTTACTATTTAGACCATGATGAATTTCTATCATCTAAACCAATGGTTCCCAACCTTTTTTGCATCATGCCCCACTTTAAAGTTAAAAAACAACAATGTCCCCACTACACTCAAGAGAAATTTGTAAATTTTTCAAATTTGCCTAAAAATTCAAAATTTTCTTGCGGTTAAGCAAACTTTTTTGTTAAAATCATTGTTTAAACAAAGCTTTCAGATAAAGTTTTTAACAATCAACTAAAAAATTTAACTAAAAAAAGCTTTGTTGTAGTTTTTTTGATAAAAAAAAATCAAAAAAATTAGCTCGTTGCCCCCCTGAAGCATTAAAATTGCCCCCCAGTGGGGCGAGAATCAAAGGTTGAGAACCGTTGATCTAAACTCTACAAAAAATGCAATATTATCCGCGGAAAATTTCATATAATACGCGGATTTTTTTTTTCGTGAATTTTTTATTTTTTTTATTTTGTTATTAATTTATAAAAATGTGTAAAATACGAGACAAAAAAGAAACAAAAGTTTTAAAAAAAAATCATTTTCTAAATTTAAATTTAAAAATTATTCCGAAATTATAAAGAAAATAATTTTTTGGTCTTTTACCGCTACAATTTTAAATCGCAAATACGAGCGCTATATTCGAAAAACCGGTAACCTCATTGAATTCAGCGTACTCGAATTTGCTTTACCAGCAAGGTGTCAGGCTTGTCAAAATTGCGACTAGCACAGTGTAATTTTTATATAATACTAGCAGTTTTGCACCCGGCGTTGCTCGGGTTTAAAAAAATATTAAATTATGAATATGTTTTTTATCACCAATACAATGTTTTTTTTAACACGGGCAACGCCGGGTGCAAAACAGATTAAAGATAAATGAGTTGCTCAGATTTCACGTAAAAATCTGTCAAACTCCATAAAAAAAAATACTCAAATTTGCACTGGTCGCTCATAGTTCCCGCCTCGGTTAGTACTAGATTTTAATTTAAATAGTTTTAGCTGTTTATCACTCTATTTTATGGCCTATAGTTCCCGCCTCGATTAGTATTATCTGTGATAAAAATTTCTTAAAAATTGGTTTAGCCGTTTTCTTCTGATTGTGAAACAGACGTGCGTGCCGGTGTTGAAAGTTTTATTAAAATCAGTTTACGGAACAGGCAGAAACAACTTTCAGTAAAGTACAAAGAAGCGTGTCAATTTACGCCCTTTTATCCAAAAGAGCTCAATTGTGGCATATAGTTTTCGCCTTGGATAATACTGTCTGTTGTAAAGATTTCATGAAAAAGAGCTCTATTGTGGCATATAGTTTTCGCCTCGGATAATACTGTTTGCTGTAAAGATTTCATGAAAATCGGTTCCGGCCTTAAAGCGTGATTGCAAAAAATGTTGAGAAAATGTTCAATAAAATACAAAGGACGTGGAATTTTACGCCATTTTATCCAAACGCGCTCAATTATTATCAATAGTTTCCACCTCGGCTATTACTATCTGTGGTAAAAAATTCATGAAAATCGGTTCAGCGTTATTGCGGAAAAGGCAGAACTAACTTTCAATGCAAAACAAAGAGGCGTGGCATTTTACGCCTCTTTTTCGATCCCCCTCTATTGTGGTTCATAGTTTCCACCTCGGTTAGTACTTTCTGTGATAAAAATTTCATTAAAATCGGTTCAGCCGTTTATGTGTGATAACGGAAAAGGTAGAATAACTTAAAAAAAACGGTCTGGGCATATACCCCCCTTTGCCCGATCGCTCCCTTTTGAACTATAGTTCCCGTCTCGGTGAGAACTATCTGTGGTGAAAATTTCATAAAAATCGTTCCAGGCGTTTAAACGTTTTTGAGAAAAGACAGATATAACTTTTAATAAATTCAAAAGGGGCGTGGCATTTAACGCCCCTTTTTTCGATCGCTTTATTTTATGACTTACAGTTCCCCCCTCGGTTAGTACTATTTGGGGTGAACATTTTATCAAAATCAGTTCAGCCGTTTAAGCGTTATTGAGGAAAAGGCAGAATAACGTTCAATATAATAAAAAGGGGCGTGGCATTTAACGCCCCTTTGTCAGATCGCTCAGCCGTTTAGCGGTTCAGCCGTTTTCCCCTGATTGCGGAACAGACAAACAAACCAACACTCACAAGGGAAGTATCTCAACCTTTATGCACCGCTTCGCCTGAAACTTAAAATATATATAAAAGAGACGATTTTAAGGTTGGGGTGTCTCGGCTTATCGGCCATATCAGTGTTTCAAAATTTCGTTGTTCCCTTATGAAGCAATGTGGACCTACGGGAAAATTTCTATAACTCCCGAACTAACCGGAATATCCTCTAGAGCAAAATACGTGTCGACTTAAATTTAATAAAGGTTATTTCGTATTCATATGGATATCGTGGGTATATGTCTTCATATAAATACCCCCCAAAATTTACACATTTTCATGAAAAAAGTATTTACCGAAGCCAAACTTGTACAAGGTTATGCCACCGTTGGATAGGCATTAAATAAACCTTTCTTCTCATATGTAAACATCATATAGTTTTTTAGAAAGAAATGGCTGAAAAATCCAAAAAACGATTTTTTCGCCATTTTTTTACTTATGTTTTGAACCCCTGAATCCCCGATATGGCCGATAAGTCAAGACACTCCAACCTTAGAATTGTCTCTTTTATATATATATTACGTTTCATGCAAATCGATTCATAAGGGTTGAGATACTTCCCTTGTCAGATTTATAATATAAATAGGGATTTTGTTAAGGATGGATATTATGCTTTCCACACTTTAAAGTCTTATAACTCATGAACGGTTTAGTTTTTTGTCAATATAATAAGTGTGGTTTGTTCCTCGTAATGTTCTTTTAAAACACTGTTACCGAAAGTCAAATTTTTGTATGTTTTTGTGTTGTATTTAATCAAAATTGTGCGTTAGTTTACTCCCAATTTAAACAAAAATATAAAAATATACGAATTATTGCACTTTTAAAGTCGTTTTTTTTGACCAAAAAGTCAAAATTTTCCCAAAATATGTTCAGAGGATTGTAGGGATCTGCTAAAAATGAATTTATGCAAAAAAAGTGTTTGCGAAAAAGTGGTATATTCGTCATTATTCGCATGAACTGTTCAGATGTTAATTTCTAAAAAAAAATATGAAAATGGCATATACGGTTATACCCAATACACAATATAATTATTCTATAACAAACAAATGGCTCAATTTTCGAAAACATAATAATGGAAAGATATTTAAAACAAAAAAAAATACAATTTTGAATTTTATTACTAAAATTGCCAAAATACGCTTATTATATGATAAAATTATGTACTAAATAGACTTGGTTTAGCTTAAATTTTTTTTTTTTTTTGATAATATTAGAATCCAAAATAATATAAACTGAAACAAAATAAGAGTTTTTTTTATAAACTAAATGAGAATTACAAAAAAAAAACTTGATTGAAAAGAAATTTAACAACATTTATTAAGAAATCAATCAATGCTGTTTATTATTGAAATACTTAAACTCTGGGATAATAATTTTTGTTCATAATGTTCTTTTTTTTAATTTTTAACTTTAAACTTTATTTATACAACTTCAAACAAAAGAAAAAAAGTAAACTCATTCATCACTAATAAACAGGATAATGAAATATTTTTATTATTAAGCTACAGATTTACATTAAAATAAAATATTTGAAAAAAAACACCTATAAGACCATGTAAATAATTATAAATATTATAATATAAATTTAGTTTCAAAAAAATATTGATTACAAATATTTAATACAATTACATTTAATGTAATTATTTGTTTTAATTTCTTTTTGATTTAACTTTAAATTTAATCATCTCTGTATATTTTTAATTATAACATAAACCCCCCCATTTAGTTTTTATTTTTTCCATTTTATGTAAAAATCATTAACATTTATTATTTTAATATTTTTTTTTTTCTTTTAATTTTGAAATATTTTGTTTTATGGCTCAATTAACTTCATCTTATTATTTACATTATTTTTTTTATAAGACATCTGTGTATATTATTATTATTATTAAAATATTAAATAATATAATATTAAAAACTAATATACTTTAAAAATATTTAAATTAATCTTTATCCGTAAATAAATATTATCTATATATGAACCACAATAAAAATTACTTGCAAATCAAGATATGCAAACATTTTGCATAATTCTTTGAATCTATATTACAAAATGAAATTATTTTTTTGTTGTTTTATTTAAATTTGTTGGGAAACTTTTGACTATAGTTACTTACCTTTTAAAATACCCGAGGACACGAGTATCTTTCAGGCTGAAATAGCTGCTATTTTAAAAGTCGTAGAGCAATGGTTCTCAAACGGTGGGTCGCGGCCCCCTAGGGGGTCGCGGAAGAGTTTCAGAGGGGTCGCGAACAAATTTTTTTAAACCTTAAATTTTGGTTAATTTAAAACACATTTGTTTATTGTTGTTTTATAAAAATATAAAAAAAATATACAAATACTTTTAGTAAAGAAAAAAATTTTCCATTACCCAGCAAAAAAAAATCGAAGTAGTTCAAAACGAAGTAGACTTAAACTACATAAAAAGTAGCAATTAGTGAATATTTTTTGTTGCAAAAAAAGTAGTTTAAAATAACATCCAAATATGTCAATAAGAAGGACAATAATATGGATTCCACTACTTAAGAACACTATAGTCGGAATGAGTTTTTTTTTTTAAATATTTTTCAAACGTAATGAAAAGAACATATTTATTTAAATTTATTTAATAGAGTTTTAGTCTAAACTATAGTTTTATATATAATTGAAAGGCAAAAAGTTAATATTTGATAGGTTACAATTCCAGGAATTAAAACATTTTTTTATTTTTAATTTGTTTAATCTTAAATTTGGTGTTAACTGATTTTGTTTTTTCACCTTTTAACTACAGTATAGGGGGTACACTCACTTTTTCATTCCCCATAAAGAGAATCGTCGCCTAAAATGCAAAACAAAGTGACAACGCTTTTTTTAAAATCAAGTTATTGATTGTGATGCATTGTCCCCCTATAAGATAATCAAAATGTGATTTGCTAGTTGTAATACAATTCATTAACTGAAACCATTTCCAAAAATTCAGACCTATCCGATGAAAAATGACGGACTTATGAACAAAATTGAAAAAAAAATGTTTCACAACGTTTTTCGCTGCTACTTTAAAAAAGCAAAATGTGTTGGATTGTTGGTGACGATATAAGGTGTGTTCCAGAACGTTACCGCGGGTGCCCGCGGGTACCCAAACCAGCCCGAAAAGCGTTCCCGTACGCAAAAATTGGGTAAATGAGAGAGTTTTTGAGAGAATAAATTTGTTTCTCATTTTACCGAACTTACCCGTACTAGGTGTGTTCCAGAACTTTCCGGGTAAAGTTCGGTAAAATGAGAGAAAATCAAAAAACCTCTCACGATACCACAAAAATGCACAAAAGTACGGGAACGCTAAAAACCACATTTCAAGCCCAAAATAATAGAAAATGTAAACAAACCAATAACGCTAAAATATTTTCGTAAGAAAAATTACTTTAAACAAGAAAACAAACTGTAAAAGTTTATTTTAATAACAAATTATCTTTTTTTGTATTGAAATAACACATTTCCTTGGTTTAGTTCTTTATTTTATTTAAATTTCCAATTTAGCTTCACAAAAAAAATCAGCTGTTTTTTCAACATCTGACTGTTACCAATTTACCCGAAAAAAAAGTGCGGGTAAGTTCGGTAAAATGAGAAAGTAATTTATTCTCTCAAAAACTCTCTCATTTACCCAATTTTTGCGTACGGGAACGCTTTTCGGGCTGGTTTGGGTACCCGCGGGCACCCGCGGTAACGTTCTGGAACACACCTATTATATTAATCAGTGATCGATTCTGAGAAGTTCTATGAATATCCCTCCGTCTAGCGATCATTGTTTTTTTGTCAAGCAAATGAAACAATTTTATGTCCGATGAAGTATAAAGTCCTGAACTTGGACCAATTTTTTGAGGTACGAACACTTTTATTGATGCGACTGGTCCGCGACCTTACACGGTTAATTGCAATTGTTCTACTCATCACAAATCTGGTCTCCAAACTTTTCCATCACATCAAGTTTTTGGGAAAATTGATGTCAAAGTTAAAAAAAGTCGCCGTTTTGTTAATTTTTGCCAAATCATAGCGGATGAACCCGATATGATAGCGACTTAAAAATAAGTCGAGGCTAAAGTTTAAATATTGCTCTTAAGGATTCTGAACTCTTTTGGTCAGTCGCCTTAACCCCTAGGGCACCAATTATCTCTCAATGATGCCTTGTTCCCAAAAAAAACGATTTTTGCCGCTACAAATCATATGAAAAAAACCTTATTCGAATCGAACGCCACCTTATAGTATAAGGCTTATAAACATGATTACAATTATTCTCCTGGTCAAAAATCTGGTCTCCATTCTTTTTAAGGGTAAAGCTCAAACATTGCTCTTAAAGACGTATAACTCAATTAATCAGTCGCTTCAACTTTGGAGCACCAATTTTTTAATAAAGTGTTTTCCCCCAAAAACTTTTTTTTTTATATGACAGCATTGAAATACAATTGATGCCCAAAAAGTTAGGGCGACTGACCAAATGAGTTATGCATCTTAAAGAGGAAAGTTTTAGCTTAACCCAAAACGGCGATTTTTTTGAACTTTGACCACAATTTTCTCAAAAACCAGATGTGATGGAAAAGTGTGGAGACCGGATTTTTGACCAGCAGAACTAATGTAATCAAGTGTATAAGGTCGCGTCCCAGTCGCATTTTCGATGTTTAGTAATGTTATTAGAACATTGGCATCGTCAGAATCGCTTACTAAATCTACTTCCTAATGAATTCTAAAAATACACTTTTAAAGTAGTGCAAAAATGCTCTTAAATAGTGATCTTAAAGATGTAATTAAACTTTACATACAAAAACTTAAACTATGACAACAGTATGAGTACTACTTTATATGTACTTAAAAAATGTAAAAAAAACTACTTATTTTGAGCGACACCGCCTTGTTAAATTCACTAGAGTTTCAGCAAAGTTAGAACTACTTTAGCAGCAGTTGAACTACTTTTTATTAACATTTTAGTATGTTCTTTTTTTGCTGGGTAGTTAAGGACCCTCCGTAGTCACTGTGCACCCAGTTGGCAACGTCCTCGAGCCATCCTCAGTGACGGAGCGATGACATGTCAGAGTCACACCTGACATCCACAAGACATCTCTATGTACTGGGTTGAGGACAGTTTCATACAAATTTTCAAAATGTCCTCACTCAAAGTCAGCAGTGTTCAGGGCTGACCTTCTGGGGACATGTCACCTAAGACTTCTTTGGGGAAATGTCTGACATAGGTCATGCGAAAATACAAAAAATTTTCGTATTTCCTTTAATTTTTACTTTTATCCATTTTCCTTTATAAATTATCTTTCTCATATTTAGAAAAAACTTTTCGCTTTTTTTAGTCCCAACTGGATTTGAACCTGGAACCTCCCGTTTATTAGTCCCACACCTAACCACTTGTTCCAAACTTTATTTTTAAAACTGTTTGTCTATTTATAACTTTTATTCTTCTTGTTAGATTTTGATTTTATTTTAATTAAGTCGATAATATTGCCATCTTTTTTGTAATGTCGCTGTCCTACTTATTTTTTTTATTTCTTTATTTTTATTTCCGTTTACACATTTGTTTAAATCTTCATTTCCGTTACACGCACTGTTAAGATTTAACAGTGATGAACAACGCCATCTAGTTGTTCAATAGTGAATCATCGTTGGTTGTATTTATCGTCCTTTTTGTTTCACATTAACATTTATTTTCCTTAGAATTTTCTTGAATTTTGGAAGAAAAACGTTATCCTTAAAATATATAACAACAACCGAGGCTTCGTTTTTCCGAAACGTACATCTCGGCGCCATATATTGTGGAATCATCCTGGAGGAAAGTTTATTTAAAAAGTGCTAGTGGTGTCGTAATTTAAAAAAAGAAATAATAAAAGTCAAAGTGATTTTTTTCTTAAATATAAAATTTATGAACAAGTGTTGTCTTTAATTTGATTTTTAAATTCTTGAATTTTGTTCAATATTTTTGTTCATCAATTTTTTTTTTTCGTAAGTATTTTTATTTAAAAAAATAATTAAATAAATTGCTTGGGTGTAGGGTTTAAAGGAGAGTTGTTTCTTTTTGTCCACAGCATTGCTGTATACCTTCATCTTTTGTAAAGGCACTTTGTGTCAGGAGTTATTTGGTTCTTTAATCACCGACGGCACTGTGATTTTTTTTTTATCCTTAAATTTGCAATAAGGATTTGTCATTCCCTTTGGAAAAGGTCCTGTAGTTTTGGGTCCAAAATCTTTGATTTACCCGTCAGTGCCATCTCCGAAAAAGGGTAATTTTTAATAAATTAATTATTTTTTTTATATCAAATCTAATTACAATTATTTCTGTTTAGATTTGGCACTCAATGTTTGGTACAACAAAACAGTGATCTAAGGCTGTTTTTTTTTGTTGTTTAGAAAACAAAAGCTTTTGCATATCTCTCGTCTTTCTAGTGGTTGACAAGATCAACAAACATCAGTTGTTTTGTGTGTTTCGTCGTGACGGTGGTTTTTTTTTGTAAAAGAATCGAGGAAGAACGAGCGGGTTGTAAAAGAGTGCGGTAAATGTGAATTATATCCTTTGAAAAGGAAAACAAAGCCTTCCTAGACAAGGTAGTGCATTCGGAAGTCTTCCAGAAAAATACCCCCATGGTAAAAGTGTTTTAAAGGGTGTTAAAGGCCATATCGCAAAGTGTTATAATCGTTGTTAGTGGGGAAATTAAAAATATTTCTCAAGTTTTTTTTTATACCTAGTTTAAAAAAAAAAAAATTAAAAGGTTTACTTTGGTTTTTTTTTAAGAAAAGAAGCAAAAATTAAAGAAAAAAATAATAGTGAATTTATATAAAAAAATAGATGCAATTTTTAAAATAAAAAAAAATAAGAACAAAAAAAGTTACGCTGTGCAACATATTTTTTTTGTGATACAGTTTTTTTAAAAAAAAATCCGGTGAAAGTGGTTTAATTAATTATTAAATAATTTTTATTATATAAAAGGAAAAAATTAAAATTTTAGAGAATTTGTGGTTTTCGAGATTTCGAGTTTTTAAATTGATTAATTTTTGTTGGGCAGTGTAATATATTTTTTTTTTCTTATTTTTGTGCTTTAGCTTAGACAAGTGTCCACAAGCCCTTATACCGTTGGTACATAAAGTTTTATCTGGTTTACATACAAACATACATGCATTTATAATTTAGAAAAAATTCTCTCAAATTCGAACTTACTTAACTGAGAGCCCTTTACCTTCATACATGTATGATTAATAAGCCAGATATTACCTTTTGTATCAAACGATTTTATAGATATATAAAAATTTAATTAAAATTTAGTGGAAAAAAATGAATTAGTGCCTCATATAAAAGATAAAAAAAAGGAACAGGAAATAATAATTGTTTCTGTAGGAATAATAAAATTTAATGTTAAAAGTGTTTCAGTGGTTTAATGTTGGTGTGAAACAATTCGAAATGTTTCCAGCTAATGTTAGCAACTTTTAAGAGAGAACTTTAGCTTACTACAACATTGGAGCATCTCTTCAACTCTGGTGAAAGATCTTTCAACGAGGAGCGGAGTTTTAATGTAAGTCACTCTTAAATATTTTTTTTTTATCTCTTATTTACATTTTTTTTTATTGCGGGTTGAATACATATACGTACATACAAACATTTGTCTGCATATTTAAAATCAATAAACCAGCTTAATTTCAGTTTAACATTGTTTTGGTTATTTTCATTTAAAAAAAAAAAAAAACTAAACAAAAGATATTTTAAAATAAAAATTAACCCATTGCGAGTCGGGTAAATTTTATGCTGGTCATTATTAATTAATTTTCTTTTCTCGGGTTTCACTTAAATAAATATTAATGTTTCACCACCAAATTTTGAATAAAGAAAACTTACACTACGAAACATTTAATTAAGGTTTTTTTTTGTTAATATTTAATTATTATTTTTTTTTTTTTTGTATTTCAACCTTTTTATATTTGAAAAAAATTAAATTATTTTTTTTATAATTTTTAAATAAATATTTAGAATATTTAATTTTTTTTTTAATTTTGAAATGGTTCTTTTTGGTTAAATGCTAGGAATACAATTAGAATTTAACAAACTAACTAGTGTTAATAATTTTTCAATTATTGTTATATGAATTTCTTGTTTTGAATAAATCAATATGATTTTTGAATAGAAATTTTTCTTTTCTGTTTGATTTCTCGCTAAGGCTGTAGGTTTGTTGGGTTAAGTTTGGGATTACAAATGTTTACCAACAGGGAGTCAAAATTTGTAATCAAGGTTGGGAGGGCAAAAGGCTGTACCACTACACCTGGGTATAGTTGACATGCCTATTAAGGTTGCATAAAGTACAGGTATCTTTCTACTTTTCAGCTTCTTTCTTTTTGTATGTCCAGCCCTTTCTCTTTTGTACAGCACGCGAAATAAATATAATTTATAAGTAGCGATATGGTAAGTTTACGAGGTAGCAAAGAACCTCCCCTATCGGCGAGCGAACGGCCGGAAACCGCGCGTGCATCCGCTTCACGTAAACATCACTACATCTGCCATTTAAATCATAAACGTTATATGCTACAGTATAAATTTTTGGCTCCCAACGTGGGGCCCACACAATAAATTTTCTCGAGGTTTTCCATCTTTTCCACTCCAAGGAGTGTGCTAAATTTTTTTTGTGTGGTTTCCTTGGCATATTTTTTTGTAATTTTTATTTTCAACTCTTCTAAAAATATTTCTTTTTCTTTCTGTAATTTTTTTTCAAATTTAGTTTTCTTTTTTTCATTGAGTGTTTTTGTTTGTACGGATTTTGATTTTGGTCAAACGCTTTTAAATGCTCTCCGTTTCAACCTACTCTACAATTTCACTCGCGTTTCTAATATCCTATTAGTAATTTTTATGAACCCTGTTTCATATCTTCAGGAATACAGTTTTTGGATAGTTTAAGCTAAATCTGGCCGCTGTGTGAAGCAGATTAATAACTTTTACACCACTTATTAGGCACGGAATTTTGGAGATCGAGATTTTCGTTTTCTTACCCGCCTAGTAGAATCTTTTCTATTTTTTTTTCTATTTTTCCTTACACTTTTATTTTCCGTCTGTATTTTTTTTAGACAGCTTTAAACAAGGTTTTTTATTTTTTTTACCAACAAATTTACAATAAAGTCTATGGCAGAAATCAAACAGAAGTTTTGAGTTATTTGAAGTTTTTCAGTTTTTTTTAAGTTTTCTTTTGTGGCGATCCATTAAAGATATACATTTTTTTTTAATTTTTTTTAAACGGTGAAAATATTTCTTTAAAGTGATATTTTCATTTGGTTTTATATAATTTATTTTTTATAATTATTATCTTATTTTTGCATAAATATATAAACTTTTTTTCAGCATTTTTTTTTATTATATTTGCGAACTGCAAATTTTTTTTTATCGGGTTTTTCTTTTTGATTCGTTGAATTTAAATTTAATTCTTTTATAAAGAGGTAACGATAAATCTATTTTTTTTTTTATTAATAATTCGCGAGAATCCTTGAAATTTTCCGGCGAGAATTTGTTTTTTTATTATACCAATTTAATGGTCATACTGCTTTTCTTTGTTAGAGAAACATTTATATTGCTCATTCGTATTGTGCATTTCATTTTAGTTGTTTTTTTTAACATTGCTGTTGATTAACATTTCGTTTGTATAGTGCACATACACTATCAGCAATTTGTTTTGGTTTAGTAAAACTAACCCCGTTTCTGTTTATAACAAATACTAAGCCATAATTGGTTTAAGGCGGTTATTGCACTATTTTAGTTTTTTTTGCTTGGCATAAATTTTAATATTTTGGTATTGATAGGTTTCTTTTGGACTCAATTTTTTTTTCTTGGATTAAATTTCACGATTAGTAATTTTTTTTTTGGTCTTACTTTTTGTAAGGTTATACTTTTTTTTTTTTATCTACACATTGATTAAGTCGTTTTTATAATGGAAGGGGATCATGTGGGAGAAGAAGGTGCTGGTGGCTTTGACCCTTATGTTTGCAGCGCGTGCAACATGTCCATTGCTTCAAAACACTATCTTCACAAAACTGCATGTGGTCATTCTTTCCACAGATCTTGTTTTCACCAACATACAAAGACTAGGCCGTTTTGTCCCGTATGTAATGTGAGACTTTTCTCAGATTCTGGGCCAGCTGAGACAGCTATGGAAACTAGTCTTCAGGGGTCACAACCGGTAAATACATCTGTTGGTTCCGTTGAGAATAATCGTGCAGGGCCTTCGTCATCCAATACTCCTACACAACAGGCAGAATCTCTGAGGGAGATGGTTGCTTCAGTTGTGGCTGCTCAGCAGGTACAATTGATGTCAACCTTGACTAATCAGATGTCAATGATAGAAGCTAGTATTACAGCAACTCTCTCTCGTCTCAATCTTGGTGTTTCTAATCCTACGAGCGCTCCAGTGCAGGCTGCATCAGTTCCGGCTACTCCCCCACAGATGCAGACACTTCCGGCAGTTGAACAGCGTACCCTCCATGAGATGTTAGGTATACCTTCAGCTAACAATAATTACAATTTTCCTCCTCCTCCTATAAGGACAGCTCCAGTTTCATCCGCATTAAATTTCTCTGGTTCTGGTGCCTCGGTGGATGTGGATCTACGACCGGATAAAGTACCGCTGATCATATCGAACTGGAAACTCAAGTATAGCGGTGATCCCAAGGGCTTACCCGTTAGGAAATTTATTTACATTATAGAAAATTTGACGAACAAATCGTTGCGCGGTAGATTCGATTTACTTTGCGATAATGCCCATCTTTTGTTTGAGGGAAAGGCTAGTGATTGGTATTGGCGGTTTCACAAGAAAGTTGGTGTGATCACTTGGCCAGGTTTAGGTGAAGGCTTGAGGGCAGAGTATAAGGACTCCCGTACAGATGATGACATTTTAGATTTGATCAGGCGTAGGTTGCAGAGGCCGAATGAGTCTTTCGACAGCTTTTATGAGGCTATTATGGACTTAGCTGATAGGTTGGAAGAAACTTTAACAGAAAAGAAATTGGTGAAAAAACTTAGGCGTAATTTGTTACCAGAAATTCAGGATAGACTGTTGAATGTACAAATTAATTCTGTGATGGCTCTCCGAGAACTTTGTAAGCGACGTGAATATTTCCAACAAGATATGCAAAGTAGACGTGGTATAGGCAATTCCAAACCCTCGTTTTCAAAACGTGTTGCTGTAATCGACAAAGATTTCGAATCAGAAGATGAAGCGTTGCCAGATGTTAATATAGATGAGGTAGCTGAAATAAATCTCCAATGTTGGAACTGTAGGCAGTCAGGTCACATTTATAAGCATTGTGTAGCTCAGCGTGTTGTGTTTTGTTATGGCTGTGGTGCTCCAGATACGTATTTACCGAGTTGTAAAAACTGTTTGTCAAAAAACGGGCGAGCGGGTGCACGGAAAAGTGCACACCGAACCAATCGGCTCAACAAACAGCCGGAGACCGAATAACCATTCTTAAAAGGCCATTAGTTAATAATAAAATTACCGGATGTACTAATAAAAATACTGGCATAGACACTAATTCAACCGGAAATGAAAATTTTAACCCCAATTGTGACCCAGTTCACCCTAATACAAATAAATCTGATTTTAAACCATTTCATGTTAGACTCAAAGAGTACAATGAGGCGCGTGCTAGAATTTTTGGAGAAAATTCTCGACCTACTCGTTCGTCCTTGCGTATGCGTGATTTTTGGGGAAGGATCAAGAGCTTCAACAAAAAGTTTGTTTGTTCCGTTCTGAATAAACCCGGTGATGTCAGACCTTATGCTGAGGTTGTTCTATTTGGCAAGGAGATGTTAGGCTTGCTCGATACTGGTGCTTCGATAAGTTGTATTGGATCTAAGGCAGCAAAAGATTATATAGACTCTGGTTGTCCTTACCGGAAATTAAACTCTTCGGTTAGAACTGCTGATGGAAAAAGTCAGAATATTATAGGTTTTGTAGATACCCAGATTTGCTTTAAAGGCGTCGAAAAACAAATTGTGATTTTTATAATCCCCAGCTTGGAGAAAGACTTATTTTTGGGCATTGATTTCTGGGAACTTTTTGATTTGTTACCCTCCGGCTTAAAGTCCTTACCGTCTAACTGTAATTTTTCTTCTGCGGTTTGTGAACTTTCAGAACAAATTCCTTTAACCCCTGTACAGAAGCAACGTTTGCAACAGGTGGTGTCGATGTTTCCTTCATTTGCCACGGAAGGCTTGGGTAAAACCAATGTCCTGTCCCATATTATTGACACTGGTGATGCTAAACCCATCAAGCAGCGTCACTTTTCAGTCTCACCTGCCGTAGAAAAATTAATCTATGAAGAGTTGGATCGAATGATCTCCTTAGGCGTTATTGAGGAATCCAGTAGTCCTTGGTCTTCACCGGTGGTTCTCCATCGTAAACCAGGTAAAAATAGATTATGTCTAGACAGCAGAAAGTTGAATTCAGTTACTGTAGGTGATGCGTACCCACTTCCACAAATTGATGGAATTTTAAGTAGGCTTCCTAAGGCTGAGTTTATCACTAGCTTGGACCTCAAGGATGCCTTCTGGCAGATTCCTTTGGATCAGGGATCAAGAGAGAAGACTGCCTTTACCGTTCCTGGGAGACCGCTATACCATTACACGGTTATGCCATTTGGCTTATGTAATGCACCGCAGACTATGTCTCGCCTTATGGATAAAGTTATTCCTCCGGCTCTCAGGACGGAGGTATTTGTGTATCTCGATGATCTGCTGATTATTTCGGATACTTTCGAAAGGCATCTTGAGGTCCTAAGGACAGTTTCACAGAGAATTCGTGAATCAGGATTGACTATTAATGTTGAGAAAAGTAGGTTCTGTGTCCCTGAAGTAAAGTATCTTGGTCATTTGGTGGGAAATGGGGTAGTTCGTACAGATCCGGAGAAAGTGTCCGCTATTACAGACTTCCCAGCTCCGAGATCGGTGAAACAGATTCGTAGATTTCTGGGTATGACAGGTTGGTACCGGAAGTTTATCAGGAATTATGCTACAATTACTACGCCTTTGACTGATTTGTTGAAAGCGAAAAAGAAATTTGTGTGGACTGATGAAGCTCAAAAAGCTTTTGAAGTTCTTAAAAACCATCTGAGTACAGCCCCAGTTTTACACAGTCCGGATTTTTCGCAGCCGTTCTTTATACACTGCGACGCTAGTAAAACTGGAATAGGAAGTGTGTTGGTTCAGAAAACTGCGGAGGGTGAAGAGGTTCCGATAGCATTTATGTCTAAGAAACTCAACCAAGCCCAACGTAATTACTCAGTAACCGAACAGGAATGCTTAGCTGCTCTGTTAAGCATTAAGAAATTTAGAGCGTATGTCGAGGGACATGAGTTTACGGTCATTACTGACCATGCTTCTTTGAAGTGGCTCATGTCTCAGACAGACCTCAGTACACGGCTGGCTCGATGGTCTTTAAAATTACAGTGTTATAAATTCAACATTCAGCATAGACGCGGTAGTCTGAACATAGTTCCGGATACTCTTTCTAGGGCCAACACTGAGGACTTGTCTTGTTTAGAGGTAAATAGTCTGTCCGAATTAGATAATGACACTGGGGTTTTCGTGGACTTAAAGTCTACTCATTTTCAATCGGACGAATACGTACAGCTTTTAGCGAAAATTGGGGGAAATATTGATCAATTGCCGGACTTAAAAATAGTTGACGGTTACTTATACAGACGGACCGAACACGCATCAGGTGAAAAGCTACATGATGACTTAGCCTGGAAGCTGTGGATACCAAGGGGTATGATCCAGGAGGTCTTAGAAAAAGCCCATAATAGTTCTCTCTCTGCTCATGGCGGGATTAATAAAACTTTAGAGCGAATTAGGCGGTATTATTTTTGGCCAAATCTTGCGGTTGACGTAAAAGATTTTGTAAATAACTGTGAGGTTTGTAAATCGTGTAAACATCCCAATCAAACGTTGCGCCCACCAATGGGTAAAACTTCTGGAACTCAGCGGTTTTTCCAGAAATTGTACGTTGACTTTCTAGGACCTTATCCTAGGTCTAAGTCTGGTAATATAGGCATATTTATAGTGCTAGATCATTTCTCTAAATTTCCCTTCCTGAAGCCTGTTAAGAAATTTACAGCTGACGTGGTTGTAAAATATTTGGAGGATGAATTATTTCACACTTTTGGTGTGCCAGAGACCATTGTGTCTGATAATGGCTCACAGTTTAAAGCAAATCTTTTCAATCAACTTTTAAAACGTTATGGTGTTAATCATTTATATACTGCGATTCATGCTCCACAAGCAAACGCATCCGAGAGGGTGAATAGATCCGTATTAGCGGCAATTAAGTCGTATGTTAAACCGGATCAGAAGAATTGGGATCAATTGTTGTCGAATATTTCTTGCGCCCTACGGTCGGCAGTGCACTCTGCTATTGGTACTTCACCTTATTGTTTAGCATTTGGTCAGCACATGATCACTAACGGTTCAACGTACGCTTTGTTGCGTCAACTTGACATGCTGGATGATCGTAGCGTACGTTTTGATAGGAATGATTCTTTACAGATAATGGGTCGAAAAGCTGCGGATCTAATGCAAAAACAATTTGAAAGAAATGAGAAAGCCTACAATCTTCGAGCTAGAGTAGTTACCTATGATGTTGGTCAAGAGGTCTTTAGGCGGAACTTTAAACAGAGTAACTTTGAGAAAGGTTACAATGCTAAGTTAGCTCCTACTTTTCTGAAGTCACGCGTACGTCGTAAGTTAGGGAACTGCTATTACGAGTTAGAGGATTTGAGGGGTAATTTAGTAGGGAACTATCATGCGAAGGACATAAGGCAATAAGTGCAGATTTACGTCCAGCGTGATCAGCCTTTGTTGTTTTCCCCCAAAGTCTGATTTTGGCGGGGGGGAAATGTAATGTCGCTGTCCTACTTATTTTTTTTATTTCTTTATTTTTATTTCCGTTTACACATTTGTTTAAATCTTCATTTCCGTTACACGCACTGTTAAGATTTAACAGTGATGAACAACGCCATCTAGTTGTTCAATAGTGAATCATCGTTGGTTGTATTTATCGTCCTTTTTGTTTCACATTAACATTTATTTTCCTTAGAATTTTCTTGAATTTTGGAAGAAAAACGTTATCCTTAAAATATATAACAACAACCGAGGCTTCGTTTTTCCGAAACGTACATCTCGGCGCCATATATTGTGGAATCATCCTGGAGGAAAGTTTATTTAAAAAGTGCTAGTGGTGTCGTAATTTAAAAAAAGAAATAATAAAAGTCAAAGTGATTTTTTTCTTAAATATAAAATTTATGAACAAGTGTTGTCTTTAATTTGATTTTTAAATTCTTGAATTTTGTTCAATATTTTTGTTCATCAATTTTTTTTTTTCGTAAGTATTTTTATTTAAAAAAATAATTAAATAAATTGCTTGGGTGTAGGGTTTAAAGGAGAGTTGTTTCTTTTTGTCCACAGCATTGCTGTATACCTTCATCTTTTGTAAAGGCACTTTGTGTCAGGAGTTATTTGGTTCTTTAATCACCGACGGCACTGTGATTTTTTTTTTATCCTTAAATTTGCAATAAGGATTTGTCATTCCCTTTGGAAAAGGTCCTGTAGTTTTGGGTCCAAAATCTTTGATTTACCCGTCAGTGCCATCTCCGAAAAAGGGTAATTTTTAATAAATTAATTATTTTTTTTATATCAAATCTAATTACAATTATTTCTGTTTAGATTTGGCACTCAATGTTTGGTACAACAAAACAGTGATCTAAGGCTGTTTTTTTTTGTTGTTTAGAAAACAAAAGCTTTTGCATATCTCTCGTCTTTCTAGTGGTTGACAAGATCAACAAACATCAGTTGTTTTGTGTGTTTCGTCGTGACGGTGGTTTTTTTTTGTAAAAGAATCGAGGAAGAACGAGCGGGTTGTAAAAGAGTGCGGTAAATGTGAATTATATCCTTTGAAAAGGAAAACAAAGCCTTCCTAGACAAGGTAGTGCATTCGGAAGTCTTCCAGAAAAATACCCCCATGGTAAAAGTGTTTTAAAGGGTGTTAAAGGCCATATCGCAAAGTGTTATAATCGTTGTTAGTGGGGAAATTAAAAATATTTCTCAAGTTTTTTTTTATACCTAGTTTAAAAAAAAAAAAATTAAAAGGTTTACTTTGGTTTTTTTTTAAGAAAAGAAGCAAAAATTAAAGAAAAAAATAATAGTGAATTTATATAAAAAAATAGATGCAATTTTTAAAATAAAAAAAAATAAGAACAAAAAAAGTTACGCTGTGCAACATATTTTTTTTGTGATACAGTTTTTTTAAAAAAAAATCCGGTGAAAGTGGTTTAATTAATTATTAAATAATTTTTATTATATAAAAGGAAAAAATTAAAATTTTAGAGAATTTGTGGTTTTCGAGATTTCGAGTTTTTAAATTGATTAATTTTTGTTGGGCAGTGTAATATATTTTTTTTTTCTTATTTTTGTGCTTTAGCTTAGACAAGTGTCCACAAGCCCTTATACCGTTGGTACATAAAGTTTTATCTGGTTTACATACAAACATACATGCATTTATAATTTAGAAAAAATTCTCTCAAATTCGAACTTACTTAACTGAGAGCCCTTTACCTTCATACATGTATGATTAATAAGCCAGATATTACCTTTTGTATCAAACGATTTTATAGATATATAAAAATTTAATTAAAATTTAGTGGAAAAAAATGAATTAGTGCCTCATATAAAAGATAAAAAAAAGGAACAGGAAATAATAATTGTTTCTGTAGGAATAATAAAATTTAATGTTAAAAGTGTTTCAGTGGTTTAATGTTGGTGTGAAACAATTCGAAATGTTTCCAGCTAATGTTAGCAACTTTTAAGAGAGAACTTTAGCTTACTACAACATTGGAGCATCTCTTCAACTCTGGTGAAAGATCTTTCAACGAGGAGCGGAGTTTTAATGTAAGTCACTCTTAAATATTTTTTTTTTATCTCTTATTTACATTTTTTTTTATTGCGGGTTGAATACATATACGTACATACAAACATTTGTCTGCATATTTAAAATCAATAAACCAGCTTAATTTCAGTTTAACATTGTTTTGGTTATTTTCATTTAAAAAAAAAAAAAAACTAAACAAAAGATATTTTAAAATAAAAATTAACCCATTGCGAGTCGGGTAAATTTTATGCTGGTCATTATTAATTAATTTTCTTTTCTCGGGTTTCACTTAAATAAATATTAATGTTTCACCACCAAATTTTGAATAAAGAAAACTTACACTACGAAACATTTAATTAAGGTTTTTTTTTGTTAATATTTAATTATTATTTTTTTTTTTTTTGTATTTCAACCTTTTTATATTTGAAAAAAATTAAATTATTTTTTTTATAATTTTTAAATAAATATTTAGAATATTTAATTTTTTTTTTAATTTTGAAATGGTTCTTTTTGGTTAAATGCTAGGAATACAATTAGAATTTAACAAACTAACTAGTGTTAATAATTTTTCAATTATTGTTATATGAATTTCTTGTTTTGAATAAATCAATATGATTTTTGAATAGAAATTTTTCTTTTCTGTTTGATTTCTCGCTAAGGCTGTAGGTTTGTTGGGTTAAGTTTGGGATTACAAATGTTTACCAACAGGGAGTCAAAATTTGTAATCAAGGTTGGGAGGGCAAAAGGCTGTACCACTACACCTGGGTATAGTTGACATGCCTATTAAGGTTGCATAAAGTACAGGTATCTTTCTACTTTTCAGCTTCTTTCTTTTTGTATGTCCAGCCCTTTCTCTTTTGTACAGCACGCGAAATAAATATAATTTATAAGTAGCGATATGGTAAGTTTACGAGGTAGCAAAGAACCTCCCCTATCGGCGAGCGAACGGCCGGAAACCGCGCGTGCATCCGCTTCACGTAAACATCACTACATCTGCCATTTAAATCATAAACGTTATATGCTACAGTATAAATTTTTGGCTCCCAACGTGGGGCCCACACAATAAATTTTCTCGAGGTTTTCCATCTTTTCCACTCCAAGGAGTGTGCTAAATTTTTTTTGTGTGGTTTCCTTGGCATATTTTTTTGTAATTTTTATTTTCAACTCTTCTAAAAATATTTCTTTTTCTTTCTGTAATTTTTTTTCAAATTTAGTTTTCTTTTTTTCATTGAGTGTTTTTGTTTGTACGGATTTTGATTTTGGTCAAACGCTTTTAAATGCTCTCCGTTTCAACCTACTCTACAATTTCACTCGCGTTTCTAATATCCTATTAGTAATTTTTATGAACCCTGTTTCATATCTTCAGGAATACAGTTTTTGGATAGTTTAAGCTAAATCTGGCCGCTGTGTGAAGCAGATTAATAACTTTTACACCACTTATTAGGCACGGAATTTTGGAGATCGAGATTTTCGTTTTCTTACCCGCCTAGTAGAATCTTTTCTATTTTTTTTTCTATTTTTCCTTACACTTTTATTTTCCGTCTGTATTTTTTTTAGACAGCTTTAAACAAGGTTTTTTATTTTTTTTACCAACAAATTTACAATAAAGTCTATGGCAGAAATCAAACAGAAGTTTTGAGTTATTTGAAGTTTTTCAGTTTTTTTTAAGTTTTCTTTTGTGGCGATCCATTAAAGATATACATTTTTTTTTAATTTTTTTTAAACGGTGAAAATATTTCTTTAAAGTGATATTTTCATTTGGTTTTATATAATTTATTTTTTATAATTATTATCTTATTTTTGCATAAATATATAAACTTTTTTTCAGCATTTTTTTTTATTATATTTGCGAACTGCAAATTTTTTTTTATCGGGTTTTTCTTTTTGATTCGTTGAATTTAAATTTAATTCTTTTATAAAGAGGTAACGATAAATCTATTTTTTTTTTTATTAATAATTCGCGAGAATCCTTGAAATTTTCCGGCGAGAATTTGTTTTTTTATTATACCAATTTAATGGTCATACTGCTTTTCTTTGTTAGAGAAACATTTATATTGCTCATTCGTATTGTGCATTTCATTTTAGTTGTTTTTTTTAACATTGCTGTTGATTAACATTTCGTTTGTATAGTGCACATACACTATCAGCAATTTGTTTTGGTTTAGTAAAACTAACCCCGTTTCTGTTTATAACAAATACTAAGCCATAATTGGTTTAAGGCGGTTATTGCACTATTTTAGTTTTTTTTGCTTGGCATAAATTTTAATATTTTGGTATTGATAGGTTTCTTTTGGACTCAATTTTTTTTTCTTGGATTAAATTTCACGATTAGTAATTTTTTTTTTGGTCTTACTTTTTGTAAGGTTATACTTTTTTTTTTTATCTACACATTGATTAAGTCGTTTTTATAATGGAAGGGGATCATGTGGGAGAAGAAGGTGCTGGTGGCTTTGACCCTTATGTTTGCAGCGCGTGCAACATGTCCATTGCTTCAAAACACTATCTTCACAAAACTGCATGTGGTCATTCTTTCCACAGATCTTGTTTTCACCAACATACAAAGACTAGGCCGTTTTGTCCCGTATGTAATGTGAGACTTTTCTCAGATTCTGGGCCAGCTGAGACAGCTATGGAAACTAGTCTTCAGGGGTCACAACCGGTAAATACATCTGTTGGTTCCGTTGAGAATAATCGTGCAGGGCCTTCGTCATCCAATACTCCTACACAACAGGCAGAATCTCTGAGGGAGATGGTTGCTTCAGTTGTGGCTGCTCAGCAGGTACAATTGATGTCAACCTTGACTAATCAGATGTCAATGATAGAAGCTAGTATTACAGCAACTCTCTCTCGTCTCAATCTTGGTGTTTCTAATCCTACGAGCGCTCCAGTGCAGGCTGCATCAGTTCCGGCTACTCCCCCACAGATGCAGACACTTCCGGCAGTTGAACAGCGTACCCTCCATGAGATGTTAGGTATACCTTCAGCTAACAATAATTACAATTTTCCTCCTCCTCCTATAAGGACAGCTCCAGTTTCATCCGCATTAAATTTCTCTGGTTCTGGTGCCTCGGTGGATGTGGATCTACGACCGGATAAAGTACCGCTGATCATATCGAACTGGAAACTCAAGTATAGCGGTGATCCCAAGGGCTTACCCGTTAGGAAATTTATTTACATTATAGAAAATTTGACGAACAAATCGTTGCGCGGTAGATTCGATTTACTTTGCGATAATGCCCATCTTTTGTTTGAGGGAAAGGCTAGTGATTGGTATTGGCGGTTTCACAAGAAAGTTGGTGTGATCACTTGGCCAGGTTTAGGTGAAGGCTTGAGGGCAGAGTATAAGGACTCCCGTACAGATGATGACATTTTAGATTTGATCAGGCGTAGGTTGCAGAGGCCGAATGAGTCTTTCGACAGCTTTTATGAGGCTATTATGGACTTAGCTGATAGGTTGGAAGAAACTTTAACAGAAAAGAAATTGGTGAAAAAACTTAGGCGTAATTTGTTACCAGAAATTCAGGATAGACTGTTGAATGTACAAATTAATTCTGTGATGGCTCTCCGAGAACTTTGTAAGCGACGTGAATATTTCCAACAAGATATGCAAAGTAGACGTGGTATAGGCAATTCCAAACCCTCGTTTTCAAAACGTGTTGCTGTAATCGACAAAGATTTCGAATCAGAAGATGAAGCGTTGCCAGATGTTAATATAGATGAGGTAGCTGAAATAAATCTCCAATGTTGGAACTGTAGGCAGTCAGGTCACATTTATAAGCATTGTGTAGCTCAGCGTGTTGTGTTTTGTTATGGCTGTGGTGCTCCAGATACGTATTTACCGAGTTGTAAAAACTGTTTGTCAAAAAACGGGCGAGCGGGTGCACGGAAAAGTGCACACCGAACCAATCGGCTCAACAAACAGCCGGAGACCGAATAACCATTCTTAAAAGGCCATTAGTTAATAATAAAATTACCGGATGTACTAATAAAAATACTGGCATAGACACTAATTCAACCGGAAATGAAAATTTTAACCCCAATTGTGACCCAGTTCACCCTAATACAAATAAATCTGATTTTAAACCATTTCATGTTAGACTCAAAGAGTACAATGAGGCGCGTGCTAGAATTTTTGGAGAAAATTCTCGACCTACTCGTTCGTCCTTGCGTATGCGTGATTTTTGGGGAAGGATCAAGAGCTTCAACAAAAAGTTTGTTTGTTCCGTTCTGAATAAACCCGGTGATGTCAGACCTTATGCTGAGGTTGTTCTATTTGGCAAGGAGATGTTAGGCTTGCTCGATACTGGTGCTTCGATAAGTTGTATTGGATCTAAGGCAGCAAAAGATTATATAGACTCTGGTTGTCCTTACCGGAAATTAAACTCTTCGGTTAGAACTGCTGATGGAAAAAGTCAGAATATTATAGGTTTTGTAGATACCCAGATTTGCTTTAAAGGCGTCGAAAAACAAATTGTGATTTTTATAATCCCCAGCTTGGAGAAAGACTTATTTTTGGGCATTGATTTCTGGGAACTTTTTGATTTGTTACCCTCCGGCTTAAAGTCCTTACCGTCTAACTGTAATTTTTCTTCTGCGGTTTGTGAACTTTCAGAACAAATTCCTTTAACCCCTGTACAGAAGCAACGTTTGCAACAGGTGGTGTCGATGTTTCCTTCATTTGCCACGGAAGGCTTGGGTAAAACCAATGTCCTGTCCCATATTATTGACACTGGTGATGCTAAACCCATCAAGCAGCGTCACTTTTCAGTCTCACCTGCCGTAGAAAAATTAATCTATGAAGAGTTGGATCGAATGATCTCCTTAGGCGTTATTGAGGAATCCAGTAGTCCTTGGTCTTCACCGGTGGTTCTCCATCGTAAACCAGGTAAAAATAGATTATGTCTAGACAGCAGAAAGTTGAATTCAGTTACTGTAGGTGATGCGTACCCACTTCCACAAATTGATGGAATTTTAAGTAGGCTTCCTAAGGCTGAGTTTATCACTAGCTTGGACCTCAAGGATGCCTTCTGGCAGATTCCTTTGGATCAGGGATCAAGAGAGAAGACTGCCTTTACCGTTCCTGGGAGACCGCTATACCATTACACGGTTATGCCATTTGGCTTATGTAATGCACCGCAGACTATGTCTCACCTTATGGATAAAGTTATTCCTCCGGCTCTCAGGACGGAGGTATTTGTGTATCTCGATGATCTGCTGATTATTTCGGATACTTTCGAAAGGCATCTTGAGGTCCTAAGGACAGTTTCACAGAGAATTCGTGAATCAGGATTGACTATTAATGTTGAGAAAAGTAGGTTCTGTGTCCCTGAAGTAAAGTATCTTGGTCATTTGGTGGGAAATGGGGTAGTTCGTACAGATCCGGAGAAAGTGTCCGCTATTACAGACTTCCCAGCTCCGAGATCGGTGAAACAGATTCGTAGATTTCTGGGTATGACAGGTTGGTACCGGAAGTTTATCAGGAATTATGCTACAATTACTACGCCTTTGACTGATTTGTTGAAAGCGAAAAAGAAATTTGTGTGGACTGATGAAGCTCAAAAAGCTTTTGAAGTTCTTAAAAACCATCTGAGTACAGCCCCAGTTTTACACAGTCCGGATTTTTCGCAGCCGTTCTTTATACACTGCGACGCTAGTAAAACTGGAATAGGAAGTGTGTTGGTTCAGAAAACTGCGGAGGGTGAAGAGGTTCCGATAGCATTTATGTCTAAGAAACTCAACCAAGCCCAACGTAATTACTCAGTAACCGAACAGGAATGCTTAGCTGCTCTGTTAAGCATTAAGAAATTTAGAGCGTATGTCGAGGGACATGAGTTTACGGTCATTACTGACCATGCTTCTTTGAAGTGGCTCATGTCTCAGACAGACCTCAGTACACGGCTGGCTCGATGGTCTTTAAAATTACAGTGTTATAAATTCAACATTCAGCATAGACGCGGTAGTCTGAACATAGTTCCGGATACTCTTTCTAGGGCCAACACTGAGGACTTGTCTTGTTTAGAGGTAAATAGTCTGTCCGAATTAGATAATGACACTGGGGTTTTCGTGGACTTAAAGTCTACTCATTTTCAATCGGACGAATACGTACAGCTTTTAGCGAAAATTGGGGGAAATATTGATCAATTGCCGGACTTAAAAATAGTTGACGGTTACTTATACAGACGGACCGAACACGCATCAGGTGAAAAGCTACATGATGACTTAGCCTGGAAGCTGTGGATACCAAGGGGTATGATCCAGGAGGTCTTAGAAAAAGCCCATAATAGTTCTCTCTCTGCTCATGGCGGGATTAATAAAACTTTAGAGCGAATTAGGCGGTATTATTTTTGGCCAAATCTTGCGGTTGACGTAAAAGATTTTGTAAATAACTGTGAGGTTTGTAAATCGTGTAAACATCCCAATCAAACGTTGCGCCCACCAATGGGTAAAACTTCTGGAACTCAGCGGTTTTTCCAGAAATTGTACGTTGACTTTCTAGGACCTTATCCTAGGTCTAAGTCTGGTAATATAGGCATATTTATAGTGCTAGATCATTTCTCTAAATTTCCCTTCCTGAAGCCTGTTAAGAAATTTACAGCTGACGTGGTTGTAAAATATTTGGAGGATGAATTATTTCACACTTTTGGTGTGCCAGAGACCATTGTGTCTGATAATGGCTCACAGTTTAAAGCAAATCTTTTCAATCAACTTTTAAAACGTTATGGTGTTAATCATTTATATACTGCGATTCATGCTCCACAAGCAAACGCATCCGAGAGGGTGAATAGATCCGTATTAGCGGCAATTAAGTCGTATGTTAAACCGGATCAGAAGAATTGGGATCAATTGTTGTCGAATATTTCTTGCGCCCTACGGTCGGCAGTGCACTCTGCTATTGGTACTTCACCTTATTGTTTAGCATTTGGTCAGCACATGATCACTAACGGTTCAACGTACGCTTTGTTGCGTCAACTTGACATGCTGGATGATCGTAGCGTACGTTTTGATAGGAATGATTCTTTACAGATAATGGGTCGAAAAGCTGCGGATCTAATGCAAAAACAATTTGAAAGAAATGAGAAAGCCTACAATCTTCGAGCTAGAGTAGTTACCTATGATGTTGGTCAAGAGGTCTTTAGGCGGAACTTTAAACAGAGTAACTTTGAGAAAGGTTACAATGCTAAGTTAGCTCCTACTTTTCTGAAGTCACGCGTACGTCGTAAGTTAGGGAACTGCTATTACGAGTTAGAGGATTTGAGGGGTAATTTAGTAGGGAACTATCATGCGAAGGACATAAGGCAATAAGTGCAGATTTACGTCCAGCGTGATCAGCCTTTGTTGTTTTCCCCCAAAGTCTGATTTTGGCGGGGGGGAAATGTAATGTCGCTGTCCTACTTATTTTTTTTATTTCTTTATTTTTATTTCCGTTTACACATTTGTTTAAATCTTCATTTCCGTTACACGCACTGTTAAGATTTAACAGTGATGAACAACGCCATCTAGTTGTTCAATAGTGAATCATCGTTGGTTGTATTTATCGTCCTTTTTGTTTCACATTAACATTTATTTTCCTTAGAATTTTCTTGAATTTTGGAAGAAAAACGTTATCCTTAAAATATATAACAACAACCGAGGCTTCGTTTTTCCGAAACGTACATCTCGGCGCCATATATTGTGGAATCATCCTGGAGGAAAGTTTATTTAAAAAGTGCTAGTGGTGTCGTAATTTAAAAAAAGAAATAATAAAAGTCAAAGTGATTTTTTTCTTAAATATAAAATTTATGAACAAGTGTTGTCTTTAATTTGATTTTTAAATTCTTGAATTTTGTTCAATATTTTTGTTCATCAATTTTTTTTTTTCGTAAGTATTTTTATTTAAAAAAATAATTAAATAAATTGCTTGGGTGTAGGGTTTAAAGGAGAGTTGTTTCTTTTTGTCCACAGCATTGCTGTATACCTTCATCTTTTGTAAAGGCACTTTGTGTCAGGAGTTATTTGGTTCTTTAATCACCGACGGCACTGTGATTTTTTTTTTATCCTTAAATTTGCAATAAGGATTTGTCATTCCCTTTGGAAAAGGTCCTGTAGTTTTGGGTCCAAAATCTTTGATTTACCCGTCAGTGCCATCTCCGAAAAAGGGTAATTTTTAATAAATTAATTATTTTTTTTATATCAAATCTAATTACAATTATTTCTGTTTAGATTTGGCACTCAATGTTTGGTACAACAAAACAGTGATCTAAGGCTGTTTTTTTTTGTTGTTTAGAAAACAAAAGCTTTTGCATATCTCTCGTCTTTCTAGTGGTTGACAAGATCAACAAACATCAGTTGTTTTGTGTGTTTCGTCGTGACGGTGGTTTTTTTTTGTAAAAGAATCGAGGAAGAACGAGCGGGTTGTAAAAGAGTGCGGTAAATGTGAATTATATCCTTTGAAAAGGAAAACAAAGCCTTCCTAGACAAGGTAGTGCATTCGGAAGTCTTCCAGAAAAATACCCCCATGGTAAAAGTGTTTTAAAGGGTGTTAAAGGCCATATCGCAAAGTGTTATAATCGTTGTTAGTGGGGAAATTAAAAATATTTCTCAAGTTTTTTTTTATACCTAGTTTAAAAAAAAAAAAATTAAAAGGTTTACTTTGGTTTTTTTTTAAGAAAAGAAGCAAAAATTAAAGAAAAAAATAATAGTGAATTTATATAAAAAAATAGATGCAATTTTTAAAATAAAAAAAAATAAGAACAAAAAAAGTTACGCTGTGCAACATATTTTTTTTGTGATACAGTTTTTTTAAAAAAAAATCCGGTGAAAGTGGTTTAATTAATTATTAAATAATTTTTATTATATAAAAGGAAAAAATTAAAATTTTAGAGAATTTGTGGTTTTCGAGATTTCGAGTTTTTAAATTGATTAATTTTTGTTGGGCAGTGTAATATATTTTTTTTTTCTTATTTTTGTGCTTTAGCTTAGACAAGTGTCCACAAGCCCTTATACCGTTGGTACATAAAGTTTTATCTGGTTTACATACAAACATACATGCATTTATAATTTAGAAAAAATTCTCTCAAATTCGAACTTACTTAACTGAGAGCCCTTTACCTTCATACATGTATGATTAATAAGCCAGATATTACCTTTTGTATCAAACGATTTTATAGATATATAAAAATTTAATTAAAATTTAGTGGAAAAAAATGAATTAGTGCCTCATATAAAAGATAAAAAAAAGGAACAGGAAATAATAATTGTTTCTGTAGGAATAATAAAATTTAATGTTAAAAGTGTTTCAGTGGTTTAATGTTGGTGTGAAACAATTCGAAATGTTTCCAGCTAATGTTAGCAACTTTTAAGAGAGAACTTTAGCTTACTACAACATTGGAGCATCTCTTCAACTCTGGTGAAAGATCTTTCAACGAGGAGCGGAGTTTTAATGTAAGTCACTCTTAAATATTTTTTTTTTATCTCTTATTTACATTTTTTTTTATTGCGGGTTGAATACATATACGTACATACAAACATTTGTCTGCATATTTAAAATCAATAAACCAGCTTAATTTCAGTTTAACATTGTTTTGGTTATTTTCATTTAAAAAAAAAAAAAACTAAACAAAAGATATTTTAAAATAAAAATTAACCCATTGCGAGTCGGGTAAATTTTATGCTGGTCATTATTAATTAATTTTCTTTTCTCGGGTTTCACTTAAATAAATATTAATGTTTCACCACCAAATTTTGAATAAAGAAAACTTACACTACGAAACATTTAATTAAGGTTTTTTTTTGTTAATATTTAATTATTATTTTTTTTTTTTTTGTATTTCAACCTTTTTATATTTGAAAAAAATTAAATTATTTTTTTTATAATTTTTAAATAAATATTTAGAATATTTAATTTTTTTTTTAATTTTGAAATGGTTCTTTTTGGTTAAATGCTAGGAATACAATTAGAATTTAACAAACTAACTAGTGTTAATAATTTTTCAATTATTGTTATATGAATTTCTTGTTTTGAATAAATCAATATGATTTTTGAATAGAAATTTTTCTTTTCTGTTTGATTTCTCGCTAAGGCTGTAGGTTTGTTGGGTTAAGTTTGGGATTACAAATGTTTACCAACAGGGAGTCAAAATTTGTAATCAAGGTTGGGAGGGCAAAAGGCTGTACCACTACACCTGGGTATAGTTGACATGCCTATTAAGGTTGCATAAAGTACAGGTATCTTTCTACTTTTCAGCTTCTTTCTTTTTGTATGTCCAGCCCTTTCTCTTTTGTACAGCACGCGAAATAAATATAATTTATAAGTAGCGATATGGTAAGTTTACGAGGTAGCAAAGAACCTCCCCTATCGGCGAGCGAACGGCCGGAAACCGCGCGTGCATCCGCTTCACGTAAACATCACTACATCTGCCATTTAAATCATAAACGTTATATGCTACATTTTCTTGGAAATTAAAGAGTTGCCCAGATTTAAAATTCTAATTTTATATACTGCTATTCTGAAGACATTTCCTTTTAGACGTCTTAGAGGAATTGTCCACACTCTTAAAGCAAACATTCAGTGCTGACAATGTTAGGACATGTCATCAAGGATTGCCTATGATTTGTCAGAACCTGAAGACATTTCCTCAAGGAATCACTGTGGAAATTTCCTCAGTGACACATATTCCAACTGGGCAGTTGTTAATTTCTCGGTATGCCCAACACTTATTTGTGAAGTGTTTTGGCTGAGTCTGGGTTCTGACAGTTCATTTTCTATTAACTTTCCGATGCTGTTTCCGAATATGGGTTCCAAATTTTTCTAGTACGTTAGGTTTTTGAGAAAATTAAAGGCAAAATTCACAAAAAAAGTATTGTTATGCATTTTAAAGAGCTTTGTTTGTGAAATTTTCGGATGCGTCTAGGATCCAAATAATACCAATCATCGGTACATAATTTGAAAAAAGAAGACTTTAAATGCTTTCTTGGTAAACATTTTATCATTTCTGATCAGGTTTAACTGGAGTTTTTCTTTTATTTTCGGAAATAAAAAATCGATAGTTCGGGACCTGGTTTCCAAATTTTTGAGAAAATTGAGGTCAAGTTCACAAAAATTGTGTTTTATTTTTTAGAAGTTTTTTACTTGAAATTTTTGGAATGCGTCTGGGATCTGACCACACGGTTTCGATTAATCTTTCAATGCTGCTTCTGAATTTTGTTTCCAAATTTTTCCTTTACTTCATGTTTTTGAAAAAACTAAGGTCAAAGTTCACGTTAATTTTTTTTATGTTGGGGGGTCGCGAAAAATTTTAAATATTGAAAAGGGGTCGTAAAGCAAAAGTTAGTGAGAAGCTCTGTCGTAGAGTATATGGCAAGGAAAAAAGAAGCAACCGTAAATTTCTATGTGGATAGTCAGTCTGCTCTATAGGCACTCTTAAGCTAACAAATCAAATAAAAAACTGTTCTGAAGTTTTACGAGAATTTAAAACAACTGTGCATAAATAATAAAGTTTCCTTATTATCAGGGCACGAAGGAATAGAAGGAAACGAGAAAGCACTTAAACTCGCGAAACTTGGAGATGGCATAGGCATCGCCATAATGATTTCACCGCCACTCCAACATTACAAACTAGAGATGGGCACATGAGCAGATTAGAGCGTGATTCACGAGTGAGTGTGACTGAATTCAATTTTACTCACGTGAGTGTGAGTGGAGAAAAAACTGCGTGAGTGAGTGTGCATGAGTAAAATGTTTGCGTGAGTCAATTTTTTGCGTGAGTTTGTGTGATTTATTTTCTCTTCATATTTCCTTTCATACCAAAAAAAGCAACAAAACATTGTAAAATTTGGCTTAACTTAAGATTTCGTCCCGAAAAAAGCAAAAAAAAAATTCAAGTTTCGCTGAACTTTAAATTTTGCTAAAAATTTTGAAAGATTTTTGAAATTTTAGTTGATTTTTTTTTATAAATAAGAGTCAGCGTTGCCAACTATTTAAAAGCAAAAAAGCTTCGGCTGAGCAGTTAAAAAGGGATAAAAGGGGCTAAACTCAAAAATTTATCAGTTTTCGTGTTTTTCAGCAAATTTTTTTTAATTTGTGTTCGATCTTACCTAGCAAAACTTGCATGACTTCCAGAACTAGTGCTGGAGTACTTCTTTTTTGCTCGACTAGTTCTCTATCTCGTTCTCAGAGTCATGATTTTTGTTTGAAATTGTCACCCTCAGAACTAGTTCTAGGGAAGTAGTCTAGGAACAATCACCCCTCCTATGGAACGGTTCCATCACTACTTCTAGAACCAGTTCTTTATCCCATTCTTTAACCCATGATTTTTCTTTGAAATTGTCACGGCAGGAACTACTTCCAAGAAGCTATTGTGGCACTAGTTCTCTATCTCGTTCTCAGAGTCATGATTTTTGTTTGAAATTGTTATCATCAGAACTAGTTCTAGGAAATTAGTCTAGGAACTCATGTATGGAACGGTTCTTTAAGTCATTCTAGAACCAATTATTTATCCCATTCTTTAACCCATGATTTTTGTTTGAAATTGTCACCATCAGAACTAGTTCTAGGGAAGCAGTCTAGGAACATTTTGTACATTTTTTTTTGGAAAAAAAAAAAACATTTTTCAATTATTTTTTGTTGAAAATATAACGTAATATCAGCACTTTACTGAACAAAATTAGTAGTATTTTTTGTTTTTTAAGTCATTAATGCAATTAGAAATTATCTAGAAGGAGAATAAGGGATTTTTGAAAAAAAAAAAAAAAATATTGTAGGGACCAACAAATATACGATCATATGCTTAGTTGGATTACTCAAATTGCTTACTATTTTTGATACGATTGGAAAGTTTTGTTTACTTTTTGTAATAAAAAAATCCAGCTGTAGTAAATAAAGTAGTTTATTGCAGATTGTAGTAAGGTAATTGAATGAATCTATAAAAACCTATCTGCACTAATGCCCCAATACTCAATAATACCAAACAAATTACCCAATACTTAATAATATTTTAAGCCCCTCTGTACATATTTCAAAAGGTTTGACTTTTTGCAAATAGAAGATGCAACAGAGAAATACGTAATCAAATATATATTTTTTTCTTTTTTGAAAAAAATTATAAGTTTTTGAAACAGCTTCTAAGATGTTTATAAGTTTTTGAAACAGCTTCTAATACTGGTTCTCAGTATTTGTTTCATGGAAGTGGTGAAGAAGTCATGTACGACTAGTTCCAAATCACTAGTTCCCAAACTACTCCAAAAAAGCTATTTGGAATCAAAATATTACCCTTTTGGACAACTTCTAGAACTAGTTGTGACATCACTAGTTCCAGGATGCTCTTTGAGAACCTATCCTGATAAGCTTTGAAGTACTTCTAGAACTAGTTATTTTTGAATGACTCCGAAAAGTTTTGCTGGGTTACGTTCTAATGTAAAAATAGGATTATTAAAAAATATTTATTGAAATATTTGACTTAGAAATGTAGAATTTAAAAGAAATCGCTAAGATTTGCGTTTTCCAACAATATTACATTTTTTCTTCAGGCCATAAAAGTACGCTTATACAAGGTAGATTTACATAAGGTAATATTTTAGTGACTTAAATGAAAACAATTTTCTTTCAGAATCGTTTTAGTCGGCAAAAACGACTTAAATATTCAGTGCACACATTAACCAATTTAAACGCTTTTTAAGACTTTAAAATTTTAGAAAACAACTTAATTATAAAAAAATGTTGAAATTCAAACGAAATTCTTTTGTTTTCCACGACAAAAATTAAAAAAAATTAAAATATTTTTAAGCATAAAAAGTGTAGTGTAAACTCAAGTCATTTATGCCGAACAAAATATTTTTATTTCGTTTTGAAAATTCGTAAATATTATTGCTTTCAAATTTGTCAAAAAACTTACTATGGAGGAAAAGTGAGGTTATTGGATCTTACCTTGTTTAAATCTACCTTGCGCTTATATAATAATTTGACTATTCGTAATATTGGTTTCATTTAATTTTTGAAGAAATACTTAAACAATTTGATGTATTTATTGACATCCAATTTTTATTATTAAAGAAATTCATGACACTAAATGTTCTCTCCACTTCTGCATTTGAATAAGGATTTCCAATTAAATCAGAACAAACGATGACAACTTCAAAATCGAATTTTCAACCATAAAATTTTTTAAACAGTGTATTTCGATCAAAAATTAATCTGTTTTATCTAAGATTTTCCGAGTCTTTAATTCCCTTTTCGTGGTTTATAATTTCATGTATAAGAGATATGCAACTTTATTTTAGAAAACATTGTGGTCAAACAGCAAACATTGTGGCAAAATATTAACAAATGACTTCAAAAATTAACAAATGGTTAAAAAGGGGTATAACAAAAAGAGCCATGTTAGCCCCTAAAAAAATAAAAGGGCTAAAAGAAAAAAATACGCGTTGAGAGCAATCAAAAAGGGCTGAATATAGCCCCAAAAGGGCTAAGTTGGCATCACTGATAAGAGTTTCGTGAGTGTGAGTGAAGCTTGCGGGAGTGCACGTGAGTGTGAGT
This sequence comes from Pegoplata infirma, assembly GCA_963921195.1. Lineage (NCBI taxonomy): Eukaryota > Metazoa > Arthropoda > Insecta > Diptera > Anthomyiidae > Pegoplata > Pegoplata infirma. The sequence continues at coordinate 170,759,240 of OY992538.1, read as the reverse complement.
TGTATTAAATTTACTCACATGATTGTGAGTGAGTGTGAGTAGAAACAATATGCTTGTGAGTGAGTGAGCGTGCGTGATTCTAAAATTCCTGTCGTGAGTGTGAGTCAAAAACCACTCACGCGCCAATCTCTATTACAAACTAAGACGAAATTCCTTTACTGTAGCCTAGGCAAATCGAAAATGGAGGGAACTTAGGACAAGTCATATAGGCAGAATTTGGTGGCCATGAAATGACTCCAAGCAACCGTATAATAATAGGTATTCTTTCATTTGCACTATTTCATAATCACAAATCATGATTCCTAATTATTTCAAAAGTGGTCGTGGTCAGTTAAATCTATTGGTAAAATCATTTTTGAAATCGGATGAATCTTTTCGAAGATTTTTAAAATCGTTTGTGTAGTTTCGGAGATTTCCGTTTACGAACCTACAAACATTACCTCTTTATAATATACTAGCAGGCCCGCCCGGAACTTTGTCACCGGTAATAATAAATACGGTATTAAAGAAGGATCAGGATTAGAGTCCCCATTTCTAAAATTGTCCCCTGCAGAATCTTTATTTTATTAAATTTTTATCGTTGAAGCATAGAAAAGATTAGAAGGTACGCAGTGTTGTATTTGATGTATTTTCCAATATGGTGGCAAAATGCTTGTTCTTTCCCATCTCACACGTATTTAATATCAAATTAGATTCTTTGTTTATAAAAAATGGAATTTGTCTTTCATTTAATTAAATTTATTATTTATTTAGCTTTTTTCAACGTTTTTTAAAGATGATACGCACTATTGAAAGTTTAAAATCTTTTTTTGTTCTCTTTTGTTGTTTGCTTTGTTGTTGTTCTCCTTTATGTTGCATTGTTTTTATTAAACGTCAAAAGTTACATAATGTGCTGTCACTAATACTTATTCAAGCGAAATAAGACTCTGTTACACTTCTATTTTTTTCTATGCGTTGAAGTCTGTCATAAAAAACTATTTAGAACAAACAATAAAATTCAAATATACCCATTTGGCCCGGAATCGTGTTCGTTCCGGCAAAAAAAAAATTTCTTAAAAATTTTCGAGCCCTTATATCGTTATAATTGAAATCATTTTATTCCCCGTATCATTCCATTTCGTTCCCCGTTTTATACCATTTCGTCCCCTATTCTATTCATTTCAATTCATTGACTTCCAATTCATTTCGTTCCATGTAGGCTCATTCCTTTCTGTATAACATGTGTTAAAGAAAAAAAAAACAATTTAGGGTCGTTATCTTAATTGATATAAAAAGTACCACATTACCCTAACTTAACCAATTGTTTATTTTTTTTTTAACTCTTTAAAACTTTAATTTAAAAATATGTCTTTCTTCATTGTTAATTCCACAGTACCACAGTACAATAATTTACCCTTATTAACCCATTAAAATCGAAATTTCCAGAAGGTACTTTTTCAGAATGATTTTTGGGCTAGAGGATCCCACATTTCAAGTTTCTATGACCAATTTTTCAGGAGATTGAAAAGGTTACAAAGTTCATTACTTTGCACCTATTTGCTCCATTAAAATCGGAATTTCCAAAAAGGACATTTTTCAGAATGTTTTGAAATCGGATGAGTAGTCTCGGAGGTTTTTAAATTTGAAGTCTTTTGACCCATAGTTTTCTTTAAAATGGGCGCGGTCAATGAAACCTACACTAACTCACCCTGAAGGAGAATTCTAAATATCGGTGAAATCATTTTTGAAACATCATGAAAAGTTTCGTATATTTTAAAATTTTTCGCCGATGAACCGTATGACCATTCTTAATATTGGAGACAATTTTTTTTACAAAAGTAGGCGTAGAAATGGGGGTGGTCAATAAAACCAACCATATTTCCACTCTGAAGAATCATACCAAGCATTGGTGAAAAATATTATAAATCGGATGAGTAATTTTGGATATTTTTAAATTTAATTTTTTTTTTGCCAAAAAGTGGGCGAAGAAGTGGGCGTGGTCGATGAATCCTAGCCTATGTCCACCCTGAAGGAATACGCTAAATATTGGTGAAAACATTTTTGAAATCGGATAAGTAGTCTCATAGATATTTAAATTTTAAATTTTTTGCCAAAAGTGGGCGTTGAAGTGGGCGTGGTCGATGAATCCTAGACTATGTCTATCCTGGTGGAGCACACTAAATATTAGTGGCATTTTTTAAATTGGATGAGTAGTTTCAAAGATATTTAAATTTTAGGTTTTTTGCCAAAAGTAGGCGTGGTCGATAAAATCCAGCATATGTTCATCATGAAGGACCCTTCCAAGTATTTATTAGTAAAAAAAAATTTTGAAATCGGTTTAGTAGTTTTGGAGATTTTGAAATTTTACGATTTTTGCAAAAAGTGGGCGTAGAAGTGGGCGGGGTCGATGAAACCTAACCTATGTCCGTCCGGGAGGAACACTCTAAATATTGCTGAACACTTTTTTGAAATCGGATGAGTAGTTCCGGAGATTACTTTCTACAAACAAACAAACAAAAAAACATGCAAACATTACCTCTTTATAAAATACTTTTACTGTAAAAATATTTCTGAGTGAATGCACGTAAAAAAAAAAAAAAAAAAATTTTTTTTTGTGTAAATTTTTTTTGAGTGTAAAATTTTTTTTGAGTGTAAAATTTTTTTCGAGTGTAAAATTTTTTTCGAGTGTAATTTTTAAGTTACCAATGCTTTTTAAACTAAAAAAGTTTAAAAAGCATTGCTTTAAAATTAAACAAGTTTGAAAAGCATTGCTAAGTTACAACCAATGCTTTTAAAACTTGTTAAAACACGTGGCATTTTAGATGAAAATAATCTGAATTTCAGGGTTTTGCTTATAACTTTTGAACCACTGGACCGATTGAGCTGGAATTTAATACCAAACAGACCCGGAGAACGGGAAAGATACGTGCCAAGCTTCAGTAGTCTCATTATTGTCTTTCGAAAGTTATCGTGTTTTTTATCTCGTAAATTCGCGAAACACCCTTGCCGAAATTTACTCTTTTGCTCATAACTTTTGAACCACTGGACCGATTTGGCTTGCAATACCAACCTGACCAGCTAAATGATAAACATATATGCCAAACTTCAGTAGCCTCTGTAAAGTCTTTCAAAAGTTAGCGTGTTTTCTACGGACGGACAGACAGACAGACAGACAGACAGACGGACGGACGGACATCGCTAGATCGACTTAAAATCGATCGAGGATCATTAATATATATACTTTATGGGGTCCTAGACCAATATTTCGAGGTGTTACAAACGGAATGACAAACTTATATATACCCTCTATCACTAGAGTGGAGGGTATAAAAAAATAAAAAAAAAAGTAAAAAAGTATTGAAGTATAGATATAGATTAATAAAACAAGTGTTAACATTTTTGCTGATTTTTTGATAAAAACTTTATTTAAACTACACTTTTAAAGCTTTCAAATACTAAAAATACGTAGTTGTATTATTAGGTGGTTATTCATTAAACCTGAAATATATTTAAAGTAGGTTTATTTGACAGATATTGCAGGAATAATTGTCAAATAAACCTACAATAAGTCTGTTATAAGTACATATTATGAATAAGAGCCTTAATATGTATTATTCCACACACAATTAATTTATAAATATTGAAACCTTATGAATTTCTTAATAAAATTATACACTACTGAAAAGTTTTAACAATCGTTTATATTAATTTGAAATTTGAGAATTATAATTCGGTCCAAATATAAAATTAAATTAACATGCTGGAAATACAAAAGAAAAAAAATTCTATAAATTTTAAGAATTCCAATGCAAAGCTTTGAACAACTTACTCCGGCATTAAACCGTCCTCATCAGGATTCAAACCATTCTTATGGGTTTGGTCATTTGCTAAATTATTATTCTTTCCATTATGTTCTTCTAAAGGTTTCTTGGGAAAATTATTGGCCATTTCTAAAATGTTACGAGCAATACGATCCTGATCGATTTGACGTTGTTCAGCGTCTGAGCGTTTATCATTATTTTCTGAAATACGACCTTGTAAATTGGGAGAATGCTGGAATGGAAAGAATGAAAGTTGTTAGATTTTTGTATTTTACATTAAATTGCACTTATCAAAATTCAGTTGTACAACTTGTTTCATGTGATATATCTAAATATTGTTTGTCTTAATCTAATATCGGTAGTCACAGCTAAATATTTTTATGACTACTACAATAAGGTTTGAACAAACTTAAAATTTGGTACAAGTAATTAAATTTACATCTTAAAAGACTTTTCTATTTAAATTTATATTTAATTGTTTTAAATTAAATCAATTGAATCTTTAATTAATATTATTAAATTATAAAAATAAGAAAATAATAAAAAAAATAATTCGTTATATGACAGGTATAATTTTCGTAATATATTCAACGAACTTTGCAATTAAAATTTATTTTTACATTTTTGTTAAATGTTTTATTGAGAAAACAAAGAAGGAATAATAAAACTCGCGAGTTTAAATCTTTAATTATATAAATTAATTCATGCAACGAATTTCGTAATTTAAATTTATTTCCACATTGTTAAGTTATTAAAGTTTTCACGATATAACCGACCGAACTGGATGTAAATCAACGGTTACCTGTTAAATTTCTTAAATAATATCTTACTTCTGAATCCGATTGAAAATCCTGCGGATTTGTCCAAATTTCAGTTCCAGCTGTTTCACTGCCTGATGCTGATGATAATGCTGGCCTGGCAGGTATTAGAGGAGAACGAACACAAACTCTTTAAATTTAAATATAAGGTAAAAAAACAACATTAATACTTAATTCTATGTCTAATTGTGTTATTTAAGCGTCGAACCAGAATCAAATTACGTCGCGTTGCTCGTAACGCCCAAAAAAGTTTTCGTTCATACAAATTGTACACTAAGAAAATTATGTCATTAACTGTTTGTAGGTTATTTTAAAAAGTTATCAGTAAAGTCATTTTAAAAGAAAAATCACTTATTTTATAAAGGATTTAATTTTTTTACTGTTTCTGTAGTTTAAAAAAAAATAATTTACTGTATTAAAAACGAATTTTCTGTTACATTTAATTTCGGCAGTAAAATATTTCTTCTATAGTTTTACTGTTTTTCAATACAAAATAACTGAATATTCACTAGTTTTTTAATGTTTTGGTTAGTCATTAAAATAACATTTAAAATTGACTGTAATGTGTTTTTATTTTAAATTAAAAAACAGTGGAATGGTTTTTAAATAAAATTTCAATTGTTTTAAGTGAATATTCACTGGAATTTACCTACATAATTCTTTGAGTGTATGCATAGGTATCATACAATTTGTATGAACGAAACCAATCAAAATTTCCATCAAATTTGAAATTGAATGTGTTTGTTTTTTTTTACGTCAAACGCGGCGTAATGTGATTCAGGTTAGTTTTATAATCAACAGTAAAAAGTTTTGGTTTGATTTTTTAATTTTTAACCCAATTTGGAATGCAATTTTAACTTCTTTGGAATTAAATTTAATATTACCCCTCTGTTCTGTCTTGCACAAATTAGGAAATTTTCGAAGCTTTGATTTAAGCTTGATAGCGTCCAGATTGAGCGCATATTAAATAAGATACGAGGGTCGCGCTGGAAAATAAAATTATTGTTTTTTTTTTAGAAAATTTTTTAAAAATATTTGTAACATAAGTTGGTTTTTCCAAGTTCAAAAATTAAAAAAAAAAAAAGTACAATTCAGTTATCAATATATTTTTCCAAGGACCTAAACAAAAATTAAAATTTTTTAAATGCAGTCAAAAATATTTTTTTTTACCTCCAATTATTTTGACTTTAGATTTTTTGTAAACTAAGAAAATATTTAATTGAAGGGCTTACTGCTAAAACTTGATAAGCAACATTTCATTTTTTGGAGTTTTTTGCCTTTACTGATGTTCCATTGACAGATTTTCGGCAGAATTTTTGCATAAACCCTTTGTACAAGTATCATGAGTATGAAAGTTCTTCAAAACATCTATTTTCTACATAATTAAAAAAGTTTTAAGGCAAAAACCACCATAAAATGAAATGTTGCTTATCGAGTTTTTACAATAAGCCCTTCAATTATTTTTATATCTCACTACTATACAATTAGTTGTACTTAAATTAATAACACAGTGCAACAACCAAAATCGGAATGCGACGAAACCAAAAGCAAATGAAAGTTGACAAATTCCATAACAAAACCCTCAACCTTTTTTTAAGTTCATCGCTAGATTTTTTTCACACGCATTTGAAGTAGGGTTATATAGTCGCAACAAAAAGTCGACTTTTCGACTTTTTTCAATTTCTAAAAAGTCGATTTTTCGACTTTCTTCAAAATTTAAAAAGTCGACTTTTCGACTTTTTTCGACTTTTTAACTTTGAAAAAGTAGATTTTTTTGTAAATAAAAGTTTGGTTTTGACTTGTTGTAAGCATTTAGGTGCTATTTTTTTTTTAGTTGTATTTTATTTATCAAAAAAAGTCGAAGAAATCGAAAATGTTGAAAAAATCGAAAGCAAAAGAGTCGACTTTCGATTTATAGAACCCTCTCACTGAGGTGTTAACAATAATCAAAAATATTGGTAAATATTGCACTTAACACTTTCTAACTCATGAATTTGGCATTGGCATTTTTACTTCACATACAAAATACATGGAAATATAAATAGCTTCAGTTGTTATTAAACTCGGTCCTCATTTGAATTTTTTTCAGAAGAAAGAAATTATTTTCATCTGGCAAAAGTAAAAAAAATCAAAAAAAGTCGAAAGCAAAAGTCGACTTTTCGACTTTTTAAGAAAAAAAAAGTCGATTTCGACTTTTCGACTTTTTCATACAAAAAGTCGATTAATTGACTTTTTGACTATAGAACCCTAATTTGAAGTTGTTGAACTTTTATTTTAGCGTCCAACCTGAATCAAATTGCGTCGCGTAAGGCGTAACGCCCAATAATTTTTCGTTTCTAATACTTAAATGTGAGCTACCTAAATCAAACGGACGTAAAAATTTCAAATTTGATGTGTTTGTTTTTGTTTTTTTTACGTCTTGCGCGACGCAATTTGATTCTGGTTCGACCCTTAATTGTAATAATAATTATTTGAAAACTAAATAAGGGGCGTATACTTACACCTAGAAAAGTTTTACAGTAACTATTTACGGTTATTCAAAAAGTTTTTAGGTAAAGTTGTTTTAAACGTTTTATCGTTTGTTTTTCAAAAAAACTAAAGTATTGAATGATTTATACAGTTGTTAAAACAATAAACTACAAAAATTTACGGAAAAATATTTTTATCAGTTAAATTATTTTTGACTGATTATACCGTATAATTTTACAGAAGTACGGTTTTTGTAGTTTCCCAGGCAGAAAAATACAAACGGGCCAACGTTGGAATGAAGTTGGCGGCGACGGTACCAACGTTGGCGAATCATACCCGTTTCTAAGTCTACGACGTCATTCCGAGGTTAAAATGATAACAGTGGCCAACGATCGCTCGACTTTTGTTTTGACGTTGGGTTAACATTGATTTTACAAATTTACGACATTGGATTTAACTTTTGCTTAGGGATGTATTGAAAATCTCGATGTAGTGCTTTTTAGTTACATTTTGTACAAATTGGTTGAAAAAGCAACTACTTAAGTGTTCACTTAGATTAAAGAGTTGAAGTCTATGTAAATCAAAAACTTTTTTTAAAAAATAAAAATGTTAAATTTTTTAATTATAATCTATAGTGTAGTGTTTTATGTAAACACAAAGTTGTGCCAACATAATATTTTTAGTTAAACGGTTTTACATTATACAATGTTGTATTTTTGGTTTTACATTATACAATGTTGTATTTTTGGCTAGCCCGATATTGTACCAACACAAAATTTTTGGTACGGTTGGCAATTTCTGACTGGGTTGTTATTAAAAAAAAATATTTTTACTCCACAAAATAAAAAATTTTAAACAGTTAAAATAACTGAAATATCATTTGCTTTTACGGAATGTCTAGTCATTTATTAACGTTTAAAAATAACTGAAAAAGTATGTTGTTTCAAGTGAAATATAAGTAGTCCGTTTTTTAAAAGGAAAAACGATTGTTTTAAATGTTTTTTCAGTTGAATTTACCTACAAAATATTTTGAGTGTAATTTTGTAATTGGATAATAGGAAAATATATCTCCAAATCTTAGAACTTTCGTTATGGAACAAATTAATATGAACACTCAGAAAATTATGTAAGTTACTACATGTTAGTTGTTTGTATATTTTACAGTAGTAAGTTGTTTTCAACTACAAAGTCAGTTGTTTTTGTATGAAAAATATCAAACAACTATTTCTGTTAGTTATTTTAAGTAGTTTTTTTGAATAACTAACAAAAAAGTACTGTGATGTAGTAACAGTTATTTAAAGTAGTTAATTTTATTTTTTTTATCTCTGAAAAATTTTAAATTTTTTTTCCAAAAAATAAAAATAAACTCGTTTTTTTATTTTTCACAACTTTTTTTTTTAAAAAAAAAAAAAACTTTGAAAAATTTGGTCTTCAAATTTTTTTCTGAAAAATTTTTTGACAAAAAAAAAAATATTTATTGATTATTTTATTTTTACTACATTTTAGTTGTTTTGACTACAAATGTAAGTAGTTTTTACTACATAAGTCAGTTGTTTTTTGTCAGTTAAAATAACTAACATTGTTAGTTGATTTAACTAAAAAAGTAGTTGACCCCAAAACAACTTACAAAGTAGTTATTTTAACTAACATTTTCAGTTAATTTTACTAACATAATTTTTTGAGTGAACATGAAACTAGTAAGAAACAAACCAGGATGTCTAAATTTTTAGAAAAATTAAAAATTTTTCTTTCACACTTTTCTCAATTCAAAACCATATATCAAGAAATCTTTTTTAAATTTCAACTCAGTGAAACTGAAATAAATGTTATAAAAAACCGTCAGTTTTTGGAATTAAGAAAAACTGTAAATGCAGTTGTGTAAACAAGACCTTGAACCACCACTGAGCAATGTTTAAGGATTACCCCACTTTATCCGTAAAAGTTACAGAGGGTTAAAGTTGAAAAATCGATAAAAATGGCTTGAAATAATCCATAGTTTTTACATTATTTCGCTTTTTTTTTTAAGTTCTCCTTATATTTCAATCTTTTCCGGCATAACACAAAGTCAGTACATATAAGAGATTATTTTAATGTTGGTTTGATAGATGCTTCATCGCTTGGTAAGAAGTTATAAGACGGTTAAATTTTGAAACCAAAAATTAAGAGTTTTTAAATTTTCGAGGTTTTTTGATCAGGGATTTCGGCCCCCTCTATAAAATGAAAAAAGTTGAAGTAGAGTTGGTAGCTGTTGTAATTCTTAACATTTTGGAATTAATCCCGTTAATGTGCCACGAATAGTTAAGGAGTTTCAGCAGATCAAAGTTCGCAAGAAAAAACGTAATTTTTTTAAAATACCAGTTTTTCGCGAGGCACATTCGCGGTTTCATTCGAAATTTGGTGGACTCTTGCGTAAACCGAGTTTTTTGTGAGTTTACATAAAAAAATCACTGGCGGGTTTATAAAAAATAAATTGCAAAAATTTTATGGCATTTTTGAAAATTGTGCGAAATTTGCAAATCTGTTTCCTTTTTTTTTTAGTAGGAATTAATGCATCATGTTCATTTTAATACACCAAAAGACGTGCCTTAACGAGTAGAACTGATTTGCTTTTTGACTTTTTACTTTAAGCCATTCTGAGCGGAAAGCGCGATGATTTTATCTAAACCTGTTTTGATCTGGCACATCCAAGGCTTTACACGAAATCGGATGAATTTTTTTTTAAATGAAAGTTCACTTGATGTGTCATCATAAAATCACAGGCGGGTTAAAAAATTTTGATGATTATAGATTTTTTGGACCATATTAAATTTTCTTGTTATAAAAAAGCATCACCGATTTTTTTTTAACTACTGGTACAATGATACGATTTTCCGTGATTTTCTTCAGTAATACCAACGCGTGTTGCCTAAATATGTTATAAAAAATTGTGAAACTTTTCTTTTACCGCGAATTAATCGCGATTTTAGGTACTTAGATATTTTTTTTTTAAATCGTTTGGTCATTAAAGGGTTAAATTTATATCATATATTTTAGAAGAAATGATATATCCTGGCATGTTTTAATAACGCATGCAACAAATGTGTAGAAAATAAAATCTTTAAAATATTTTTAAGATTTTTAAAACCGCTAAATCTTAAAACCGCCATAACTTTTGACCCCCTTGCGCGATTTAATTGACGCGAACGAATTTCTTATTCTTAAATAGCATCTAATATTTATGCCAACTTTCATCGATGTGCCATCAAAACAAAAATCACATCTTTTTTAACTCAAAATTTAAGTCTAAAACGGAACTCCTCATATAACAAATCAAAAAATTATAATACATAATTATAATTAGAGCCTGAGCTCGACTGTCTTTACACAGAAAAAAATATCGTGAAATCAAAAGTAACAAAACAAATTGTTAGCAACTAACTTCCAGTTCAACAACGTTTTTAATTGTATTAACAATGTGTATAGTTAATGTGACAAAAATCCAATTTAATTTCCAATTAAATGCATCAATTAAAATCATTGTTAAAAATCGCACAAAATGCTCATTGATAACACAGACACCTTATAAATTCATTTAATGAAGCTCAAATTTATGTGACGATAGCTCGGTGGTAGTGTGCTAGACTCAAATCATGAACATTGCGGGTTCGCTGCCAGCTGGCGAAAACATTTTTTATTTTTATTTATTTTTATTTTAAATTATTTTTGTTTTGCTATTCTGCAACAGCTTTTATACGCGTTAAGTCAAGAAAAAAATATATGAGAAATAGCACGGTGGTAGTGTGCTAGACTCGTACCATGTTCGTTGCCGGTTCGATTCCAGATGCCGCTAGATTTTTTTTTTTTTTAGTTTTTTATATTTTTTTTAAAATAAAATGACAATAAAACCGGTTTATTTCCTTTAATATACGCGTATAGTCAACTACAAATATATACAAGGAATAGCACGGTGGTAGTGTGCTAGACTCGTATCATGTTCGTCCCGGGTTCGATTCCAGCTGCCGGCTAATGTTTTTTTTTTTTTTTTTAATTTTTTAGATTTTTTTTGTTCTATTTTTAGATTTTTTTTTATAAAATGACATTAAAGCAGGCTTATTTCCGTTAATATAATTTATTACAAACTTTTCAATTAATTTCATTGTTAATACAACAATGAATTTAATTGACAAAATTGAGTTGATATTCTTTTTAAAAGTTACAAAAGTCAATGTTGTATTGACAAAATCCAATGTAGGCTCAGTTTCAATTAAATGTTTAATTGTATTAACAATGAAATTAATTGTATTGACAATTTTTTTTTTTCTGTGTACAGAAAAACAATAATTTGAACATTTTTCTGTTTGAAAAATCTTTTAGAATCTGAGAATTCTTCTAAGGGAAAAGAAAAGTTTATAAAAATCTATGCTTTTTTTTATAGGAAAAAAGTTTTTAAACTTTTCTATAAAAACAAACTTTGTCAGAATCTGAATTTTTTTTATGAAAAATCTGTCAGAATCTGATAATTTTTCTGTTGGAAGATTATTTGTACAAAAAATATATATAAGGCTTTCCACACCAAATGCCCAACGAAACAAACATGTGTACCGTAAATTTCTGAATAAGTGGTCGGATTTTTGATAAATTTACTTTTTTAAAAAATGGAAAATTTCAGAACGGGATCTGAAAACTAAAAAAAAAAAAATAATTGATAGCCCATACAAAACTACACAAGAATGCAAATTTTTGATATTGTGGTGCATTCCGTTTTAATTTGATAAATATTTATTTAAGGCAACTCGACACAAATATGACCATTTTTCCAAAATTTTACCACGCCACCTAAGCCCAGTTTTTGAAAAATTGAAAAACCAAAAACGCAATTTTCTTAGTTCCATATAGGGCTAATGGAACAATGTCTAAAAACCTTATAATTTTTTTATGAAAAATGTTTCAGAATCTAAAAAAAAATATAAGTTGAAAACATCAATCATCAAAGCGTTTTAAAAGTACTCTAGATGGTGGTACAAGCGTTTCCAAAACGTCATGGTTTTTGCTTTTAGAGTGCTATCAAAACGTCCAAATGATAACGTCGTTAAACGCTCATATGATTGTTTTTCAAACCGCTCTAAAAGCATTCGGAAGACTGAAAATTAGGTGGTTTAAAGATGCTTTATGCTAATTTTATTTGAAATTGTAAATTTTTTAAACTAAATTTTTTTATATATTTTCTTACAATAGAGTAAAAAAATAATTGAGTTGATACAAGAGGACTTCATAATGTTTTCCCGTGCTTTTTTTTGTTAACAGAGGAAGTGTGTCTCATTCCCCTTATTGGAATGGTACAATTATTATGTATTCTACATTATGGGTGGAATATATAAAACATTTTTTTAATTCGTAAAAAGGTGCTGTAAAAGCACTTTTGAGTTTGTTAAACAAAGCGTCTTCAGAGCGTTTGCAAAATAGGACTTTCAAGGTGCTTTATTTTTTGTACCATCATCAATTTCTGCCTGGGTATGTACAATAGGGTGGAGAAAATTTTGCTTCGGGTCGGAAAAGTTGCTTTTTAGGATCCATATTACAATGTTGTTTATTATGTATATCGGTCAGACAGGGTTCCCTTGTGCAAATAAAAACTAAAGATTCTCATTCATTTTTCTTTTTATATGAATTCTTAAATTTTCGGATTAAAATATATTTTACTTATTAAACTTTTTTTAGGCTCTCAATAAATTATCGAATTCCTAACAAGTTCTTTTACACTCAGAAAATGATGTAAGTTACTACATGTTAGTTGTTTGTATATTTTACAGTAGTTAGTTGTTTTCAACTACAAAGTCGTTGTTTTTGTATGAAAAATATCAAACAACTACTTCTGTTAGTTATTTTAAGTAGTTTTTTTGAATAACTAACAAAAAAAGTACTGTGATGAATTAACAGTTATTTAAAGTAGTTAATTTTTTTTTTTTATCTATGAAAAATTTTCAGTTTTTTCCAAAAAATAAAAATAAATTTTCGTTTTTTTTTTTTATTTTTCAAAAGTTTTTTTAAAAAAAAAAAAAAACTTTGAAAAAATTTGGTCTTCAAATTTTTTTTCTGAAAAATTTTTTGAAAAAAAAAAATATTTATTGATTATTTTATTTTTAAGGAGTGAGATCATAAAAATGTTAACACACATAAAGTTAAATAAAAAACAGACTACTGAATTTTAAGACTTCAAACCAAATTTTTATTAAATAAAATTTAATACAAAATCATAACAAAAAAACCGCATGGAACTCTAACCACTACGAACAAAGTTATCCACTTTTTCCGGAAACCCTCCCATTAAGGCTTTTATGGTAGTTTCTGTCACCTTTTTAGAGCAGGTGGTCCATCTACGTTTGAAATCTTGCATGTCCTGGGAGACCTTTTTTGTGCCCTTTAATTCTTTTTTAACAAGAGCCCAATATCTCTCCACTGGCCTGAGCTCCGAGCAGTTTGGTGGATTTGCCTCTCTTGGTACAAAAACCACATTATTATCATTATACCACTCCAGCGCTTTCTTGCTGTAGTGACAAGATGCTAAATCGGGCCAAAAGTAAGTGGATACATTGTGCTGACTCAAGAACGGAAGAAGTCTCTTCTGCAAACACTCCTTGATATAAATTTCGCTGTTTATAGAGCCAGATGTCACAAATGACTGGCTTCTTTGGCCGCAGCTACATATGGCTTGCCATACTAGGAATTTTTTGGGGAATTTCGTTTGCTTTTTTGACCGAAATTTTTCCGCAACATTTCCTCGAACATCGGAAACATAAAATTCTTGACCAGGGAGCTGCGCAAAATCAGCCAGGACATAAGTTTCGTCGTCCATTACACAACAGTTGTATTTTTTTATAAAATTTGATTTCAATTTTCTAGCTCTGGTTTTGGCCTCCAAATTTTTAAAAGCGTTTCTATCGGGAACTTTTTGAACTTTGTAGGACTTTAGTCCCGCCTTACGTTTCACTTTACGTACAAAAAAGTCTGAGCATTGGGCTAACCGAGCTGTTTTTCTGCCAGATGTGTTAGGAGCTCTCTTAAGGATGCTTTTAACTTTATATGCCTTACCAATGTTACGATAACCAGTCGTTGTTCCTGTTCCCGGCTTCCTTTCAATTGTTAGGTGTTCCAGATACCTTTTTACCACTTTTGAAACTGTTTGGCGGCATACATTAGTTTCTTTGGCAATTTTTTTGTATGTCCATGTTTGGTTTTGTTGAAAATATTTAATTATTTTTGAACGCACTTTTCTTTCATCGTCCATTGTGTAAAAAATTGCAAATTAAAACTCATGATGTAAATTAATTTATTAACTGACATATTTTTAAAATGTAAACTGCCGAAAAAAAAAAATTTGGAAGCTTTACACCAAAGTTGTAGGCAAAAATGTGTGTTAACATTTTTATGATCTCACTCCTTAATACATTTAAGTTGTTTTGACTACAAATGTAAGTAGTTTTTACTACATAAGTCAGTTGCTTTTTGTCAGTTAAAATAACTAACATTGTTAGTTGATTTAACTGAAAAAGTAGTGGACCCCAAAACAAGTTACAAAGTAGTTATTTTAACTGACATTTTCAGTTGATTTTACTAACATAATTTTTTGAGTGTAATTTTAAAAAAATTTAGATTCCGAGAAATTGTTCCAAATGATAAATGGTGGGATTTTAATGAATAATCCTAAGACAATTCTTATAGAAAAGTTCTTAAATATAAAGAGCGATTTTGAAATCGTTCAAAAAATTAAGTTTAGTGAATTTCCATACCTCAAAACCTAATCGACCGATTTCAATACCAAAATTTTGTATCGCAAGATATACACTCCGCATCATAACTATAGCCGCATTGCATTTTTCGGTTTGTTTAATGTTCAAGAAGTATTTTTATGAAACCTATTATGGTATATTACAGTGTTATAACAGTTCTCTTGTTTTTGTAAATTTGAGCCATCAGCTGTTTGAATTCAGAAAACGGCGACCAATAACTGTATTTGTCAGTGTTTCATAACTATAGCCGCATTTCAATAAAATCAGTTGAAATGAGTTCAAGTCAAAGTTTCGTGGCCAAATTAATTTTTTTTTTTGGTAAAATTCGTTCCTCTATTAATTTTTTAACAAAATGCCACGTGGTAAATTTTTAAATGAAGTCGAACAAGTGAGAGTGTTACATTCGGCTGTACCGAATCTTTTATACCCTCCGAAATGTAAAAAAAATCCAGGGGCGTTTTTTTTGGGAGGGGGGTTCGTGGGAGACGTTAGGGGGCACCTTCCCCTTACGATTTTGAACTTCTTCTGAGATAAGAATGTTGCATTTGCTTACCAAAAGTACAAAAAACTCTGCAAAAAATTCGTTTTTTCTTGGGTTGGTTTAGTTCTCCAAGGGGGAATTTTTTTCCCCTTGGTCCGATTTTGCCCATTTCCGAACTTAACCTTCCTAGGAATATAAAACATATTCGTGCCAAACTTCAGAAGTCTAGCTCTTTTATTTTGGACTGTATCGTGTCCTCTACACACGGACAGACGGAAAGACGGACAGACGGACGGACGGACGTCGCTAGAATGTCTTAGAATCGATCACTGATCAATAAAATATATACTTTATGGGGCCTAGACAGATATTTCGATGCGTTACACACGGAATGACAAAGTGAGTGTACCCCCATACCGTGATTGGAGGGTATAAAAAGTCATAATTTTAGCCTTTTTAGAAAGTGGTTTAAGTTATCGCGAAATTGGACGAAAAATTAAGCGATCTGACAAAGTTATCCGAAATTTTGTAAAAAATAAAAGTGGATACGGGATGAACAAAACAGGGGGTCGAAAAAAATGCTATCTGAGAGAGATCAACGCCGTATTATTAACGCTGCTAGCAATTCTATGAAAACTCTTTCGCAGATTGGTAATGAATGCGGCTTGAATGTGTCCAATTCTACAAAAAGTAGAGTCTTAAAGGAGTCTGGAACGATAACAAGACTTTTATTTTTTACAAAATTTCGGATAACTTTGTCAGATCGCTTAATTTTTCGCCTAATTTCGCGATAAATTAAACCACTTTCTAAAAAGGCTAAAATTTTGCCTTTTTCGACTTCATTTAAAAATTTACCATGTTGCATTTTATTTAAAAATTAATAGAGGAACGAATTTTACCAAAAAAAAAATTTATTTGGCCACGAAACTTTGACTTGAACTCATTTCAACTGATTTTATTGAAATGCGGCTATAGTTATGAAACACTGAGAAATACAGTTATAGGTCGCCGTTTTCTCAATTCAAACAGCTGATGGCTCAAATTTACAAAAACAAGAGAACTGTTATAACACTGTAATATACCATAATAGGTTTCATAAAAATACTTCTTGAACATTAAATAAAGCGAAAAATGCAATGCGGCTATAGTTATGATGCGGAGTGTATACTTTTTTTAAAAAAAAATACACAAATCCCAAATATAATTTGCAAGCATTAAATAATCCAATTTCAGAGATGTTACAAAAACCGCTCGACTGATTTAAATTTTTTGCTTGAGTTTAAGGCCCAATTGTACAGTAATAGATCTAAGAGTTTGATTTGAGATACCTTCCTTGTTAGCAACAATCCTAATTCCTAACACAACTTACTTGTTAACATCTTCCAATTTCTTAAGTAAACGTTCATTTTCACGACACACAATTTCCTGATCCCTGAGTATTGTTTCGCGCACCGTAAATAGATGATTATTTTCCTGCCTTAATGCTTCATTTTCTTGCATATACAATTTCACCAATTCCGCCAATTCACTGCCCTCCAATTCCGGTAAACGTTCCAAGTTCACCTTAGGTATAACACCACCATTATCGGTGGGTATTTCCATTAATTCTGTACTCTCGATGGCATCTTCTTTTATAGAATTTTCATGATGGAAATGTAAAGCAGCTTTTAAATGTTCATTTTCCATTTGTAACGAATGTATATCACGTTTTAAACTTAAGATTAAAGCCTCACGTGGATCCATCATAATTACGGGTTTAGTACGTATACGCTTGGCACGCGATGCATAACGTAGTGTATTTAAAGTTTCAGCATAATTATATTGAGCCGGTGATACACATGCTATCATTAGTGTTACACCATTTCCTGCCAAACTATCGGCCAATAATTTAGTCAATTGACTATCGCGATAGGGTATATGACCGAAACGTTTTTTATTATCGCTTAGCGAAGCAATGCAGTAACCTTTAAAGAAATTCATTAAAATAACACAAAAAATTCGTATATCTCGCTTTGTTTCGAAAAATTTAACTTACCCAAAACCATCAAACTTTTATTAATATTATTAGCTTCTTCTAAAGTTTTACCCTCACTCATGGTCTTCTTAGTAAGTTCACTTCCAGCCAAATCTACAAAATTGATTTTTCCTTGTTTTGATAGAAATACCCCACCATCTGTTTGTTGCTCTGATATTATGTGAACGGTAAGGATAGTGTGGGATCTGGAGGAATGATCATTCATAGCATGAGATCCAACAGCACGATTACGCATTCCTGTAATAAAAAAAATATTATTGGCTTTAGAAAAATACACATCTTTGGATAGATTTTAAGAGTTCTGATTTTGGGTTGTGATTTTTTTTTTTCCAAAGACTTTTTCTTAAAAAATTTTCTAAAAAAACAAGTAAGAGTGTTAAATGTATTTTTACCACCATATAGGGCGGGGGGAAGTCAGCAGAGTCGTTGGGGGACACTTTTCCCTCGCGATAAATGTTGGCAAATTAATTTATTATGTTTTTGCACTAATAATATAATTTTATAATTAATAAAACATTTTTTTATCCACGCCCACAAATGGTGGCGTGTATAAAAATTAAACTTTTAAGTCCCCTGGGTCAAAGTGCAGGATTTTGAATGTCTTCTGACATAAAATTTTGCTCATTTCCGGGCTTAACCAGCCTAAGACACATACAAACTTCGGGAGTCTAGTTCTTTTAGTTTGGACTGCATCGTGATTTCCACAGACGGACGGAAACGGACGTTCATTGAACGTTTTACAATCGATCATGGATCAATAATATCCCAAGAAACATTTTTACGGACACACCGACAAGTACGGAATCATGAATCCGTCTTTTACGGTATGTTTACGGACCGTACAATTCGTATCCGTCAATTCTGGTACACTCAGAAAATTATGTAAGTTACTACATGTTAGTTGTTTGCATATTTTACAGTAATTAGTTGTTTTCAACTACAAAGTCAGTTCTTTTTGTATGAAAAATATCAAACAACTATTTCTGTTAGTTATTTTAAGTCGTTTTTTTGAATAACTTACAAAAAAGTACGGTAACGTAGTAACAGTTATTTAAAGTAGTAAATTTTATTTTTTTATCTCTAAAAAATTTTTTAAGTTTTTTTCCAAAAAATTAAAATAAATTTTGGTTTTAAAAAAAAAAAAAAAAAAAAAACTTGGAAAATATTTGGTCTTCAGTTTTTTTTCTAAAAAATTTTTGAAAAAAAAAATTTATATATTGATTATTTTATTTTTACTACATTTTAATGTTTTTGACTACAAATGTAAGTAGTTTTTACTACATAAGTCAGTTGTTTTTTGTCAGTTAAAATAACTAACATTGTTAGTTGATTTAACTGAAAAAGTTGTTGACCCCAAAACAACTTACAAAGTAGTTATTTTAACTGACATTTTCAGTTGATTTTACTAACATAATTTTTTGAGTGTACGAAAACTGAACGTAAACGGACCGTAAAGTTTGATTTTCGACCAATATTTTGATGATGCTTTATACAAGGAGTGAGAAAGTGAGTATAAGCCCATACTGTTGTTGGAGGATATAAAAACAAAATTGGCATGGAGGGCGTGGGGAAAAGGGAGGTCGGGGGAGAGGAGTTGCGGCGGGGTACATCTTTCTCCTGGGGATAAGTAAAAACTGAATTAAAATTATGACATGGAAGTTTTGGGGAGTTTTTGCTGGGGACACCTCCTCCCCACCATTAAAGTTTACAAATTCACATGTAAAAACAAGTATGAAAATTATAGTCGGACCATATAATACCCTACACCAATGTTTTCCGGTACTGCGCAATAACTCCCAAATGAAATAAGTCCCAATGAAATAATTCCCAATGAAATAAGTTCCAAGAAAAATGAATTAACTCCACACTTTAAAAAATGAAATAACTCCCAAAGAAAAAATGAAATATGTCCCAATATTTGGGAGTTATTTAAAATCAAAATAATAACTCCCAAAAAAAATGAAAGAACTCCCAATGAAATAAGTGCCAAAGAAAATGAAATAAGTTCCCATTGTTTTTTTGTAATAAAGGTTTTCTGCGTAGGCGGCCTTCGGCCGGGCTTAGGGATTACATACTCCATGCATTAAACCCACCCTCTCTTCAAACCAAAGCTATTTTGGTTATCAGTTCTTTTTGAGGCATAACAAATTTGATAGCGTAAAGGCCTGCTACCCTAGAAAACTTTACTTTGCGGAGAGGGTGGGTTTAATGCATGGATTTTGTAATCCCTAAGCCCGGCCGAAGGCCGGCTACGCAGAAAAAATTTTAAGCAAAAAAAAAAACAATTGCACAGAGGTGTATATTGTTTTCAATTAAAATGAAATAAGTCCCACCATTGATGAAATAACTCCCAATGCTTAACAAGAAATTAAATAACTCCCAATCTATTTTTATACCCTCCACTTAGTGATAGAGGGTATATATAAGTTTGTCATTCCGTTTGTAACTCTTCGAAATATCGATCTGGGACCCCATAAAGTATATATATTCATGATGCCCGATCGATTTTAAGACATTCTAGCGATGTCCGTCTGTCTGTCTGTCTGTGGAAAATGCTGTCGCGGACAAAATATTGCACAGAGATGACTGAAACTTAACATATTTATTGGAAGTTCTCCCGAGAAGTTTGGTATTGCATTTGAGCGATATCGGTTCAGCGGTTCAAAAGTTATGAACGAAAATGTAAGCACACCTCAAAAATTTCAGTACATTCAACATAACCTAAAAGTACAAAATGCTTTAATTCGGCTTCTGGTTCACATACGTGAACATAATTGAACACCAAATGGTATTTAAACAAGTACGAACATATTTTTTGACAAAAAAATCGCGGATTTTTTTTTTACCAAAATTTTTTTTTTTCGCGGAATTTTTTTTTTCAAAAAAATTTTTTTTTTTTTCAAAAGTAATTTCCTTTTAAATAAAGTTTTTTGCAATAATCTTTTTGAAATTGTGGAGGGTATCACTACATTCGGCAAGGCCGAATTTAACTTTTTTACTTGTTTGTTGTGGTTTGTTTCATTTGGAATTTATTTCCAAGCTCTTTGTCTCCCGCTCTTAATATTTTGGAACTTTTTAACAGAAGGTACGAAAACTGTTAGACGAGGAAAATACGATAATGTTAAATTAACATTGTTGGTTTGACAAATAATGCTAACTTTTTATATCGAAAAAGCGCTTAATAAATTTAAAAAAAATGTATCAATTTATAATTTTTATGTTAATAATATTTAGGAAATACCTTTAAAAGTGTTTAAAACAAATTGTCAGCAAATAAAAAGTCATTGGATTTCCCGATAATCCACAAAAAAAAACTTTTTTTTACAGCTAGATGAAAAAAAACGCTAGCTTTAGTCTGAAAATCGCCAAACTGCAACACTTTTTTTTTGTTTATATCGAACTTAAGGGATTTTTTTTGGTTTGATCAAATGTCCAGTTCGATGGCGGACTTAGCAAAGGGAATTTAAGAGCGGCTTTAACAGAAGAAGAGCGAGTTCAGATCTCTTTAGTATTGATACTCTTTGTTATTTCAAAATGAAATAAATCCCAACAAAATTTGTGCAATAAGTCCCACTACACTGGGACTAATTTCATAATGAAATAAGTCCCAAATCGTATGTAAAATTTTTTGGAGTTGTTTCATTTTTTTTTAGGAGTTATTTCATTTGGGAGTTATTGTGCAGTACCATGTTTTCCGGCAAATAGGTCCCAAGTCCAAACTTGGACCGATTGGAAACATCATTTGTTTCATCTTGGAACAAATGATTTTCTTGGTGTAGAAAATACACGCAAACCATACCATTGAGTCAACACACCCCTCTTCAAGCAAGTTTAGGTTGTGTTAAAATGGTGACAAAATCGGCTAATGACATTTCACTCCCCGTTATTTTGATCGTAAAAAATCGTTAACACGAAAATCCTAGCTGATCCTGTTTTCGAGTTATTGCTTAATAATTACACTGTTCGACAACAAAAACCTCCAGTGAAATATCCAACTGATTCTTATAGGTTTTGCTCTCCTGAATCCAAATCTGCCATTCAATTTTTTCTAGCATGTAAAATAATTTCAATTGAATATTAAAATCTCAGTTTTTATTAAATTTTTCTCAATTTCAAATTTTTGTGTTCTTATTTAAAACTGGAAATGGTGAGATGTTTTTTATTCGTAATTAACTACCGCTTTTGACCTAAATTGGAATATTCTAATATGACAAGACAACCATTAAACAAAACTCCTCTTCTAATTCTAAAAATTAAATGACACATTTGAATATACTGGCCTTAAAAAGGTCTAATGCAACACAAATTAAATTGCATTATAAAAAATTACGTATGCAATTCACAAATTACCGCAATTGACAGGCGATGAATATTAAACACCCAAAGGATTCCGACGCCACCAGTAAGTATGCAACACTTGTTTGTTGCAATTGAAAATTTTTATGGGTCAGTAAATGAAAAAAAAAAAAAAAAACAAATTGAAAACCATCCATTTGATTTAAAGCATTAAAAAGCGATAAAATATTAATCAAGAACACGAAATAACAATCATAAACTTAACTCGCAGCACACCAAAATTAGTGTAAATGACCTTTAACCTTATTTTTTATCATTATTTGAACTTACCTTCTTCCAATACGGCCAACAAATCATCCAATTCTTCACAATCCACGGTAAACAGATTTTCCACAAAGAAACCACCAGATTTTTTTGACCATCGCACGGATAAGGGTTTGCGTGCCGAACCAGGGTTAAGTAAATCGATTACCTGTTGTTGGAAAAAGACAAATATCAATGTTTGTAAGTAATTTGTTAAACAAATAAAAAGGTATTTTCCATTTATGTACGACATTTAAAGAATAATCGATTTAAAATTGTTGTCGCATCAGACAAATGTGTAATTGCAAAACTAGCGACATTTAATTAAATTGACCCCATTAACCTCAAATTTTTTTTTATTTATTTTTTTATTTTTTTATTTTATCGTTGCTGACAGACATTTAGAACCTTTAAACACACATGCCTTAAATTTGTAATTTTTCATTATGAAGTTAAAAAAAAATTATCCGTATGATATACGTCCGATTTTTGTTCATTTCGTGATCATGTTTCCTTTTAAAAGGACTTCTAAGTTTTAAATGATTACATTTTGTAAAACATTTTAAATATTTGTACTTGTCTTATTATGTCACCATTGATGGCAATTAGGAGAGGAGTATCTTAGCTAACTTTTATTTTTTTTATTTTTCCATATCAGGAAAATCGATGTGAATAATGTCCTTTCAAAACTTTATCAAAATATTTTGTTAAAAATTCTAAATGATATTGAAGGATAACATTTTGAATGGACATTACTGACCTCCTTTTTTTTGATATGTCAAAATAATAAAATGGGAAAATTAGCGGAGATCCGCCTCTTTCATTTGCCATCACTAGTGGCATCCTTGAACAATTGTTTAAAAAAAATTAATTCATTTTGTGAATAATTCAATTTTAATTCAAAGAATTAATTCATTTTGAACTAATTCTTTTTGAATTAATTCATTTTGAATTAATTCATTTTGAATTAATTCTTTTTGAATTAATTCATTTTGAATTAATTCCTTTTCAATTAATATTTGGAATTAATTCATTTTTTAATTAATTATTTTTTAATTAATTCTTCTTGTGATTTAATTCTTTTTTTAATTAATTCTTTTTTTGAATTCTTTTTTTGAATTAAATTTTTTTTAATTAACTTGTTTAATTCATTTATGCTTGTTTCGCACAAGTAGCAAGAAAAAATCAGCCAAGCAACATTTTTTTTGTACATGCGTCAACACTAGGGCTGTCAAACGGGATCGGTTTTTTAAAATCCCGGGATTCGGGATTTGAAAATCGAAATCCCGGGATCCCGGGATTTTTCGGGATAACGGGATTTTTCGGGATCCCGGGATTTTTCAGGATTCCGGGTTTTTTTGGGATTAAATTTCTTTGATTATAAAAGTAAAAAATAGTAGAATCTTTATGTATCAATTTTATTGTGCATATTAAGGGGCTACTGTGTGTTAGTTGGTAGCGTGCTAGCCTATTAAGCAGGGAGTCGTGGGTTTAATTCCCACGAAAACCCTTGGGTCGATTTTGCTACAACGAAATTATTTAAAAAAAATGATTTCTAATTATTCTTATTGTCATTTAAAGGCATTAAAAAAATTAAGTATACGCCACTTATGCAGTTTTCAAGTAATTATTAATATTAAATATTAAGCAATGAACTAAAAAAAGCCTTGAGGGGTTTGTTATGGAAAATCACAACTTTTATTTGCTTTTAGTTTCATCCCATTCCGATTTTGGTTGTTGCACTGAATAATTTTAAAACTAATATAAAGAAAATTTAAAATAATAAAAACATTTAAAGGAAAAATGTAATAATATAATACATTAGACTAGCATTTTTTTGTATAAAAAACGGTTTCGTACAAATTTGAGGCCAATCGGATTAAATTTACCCGTGGCGTCCTCTATCAAAGTTTTGGTTTTTTAGAAAATTTTCGCCAAAACCTGAAAACTTTGGTCAAAGGGCTCCGTGACTTAATGGTCAGTGCGTTGGACTAGTATTCAGCAAGCCTGTGTAGAATTCTCAGCTCAGCAAAATTCGTGGCCAGCTACGTTGAAAATTCAAAAAAAGTTTTAGTTTTAATTTGTTGATGTAAATGAAACAATAATTGAACAAAGTTGTATTTTTAAAAATAAATTCTCATACATTTTTAATATTTCAAAAATCCCGGGATTTTAGCTTGAAAATCCCGGGATTCGGGATTCATTTTATGACAAAAATCCCGGGATTTCGGGATTCGGGATTGACAGCCCTAGTCAACACACAAAAAATTATTGTGATCGATTCGGGAGTACTCTTTCACCATTCACCTAATTTTTAAAAAATTGATATTAATTCGAAATTTAAGATTTAAAATTTTTTCTTTCAACAACTAAAGATCAAGTTAATATTTTTAATAATTGCATGAAAACAAATCCAAAAATCTTAAAATTTAAAGAAATATCAATTTAAAAATTAGATGAATGGTGAAAGAGTACTCCCGAATCGAGCACATTGTCTAAAAATTTTCAATTAAATCTATTGATCAACAAAATTTAAATAAGTCAATCAATGCTTTGATTAAAATTTTTGTTATTTTCTTTAACGGTCGAATTACAAATTTTCAACATACCAGATTTTTTTCGCTTTAATTTATTTGAATACATTAATTCAAAAATATAAAAAATAATCGTGTTTTATTTTATTTTTATTGTTGCCAATATATTGGAAATCAAAAAAGATGAATGTTTTCATAATTTTGTCATAAGCTTACAATTCATTCGTTAAATCAACCATTATTTTGATTGACTATAAAAAAAAATTATCAAATTTGTGATCAAGATCGAAAAAATGTTTGATTGAAAAAATATTCAATTAATCACCTACAATTTGATGATTGGTATAACAATTTTCTTTATCGGATGAATTTCAATAAAAAAATTGGTTGAATCCGCGTTTTTGTTGATTGAAATTCGTTTCAAATTCTTTCTGTGAATGTCGCAAAAGCAGCATTTTTTAGCATATGGGCATAGAAATTATAAAGTTATAAACTAAAATGTTTGCAAGAGATAACAAACTAAACGAAGCTTAGGCACGAGAATAGCAGAGCATGAAACTGATATATAAAAAATCTAAGATTCTGAGACATTTTTCTTATAGAAAAATTACACAGCGTGACAAAACTGACCACTATTTTAGAAAACAAGAGGTGTGACAAACGTTTCTATATATTTGAGATATTCTGATTCGAATGACGTACTCCGTTTTTCGATGTATGGTACAGTTTTCTTGCAAAATGTCGTTAAAGATTTGCTGATTTCAAGCCAGTTTTTCAACAAAAAAATTTGCAAAGTTAATGATTTTTAAATTGTATGGCATGGAAAACAAAGATATGACTTGTAGCAATATTTCTTATGCAAATTTGGTTTATAGCTTTTCATCTTAAGCCCTTAAATTCGCGAATTTCTTAATTTTTTGAGGTTTTCTCGAAATTAACCGCCAAGTTGGTCTTTGATTAAAAACTTGCTTTTAGTGAATCAAAAAGGTATCCCTAACAATACAAATAGTCATGATGAAAATCGCGAAAAACCGTTTTTTGGAATATGGCAGCATCACTTTACGAGATGATTTAAGGTTCCATCTTTTAGTATATAATGTGGGAACTTTAAACAATTAACCGACCAAAAATTTGGCCAAAAAAGCTTTCATTTGCAAAAGTTATCTTAACAAAAACTATAATTATTGTGGTGTTAACACTAAAATAATAGTTTTTGTTAAGATAACTTTTGCAAATGAAAACTTTTTTGGCCAAATTTTTGGTCAGTTAATTGTATAAGGTTTCCACATTATATACTAAAAGATGGAGTCTTAAATCATCTCGTGAAGTGATGCTGGCATATACAAAAAAACAGTTTTTCGCGATTTTCATCATGATGGTCCATATAACATAGCTGTTTTTTGTCCACTATTCATATTGTTAGGGATGCCTTTATGATTCACTAAAAGCAAGTTTTTTATCAAAGACCAACTTGGCGGTTAATTTCGCGAAAACCTCAAAAAATAAAGAAATACGCGAATTTAAGGGCTTAAGATGAAAAGCCTTAATCCAAATTTGTATAAGAAATATTGCTACAAGTCACATCTTTGTTTTCCATGCCATACAATTTAAAAATAATTAACTTTGCAAATTTTTTTGTTGAAAAACTGGCTCGAAATCAGCAAATCTTTAACGACCTTTTGCAAGAAAACTGTACAATACATCGAAAAATGGAGTACGCCATTCGAATCAGCATGTCCGAAATATATAGGAATGATGGTCGTAACTCTTGTTTATTTTTTAGTGTTCCGCAGTGTTATCAGATTCTGCGAAATTTTTCGTATAAAAAAATTCTCAGATTCTGAGACATTTTTTGTATAGAAAAATTCTCACATTCTGAGACATTTTCCGTATAGAAAAATTTTTAGATGCTAGGACATTTTTCATACAGAAAAATTCTCAAATTCTGCGAAATTTTTCGTATAAAAAAATTCTCAGATTCTGAAGCATTTTTTGTATAAAAAAATCCTCAGATTCTGAAGCATTTTTTGTATAAAAAAATTCTGAGATTCTGAAACATTTTTCGTATAGAAAAATTTTCAGACTCTGATTCTAAACGATAAAAAGTTTTTTGTTTCTGAATCTGAGATTTTTCCTATACTATACGACAAATGTCTTAAAATTCTTAGTTTTTGTATAGAAAAATTCGAAAACTCTCAGACATTTTTCATATAGAAAAATTTTCATATTCTATGACATTTTTTGTATGAAAAAATCATAGATTCTGAGACATTTTTCTTATAGAAAAATTATCAAAAAAATAAAATTTAATCGGTTTTTTGCTTAAACACTTGGTAATGACAGAACAAATCTCTTTTCAGATTTACTAGAACAAGTTTAACTGATATCTCAAAAACTCGTCCTTAGAAAAAGACAGTCAAATTCAAAATGTTTTACAGAATGCGCTATTTATGCTACTTTATATTAGTAAAAATACAAATTTTCTTTGATTTTTGTATTTAAATGCATTGACATGCAAATACGAAAGGCGTGTCATATAAAAGTAAATAAATAGTGAATAATATAAAATTCCACGCAAAATGACAAAATTTAAATTAAACAGTTACACATCGAGAAAATTTTTACGGATAATTGATTGGAAATCCTTTCAAGTGGGATTTTGCTACACTTAAAAGATAATCGCTGTAAAAAAGTCTGTTACATGACTTTCAATTTATATTTACGAATTTTTAGAAGATTTTTCCGCTGAACACACAAAAAATTGTTAGCTAAATATTTTCAATTAAACCTTTTGATCAACGACATTTAAATGAGTCAATCAATGTTTTGATTTAAACTTTTGTTATTTTCTTTAACTGTCGAATTACAAATTTTCAACATACCAGATTTTTTTCGCTTTAATTTATTTGAATAGATTAATTCAAAAATATACAAAATAATCTGGTTTACATTTTTTTTATTGTTGGCAATATATTGGAAAGCAAAAAATATGATTTTTTGTTAGTTTTGTCATAAGTAGGGATGAGATTTGCACTAAAAAATCGAAAATATGTGCTTAAAATATGCGCTAAAAAATTCAAAATATGCACTTAAAAACCTAAAAATATGCACTAAAAAATAAAATGTGTGCAATAAAAATCTTGTTTTCATAGAAAAAATTCTTAAAAAGCAAAAAGTAACGTCGGGTTTAAATAGTAACAATTAAAACTTTATATAAGCAAGATTTTTTAGAAATTAACACAATTAAAAAAAAAAAATAAAAGAAAAAAAAATAATTTTTCTTATTTCCAAAATAAATTTTTAAAATTTAAAATAGTTTTTGAAACAAATAAATTTCAATTTGCGTTTTTGCTAATTTATGCCAAAATATGCAAAAATATGCACTTAAAAGTTGGAAATATGCACAAAATATGCATTTAAACCCAAAATATGCAAAAATATGCATTTTCACCAAAATATGCAAAAACAAATCGATGCCATTTTAACGCAAATTTCTTGATTCGGAAAGATAATTTGTCGATATTGTTTTTAGACTATCGATAAAAAACATGCATTTGCATGGAAATCTCATCCCTAGTCATAAGCTTACAATTTGTTAAATCAATCATTATTTTGAGACTATAAATAAAAAATTGATCAAAGTTTATATCAAAATCGAAAAAATGTTTGAGTGAAAAAATGTTTAATCACTCACCTACAATTTGATGATTGGTATAACAATTTTTTTAATTGGAGGAATTTTAATCAAAAAATTAATTGAATTCGCGTTTTTGTTGATTGATTGAAAAAATCCAACTTTTTTTCTGTGAAATTGATATTTTTATTAAATTCTCTCTCAGAAAATGCGCATTAAAATAAAAAGGGGGGGGGGGGTGAAATAAAGCCATAGGCAATAAGGCCATATGGCCTTATTTCCCAAAGAGTTGAGAAATAAGGTCATATGGCGTTATTACCAACCACTGTTGGAAATAAACCCATATATGGTTTTATTACTCATTTAAATTTTTTTTAAAAATGTTCATCATTATTTTGCGGAGAGTCTGGGAATATATTTCCACGTAAATCCTTTTACCCAAAAAAAAAATTATTTAGCGAAACCGCTAAATTAATGTATGGAGTTTGAAATGGCGTACGGACATAGCGCCCAAGGTCTTATCGCCCAAAACCGTAAATGTCATATCGCCCAAGCTGCGACATATAGCCCAAAATGATAGGTCTAAAAATGTTATTTCTCACAAAACAAAATTGTCAAAAAAACCCAAATATTTTTTTCGGGCGAAATGTCGAAATTACGTCTTCTATGATTTGTGTTTTTGTAATAAAGGTTTTCTGCGTAGCCGGCCTTCGGTCGGGCTTAGGGATTACATACTCCATGCATTAAACCCACCCTCTCTGCAAACCAAAGCTATTATGGTTATCAGGCCTTTTTGAGGCATAACAAATTTGATAGCGCAAAGGCCTGCTACCCTGGAAAACTTTACTTTGCGGAGAGGGTGGGTTTAATGCATGGATTTTGTAATCCCTAAGCCCGGCCGAAGGCCGGCTACAAAGAAAAACTTTTTTTGTTAAACAATCTTTTTTTCCGCGTAGCCGGCCTCGGCCGGGCTTAGGGATTACAGACTCCATAAATTAATTTAGCGGCTTCGCTTAATAATTTTTTTTTTTGGGTAGCAGGATTTACGGGGAAATATATTTCCACATTTTCAACTGATATGGCTTTATTTCCACTTTGGTTGCAAAAATCAATATGACTTTATTGCTCAATTGTGTTGGTAATAAAGCCATATGGCCTTATTTCCCATTGAATTGAGAAATAAGGCCATATGGCCTTATTGCCTATGGCTTTATTTCACCCCCCCAAATAAAAATAGTTTTTGTTGGACGGTATTATCGTACAATAAGATTTGGTTAATTCCCTGCAAAAACTTCGCTAACCAAGTAATAAAATTAAGGGGAGTACCCATTACCAAGTTTTTGCGGGGCTGTATCTTGAATTGTTAAAACTTACCCGTTCATTGTATATTTCCATAAATGATGCCTTCAAAACAAATGTCATATCCTTTCGATTTTTTATCAGTTGGAAGAGGTACAAAAATGAACGGAAGATAAGACCATGACGGGGATCTTTAGGATTTGGTTTACCATGAAACTGTAAATAAAATTTAAAAAACAAACATACACACACAAATTAAATGATTATAATAATCTCACATAATTTGATATTTTAACCATTTCCAATTTTATTTTAGAAAATTTCCAATTATATTTCTGAAATTTCCAATTAAATTTCAAAAGTTTCCAATTATATTTCAGAAATGTCTAACTAAATTTCAAAAATTTCCAATTATATTTCAGAAATTTCCATTTATAATTTAAAAATTTCCAATTATATTTCAAAAATTTCTTTACATACCTCAAAAACTTCCAATTATACTTCATAAATTTCTAACTATAATTCAAAAATTTCAAATTTAATTTCAAAAATTTCCAATAATATTTCAGAAATTTCCAATTAAATTTCAAAAATTTACAATTATATTTCAGAAATTTCAATTTATAATTTAAAAATTTCCAATTATAAATAAGTTTGTTGTTAATCGACCTTTTTATTAATATAATTATTTGTAATTAATCAAGCTCGAGGTCTTTTTTTTTTTTGTTTTTTTAAGTCTTCTTTATTTCATTCCTCCAATTATACTTTATTCCAATTATACTTCACAAATTTCTATCTACAATTCAAAAATTTCAAATTTAATTTAAAAAAATTCCAATTATATTTCAGAAATTTCCAATCAAATTTTAAAAATTTACAATTATATTTCAGAAATTTCCATTTATAATTTAAACTAGAGATGGGATCGTGAGTGACTTTTCAATCACGATCACGCACGCTCACGAAAAAAAAATTAATCACGCACGAACATTTTTTTTGTGCTCACGCTCACGCACGCTCACGTGAGTAGAAACAAATTTTAATCACGCTCACGACGTAATCACGATCACGAAATATTCACGAATTAAAATATGTAAAAAAAAAGTTGTCATATTTTTTTATGCATTACCTAGTTGGAAAAGTCCTTGAGCAATCCTTGGTGACGGCTCGCTGACGTGTCAGAGTCACACCTGACACCCCGAAGACATCTCTATATACCAAGTTGAGGACAGTTTCATAAAAAATTTCAAAATTTCCTCAATCATAATCAGCAGTTGTCAGGGGGTGCTGACATTTCCCAAAGTCGCCTTTGGGAAAATTTCTAATATCTGTCATATAAAAAGGCAAAAAATCTTCGTATTTCCTTTAGGTTTTACTTCCATCTATTTTCCTTTATAAATTATCTTTATTATATTAAGAAATAACTTTCCGCCTTTTTTTATTTTTAACTGGATTTGAGCCTGGAGCCTCCAGTTTATGATCCAAACTTTAGTTTCAAAAGTGTATGTCTATTTACTAATTTTATACTAATTGTAAGAGTTTGATTTTATTTTAAATAAATCGATTATGTTGCCATGTTTTTCTCTGAAATTGAAAATTTCCCCAGATTTAAAAGTTTAGTTTAATATACTGCTATTATCTAGATTTTTCCTTATACATAGATGTCTTAGAGGATTTTTCCACACTCTTAAAACAAATATTCATTAATGGAAATGTTAGGACATGAACATGTTAGGACCTGAAGACATTTTCTCAAAGAATCTCTGTGCAAATTTCCTCATTGACATATTTTTAAAAAACTTATTAAATTCAAATTTTTTTCGAAATACCATGAAAGAATCGAGAAAACGTAACCGAACAAAAAAAATTAAAGTCACGAAAAATTCACGCAACTTTTTTACTCACGCACGATCACGCACGAACTTTTTTTTTGTTACTCACGCTCACGCACGCTCACGTGAGTAGAAAAAATTTACTCACGAATCACGTGATTCACGCGTGATTCACGTGATTCACGATAATCACGTGATTGGTGCGCATCTCTAATTTAAACATTTCCAATTATAAATAAGTTTGTTGTTAATCGACCTTTTTATTAATATAATTATTTGTAATTAATCAAGCTCGAGGTCTTTCTTTCTTTTTTTTTTAAATCTTCTTTATTTCATTCCTCCAATTATACTTTATTCCAATTATACTTCATAAATTTCTATATATAATTCAAAATTTTCAAAATTAATTTCAAAAATTTCCAATTATATTTCAGAAATTTCCAATTATATTTCAGAAATTTCAAATTATAATTTAAAAATTTCCATTTATAAATAAGTTTGTTGTTATTCGACCTTTTTATTAATATAATTAATAGTAAATAATCAAGCTCGAGGTCTTTCTTTTATTTAAAAATCTTCTTAGCTTCATTCCTCTAATATTTCGTTATTCATTGAATAACATCCTCAGGGACAATCTATTATGTATATTATATGTTGATTTTCACATAATAGACTGTCCCTGAGGATGTTATTCAATGAATAACGAAATATTGGAGGATTGAAATAAAGAATATTTTTAAATAAAAGAAAGGCCTCGAGCTTAATTACACTCAAAATAATTCTACAGTAAAAGTTTTCGTAAGTGATTTTGTACCAAAATCTACTAATAAGTTACTAATTTTAGTATCTTCAAAGTCCTAAAATAAGTAATTTTTACTGGTTTTGAATAATATTAGTAAAAAAATTTAGTATTGATTACTAATTCCTACACTAGGTCCTTTTGGACTAAAATATTAGTTCGTTAGTTAAATTTTTTGTATTGAATACCCACGCTTTTATTTTAGTGTACTTACTATTAATTATTTCCAATTATATTTCAAAAATTTCTATATATCACTCAAAAATTTCCAATTGTAGTTCAAAATTCTCAAAAAAGCATTTATAAATTTCTGAAACACAAAATGCAAATTTCTAAAATACACCCAAAAAAAAACGTGGGTAAATAATACTAAAAATTTAACTAAATGTTAGTCCAAAAGGACCTAGTGCAGTAATTGGTAACCAATACTAAAATTTTTTACTAATATTATTCAAAACCAGTAAAAATTACTAATTTTAGTACTTTGAAGGTACTAAAATTAGTAACTAATTAGTATATTTTGGTACAAAATCACTTACTAAACCTTTTACTGTAGAATTATTTTGAGTGTACAATTGGAAATATTAATGAAAATTTCTGAAATATAAATGAAGAATTCCAAAATATAAATGGAAATTTCTAAAATAAAATTGGAAATTTTTGAATTATAAATGGAAATTTATGAAGTATAACTGGAAAGAATTATAATTGGAGGTATGAAATAAAGAAGATTTTTAAATAAAAGAAATACCTCGAGCTTGATTATTTACTATCAATTATATTAATAAAAAGGGCGAATAACAACATACTTATTTATAATTGGAATTTTTTTTTTGGAAATTTTAAAAATATAATTGGAAATTTGAGAATTATAAATGTAAACTTCTGAAATATAAGTATATAATTGCAAATTTCTGATTCAGTCACGACCCGCCGAATTTTACCAGCGTATTCCTTGACTCATTTGATGAAAATATATCCATTACGACCATCCCCAAAAATGCAAGTGTGCGAAATGGCAGCAGTTTAAAAAATTTCGGATTGGTGGTTGGAGGGTAGTAGGGTAAAATTGATAACTTCTGAACCTGTTATCCGATTTTTTTGTGTTTGGACTTGTTGGAATGTTTATTAGAAGACCTTTCAGAATCAATAACAAAAAAATTAAAATAAAGTGAAATCGTCGAGATACAGAGCTTTTAAAAATAAAATTTGAAAAAGAAGACATACGAATTTGCACATAACCTCAATTTGCTCAGCCAGATGGCAGGTAACTTATATTTTTTATTCTCTTAAAAGAAAGCCCTACGTCTTACCTTTCAAAAATGCCTTAAAAGAAGCCCAGAGGTCTTACCGTTCCAAAATTATGAACATTTGCTTCCAAAAATTATAATAAAACAAAATCTTAAACTTGTTAATTTAAAAAAACAAATGAATGTGTGCTGTTATTTCTTCTCCAAACCCAAAAAAAAAAATTGTTTGCATTTCAGTCAAATGGTCATAACTTTAGAACAGAAAGACCTCTGGGCTTCATTTAGGGCATTTTGGAAAGGTAAGACATAGGGCTATCTTTTAAGAGAGAAAAAAATATAAGTTACCTGCCATCTGGCTGAATAAATTGAGGTTATTTATTTTTAAAAGCTCTGTATCTCGACTTCTGAAAGGTCTCCTAATGAACTTTCCAACAAGCCCAAACACAAAAAAATCGGACCCCAGGTTCAGAAGTAATCAATTTTACCCTACTACCCTCCAACCACCAATCCGAAAATTTTCAAACCGCTGCCATTTCGCACACTTGCATTTTCGGGGGATGGTCGTAATGGATATATTTTCATGAAATGAGCCAAGGAATACGCTGGTAAAATTCGGCGGGTCGTGACTGAATCACCCTGTATAATGAAAATTTTTCAAATATAATTGGAAAATTTTTGAGCTATTATTTGTATTTTCTAAAAAAAAAAATGGAAATGGTGTTAAAACTTACCAATTCAGGAGGTCCAGTTAAAGTGTGTGTTTTACCCGAACCCGTTTGGCCATAACAAAATGCTGTACAACTAAAACCCTCTATACCCATTTCTATAATCCTCTTAATGCCGGAATAATCAAGAATATCTTCTTGTGTGGCACCAGGTTCGAATACTACGTTATAGGTAAAAACTCTGACTTTTTCACTGTTGCGACTTTTTGCCGAATCATTGCTTTCAATCTAGAATTAAGCAAATAAATTAAACAATTCACAAATTATAAATTTAAATTAAAAAAAAATCTTACAATAATTTGGCCATTTCCTGGAAATTGTAAAATAGAACCATGTCTATCTCGTTTTTCTTTTTCATTAAGTGGCCGCACTCGAACTACCACATTTATATTATCCTCTGGTGTTGATGGCTCACTACCCGTTGATTTTGAAGCCACAATTTCTAATGTATCAGCACTGCCAATTCTAAAAATAAAAAAGAATTTCTTGATTTATTATTATTTTTTCAAAAGAAATAAAAATCAATTAAAAATGTATCCTTGAATTATCCTGCTTTTTTCATTAGAAATTATTAACATTAACTTGAACTTGAGTTTTTTTTTATTGTTTTTGGCAAATAAATTTCTTAAAATAGAAGGTGGTGCTTCTTGGGAAACTTAACACCCTTGACCATTTACTTATTCTAATAAAACACATACTAAACCAGTTCATTCCCCACTTGTTAGTTACCTTTTAAACATTCGTGTGTAGGAGTAAATTATTCATGGTGTATTTGTTTGCTAAATTAGAAAATCGCATTTAAATCGCGGTTGTTTGACTTTTATGTTACACAATACATACATACAATAAAAACAAACACAATACAGTAAACTATTGCTGGTTAAGTCGACAAAAGGATATCCTTCATTATTTTTTCGTATTATTTCGTATATACTTTGTCGTATTAAACCTTGCTAAAAATATACAGCTTTACCACAAGAAAAAAAAAATAAATTTAAAATGAGCTTTTAATTTTATTTCCATACAAATTGTTTTTGTTTTTAAAATCGACTTTCAAAAAATGTATTGAAAATTTGAAATTTAAAATAAAACTTTTGTTAAAATAGACTTTTTGTTTTCTTGTGGTAAGGGCCATAGAATTTAAGTTTTTAAAATTTTTACAATTTACTCATTATTAAATAAATTTTTAATATCAACGCCCACAAAACAGGGCGGAAAAAACTACATTCTCTCCTGGGTCCAAGAGGAGGTCATCAAACTTGTTTTTAACATAAAAATGTTTCATTTGTTTACAAAACTCTGAAAAAATGGTCACGCTTAGAAAAAAGGGCGGGGCTATTTCTTTGGTTGGTTTATTTCTTCTTTATTTCCCCCTAGTGCGATTTTGTCCATTTACGAACTCAACTAGCCTATGACACCTTTCCCTAGTGATAAATGTATACAAATTAATTTATGATGGTTTTCGCACTAAAGTAATAAAATTTTAGCAAAACTAATGGCGTTTTCTTTTCTGAAACAAAATGTTGCACCCTTAAACAGCATCATTTGTAAAATGTAGCCACAAGCCTTTTAATGTGTTGCCAGTTTTGTGATTACAAAAAAACAAAAAATTTAGAAAATTTTTCTTTCAA
The DNA here is from genome assembly GCA_963921195.1 of Pegoplata infirma. Taxonomy (NCBI): domain Eukaryota; kingdom Metazoa; phylum Arthropoda; class Insecta; order Diptera; family Anthomyiidae; genus Pegoplata; species Pegoplata infirma. The sequence goes on along the minus strand of OY992538.1, from coordinate 170,723,568 downwards.
CCAAAACATTGGCAATCAGCTGTTTTTATAAGGCAACTTTACTACCCCGTCATTATATGAAAGTGTAAAAAGTTTTTTGAAACATTTTGAAACTTTATAAATGCAACATTTTTAGAAAAGAACAAAAAAAATGAATTTTTTTTTTGAAGGGACGGTAAAATGTGACATTTTTTGCCAGAATAGAAAACGCCATACTTAAACTTAGAAAAAAATGCCAGAAAAAAAATTCCGGTAAAATCAAAACAAGTAAGAAAGTTACTGTCAGTCTGAAGGTGGGTCTAGGACCAATATTTTGGGGAATTACAAACATCAGCACAAAATCATTATACCACAGGAAAGTTATTGTCAGTCAATATAATACCCTATACCAGTGTTTTACGGAAAATGGGTCCAAGTCCAGACATGGACCATTAGATCTATCTTTTGTCAAATCTTTAATAACTGCAGAAAACACTTACAAACCAAATTTGAATTCTATTTGTTGCTAATAAACCGCTTAACCTAAAAATCGGGCGAAATTTTCATACGGGGCGGGGCCTAAGTCAAAAAATTGTTTGATTATAACTAGATTTGTTGAGGTTATTGAAGATCCAGACGTTAAACACACACAAACAATTTTTTTTTAAATATTTTCTATTGTCTCAGAATCTGAGAATTTTCTATAGAAAAAATTTCTCAGAGCCTGAGAGCTTTTTATACCCTACACCACACTGTGTATAACGAGTTTTTGCTGATGTTTGTAACTACCCGAAATATTGGTCCTATACCCACTTTTAAATATACCGATGGACATAGAATCGCTTTTTGGGTCGATTAAGCGATGTCCGTCCGTCTTTCCGTCCGTCTTTCCGTCCGTCTTTCCGTCCGTCTGTCTGTCCATGTAAACGTTGTAAACATGTAAACGTTGTAAACATGTAAACGTTGTAAACACGATACAGGTCGCAATTTTTAATCAATTGACTTGAATTTTGAAACTCAAGCATCTCTTGGCTCAAGGACGAAGCCTATTGAAATTGATCCATTGAAATTGATCCACCTAGCCCCCTCTTTAGTTTTGGCTCATAGACTCTTATAACAGTATATAATAGTTATCTTTTCGAAATTTGTCAGGTAACCGTGTTTTGTCTTTACAAATCACCATTCCGAATTTTAAAGGAACAGTTCTTCTTGTAGCCCCCATACAAACCACCTTCCCGATTTTCACATAAATCACTCAAATTTCATGAAAATAGAAAATATTTAATTAAAATTTTGTTTGTGTATATTAAACGTCTACTTTAATAATCTTATAAAATCTGATTATCCTCGGACTCTTTTGGACTTAGGCCCCATGTGAAAATTTTGCCCGATATTCAGTTAAAGCGGTTTATTGTTAACAAATAGAAGCCTATTTCACTCAAATTTTATTTGTGATTGTTTTTTACTTGGAACCCATTTTCCGGGAAACTATGGTGTAGGGTATTATATGGTCGGTCTTGACCGACTTTAATTTTCTTACTTGTTCTATATAAAAAATGTCTCAAAATCTAATAACTTTTCTACAAAAGAAATGACTCAGAATCTGAGATTTCGTTTTATATAAAAAATTTCTCAATATCTTAGATTTTTATACCCTCCACTCTAGTGATAGAGGGTATATATAAGTTTGTCATTCCGTTTGTAACACCTCGAAATATTGGTCTAGGACCCCATAAAATGTATATATTTATGATCCTCGATCGATTTTAAGTCGATCTAGCGATGTCCGTCCGTCCGTCCGTCCGTCCGTCCGTCCGTCCGTCTGTCTGTCTGTCTGTCTGTCCGTCCGTAGAAAACACGTTAACTTTTGAAAGACTTTACAGAGGCTACTGAAGTTTGGAATATATGTTTGTCATTTACCTGGTCAGGTTGGTATTGCAATCCAGCCAAATCGGTCCAGTGGTTCAAAAGTTATGAGCAAAAGAGTAAATTTCGGTAAGGGTGTTTCGCGAATTTACGAGATAAAAAACACGATTACTTTCGAAAGTCAATAATGAGACTACTGAAGCTTGGCAAGTATCTTTGCCGTTCCACGGGTCTGTTTGGTATTAAATTTCAGCTCAATCGGTCCAGTGGTTCAAAAGTTATAAGCAAAACCCTGACTTTCAGATTAGTTTCATCTAAAATACCACGTGTTTTAACAAGTTTTAAAAGCATTGGTGGTAACTAAACAATGCTTTTCAAACTTGTTTAATTTTAAAGCAATGCTTTTTAAACTGGTTTAGTTTTAAAAGCATTGGTAACTTAAAAATTACACTCGAAAAAAATTTTACACTCAAAAAAAAATTTTACACTCAAAAAAATTTTACACTCAAAAAAAAATTTACACAAAAAAAAATTTAGTTGTCTTTTTTACAAAAATGACAATATTTTGTGTACATACGTACGTGCATTCACTAAGAAATATTTTTACAGTAAAAAAAAATTACACTCGAAAAAAATTTTGCACTCAAAAAAAAAATTAGTAATTTTTCTTTAAAAAAAAAAAAATTACAGAAAAGAGTTTTTTACTCAAAATAAAATATTTCTAATCAAAATTGTTAATTTTTTCACGTTAAAAAATGTACTACGCTTTAAAAAAATGCATTGTGGAGGGTATTCATAGATTTGGCAAAGTCGAATTTAACTTTTCTACTTGTTTCTATTAAAAAATGAGAATTTTTCTAGAGAAAATGTGTCTCTGATTATTTTTTTTATAAAAAAATTCTTAGAATCTGACAATTTTTTGTAGCAAAAAGGCTCAGATTCTAAGATTATGTTTAATAATTTTAGGTACGGAAAAGGGAAGTCTTCACCCTCCGATCTTTATGAAATTTGGATATGTTGTTCAGAACAAAAAATAATTCCTCACATATTTTTTTATTAGCAGCCCAAACGACATTTTTCAGTTTTTTACGATCTAGGGCAACATTTTTGGACTTTTTAACAAAAATGTCCTAAAATTTTGGTATTTTACTAAATATGACGAAAAGCTTTGCATATTTGGACACTACACGCCAAAAAAATAGCTGTCCCTGTGTTTTGTCTGCTCTACAAAATAAAACAAATTCCATAAAGATAGGACGTTGACAATAGGGAGAATTTTTGAAAGGCTATATCTCAAAAGACGAAATTTTTAAAATTTTGCTGAGTCCAAATATGACCTCTGAACTGGCCTATCGCTATTAGTTTTTGAGATATCTGTACCTAAAAGTTCGAAAAACACAGCAATTCTATATTATTCACACATATCATGCAGATATCTCCAAAACTAATAGCGATATGCCAGTTGAAAGATCATATTTGGACTCGGTACGTCAAAAACATATGGTAAAGTTAATTTTAGTAACAGGGTTTTATAATTAGTGAGACCTGTACCTTTATTACTTTTTGAAATAAATTTATTTATGGCAGAACACTTTTGTCAAATGTGTATGAATTTTCATACTTTCAATAATCCATATCTCAAATACTAAAATGACCAGAAACATGAAAAATTGACACAATCTCTTTTTTGTTAAAGTAAAACTCAGTTCTGAATTTCATTAAATTTGGAGGGGGTGAGGTCAACCCCACGCGTCGGTTAAATTTATGTGTTTTAACTCTGTGACTATAACATATTCGTGCCCACCGTCAGGAATCTAGTTGTTATATTTTGGAGTGCATCGTGTCTTATACAGAACGACGAAATTTAAGAAAAATATTTAAAAAAGTTTAGAAAAAAGATCTGGAAAATTCCTTATATGCTATTTACATATGCCCCGAAATCCACATAAATTTGGATTTCAAATCCAATTAAAATCTATACCGTTTACATATGCTTTTTTGACATTTAGCGGGATTTTGTTTGTACTAACTCTGTATTTTCTTTTGATTTGTGTACAGGGTTGTTAGTTGGAAAATTACCCAATTTTATAAATATTTCTAAAAACAATGATTTTTCTTTGCCGGAGCCAATATTTTCAATCCCACTAGTATATGTTGGGACCACAATATCAAAAAATGTGTTTTTATGTAGAGCTGCTTCTTTAAATGCAAGAAAATTAACATTTTTGCCAAGTTTGGGGCCGCCACCATTGAGTGTTTTTCTTTGTTAGGAAGACCAAATTGGTCAACTAAATTGTGCGTTTACCATTTGCAATGGTAAATTTTAAATGAAACATTGTTAAACATTGTTTTTATTAATCTTTTAATAGTTTTAAAAAAATAAATTTTAATTGTTTTTTTACTTTATAAAAAACAACAACAGCTGATAAAAAATCGTGTGCAGCGTTGTAAAAAAAGCATTAGGGATGATTATTTTGGGAAAACCCATAGTTGTACAATTAAGTAGTAGAAATTTTTTGGATTTTAAATTGCGATTTTACGATTTTCCCAAAATCCAAGTTTTTTTTTGTATGGGATTTGACATTTGAAATCCAAAAAAGTAATTGGATTTACTTGGATTTTCATTGAAATCCCATTTTTTTTGGATTTCGAGGCATATGTAAATGGCCTATTATACATATATTATCAAAATTATGTAAAAAGCCACCAAAAATATACGGACAAATTTGGAAAAAAATTTAGAAAATTCCGAAAATTAAAAATATACAACCGTTACAACTACAACCGTTTGAAATTATTTGTCAAATCACCCACGGTGCACTGTTAAATATGTAAGCATTTATTGCGTGTCTAGATTGTTTTTTTTTTTTGCTTTAACTTGCATAAATTGAGTAACTGTCCCGTATCAAAGTCCCTTTTATTATTGAAATCCATGTTATGGTAGGGATTAACATTTTTTTTTTTTTTGGCTGGACATGCAAAATATAAATAATTTTATATAAGTCTAGATATTTTATTACTTTAATAACAACAATAAAAAAAAATACACAAAATCACCACTAATTTGTTAAAGTTTTATAAAGTTAGCAGAAACATTTGTTATTTGTACATTTTTCGCATTTAACGTTTTTACCTTTTAATTTTATTTTTTTTTTGGGAAACTTTTCATATTCATCTATATTTTCTGCGAAAAGTTGTATTTTATGTTTTGGTTTCTCCATTTTTATTATTTGTAGATTTTAATATTTTTTTTTATGAAATGACGTTGTTATAAGAAATTTTCTTAAAATAAGAAAACAAAAACATAAATAAAGTGGTTTTGTAGTAAACATGGTCAAGGTCTCATTTGATGACTATCATTTTTCAAACCTTCTTTTAAAAATAAGTATTTATACACCTACTACTATTTGAAAACGCGACAAAGACAACTAAAATCGAGATTTGAAATATATTTATTTTGAAACAAACCCACTGAAATGGAAACACATAAAAATACACATTAAAATTTTTGTAAATAAGTTTTACGTTTTTAAGGAATTGAACCCTCTTTTTAACATATATTGTTGATAGAAAGCAATTCAAAACGCTAATTTCCATTAAAAAATATTGTTATTGGTAGCCATAATACACTTGAAAGAAGGAAAAATCATTTAGTGATGAGTAGGGCTTCCAATCGGGATTGGTTTTTCTGAATCCCGGGATTCGGGATTGAAGAAAAATTTTCGGGATCCCGATTTCGGGATCCCGGGATTTTCGGGATATTTTAAATCCCGGGATTCACGGGATTTTTTGGAAATTTTCGGGATTTTTCGGGATTTTCAAAATTTTTTAGTATTTTTGCCACTTTGAAAAATCCACGCGTTCGTAAAGATTAGCAAAATTGATGTTGTGAAGGCGATCCCCTGTAGGTAAGTTGGTAGCGTGCTAGCCTATGAAACAAAGGGTCGTGGGTTCGAATTCGCTACAACGAGACGACGGTCATTGTGACCAGTTCTCGATTAGGTTTAAATTATTAAAAATTATTTGTAATTAAATTGGAAAGATAAACAAAAACTGATCATTGGATCAAAATTATTAATATTAATAAATTATTAATAATGTTGTGAACTTCAAAAAAAGTTTGGGATTCCTCCTTTGAAGAATATCCGTATTCGGTTATCGTTCGTCGTGGCTCATCGCTATCAACTTTTAGTGAGCTTGAGTTGAAAAAAAAAAACAAGTGAGAGTGTTAAATTTGGCTGTGCCGAATCTTTTATACCCTCCAAAATGTATAAAAAATTAAAAAAAAAAAATTTGTCAGGGGCGTTTTTTTTTTGGGGGGGTGATGGGGTCAGTGGGGGACATTGAGAGCACCTTCCCATCGCGATAAATATACCAAATGTTTCATTTATTTAACAAAAATACAAAAGAAACATGTAAGAAAAGTGTATTTTTTCAGAGGTTAGTTCAGTTCTTCAAGGGGGAAGTTTTTTCCCCCCGGACCGATTTTGCCCATTCGCGAACTTAACCTGCCTATGAACATGAGACATATTTGTGCCAAGCTTCAGGAGTCTAGCTGTTTTATTTTAGAGTGCATTGTGTTATCTACAGACAGACGGACGGACAGACGGACATTCATATAATGTCTTAGAATCGATCATGGATCAATAATATATATACTTTATGGGGTCCCCGACCTATATTTCGATACATTACAAACGGAATGACAAAGTGAGTATACCCCCATACTGTGGTTGGAGGGTGACTGAGCGTGAGGCAAAACCCACTCACGCCTTTAAAAAATGTTTTAGTAAAACATAAAATTAAAAAAAGTTTACAACTTAAGGAGTAAAGATGTGTCAAAAGCCATTTACGGTCCTATGCTCCTTGTAAGAGTAAAAGTAATATATATAAAAGCACTTATGTCGAACCACCACTAGTTTTTAGAATTTCTTTACATTTCGCAAACGTTTCACCTTTTTGTCGATTTTTTTTATTTTGTTCCACAAAATTCATATTTTGTACAAATTATTTAAAAAAATCTAAAAATATTAAAAAAAAAATAAAAAAATCGGGATCCCGAAAATCCCGGGATTGAAAATCAGAAATCCCGAGATTCGGGATTTGCCTAATCCCGAAAATCCCGGGATTTACGGGATCGGGATATCCCGATTGGAAGCCCTAGTGATGAGCAAGATGAATTACGAATGCGTATGAGTAATATTAAATCTGTATGATAAAATATCACTTATACGCAGTGTTGCCATACATCAAATTCGGCATTTTTTTACACAATTTTATACCCTCCAACCACAGTATGGGGGTATACTCACTTTGTCATTCCGTGTGTAACACATCGAAATATCGGTCGGGGACCCCACAAAGTATATCGAGGGACTATATTCAAAACCCTCTATCTTAAAAAACACAACTTTTCAGTAGAGCCAAAAAACTGTTTATTTCGCGTATTGTTAGAGCAATTAAAATTCGATATTCTACAATATTTTTATAAATCAACTACAGAATCTCACATATAATTCGTTTTTAAAATTTTGCACTATTGGGGATATTATGAAAGATAGAGGGTTTTGTTTCTCAAAAATATTAAGTACATGAATGAAAATGATCAGATAGAGGGTTAAAAAATAGTAAAAAATTAAAAACGCGATTTTGGTCCACAGATGCTGATCAGCATCGCGATTTTTAAGATTAAACTTTTTGTTTCATATTGTACGCAAAACATCTAAATTTTGAGTCATATTTTTCAAAAAAGTCAAACAAGAATTTTGAGAAAAAATTATCATCAGTGGACCAAAATCGTGATTCTGGAATTTTGTTGACAAATTCATGTTCAGCATGCAAAAATTAGTATGAAAACATGCATGATGAAATTATTCAAAAAAAAATATTTATAAATTACTTATTTGAAAAGATAGAGGGTTTTGCATTCAGAAAAATTAATTGTGTAAGAGATAGAGAAAACCAAAAATGCAAATAAAATAGAAAAAAAATATATTTTTGTTCTGAATTTTACACCATAGATGAGGGCGGTTTTACTGAATATTTTGCCATCAAAAAGTAATTTTCGTGAAAATGAAAGATAGAGGGTTTTGAATATAGGCCCTCGATATATAATATTGATCCATGGTAGAATCTAAGACATTCTAGCGATGTCCGTCCGTGTATTATGGCGTCCGATGACCCCTGAAATTGGGCAAGAATATCTCTTATGTTACTGGTAAGGTTAAGTTCGAAGATGGGCAAAATCGGAGCAGGGGGAAAAAAGTTCACCCTTGAAGAACTAAAACGACCCCTGAAAAATACGATATTTTTACGAGTTTTCTTTAATTTTTGCTCAACAAATGTAACATTTGTATGCCATATTATATTCATAGACCTGCGCTTGGACCAAGAAGGTTAGAAAATTAGATTTTTTATACACTCAAAAAAAAAAGTTTGTAAAATGACATAAAATCCCAGTGAATTTACGAAGCAGGTTTTGTAAAATATGTACTGGCAAGAATCCCCGTAATGTTACGGGAATAATTTGTAAATTGATTTAACAAAAGAAAATGTAAATTTACAATTTTTTTTTGTAAAATATTAACTTCGAGGTGAACATTTTTTTTTTGTAAATTTACAAAAAAATTTGGTAAATTTACAAAACAAAATTGTAAACTTACAGAAAAAGGTTGTTATTTTACAAAGAAAAAATAGAAAATGAAACAAATAAATTGTAGATTAACAAATTATATTGTTAAACTACTGTTTTTACCGCAAAAAAAAAAATTAAAAAACACATATATTTACAATAAAAATTGTAAATTTGCAAAAAAAAATTAAATTTACAAAACAAATTGTAAACTTACAAATTTACAAAATAAAGTAGAAAATCAAACTACAAAATTGTAAATTTACAAATTGTTTGGTTAAACTACTGTTTTATATGGCAAAAAACTCGTATATTTACAATAAAAAGTGGTAAATTTACAATTTTTATTGTAAATATACCATTTTTTCTTATTTTTTGCCGTAAAAACAGTAGTTTAACTAAATAATTTGTAAATTTACAATATTGTTTTCGTATTTTCTACTTAATTTATGTAAAATTACAACTTTTTTCTGTAAGTATACAATTTTGTTTTTTTTTTAATTTTCATATTTGTTTTGTAAATTTACAAAAAATTTTGTTTATTTTTATTTATTTGTTTTGTAAATTTAAAGTTTTTTTTCCATTGGTGCGTCTTATTTTTCCTTCTTTGGCAGCTGGAGTAGCACTTCAACAACCTGATATGATTTTTTTTTTTCACTTGAACACTTTTAACAAACTTCACTTTTTTATTTTTTTTCGACATTTCGTTTTTCTTAAGTAAAACATATGAGAATTGCGAAGGAGGCTACACAAGAAATTTCTCATATTTTCAGGAAAAATTAGTCAAAAAATATAATTTTTTTTTTTAATTTTTAATTATTTTCACAAGTATTTTTCAAAAATCGAAAAAAAAAAATTGGATATTGTAGATTGGATAATTAAGTACCTGTTAAAATAAGAAAAACTTCATTTTTCTTAATTGAAAGCTTTTTATTGACATTTTAAGTGCCAAATTTAACAAAAAAAAAATTACCAAAAAAATATTGTAAAATTACCAAAAAAAATGGTAAAAATACAAAAAAAACTAGAACAATTATATAGTAGAAACACATAAAAATTGTGGTATTTTACTTAACGTTTAATTTTTTTCTAAAGTTTACAATTGGTTGAAAAATTTTTGTGCCCGGAGCTTAAAAAATTTCCAAAAAATTTTTTCATGAAATTTTTTATTTATAAAAAATGATTTTTAACTAAATTTTTTACTCCAAAACGCAAAAAAATTCTGAATTTAGAAAATTTTTGCGTGTCCTATTGTTGAATAATTAAATTTTTTTGTAAAACAACATTAATTCTAGTAATAAAATAAGTGTAAAATTACATTGGAATTTTGTACTTTTTCAAACTGAAAACCTTGTAAACGATCTTAAAAAAAAATCTTGTAATAAAACATTTTTTTGGTAGAAAGACTAAATAACATCAAGTAAAACTTTGTTGTACAATTACAATTTTCTTGTGTAAAAAAACTAAACACCTTGTAATATTTTTTTAATTTGTAAAATAATTTACTTTTTTGTAAATTGACCTAAAAAATTTTTAAAATAAATTTACCAACATATACTTAATAGTAAAATTACAAAGCAAACTGTAGTTTTTGTTTTATTAAATATACAACAATTTTTGTAAAAAGACACAAATATTAGTAAAATAGAATTACAAGACCTTTTACTTGTAATTTTACAAACTTTTTTTTTGAGTGTAGGCCGCCCCCTTTGGGGGCGTGGTTATAGAAATTAATTAAAAATAACGATTAAAATTTATTATTTAAGCGCAAATATCATAAACAAATAATTTGTAATCATATATAGCGTGGTACAGGTGTCCCCCACCAACTCCGTCGATCCCCCCCCCCCCCACCAAAAAAAAAAAGACGCCACTGCGATTTTTTTTTTTAATTTTAAACGTGTTGGAGGGTATAAAAGATTCTGCACAGCCGAATTTAACACTCTTACTTGTTTTTTGTAAGTTCTTTATTTAAAATTTCAAATTTGTTTTCACTAAGAACAAGCTGATTTCTCAACATCTGGCTTACACGAAAAAAATAAAAATAAAAAATGAGTTCGGTAAAATGAGAAGCAAATTTATTCTGTCAAAAACTCTCTCATTTACCCAATTTTTGCCCTCGCTTAGCCAGATTTTGAAATTTTGGATTTTAGTAAAAAATATACATAAAATATATAAAATAAAAAATATATAAAAATATTCCCTTAAGAGAAAATATAAAAATACATAAAAAAATTCACTACGTTAGGGACTAGAGTTTTTATTACTATACAAAGTACAAAAAAAAAGATCCTGACGGTGTTAAATCCGGCCCAGTAGAATATATTGAATGAATCCTTAATGTAAAAAAGATTATTGCAATCAACTTTATTTAAAATTTCTTTTTAGTATAATTTTTGAATTTGTTGAAATCTACCCAATTTATAGTAGGAAACTGGACTCACTTTTTTAGAGTGTAGGTAAAATTTTTTTTTTTTATATAAAATTGTCTTTCTAACGACCAAAAAAATACTGAAATCGGAGGAAAATTTGCTTTGTTATACGCACTTCCCCAGACCATCATACCGTAATTTTTTTATATGAGAAATGTTTTTTTTTTTATTTTTAATTGTTGGGCAAATTATCATCCCATTAGGTCTAAAACTGATGTAGAATAAAATTAAGGCCAATTGGACAATATAATTGAGAATATTTTCTTTTCTTATTCAAAAAAATTACGGTCTTAAGGTCTGGGGAAGTATTTAAAACTTTGTCATTTTTCATACACCAGTGGTCGGCAGAAAGAGAGTATATGAATGCACTGGTATATGAATATAAACATGAATGTGTTGTTGTATTTCTCAAACAAAGCGATACCGACCTGCTTGTTGTTGTATTTTTATGCTCTTTGTTGTGAATTTTGCTAACGTTCGTGTTGACAACATGTGAATAGCCGAATGTGTTCGGGATCCATGTGCAATTGATGCTGACCACTGACTTACACTAACTTGCATATTGGTATGAGGGGAGAAAAATGAGAGCTAACTGTTTTTTTTAGCTGCCTAATCTCAAATTTAAAAAAGGGTCGCCACCTTATGGAAAACTGAGGTTTATCGGGAAAATTCGAATAAAATCTGAACTAGCAGGAATTTCACTAAATGCAAAAATACGGGTCAGCTTAATTTTAATAGAGATTATTATATGTGATTTTGGCGGTTGTACGTATATACCTCGCCATATAAACTACCCATAAGTTTTTAAATTTTTTGAAAATAAATATAAAAAATAATAAAATATACACCATTGGAAAGGCCTTATAACCCTTTCGATCTGTGTAAAATGTTTATATAGTTTATTTTAAAGAAATGTGAATAATCCTCAAATTACTTTAAAAAAAATCCCGTTTTATCCTCCCCTTTGACCCGCTAAATGAGATAAGAAAAAGCAGATAACTCTTATTTTCCTCCCCTCGTTCCTATAAGCAAGTTTCAGGATAATCGGTGGGTGCCCTGTGAAATACCAAAATTTATGAATTTATTTTTTTTTAAAGTTTAAAAAAGTTTAACATTTAAAAAAAATATAAAAATTTCAAACTTTTACCAAATTTATTTATTACTTAGGGCGGATTACTTAATGAAAAGTTAGCTTCTAACTGCCGATTTAACGGAGCCTTATGTAAAAATGTGTATGATAAAGTTAAATTTAACGGAGAGATATTTTATAACTGAGCGTTGAGTAATCCAGCCTTAAAGACATAGAAAAAATTCAAAAAGATGATTTCAAACTTTTATATACATATACAAAAAAATATTAACTAAATGAGAATTCTAAAAACTAGAAAAAAAAAATTAAAAAAAAAACTCTTAAATTTTTAATAAATTATTTACTTAAATTTTTTTAAAAACTTTTGAGCAAATTTTTAATTGCGTCAATTAAAAAATTACTCAATTTTTTCGAAATTTAAACAAGTGATTACTCAAAACTTTTTCATGCATATTTTTTTCTGTGCACAAAAAAAAATTAAAAAAAAGTTGAGTACATTTTTAATACTATTGAGTAAAGAATTACTCAATTTTGCACCAGTAAACGATTTATTAGTATTGAGTAATTTTTAAATAAAAAAATATTAAATGCTTACTAAAAAATTTTAATAAATTTTTAATTGACACAATTAAAACTTTTCTTAACATTTTTCAATTTTTTTAAGTAACTTTTTAATTGTGTCAAGTAAAGATTTACTCCAAATTTATCAATTTATTTTTTAAAAAGTTTCGCATTTTTTTTTAATTGTTTTTTTAAACTTTACCAAATATATATATATATTCGATTAGAGTTTTATTCTAGTTCGAGGCCCAAAAATATTTCTATTTATGATATTGTCATAATAGAGTATTTTTAATTTATTGCTTTAAAAAAGTTACTATCTCATAGTATGTCTGTACTGATCAGTTTCATCCCCACTAAAGGAATCTTCAGCAGACTTTAGAGAATCATCGTTGGTCAATCAAACATCAAACCAGACATAATATTTGATATATTTCCCAAGTTATATGAGAAGTACTATTATGAAGGTCCGAAATCTGTTTTCCAACAAAAATAACTCTTTTAAAGCAAAAATTGTATATATTAAATCACCGTCGGTAACTATTAATATATGTGTTGCTGTTATTTTACAATAACAACAGTGCCTAACCAAACAATAGTGTTGGTAGGATAAGTCGGATTTCGGACCTTCATAATAGTACTTCTCATATAACTTGGAAAATATATCAAATATTATGTCTGGTTTGATGTTTGATTGACCAACGATGATTCTCTAAAGTCTGCTGAAGATTCATTTAGTGGGGATGAAACTGATCAGTACAGACATACTATGAGATAGTAACTTTTTTAAAGCAATAAATTAAAAATACTCTATTATGACAATATCATAAATAGAAATATTTTTGGGCCTCGAACTAGAATAAAACTCTAATCGAATATATATACATATATAAAGGCCGAATAAATACATTTTATTTTTATGTACCTTTTGGTACTAAAAATAAAAAAAACAACATTTAACACAAAGTTTAGTACGACTTATCCTACCAACACTATTGTTTGGTTAGGCACTGTTGTTATTGTAAAATAACAGCAACACATATATTAGTAGTTACCGACGGTGATTTAATATATACAATTTTTGCTTTAAAAGAGTTATTTTTGTTGGAAAACAGATTTCGGACCTTCATAATAGTACTTTTCATATAACTTGGGAAATATATCAAATATTATGTCTGGTTTGATGTTTGATTGACCAACGATGATTCTCTAAAGTCTGCTGAAGATTCCTTTAGTGGGGATGAAACTGATCAGTACAGACATACTATGAGATAGTAACTTTTTTAAAGCAATAAATTAAAAATACTCTATTATGACAATATCATAAATAGAAATATTTTTGGGCCTCGAACTAGAATAAAACTCTAATCGAATATATATACATATATAAAGGCCGAATAAATACATTTTATTTTTATGTACCTTTTGGTACTAAAAATAAAAAAAACAACATTTACCAAATATATTTATGTCTTAAAGACATAGGAAAATTTCATGAAGATGATTTCAAACTTTCATATACAATAATAAAATAAAAAAATAAAAAAATTTTAAATTTGTATTAAATTATTTACTTAATTTTTTTTTTTAATTTTTGAGTAAATTTTTAATTGTGTCAATTAAAAAATTACTCAAATTTGTTTTAAAAATTTAAACAAATCGTTTTTCTTAATGTTATTTTCTGTGTAGTTTCGGCAAGGTCTTATCTATTGGATTTGCCAAATAAGTTGAGAAAATTCGAAGGGGATCCGGAGATCTCCTTAGGCTGCCCCAACGTGCATTGTGATGTTATCTATTTTGGACCACTGCATATGTAGTTCGGAATAGCTTCTAACAATTCAAGTTAAATTTAGGAAAGAGTACACATTCAATATAAATCAATGACTACTATTATAAAAACGCCCCCAAAAACTATTTGTTAAAATGAAATTTATCAAAATTTAAGTAAATAAGTTTTATAAACTGACAGTAAAATCTATCAAAATAATACGATTCGCAGAAAAAAAAAAGAAAATAAACATTAGACATATGTATTAAAATGTACATCGTATATAAATTCATAAATCATATTTAAGATACAACAAATGAATTATGAAGCATTGCATAGCAGATGTACCTGGCACAAAATATTTAAATGCAAAATGCTTATAAATATTCAAATGGTGTCAAAATACTGGCAAATCCTAAATAATATATCCCCCCATTATCTCACATTTTTCTTCTCCAAGTTGTTCTTAATGTATTCAGAAAGAAAAAAAATATATATGTATTTTAATATTTTTTAACAAAATTTTTAAATTTTTAAAAAAGGTGTTTTGAGAACGCCCACAAAATCATGCCATTTTTTTGGTATCAAGTTTGAACGGTTTAATATCTTCCCGAGTAAAAAGGAATTTATATAAATGTATATTATTTTATATGTTTTCATAAAACCATATACAACTATATGAGTCAAAGTATAAAATTATATCTCACTTTGAAATTTTCCAATTTTTTTAAATGATGTCATATAAAACCATATATAATTATATTGTTCATAATATATTAATATAAATGGTAGATGTAATCATACGTTGCACATAAAACTTAATCCGATTTCATTCAATATTATACGTGACTTTATATCTAATTATGTATAGGACTTTACTAAACAAAAAATCCAGTATCAATTTATGTATAATTATATATAACTCCATACTAAAAAAAAATCAAACAAAAATAATATATATAATTATATGTGTCTTAAACGATAAGATATCTGTGTTTGTATGGTACTATATATACGCAAATTTCGTCTAAACTCAATATATATTAATAAATGGTCGCATATGTAATGGAATATATATTTTGATATAATCATGTATAAAAAAAATATTTTTTGACCAAACCACTAGCCATATATAATTATATATGCCAGTATTTCAAAATTTATTTTTGTGTGTCAACATATATGGTTATACAACACTTTGTATTGTATCATATAAGATTACATATAATTTTTGGGAACCCGAGTTCGATTCCCGGCCCAGTCGAGAAAAAAAAAGTTTTTTTTTTATTTTTTTTAAATAGGAAACACTTTTTTATTGCGTTTAATTTTTTTAGAACTAAAAAATTTTCATTTTTGGAATTTTTGCAATCATTTTTAAAAAATTATTTTTCTTTTATACAGTTATATATAACTATATTTGATTTATTATAAAATTATCTATAATTTTTGGGAACCCGAGTTCGATTCCAGAAAAAAAATATATTTTTTTTTATTTTTTTTAAATAGAAAACACTTTTTTATTGCATTTATTTTTTTTAGAACTAAAAATTTTTATTTTTTTGAATTTTTGCAATCATTTTTAAAAAATTATATTGCTTTTATATAGTTATATATAACTGTATTTAATTTATTATAAAATTATCTATCATTTTTAGGAACCCGAGTTCGATTCCAGAAAAAAATATATTTTTTTATTTTTTTTTTTTAAATAGAAAACACTTTTTTATTGCATTTGTTTTTTTAGAACTTAAAAAATTTTACTTTTTGAACTTTTGCAATCATTTTTAAAAATTTATATTGCATTAATATAGTTAATAATAGCTATATTTGGTTTAAATTATCAAATTATCAATGATTTTTGGAACCCGATCTCAAATCTAATTCTGATTTCCTGATTCCATGAAAAATTTCAAACTTATAAGCCAAAGTCTTATTTCACTTTGGAAGCCTATGACTTGGAAATAAGGCATATTGCTACATTAAAATTATTGTTTAAGCTTACCATGGAAGCCCCTAATAGCGCTGATCGTCATTCCAATTTTTTTTTTTCAAATTTTATCAAAAATTTTCTAAGTCTTTTTGAAAATTGTGTACAAGTAATTAACATATTTAATTGGATATAATCATATATTACTATATGTTAGATCAATTTGATATAATTAGATACGATAAATTTATTTAAAACTAAGTCTTTTAAAGTTGTTATTTGCTAACAACGTCCGCTGGTCTAGAGGGTAGAGATTGCGATTACAAAACGGAAGACTTGTGGTTCTAATCCCCGTCCGTTCGAAGTTTTTTTTTTTTTTTATTTATTTTCAGTTTGACATTATTATATCTAAAAATAAATCTAAAAACAGAAACATTTTTTGGATAAAAATGTATCCAATAATTTTTTTATAAAATCAAGATATCAGATATTATAAGATAACTTTGGCGCGGCCAAATTTCGGATGAAATTACATTATATCATATCCAATTTAATATAAAATCATGATATTGGATGTTTTAAGATAACTTTGGCGCGGCCAATTTCCGGATGAAATTACATCATATCATATCATATTTAATACAAAATCATGATAATAGATAATTTGGGATAACTTTGGCGCGGCCAATTTCCGGATGAAATCACATACAATAAAATATTAAACTGTAACTTCATATATTATAAGATGTTATGAGATAACTTTGGCGCGGCCAATTTTCGGATGAAATTTAGCAAAATCAGATCCAATAAATTATATATAATTTTATAAGATAACATGTTTTACCATACAATTTTTTTTTACTCGGGTTTTAATTTCATAAGTATTTGCGATCAAATATTATACAAAAATATTTTTTTAATTATTTTAGTAAAAAACCTTTTAATTTGTTTTTTTTTTTAAGTCCTTTTTTGCAAAAATCCCAATTTTTAGGCTCAAAGTGGAGACAGAAGATAAACTCCGATCGGAGTGATATTTTGCATGTGAGTTACCCTTAGGGTGCCGACAATTTTGGTGGATATTAGAATTTGATCAGAGAGAAAAGCCCAAAAGCTAGCCACTCTATTGAATACTGTACCCGGTAATAAGTGAATTTTTACTCTAAATCTGTACACTATTTGTAGTTTTGTACATTTGAAATGAAAGGTCTGATATCTAACTTAATGGTAAAATCGATTAAATCAAAATATTTATAAAAACAGACATATGAATGAAAATACAGTTTGATTTAATATTCATATTTATATAGGACTTGAAAAAAAAACGTAATTTATTCTATGAAAGAAATTGCAGTGGAATATTTCTTAGTTATTCAAGAAAAATGTTTTTTTATTAATCAAAACCAAAACAAATTAACACTGCCATTCATAAGTACTATAGGGGAAAAGCGATGATATGATCCCCTTTCACAATTAACACAAATGTTAGCTGCAATCGGTGTAGCCATCAATAAATTCAAAATTCACATGTGCTACACATGCAAAATTACACACGATATGTGTAATAATACTTGAAGTTACAACATAAACTCAATTTGAATTAATGTAAATGATAATGCTTACTAAATCTTAAACAAACTATTAAAAATCATGTTTAATCATTTTCTATAGTGTGAGACTGATAGGATAAAGTATCCTTACTATCCTTAAACAATATATTAAATCTATGTACATATGTATAATTCCAACTAATTGTGCCAGTCATAGAACAAAACATAAACAAAAAATTGTCATTAATATAAAAAAATCGTTTGTCATACTTGAAAAGAGGGTGAAAGTTAAGAAAAATAAATAAAAGTGTTAAGAAAAACCCATAGAGTACATAGAAGCGAAAAACTATTAATGGCGGACTACCCAAAGTTAGCTGCTAACAGTCGATTTGCCGGAGCAAATAAATTTAAGGAGATATATTTTATAACGGAGTATTAAGTAATGCAGCCTAAGTGTTTCTTCACAATACAGCAGCATGCAGCTGAGCAGCAAAATTTTTACATGTGTTTTGTTGTTGCGGCAACAACAAAATACATGTAAAACTTTTGCTGCTCAGCTGCTTGCTGCTGTATTGTGAAGAAACACTAAGAGAATATTCAAACAGTATACACAGAAAGAATATTAAGAGAATATTTAAACAGTCTACACAGAAAAAAACAGTGTTGTATTGACCCCCATATAAGTCAATACAATTAATTTTTACATTGAAAGTGCTCCAATACAGAAATTTGTAATATTAATTAACATTTGTAAATATTGATTGTTAAATAAAAGAGATAAAAGAATTTTTAATAGTTCACTTAAATTATTATTCGTATTAAAACATACAAAATCTAAAACGTATAAAAACAAGAGTTCGAAACACATATTCTTATTGACTTGCCAAAAAGGAGTCGATTTCATTAAAATCACACACTTGACTTGAATCAAGATCGTGGACGTCCTAGATTAAGTTTCGGAGAGTGTTTAAGCAGGACAAAGCGATGACGAATAGCAGAAATTGATGTTTCATCTGCTGATGATTTGCGATTTGAAACATTAAAAAAGAATTCATCAATTATGCAACCAAATGTTAGTAAGGTTATATCGCTTAGAACTGAAGCAGGTTTAACAAAATATCAATTTTTCTAGTACTTATCGTGATAGTTTTTTGAAAAAATTTTTTTTTTTTTGAAGTTATGCTAATGTTAACTGAAAAAATGGAAAATTTTTCATTTTTTTCATTAATTAAAAAAAAAAATTAGATCAAAATAATAAAATATGGGCACGATTGGTACTTGAGATTTTAATAATCTACAAATCAAAAAAAAAATAAAAATCATCAAAATCGGATCAGTAGTTTTTGCTGTACAATTACAGTCAATTTTATCCTTTAAAAAAAAGCATCCCACAATTGGGTGGCAACCCTGGCAATTCTATTTGACCAAGATTTGAGTTGTAAAAACTTTTTAAAATATACCGATGTTTGTCTTTCGTTTAAAAAAAAACAGAATTAAAAATTATTGTGAATTTATTTTTTTAATAGCTGTTTAAATATTGTCAATATTAAGGCTGTTTTTTTAGTAACAACCCCCCTTAACCTTTTTACAATTTTTTATTACATATTATTTCATATTTAATAAGTCAATATTTTTTCTTTTTTAAACTAGTCTTGTAAAAAAGTTATGAATTGAAAACAAAGTTTCGTTTTTCTTACGTGGGGTGAATGTGGGTGCTTGGGTACGGTAGAGGGTGGGGGTGGTTATGAGTCATCAACCACTCCCATTTTATCATTATATAGTTCTGACATATTTAAAAAGCCGTGACCGAAGTTTCACGATGATACCTATGCTGGAAGTATTTTTGGCCGCCGTCTCCATACAGTTCCGACCACTGTGCAGTTGTTCAACAGTTATGAGCAAGAGTTTTTTGTGAATTTACGAGGGTTTTTTGTGAATTTACGAGATAAAACACACGCCTTCTTTCGAAAGGCAATTTTGAGGATGCTGAAGCTTAGCATATATATTTCTAGTTTCCCTGGCCTGGCTCGTTTTGAATTTTAGCTAAATCGGTTCAGTGCACACAGGGCCAGCATGATCCAATTCCGGCCAAAAAGTCTTTATCGTTGTTGGATCCGTCTGAAAATGTGCTTTTAGAGGAATTCGAGGTCGCTAATTTCAAAATTTAGCTAAAAACCAAAAAAATCAAAATGGCGGATCCAATATGGCGGACAATTTTTTTAAAAATTGTCCGATTGAACTCAAATTTTGTTTTATAAGGGTCTTGGAGTTACTGAATAAGAATTGCTACTCCGAATTTTGAAAAACAAAATGGCGGACTAAATATGCTTCTTAAAGTTTAAAGAATGATCCAACTCCGGCCAAAAGTCTTTATCGTTGTTGGATCCGGCTGAAAATGTGCTTCTAGAGTATTTCGGGGTCGCTGATTTCAAAATTTAACTAAAAACGAAAAAAATCAAAATGGCGCATCCAATATGGCGGCCAAATTTTTTTAATAATTGTCCGATTTAACTCAAATTTTGTTCAAAGGGGGTCTTGGAGTTACTAAATCAGAATTACTGACGTGAAGTTTGTTACAAGTGATTAAAACACAGTTATATTCCTTTTCTTTGTTGAAGCTAGCTGAAAGTGTGGCCTAGTAAATTTCAGGGTATGTTATCTTAATATCGAACTGATAAAATTTAATATGGCAGAAACTATATCGCGACTAGATTTTTTAACTTTGTCTGATCTAACTAAAAATTAGTTTTAAGAGCATTAAGAGTGTCTGAAGTTAAATCTACGCACATTATTTTTATATATGGGGGTCTTCGTGTCAACTGACACAACTTTTGAAAACAATGTCTTCCGATCGGGATGAAATTTTGCAAATTGCAACAAGGATAGTCCTATTGGATAGCAGTTCAGACACAACTTTTCAACGAGATCGGTCAAGAACTCTCTGAGTTAGAGGGGGTCGAAAATTGACATTTTGGCCAAAGAGATGTTGATTCTCATCCATGTAACTTCTTACCTATTGTCTTTAGCAAAATGTGTTCCAAAGAGTTTAGATAGCTATTTCTTCAGTCTTTCGAAAAAAAATATAAAAAAAATAAAAAAAAAATTTTTGATTTTTTTTCTTAAAAATCCAAAACTTTTTTGACTTTTTCCTCAATTGGGCCCTTTTTTTTTGATTCAAAAGAAAGCTTAAGTGATTTCCTTTAAGAGCTGTGGGGTCTCTTAGTGGGATGCGAGTGGGATATCTATGAAATTTTTTTTTAACTTTGGAACACAAAAAACGGTTCTTCAATTTGCACTGTTAGGCGTGGGATAGCTAACCAGTTTTCGATTTCGATCCGAGATACCCTTTAATTTTTATAGGTTCGAAAAAGAAAGCACGAGCCAAAAAATGAGGGCGTTGGGGAGGGGCCATATGGCCCCTCATTGGGGTCAAAGTTGGGCGTAAAGAGGTAAAAATCCTCAAAAAGCCCCAAAACTCCCCTAGAAACGCCCCTGGAGGGGTGCAATGTGAGACCGACCTCCAAAAATTTTCTGCCCCCAACATTTTTGTTGAACATACCTTACCCCCATTTCCACTTCCTAAGGGGGCTCCCATACAAAACATTTAAAAAAAATTTGATCCTACACCCAAAAAAAAACGTGGGTATTCAATACTAAAAATTTAACTAATTTTAGTCCAAAAGGACCTAGTGCAGAAATTAGTAACCAATACTAAAATGTTTAACTAATATTAGTCAAAAACAGTAAAAATTACTAATTTTAGTACTTTGAAGATACTAAAATTAGTAACTAATTAGTAGATTTAGGTACAATATCACTTACTAAACCTTTTACTGTAGAATTATTTTGAGTGTACCATTCTAACTTACCCTAAAGTGCCAAATGTATGACCGACCTCCATTATTTTATTAATTCCAACATTTTTTGCAAACATGCCTACAATCTATCTTTAACCCTTAAGGTGGTCCCCATACATTTCTTTTATTTTTTATAAATTTGTTTTATTAAACCAGCTCCTACCGCCCCTACCGTGCCTCCTAGAGAGGCAAAAACTACGACCAACCCCCATTATTTTTTAGTTACCAACATTTTGTTCGAACATCATAACACCCTATCTCCACTCCCTAAGGGGCTCCCATACATTATAAAAACATGTATTTTTAAAAACTAATAAAAAAATAAAAAAAAAATGTATGGGGACCCCCTTAAGAGTTGAAAATAAAGGGTAGGTATATCGCGACCTTGGGACAACAAGGTTCTAACTGACATTTTTTTCAAAAATGAGTTATATATCGCATCGCACTAAAGCGTCTACGCTCTTTCGATTGGCGTTCTCAGTTTTTGTATATCTCTTACAGCTTCTGAGATATTCAATTCAACAAGGTTCTATCTACGTGTTTTTGGTTTGAGATTCAGTTAACAAGGTTCTAACTGGCTGATAGAACCTTGTTTACCAAAAAAGCCTATATTGTTTTGCAGATAGAACCATGTGGACACTTTAATTGGAAACAGAACCATGTTGCACAGATTAAAAATTGCATATTGCACAAATACACTTATCCAAAAAACTTGTTAAATGATAAGAAAAGCTTGTAATTTTTTTTTCTACCTCCTATTTTACGAGAATTCCTATTAAAAATTACAAACAAAATTTGTAATTTTCAAGCTTTTTATACCCTCCAACCACAGTATGGGGGTATACTCACTTTGTCATTCCGTGTGTAACGCATCGAAATATCGGTCGGGGACCCCATAATGTATATATATTATTGATCAGTGATCGATTCTAAGACATTCTAGCGATGTCCGTCTGTCCGTCCGTCCGTCCGTCCGTCTGTCCGTCCGTCCGTCCGTCCGTCTGTGGAGGACACGATACAGTCCAAAATAAAAGAGCTAGACTCCTGAAGTTTGGCACGAATATGTCTTATGGTCATAGGCTGGTTAAGTTCGAAGATGGGCAAAATCGTACCACGGGGGAAAAAGTTCCCCATTTAAGAACTAAACCAACCTCAGAAAAACGCCATTTTTTATAGATTTTTTGAACTTTTGCTTTGCAAACGAAACATTTTTTATGTCAGAAGAAGTTCAAAGTCCTGTAGTTGGATCCAGAAAGGTTGTCTCCCACCACCGAAACCCCCCCAAAAAAAAAAAAAAAAACGCCCCTGCTTTTTTTTTTTTTTAACGTGTTGGAGGGTATAAAAGATTCGGCACGGCCGAATTTAACACTCTCACTTGTTACAAATAAAATTGTAAATTTACAGCTTTTTTGATGCGATAAAACTTAAAAGGAATTCTCGTGACTTAACTAGATTTTTTGCTACATTCTTTTTAACGAGAATTCCTTGTAAAAATTACGAGATTTATGTTTTTCTTTTAAAATTACTAAAATTCCTTGTGAACAATAATTTTTTCTTGTAAATTTAAAATTTTTCGTAAATTTTGGCAGCGGATAACTAACGTTTTATCAATGAAAATGTAAATTTATAAAAAAAAAATTAAATTTCGATCACACAAAACACAAATCAAAACAGGATAACGAGACTTTTTCTAGTAATTTAACATGTTTTTTTTTTAAATCTTGTAAAGTTACCAAAAAATTCTCGTAAAATGATTGCTTGCTACGAGTACCTCCTGTTTTAAGAGAGTTTCTAGTAAAAATTACAATTTTATTGGTAATTAGCTTGTTAAACTACAAACAATTTGCAAGGTTTTCACCAATAAAATTGTAAATTTACAACTTTTTGACGCGATAAAAATTACAAGGACTTCTCGTAACTTAACTAAGTTTTTTCCACCTCCTATTTTACGAGAATTGGTAGTAAAAATTACGAGTTTTTTGTAATTTTACAAGTTTTTTTTACCAAAAAAATTGAAAATTTACAACTTTTTTGATGCGATAATGCTTACAAGGAATTCTCGTGCCCTAACTATTTTTTTTTTTTTTTAAATTACCTTGGAAATTGGTATATTTACGATAAAAATTGTAAAATTTCGAAAAAAAACTTAAATATCGATAAAAATTTTTTTGTTAAAAACAAGGAAAACTGTAATTTATTTGTAAAATGGGATTACCGGAGTTTTTCTAGTAATTTGACAAGGTTTTTTTGAGTTTAGAGAAATATGTGTTTAAAGTCACATGAGCACAGTATTGTCTTGATACTTATTGAAAATAAAGAGTTTCCTCTCTAGTGGCTTAGCTTGGAGCTTTTGCGACTCCCAAAATACAGTTTTAACACACTCGAGAAGAAAAATAATGTAACTGGGGTAGCTAAAAGATACGATTAGGAATTAAAATCCGCAAAACGAATTCCTAAAGCAAGGTTTTTTAAAGTAAAAACACATGAAATAAAAGCAGCACTGGCGGAAGAAGTGTGAACAATATAGCATCAGCCTTTCAAAAAACTGTCGAAAAACTGTTAACATGGAGAGATTCTGGTGGTACTAAAAAGCAAAAATTCCATTATGGCCTTAGCAATGGAGTATTTTATTAAAACTCATGCCGATGATGAAAGCATTACAATGAAATACTCATTACCAGGACTAGAAACTGACCGTTCTCTATCCCTTTATTACGTGTGACATTATTTTTCCTGCTCTACAAAATAAAAATAAATATTATGATGATCCCAGGTGGACACTAGGGAGGCTTACCTTGTAAGTCGGTTTATTTTTGATTAAAAATTGTTGTATTATTATATTAAAATCTAAATAACACAAGGTTCTATCTGCAAAAAACTATTTCTTACAGAAACACAAGGTTCTATTTGGCAGTTAGAACCATGTTGTCCAAATTCATGTGCCTTATCGTTGAGCAACATAGTTCTATCTGCTTTTTGAGACTCAAATTGTGCAAAAACTAATATAGTAGCGCGAATATTTTCAAATACATAATAAAATTTAAGGACTAATTTAAAATTATTCAAAAACCGCTTTTTAATTTAGTCAAAACTGACTTAGTAAAGCGAAAACCAATATTCAACCTTAGTTTTCTCAACAGTAGTGTTGGTGCAAATAGAACCTTGTTGTTCCAAGGTCGCGATATTCTGAGAAAATGTTGGAGTTGAAAAAATATTGGGGGTCGGTCATACATTTTACTTCTCTACACTCAAAATAATTCTACAGTAAAAGGTTTAGTAAGTGATATTGTACCAAAATCTACTAATTGTTTACTAATTTTAGTATCTTCAAAGTACTAATAATAGTAATTTTTACTGGTTTTGACTAATATTAGTTAAAAATTTTAGTATTGGTTACCAATTTCTGCACTAGGTCCTTTTGGACTAAAATTAGTTAAATTTTTAGTATTGAATACCCACGTTTTTTTTTGGGTGTAGGGGCAACCTATGGACAGTTACAGCGGTAGGAGCAAATTTTATAAAAATGTCATTTTGTATGGGAGCCCCCTTAGGAAGTGGAAATAGAGGTTAGGTATATTCAAGAAAAATATTGGGGGCAGAAAATTAATGGGGGTCAGTCTCACATTACACCCCTCCATGGGCAGTTCTAGGGCAGTTGTGGGGCTTTTTGGGGATTTTAACCTCTCTATGCCCAATTTTGACCCCGATGAGGAGCCATATGGCCCCACCGCCCTTATTTTTTGGCTCATGCTTTCGTTTTTGAACCTATCAAAATTAGAGGGTGTCCCGGATCGAAATCGAAAACTGGTGAGCTATCCCACGCCTAATAGTGCAAATTGAAAAACCGTTTTTTGTGTTCCAAAGTTAAAAAAAAAATTTTCATAGATATCCCACTCGCATCCCACTAAGCGACCCCATAGCTCTTAAAGGAAATCACCTAGGCTTTCTTTTGAATCAAAAAAAAAAGGGCCCAATTTGAGGAAAAACTCAAAAATTTTTGAATTTTTAAGAAAAATAATCAAAAAATTTTTTTTTATTTTTTTTATAATTTTTTTCGAAAGACTGAAGAAATAGCTGTCTAAACTGTTTTGGACACATTTTGCTAAAAACAATAGGTAAGAAGTAACATGGATGAGAATAAACACCTCTTTTGCCAAAATGTTAAATTTCGACCCCCTCTAACTAAGAGAGTCCTTGACCGATCTCGTTGAAAAATTGTGTCTAAACTGCTATCCTTGGTGCAAATTTCATCTCGATCGGAAGACATCGGTTTCAAAAGTTGTGTCAGTTGACACGAAAACCCCCATATATATTTTTGATATAAATATGGAAATGGTGTAAATGACTTACTTAGTTTCAGAAAAGCTTTTGGAAATGGTGACGACAAATTATTCACTTTTTTCTTTATTTTGGAAATTCAATAAAAAATCTTTGAATTTAAATGGAAATGGTGTAACTGATATTTTCCATAATTCTACAAAAAAACTAGAAATTTAGATATTTTTTTTTTTCTTACACTGAAGGCACTCTCTGACGATAAAAAACTATTCAAGCCGTAAAACTTTATTTTGGGTTAAATTATTTTTTTTTTTAAACAAATCTCGGACCACTGCATATATAGCTGTAATTTCGCCATTTATCATTTCGAGCAAGTTTGGGCAACTTTTTTCGAAAGATATGGATCCATTCTATATCAAAAAAAATATAAACCGATTGTATCGAACTGAGGATCGCTGAGGATTTTTTCGGGCGCGAGGTAAATAGCTAAAAAATTATAATTTTTTCACAAAAAACGCGAATTGCTGCCAGGCAAATGAGTTATATTTGTCCATGTTATTTTCTTTCAAAGGCTTATATATAAGGTTGAACCACGCAAACAAAAAGTTAAACATTGGCAATAGAAGTTTGGAAAAAAACAATTAAAAAAGTATCTCAACTTTTAAAAATTTTTTACCAACTGTTTTAACTTTGAAGACCTGTCAAAGGAAAGAGTGTAATTGGATCATAAAGATAAGTTCAGAAAACCTGCTTCAATATATGCCCAACAAACTGGTAAACATTTTTTTTGAGAATTTACATATAAGGACTTTTGGTCGGAAATCGATCTGTCTGGCCCTCTGCAGTGCACTATAGGAAATTTTACCCACTTTTTTGGCCAAAAGTCAAAATTAAAATTTTTGCAAACATTATTTTTTTTTACATTAATATAAAAAAAACTTAACAAAGTAAACAATTCTTTCTCAATTTTTCGACAGAATTGATGTACTGTCACTTTATCAGTAGTTTTTCTTGCAACTTCTTAATTAGTTATAAAATAACGATTGAGTGCAGTGAATTTTGTGATAGCTTCTAACAAAAGTTTTTATATTAAGAATTTATAGTTTTTAAAAACTAAAAAATGGAAAATAATGTTGAAGGTGAGTACTTTAATGATAAATAGTGAATTGTTGGTGAACTCATCTATTAGATCGATTTAATTGGAAAAATTGAAGTGACCTTAAGATGAAATTATTGAAGTATGAATTGGAATTTTATTTTGACTTAAAAAAAATGATAGCATATGTTAGCTATAAAACCATAAAAGTTCTCTAGGACAATCAATTACCTTCCGAATTTAATAAATTTCAAGGTCGGATATGTGCAAACTTTTTTTAAAAACGCTTTTTTCCAGGTGACTACTGAGTGCCAAATTCAGAGTTATTTAATACATGGCGAGAGAAATAAAACAAAGGTGGATAAGGAGCCGCTATTTCTGGCCATTTATTTTCATATATTGCTGAGAGTGATTGTTTCGAAAACTTTAAACAATATATAAAGGAGGAATTAAGAATATTTTGTTCAAAAATAAATATGAAAAGGCTTAAAAGTTGTAGAGTTTGAAAGTTTTTGAAAAACAGCATGCTGTTTGGCTTAAAGGCAACAATCCGAATAATGCCTCAACTAAATCGAAACCTGGGCGACCGCAATTAACTTTTTTGTCAAAATCTGCGAGAACAAAAAGACGAGTTACAACAGAAATATCTAAAGATCTAAATAGGGAAGTTGAGCCCCAAGCTCTTGCTTCATCTGCGGCTGCTCGTAGTGGCATTTGAAATGTAGTTGACGTTATGGAACTCAAAAATCAATTTTTTTAATTAAATCCTTATTAAAAAGTAGCTTTGTTTGACACTTCTTAAAATTGTTAAAACAAATTTCTACTGTTATCTTCGAAAATTAGTGTACACTCAAAAAAAAAAAATAGTAAAAAAACTGTTTAGAAAACCAGATAATCTATCAAAGATCAAAAAAATCTTAGATGCGGAAACTTATAACCCGGGAAACCTGTTTGGAACTAATTATTAGTTAATTTTTTAGGTAACTTTCCTAATTTTTTTTTTTAGTGTATGAAAAACTTTAAGAGTCACTCCCTTCCTCTAAAGAGTCTTCCAAAAGTCAAATCAAAAAAAATCATTCAAATCGGTCCAGCCGTTTGGCTGTAAATAATTTTGGCCAAAAAAAGGGTAAAATTTCCTATAGTGCAGTGGTTCAAAAGTTATTAGCAAAATGAGTTGAAAACCGGTTAAACGTGTTTTCAAAACATTGGTAAGTCACAAAAGTATTTTACAACGTATTTTTGCCACTCAAAAATATTTTTACACTAAAAAAGAAATACACTCGAAAAAAATTTTACACTCAAAAAAAAATTGTACACTCAAAAAAAAATTTAGCAAATTTTTTATTTTTTTTTCAAAAATAATTTAAAAAAAGTTTTTTTTAACAAAATAAAATTTTTTTAATCGAAAATGTTAATTTTTCACGTTAGAAAATTTACTATCACTTAAAAAGGGCATTGTGGAGGGTATTCATAGATTCGGCCAAGTCGAATTTAACTTTTCTACTTGTTTTTCCTTTCGTTTTCTTCCTTTTTTTCTTTTCACGTCGTTTCCCTCCCCCTGGATCTGCGTCTGTATGGGGCTCAATAGCGTTTTTTTTTGTGTACACTAGGGATATAACCATTTGCGTTTTTTTGCAAATATCGAAAAGGACCTATCATATTGAGAATGTAGATGAAAAATCAAGAAGAAATGTGTGTTCTTTTTTTCGCGAATGTTAAAAAAGGTTCGGCACCGATCGCGATGAAGTTTTCGCTAATATTTTTTTTTTATTATTCGGAAAACCCATATTTCTAGTGTCGAAAACCATTTTAAAAATTTGTTATTGTTTTATTTTTGTTGTAAAACGACAAAAAGCCAAGAAACGGTGGGAAGGAATCCCACCATAAAACATAAAAAACTGTAAATTTATGGTGTTATAGAAAGTGCAATCGGTGCCGAAGGTTTTTGGACCAAAATGTCCCCGGATAACGTTTTTTCTTATCAGTATAAAATTGCCCATACGATTATGATAGGTTCCTATTTTGGTTATATCCCTAGTGTACACGCTTTACTTTTTTCACAATAGTACATTGTAAAGGAATTAATTAATGGATGTACTTGTTCGCAGGAATTCATGTGTATAAATATAAAATAATAAAGGCCTAACAAATTATATTTTTAGTTGTCAATTAAATTCGAACTGGTGCTAGTTTAAGGCATGTGGCAAGGCAATAATAACAATCATTAATGACCGGCTATTGATGGTTAAATTTGGGTTAAACAAATATCAAATTACTATTTTCAAAACGACATATGAGGTGTCTCACACTTACAGCCCACGACTACCAAAATCATAGACAAACTTAAAAAAAGATATCTTGTTGACGTAAAAAAAAATCAACTAGGATCTGTCAGGATAAACTACTTAAATCTCCATTATGTCAGAGCGAATTTAAATTTTTACATTTTCACAGACGGTTTATGCGGAAAGCAGGGTGAACAAATGTTTTATTGTGGATTCTAATTTTATTTTCAATTGGATTGTATCTTGCCTTAAGTTTGTTTTACAAAATATACGTTTATTTATTATATTTTTTTCTTCTTTTCTTGTTAATAATTGCACATATTTTTATTTGTAATAAAAATTATATTTAATCGCGTGTCGTGTTTCATAATATTTACACTCCTTATTTTAGTATCGATTTTTTGTTAATAATATTCACATGTTGATTTTGTATTAAAGTTCAAAAACTTTTATTTAAATATTTTCTTCTATTTTTTAGTTTTTAGAATTTTTCTAAAGAAGTTCTTTGATTTTTGTAGGGAAATGTCTTAGGAAATAATTTTTTTTATAAAATATCGACAGAAATTTTAATATGTGTTAATTTTCAACAAAATTTTTATTTTTTTGTACAACATCATGAAATTTTGTATATAAATTGCTCTTGCTAAACAAAAATGTGATAGTTAAAAAAAAAAAAATAGGATTTGTTGAAATAAATCCACTGATTCTTAAATTTTCTTTCTAAAAATTTCTAAAAATATGATTCTTCCAATTTGTGTTTGCGAAATTTTTAATGGCTCATTGACTAAAATGTCAAAATTTTTAGCGATTTTTTTTTTTTTAGTTGAAAAAGTCCCTTTTTGCAGATTTATCCTTATAACAACTTGAGTTGTTTCAAAATAGCAAACCTTTGGCCCTGTGAATATTAAGAGTAGAAAGTTGGCAGGGACCAAAGGTTAGAGTTTCAGACAAGATTGAAGTTAAGCAAGTAAAAAAGTTAAATTCGGCCTTGCCGAATGTAGTGATACTCTCCACAATTTCAAAAAGATTATTGCAAAAAACTTTATTTAAAAGGAAATTACTTTTGAAACAAAAATTTTTTTTTTTTAAAAAAAATTTCCGCGAAAAAAATTTTGGTAAAAAAAATCCTCGATTTTTTTCTTTTTTTGTCAAAAATATGTTCGTACTTGTTTAAATACCATTTGGTGTTCAATTATGTTCACATATGTCAACCAGAAGCCGAATTAAAGCATTTTGTATTTTTAGGTTATGTTGAATGTACTGAATTTTTTGAGGTGTGCTTACATTTTCGTTCATAACTTTTGAACCGCTGAACCGATATTGCTCAAATACAATACCAAATTTTTAGGGAGAACACACAGACAGACAGACAGACGGACAGACGGACATCGCTAGAATGTCTTAAAATCGATCGGGCATCATGAATATATATACTTTATGGGGTCCCAGATCGATATTTCCATGAGTTACAAACAGAATGACAAACTTATATATTATTATTTTTATACCTAAGTGGAGGGTATAAAAATAATAAATATGTAGGGGTCATTATTAGTGAAATCAATCATAAATATTTTTGACCCCCTCCGATATTGATGAAATTAGGTTAAGTTCTTACCCTACGTAAAAAACTAACAAATACAAATTTTCAGCCCTCTAAGTCAACAGGGGCCGAAAATACGGAAGGTCAAAATTTCCCCCAAAATCTCCCAGTCGCGACACTTTGCACCGTAAAAACTTAATATCGTTGGTTCTATTATAGCTAGAAAGCCCATTTTTGGTTTGTTTTAAAGCTCATAATATGCTCTACAAGACCCACCATAACCAAAAAATTTTCGAAAAAAATAAGGGTTACCTCCCTTATTTTAAAGTCGTGATATACGGAGGAGAAAATGGGGAGGATGGTATCCCCCGATTTTTTTTTTACTTGATAGTCTTTTAGAGAAAGTCCTAAAGAATATATTCTAAAATTTTTATGTTGGGACAACAATGGGATCGCTCAAAATCAAAATTTTTCACAATTTCCCCCAAAATCTCCAAATCGCAACACTCTTGAACCTTAAAAATTTAATATCATAAGTGCTATTGTAGCTACAGAGCCCATTTTTGTTTGTTTTAAAGCTTATAGTACGCTCTACAATACCTACCTTAACCAAAAAATTTTAGAAAAAAAGGAAGGGTGCCCCCTTATTTAAAGGTCGTGGCAAAGGGTGGAGAAATGGGGGGAAATATCCCCCGATTGTTTTTTTAATTGGTATTCTCAAAGTGCAAGTCCTAATGAACATATCCTAAATTTTTTATGTTGGGACAACAATCAGATCGACCAAAATCAAAATTTTTCACAATTTCCCCCAAAATCTCCAAATCGCGACACTCTTGCACATTACAAATTTAATATCGTGGACTGTATTGTAGCTACAGAGTCCATTTTTGGTTTGTTTTGAAGCTCTTAATATGCCCTACAATATTACTATCACAAAAAAAAAAATAAAAAAATTAGGGGTGCCTTTTGTATTAAAAGATCGTGGCAAGGGGTGGGGGAAATCGGGAAATAGTATCCCCCAATTTTTTTTCACCTTGTTTTTTTTTTTTTAAGAGTAAGTTCTAGAGAGCATATCCTGAAATTTTTATCTTGGGACTCTAATGGGAGGCGCAAGAATGTCGCGATGTCGTTGATTTTGGGGGAAAATTTTAAAAACTTTTGATTTTGGTCGATCCCATTGTTGTCCCAACATAAAAATTGTAGACTATGTTCATTAGGACTTTGAGAATACCAAGTAAAAAAAATTCGGGGTATACTTTCCCCCCATTTCCTCCACCCTTTGCCTCGACCTTCAAATAAGGGGGGCACCAATTCCTTTTTTTGGAAAATTTTTTGGTTTTGGTATGTCTTGTAGAGCGTATTATAAGCTTTAAAACAAAAAAAAAAATGGGGTCTGTAGCTACAAAAGCACTTATGATATTAAATTTTTAAGGTTAAAGAGTGTTGCGATTTGGAGATTTTGGGGAAAATTGTAAAAAATTTTGATTTTGAGCGATCCCATTGTTGTCCCAACTTAAAAATTTTAGAATATATTCTTTAGGACTTTCTCTATAAGATTGTCAAGTAAAATAAAATCGGGGGATACCATCCTCCCCATTTTCTCCTCCGTATATCACGACCTTAAAATAAGGGAGGTAACCCTTATTTTTTTTAGAAAATTTTTTGGTTATGGTAGGTCTTGTACACTCAAAAAAAAAACTGTAATGTTAGCAAAAAAAGCTTGTAAACCTACAAGAAAATTTGCTGATTTTGAACCCACAATTTTTTTGCTAAAGTTAGCAAAAATGTTTTGCCAATAATTAGTTAACTAAATATTTTTTTTTTTAACTTAGTTTATACACATCTGAGGACCCCATTGGGTTCGGACCCGATAGGTCCAGACCCCGATGGGCCTAGACCTAGTTGGGTTCCTTAAGAATCGTCATAGTTTTTGATCCAAAATTTGTGTCCGTTTCGCTCTACCTTGCTTAGTTTTTGAGATACGTGATTATAGGGGACCACTGGGGTCTTGAGAATTAAAAAACTCGATAACTTCAAAAATATTACTCGGAGAGCTTTTGAGAGCTACAAAAACGCTTTTGGACTTTTTGTTGTGTCGGCAATATTTACCGAGATATGAGCATTTTAAAATTTTCGGGAATGCTAACTTTTTTGGGTCCAAAGTTAGGGCCCATTAGGGTCCACACATGTGAAGAGGACCGGCGATACTATGGGGATTCTAAGAACCAAAAATGGCCTCCATTTTGCTCTATCTGGCTTAGTTTCCGAGATAGCGTCATTTTAAGTTTTCTGAAAATAAAGAAAAATTTACCATTTATTTTGCTAATATTAGCAAAAAATCTTGTAAAAATGTAGTCAACTCAATTTCAAATTTAGCAAAAGAAATTAGTTCAAAGTTTGTTTAAAATTGCTAATGTGCTAAATGAAGTTTACAAGAATTTTTTGCTAACATGCTAATCTCAACTAAAAATTTGCTAAAAGTTAGCTAACTAGCGTTAGCAAAAAAAAATTAGTTAATCTACTAACGTATTTTTTTGAGTGTAGAGCATATTATGAGCTTCAAAACAAACCAAAAATGGGCTTTCTAGCTATAATAGAACCAACGATATTAAGTTTTTACGGTGCAAAGTGTCGCGACTGGGAGATTTTGGGGGAAATTTTGACCCTCCGTGTTTTCGCCCACTGTTTACTTGGAGGGCTGAAAATAAGTGTGCGTCAGTTTATCACTTAGTGTTACAAATAAACCAAATTTCATCAAAATCGGAGGGGGTCACGAAAATTTTTAGCTATTTTTGATTGATTTCACTAAGACTGACCCGTAGGTATTTTTTTTTTAACATTCCACTTTTATACCTGAACTCCAAAACACTGAAAATTCAATTTTAATTGCCCATGACTTTTGATCTAATAAGTCGGTTTTATAGCACACTCAGAAAATTATGTAAGTTACTACATGTTAGTTGTTTGTATATTTTACAGTAGTTAGTTGTTTTCAACTACAGTCAGTTGTTTTTGTACGAAAAATATCAAACAACTATTTCTGTTAGTTATTTTAAGTAGTTTTCTTTTTTGAATAACTATTTAAAGTAGTTAATTTTATTTTTTTTATCTCTCAAAAATTTTCAAAGTTTTCAAGTTCAAAATAAAAATAAATTTTAATTTTTTTTATTTTTCACAACTTTAAAAAAAAAAAAAACTGAAAAATTTTGGTCTTCAATTTTTTTTCGGAAAATTTTTTGAAAAAAAAAAAAAATTATTAATTGATTATTTTATTTTTACTACATTTTAGTTGTTTTGACTACAAATGTAAGTAGTTTTTACTACATAAGTCAGTTGTTTTTTGTCAGTTAAAATAACTTACATTGTTAGTTGATTTAACTGAAAAAGTACTTGACCCCAAAACAACTTACAAAGTAGTTATTTTAGCTGACATTTTCAGTTGATTTTACTAACATAATTTTTTGAGTGTAGAAAAACAACTACATTTGTTAATGAAAACTACTAACACCGTTTAAGTTACGAACAACTAACATGTAGAACTGTAAAAGTTTTTTGAGTGTATGTACTAAGTAGGAATAGACAATAATTTTCATTATTTGTTTAGTTTTTGATAAATTATTTGTAATCATTTAGTTTGTTAAACTAATGGAATGTCACAATTCTTTAGGCAATTAATTGGAAGTCCGTGAATTAAATATTGAGTGTTTTTACAGTGACTTGTACAATTTAGGAGAGGTTGGAATTTAAAAAGAACAGCCTTTATGCTAAAAATTTGTAAATGAAAATACGAAATATTTTTTAATTCTCTTTTTTTTATTAGAAGATAAACAATTGTAATATTTTTAAAATTTTACAACAGAAAATTTGGTCAACTACAATTGCCAGGGTTGCGCTCAATTGTGGGATGCTTTTTCTAAAGGACAAAATCGGCTGCAGTTGTACAGCCAAACTACTGAACAGATTTTGATTATTTTTTTTTTTTTTTTTGACTTGTTTAACTCTCTACACCATTTACAGATGTAATTCGAAAAATATCAATTGTAATTCGAAGATTCTATTTGTAATTCGAAGATTCCATTTGTAATTCGAAGATTCCATTTGTAATTCGAAGATTCCATTTGTAATTCGAATATTCCAATTGTAATTCGAAGATTCCATTTGTAATTCGAAGATTCCAATTGTAATTCGAAAAATATCAATTGTAATTCGAAAAAGATCAATTGTAATTCGAAAAAGATCAATTGTAATTCGAAAAAGATCAATTGTAATTCGTAAAAGATCAATTGTAATTCGTAAAAGATCAATTGTAATTCGAAGATTCCAATTGTAATTCGAAAAATATCAACTGTATTTCCATTGATATTTTTCGAATTACAATTGGAATCTTCGAATTACAATTGATCTTTTACGAATTACAATTGATCTTTTTCGAATTACAATTGATCTTTTTCGAATTACAATTGATCTTTTTCGAATTACAATTGATCTTTTTCGAATTACAATTGGAATCTTCGAATTACAAATGGAATCTACGAATTACAATTGGAGTATTCGAATTACAAATGGAATCTTCGAATTACAAATGGAATCTTCGAATTACAAATGGAATCTTCGAATTACAAATAGAATCTTCGAATTACAATTGATCATTTTCGAATTACATCTGTAAATGGTGTAGTACTTACCGTTGCCATTCCTTGATAAAGTTACTTCTTAACAAAAAACTCAAAAATGGCTAAAAAAACTGCTAAAATAGTTTCGAAAATGGCTAAAAAACGGCTAAGAGATAAATGCCGTTTTCTCCGGCGAGTTCAAAAGGAGCAAAATCTAGCCGGAAATGGCTAAATTGGCAACACTGTACAGCACTGATAGATAGTTGGGTAAACATACACACAAAAAAAACTTTGTCAAATTACTAGGAAAAGTCTTGTAATCCTATTTTACCAATATTTGACAGTTTTCCTTGTTTTTTTAACAAATCGAAATTAACATTTTTTTTGTAATTTTACAATTTTTTTTTGTAATTTTACAAATTTTCAAGATAATTTTACAAAAAAAATCTAGTAAATTCACGAGAATTAAATTTTAATTGCGCCAAAAAAATGTAAATTTACAATTTTATTGGTAAAAAGTTTGTAAAATTACAAAATTATTGGTAAAAAGCTTGTAAAAATTACTAGAAATTCTCGTAAAATAGCAGGTAGCAAAAAATCTAGTAAAATTACGAAACCGCTTTGTAAATTTTATCGTGTCAAAAAATTTGTAAATTTACAATTTTATTGGTAAAAACCTTGTAAAATTACAAAATTATTGGTAAAAATCTTGTAAAATTACTAGGAATTTTTGTCAAATAGGAGGTAGCAAACAAAAAAAAGTTACAAGTTTTTCTTATAATTTTACAAGTTTTTTTTTTGTGTGTAATAATTTTTCTGCACGTTTGATGTGGAATGTTTGATGTGGAATGTTTCATATGTATTATTATTGCTCACACCTTTTAGTAATTTTACCATAAAAATAACATAAAACGACCAAAGAAAAATGTATTTCAAGAAAAATAACAATTAATCGATTAAGAAACAATTAAGCGTTATTAATTTAACCAGATACATGCATATATTCTAACAATTGAGTTTAACAATTGATTAAAATAAGGAAGTAATTTCTTATTTGTAAACAAGGTCCTTTGAAAATATTTTAAGCCCGAAAAATATATTTCAGAGTAAACTGTGTTACAAAATAGTTCAGATTCTGAGAACTTTTTTATATAGATGACTTGAAAAATTCTGAAATATTTTTAAAATTGAAAAAATCTTGAAATCTGAAAAATGTTTAAGCTTTTCAAACATTTTCAATTTTTTTATTGATTTCTCTAAAAAAAATTAAGAATTTGAGACTTTTTTCCTCAAAGATATGAAACTAAAACTTTGGAAACATTTTCCCATTGACAAAAAATTGGGATCTGCAAAAGTATTCTTGCCATATTTTTGGGAAAAATTTTCGGTGAAAATATTTTTTGGCGGAAAAATTTTTTGTGCAATAAAAAAATTGTATTTGTTCAAATACAACTCTGTATCAAATTTCACTTGCATGTATTGTTCAACTGCAGTTGAATTAAAGCCCTTTGTATTTTTGGTTATGTGGAATACATTAAAATTTTCGAGGCGTCCTTATATTTTCGTTCATAACATTTTCTTTTAAAATACAATTAAAAACTTTTTTTTAGGTAACCCTCGATCGACGCGGTTGGTCACCTGTTACAGATTCTTCCAAAAATATTACTTGATTTCATATAAAGTGGACCTCCTGACTCCAAAACAGCAATCCAATTTTTTCTAGCATGTTTCGTTTTCAAGATATTCACGTTTAAAATTTTTTCCACGCGAAAATCTCGAACGCAAATATCTCGATAACGGAACATGCTTGCAAATTTAGATGGCAGATTTGGAATTTTTATGAAATCAAGTCCTATCAGTAAAATCGGACGAGGGGGAAAAAGTTCCCCCTTGAAGAACTAAACCAACCTCTGAAAAATACCATTTTTTTTAAATGATTTTTTTGTGTTTTTGTTTAACAAATACAACATTTTTATACTAAATATCGTTTTTTTCGGTCCCCCTTTTATGGACGTGGAACAAATTTTTTTTTAAATATTGATAAACTTGTATTTCTTCAGCGCAAAAAGCATAAGAATGAATTTTTAAATACATATTCGAGAGGAAATTCCCCCCCCCCCCCCAAAAAAAAAGAAAACGCCCCTGCATTTTTTTATTTTTCTGCATGTTGGAGGGTATAAAAGATCCGACACAACCGAATTTAACACTCTTACTTGTTTTTAGCTACAAATATTATGTTGGTTGTTTAAAACTTTTACTAAAAACTTTGTTTAAACGTTGATTTTAACAAAATAATTTTGAATTAAAAAACAAATAAAAAAAAGTTTTTTTTAAGGGAATAAAGATAAACCGGAAGATATCTTTGATGGGTTTAAAAGTCTATAAGAAAGAATGGAATTTTGCTTAAATTTTTAGCTCATTACAATAAAGATTTATCTTCTGGTTTTTGTTTTAGAGCCTTTTAAAAATGGTGTTTTTTTAATTTTTTTCACAGTGTTTTTTAAAAAAAACATGTTTAGCCAATAATAGTGCAACAACTTCAATTTTTTTCCTATTTTTGAGATCATAGTTCAATTCTTTTCTAACGCTGTATACCACACTTTTTTATTCCACCCAGTGGCTGCTGTGCAGGTTTTCAAAAAAGGCAAAAAATCACGTTTTTCGCATTTTCAACCGCGAATAATTAAAATTCTAGACGTGATGAAAAAATTTGGAGCATAGATTTGGAATCAGCGAGTCAAAATCTTTAAAAATTTTCTATAAAACTTCAAACCGGAGTCAAAAATCTTCGATTTGTTGAGCGGTGTAATGTAAACAATTTGATAAAAATACACTAAGAAAATTATGTAAGTTACTACATGTTAGTTGTTTGTATATTTTACAGTAGTTAGTTGTTTTCAACTACAAAGTCAGTTGTTTTTGTATGAAAAATATAAAACAACTATTTCTGTTAGTTATTTTAAGTCGTTTTTTTGAATAACTATCAAAAAAGTACTGTAATGTAGTAACAGTTAATTAAAGTAGTTAATTTTATTTTTTTATCTTTGAAAAATTTTCGAAGTTTTTAAAAAAAAAAATAAAAAAAAATTTTCGTTTTTTTTTATTTTTCACAACTTGTTTTTTAAAAAAAAAAGCTTGGAAAAATTTTGGTCTTCAATTTTTTTTTTCTGAAAAATTATATGAAAAAAAAAATATTTATTGATTTTTAATTTTTACTACATGTGTTAGTTGTTTTGTCTACAAATGTAAGTAGTTTTTACTACATAAGTCAGTTGTTTTTTTGTCAGTTAAAATAACTAACATTGTTAGTTGATTTAACTGAAAAAGTAGTTGACCCCAAAACAACTTACAAAGTAGTTATTTTAACTGACATTTTTAGTTGATTTTACTAACATAATTTTTTGAGTATATGTTTAATTTCACATTCAAAATTCCAAAAAATTTCACCAGATTTCATCTAATTATACAAAAATTTATCTAATTTTAACAGATAAGATATGATTTAATACAATTATAGACCCATTCTTGGGATCAATTTTGATATTATTTTATCAAAAATAATAGAATTTGATATAATTGTATAATATTCGATCCACCGATTTTCAGATCAAAATTGATACGGATTTACATAAAAGCATATCTGTTCATATTTACACTCAGAAAATTATGTAAGTAACTACATGTTAGTTGTTTGTACATTTTACAGTAGTTAGTTATTTTCAACTACAAAGTCAGTTGTTTTTGTATGACAAATATCAAACAACTATTTCGGTTAGTTATTTTAAGTAGTTTTTTTGAATAACTAACAAAAAACTACTGTGATGTAGTAACAGTTATTTAAAATAGTTAATTTTATTTTTTTTATCTCTGAAAAATTTTCAAAGTTTTTTTCCAAAAAAATAAAAATAAATTTTCGTTTTTTTTTTTATTTTTCAAAATTTTTTTTTAAAACAAAAAAAAAAAAATTTGTTCTTCAATTTTTTTTCTGAAAAATTTTTTGAAAAAAAAAAAAAAATTATTTATAGATTTTTTTATTTTTACTACATTTTAGTTGTTTTGACTACAAATGTAAGTAGTTTTTACTACATAAGTCAGTTGTTTTTTTGTCAGTTAAAATAACTAACATTGTTAGTTGATTTAACTGAAAAAGTAGTTGACCCCAAAACAACTTACAAAGTAGTTATTTTAACTGACATTTTTAGTTGATTTTACTAACATAATTTTTTGAGTATATGTTTAATTTCACATTTAAAATTCCAAAAAATTTCACCAGATTTCATCTAATTATACAAAAATTTATCTAATTTTAACAGATAAGATATGATTTAATACAATTATAGACCAATTCTTGGGATCAAATTTGATATTATTTTATCAAAAATAATAGAATTTGATATAATTGTATAATATTCGATCCACAAATTTTCAGATCAAAATTGATACGGATTTACATAAAAGCATATCTGTTCATATTTAATTAAATATTGCGTCATATAACTTTTTCTTTTTATTTGGGATGGCATATAAAGGTTGAGAACCATTCCGTTAGAGTTTTAAATTTTAATAATACTAAACGAAAAGAAAAATTCAAAAAACTACAATTATTTAGGACTAAATAATTGATTATAAAGAATGGTCAAGGTTTTTCTCCTATCTCCTAGACATTACCACGTGTTTTTCGTAAAGTTTATTGATCCTAAAAAAACAAAGAAAACCAATAATTGAAACAAGAAATATTAAAAATGGATATAAAAAAATTAGTAACTACATCAGAATTAAATACACTAAAAATAGAAAAGAGAATTAACCAGTAAAAAAAATTCCATAAACAAATTTCTCACAAAAACACTTAAGAATTCCTAATACAATTCAACTTAATTACAAAGAGAGCTTTAAAAGAATTGAATCCACGGTACAGATAAGTATGGTAATATGGTTGATGGGCGTACACAGAAAAAAATATAAAAAATATTTGAGTAAATTTTTAATACTATTAAGTAAAAAATTACTTAATTTTGCACCAGTAAACGATTTAATAGTATTGAGTAAATTTTTAATAAAAATTTATCAAATGTTTGAAAAAAAAATTGAGTTAATTTTTAAATGACACAATTAAAAATTTACTCAAAATTTAACTATTTATTTTTTTAAAAAGTTTAAAATTTTTTTACAAAAAAAAAAACAAAAAACCTGTTTTTTCAAACTTTACCAAACATCCCAGCAAAAACTTCCATTACCAAGTAATTAACTTTGGGATTTATAACGAAAATAAATAACTAGTTACGCCCCAATTTCATTGTTAATTACTTTAACAAGGCGATGTCATTGGAGGCAAGGCCTTCTTTGTTCGCTTACGAAAATCTAACAAATAATAGCCCATTCCTAGCTCGCTTACGAAAAGTTGAAAAAGTAACTGCCTTGTTTGTTTAGTTGCTCTTATTAAATGAGAGAAAATAAATTAAGAGTAAAATATTTTTTATATATTTTTATGAAACTTAACTGGTTTTTAAAATTCAGATTGGAAATCATTTACATCGTAAGTTAAAAGTAAGGTATTTTTTGGGGTATAACGTAACGCAGCGAGTAATTAGTACTCACTACCAGGTAATCCAATTACCTAGTTTTTGCTGGGATATTTATGTCTCAAAAACAGGAAACTTTTATAAAGACGATTACAAACATTCATATACATATACAAAAAACTATAAACTAAACGAGAATTCAAAAAACTATGAGAGTTTAAAAAAAAAATTAAAAAAACTATTAAATTTTTATTAAATTATTTACTTAAATTGTTTTTAAAT
The DNA here is from genome assembly GCA_963921195.1 of Pegoplata infirma. Classification (NCBI taxonomy): domain Eukaryota; kingdom Metazoa; phylum Arthropoda; class Insecta; order Diptera; family Anthomyiidae; genus Pegoplata; species Pegoplata infirma. Next base: position 170,682,312 of record OY992538.1, on the reverse strand, counting down.
TTTTAAGTAAATTTTGAATTGCGTCAATTAAAAAATTACTCAATTTTTGTTTTTAAATTTAAACAAGTGATTACTCAAATTTGTTTCCTCGATATTTTTTTCTGTGTAAGTATTATTGCTAGAACACAGTGTAAAAAAATAAAAATAAATTTTGAGTAAATTTGTAATACTATTGAGACCAGTAAAAGATTTATTACTATTGAGTAAACTTTTCATAAAAAAATTTTAAATGCTTAATTGACATAATTAAAACTTTACTTAAAATTTTAAACTTTTAATTGTGTCAAATAAAAATTTACTCAAAATTTATCAAAACTTGAACCCTTATAACAAATATAATTAGAGCCCGTGCTCGATCTGTACTTACAGAAAGTCTAAGTAGTCTAAGGGATTTTTTCTATAAAAAAAAAAGTCTCAGACTCTTAAACATTTTTTCTAAATAAAAACTGAGAAATTCTGAGACATTTATCCTGAAATTTTTTTTCTAGGTTTCTAAGAATTTTTTCCTACACTCAAAATAATCACTCTGTTAAATTACAGAGATACTCTGCTGGGTCAGCAGAAAATACCATAGATTTTCAACCAGCAAGATTTTTTTGTTATTTTACGAAGAAAACTCTGTAAAATGATTTCGATAAAAAAACTGTAAATTTATAGAATTATCTGTAAAATATTGATAAAACCGAAAAGAATTTTACCAAAAAAAACTCTGTAAATTTACAAAGTTTTAGTTAAATGCCTTTTATGAGATCAAAATTTTACAAAAAAAAAACTCTGTAAATTTACAAAGTTTTAGTAAAATCTATTTTATGAGTAAAACTTCTTTGCATCAAAAACATTAATTAAAATTAAAAAAAAAATTAAATTAATTAAAAATAAAAATATTTTTTTTTTAATTTGCCCGCTTTAATGCTTCCAACTTGTAAATTTACTTTTTTATTTTTGTGAATATTACGAGTTTTTAACATGTAACTCTAATTTTACACGCCATCCTTGTAAAATTTACCAGTTTTGATTGTAATTTAAAACACTTTTTAAAGAGGGGTTTATCGGTCATATTTGAAAGTTTTTTGAAGTGATTATTATTTTTACAAAGCAAAAAGTAAAATTACAAATGAAATTTAGTATTTTGGTTACGAAAAAAACAAAGTATTTTTCTAAAATCCGTATTTTAACATAAGAACTCTGTTTATTATCCGTAAAATAGAGATTACAAAGTAAAAAGTAAAATTACAGATACAATTTTTTTTTTCGGTCACAAGAAAATACAAAGTATTTTCTAAAAATCTGTATTTTGACAGATAACTTTGTAAAATATCTGTCGAATTGAGATTACAGTCGTTTTACAGAGTATTTAACAGAGTAATTATTTTGAGTGTACAGAAAAGGTACAGCTTTTGCTATTTAAAAGTCTTAGATTCTGAGACATCTTTTAAACAGAAATAATTACAGATTCGGTGACATTATCTCAGAATCTGAGACGTTTTTCTTTAAAAAAAGTCTTGCATTCTGAGACATTTTTAAAATAGAAAAATCAGAACGCACCTGGATTTTTTTATAATGTTTTTGTTTTACATTTTGGAGGGTATAAAAGATTCGGCACATCCGAATGTAACACTCTTACTTGTTTTTATTTCGAATTCGGTTTGGGGGGAGGGGGGAATTCCCTTTATCCACCCCCGTGGATCCGCGCCAGCGGTAAAATCAACAAATTATGTTGTTGTTTTTAACTCTTGAGTAACAACTAAAAAACGGTAAAAATCAACTTCAAATTACAGTTCAAATCGTTCGAATTTTTTTATTACCAAAAAATATTTATGGGTGTTTTCGTGTCAACTGACACTACGTTTGAAACCGATGTCTTCCGATCGGGATGAAATTTGCACCAAGGTTAGTCCTATTGGATTGTAGTTCAGACACAATTTTTCAACGAGATCGGTCAAGGACTCTCTGAGTTAGAGGGGAAGGAAGGAGAGGAAATTTGGCATTTTGGCAAAAAAGGTGTTTATTTTCATCCATGTTACTTCTTACCTATTGTTTTTAGCAAAATGTGTCCCAAATAGTTTAGATAGCAATTTCTTCAGTCTTTCGAAAAAAAATTATAAAAAAAAAATTTTTGATTATTTTTCTTAAAAATTCAAAACTTTTGTGACTTTTTCCTCAAATTGGGCCTTTTTTTTTTTTTGATTCAAAAAAAAGCTTAGGTGATTTCCGTTAAGAGCTATGGGGTCGCTTAGTGGGATGCGAGTGGGATTTCTATGAAATTTTTTTTTTTTAACTTTGGAACACAAAAAACGGTTCTTCAATTTGCACTATTAGGCGTGGGATAGCTCACCAGTTTTCGATTTCGATCCGGGACACGCTCTAATATTGATAGGTTCGAAAAAGAAAGCATGAGCCAAAAAATAAGGGCGGTGGGGTGGGGCCATATGGTTCCTCATCGGAGTGAAAATTGGGCGTAAAGAGGTTAAAATCCTCAAAAAGCCCCACAACTGCTCTAGAACTGCCCATGGAGGGGTGCAATGTGAGACCGACCTCCATTAATTTTCTGCCCCAATATTTTTCTTGAATATATCTAGCCTCTATTTCCCCTTTCTAAGGGGGCTCCCATACAAAATGACATTTTTATAAAATTTGCTCCTACCGCTGTAACTGTCCATAGGGTGCCCCTAGAGAAGTAAAATGTATGACCGACCCCCAATATTTTTTCAACTCCAATATTTTCTCAGAATATACCTACCCTTTATTTTCAACTCTTAAGGGGGTCCCCATACATTTTTTTTTATTTTTTTATTAGTTTTTAAAAATACATGTTTTTGTAATGTATGGGAGACCCTTAGGGAGTGGAGATAGGGTGTTATAATGTTCAGACAAAGTGTAAAGTGCCTCTCTAGGAGGCACGGTAGGGGCGGTAGGAGCTGGTTTAATAAAACAAATTTATAGAAAATAAAAGAAATGTATGGGGACCACCTTAAGGGTTAAAGATACATTGTAGGTATGTTTGCAAAAAATTTTGGAATTAATAAAATAATGGAGGTCGGTCATACATTTGACCCCACTAGGGGCACTTTAGGGTAAGTTAGAATGGTAGGATCAAATTTTTTAAAAATGTTTTGTATGGGAGCCCCCTTAGGAAGTGGAAATAGGGGTAAGGTATGTTCAAGAAAAATGTTGGTGGCAGAAAATTATTGGCGGTCGGTCTCACATTGCACCCCTCCAGGGGCGTTTCTAGGGGAGTTTTGGGGCTTTTTGAGGATTTTTACCTCTTTAAACCCAACTTTTACCCCGATGAGGGGCCATATGGCCCCACCCCACCGCCCTCATTTTTTGGCTCGTGCTTTCTTTTTCGAACCTATAAAAATTAATCGCGGATCGAAATCGATAACTGGTTAGCAATCCCACGCCTAATAGTGCAAATTGTATAACCGTTTTTTTGTGTTCCAAAGTTTAAAAAAAAAAATTTCATAGATATCCCACTCGCATCCCACTAAGCGACCTCATAGATCTTAAAGGAAATCACCTAAGCTTTCATTTGAATCAAAAAAAAAAAAAGGGCCCAATTTGAGGAAACAGTCAAAAAAGTTTTTTGATTTTTAAGAAAAAAAAATCAAAAATTTTTTTTTATTTTTTTATAATTTTTTTTTTTAAGACTGAAGAAATAGCTATCTAAACTCTTAAGAACATATTTTGCTAAAAACAATAGGTAAGAAGTTATATGGATGAGAATATACACCGCTTTGGCTAAAATGTCAAATTTCGATCCCCTCTAACTCAGAGAGTTCTTGACCGTTCTCGTTGAACTACTATCCAATAGGACTAACCTTGGTGCAAATTTCATGCCGATCGAAAGACATCGGTTTCAAATTAGTTCATTATAAATTATCTTATTGTTAGACATAAGTTATAAAAAACTACTAAATTCCCGTTTTTGTATAGAATCTTCGAATAAAATTGTTTTTTATGTCTAAATGTTTAAAAATCAGTACAATCACACCGAAAATAATATTGAGAAAAACAATTTGAGTAATCACTTGTTCAAAATTTAAAAAAAAAATTGAGTAATATTTTAATTGACGCAATTAAAAATTTACTCAAAATTTAAAAAAAAATTGAGTAAATACTTTAATACAAATTTAATATTTTTATACCCTCCACCACAGTATGGGGGTATACTCACTTTGTCATTCCGTGTGTAACGCATCGAAATATCGGTCTAGGCCCCCATAAAGTATATATTTTATTGATCAGTGATCGATTCTAAGACATTCTAGCGATGTCCTTCCGTCCGTCCGTCTGTCCGTCTGTAGAGGACACGATACAGTCCAAAATAAAAGAGCTACACTGCCGAAGTTTAGCACGAATATGTCTTATATTCCTAGGCAGGTTAAGTTTGGAAATGGGCAAAATCGGACAAAGGGGAAAAAAGTTCCCCCTTGGAGAACTAAACCAACCTAAGAAAAACCGCATTTTTCGCAGTGTTTTTTGTACTTTTGCTAAGCAAATACAACATTCTTATCTCAGAAGAAGTATAAGATCGCAAGGGGAAAGTGCCCTCTAGCGTCTCCCACCACCCCCCCCCCCCGCCAAAAAAAGACGCCCCTGGATTTTTTTATATTGTTTTTTTTTTTACATTTTTGAGGGTATAGAAGATTCGGCACAGCCGAATGTAACACTCACACTTGTTTTTTTATCTCTTGGTGTTTTGAATTCTCATTTAGTTGTCTTTTGTATATGAGGCATTCCACACCAAATGTCCAGCGACAAAAAAAAAAACACGTGTACCGTAAACTTCTGAATAGGTTGTATGGATAGCCCTATATGGAACTTAGAAAATTGCGTTTTTGGTTTTTCAATTTTGCAAAAAAAAAAATGGTCAAATTTGTGGCGAGTTGCCTTGATTAAATATTTATCACATTAAAACGGAATGCACCACAATCTCAAAATTTTACATTCTTATAGAGTTTTGTATGGGCTATCGATTAAATTTTTTTTTTTTTGGAAAATTTTCAGAACCCGTTCTGAAATTTTCCATTTTTTAAAAATGTCAATTTATTAAAAACATGCCACTTTTTTTTTTCTTTTTAAAATTTTTTTTTTTAAAGTTTAGATGTTTGTCCATCCACACAAAAAAAATCAGAAACACGTTCTTCGTTTTTTTCGAGAAAATCGCATTTGAACTTTAAATTTCATAACAGTTTTGTAATTTGCTTGTATTTCTTTGATTTAACGTTGCGAATGAGTAATATTTATGCAATTAATAATACTCATTCGCAACGTTAAATCAAGAAAATACAAGCAAATTACAAAATTGTTATGAAATTTAAAGTTCAAATGCGATTTTCTCGAAAAAAAACGAAGACCGTGTTTCTGATTTTTTTTTGTGTGGATGGAGAAACATCTAAGCTTTAAAAAAATAAAAAAGAAAAAAAAGTGGCATGTTTTTTAATAAATTGACATTTTAAAAAAATGGAAAATTTCAGAACGGGTTCTGAAAATTTTCAAAAAAAAAATTTAATCGATAGCCCATACAAAACTATATAAGAATGTAAATTTTTGAGATTGTGGTGCATTCCGTTTTAATGTGATAAATATTTAATCAAGGCAACTCGCCACAAATTTGACCATTTTTCCAATATTTGACCACGCCTTCTAAGACCAGTTTTTGAAAATTAGAAAAACCAAAAACGCAATTTTCTCAGTTCCATATAGGCCTATCCAAACAACCTATTCAGAAATTTACGGGACACATGTTTTTCTGTAGCGGGACATTTGGTGTGGAATGCCTCATATGTATATGAAAGTTTGAAATCATCTTTATGAAATTTTCCTTTGTTTTTAAGACATAAATATATTTGAATAGTTCATGCGAATAAAGACGAATAGACCATTTGTAGAATTTTACAGGGGACAATAAAAACGCAGGAAACGGTTAAAAAATAATATTTTTGTCAACTTTTTGGTATTAGCTTAAAGGTTTAAGTCACATCTACCTATATACAAAATTTTAGTAAGGTATTCGAAAGAGAACTTGCCAAAAATTGGACTTAAATTTTTTGCTTAAATGGAAAAAGGGCGAATATCCAAAAAAATGTATTGAAATTTGAATAAAAATGAGTTATTTTGCAGCAGATTTTGACTACATTTTCACGAGACTTGCAAAACTTGACGAACTATGGTTGGTATTTGTTTGTAACACTTTAAGGACTTCGAGGATACACTATTTAAGGATTGCAAGGACATGCAAAAAAATTTTTTTTTTTAATTTTTTTTTAATATTCCTGCCTTTTGATGCAGTAGTAACTATAAAATATGTTTAAAGATTTGTTTTCCGAAATAAAATAATTCAAAAGACGGTTAAAATATGTTTAGACCATGCACTGAAAAAAAAGACATAACTAAAATTAAGGAAAAAATGTCTTTGAAAATTTATCTCGAATTTTCCTTAAATTTAGTAAAATTTAACTAAAAAATGAGAAATTTTCCTAACTATGAGGAAAAAAATTTAGTTCATTTACTTATAAGTAGTTCAAACTTTTCTTTAAATGGAATTTTTAAATATTACGAAAAAAATTCTTACTGCCAAAGAAATTTTCCACAAATCTAAGAAATGTAAATTTATTTTTAAGACATATTTCTTAAAAAACAATTTATTTCAAGTTTAGTTAAAATTTACTAAAAAAAACATCATCGTTTTTCTCTTCTTTGAATTGAGGAAGTGTATTTCTTAGAATTTAGTTAATAACTTCTGAAAATTTAGTAAATAACTTCTTAAAATTTAGTTAAAAATTCAAAATGGCGATATCTCGAAAACTAAGCGAGATAGAGCGAAACGGACGAAATTTTCAAAAGAAAGACAACAAAGAAAAGTATGGAATAGCCTAGCTCTGCATATCTGTCGGGGTCTCAAGACCCTAAATTTAGATCTAAAATTTGAAATTCCCGAGATTTTATATATGGACATATCTCGGTAAATATTGCCAACACGAGAAAAGGTCCAACGGCGTTTTTGTAGCTCTTGACTCGTAGAACACTTCCGCAAAATACCCGAAAGCCCTCCGATTAATAGTTTTTGAGATATCCAGTTTTTAAGATTCTCAAGACCCTTTCAGACCCCTTATTACCGTATCTCAAAAACTAAGCAAGTTAGAGCGAAACGGACACAAGTTTTGGTTCAAAATCTATAGGGACCCATAAAGGACCCAACGGGGTCTCGAGTTAAATGGGGTCCGAACCCATTGGTCTAGGGTCTAGATCCAATCTATTTTTAAAATGTGAAGTATAATTTTTCTCATTTTCTAGTTAAAATTGGCTTAAAATTAAGTAACTTTGATTTCCTTATTTTTGGGAAAATTATGAACTTAAACCAAGAAAAAAAATCTTTGGAGCCAAATCATTCCCTCTTTTTCTCAAAATTGAGTTAATTTTCCCAGATTTTAGTTCACTTTTTTTTTGAGTGTGTATTCGTGGTTATATGATCTTAATTACGCGGTAACACTGAAGATTTTTTTTCACAAATCTGGTTAATTTGTTTGTATGTGCTAAGATTGTTTTTTTTTGTGTACAATTTCAAATTTTAGCTAATATCAATTTTAAACTCGCAGCTAAATAATTTTTATATAATATTTTGTTAAGGATGGATATTCGCCCTTTTTGCTTTCCACACTTTAAAGTCTTATAACTTAAGAACGGTAAAATTTTTTGCCAATATAATAAGTGTGGTTTGTTCCTCGTAATGTTCTTTTAACACATTGTTACCGAAAGTAAAATTTTTGTATGTTTTTGTGTTGTATTTAATCCAAATTGTGCGTTAGTTCACTCCCAATTTAAACAAAAATATAAAAATATACGAATTATTGCACTTTTAAAGTCATTTTTTTAGCCTTAAGCATAGTACTCTGTTCGATTTCACGGGAAAAAATCTGTCAAACTCCATATAAAAAAAATAAATTTTGGCAACGCGAGGAATTATAGGGAAATTGTAAAAAAAGTTTTCACGCATTTTTATTATACAAGACAATTTAAATTGTCGTGAAAAAGTGACATTTCAGTTTTGTTATGATCGTTTCTTTCTTATAATTGTCAAAAGTTGTTGATTTTTAAATATTTTATTGCGATTTGAGGCGTTTAAAGTTTAAGTCAAATTTTCACTGCAAGAAACAGAGTACTTAGCTTTTAAAGTCAAAATTTTCCCAAAATTTCTGCATAGGATTGTAGGGCTCTGCTAATAAAATGCATTTATGCAAAAAAACGTGTTTGCGAAAAAGTGGTCTATTCGTCCTTATTCGCATGAACTATTCATTTGTTAAAGTTTGAAAAAATTGATAAATTTTGAGTAAATTTTTACTTGACACAATTAAAAAGTTACTTAAAAAATAAAAAAAAATTTAATTAAATATTTAATTGTGTCCATTAAAAATTTTTTAGTAAGCATAATATTATCCCGAGTAAAAATAATTTAATATGATCTTATATACTTTTATATAGCCATATTATTTGATATATGATCATGTGTGACACTATGTATTGCAAGATAAATTTATATAATAAATTTTGATGTGGAATTTTTTTAAGATATCGCCATACATACACTCAAAATAATTATTCTGTTAAATACTCTGTAAAATGACTGTAATCCCAATTCGACAGATATTTGACAAAGTTATCTGTCGAAATACAGATTTTTAAAAAAATGCTTTGAATTTTCTTGTGACCGAAAAACAAAATTTTTTAAAATTGGAGTTATTCGTTAAAAACTCGTAATTTTCCCAAAAATAAAAAAAGTAAATTTACAATTTGGAAGCATTAAAGCGGGCAAATTTAACAAAATTTTAAGTTTAATTAATTATTTTTTTTTTTTTATTTTAATTAATGTTTTAAAGCAGAGAAGTTTTACTCATAAAATGGATTTATCTAAAACATTGTAAATTTACAGAGTTTTTTTTTGTAAAATTTTGAACTCATAAAAAGCATTTAACTAAAACTTTGTAAATTTACATAGTTTTTTTGGTAAAATTCTTTTCGGTTTTATTAATATTTTACAGATAATTCTGTAAATTTACAGTTTTTTTTTGATCGAAATCATTTTACAGAGTTTTCTTCGTAAAATAACAAAAAATCTTGCTGGTTGGAAATCTATGGTATTTTCTGCTGGCTCAGCAGAGTATCTCTGTAATTTAACAGAGTGATTATTTTGAGTGTAACTATATGTTGTAACATCTGGTCCCATGCATCATGTTAAATTTCTAAGTGTTTTATATAAAATTTTATATGCCTCCATTATTTTTTAATTTTTTTAAGTGTTTTCCAAGAACATATTTTTATCGCAAATATTTTCAAAGTGTTTTATATAAAATTTCACTCAAAATAATTATTCTGTTAAATACTCTGTAAAATGACTGTAATCCCAATTCAACAGATATTTGACAAAGTTATCTGTCGAAATACAGATTTTTAAAAAAATGTTTTGTATTTTCTTGTGACCGAAAAACAAAATTTTGTAAAATTGGAGTTACTCGTAAAAACTCGTAATTTTCACAAAAATAAAAAAGTAAATTTACAATTTGGAAGCATTAAAGCGGACAAATTTAACAAAATTTTAATTTTAATTAATTTATTTTTTTTAATTTTAATTAATGTTTTAAAGCAGAGAAGTTTTACTCATAAAATGGATTTAACTAAAACATTGTAAATCTACAGAGTTTTTTTTGCAAAATTTTGAACTCATAAAAAGCATTTAACTAAAACTTTGTAAATTTACAGAGTTTTTTTGGTAAAATTCTTTTCGGTTTTATTAATATTTTACAGATAATTCTGTAAATTTACATTTTTTTTTGATCGAAATCATTTTACAGAGTTTTCTTTGTAAAATAACAAAAAATCTTGCGGGTTGGAAATCTATGGCATTTTCTGCTGGCTCAGCAGAGTATCTCTGTAATTTAACAGAGTGATTATTTTGAGTGTTCATATGACTTCATATTTTTTTATTTTTCTAAGATTTTTCCAAGCACCACTTTTTTATCACGAATATTTTCTAAGTGTTTTATATAAAATTTTATATGACTCCATCTTTTAAATTTTTTCTAAGTTTTTTTCAAGGAACATTTTTTTATCGCAAATATTTTCTAAGTGTTTTATATAACTCCATTTTTTCAAATTTTTCTAAGTTTTTTCCAAGGACAAATTTTTTTGAAAATATTTTCTAAGTGTTTTATATAAAATTTAACATGACTCCATTTTTTGAAATTTTTCTAAGTTTTTTTCAAAGAACAACTTATTTTTATTATTTTAATTTTTTAACTTTTTATTAAAAACTAAAAAAAACATCCGATTTATAAAATTGTATAAATTTTAATATAATTGGATATAATTTTATATCATTGGATTAGACCAAAACTCGTATCAAAGTCGATATAAAGTTATATAAACTGATATTATTAGATATTATTCGATCAAATCTTATGAAACCATTTTTTGTATAAGATTATATCAAAATAGACACGAACCCATATTAAATTATATATTGTGTCATATCAATTTTTTTACTCGGGTATAATTTAATATCATTGGATTAGACCAAAACTCATATCAAAGTTGATATAAAGTTATATAAACTGATATTATTATATAATTTTCGATCAAGTCTTATGAAACCATTTTTCGTATAAGTTTATATCAAAATAGACACGAACCCATATTAAATTATATATTGTGTCATATAATTTTTTTTGCTCGGGATATTAAAAATTTACTCAATACTATTAAATCGTTAACTGGTGCAAAATTGAGTAATTTTTTACTCAATAGTATTAAAAATTTACTCAAATTTTTTTTTTCTGTGTATTACAAATTTACTCAAATTTTTTTTTATATTTTTCTGTGCAGTATTTATTTCAAAAAAATCAGTACATATCAGTAAAACGTTTTTTAATCAGTACACGTGGTCAAAAATCAGTATATGTACTGATCAAATCAGTAGGAATCGTCAGCCTTAACATTCTTGTAAAACTCTGATTTAGTGCGTGTATTAAATAAATTAAATATCGACTAAATTCATCAATACTTACTCATTCTCGCGAGAACGTAAAAAGACTGGCGTGTTTCTAGAACCAGAACTACCAACTGGAGGTTTTTGAGGGCTAACACGACGCATACCATTGATAAGACTGCGAGATCGAGGACCTATTGGAGCAAGTTGCTGCTGTGGTTGATCACGACCACGTGAATTTGGTGTAACAGATTTTCCGCCAGTTGAACGTCGAGGTTTTTGGTTAGTGGGTCGACCACGCCCACCACTGGAACCTTTATAGCTGCCAGTACTACTGCCATAACTACTATTAAGTTGTGGTACACTGGAGGCACGACTAACCATTTTTGATATTTTTTTTTTTGTATGCACGTTTAATTTATAAATATTTTACATATTTTTTTGTTGTTTTAAATTATTGATATTAAACATTAATTATAGATATTAAATTATAGTAATTTTTTTAATATTTTAGAAAAAAAAACATACTTTTAAAAAACTAAAACTTTTTTTCACTTTTCTATTTATTGACGCAAATTGTACGTAATATATGTACATTTGTAATTATGACGTAAAATTATGAAATGTAAAATTCACGGGGGAGGATTTTTAATGACAAATAATTAAATTTGTTTTACCAACACTTCTATTTATTGTTATAGCAAAAAACAAAAATATTTAACCGTTACTTTAAACTCGTTTGTAGTGTTCTCAACAATATATCAACTCGTACTAATTTTCCCGCTACAAATGGTCAGTAATAATATCCTTCTTTTTGCATGTCCTTTTTGATATTGAGATTTATGGTAATTTACAACGAAAAACGAATAAACGATGTTCTCCTGAGCTCCTAATCAATATGGGGGTTGGTTGACCACTATAAACTAAATTGTGGTAATTTTTGAACATAGTTGAGTAGTTAGTATTAGTTAGAAAGGACTGTTTAGAAAATTTATTTAAATATTTTCGAGAGCGATTTCCTAAAAAGGACTCTCTTTTAGTTAGTGATTTATTGTTAATATTAATAACCTTGCCCCATGACATGCCTGTGCATGCTAATCGTTATTCAAAAACAACTTCGTTATACAACTACATACTCGTAATAACCGTTAGTTTATAAATTTGTGTAAGTATATACGAAGTATGAGTAAATACCGTTATTATGTTTTTTACAAGAATGGCGGGAAAATATATTAATTTACGGAAATTGTTTTATGATTATGTTTAAAAAAAAAACAAAATTAAACCAAAAATTAAAAAAAAACACAAATCATTCGACATTTGTTCAGTACTTGAGTTGAGGGTGGGTTGCACGTGCCTAAACAAGAGTAATAGGCAAGTCCATGGCGCTCAGACTTAAAATAGTCCATGGTACTTATATTTCAGTATTTACTGAATGTGGGAATTTTTTCGAAAAAGTTAGCCATTTATCTCATTTTGCAGTAGGGTGCAGCGAATTTTCCTCATTTTTCACTTTCAAAATCGTCGGGATCGGAATAGTTGCCTTTTTACGTCAATATTACCACACACAAATTGTACCCGGTGGGCAATGTCTTTAGGTTTCCTTTTTGATTTGAAAATCGGAAAGTTCCGAACAAAAAAAAAACAATAGGTACTCACTTTGTTTGGAACTTTTTGATTTTCAAGTCAAAAAAGTAACACAAAATTAGACTACTCAACACGGTTTTTGCACAGACATTTTGAATAAATTTTCTAAAGTATTTTTGCCTCTTAAACACGAATCTATCACTAAAAAAGTTGTATCAAATATTCTTCTCGAGATATAGGCATTTTAATTTTTTGTGGACCAAGCCTCAAAACAGACACATTTTTTAATATTGGAAAAGTGTATGCTAAAGTTGCTTATGGGGGTTTTCGTGTCAACTGACACAACTTTTGAAACCGATGTCTTCCGATCGGGATGAAATTTGCACCAAGGTTAGTCCTATTGGATAGTAGTTCAGACACAATTTTTCAGCGCGGTCGGACACGGAGTCTCTGAGTTAGAGGGGGTTGAAATTTGACATTTTGGCCAAAGAGGTGTTTATTCTCATCCATGTAACTTCTTACCTATTGTTTTTAGCAAAATGTGTCCCAAAGAGTTTAGTTAGCTATTTGTTCAGTCTTTCGAAAAAAATTATAAAAAAAATAAAAAAAAAAAATTTGATTTATTTTCTTAAAAATCTAAAACTTTTTTGACTTTTTCCTCAAATTGGGCCTTTTTTTTTTGATTCAAAAGAAGAGCTATGAGGTCGCTTAGTGGGATGCGAGTGGGATATCTATGAACATTTTTTTTTTTAACTTTGGAATACAAAAAACGGTTATTCAATTTTCCGGGACACCCTCTAATTTTATTAGGTTCAAAAAAGAAAGCATAAGCCAAAAAAAAGGGCGGTGGGGAGGGGCCATATGGCTCCTCATCGGGGTCAAAATTGGGCGTAAAGAGGTTAAAATCCTCAAAAAGCACCACAACTGCCCTAGAACTGCCCAATGTGGGGTGCAATGTGAGACCGATCTCTATTAATTTTCTGTCCACAACATTTTTCTTGAATAAACCTAACCTCTATTTCCACTTCCTAAGGGGGCTCCCATACAAAATGACATTTTTATAAAATTTGCTCCTACCGCTCTAACTGTCCATAGGGTGCCCCAAGAGAAGTAAAATGTATGACCGACCCCCAATATTTTTTCAACTCCAACATTTTCTCAGAATATACCTACCCTTTATTTTCAACTCTTAAGGGGGTCCCCATACATTTTTTTTTATTTTTTTATTAGTTTTTAAAAATACATGTTTTTATAATGTATGGGAGCCCCTCAAGGAGTGGAGATAGGGTGTTAATTTGTTCGGACAAAATGTTGGTAACTAAAAAATAATGGGGGTTGGTCGTAATTTTTGCCTCTCTAGGAGGCACGGTAGGGGCGGTAGGAGCTGGTTTAATAAAACAAATTTATAAAAAATAAAAGAAATGTATGGGGACCACCTTAAGGGTTACAGATGCATTGTGGGTGTGTTTGCAAAAAATGTTGGAATTAATAAAATAATGGAGGTCGGTCATACATTTGTCTCCACTTGGCGCACTTTAGGGTAAGTTAGAATGGTAGGATCAAATTTTTTAAAAATGTTTTGTATGGGAGCCCCCTTAGGAAGTGGAAATAGGGGTAAGGTATGTTCAAGAAAAATGTTGGGGGTAGAAAATTATTGGAGGTTCGTCTCACATTGCACCCCTCCAGGGGCGTTTCTAGGGCAGTTTTGGGGCTTTTTGAGGATTTTACCTCTTTACGCCCAACTTTGACCCCGATGAGGGGCCATATGGCCCACCCCACCGCCCTCTTTTTTTGGCTAGTGCTTTCTTTTTCGAACCTATCAAAATTAGAAGGTATTGCAGATCGAAATCGAAAACTGGTTAGCTATCCCACGCCTAATAGTGCAAATTGAAGAACCGTTTTTTGTGTTCCAAAGTTAAAAAAAAAAAAATTTCTTAGATATCCCACTCGCATCCTACTAAGCGACCCCACAGCCCTTAAAGGAAATCACCTAAGCTTTCTTTTGAAACAAAAAAAAAAATGGGCCCAATTTGAGGAAAAAGTCGAAAAAGTTTTAGATTTTTAAGAAAAAAAATCAAAAATTTTTTTTTTATTTTTTCTATATTTTTTTTTCGAAAGACTGAACAAATAGCTAACTAAACTCTTTGGGACACATTTTGCTAAAAACAATAGGTATGAAGTTACATGGATGAGAATAAACACCTCTTTGGCCAAAATGTCAAATTTCGACCCCCTCTAACTCAGAGAGTCCTTGGCCGATCTCGCTGAAAAATTGTGTCTGAACTAGTATCCAATAGGACTAACCTTAGTGCAAATTTCCCGATCGGAAGACATCGGTTTCAAAAGTTGTGTCAGTTGACACGAAAACCCCCTTATATATTTTTTATTCGAATTCCCAATAAAATTACCTAACTTTTGCAAGAAATCCGGATTCGAAACGATCAAGGATACCATCAGGACATTATAACATTTATATGACATTATATAAGTTCAAAACGTTCTTTTTTTGGTTATGTTCTTATAAGTATCCGAATTTTGTGAGAAAGTTCTTGTTAAAAGCAGATATATAAAGTAGACACACCAATAAAGAGAACCTGGGGCTAAAATCTAAAATGCATTGAGTATATCCAGAAATATTTGCAAAAGAAGTCAAAATTTTGAACAAAATTTTCATATTTTTTTGTTTCAATTTTTATGATTTTTGCTAAAATTAAAATAAAAAAAAAAATTAATACTCATTTCCTAAAGTATTTTTAACTCCTTAACACAAATCTGATATCAAAAAAATCGTATCAAATCGCCTTCTCGAGATATAGGCATTTTCAATTTTTGTGGACCTAACCCTCAAACCCGACAAATTTGTTAATATTGGAAAAGTGTATGTAAAAGTTATTCATATTTTTTTTATTCGAACTCCCAACAAAATTACCTAACTTTTTCAAGAAATCCGGACTCGATACGATCAGGGATACCATCAGGACATGTAAAAAAGTTGAAAATGTAATTTTTTCGTTTTATCCTTATACTAACTATCCAAATTTCTCCATTAATTTTCCGTTTAATACTGATGTGTAAAGAAGACATTCCAATAAAGAGAACGTGGGGTTAAAATCTAAAATCCGCTTAGTATATCCAGAAATATTTGCAAAACATATCAACTTTGTTGGTTTTGAGGTCTTAATCCACAAAAAATTAAAATGCCCATATCTCGAGAAGAAGATTCGATAAAATTTTTCTGATGACAGATTCGTGTTTAGGAGGCCAAAAACTTTAAGAAATGTGTTTTATTTTTTTTTTAATTTTAACAAAAAACCATAAAAATTGGTACGGAAAAATTCATGAAAAAAAATATCCAGATTTGGTTCAGAATTTTAAATTATTTTACAAATATTTCTGGATATACTCAGTGGATTTTGGATTTTAAACCCAGGTCCTGTTTATTGGAGTGTCTATTTTACATATCTGCTTTGAATAGGAAGTTTCTTGCAAAATTTGGATACTTATAAGGATATAACCAAAAAAAGGACCTTTTGAACTTCCTTATAATGTCCTGATGGTATCCTTGATCGTATCGAGTCCAGATTTCTATCAAAACTTGGGTAATTATATTGCGAATTCGAATAAAAAAATATGAATAACTTTAACATACAATTTTCCCATTGTATTAACAAATTTGTTTGTTTTGACGATTTGGTCAACAAAAAATGAAAACACTCAGAAAATTATTTAAGTTACTACCCAGCAAAAAATAATCGAGATTTCGGAAGCAGTGCATTCAAGAATGCACTTGTGTAAGCGAATGATTTTTGATGTTGTTGTTTTTCTATGACATTCGCTTACACAGCTGCATACCGTATGCAATAGCGTAAGGGAGAGATTTTGTTGGCATACTAACCTGCATACCGGTTGCAGTAAAGTATGGCAGTGACTCAAAAAAATACTACAAATATTTAAAAAAAGGCATGATTTCAAATCATATTCATTGAGCCGATATAAGCGCTCGGAAGAAATGCTCTAAAGTGGGACATTGCGAACAAATATCATGCCATACGTAAGCAGGTTTGTAAGCAAACAACAAAAATCGCTCCCTTACAAACCTGCACGCAGAGAAAAAATATGGTTGCGACATGATCGCAGCAACTATACTATGATCTCTAAACCCAGTTATGATTGCAGCAATCAAGTTGTTGTTTTTAAAATTGTATTTAATCATTTATATGGTTGTTTTAGACATTTAATAGTTGCTTCAATCATAATAAAATAATTGCAACATCCAAAAGTACAATATGGTTGTTGTAACAATGTTATAGTTAATTATATTCTCGACACACCAAAAATTTGAACATAACATGACTATAACAATCATTAGATAATCACAACTTAATGAAAAAAGCATTGTCAGGTTTATTTATCAGTTTAGTGTTTTGCCAGCAAGCAGTTAGTCGCAAAGACGCCACTTACAATTAGTACTTTAAAAAATTTAAGGCAATTTGAGTTAACAAATTGGATCATCGCAGAAGGGAATGAAATACAAAAAGCTACTTTATATAATTTATTTATTGTGCGGTTTAAAAATAACTTTCCATTTTAAATAAAAACTTCAAATCCAAAATATTAAAATGTTTTTTGTGCATTTTTTGTTTACTGTATATGTTATAATTGCTGACAATAATTTTAATTTTGTAACAAATACGTTATGATTGCAGCAAATATGTTATGATTTTGTCAATAACTTAATGGTTTATACAATCATTCAATGTTAGCTGTAAAAAATGTTATAGTTGATGAAATTTTTTAGAAAAATTACATAAATTTATTGCACATCATTGATGTAAAACGCAGGTTTCCACTAAATTGAACCAAAATTAATAAAAATGGTTTCATATTTATAAAAACAACATTTAAAAACAAAAAATAAATTATTGGTGTGAACTTTATCAAAAAAAAAAGTAATGAAGAATTTCTAAAAACGTGTGGTATTAAAGCATAATATATTTTCTCAATTTTAAAAAAAATATGTATGTATATTAAACTGCAATCATATTATGATAATTATATAACATTTAAGCAGTTATTGCCGCAATCATATAATGATTAACATTCCTTGTTGCCTTCAATCATATTAACATTATTGCTACAATCATATTTCCAATCATAATATGACGCTCTTAAATCATGATCACCGCAACCATGTTTTTTTTCTGCGTGTGCTTATAGGCAAGCAGTATTTTTTGGTGGGTACATGTTAGTTGTTTGTGTATTTAACAGTAGTTAGTTGTTTTTAACTACAAAGTCAGTTGTTTTTGTATGAAGAATATCAAACAACTATTTCTGTTAGTTATTTTAAGTCGTTTTTTTTGAACAACTTACAAAAAAGTACTGTTATGTAGTAACAGTTATTTAAAGTAGTTAATTTTATTTTTTTATCTCTGAAAAATTTTCAAAGTTTTTTTTTGTATGAAGAATATCAAACAACTATTTCTGTTAGTTATTTTAAGTCGTTTTTTTGAACAACTTACAAAAAAGTACTGTTATGTAGTAACAGTTATTTAACGTAGTTAATTTTATTTTTTTATCTCTGAAAAATTTTCAAAGTTTTTTTTTTAAAAAAATAAAAATAAATTTTTGTTTTTTTATTTTTTACAACTTTTTTAAAAAAAAAAAAAACGGAAAAAATTTGGTCTTCAATTTTTTTCTGAAATTTTTTTTTGAAAAAAAAATTTATATTGATTTTTTTATTTTTACTACATTTTAGTTGTTTTGACTACAAATGTAAGTAGTTTTTACTACATAAGTCAGTTGTTTTTTGTCAGTTAAAATAACTAACAATGTTAGTTGATTTAACTGAAAAAGTAGTTGACCCCGAAACAACTTACAAAGTAGTTATTTTAACTGACATTTTCAGTTGATTTTACTAACATAATTTTTTAAGTGAATGACTATATCTCGAGAAGGTGATTTGATACAACTTTTCTGATGACAGATTCGTGTTTAGGAGACTAAAATACTTTAGAACATGATTTTTCGAAGTCTGTGCAAAAAAAAAGTTGATTTTTGTAGAGTAGTGTTGGTATTTGTGTTATATGTATTTTAAAAAATAATCGAGATAGAGCAAAATGGATAATATATTTGCCATTTATACCCCTTTAGCGATTTCAGTTTATTTTTTTATACACGCAAAAAAAAATCTGTGTCGGAGTGAGCAAAAATCTGGCATAATTTTACCAAAAATATGCTAAAACTACAACCGACGAAGTAGTTTTCGTAATTTAGCCAAAACACTTATGTAAAAAATTTTGAAGAAAATGCTAATGCTATTTAAGCAAAAACTTGGTAAAATATACCAAAAGATATGTGGTGAAATATACCAAAATTATTAGAAAAGGTGACTAAAAATAATGCTAAAAATTACCCCATTTATGCTAAAATAAATTTTCTATAAATTTTTTGTAAAAATTTGTATATTTGTTGAATTTAAATATTTCACATAATAAATCCATGTTAATATAACAAATGTTGTGTAGGATTTTATTTACCACCGACCAACTGATCCTTTATGTACAATTTTCTCCTTTTACTGCTGCCTACGCTTTTTCTTGAAGTGAAGGATCCGCTATAGCGTCACGAATTTATTTAATAGCATCCTGTAAAAATAGAAAATTATTACAAAACATAAATTTTTAATTTAAAAAACTAGTAAACCCCATTGGTCTTTTGATTAGGAGGAACACTTACTTTGTGATTCCATTTGTAACTCATCAAAACAGGTCTGGACTCCATTGACTTTGCTATATAAATGAGTTTTAGGTTTTAATTTTATAACTAAAGGGAGGACTGGTGCCCATGCTCTTTATTGAAGTGAAGGAATCGCCATAGCTTCAAATATTTATTTAGCAGTACCCTGTAAAAATAGAAAATTATTACCAAACACTAATTTTTAACAAAAAATCTATTAAACCTTATTGGTGTCTTCGGAATAGGGGTATACTCACTTTATCATTCCATTTGTAATTCATTGAAACAAACGTCTGGGACTCCATTGGTCTTGCTAAATGAATGGTGTTTTAAGTTATGACAGCAAAATTAACTTTAGCATTTTTTTATTTTACATTTATTTATCTTTTAAAAAACTAATTATTTATTTTTATTTATTAATTTATTTTAATTTTATTTATCAATTTCCTTTTTACGTTTTTATAACACAAAAAAAAAACGAAGCACGCACACAAAAATACAAAATGAAAATGGAAGTCTGTATTTGTTATTTTTTTTTTGTTGTTTTCTTTCGATAAATTTTTGTGCGAGTAATTTGCGTTATTGTGCAAGCTAGTTGGTTATTTTACATAAAATTGAATTATGTTACTTTAACATCGACAAGCATAATTTTAGCAAAAATTTGGTAAAAAAATTTTTTTGGTATGAAAAAAGTTTTACCAAGTAGGATTGCTCAATCTTACACAGATTTTTTTTTTGCGTGTACCCTACACCACACTGCACAGTGGATTATATAAGGTGAATGCATCTCATAATTGATTTTTGCAAATGTTTGAAATTAACCATAAAACAAGATCTATCGTAAAGCTAAGATGTCAAGCAATAATTATTTTCAGAAATTATAGTTATTATGTCAACAGAACTATAAGAAAATGGCGACCGAAAACACTACTTTCGACTTTAAGGATTTGGGGAGATAAAATTATACCATATTCAAGTGCGTATTTTTAATATTTCTAATTATTTTTTTAGGATTGTAATACCATGTTGGAAAGGGTAACTTGTTCAGATTCTATTTTTGTTATGAGCTTTGTATATATTGTTAGCAGGTTTGAAATTTATTCATTTGAAGTAGTGCCCCCCATTTCCCGGTTCTCGGTATTCCCGGGAATACCGGTATTCCCGGTTCTGGAACCGGTTTCTCGGTTCTAGATATATTCCCGGGAATACCGGTTTTCCCGGTTCTGATCCTGGTACCGGTTCTCAAAAACCAGAAAAATACTATACCATAAAATATTTAAATTACACTATTTAATCAGTATTTCAGTAATATTTAGTTGTGTTTGTACATGATTTAAAAATTATGTAACTATTTTTTTCTTAAATTAAAAAAAAAATACAATGGAAATGGTATTTTTCACATGTTTTGTATTTTTTTGGTAAAAGCTAAGAAAAAATTTTAATTGTACTAAATTTTGCAAAATATACATACCGGTAGTACCGGGAATACCGTCAGAACCGGAACCGGGAATACCGGTATTCCCGGGAATACCGGGAATGAATTAAGAACCGGGAAACCGGTACCATTTCCCGGTAATACCGAGAACCGGGAATACCGGTATTCCCGGTTCTACGGTACTGACCGTAGGCACTAATTTGAAGTATATAATATTTTTTTGCTAACCTACGCAACTTTGAATAGGATTTTAACTGTAAGCGCCGTTTTCCTCCAATCTAGTTATAACATAGAATTAAAGTTAAACTTATTATCTAAAATATATATCTAAAACCAGCTGTCTTTTTGTGCCTTTAAACAAATGGCATGCAAAAATGTTGACAAGCTCACAAATTAATAATAAATAAAAATTTAATTATGAATTAATTTCGCTCACTATGCCCTACACAATTTGCCATTCCGTGTGTAACGCAACGAAATATCGGTCTAGGACCAAATAAAATACATACACTCAGAAAATTATGTAAGTTACTACATGTTAGTTGTTTGTATATTTTACAGTAGATAGTCGTTTTCAACTACAAAGTCAGTTATTTTTGTATGAAAAATATCAAACAACTATTTCTGTTAGTTATTTTAAGTCGTTTTTTTTAATAACTAACAAAAAAGTACTGTAATGTAGTAACAGTTATTAAAAGTAGTTAATTTTATTTTTGTTATCTCTGAATTTTATTCTTTTGAGATTCTATCTCTGAAAAATTTTCAAAGTTTTTTCCAAAAAAAATAAATTTTCGTTTTTTAATTTTTCACAACTTTTAAAAAAAAAAACTTGGAAAATTTTGGTCTTAAATTTTTTTTCTGAAAAATTTTTTTGAAAAAAAAAAATTATATATTGTTTATTTTATTTTAACTACATATTAGTTGTTTTGACTACAAATGTTAGTAATTTTTACTACATAAGTCAGTTGTTTTTTGTCAGTTAAAATAACTAACATTGTTAGTTGATTTAACTGAAAAAGTAGTTGACCCCAAAACAACTTACAAAGTAGTTATTTTAACTGACATTTTCAGTTGATTTTACTAACATAATTTTTTGAGTGTATAACATTGATCCATGATCAATTTTAAGATATTCTAGCGATGTCCGTCCGTCTGTCTGTGGAAAGCACTATGTAGTCCAAACCAAAAGAGCTAGACCCCGGAAGTTTGACAAAAAAAAAAATACTTATAACTAACTAACAATAAGTTTGTAAATAGGCAAAATCGGACCTCGAAATAAACAATTTCCCCTTAAAAAAAAAAAAAAAAACAACCCCAAAAAACATTTTTTGCATATTTTTTAGCATATTTGTTCAACAATTGAACAATATGTTGATTACTATAAGAATTAAAAAACCTGCGCTTGTCAAAGAGACTGAGAAACGTATTTTTTTTTTGTCCGCCCCGTTTGGAGGCGTGGCTATAACAATACATTTTTGCGTATTATAATTAATGAGTTTGTAGACATTTATCGCAAAAAGGTAGATGTAATCCCCCGCCGACAAACCCCCCCCCCCCCCTTACTCCATTTCCCAAAAAAAAAATACACTTTATTTATTTTTTTCACTTTTTGGAGGGTTCTGGAAAGATTTGGCAACAGCCGAATTTAACACTCACTATTTTTTTTTACCTTGGCAACCTTCATACGATTTTTTTATTACAACTTCCTTATTTTTGTCGTATTACAATAAAATATCAGTTAATATTTGACACCAATGAAAATCTATATGAATCCGGTAATTTTTTTAAAAATTGCAAACATTTGGCCCTTAAAAGTCTATGGGGCTAAATGTTGACCTTTTCTAAAAAATGTATCTACAAAATTACTTATTATAAATATCTGTTGCAAAATTCAACTGAAAATAATTAGAAAATATAAAAAATACCTATTTAACTTGTAATAACATTTTACTTTTATACTAAAATTCAACACTTAGAAAATTATTGCAGTTACTACATGACGGTCATTTGTGTAGTAAGTAGTAGTTGTTGTTTTCAACTACAATTTCTGTTTTTTGTAGTCGTTTTAAAAAACAAATACAAAAAATTACTACATTGTTGTAACAGTTGTTTTATGTAGTTGTTTTTAGTCTATAAAAAAACTATTGATTTTTTATTAAATTTTTAGAAAAACGGATGTGCAGAAATTATTTCCAAATAATTTTAACCGTTTTTGACGTTTAGAAATTTTTTTGTTAATAAAAAAATTCAGACAATTGAGTAAAATTGTACAGTAAAAACAACTGTAATTTGAAGTAGTTTGTACAGTTTTTTGTAGTTGTTAATCAATAGTTAAAAACAACAACAATTGTTGGTTGATTTTACCGTAAAATGTAGTGGACGCCTAAACAACAACAAATGTAGTAGTTTTAACTGTCTTTTGTAGTGGATTCTACCGTCATAATTTTTTGAGTGAACAAAAATATCGAAAATTAATTTTTAACCCTTCACAACTTTAGTTCTCGTCAGTCGATTTTTATGATTAAAAGCACAAATTAGAGCCTAAAGTCTCACCTATTCAACAAAAAAGACTGCATACAAAAATATTTATCCAATCAAAAGTTACAGATTTTTAATCTGGAAATGACCAAATTTTTCCACTGTGCACTTTGGTACAGGGTATAATGAGTTTGTGCTGATGTTTGTAACTACCCGAAATATTGGTCCTAGACCCACTTTTAAGTATACCAATCGACTCAGAATCACTTTTTGAGTCGATTTAGCGATGTCCGTCCGCCTGTCCGTCCTCCTGTCCGTCCGTCCGTCCGTCCGTCTGTCTGTCCACTTAAATGGTGTAAACACGACACAGGTCGCAATTTTTAATCAATTGACTTGAAAATTTAAACTTAGGCCTCTTTTGGCCCAAGGACAAAGCCTATTGAAATTGGAAAAAACGGTCATATTTAGACCTAGCCCCTATACAACGGTCCCCTTAAGTTTTGACTCAAATGACTCTAATAACCGTATTATAATATGTATCGTTTCGAAATTTGGCAGGGTGTCATGTTTCATCTACACAAATCACCATTCCGATTTTTTAAGAAATCGGACCAGTTCTTCTTGTAGCCCCCATACAAACCACCCTCCCGATTTTCATATAAATCTCTCGAATTTCATGAAAATGAAAAAATATTTAATTACAATTCTGTTTGTGTATGTTAAACGCGTAATTCAATAACCTAATCAAATCTGATTAACATCGGACCATTTTTGGACTTAGGCCCCATGTGAAAGTTTAGCCCGATATTCAGTTAAAGCGGTTTATTATTAACAGAAAGAAGTCTATTTCCTCAAATTTGCGTTGTGAGTATTTTTTACACTTATTAAAGAGTTGACAAAATACAGATCTAATCGGTCCATGTTTGAAATTGTAACCCATTTTCCGGGAAACTCTGGTGTAGGGTATTATATGGTCGGTCTAGACCGACTATAATTTTCTTACTTGTTTTTAAATTGCGAATAACTTCTTAAATAATAAAGATATAACTAAAAGGACATTAATTTGGTAACAAAGCATAAGCGAGATAAAATAAAATGGATAACATTTTTGAAACTATTTAAAAAATCTATAGATTAGAAAAAAAATAACAACAAAAAAAAAATTATTTGAATAAAAATTATTTTGTCAAAAAATTAAAAAAAAAAAACATTTATTTACAAAAAAACATTTAAAAAAAAAAAAAAAAATAATAATTAAAAAAAATAAAAATATTTTTTTTTTGAAAAAAAAAAATTTTTTTGATAAAAAGAAATTTTCCAAAAAGAAAAAAAAAATTTAAATAAACATTTTTTTAAAATAAAACAAACTAAAAAAATATGAAAAATATGTTGGTATTTTTTTTTTGTGAGAAATATACACAATATTTTAATAACATTAAAAAAAAAACATTTAATAAAAAAATAATTAAAAAAAATTAAAAAAAAAAATTTTTTGAAAAACAAATAATTTTTTTTTTGAAAAAAAAATTTTTTTTGATAAAAAGAAGTTTTCAAAAAAGAAAAAAAAATTTAAATAAACATTTTTTTTTAAATAAAACAAATTCAACATTAAAAAAAAATAAAAAAAAAATTGTCAAAAAAAAAAATTATATAAAAAAAATATGAATATTTTTTTTTGGTAAAAAATATATATTATATTAAAAAATATTATTAAAAAAAACATCTGAAATGAGTCATGTGCCCATAGCATGGCACATGTGCTCGCAACTTTTATTCGATTGGCCTGAAAATTGAAATTAAAGCTTTTCAAGTACGAAGCTTATTGAAATTGGAAAAAATTGGTCCATGTTTACACCTATGTAGCTTCCATACAAACGTACCCTTCAAATCTGGCTCAAATGGTTCTAATAACTTTATTGAAATAGGTAGCCTTTCGAAATTTGGCAGGTAAACATTTCCAATTCAAAGGGAATCGAACCAGTCCTACATGTAGGCCCCATAAAATCACAAATTAAATATTTGAATAAAATTTTGTTTTTAGGTGTTTAAGCGTCGAACCAAAATTAAATTATGAACGGAAATTTCTAAATCCTAACAGCTAAACCAACTCTGTTTTCCTTCCCATAAAATACAACGCTATTTCAATGTTCTTTTTATCTGGCAACACCAAAAAGTAACGGAAAAAAGGGATAAACGTATACTACAACTTTTTCTTTCTCGTTCTTCATAGTTTTCTAAACTTTTTGTTTTGTGCAAAAAAATTAAAAAAAAAAAGCGAAAACAAAACAACAACAACATGAATAAAACTTAACGAATCATTTTTTGCTTTCCATTTTGTCCATTAACTAAAAACGCCGGCGAGGGAAGAGAAGTAAGAAATTTTATAGTGATTTTAGCAGCAACACTCAATAAATGTGCTTCTGAAGTATTTCTCCACAAATATATTAAAAATAACTGAAAAATTGACTATTAAAAAGGTAATAAACTAAAAAGATAACATAAAAAATGTATTTGAATTAAACAAAAATAGTTGAAAACCCGAAAGAATATTACATTGTTACAAAAAAAATGCAAAGAATAAAAACTGAAGCAGACATTACAGTAAGAAGAAGCATTACAAATGTTTTGTGTGCAAAAAAGCCCATGACAAATGGAAAGCAAAAGTGTTCAAGTGATTTAAGGAAAATAAATACAAGTTCTATTAGATTTAAAAGATATATTTAAAGATAAAAATAGATTATTATTAATTATATAGTTTTCTACACCTATTTTGGTTTTCTTTCCCCTTCATTTTTCTATTGTAGGAAGATTTAAGGTCTTTGTTCTTCTACGTCTACTACAACAAAAAATATATTTAAAGAAAAAGTGAAGTAAGCAAAAACGAAATACAAAAAACGTGAGTGTAAAATACAACACATTGCGAAATAAAGTGGAAAAGAGTGCGTGGAACAGGAATAAAGGATTGATTTTTGTTGTAACAAACGACGCAACAAATCACCTGGAAGAATTATCTACAGAAGTGCGTACCGGTTGCTTAGAATTGCTCCTTTTTTACTTGTGTGGAAAAAAGGAGATCCAATAAAATTTAGTGTTTCGAGTGCTTGATTTTTTTGTAAACAACAGATGTCTTCGAGCCCTCAAATAGTTGAACAAGCAGCTTCCTCCTCTACTCTTGAGCAACCAGCAGCCAAGAAACGGAAGCTTGCATCCAATACCTCACCCACCTCTACCAGTCCCCCCTCTTCCACTCTTAATAACAACAATATTAGCAGTGACAAAGCTGACGGCGGCGTCAGCAACGACGGCGACGACGCCGTAAGTACCAGCAAGAAAGAGATAACCGTAGGGGACAGTTCGGTTGTATCGTCATCTTGCTCGTCGGTTTCGTTGAGTTGCGAAAACGCAGCCGGCTCCTCATTCGTTTCAACAACGGGCGAGAATAGTGGCAGCAGCAGCGGCATTATTAGTACATCGTCAGCAGTAGTGGATAAAGAAAGCAAAATTAAAAAAAGTGGTGACCAGAAGAAAATTTCCAATTCCTCGTGCATTGAGAAAAAACAAGCAGAAGAAAATTCCTCCTTGCAACAGGACTCCAAAACGGCGACAACAACAACAGAAACAAAAGCCAATAATTCAACAGTCTCCTCGACTACCACAACAACCAACAATAGTAGCAACTCCAATACATCATCATCGGCTGAAACAACAATGGCTTCAAATTCTCAAAATGCTGGTGGCTCATCGTCCAATGACATCGATGAATCTTTATACTCGCGCCAATTGTATGTATTGGGTCATGAAGCTATGCGTCGCATGGCCAATTCAGATATTTTGCTGTCGGGTCTAAATGGTCTGGGCTTGGAAATAGCCAAAAATGTAATATTGGGTGGTGTAAAATCCATAACTTTACATGATACCGATAATTGTACGGTAAGTTTATTTTTTGTTTAACAAAGAAAACCTTATTGATTAAAAACTTTTTCTTGCTGAAAAATCATGATTCAAAATCGATTTTTTTGTTCGTGCAAAAAATGGAAAACAAGAATAGAAAAATATTTTTTTGTTTGGTTAGGTTTTTCTCCCTCCCATTTTTTTGCAAAACCCAAAACGGTTTTTTGTTTATTAAAACGAAAAATTAAAAATTTTAATTTCACAATCTTTTTCGTAAAATTTTCTCAACGATTATTTTTGCCATTTTTTAACCTTTTATTGTTAAAAAAAAAGAAGAAAAAAATTGTTGTTGTGTCATTGTTTCTCCATTAATACATATACTTTTCTGTTACATTTCCCCCCATTTTGCATTGCTGTCTGTGTATGGTTGTGTTTGTAACTTTGTTGTCATTTTTTCCACAATTTTTAATTTTTGCAAAGCGAGTTTTCTTTGAAAGCGTTACCAGTGCTGCCAAATGGCTATTTTTGTTTCGTTAAGTTCTTATTGGATTTTTTGTTTTTGTATTTTTCAAATGGCAATGCTTTTTATTAAAATGAAATTAGTCCAAAACTGATGATTTTATTTTGTCAAACAAAAAGAAAATAAAAACGTGACTCATACCATTGCTCCAATGGTAAAATATGATGGGGGCACCTGCCTGCATACACGAAACAAGTACATTGACTGTAATCATTAGTCGAATACGGATTTTATTGTTACTGATCTAGATATTTAAAAGAGTTTATTCTTCTCGAAAATTTTTAATAAAAAAAATTACTATAAATAAACAAACACCGGTTTTAATAAACGAACAGAGCAAACACGGCACTGTGGACGGTTTCCAATTAGAATCACCCAATTTTTGTGCAGGAAGAGAACAATTACGGCACGGGGGACGGTTTCCAATTAGAATGAGTTTCGCCAACTTTGAAAAATAAAACAGTTTTATTTCTCACCGGCGCCTTGATAAAACTATCTATTTTTTAAGGTGGCGAAACTAATTCTAATTGGAAACCGTCCCCCGTGGCGTGCTTGTTCTGTTCCCGCACTTTATCTGTCAAATCGTATGGAAAAAACATGCCTGGCTTGGTGTATAAACAGAACTAGCCCGGCACGACTTTTTTCATACAATTTGACAGATAAAACCGGTGGCCGGCGCCAGAGACTATAATATAGAATTTAGTGTGCTACTAAAGTCTCACTAGCAGGTGCTGCCATCGAGACAATAGTAGACAACTTTTTTTCCGGTATTGCAATTTCACACCAGCCCGGCGCCGGTGTGAAATAAAACTTGTTCTATTTTTTAAAGGTCGTGCAACTCATTCTAATTGGAAACAGTCTCCCGTGCCGGCCTTGTTTTGTTCCTGCACTTGTTCTGAGTAGAAATAGAACAAGCCCGGCACGACTTTTTCCATTCGATTTGACAGATAATACCGGTGGCCGGCGCCGGTGTGAAATAAAACTTGTTCAATTTTTTAAAGGTGGCAAAACTCATTCTAATTGGAAACCGTCCCCCGTTCCGTGCTTGTTCTGTTCGTAATATCTGTTTATAAACTATTGCAGTAACAAAACGAGCACTGCACGGGGCACAGTGGGGCGAGATTTTTTTTTGTCAGATTTAGAGTAGAAACAGAACAAACCCGGCACGACTTTTTCCATACGATTTGACAGATAAAACCGGTGGCCGGCGCCGGTGTGAAATAAAACTTGTTCTATTTTTTAAAGGTGGCAAAAAAAGGTTGTCACATTTAAACAAGTAAAAAAGTTAAATTCGGCCTTGCCGAATGTAGTGATACCCTCCACAATTTCAAAAAGATTATTGCAAACAATTTTATTTAAAAGGAAATTACTTTTGAAAAAAAAAAATTTTTGAAAAAAAAATTTCCGCGAAAAAAATTTTGGTAAAAAAATCCGCGATTTTTTTCTTTTTTTGTCCAAAAATATGTTCGTACTTGTTTAAATACCATTTGGTTTTCAATTATGTTCACATATGCCTACCAGAAGACGAATTAAAGCATATTGTATTTTTAGGTTATGTTGAATGTACTGAAATTTTTGAGGTGTGCTTACATTTTCGTTCATAACTTTTGAACCGCTGAACCGATATCGCTCAAATGCAATACCAAACTTCTCGGGAGAACTTCCAATAAATATGTTAAGTTTCATTCATCTCTGTGCAATATTTTGTCCGCGACAGCATTTTCCACAGACAGACAGACAGATAGACAGACAGACAGACAGACAGACGGACATCGCTAGAATGTCTTAAAATCGATCGGGCATCATGAATATATATACTTTATGGGGTCCCAGATCGATATTTCGATGAGTTACAAACAGAATGACAATCTTATATATACCCTCTATCACTAAGTGGAGGGTATAAAAATAGAACAAGTTTTATCTGTCAAATCGTATGGGGAAAGTCGTGCCGGACTTGTTCTGTTTCTACTCTTATTTGACAGCGTCGCCGGCCACCGGTTTTATAGTAAAAACAGAACAAGACCGGCACGATTATTTTCATCGGTGTGAAATAAAACTTGTTCTATTTTTTAAAGGTGGTAAAACTCAGTCTAATTGGAAACCATCCCTAGTGCCGTGCTTGTTCTGTTCCTGCACACATGGAAAAAGTGCCGGGCTTGTTCTGTTTCTAGACTTAAGCGCAGTAACAGAACAAGCACGGCACGGGGACGGTTTCCAATTAGAATGAGTTGTACAACCTTTCAAAATAAAAACAATTTTATTTCAACCGGTTTTAATGCAGGAACAGAACAAACACGGCACGGGAGGGTTTCCAATTAGAATGAGTTTTGCCACCTTTAAAAAATAGAACAAGTTTTATTTCACACCGTCGCCTGCCACCGGCTTTATCTGTCAAATCGTATGAAAAATGTGCCGGGCTTGTTCTGTTCCTGCACTAAGTAAAGGAACAGAACAAGCACGGAACGGGAGACGGTTTCCAACTAGAATGAGTTTCTCCACCTTTAAAAAATAGAACAAGTTTTCTTTCACACCGGTGCCGGACACCAGTTTTATCTGTCAAATCGATGAAAAAAGTCGTGCCGGACTTGTTCTGTTCCTGCACGAAGTGCAAGCACGGAACGGTGGACGGTTTCCAATTAGAATAAGTTTATTTCAACGCACTATAGGAAATTTTACCCTTTTTTTGGCCAAAATTATTTACAGCCAAACGGCTGGACCGATTTGAATGATTTTTTTTTGATTTGACTTTTGGAAGACTCTTTAGAGGGAGGGAGTGACTCTTTAAGTTTTTCATACATTCAAAAAAAAAAAAAATAGTAAAGTTACCTAAAAAATTAGCTAATAATTAGTTCCAAACAGGGTTCCCGGGTTATAAGTTTCCGCATCTAAGATTTTTTAGATCCTTTATAGATTACATGGTTTTATAAACTGTTTTTACTATTTTTTTTTTTTTTTTGAGTGTACACTAACTTTTGAAGATAACAGTAGAAATTTATTTTAACAATTTTAAGGAGTGTCAAACAAATCTACTTTTTAATAAGGATTTTGTTCAAAAATTTGATTTTTGAGTTCCAAGTCGTCAACTACATTTCAAAATGCCACTACGGGCAGCCGTAGATGAAGCAAGAGCTAGGGGCTCAACTTCCCTATTTAGATCTTTAGAGATTTCTGCTGTAACTCGTATTTTTGTTCTTGCAGATTTTGACAAAAAAGTTAATTGCGGTCGCCCAGGTTTCGATTTGGTGGAGGCAGGCTGCGTTTCAAGTTTTCTTAGCCAAGTATTGCCTTTAAGCCAAACAGCATGCTGTCTTTCAAAAATTTTCAAACTCCTACAACTTTTAGTCCTTTTCATATTTATATTTGAACAAAATATTCTTAATTCCTCCTTTATATATTGTTTAAAGTTTTCGAAACATTCACTCTTAAGTGCGTATGATACTTGCTTGTTTCAAGTTACTTGTTGCTGCATTTATTAGGGTTTTTCTATAAAAATTTCGATAACTTAAACCAAAAATTTTTAATTTATCGAAATTCCCATAGAAAAACCCTAATAAATGCAGCAACAAGTAACTTGAAACAAGCAAGTATTATAAAGGCATCAGCAATGTGTGAAAAGAAATGGCCAGAAATAGCGGCTCCTTATCCACCTTTATTTTATTTCTCTCGCCATTTTTTAAATAACTCTGAATTTGGCACTCAGTAGTCACCTGGAAAAATGCGTTTTTAAAAAAAGTTTGCACATATCCGACCTTGAAATTTAATAAATTCGGAAGGTAATTGATTGTCCTAGAGAACTTTTATGGTTTTATAGCTAACATATGCTATCATTTTTTTTAAAGTCAAAATAAAATTCCAATTCATACTTCAATAAGTTCATCTTAAGGTCACTTCAATTTTTCCAATTAAATCGATCTAATAGATGAGTTCACCAACATTTCACTATTTATCATTAAAGTACTCACCTTCGACATTATTTTCCACTTTTTAGTTTTTAAAAACTATATTTTCTTAATATAAAAACTTTTGTTAGAAGCTATCACAAAATTCACTGCACTCAATCGTTATTTTATAACTAAGTAAGAAATTGCAAGAAAAACTACTGATAAAGTGACAGTACATCAATTCTGTCGAAAAATTGAGAAAGAATTGTTTACTTTGTTAAGTTTTTTTTTATATTAATGTAAAAAAAAATAATGTTTGCAAAAATTTTATTTTTGACTTTTGGCCAAAAATGGGTAAAATTTCCTATAGTGCAACGGGAAACTCATTCCAATTGGAACCGTTCCCCGTGCCTTGTTTGTTCTGTTAGAACAGAGAGCAAGTTTTATTTCACACCGGCGCACAGTTCCACATTTTGCCAATCTAGTACGACAAAAATCAAAAAAAAGTTCCCCGAATTTTCCTGATTTGTTTGTATGTATTATAGCATGGAAAGAATCATTTGAGAACAAAAATTCTGTTCGTTTTTAAGAGTTGGGAGCATAAAGTTGCATCTTGCAAAATCCTGTAATTAGTGTACATTATTTCGCATTAATAAAGTCGAGTTTAAATTGTTGTACATTTTTAACAAAAAGAAAAATTTATCCACACTTTATTGGTAATTTTAAAGTACTATATTTAAATGCGTTTAGTGACATCTTTTATTTTTTTCTATTTGTTATTAAGTTTTTAACATAATAGAAATTTTTGAAAAGTAAATTTTATATTTATTTATTTTTGATGGATTAGAAATTTGGTTTTTGGTCCGCATTGGTCACCTGACTTTTTCAGACATATTGACCAATATCCATAGTACTTATTTCAACGCCTAACTTTTGAGACCGTCTGCGACGCCGAATGCAATCATAGAAAATAATCACAATTGGAGCGGCAAGCGGTTTTCCGCAATTGTCCTCATAAAAATAGAATTGAATCCAGTTTGGTGGAAAAACGCGGCGGTTTTTTGTTTTTATACAAATCGTGTGTAAACAGTTGCGGAAAAACGCTTCCCGCTCCAATTGTGATTATTCTCATAGAGAAAACAAAGTAAAGAGATTGTAATTGATTCAACTCTCTTTTTTTCTCTCACGCGAAGTCTGTTTGGGATCAAGAAAAAATTTTGTTTTTTTTTAGTCATGAAAATTGAACTTTATTTGCACTTTTAATATATTTTTTTAATTATATTGAATCATTGACATTTTAAGAACGTAAATTTCATAAATTTATTTTGTTTAAACCCATATAAAAGTGCGTATTTTAAAGAAGACAAAAAGGCTTGTTTTCAATTTCTTTTTCAACCTTCATTCTATTAATCCCAGACAGTTAATGTTATTTCTCACGAGAGCCACGAATAGCCCTGATGCAATATGCAAAAATCTTGCTTCTGCATATTTTTAAACATATTTTTAAAAAGTGGGCGTGGCAGTTGTCTGACTGCCCCATTTTTTGTGATATTATTTCTTCAGTCATTGAGAGTATATATACTAAATTTAAAGAAATTATAACCAAAATTAAAAATTTTTTAAAAAGAGGGCATGGCTCATAACTAGCCTCCCATATTTTTATAACGTAATTTATGAAGTCAAAACGAACATGTATACAGAATTTTATGTCAATATTAGGGATGAGATTTTCATGCACTAAAAAACAGAAAATTTGCTCTTAAACTATGCACTAAAAAATTTAAAATATTCACTAAAAAACTTTAAAAAATGCACTAAAAAATAAAATGTGTACAATAAAAATCTTGTTATCATAGGAAAAACTTTTTTAAAAGCATAAAATAACTCGGTTTTAAATTAGTGTCCGACCGAACGTTCGGGTTCGGTTACGGAGTTCGGCAAAAAGTGATGTTCGGCCGCTGTTCGGTATTCGGTCAACTTTTAGCCGAACATTACCGAACACCGAACTTTTGTATGTATTGCATTTTATCGTCTTAAAATTAAGCCATATTACCAGTGCAACTACTTTACACTAGAATCGGGCTATAGTTTAAAAGAAATATATATTTTTTTCTAAACAAAATCAACTTAAGCT
Organism: Pegoplata infirma; assembly: GCA_963921195.1. Classification (NCBI taxonomy): domain Eukaryota; kingdom Metazoa; phylum Arthropoda; class Insecta; order Diptera; family Anthomyiidae; genus Pegoplata; species Pegoplata infirma. The sequence goes on along the minus strand of OY992538.1, from coordinate 170,648,664 downwards.
ATATGTGTCCACTTTTTTTTAATAAATTCGGTCGGACACTAGTTTAAATAGTAACATTTAAAACCTTATTTTAGCAAGATTTTTTTAGGGCGTGTGTGAAACGGTAGCAAAGTATGCTTGTCAGTAAATTTTTGACAGACTTGAGGTGAATAAAATTTCACTAGCCCTAGGGGGTTTGTGCTTGTTCTATGCTTGTTTTTGACACAAGCATAGAAATATTTGATATTTCAAAAAAATAAAGAAAAATTGTAAATTAATTTAAAAACAAAAAAAAAATACCCAGAAACTTTTAAAATAAACAAAACAATTGTTTTATTTTTAATTTGTATAAGGCAAAATGTACAAATGCTTATTCTTTTGTTGACGGGACTCTAGAGTCGATGTTTAAAGAGGCGACGGACTTGGCATTTTATTAAAAATCCTTGTATATTCCGTCAAGAATGGCAATTACCAGCCAAGGAGCAGAATTTTGAGGGTTAATTGTTGATTTTCAACGTTTGAAAAAACACGTGCTACAAGAAAATGCAAATAAACATGTTGACGCGTTGGGGCCTCTGTTGTCTTGCGGTTTAGAAATGAGTGGAACCCATCTATAAAATATTGTTTTTTATGAAGAATAAAAAAGATTTTTAATTAAATTGTTACTACTATTATTTTTTATTAAAAAAGTTAACTGGATGACTAGAGACTTTTTTTTAAAGGAAAATGTAGAACGTAAGAATTTGTCCATGGAAAAAATTTTTTTAAGACATTTTTCCTCCGGAAAAACCTTCGATTTTGAGTCACTTTTTTTAGTCGAAGTCCCTGAGCATGGAGTATGCTCTATATCCCAGAGTCTGTTATATTATTCCTAAAGACCCAGAACCTGAGCAATTTTTAAAGCAGAAAATATTTCAGTTTTCTTGTATAGAAAAATGTTCCAGGCCTTTTCATAACACAAAGAAAAACTCATACATTTGTTGCACATATTGCATTTGTTGTAGATTTGCAAAGAAAATGGTCCCAAAAATATGTGGTAATTGCTGATATTTTTTGTTTTTTTAACAACTATCAAAATTTTACTGTTGTCAAAAAAGATATCATTTCACACAGCACAAATAGGAAATTTTTTCACCATAGTAAAAATATTTTCTACCATGGCAGTTTGCTACCATTTCACACACACCCTTAGAACAAAAAAAAAATTATAAAAAAAATAAAGAAGAAAAAAAATGACTTTTATTTTTTTTCAAAATAAATTTTTAAAATTTAAAATAGTTTTTGAAAAAAATAAATTTCAATTTGTATTTTTGCTAGGTTATGCCAAAATATGAAAAAATAAATAAAAGTTGAAAATATTCACAAAATATGCATTTAAAATCAAAATATGCAAAAATATGCATTTTCACCAAAAATATGCAAAAATATGCATTTTCACCAAAAATATGCAAAAACAAATCTATGCCATTTTAACGCAAATTTCTTGATTCGGAAAGATAATTGGTCGATATCGTTTTCAGAATATCGACAAAAAACATGCATTTGCATGGAAATCTCATCCCTAGTCAATATAAACAAATTTGGATTTCATAGAATGGCCAAATGTGTCACTGTGCGGCGCCGGCCAATTGTTTTATCTGTCAATTCGTATGGAAAAAGTCGTGGGCCATAAAAAAACTTTTACATGTATATATAATGTTCATATAGTTCCTTTAAAAGAAATACGAAAAAAAAAATCGAAAAAACTAAAAAAATCCTGTTTTTCACCCTCCCATTTATAGTGCGTTTACATTGGATTTCTAATCTAGTAAATTGCGATTTTAATCTACTTTTCAATCTGTACCGTTTACATTGGCATTTTTTACATTTGAGAAGATTAGGATTGGCATTTATAACAACAAGTTGGTAATAAATGTGTGTGACTGCGTCAAAAGACAGCGACGGTAATTAGACGTCGTATGATTAACAAGGAGAGTGACGGCGTTTACAAATAACAATGACGGCGGCATACACATACTTGGCGGCGTCATCAAAACGGCAGGCTTTGTGTCGGTGTTTTTCAGTGTTGGAAAATGCAAATAATAAAAATACAGAGTTGTATCTAACTTTACCAGTACCCGATTTCTGTAACTATGCGAGAAGTTTTCGCATCGAAAAAAATAAATAAATATTAGAGTCATCTTATAGTGCGTTTACATTGGATTTCTAATCTAGTAAATTGCGATTTTAATCTACTTTGCAATCTGTACCGTTTACATTGGCATTTTTTACATTTGAGAAGATTAAGATTGGCATTTATAACAACAAGTTGGTAATAAATGTGTGTGACTGCGTCAAAAGACAGCGACGGTAATTAGTCGTCGCATGATTAACAAGGACAGTGACGGCGTTTACAAATAACAATGACGGCGGCATACACATACTTGGCGGCGTCATCAAAACTGCAGGCTTTGTGTCGGTGTTTTTCAGTGTTGGAAAATGCAAATAATAGAAATACAGAGTTGTATCTAACTTTACCAGATTGCGTTTGCCGATTAGAGTCTAAACTAATAGATTGAAAAAAATAAATTTGTATGGGCAATCTAATAGATTGAAACTGGATTGGAGCCACAATCTACTTTAAGCTAGCTTAGAGGACCAGTGTAAACGCACTATTATACTTAACAGAGTGATTTAAAAAAATAGCTTTGCGTTTTTTTCGTATTCGATGTTTTTTACATTAGCAACATTGTACTCACCCTGTAAAAAACTAAATGACTACAATATTGTTTTATTTTTCTCGATGCGAAAACTTTTCGCATACTTACAGAAACTGGGCACAGATTGCGTTTGCCGATTAGAGTCTAATAGTGCATTTACACTGGTCCTCCAAGCTAGCTTAAAGTAGATTGTGGCTCCAATCTACACTCAACCAAAAATCATTGTATTCCCAAAGAAAATCGTAGTAAATTCAACAGAATTCATTGTTGATTTTGACCCTACAAATATTTATGTTGATTTCAACATAAATTGTTGTCAGTTTTTGTAAAAGCTGATCAACTCGTTTTTATGTAAATCAACTCGTATTTTATGTAAATTCAACTCATGTTTTTGTTAATATAAAAAATTTTATTAATAAAAAAAAACTTGTTGTTATTTGTAAATATTCTATTTTATTAAATATTTTTCACAATATTTTTTTTTTCATGGTTTTTATTAACTCATGATTTTTACACAACCTTATTTTTTTTATGATATTTTTCTTCTTTCTTTCTCCTGATTTTTTTTTAATGATACCACTGACTGAGAACGCACCACATATGAATTTCAATTGCGGGAGGTTTGATGTGATAAGTCAGCAATACTCCAGCATCTTGATGTATAGCATTCCATCTGATTTCTTGGAAGGCGAGACGATTTCTTTAGGTCATCACTTCACTTTTTTATTTTTATTTCTTATCCACATTTGGATGATATTGGCGATGGCTATCTTATTCCGCGGCCAATTTGATCTTGTAAATTGGGGATCTTTTTCTTTTATTGGGTAACTGACCGCAAAGCTGCAATATTGGTGATGGCCCTTTCTTCAGACAAATTATTAGAATTATTTCTTCATCTGTAGTGGTCGTTAAAGTAAACTAAAGTTCACAAACAAACATTACCAGATCACAAATTTCTAAAAAAATAATAAAAATGTACAGTATTAATGCATATAACATTAAATAACAAATATATTTAATTACTCACCAAATAATTTCTTTTAATTTTGTAATAAAAAATATTTTTTTTTGAGAAACATGCCTTCTGTACAAGACAACAAAAATTTACAAATGGCGCTCAGCAAAAACAGTGTTGCACATTGCATGTACTTATATTTTATACAATTTTTTTATAACTATGTATATTTCAACTATTGAATTTTGTAATATCAACATTGATTTTTGTTAAATTCTGTAAAACTTGATCTACAATGGGTTTACTAATTTTTCTACTAAGATATTTCTATGAGTGTAGTTTTAATATATTAGATTGTCCATACAAATAACTTTTTTTCAATCTAGTAGTTTAGACACTAATCGGCAAAAGCAATCTTGTAAAGTTAGATACAACTCTGTATTTCTATTATTTGCATTTTCCAACACTGAAAAACACCGACACAAAGCCTGCCGTTTTGATGACGCCGCCAAGTATGTTTATGCTGCCGACATTTTTATTTGCAAACGCCGTCACTGTGCTTGTTAATCATACGACGACTAATTACCGTCGCTGTCTTTTGACGCAGTCACACACATTTATTACCAACTTGTTATTATAAATGCCAATCTTAATCTTCTCAAATTCAAAAAATGTCAATGTAAACGGTACAGATTATAAAGTAGATTAAAATCGCAATTTACTAGATTAGAATTCCAATGTAAACGCACTATAAACTACAGGATTGAAAAAAATAAATTTGTATGGGCAATCTAATAGATTGAAACTGGATTGGAGCCACAATCTACTTTAAGCTAGCTGAGAGGACCAGTGTAAACGCACTATTACCCCCTTTAACCGATAAAAAAAAGCTAAATCTTAGATTTTGTTCCTTCCTCTATATCATATTAAAAGTGCAGGACAATCTGAGTGTAAGCTATGGGATACCTTCCTTGTTAGTAAAATGTTTTTGTGGCTTACTAATGTGATTAAAAGTAAGTTTAGTTTGTTTTTCAACACTTGAGTACAAATTTTATACAATTATTCGGTCATCGTTCGTTTTTGCCGAAGCCTAAGCAGAATTTTCGGTCGAACACTACTTTATGGGTTCCTAGACCAATATTTACATGCGTTACACACGGAATGACTAAAGTCAGTGTACCCACATAGTTGAATGGTATAAAAATAGCAAATATCAAAATCTTATAAGACCAACATTTTTTGTTTGCTTTTTTGAGTTTAGAAATTCTTTAAAAATTATTTTAGGATAAACTAATTTTGGACAAATTTTTAAAAAATTTTCAGAAAAAATGTTTGAAAATTTTCCAAGTACCAAACAATTTTTTTTTTAATTTTTTTTTTTTTAATTTTTTTAGAAGTTCCTAAAAAAATTTAAAAAATTGTCTAAATCCCGTACATAAAAATTTAATTTTTTTTTTTTTGCCTTTTGGAGTAAAAAAAATCATTATTCATTAAAAATGTTTTTATAAATTTTTTTTTGACAAATTTTGTTGTGAAAAATTTTGCATTTCGCACTTTGCAAAGGTTAAAAATTGCTGACTTGAATACCATTACTATTAATATTTATATATTTTTGCAAATAAAATGCTCAATATTGAATTCAAAAAAAATCTTATGTTTTACAGATTAAAGATTTTTCCTCACAATTTTATTTGACTGAAAATGATGTTGGTAAAAATCGTGCTGAAGTATCGTGCGATAAATTATCGGATCTAAATAATTATGTTCGCACCAAAATCTACACTGGCGAATTAACTGATGAATTTCTTAAACAATTTCGTGTTGTTGTTTTAACTAACGCCAGCGATGCTGAACAACATCGTATTGCTAAAATAACACATGCCAACAATATTGCATTGATTATCGCCGAAACTCGTGGTCTATTCGCAAAAGTATTTTGTGATTTTGGTGTAAACTTTACCATTTTTGATCAAGATGGCGCCCAACCCATATCTACAATGATTGCCAGTGTAACACGTGATGCGCAGGGTGTTGTCACTTGTTTGGATGAGACTCGTCATGGCTTAAATAATGGTGACTATGTAACATTTTCGGAGGTACAGGGCATGACCGAATTGAATGGTTGTGCTCCCTTGAAGATCAGTGTTTTGGGTCCATACACCTTTAGCATTGGCGATGCTAGTAATTATAGCGAATACATTTCTGGTGGCATTGTTACTCAAGTTAAAATGCCCAAGACTATTAGTTTTAAGCCATTGGAAGAAGCCGAAAAGGAGCCAGAATTTTTAACATCTGATTTTGCTAAATTTGACCATCCAACTACATTACATGTTGCTTTCAAAGCATTGCATAAGTATAAAGAATTAAATGGAGGTAATCCACCACGCCCCTGGAATGAAGAAGATGCTCAAAAATTCCTTCAATTGTGCAAATCAATTGATGAAAATGTTTTGGATAGTTTGGTGTTGACATTTGCTAAGATATGTTCGGGCAACACTTGTCCCCTCGATGCGGCCATGGGTGGTTTGGTAGCACAAGAAGTTATGAAAGCTTGCAGCGGTAAATTTACACCCATCTATCAATGGTTGTACTATGATGCCATTGAATGTTTGCCAGATGATGGAGTAGAAGAGGCCGATGCTCAACCAGTCGGTTCCAGATATGATGCTCAAATTGCCATATTTGGTAAAAAATTCCAAGAGAAATTGGGAGATATCAAGTAAGTAGTTTTTATTTAAATATGAAAAACAAAAATGTTGAATTATTGCTTTTTACAGATACTTTATTGTTGGTGCCGGTGCTATTGGTTGTGAACTGATTAAAAATTTCGCCATGATCGGTGCTGGTATTCGCAATGGTCAACTTTTCATTACCGACATGGATCTCATTGAAAAATCGAATTTGAATCGTCAGTTCCTGTTCCGGCCCAAGGATGTGCAAAAACCTAAAGCTCAAACTGCTGCAGCCGCTATTAAACAAATGAATCCTGATGCTAAGGTAACCGCTTACGAATTGCGTGTTGGTCCCGAAACGGAAAAGGTATTTTCTGAAGATTTCTTTGGCAAATTACATGGTGTTACAAATGCTTTGGATAATGTTGATGCTCGTATTTATATGGATCGTAAATGCGTTTTTAATCGTATTCCCTTGGTAGAGTCTGGTACTCTTGGCACCATGGGTAATGTACAAGTTATTGTACCATTCTTAACAGAATCGTACAGCTCCTCACAAGATCCTCCAGAGAAGAGTATACCCATTTGTACTTTAAAGAATTTCCCAAATGCTATTGAACATACCTTGCAATGGGCCCGTGATTGTTTTGAAGGTATATTTACACAAACTGCTGAAAATGCTGCCCTCTATGTATCAGATCCTAATTTCATAGAACGTACTTTGAAATTGTCTGGTATTCAACCTTTAGAGATATTGGAATCTGTTAAGGTTAGTTATCTTATTAAATAAATACAATGCTAAGAATGATTAAATATTTTTTCTTTGTCATACATTAACAGAAAGCATTAATTGATGATAAGCCTAAAGATTTTGCCGATTGTGTTAAATGGGCCCGTTTGTACTGGGAAGAACAGTACGCTAATCAAATTAAACAACTATTGTATAACTTCCCACCAGATCAACTTACCTCTAGTGGGCAACCTTTCTGGTCTGGCCCCAAACGTTGTCCTGAACCTTTAGTATTCGATGTCAATAATCCCTTACATTTGGATTATGTTTTTGCTACCGCTAATTTACGTGCTGAAGTTTATGGATTACAACAAATTCGTGATCGTGAAGCTATTGCCAATATGATACAACAAATTCATGTAAGTAATGAATATAAATATATTAGGAATTACTAATTTAGTTTATCACTCTTTTTTAAATTGAAAAAATTTATGTTTTTACGTTACCTTATAAAAACTTTTTTACTAAATTTATGTAAACACAACATCAAGAAATTCAATCGGAATTTTACAAGTGAAGGGTATTTCTACTTGTGACAGAATGTTATTAAATCATACAAATATAGATCCAAGGACCCATTTAACAATCACATGCACACACAAAAACATGAGCACCCGTGAAATACATAATAATGTGCAAAAGTATTATATTTTCCCATATTTTATTGTGGTCAGCTAGATGTTTTCATATGTATATAAAATCCAGTTATATTACTTTCAACGTTTCGTTTGCTTTTTCAAACATCTCCAAATGATTTAGTTTCTTAACCCTTTGACGACCATAAATTTTTGGCCGAAGCGATTTTGATTTTCTTTAAATTTTTGTGATCTTTGACCTAATAATAGTTAATCAACAAAAAATTGGACTCCTAACACCCCTCCTTTCACCTTATTTTTATTGGTTAAAAAATTTGTCCTATGACAATTACGCAGTTCGGGACAAAGCAATTTGGTAACCGCTGAGATTTTTTAGATCTGCAACTCAAAAAATGTTGTTCTGCAAGAATTTGAATCTCTAAACCAGTGGTCGGCAGAAAGAGGGAACATTTTTACGTTTTTCCAAAACATAGCTTCATCTAACCGCTTTTTAAAATGCTACCATGACACTAAATAAAGTATTTGTATTTTTAATGCTCTCAGTTGCGAGTTACGTTGACATTCGCGTTGTCTACGTGCAAATAGCCCTTAAATAGAAATTGTTATTTCACAAATTTTGGAGAGTTACAGTGAGTAAGTGGATACAGTTAGATACTTTCTGAAAACTAGACTTTTGTTGCCCTTACTCTACTCTACAATTCATTCTTTTGCACAATTACTCAATCTTTTACCAGAACAAAAATAATATCCAAAAACCCTTTGGCAAGTATACTTGCCTGTGGTCTTCAAAGGGTTAAAAAACAGGCCACGAATACAATAATTTTTTTAACATAAAAGAACTTATAACACCGTCTAACAGCCAATATTAAACATGAACCGTCTGAAAGTAGAGATCAAATCATTTGATTCAAATGGAGTAAAACTGCATTAACAGTTTTTCATTTCGTGATCCTGTTTCCTTTTCAAAGGACTTTAAATTTTTAAAGGATACATTTTGTCCTAGGATGACACTGGTGATGGCAAATGAAAGAGGAGGCCATATCAGGATAAAGGATGTGAATAAAGTCATTTGAAAACTGTATCACAATATTTTGTTGAGAATTTTGAATGATATTAAAGGATGAACTTAAAATGGCGATATCTCGAAAATTAAGCCAGATAGAGCAAAATTCTCCGGTCTAATGTTGAATCCAAATAACCTTGGCATTCCCGAAATATCTCGGTAAATATTGCCGACACAACAAAAAGTCTTAAACAATTTTTATAGCTCTTGGTTTCTATAACTCGTCCGCCAAATACTCGATAGAGTAATCTTTTTTAGTTATATGGTTTCTAAAATTCTCAATACTCAATTGGTCCCCTTAATTGCAGTACCTGGAAAACTAACGCTAAACTGACCAACATTTTGAATATATGGCAAACTTGCGGTCATTAAATTGACAAATTAAAAAAAAAAAATAATTGTTATTTAAGGCCGCTGCACTGTGGTTCCAAATCCAAATCTAGGTGGACAAAAGTCTAAAAAGTTTGAACCTCTAAATTAAAAAACGGTAGATGTTTTAAATAGCTAACAACATGCCTAGACTAGACGCAAAATATTTTGAATAAATAAGGGGTTTAACTTTGTCCCCGCAGCACTAGAACATCAATGTTTGTTCACGAAAATGTTTGTAATTAAAAACTAAGGAAATCAATACAAAACTAAGTAGCTTATACCAAGTGAATTATTTGCAGGAGATTGCCGTGAATTGTTTTTTATATAGCCATGGGTATATACTTCCCAGTAAAAACTTCTATTACCAAGTAATGAGGTTTTCGCCTTTAAATAGATGGTGTTAGCTAGTTACTATGTTGGTGAAACACTCATTATTTTAACATGGCGATGTCATTGGAGTAATGACCGCATACCCACTCGCTTACGAGAATGCTACTGAAAAACTACATACATTAGTACCACAAATAATAAGCTACTAGTAGCCCAAAAATAACTCGTTACCCACTACTTACAAAAATGCTACCAAATAACAGCATACATTAGTCCCAAAAATAAGTAGCTACAAGTTGCTCAAAAATAACTCGTTTCCCACTCCATACAAAAATGCTACCAAATAACAGCTTTTGATTGAAATTGAACAAGTTCATGTTGAACGCGTTTATTTCAAGAGCAACCAAGCGGGCAAATGTGGAAATGGAAAAGATCCAATGTGCCAACGGAACCAATGTTTACGTTGATATCCTTCCCTCCAAATGTTTGATTGTAAAATTCAAATATTACAGGACCGAAAATATATCTTGGAACCTCGTAGAAAGGGACATTTGGCTACTTAGGACATTACCAATAACAAATATACAGAAGCGACTGCTGCTGAGCCAATGGAAACCGCATTAAACACCATCTTAAGTCTATATAAGAGTGAGTTAGGTTTTAAGGGAAATACTGTCTGTGATGGTTTTTCACCTTTTTACCGGCTTTAACATACTTTAAACAACAAGGCAAAAAAAGTTAAATTAAAATTTGGAGAACACCACAAAATTTCTAGAAAAAACAATTACAATTCAGAAAAAGCCATTTAAAATCCAGAAAACTTCAATAGAAGTTATGTAAAGACTAATTAAGGTTCATAAATCACGATCAAGTGTCCGCTAGATCCAGTTTTCTGAATATCAATTTGGTTTTCTAAACTTTTTTTGCCTTGTCCCAATTTTAATCAGAATTTAAATTTCTGTTATCAGAGTTTTATTAGAAAAAGTAGATAAATGTTAATCGTTTTTAAGCTAAATGTGCAAGTTCTTTCTAAATTTTCTTTAACATTTTTTAATTTCATTAAAAAAAATTATTTAGACAACTTATCAGATATTTTAAATCGTATTTACCAGTAACCTTTTCTGTATCAGGTTATCGGTAACTCATTATTTATTAACAAGATGTAACCGGTTTTGTATTAGGCTATCAGTAACTCATTATTTGTTAACAAGAAGTAATCGAGCAGGTAACGAGCCCTCATTACATAGAATGCAGGCGGTAATGGGGACTTATTACCAAGTTTTTACTGGGTTATCAAAAAAATTTTCATGGGTTCGAAATTTTTTCGCGATTTCTTAATATCGGTGTTTGAAGTTAGGGTCATAAGTAAAAAAAAAAAAATTAGATTATCAATATTTCAAAGCTTGCCAAAAAAATCCGCTCCAAGTTGCGGGCAAGCCACTATATACATCTCTTAAAGTAACTATCAGAGAGTATGTTTCATCTTTCATCTCATCCAGCGGCGTCCAGCTGCATTTTTTATAGCGTTTTTAAAAAAGTCAGTTTTTCTGCAATATTTATAACTCTCAAGAAAATGCTTATAATATTCAGGAAAATGCTTATAATATTCTGCACATATTTTTGCAACAAATACCTCTACAGTATTTTCTATAATTGTTATATCACATATTTTTCTTTTCCCGCAACTCTAAAAGCACAAAAAGGACTTAATTCGAACATTCTAAAAAAACTACACATTAAATGTAATTCGACATAGCTGGGCTTTACTGTAATGCTCAGAAAAGCTTTTTATATCATTTTTAAATACTTCCTTTAAATTTAGTGTACTAAAGTAGCAAAAAGTAATTAACTTTTTCCAGTTGTAGCGAAAAGTCTAATTAAGTTGAAGCTAATTTAGTGAAACCCACTGTATTTTCAAAAATATTGAATCTAAATTTTTTAAAGCATTTTTTTGAAATCAGCGACCCCAAAAACATAAAATATCATGGTTAAATACTTTTGTCCACCTAGTTTGGAAATCGGAACCACAGTGCGCTGTTCCAAAAAAAGTAATTCACATAAAAAATGTGAAAATGAAAATTTCCGAATTTTTTTGGTGTTCTAGATTTCACATCCGAATTTCTTTTTCGTTTTGTTTCATATAAAAAAATTTGGTGAAAGTAAAATGAATGCACTTTATTCCTTATAATTTTTTAAATTTTTATTATTCGATTTCAACTTCGAACGAAAACGTGATCAACAAAACTCTAAAATTGATTTCATGTGATTCGGAAAATTTCATGTGAATTGAAAAGTTGTGAAAGAGAGAACAGAGGCCTAAGTTTTTAATTTTATTTATTATTGCACCAAATATTTCGGTCAGCTTCGCTGGCTATCTTTAGGGAACCTTAGTAACCTTGGAGTCTGGACCCAATGGGAAAAATAAACCAAAAATTTTAAAAGTTTTTCGTGTAAATTTTTTAGATTCAAAATTTAGACCCACAGATGTAAAGGGGACCGACGAAATTATGGTGATTCTAAGAACCAAAAATGACCTCCATTTTGCTTTATCTGGCTTAGTTTTCGAGATAAAGCCATTTTAAGTTTTAAGCATAGTACACTGTTCGATTTCACGGGAAAAAATCTGTCAAACTCAATACAAAACAAGTAAGAAAATTATAGTCGGTCAAGACCGACCATATAATACCCTACACCAAGGTTTCCCGGAAAATGGGTCCCATGGATCGATTAGATCTATATGTTGTAAAACCTTTAATAAGTGAAGAAAACACTCACAAATCAAATTTGAGTGAAATAGGCTTCTATTTGTTGACAATAAACCGCTTTAACTGAATATCGGGCGAAATTTTCACAAGGGGCCTGAGTCCAAAACTGGTCCGATGATTATCAGGTTTGATAAGGTTATTTAAGTACGCGTTTAACATACACAAACAAAATTTTAATTAAATATTTTCTATTTTCATGAAATTTGAGACATTTATGTGAAAATCGGGAAGGTGGTTTGTATGGGGGCTACAAGAAGAACTGGTCCGATTTCTTTGAAATTCGGAATGATGATATGTGAAGACAAAACATGTTTACCATCCAAATTTCAAAGCGATACCTTCTATAATACGGTTATTAGAGTCATTTGAGCCAAAACTAAAGAGGACCTTTGTATGGGGGCTAGGTCTAAATATGGACCGATTTTTCCAATTTCAATAGGCTTCGTCCTTGGGCCAAGAGAGACTTAAGTTTCAAATTTCAAGTCAATTGATTAAAAATTGCGACCTGTATCGTGTTTACACCGTTTACATGGACAGACAGACAGACAGACGGACGGACGGACGGACAGACGGACGGACGGACGGACATCGCTAAATCGACTCAAAAAGTGATTCTGAGTCGATCGGTATACTTAAAGGTGGGCCTAGGACCAATATTTCGGGTAGTTACAAACATCAGCACAAACTCATTATACCCTGTACCACAGTGTGGTGTAGGGTATAAAAATAAATTTTGGCAACGCGAGGAGTTATTGGGAAATTGTTAAAAAAGTTTTCACGCATTTTTATTATACAAGGCAATTTAAACAGCCGTGAAAAAGTGACATTTTAGTTTTGTTATGATCGTTTCTTTCTTATAACTGTCAAAATTTGTTGATTCTTAAATGTTTTATTGCGATTTGAGGCGTTTAAAGTTTAAGTGAAATTTTCACCGCAAAAAACAGAGTACTTAGCTTTAAGCATAGTACTCTGTTCGATTTCACGGGAAAAAATCTGTCAAACTCCATATAAAATTATAAATTTTGACAGTGCAATAGCAATTGTTTCATCCTTAAATTTAGTTAGAACACACTTCACAGCCACCATATTAATATTTAATTCAACATTATTTTTATCTAAATTGTTAACATTGTACAATCCAATTTCTTTTGAAGACAATAGGTAGTTAAAAAATGGGTAGTTAATACCAATCTAATTTGCCCTACTACACCTTTTCCAATTGAAATTCAGAAAAGATCAATTGTAATTCAGAAATCACAATTGAAATTCAGAAATCCCAATTGAAATTCAGAATAGCCCAATTGAAATTCAGAAATCATAATTGAAATTCAGAAAAGCCCAATTGAAATTCAGAAATCAATTGAAATTCAGAAAAGCACAATTGAAATTCAGAAATCACAATTGAAATTCAGAAAAGCCCAATTGAAATTCAGAAAAGCCCAATTGAAATTCAGAAATCGTAATTGAAATTCAGAAAAGCCCAATTGAAATTCAGAAAAGATCAATTGAAATTCAGAAATCGTAATTGAAATTCAGAAAATCACAATTGAAATTCAGAAAAACACAATTGAAATTCAGAAAAGCACAATTGAAATTCAGAAAAGCCCAATTGAAATTCAGAAATTGTAATTGAAATTCAGAAATCGTAATTGAAATTCAGAAAAACCTAATTGAAATTCAGAAATCGTAATTGAAATTCAGAAAAGCCCAATTGAAATTCAGAAAATCACAATTGAAATTCAGAAAAGCCCAATTGAAATTCAGAAAAGCACAATTGAAATTCAGAAAAGCACAATTGAAATTCAGAAAAGCACAATTGAAATTCAGAAAAGCAAAATTGAAATTCAGAAATGCCCAATTGAAATTCAGAAAATCACAATTGAAATTCAGAAAAGCCCAATTGAAATTCAGAAATCGTAATTGAAATTCAGAAAATCCCAATTGAAATTCAGAAAAGCCCAATTGAAATTCAGAAAAACACAATTGAAATTCAGAAAAGCCCAATTGAAATTCAGAAAATCACAATTTTTACTCAGAAAATCACAATTTTTACTCGAAAAAAACACGCCTATAATAAAACAAGTGAGAAAATTATAGTCGGTCAAGTCCGACCATATAATACCTACACCAGAGTTTCCCGGAAAATGGGTCCCAAGTTCAAACATGGACGGATTAGATCTATATTTTGTTAAATCTTTAATAAGTGTAAAAAGCACTCACAAATCAAATTTGAGTGGAATAGGCTTCTTTTTGTTGACAATAAACCGCTTCAACTGAATATCGGACGAAATTTTCACATGGGACCTAAGTCCAAAAATGGTCCGATGATAATCAGATTTGATAAGGTTATTAAAATACGCGTTTAACATACACAAACAGAATTTTAATTAAAAATTTTCTATTTTCATGAAATTTGAGAGATTTATGTGAAAATCGGGAATGTGGTTTGTATGGGGGCTACAAGAAGAACTGGTCCGATTTCTTTAAAATTCGGAATGGTGATTTGTGTGGATGAATCGTGATTACCTGTCAAATTTCGAAAAGATGCCTGTTAAAATGCTATTAGACTACTAGAGTCATTTGAGCCAAAACTAAAGAGGACCTTTGTATGGGGGCTAGGTCTAAATATGGACCGATTTTTTCCAATTTCAATAGGCTTCGTCCCTAGACCAAAAGAGGCTTAAGTTTCAAATTTCAAGTCAATTGATTAAAAATTGCGACTTGTATCGTGTTTACACCGTTTACATGGACAGACAGACAGACGGACGGACATCGCTAAATCGACTCAAAAAGTGATTCTAAGTCGATCGGTATACTTAAAAGTGGTTGTATTTCGGGTAGTTACAAACATCAGCACAAACTCATTATACCCTGTACCACATTGTGGTGTAGGGTATAATTAATCGAAATTGGGTTGCTTTTCAATTTTTTAAATCCATCAAATGTTTTCCTCTGAAATTCAAATGATATATCATTAGACAAATTTAACAAGTCTCGCTAAAATTACGCCACGTTCTCCTGATATATACAGTGAGTGACATTACATTGGAAACTTTTATAGTAAATGCAATTTGTTAAAGACAAAATTAACAATACTGAACGTTATTATAAAACGAGTATTATTATAAAAAATGTTATGTACGAGGATATATGGCTACATATATGAAGATATACGACCATATATGAATCATATATGGACACATATGTACATATATGAACATATTTGTAGGCATACAGAATCATGTATGAATCATATACGTCCATATACGTAAAGTGAACCCATATGTAAATATATGGCATACATGTACAATGTACCTTTTTTATTTTATTTTTTAAAGTATTTCTTCTAGCTTTCAATAATTTCCGCAAAAATTTTCTTAAAAAGTTTTGCCAAAATATTTTGGTCATGCATGGGTTAAATTAATTGTGGCCAAATATATTAATTAAACGTGTTTCCTGCACAAAGATATGCTTTTTGTGGTTATAAAATGTTTTTTTAATGATGTCGAAGTAAATGTTATAAAAAAGTAAGACAGTACAGTTAAGGGTTAATTTTTGACTAAAATCCCAAGCGGTGGTCAACACCTTTCTAACGATGTATTAGAAGTGAAAATCGAACAAAAAATAACAAAGTTATTTAAGTTTTCAGTAAAATCGAATTGAAAAGCATCAAAAAACTGACATAAACATCTCGTTATCTCGAGTCTGTGGTTAGATTTTTAAAATGTTTTAATGCAGAATCAAAGAATTCCTAAATATCTATTATATTTGGTCATTCATTGGACAAAAAAAAATTTACTGGATTTTATATTCATGAAAAATACCATTTTTGGACCCTTTTTTGACGCGGTTTAGCTCACGGGAGATTATCGCTAGAGCCCAAATATTTTGGGAATCTTCATAAAACATGTCAAAGTTAATTTTAAGGGGGGTACATCATCAACTTTTTTTTTTGAGTCACTCTAATGTACATATGTGTCCATATATGGTTCATATATGATCATATATCTTCATATATGTAGCCATATATCCTCGTATATGTTTCCATATACGAACATTTTTCACCGGGTAGGTAATTTTTAAAGCTTTAATTTAAGCTTGTAGCGTCCAGATTGAGTTAATAATAAATGTGCTACGAGGGTCGACCTGGAAAATAAAATTATTTATAGACATTTTTTTTTAACATTTTTTAAAACTATTTCCTAGTCGCTTTTTTTCCAAGTTCAAACATTAAAAATTTTTAAAAAAAGCTCCAATAGTTTTTTTTCAGTGATCAAATAATTTTTCCAACAACTTAAACAAGCAATAAAATTTTTTAAGTACAGTAGAAAAAATCCACATTTTTTGACCTCCAATTATTTTATCATCAATTTTTTGTAAACAAAGAAAAATTTTAATTATTTTAATATTTCATTACTATACACTAAAATTAATAAACAATAACATATTTTCTTTGTTTACAAAAAATTGGATGTAAAACAAGTGAGAGTGTTACATTCTTTGCCGAATCTTTTATACCCTCCAAAATGTAAAAACCAATATAAAAAAAAATCCAGAGGCGTCTTTTTTTGCGGGAGGGGGGGGGGGGGGGGGTTGGTGGGTGACGTTAGGGGGCACCATCACCTTCCGATTTTGAACTTCTTCTGAGATAAGAATGTTGCATTTGCTTAGCAAAAGTACAAAAAACCCTGCAAAAAATGCGGTTTTTCTTAGGTTGGTTAGTTCACCAAGGGGGAACTTTTTTCCCCTTGGTCCGATTTTATCCATTTCCGAACTTAACCTGCCTAGGAATATAAGACATATTCGTGCCAAACTTCGGGAGTCTAGCTCTTTTATTTTGGACTGTATCGTGTCCTCTACAGACGGACATCGCTAGAATGTCTTAGAATCGATCACTGATCAATAAAATATATACTTTATGGGGTCCTAGACCGATATTACGATGCGTTACTCACGGAATGACATGTGGTTGGAGGGTATAAAAATATGGATTTTTTCTACTGTACTTAAAAAATTTCACTTCTTGTTGGTGTTGTTAGAAAAATTATTTGATCACTGAAAAAAAACTATTGGACCTTTTTTTAAATTTTTAATGTTTGAACTTAGAAAAAAAAAGACGTGGAAATATTTTAAAAAAATGTTCTGAAAAATGTCTAAAAATAATTTCATTTTCCAGATTGACCCTCGTAGCAAATTTGTTATTTACTCAATCTGGACGCTATCAAGCTTAAATTAAAGCTTTAAAAATTACCTACTCAACATTTTTTAAAATAATACTCGTTTGATAATAATAACGTTTAGTATTGTTAACTTTGTCTTTAACAAATTGCATCTACTATAAAAAAGTTTGCAATGTATTTTCGCCCACTGTATATAAAGATGAATTTGAAAAACTTATAGGATCAAAGTTTACTATATCTATCAGTTCGTCTTCCTTTCACAAATGATGTTTTGGGTTGTTTTTTTTTTTTCTGAATGACTGCAAGGTACGTTTTTCTCCTTTAACTGTACATTTTTGACATGAAAAGAAACCAACATAACTTTTGCAATATTTAATATAAGCTGAAATATCGCAGCAAAAAGCCATCATATTTAATTTAAAATTTTTCCCATTCAATGGTAAAATTAAAAATAGATTTCAAGTTGAAAGCCTAATACCTTATTTAAAGAAAACGTTGGTTTTCAACACAAATTCTTCTAAAAATTCTCGAGCAGTTTTAAAAATGCTGGAAAACCACTCCAATTTTTGTTTTTGAAGCGCTGTCACAACGATATCAGGTTAAACTTAGTTTTCGGTATTTATTAACATATAAAAATTGCAGAACAATCGGAGCGTAAGCTATGGGATACATTCCTTGCAAGTGGAGGGTATCAAAAATATATTTTTTTCCTCTTTGTGTGAAACTTTTTGATTTTCAAGTCATTGTAGGAGCCAAAAGAAATTGATTCGCCCTAATATAGAACGCACCGAAATATTGGTATATTGGTCTTTGCAAGAAGTTTAGAAGCACTTGGACATAGTGGATTAGGAAATGACATTTTTCTGCTGCCCGTTTCTGGGCGTTTATGTTTTTTTTTTTAATTTATTTTAAGTAGAAAAGATCCAACGTCTCAAATACTCGGATAATTTATATTTAAATTGTCCATTTGATTAGATCGTGCAAATCATTAGGAGTAGAACAATTTATAGACATTCACTGTAATACTATGGAGTCTCGAGTGGATTTTTTGCTGGTAAATGTAGTTCAAAAAAATATTGGTAATTCATTTTAAAGACCTTTAGTGGGTCCCTTAGGTTAGGTTAGGCTAAGTCCATCATATATTGGTTTGTATTCGTAATTCTATCCGAATAGCTTTTGTTTTCCAGTGGAGTTGCCTAAAGAAATATACCTAATTTTAATTGAAATGCAGATAATAGCTAGTAGAGTCGACCGAAATATATAATCGGCCAAACCAATGACCACTGATTTTTTTTTTCCGTTACGTTTCTGAAGATTTAAATGCCAAGTAATTGAGTTTAGAAATGGAAGAACTTTTTAACCCATATAATTAATGACGAATTTCATGGCACTACGCTCCAAACGGAGTTAAAGGAAATATATATATTTAATGCGGAAAATTATACTCTCATGTTTTATAAATACAACTGTGCTAGCAATGCAGTTGATTAATTCGATCATAATTTATTAGCTTTTAAAAAAATTTATCTAAACATATTAAATTTTTCTTTTAAAGGTACCCGAATTTAAACCACGTTCCGGTGTTAAAATTGAAACCAACGAAGCTGCAGCTGCAGAAGCTAACAATCATGATTCTTCAGAAGTCGATCAAGATCGTGTTAATAAAATAATCAATGAATTGCAAGCATTGGGAAAATCAAGTTACAGCATTACCCCATTACAATTTGAGAAAGACGATGACAATAATTTACATATGGACTTTATAGTGGCTGCTTCAAATTCACGTGCTGCTAATTATAAAATATCACCAGCTGATCGTCATAAATCCAAGTTGATAGCTGGTAAAATTATGCCAGCCATAGCCACTACCACCTCTTTAGTGTCGGGATTGGCAGTATTGGAAGTTATTAAACTCATAACGGGGTAAGCTGATTTTTTATTGACTTGTTTTTGTTTGAAATTTATATTCATTTGATTATTCACTCTCTATTTATAGACACAAAGATTTATCTAAATTCAAAAACGGTTTTATCAATCTGGCTTTGCCTTTCATTGCCTTCTCTGAGCCGTTACAAGCTCCTAAGCAGACATTCTATGGCAAAGAATGGACTTTATGGGATCGTTTTGAAGTACCCGGTGAAATGACATTACAAGAATTTTTGGATTACTTTGAACATAAGGAAAAACTTAAAATTACTATGCTGTCACAGGGTGTTTCTATGCTATATTCATTCTTTATGCCTAAAGCTAAATGTGCTGAACGTTTACCTCTGCCAATGTCGGAAGTAGTACGTCGTGTTTCTAAGAAACGTATTGAATCCCATGAACGTTCTTTGGTCTTTGAAATTTGTTGTAATGATGAGGAAGGCGAAGATGTTGAAGTACCCTATGTAAGGTATACTTTGCCCTAGAGTCATTGAAAATCCGATCAACTATAACCAACAGTTCTCCCCAGTTCATTATTTTTTTTTGGCAGTATAACTGAATTCAATTTTTTATTTATTTAAACAAACAAAACGATAAGAAAATTAATAAGTTTGCATTATAAACTTTGCGGTTAGCAATACACAACCACACACAGTCCCCCCACAATTATCTCTTCTTTTTTAGAAAGTAGTTTTATTTTCAAAACAAAAAAAATATTTTATGCATAAATTTATTATAAATGTATCAACGGCTGAAACAAAAGAAAACAACAAAAACATTGTATTCGCAAATTAAATTAAAAATTTAATTTTTCTATGGAATTAATTAAAACAAAATAAAAATTAAATTATAAAAAACAACAAAAATAAATTAGTTTGTTCTTTCGTTTCAGATCAATATCAAATCAATTTTTAGAAAAAAAAATCATTTAAAATAAATTTAAATCAAGAAGGTCTGCAAAGTAACAGCGATGGATTTCTTTTCAAACCACAATCAATTATTGTTGTCAATAAAGATCAAAATGTTTAAAAATAAATGAAAGAGAAAAATACAATGTGATTAGCTAATAACTTCATAAGTATTGAATATAAAATATATTTCTATTACAGGGCTGGAAAAGTCAGGGCCCAAATCGCGGCATTCGATATCGAATGATATCAATGCATTTAAATTTTAAACTTTTTTGTAAAATTTGATTGGTTTTTGAATTCAATAATTGCCTTACTGAATTTGACTATACAAAGTAGTGAAATTGAGTACACAAAGTCGACCATGATCGACTATAGTTGCGCCTTTGTTTATCGAATAAATTAAGTTAACAAAAATTGCTATAATTTAATATGCTAATTATTAACAAATAAATAATGCGCCAAAAAATTTTGGATTTTAACCGTTTGACGACCATACATTTTTGGCCGAAGCGATTTTGATTTTCTTAACATTTTCGTACTCTCTGACATAATAGTTTTGCAACAAAAAAATTCGACCCCTAACCCCCCCCCTCCGTCTCTTTTTTTTTATTTGGTGAAAAAACTGCCCTATGACGGTTCTGGCTCAGACATTTGTCATTCGCTGTGATTTTTAAGATTTGCAACTCAAAAATAGTTGATCTACAAGAATTTGGGTATCTAAATCGCCTTTGTGACCCTTATTTCGCTTGATAAGTAAAGGTATTTTTGCCACTGAAATAGAGATTATTTCAAACTTTGAGGACTTTCAGAGAGTAAGTTGATGCAGTTAGAGACTTACTGAAAACTAGACTTTTGTGGGTATGCCACTCCACAGTTCATCTTTTTGCACAATTATTCTATATTTTACATGAACAAAAATAATGGCCAACACCCCTTTGCTAGTATACTTGAATGTGGTCGTTAAAGGGTTAAAATAAATTAAAATTTTTAAATAAAGTTATATTTTTTTGAATTAAAAACACATCCACCGCCTTTTTTATAAACATTTGTTTTTAAAAGTTTATAAAGAAAACAGTACATTGATCGCAAAATAAAACTGATAATTTGAGAGTATTTGCTTTCTTTGATAACACATATTAATATTCCGGTATCATACGCAATTAATTAACAATAATACAAATTTCATACTTTGAACTAATTTTGATATTTGTTATTCCACTCTGTATGCGCTATGGCATCTGTTTAAAACCTTACTCAGTGGTTAGGGTACATAAGTTTGTCAATGCATTTGTAACACATAAAAATACACTCAAAAAAGTATGTCGGTAAAATCTACTACAAAAGACAGTTGTTTTGACTACATTTTGTCGTTGAAAAGGCGTCCACTACATAAACGGTAAAAACAACTGAACATGTTGTTGTTTTTAACTATTGATTTTCAACTACAAAATGTAGTAAAAACTACTACAAAACTGTTTAATACAGTTGTTTTTTCTACAATTGCCTGAAATTTTATTTAAAAAATTTCTTAAACGTTTAAATGATTGATATTTATTTATTTAAAAAGCAATACATTTCAGTTGGTTGTATAGAATTTCGACATGATGACAATTTTTTGATGTATTTATCTGGAATTATAGAAGAAAAAAATTATATTAATAAAATGTTAAACAAAATAAATTGATTGTATTTACCTTTGTTTTTTAATAGTTCATTTCAAATTTTCACCGCTACTGATCAAAATTTGTCTGGAATAAAAAAAAAAAACGAAATGCTTTGGCAAAATTGATTTATAAAAAAAGAATTAATTTGAAATGTTTCAAAAAAGTATGTACCTGCTCTGTTGTGTATACAAAGAAAAGAAAGATGGCGCGCTCATAAGAAAACAAAACACTGCACACATTTTATTTTGTTTTTTTCCGATTGGTTTTTACGCACGCTTATGTGAGCGCTATATTATACACACTTGTTATCTCATTTATCCACTTATTTTCTTTCGCTCAAAAATATTTTTCCAAAAACATATTTTTTGTTATAATTAAATTTAATAAATTGTAATTTAATTTATTTAGATATTATTTATTTGGTATAAAAATAATTCCTTCCGCATCCCGCACGACCAACTCGCTCGACACATTCGTTTGCAATAAAAATTTCTAGAAAAAAACGAGTTTTAGAAAAAAAACTAAAAACAACTACATAAATCAACTATTGCTACAGTGTAGTATATTTTTTGTAGTTATTTTTTGAAACTACTACAAAAAAAGTTGTTTGAGATTTTTTCATACAAAAACGACCGAAATTGTAGTTAAAAACAACAGCTACTACTTACTACACAAACGACCGTCATGTAGTAACTGCAATAATTTTCTGAGTGTACAATTGGAATTTGCAAATTACAATTGATCTATTTTGAATTACAATTGATCTATTTTGAATTACAATTGATCTTTTTCGAATAACAATTTATAATTTTTCGAATTACAATTGGAAATTTCGAATTACAAGTGAAATTCGAATTACAAATGGAATTTTCGAATTACAAATAGAATCTTCGAATTACAAAGGTATTCGAATTGCAAGTATTTTGTTATTGAAACAAAATACATGCAAATTCGTAAAGTTCGTCATACTAAGGGTACGACTGGACAACAGGTAACTCTTATTTTTTCCCCTCTTTCCCATATGCAAGTTTCAGGACAATCGGTTGGTGCCCATTAGTTAAAAAATAAATTGTTAAAAATTTCCCTATTTTTTTTTTACAAATTATTGAAAAAAGAGGGTACTTAAAGATTCGTCACCAACCGAATTTGATATTATTAGCTAAATAATTATTTTACAACTAAATTAGTTAATTTCTATATAGACAGATAGATATTTATTTATTTTGTATTAGTAGCGCAGTGTTTATTTTATATTATTCTTTCTCTTATCTGTTTTCTTTAATTAATACATTTAAATTTTAATTTCTAGTCGGTTGTTTGATGCAAAAAAGTTGTTAAATATAAATATTTGTTTAGTGTGTTTTGTGCATTGAACGAGTGTGAATTAAAATAAAAAAAAAAAACGTTTTCTATCGAATACTTGAATATTGAAACTAAAAAAAAAAAAAAACGATTTCGCTTATTATATAAAAGTATCAAGAAAATAAAATAATTTAAACCACTGCATATTTAAATTCCTGTTTTGAAAAAGAGTAAGCTTGCAAAAACAGGGGTCACGAAAAGTTTTGAAAAAGTAGAACTTTATATTTTTTTTTTTTCATTAAGGGTCTTATAAGAATCGAATAATGTCGAATTGTACGTTAGGGCGGAGCGAGAAATGCCTTTTCGCGAATTTTGTTTTGGCGCTATAAGGGATTGGTAAAAATTGATGTCACAACGATGTGGTTAAAATTTCAGGGATATCGCATTTCATCTTGGGGTGCCTGTCTAGCGCAGAAATTTCCACTTTTCTAAGTCAAAAGCATCTCACAATTTAAAATTTTATGAGGTCTTGTTAATCAAATCTATTTAGATTTTAAATATTTTTCGGCTTTAACAGTTTTGTTATCCTTAGGTAAAATATTTTTCACATCAGGAAGAAAAAAAATATATTTTGAAATTTTAAATATTATTTTTTTACATTATTGGAAAAAAAATAATTTTTGAGTTTTCCTAAAATGTATGTTTGATTTTTGGAGGTTAGCGATAAAGCTGATAGCGATAAAGCTGATAAAAAAATCAGAAATTTTTGAACCTTGCAAGTTGCAACAGTGCAATATTGCAACTTTTAAAAAAAAAAAATTTAATAATTATTTTTCTATTGCCTTTTAGATGATGATTTGTTGCAAGAAAAGATTCGCAATTTATTTTAACAATAATAAAATTGCTTCTATTTACAAAGAAACAAGCAAAAAAGTTGCAATTTTCACATTGCGCAATTTTGCAAGACAAAATTTTCTGACGTGAATCCATCGACTCAATTTTTTTTTGAGTCATTTGAGTTTTGCGGATTTCAAGGATTATTAAATCTTGATATTCTATAGCAATGGATTATATTAAATACATCCTAAGGATTAAATATTTAAAAAATTGGGGATATCGACTCAATTTTTTTTTTCGAGTCATTTGAGTTTGGCGGATTTCAAGGAAATTTTTTTTGGACTATGAATTTTTACTTTAAACTGAATTTTGGTTAAAATTTACAAATCTTGTTCTGTTAACTGATTCATTTGATAAAAATAACTAAGTTACGTTATATTATTTTTTTGAACATCATTAACCCATTTTGGCAAGGGGTCAAATATGACCCAGGCAGAAAATGTACTGTTTTGTTTCAATTTTGCGTAATTCATCTCTTTAATAACATTTTTGTTGTTTTATTTTATAATAATAATTTCGAAATAACATGTATTTTTAAATCTTTGTTATACCAATATGGCCAGGGGCAAAAAAATGCACACCTTGTTTTAGAAAAAAAAAATATTTTTTAAATATTTTTTTTCATTTGAAACGTAAACGAGCGCAGCTTAAAACAAATTGAAATTACAGAAATTCATGTTATCATAAAAAATTTAAAACTAAATTCAATATCAATTACACTGTACAACAATTTCAAAGTTTTTCCAAAATTACGGCGTTCCGACGATTGATTCTGGTAGAGGAGACCAAAAAAAATATACCTGTGTCAGCGTTTTGAAAGATGACATCGGAATTTTATTTTAGAGACGGTATTTACAACTACGTTTTCTTTACATCTGAGGTGTATTCAGCAACTTTGTAGAAAATATTATGGTAAATATTTTTGTGGAATATATTAACCCTCTACCTCCCCCTTATAACAGTGTTTTTTTGGCTCTATTTTAAGCTGCCCTCGTTTGCATTTCAGATGAAAAAAAATATTTAAAAAATATTTTTTTTTTCTAAAACAAGGTGTGCATTTTTTTATAAAATAAAACAAAAATATTGTTGAAGAGATGAATTACGCAAAATTGAGACAAAACAGTATTTTCTGCCTGGGGCATATTTGACCCACTGCCAAAATGGGTTAATGATGTTCAAAAATAATAATATAACGTTACTTACAAGGGAAGTATCTCAACCCTTATGAACCGATTTGCCTGAAACTTAAAATATATATATATTAAAGAGACGATTTTAAGGTTGGGGTGTCTCGGCTTATCGGCCATATCGGTGTTTAAAAATTTCGTTGTCCCCTTATGAAACCATGTGGACCTTCGGGAAAATTTTTATAACTTCCGAACTAACAGAATTATCATCTAGGGCAAAAATACGGGTCGACTTAAATTTAATAAAGATTATTTTTTATCCATATGGATATCGTAGGTCTATGTCTTCACATAAGTACCCCCCAAAATTTACACATTTTCCTGAAAAAAATATTTAAAGAAGCCGAATTTTTACAAGGTTATGCCACCATTGGATAGGCATTAAAAAAACCTTTCTTCTCATATGAAAACAACATATAGTTTCTTAAAAAGAAATGGCTGAAAAATCCAAAAAACCGAGACACCCCAACCTTAGAATTGCCTCTTTGATATATATTTTAAGTTTCAGGCAAATCGGTTCATAAGGGTTGAGATACTTCCCTTGTTAGTTATTTTTATCAAATGAATCAGAAAAAAATTTGTAAATTTTAACCAAAATTCAGTTTAAAGTAAAAATTCATAGACAAAAAAAAATTCCCTTGAAATCCGCAAAACTCAAATGAACCCAAAAAAAAATTGAGTCGATGGATATCCCCAATTTTTTAAATATTTAAGTCTTAGGATGTATTTAATAATCCATTGCTATAGAATAGCAAGATTTAATTTTTTTGTTTAATAAAATTTTCAAAAAATCATACTCATTTCAGATACCCCCCCCCCCCCCCCCCAGCCAAATGCATGGTAATTTTTGTATTACATGTTTGAAAGTGTTAGTGCTGTCATAAAAAGTTAAGATAATTTTTTCTGAGTATTATTGGGTGAAAGTTAAATAAAAAATATTTGTATACCCTCCAACCACAGTATGGGGGTATACTCACTTTGTCATTCCGTTTGTAACGCATAAAAATATCGGTCGGGGACCCCATAAAGTATATATCTATGATCGATTCTAAGCCATTCTATGAATTTCCGTCCGTCTGTATAAAACATGATTCAGTCCAAAATAAAAGAGCTAGTCTCCTGAAAATTGGCACGAATGTGTCTCATGGTCATAGGCCGGTTAAGTTCGGATATGGGTAAAATCGGACCAGGGACAAAAAAAGTTCCCCCCTAAAGAACTAAAAAAACCTCTAAAAAACGAAAATTTTTATACCTTTTTTTGCATTTTTGTTAAACAAATGAAACTTTTTTATATCAGAAGCAGTTCAGAGCCCTGCACTTAGACCCCAGGGGCTACAAAATTTAGTTTTTTTCGGCCCGCCCCCTTGTATGGGCATGGATTTAAAAAAAAATCATAAGAATAATGAAAAAATGGTATTACTAAAGTTAAAAAAGCATAATAAATAAATTAGTAAACATTTATCACGATGGGGACGGTATATTTTTATATATTTTTTAACATGTTGGAGGGTATCAAAGATTCGGCACAGCCGAATTTAACACTCACTTGTTTTTTTTTTGTTTATTTTGCGAATGAGTATTATTAATTGCATAAATATTACTCATACGCTCTACAAGCAAATTACTAAATTGTTATGAAATTAAAAATTCAAATGCGTTTTTCTTGAAAAAAAAAACGAAAAACGCGTTTTTTTGTGTGGATGGATTTAAAAAAAGTGGCCAGATTTTTTGATAAATTGACATTTTTTAAAAAATGGAAATTTTCAGAACGGGTTCTGAAAATTTTCCAATACAAATTTTAATTGATAGCCCATCAGTGTTGCCACTTCTTGGATAATTATCCAAAAAATGGATAATTTAAAATTTTTTGGATACTCTTTGGATAATTACATTTTTGGATAATTAGTGGATAATTTTATCATTTACAATTTAAAGTTTTATATGGACAAAATATATATTTTTTTTAAGAAAACAAAAACCGATTTACGAAATAAATTGTCTTTAAATACTGTTGCTTTAATTCTTTTTACAAAAGAAGGCATTGAAAGAAATGGGGGTACAAATTTTGACCCCACAAAAGAGTAACTCTGTGGAACAAATTCAGGTTAGCAAAAGTTAGGTCGATTCTGAGAGTGAGGGGTGAAAAAAGAGGCCAAATTAGAAGACCCGTATCGCGGCGTTTGTATATGTTAGTTCGATTTTTTTTTTTAATCGACCTTCGAACTTTGCAGTCAAATGCCAATTTTCAGCATATTGATTTTATGGTTTTTTGGCTATAACTCGTCGACTGATTGATATTTTTTCAATCTGTAAAATCCAAATTATTGCTAGAGACCTGTCCCCATAATTTGATTGAAAAAACCCCAAAAAACATGTAAACAATATGCTGAAAATCGGCATTTGACTGCAAAGTTCGAAGGTCGATTAAAAAAAAAATCGAACTAACATAAACAAACGCCGCGATACGGGTCTTCTAATTTGGCCTCTATTTTCACCCCTACTCTCAGAATCGACCTAACTTTTGCTAACCTGAATTTGTTCTACAGTGTAATACTATTGTTATAACATATTTTTTATTTTGAACAGTACAAAATGTATGATTTTTTTTAAAAATAATTTCATGTATTCTTTAAATTGAATTAAAAAAAAACACTTTCGTTAAAAAAAAATCATTTTTGGTATTTTTTTTTTTGCATAATTTTTGGGATTTTGGATAATTTTGGACAAACTACTACTTATTTTATGTATTCTTTAAATTAAATTTAAAAAAAAAAACTTGTTTCGTTAAAAAATCGTTTTTGATATTTTTTTTTTTTTTGGATAATTTTGGGGATTTTGGATAATTTCGGACAAACTACTGGATAATTTTTTAGTTGATCGGTGGCAACACTGTAGCCCATACAAAACTATATAAGAATGTTAATTTTTGAGATTGTGGTGCATTCCGTTTTAAAGTAGAAACAGAACAAGCACGGCACGGGGGACGGTTGCCGTTGCCGGAGAATATAGGCCCAAAACAATGACGGGGGACGGCGACGGCAAAAAATGTCATTTGTTTGTTCAGTGGTGCTAACTTTTAATAAAATTAGAGTAATTTTACGGGGAAAAATCGCTTATCACATAGTCAATGTGATTAAGTTGGCACTACTGTACGTTTGTTATACCATTGTGAATGAAAAGATAAAAAAATGTTGTGAAAATGCGGCAACCCTGGAGTGTGAGAGGGAGGGAGATTGAGAGAACCCGGAGATAAAATAAAATAAGTTTTAATTTTTTGTCGTGCCGGTCACGGTTTTTAACTGTCAAATCGTATGGAAAAAGTCGTGCCGGGCTTGTTCTGTTCAGACCTTTAATGTGATAAATATTTAATCAAGGCAACTCGCCACGAATTTTACCATTTTTCCAATATTTGACCACGCCTCATAAGCCCAGTTTTTGAAAAATTGAAAAACAAAAAACACACTTTCTAAGTTCCATATAGGGCTATCCATTCAACCTATTCAGAAATTCACGGTACACATGTTTTTTTCACGGTACACATGTTTTGTTGGACATTTGGTTTGTAACTCATCGAAATATCGGTATGGGAACCCATAAAGTATATATATTCATGATTCCCGATCGATTTTAAGACATTCTAGCGATGTCTGTCCGTCTGTCTGTCTGTGGAAATGGTGATCACGGCCAAAATATTACACGGATATGACTGAAACTGAACATATTTATTGGAAGTTCTCCCGAGAAGTTTGGTATTGCATATGAGCGATATCGGTTCAGCGGTTCAAAAGTTATGAACGAAAATGTAAGGACACCTCAAACATTTTAGTACATTCAACATAACCTAAAAATACAAAATGCTTTAATTCAGCTGCTAGTTGACATATGTGAACATAATTGAACACCAAATGGTATTTAAACAAGTACGAACAAATTTTTTGTCATAAGAAAAAAAAAAATCGCTGATTTTTTTTACCACAATTTTTTTTTCGCGGAAATTTGTTTTCAAAAAATTTTTTTTTTTCAAAAGTAATTTCCTTTTAAATAAAGTTTTTAGCAATAACCTTTTTGAAATTGTGGATGGTACCACTACATTCGGCAAGGCCGAATTTAACTTTTTTACTTGTTTCTCTTAAATTTAAAAAAATTGTTTTGTTTTCTAAAAATGTAAAAAATATTAGGGCCAAAAACATTGAGGCGAAAAAGAGAAATTAAAAAAGAAAAACAGTTGGGCCCCCCAAAAATAAATTAATTTATTTTAAAATTGTGAATGTAAAAAGTTATTACACTGAAAAAAAGACATAACTAAAATTGAGGAAAAAATGTCTTTGAAAATTTATCATGAATTTTCCTAAAATTTAATTAAATTTAACTTAAAAAAAATGAGAAATTTTCTTAACTTTGAGGAAAAAAGTTTAGTTCATTTACTTATAATTAGTTCATAGTTTTCTTTAAATGGAGTTCTTTAGTATAAGGAAAAAAATTCTTACTGCCAAAGAAATTTTCCAAAATTCTTAAAAAACAATTTAGTTCAAGTTTAGTTCAAATTTACTAAAAAAACATCATCATATTTCTCTTCTTTGAATTGAGGAAGTGTACTTCTTAGAATTTAGTTAATAACTTCTGAGAGTTTAGTAAATAACTTCTTAGAATTTAGTTAAAAATTCAAAATGGCGATATCTCGAAAACTAAGCGAGATAGGGCGAAACGGACGAAATTTTCAAAAGAAAGACTACGAAGAATGGAATAGCCTAGCTCTGAATATCTGTCGGGGTCTCAAGACCCTAATTTCGGATCTAAAATTTGAAATTCCCGAGACTTTATATATGCACATATCTCGGTTAATATTGCCAACACGAGAAAAAGTCCAACGGCATTTTTGTTACTCTTGACTCGTAGAACAATTCCGCAAAATACCCGAAAGCTCTTCGGTTAATAGTTTTCGAGTTATCCAGTTTTTAAGAATCTCAAGACCCTATCAGGCCTCTTATTACCGTATCTCTAAAACTAAGCAAGGTAGAGCGAAATGGACAAAAGTTTTGGGTCAAAATCTATGGGGACCCATAAAGAATCCAAGGGGTCTCGAGTTAACAGGGTCTGGACCAAATCTAGTCCTAAAATGTGAATGAACTAAAGTGTAATATAATTTTTCCCATTTTCTAGTTAAAATCGGCTTAAAATTTAATAACTTTGTTTTCCTTATTTTTGGGAAAAGTATGAACTAAAACCAAGAAAAAAGTGCGCTCACGATATGTAAAGAAAAAATAGTGGCAAATACTTGACGTTTAGTAAAATGGCAAATTTGTCAAATACCACACTAAAAATTTAATCGTCACTGTGAAAACCCCAAATATTTCGATGTTTTTTTTTTGTACACGTACATAAATAATAAAACACAGATTTTTTAATCACGAAAATTCACGCAAGAATTTCACTCACGCTCACTTGAGAATAACCCCCAGTTTCTGTATGACGAACGTAATAAAAATTACTCAAGATTACTCACGTGAATTTCAGCAAGAGTTTTTCGCGAAGTTAGGAGTTTAAAAAGACTCTAACTTTCGAAAGACAAGAAAAAGGCGATGACTTTCGAAAGACAAAAAGGACAAAAAAATTTTGTTTTTACAAAAATTACTAAAAAACAAGTAAAGAAGTAAATTCGGCTGTGCCGAATCTAGAATACCCTCCACTATAATGATAATATATACAAAATATTTGAAGTCTTTCTGGTTGTTTAGAATGAATATAATTTTTTTATGAAAAAAAAAAAACAGACGGACATGGCTAGATCACCTTAAAATCGATCAAGGATCATGAATATATACACATACCTTTTATAAAAAGTACTTTTTATAAAAGGTACTTTTTATAAAAGGTACTTTTTATAAAAGGTACTTTTTATAAAAGGTACTTTTTATTAAAGGTACTTTTTATAAAAGGTACTTTTAATAAAAGGTACTTTTTATAAAAGGTACTTTTTATAAAAGGTACTTTTTATAAAAGGCACTTTTTATAAAAGGTACTTTTTATAAAAGGTACTTTTTATAAAAGGTACTTTTTATAAAAGGTACTTTTTATAAAAGGTACTTTTTATAAAAGGTACTTTTTATAAAAGGTAATTCTTATAAAAGGTACTTTTTATAAAAATACTTTTTATAAAAGATACTTTTTATAAGAGGTACTTTTTATAAAAGGTACTTTTTATAAAAGGTACTTTTTATAAAAGGTACTTTTTATAAAAGGTACTTTTTATAAAAGGCACTTTTTATAAAATGTACTTTTTATAAAAGGTACTTTTTATAAAAGGCACTTTTTATAAAAGGTACTTTTCATAAAAGGTACTTTTTATAAAAGGTACTTTTTATAAAAGGTACTTTTTATAAAAGGTACTTTTTATAAAAGGTACTTTTTATAAAAGGTACTTTTTATAAAAGGTACTTTTTATAAAAGGTACTTTTTATAAAAGGTACTTTTTATAAAAGGTACTTTTTATAAAAGGTACTTTTTATAAAAGGTACCTTTTATAAAAGGTACTTTTTATAAAAGGTACTTTTTATAAAAGGTACTTTTTATAAAAGGTACTTTTTATAAAAGGTACTTTTTATAAAAGGTACTTTTTATAAAAGGTACTTTTTATAAAAGGTACTTTTTATAAAAGGTACTTTTTATAAAAGGTACTTTTTATAAAAGGTACTTTTTATAAAAGGTACTTTTTATAAAAGGTACTTTTTATAAAAGGTACTTTTTATAAAAGGTACTTTTTATAAAAGGTACTTTTTATAAAAGGTACTTTTTATAAAAAACACTTTTTATAAAAGGTACTTTTTAAAAAAGGTACTTTTTATAAAAGGTACTTTTTTAAAAGGTACTTTTTTAAAAGGTACTTTTTTAAAAGGTACTTTTTATAAAAGGTACTTTTATAAAAGGTAGTTTTTGAAAACGGTACAGAATTTTCGGTACGTTCCAGAATGTTTTATTTCACTAAAGGATCCTACATTCTAAATTTCAATTTTAAATAACCATTATATTAGTAAATAAAAAAAAGTACCAAAAGAACTTTTTTACCCATTTTACCCCCGTAGAATTAACATTGGCAAAACCCGCGCCTTGGTGAATCTTTTTTCCGGGAGGTGAACCGACATTGCAAATTTCAATTTTCTAGTACCATTATTTAAGGAAATATAAAATGTAACAAAAGCACATATTTTTAACCTTTTTACCCTATTAGAATCATCATTGGCAAAAACCCAGCCTTATGGGATCTATATTCCGGGAGGAATATGCAACAATTTTTTAAGGAAATATAAAAGGTACCAAAAGTACAGATTTTTACCCTTTTTACCCCCTTAGAATCAACATTGGCAATAATTCAGCCGTACTGGATCTATATTCCAGGATGTGAACATACTGTCCAAATTTCAAGTTTCTATGACCATTATTTCAGGAGATATAAAAAGCACCAAAAGTACAGCTTTTTACCCTTTTTACCCCCTTAGAATCAACACTGGCAAAAATCCAGCCTTAATCTGTATTCCGGGAGGTGAACATACAGTCCAAATTTCAAGTCTCTATGATCGTTATATCACGAGATTTAAAAAGTACCAAACGTACAGTTTTTTACCCTTTTTACCCCCTTAGAATCAACATTGACAAAACTCCAGCCATAGTGGATCTATATTGCGGGAGGTGAACCTACAGTCTAAATTTCAAGTTTCTATCTTCAGCGGTTATGGCTGGGCGATGATTAATGAGCATGCCAGTCAGTCACATTACACTTTTATATACACAGATTTTCCGGATTTGGGCGATTTTTGCCTTAAAGTTTATTTCTGTCTTTTATTATTTAACAAAATTAATTTTTTTTAAATGAAAATATTTTTTTGTTAAGAAATCTAAACAAAATTTAATTTTGGCGATATTTTACATCCGATTTTGCGACAAAGCCAAAAAAGTCTGGCAACCCCGTTTATATGACGAAGCAAAAAAACGGACACACACACTCATGATATGCAAAAAAAACATCTATCAATGAGAACTTATTAAGATATTTTTTTTTATTATTTCTTAAAGAACTTTTTTCTTAAAGAACTTTTTTAAATTTAATTTAGATATTGTTTTACATATTTTAAACCTTTTTTGTAAAGATTTTTTTCCTTTTTCTCATTTTTTTTTCATCTCCGTTTTCTTTCTTATGTATCACACAAAATATGAGTTAATTTAGGGTTATGTTGAAAACCAATAAGAGTTTTTTTAGTAATTCACTCATAACTTTTAAAATACTTAACCGATTTAAAAAAAAATACATCAGTTTTTGCCTGAGAAAATTACGCAACTTTTGGTACCCCAAGCGGTTAAATCGGTTTCAGAGTATTGCCAAAAACGTGATTTCAACAGACAGACGGACGGACAGACAGACAGACAGACGGACATCGCTAGATCGACTTAAAATCGATCAAGGATCATGAATATATATACTTTATGGG
This sequence comes from Pegoplata infirma, assembly GCA_963921195.1. Lineage (NCBI taxonomy): Eukaryota > Metazoa > Arthropoda > Insecta > Diptera > Anthomyiidae > Pegoplata > Pegoplata infirma. The sequence continues at coordinate 170,614,896 of OY992538.1, read as the reverse complement.
GTCCTAGACCAATATTTCAATGCGTTACATACGGAATGACAAACTTATATATACCCTCTATCACCAGAGTGGAGGGTATAAAAAATGTCTGCGAAGTTTGTACTATTGCCCAAACCATTGAATCATGATAATGTTTTGCTGTATAAATAGGTGATCTTTCTAAAGCAAAATTTTTCTAGAAAAAATAACGCGATATTAATTTGTCATTCCATGCAAAACACATTGAAATATCTTTCGAGGACCCCATTATGTTTATATATTATTGATCCGCAAAGGTTTCTAAGACATTTTAGTGATATGTCCGTTCTGTTTGTCTGTGTTTGTCGATAAAAAAAAAACTTTTTTATAAAAAAAAAGATTTTAATGAAAAAAGATTATTGAAAAAAGATTATTGAAAAAAAAAAAAATATTTGAAAAAAAAAAATACCATCAGGACGGTTTTATGGACCTAGAAGGCCCCTGGGTACTAGCCCTCTTTATATTTTTTCTTTTTTAATTACCTTTAATTTAAGTATCCACACAAACCTGAAGGCTCTTTTGGTTCCAGGTGGGTCCGGGGCCCGGCCCCTTAAATTTTAATTTCGTGTTTTCGTGCACTTTTGCCAAAAAATTTATGAAAAAAATATTGATGAAAAAAAATTTATGATAAAAAAATATTGATGAACAAACCAATTCGATAAAAAAAAATTTTAATAAAAAAAATATTGATGAAAAAAAAATATTGATGAAAAAAAAAATTGATGAAAAAAAAAATATTGATGAAAAAAAAATAGTGATAAAAAAAAAACTATTGATGAAAAAAAAATATTGATGAAAAAAAAATATTGATGAAAAAAAAAAATTATGAAGAAACAAAAATATTGATGAAAAAAATAATGATGAAAAAAAAAAAAATATTGATGAACAAGATATAATGATAAAAAGAAAAATATTGATGAAAAAGATATAATGATGAAATAAAAAAAAAATATTGATGAAAAAAATTTGATAAAAAAAAAAATATGAAAAAAAAATTATTGATAAAAAAAAATATTGATGAAAAAAAAAAAAAATATTAATGAAAAAAAAAAAAAATTATGAAAAATAAATATTGATGAAAAAAAAATATTGATGAAAAAAAAATGTAGAGGAAAAAAAAATATTGATGAAAAAAAAAAATATTGATGAAAAAAAAATATTGATGCAAAATAATTATGTTACGTTTTATTCACCAGCTGGCCAATATTTGTTTTATTCCCCACGAGGTGAATTATTATCCAAGTTACAAACCCAAGTTTTAAGAAAATTAAAACAGTAATTCTAATTTTCTTTTTTGTTAACCGTTAGCTTATATAGTCAAACTGAGGTGGCGTCCTGCAACTTTTTTAAAATTAGACATTATTAAAATTAAAATTAGACACCAGCCTAAAAACATTATCATGTTAAAATGTTTTTTACTCAAAATAAAAAAAAAAAAATCTAATCAAAATTGCTTTTTTTTCACTTAAGCAAATTTACTATCATTTAAAAAGGACATTGTGGGGGGTATTCATGGATTCGGCCAAGTCGAAAATAACTTTTCTACTTGTTTTTTATTACGAATACATACATAAATATTAGATTTAAAGCGGCAAATGATTTTTAAGATATTTTAGAGAATTGAGTTCCTAGATTATTTTATTTGGTCTTAAAGAGAAAATTAAGGGCTTTTAAATGAGCTTGGAACCAAGTCAATCACAAGGCAGGATCTTATTGTAAAGACGTTCAAAAATGGTCAAAAGGGCATTTTTGACACTGCGATTGTCTCAAAATTGTGACGTGATAGAAAAATTTGAGTAATTGTTTTGAAATCGGACAATCAAAACCTATCAACTTTTTTTTTGGTTTCAACAAAAACTCAGCGACAAACCTCAGATTTGTAGAGCGGTGATATTTGTACACTGATAGAAATTTCTACATGACAATAATGAAAATCGACATTAATATTATGAAAAATTACGTTAAAAAGGAACCTATGTAGGGTTTCATTGAATTAATGAAATAGGTATCATAAAATGAAATTGCAAGAACAAGTTTCATTAAACAAATGAAAATTTTTCATACAAAATATAAATTGTATTTTATGAAAATTTTTCGTTATATTAATGAAAAAAGTATTTAATTCTTATGAAATACTTTCATTAAAGAAATCCTACTTTTTATTTTTGAAATGAAATACTTTAACATTTACTTTTAATACATAAGTAAAACCTCGAAATTATATAAAACAACGCGAGTTTAATAAATACATACAATCAAAAACAAGTCATTTTAAATTTCGTATAAAAATTCTAAAAAAATCACGCTCTGATCAACTGTTTTTTGCTCGCGTAAACTAACTGACTAAACAAACGCGACAGGACAGGTGTGAAAAAACAGCAAATTTTATAAAAAAACTTAATGAAATTTTTTAATGAAACTACGAAATCTAATGAATCAAAATTAATGAAAATCTTGCACAATATGTATAAAATTTCATTCAGCATATGAAATATTCCATTGTTTTAATGAAACAATGTTAATGAATTCCATTCATTAGTGATATGAAGTGTTTTTCTATCAGTGTATAACATTTTAACCCATTAAATCCCCATTTTAAGGTATTTTTTTTTTTAGAGAACAAAAAATATCCAATGGGAGTTGCGGTACTTTTCTTTTTTTTGGGCTCATTAAATATAGATCTCGGTATCTCAAATTTGTTAAACTAACTTGTTTTAACTTTTTAAATTTAGATTATGACCGATGTACCACCCTCTATTATTGATTTTGATAAAGTTGTTGAGCCGCATTTAAATGGCGACAAACTTCTTACATACACCAGTCGATTTCTAACGAAACCGGGTGATAATTATGGCAGCGTATTATTGGCTATAAATGCAAAAATACAAACTTCAAAGGGAGCTATTGAAGAAATTCCATTAGTGGCCAAATTACCACCGATAAACAATGAATTAATGTGGCAAATGTTTCAACCCGAAAGAACTTGTGTAACTGAAAATGCCATCTATACACATTTAAGTCCTGCTATAAGAAAGCTACAATCGGAAGCTGGCATTGAGGATTCAATGTCATTTCAAGGCTTATCTAAGTATTACGGCTCCAGAATATCATTAGATGAAAATGCTACAGTAGCAGATAAAAATGCTGTTTTAATACAAGAAAATTTACAAACCTCAGGATTTAAGGCGGGAAATCGTCATAAAATGTTTGACTTAGATCATACCCGAATAATATTACAACAAGTAGCACAATTTCATGCTTTGCCCATAGCATTGAGATTAACAAACCCTGAAGAATTTGACCGGAATATTAAGCCGTATTTTCGTAGATTTGATGCTAATAGTGGTATGACAGAAGAAGCCAGAATACAATTTGAGCAGGAATTATATGAAGATGTAAACGCTGCCACTGGAAATAATGAAAAAGTTTTAAACAGAGTTAAGGAGTTAGTAGAAGAGTACAACAAAACAATGACGCTACCCGAGGCACAAGATGATTTATATACAACTATAGTACATTTTGATATGTGGATTAATAATTTAATGATAAAATATGGTGAGAGTTAAAAAAAAAAGAAATTTTAATTTGAATTTTATTAAAACTATTGTGAATATTTCTTACAGATGATAATGGTTTACCTTTTCAAGTGAAAATAATTGACTTTCAAATGGCTCAGTATGAAAGTCTTGCTAACGATGTAATTTTCCTGTTATTTTCAAGTGTAGAAATTTCAGTATTGGAGCAAGATTTGGATAAACTTTTGCTGCTCTATTATCTTTCACTTATAGATTCTCTTAAATCTGTAGGCATCTCGACCGATGAATATTCATTTGTGAGGTAAGTTTTTGAATTATAATTCAAAGTTTTCTAGTTATAACCCAGGAAAATTTCTTGGTTCAATAGATTCTTGAATATATTCTACGGTAATCACAACCAAATTTTCTATGTAAAATTATTTTTCAAAAAAACTACTTGCTCTAAAAAACGATTGCTTTTGGGACAATTTCAAACAAAAATCATTGATTCTGGAATGTTAAGTAGAACCGGTTGCAGGGTAATATGATGCGTTCTGGAACCGATTATTTGGAACAGAACATTTTGCTGGGAACGCCCATGCAACAATGTACAGTGGAAGATTCGATAAAGATATTATACATAATGTAATCTAAAATTTCTTAAATTCATCACAGTGCTTTAGTTTTGGTGTTGGACAAAAACATAATTTTTATGAAGATCAGAAGAAAGACCTTTCATTTTGAGTGGAGTGTATAAATAAAAACAATATTTGATGATTTTTTGCTAATGTTTGCAACTACCCGAAATAATAATACTTGACCCACCTTCAAGCTTACCGATCGACTTTTGAGTCCATAAAGCTATGTCAGTTCGTCTATATTAGCGGTGTAAGCACGATTTTATAAAAAAAAATATTTGTTCTGAAGTATCGAAGAAATTCTTAGGGCCAGCAAAGCGGACCGGGTCAGCTAGTATTTTCTATAGAAAAAGTCTCAGATTCTGAGAAATTTTTTCTATAGAAAAAGTCTCAGTTTCTGAGACTTTCAGATTCTGAGACATTTTCTCTATAGATAAAGTCTCAGATTCTGAGACATTTTTTCTATAGAAAAAGTCTCAGAGTCTGAGACATTTTTTCTATAGAAAAAGTCTTAGATTCTGATACATTTTTTCTATAAAAAAATCTAAGATTCTGAGAAATTTTTTCTATAGAAAAAGTCTCAGTTTCTGAGACTTTCAGATTCTGAGACATTTTCTCTATAGATAAAGTCTCAGATTCTGAGACATTTTTTCTATAGAAAAAGTCTCAGAGTCTGAGACATTTTTTCTATAGAAAAAGTCTTAGATTCTGATACATTTTTTCTATAAAAAAATCTAAGATTCTGAGACATTTTTTCTATAGAAAAAGTCTAAGATTCTGAGACATTTTTTTCTATAAAAAATCTAAGATTCTGAGACATTTTTTCTATGGAAAAAGTCTAAGATTCTGAGACATTTTTTCTATAGAAAAAGTCTCAGTTTCCGAGAAATTTTTTCTATAAAAAAAGTCTCAGATTCTGACTTATTTTTTCTATAAAAAAAGTCTCAGATTATGAGACATTTTTTCTATAGAAAAGAATCTGTAACTTTTTTGAAGAAAAAATGTCTCAGAGTCTGAGCCTTTTTCTATAAAAAAAAAAAAATTACTCAGAATCTGAGACATTTTTTCTAACAAGTGTCACCCGCGGATCTTTATGGAATTGGTTTTATTTTGGTAGAGCAGAAAAAATAAAGGGACACTTATTTTTTTTTAGCGGCCCAAATTCATATTTAGGGGGCAAAAAGGAGGTGGGAAGACAAGGCCATTTTTCAGTTTTTTTCGTTTATCTCCTATATTATGCAAAGATACCTAGTCATGTTACATACCAAATGAAAGGTCTTTGGAAAACCTATCTACGTGTGCTAAGAACGTGTCCAAACATGCACAACTTTTCGTCATATTGAGTAAAATACCAAAATTTGAGGAAATTTTTGTTAAGTCGAAAAATATTAACTTCTTTGTCCCGTTGTTAGCACTACGAGATAGGTATTTTTTAATTAATTTAATCTGATACTACACATGTCTATATTAATTTTGTTAAAATAGGCGTAAATCGTAAAAAACTGAAAAAGGTCAATTTCCCCCCACACAAATCAACCCCCCCTAAAAATGAGTTTGGGCCGCTATAAAAAAATACGTGTCGAATTAATTTTCGTTCTTAACAACATATCCAAATTTCATGAAGATCGGAGGGTGACACCAGGGAGACTTCTCTTGTAAGTCTCAGATTCAGAGATATTTATTTAATAAAAAAAATTCTTAGATTCTGAGACATTTTGTCTATAGAAAAATTCTCAGATTCTGAGACTTTTTTTTTATAGAAAAATTATCAGATTCTAAAACATTTTTTTATAGAGAAATTCTCAGATTCTGAGACATATTTTTTGTACAGACATTTTTGCTACAATAGAAAAGTTTTACAGGTTATTCAAAAAGTTTGCAGTTAAAGTTGTTTTAAACGATTTTATCATATGTTTTTCAAGGAAGCTAAAATATTGAGTAATTTATACAGTTGTTAAACCAATAAACTGCAAAATTTACAAAAAAAAAAAAAAATTATCAGTTAAATTTTCATTTGTTATTACCAGGGAAACCAAAAATATGCTCTAAAAAACTTGTTTTATGCGCTAAAAAATGCCCTTAAAACCGGAAAATATGCTCTAAAACATGGACGTATACAGGGGGTGGGCACAGGGGGCACGTGCCCCCCCTTTACAATTTGAAAATTTTTAAAAATTTATACACAAAAATGCATTATACAAAAAAAAAATTCACAAGTTTCTAAATATATATTTTTTATAAAAACTAGAGTTTGAAATAATATCGTTTTTAAAAAGTCTTTTATACCGAGAAATCAGTAAAATATGATAAAAAACACATAATATTAGTTTTATCTAAAAAAAGTATGCTTCAGGACCATGAAAATTAATTTCTACAAAACAATTTTCAAACAAGAAGATAAAGGAAGTATCTCAACCCTTATGAACCGATTTCTCTGAAACTTAAAAGACGATTTTAAATTTACACATTTTCATGAAAAAAATATTAAACGAAGCCAAATTTTTACAAGGTTGTGCCCCAGTTGGAAAGACATTAGAAACCATTTATTCTCATATGGAAACATCATAAAGTTTCTTAGTAAGAAATGGCAGAAAAATCAAAAAAAATCACCATTTTTTCCCCCAAAATCCCCGATGTGGCCGGTGTCTTTTATATCGGGTTTTCTTTGTCAACTCTTTAAACACAGGTTTTTGTGGTCGCTTACGAAGAAAATGAAGTTGGAATTTTAAAATTCAAAATGTCGGATACAACATGGCGACAAATATTTTTTATATCCGAGTATTTAGGGTCGCTAAATAAGAATCTGAAGTTAGATTTTGGAATGGCAGATTGTTATTTAGCAACCCAACAAACCAGCGCGTAGAGTTTTGAGTGAATCTATTATTTAAAAAAAAAAATATATCGCCATATTGGATCCGACATTTTGAATTTTAAAAATCCAACTGCAAATTCTTTTTAAGCAACTCCAAGAACCCGTACATGAAGAATTTTAAGCAAAACTGTAATGTTTTTAAAAAGTTGGGCGCCATATTGGATCCGCCATATCCAAATTCGAAACCGCACTTGGTATTCAAAACCAAATATTTTTAAGTAATTTCGAATTTTTTTAAAAAATTTCAAACCCATTCCAATTTTGGAGAGAAGGGTTGCCCGGTTGACGAAGAAACCCTCATATATATTTTAAGTTCCATGTAAATCGGTTCATGAGGGTTGAGATACTTCCATTGTAAGATATTTTTTCTGTATTAAAATCCGAGATATTTGCTGTGTTTTTCAATAAGTGGATTTATTTTCGGATTAATCTTATTTAGTTTAAAATAAATATTTTAACATGTCAAAACAAATTTGAAATATTTTTTTCGGTAATCTACGATAAATTAGCAATTATAATCCGAAAAAATTATAAAAAAAATTTGGAAAATGAAAAAAGTTATAAATGAATCAAAATTAATCCAAAGTGCACTTTTCCAAAGTGGACAATTAAATAAAGTTTAATTGGATTAATTTTGATTTATTTATAACTTTTTTAATTTTCCAAATTTTTTTATAATGTTTTCGGATTATAATTGCTAATTTATCATAGATTACGGAAAAAAATATTCCAAAATTGTTTTGGCACGTTAAAATATTTATTTTAAACAAAATAAGCTTAATCTGAAAATAAATCCACTTTTTGAAAAACACAGCAATTGTTTGTTTATTAAAGTTCTCAGATTCTAAAAAGTTTTTTCTATAGAAACATTAATATCTGAGAATTTGACAGACATTAGTTTCATCAAAAATTTATAATTTTTTACAAGAAAATTTTTAGATTCTAAAAATTTTTCCTGTACAAAGATTTCGAGATATTATAAAAAAAATCTGATATTCCAAGATATTTTTTATATAAATAAAGACGAAATCGTGGGGAGGGGGAGGTTAAGGTTGTAGTTGAAAATAAATAATAATTGGCGATGACGAAAAAAAATTTTGGAATTGTGCCCCCCCGTTTTCAAATTCTTGGATACGTCGCTGCTCTAAAAACAATAAAAATATGCTCTTAAAAAAAATTATGTCCCCTTTTTTGCGGTGTTTTTTACAGTTTGTTAGATAATAGACCTTCCAAATACCGTTATGTGCGGTCAGTGGCGTATACAGGGGGGGGCCCGGGCCCCCCCCGAAATGATTTCACAAATTTCAGGATTTGGTATCAAATAGCAAGTACAATATTAAAAATCTTCTTTAAAAAAATAGAAAAACATTTAAGAATCTAAAATTTTTTGAAGAAAAGTGTTTTGAAACTGAAAATTTTTTGTTAAAAAAATCTCAAAATCTGAAAATTTTTTCTTAGAATTTGAAATTTTTCAACTTAAGATTCTAAAAAAAATTTATTAGAACCTTAAGTTTTATGTACACAAAAAAATGGACCTAATTGTAAGTAAAATGTAGTCAAATCTTAAAACGTGACTTTGTCTTTTAGAAAAATTTCTCAGAACGAGACTATTTCTTAAAAAAAAATTTCTTAGAATCTAAGACTTTTTTATAGGAATAATGCCTTAAAATATTAGCCTTTTTCGCAGAATCTTAGACTTTTTCTATATGAAAAATGTTTCAGAATCTAAGGCTTTTCTATATGAAAAATGTTTCGGAATCTGAGAATTTTCTATACGAATAATGTTTCTGCATCTGAAAAATGTCTCAAAATCTAAGATTTTTTCTATAAAAAATTCTTAGAATCTGAAGCTTTTCTATACGAAAAATGTTTTAGAATCTAAGAACTTTCTATAGGAATAATGTCTCTGAATCTGAGAATTTTTCTTACAATCTAGAAAAATGTCACACATGTCACGAAAAATATTTCAGAATCAACGCATTTTTCTTAAGGAAAATTATCCTAAAATCGTAGATTTTGTATATAGGAAAAATGTCTCAGAGACACAAGCTGAGACTTTTTGTATAGAACAAATGCTCAAAATCTGGAAGTTTTTCTATTGCAAAAATTTCTTTTTCTATAAGAATAATGTCTCTGAATCTGAGTATTTTTCTATGGGAAAAATATTTCGGAATCAGAGACTTTTTCTTTAGGAAAAATATCTCAGAATCTGAGGCTTTTTGTGACAATCTGAATCTGGCAATTTCCTATAGGCAAAATGTCTCAGAATCTGAGACTTGTTCTATAGAAAGTGTTTAAGCATCTGAGACTTTTTCGATAGGAAAAATGGCTGAGAATCTGAGACATTTTCTATAGGAAAAATGTCGAAGAATCTGAAACTTTTTCTGTAAGAAAAATGTCGAAGAATATGACACTTTTTCCATAAGAATCTTAGACTTTCTATAGGAAAAATGTCTCAGAATTGGAAACTTTTTCTATAGGAAAAATGTCTCAGAATTGGAAACTTTTTCTATAGGAAAAATGTCTCAGAATTGGAAACTTTTTCTATAGGAAAAATGTCTAAGAATCTTAGACTTTTTCTATAGGAAAATTTTCTCAGAATCCGAGAGTTTTTTTTAGCAAAAATGTTTTAGAATCTAAGACTTTTTATACTGTTTCTTTTTAAAAAGGTCTCTGAATGTGAATCATTTTTCTTATAGAAAAAGCGAAGATTTTCTCAGAATATAAAACTTTTTGTGTAGAATTTTTCAGAATCTGAGAAAAACTAAAAATATCTTAGATTATGGGAAAATGTCTTACAACCGGAGTCTTTTCTTTTGGAAAAGTATTTTATGAATATGTTTATAGGATCATTTTCTAAAGTGACTTTTTCGGAAAACCGTTTTCCATTGAAAATATAATTTAGAGTCTTTGACTTTTTCTATAACAAAAACCGTCTTAACTGGAAATTGTCATAGAATCTTAGACTTTTCTTTAAAAAAAATTTCAGATTCTGAATCTTGGATCAGCATCTGATACAATTCACTCTTTACACAAAAGGCTTAAGTCTTCAAAAAATTTTAAAATATAAAAAAATTTGAATTTTTTTTCACCAACAGTTGTAAACTTACAAAAATGAAGAATCTGATTGTGTTACATTCAGTTCAAGGAAAAGATCAAGAAAAATTCTAAAACATGTGCTGTTATGTAAATTTTTTGCAAAAAAAAAAATTGAAAAAAAATGTTGGGCCCCCAACTAAAATCCTGGATACGCCCCTGTGTGCGGTAGTTAGAGGGTTAAATGTGTTCTACAAAAATATTTGACTTGATATTTTCTACCAATTTGCTGAATATACCAAGATCTAAAGAAAACTTACAAGGGAAGTCTCCCTGGTGTCACCCTCCGATCTTCATGAAATTTGGATATGTTGTTAAGAACGAAAATTAATTCGACACGTATTTTTTTTTAGCGGCCCAAACTCATTTTTAGGGGGGTCGATTTGTATGGGGGGAAATTGACCTTTTTCAGATTTTTACGATTTAAGCCTATTTAAACAAAATTAATATAGGCATGTATGGTATCAGATTAAAGGTATTAAAAATACCTATCTCGTGGTGCTAACAACGGGCCAAAGGAGTTAAAATTTTTCGACTTATTAACAAAAATGTCCTAAAATTTTGGTATTTTACACAATATGACAAAAAGTTGTGCATGTTTGGACACGTTCTTAGCAGACGTAGATAGGTTTTCCAAAGACCTTTCATTTGGTATGTAACATGACTACACTCAAAAAAAAAAAAACTGTAATGTTAGCAAAAAAAGCTTGTAAACCTACAAGAAAATTTGCTGATTTTGAACCAACAATTTTTTTGCTAAAGTTAGCAAAAATGTTTTGCCAATAATTAGTTAACTATTTTTTTTTTTAACTTAGTACATACACATCTGAGGACCCCATTGGGTTCGGACCCGATAGGTCCAGACCCCGATGGGCCTAGACCTAGTTGAGTTCCTTAAAAATCGTCATAGTTTGATCCAAAATTTGTGTCCGTTTCGCTCTACCTTGCTTAGTTTTTGAGATACGTGATTATAGGGGACCACTACACTCAAAATATTTTGTAGGCAAAAACAAAAGAAAAACACACTTAAAACCAGTGAATAAACAATTGAAAACCATCCCAGTAATTATTCATTTGTTTTAAAAACATCAACATTTATTTTTTACTGTTGGCAAAATTTTCTAAAATAAATAACACTAAACATTAAAAAATTACGGTTTTTTCATTCTTTTTTACCAACAAATTCAAAAAAAATAACCTACGAAAACATTAAAAATTAATGATAGTTCTGTTATTTTTACCAACAAATTCCAAAAAAATAACCTACCAAAACATTAAAAATTAATGATTTCGTAGGTTATTTTATACAATTTTCTATTGAAATATTTTTTTAAAATTTTTTAATAAAATTTTGGGGAATCGATCCCGCAATCAACTTCATTCTGGCCAGACACTCTACCCATCGTGCCAAAGCCACTTGATACAAATATGTTTTTATATTTCTATAAATAATTTTTTGAATTTTTTTTCTACAAACAAATAACTGACTTGTGTAGGTAAAAACTAATGATATATCATTAAAAAATACCAACAATTTAAAAAAAAATTACTTACACAAATCATTAAAAATTTAAAGAATAATCAGTAGTTTTTACTTACAGAACAAAAATAAATGACTTTATAAATTAAATGTTAGTGAAAGTCTTTATTTTTTAGTGTGTTATTTTTGAAACAAAGGACTGATGTAGTCATTAATAAAAACTGAACATCAAACAAATGTTTTTTCTTTTAAAAACGACTAAACGGAAAACTTTTTAAATAAACTACAAACAGTTAATGACATAATTTTTTGAGTGTAGGGTCTTGAGAATTAAAAAACTCGATAACTTCAAAAATATTACTCGGAGAGCTTTTGACTATTTTGCGGTCTTGTTCTACGTGCTGAGAGCTACAAAAATGGTTTTGGACTTTTTGTTGTGTCGGCAATATTTACCGAGATATGAGCATTTTAAAATTTTCGGGAATGCTAACTTTTTTGGATCCAAAGTTAGGGCCCGTTAGGGTCCACACATGTGAAGAGGGCCGGCGATACTATGGAGAGCTCGAGAACCAAAAATGGCCTCCATTTTGCTCTATCTTGCTTAGTTCCGAGATAGCGCCATTTTAAGTTTTCTGAAAATAAAAAAAAATTTACCATTTATTTTGCTAATATTAGCAAAAAATCTTGTAAAAATGTTGTCAACTCAATTTCAAATCTTAGCAAAAGAAATTAGTTCAAAGTTTGTTTAAAATTGCTAATGTGCTAAATGAAGTTTACAAGAATTTTTTGCTAACATGCTAATCTCAACTAAAAATTTGCTAAAAGTTAGCTAACTAGCATTAGCAAAAAAAAATTAGTAAATCTACTAACGTATTTTTTCGAGTGTAGGTTTCTTTGCATAGTATAGGAGATACACGAAAAAACTGAAAAATGGCCTTATCTTCCCCCTCCTTTTTACCCCCTAAATATGAATTTGGGCCGCTAAAAAAAAATACATGTCCCTTTATTTTTTCAGCTCTACAAAATAAAAACAATTCCATAACAATAGGGAGACTTCCCTTTTTAGTTTCATATACCGATTTGAAGCAAGACCAATGGCATCGATTCGTTAGTGCATATTTTTGCATATTTTGCTTAAAATGCATATTTTTGCATATTTTGCTATCATTTCGCTATAAATGCATATTTTTAGGTCATATTTTGTATACATTTTAGTTTTTTTAGCTATTTTTTAGTATCTTTTTTTGCATTAAAGCAATTATTAAATTTTTTTAGATAATTTTTATTTTTTTAATAAAATTTTATACACACTGTATATATGCATTAGGGTGGCAGGGAAATGTATGGAGCAATTTTTTTTTATTAATATTGATGTCTCCCGGGCGGAATATTGTGCCACATGGTCTGAAATTGATGTCGAAAAAATTTCAGCCAAATCGGATAACTTTAACCCGTGCCCCTTTGAGGTCAAAGTTCAAATGATAAAAAAAAAAAAAATCCATACAAGCAAAAATTTTTTTTTTTCAATTTTTATTTTATTTTTTAATATTAGTTAGCTTTATTAGCTTATTAACAACAAAAAATTTCATTTCGATCGGACAAGATTTTTAGTTTCAAAAGTGACTCTGAAAAAAAAATTTCAAGCTTGTTAGGAGCTTACTCTAAAAAATTTTCAAAATTTTTTTTTTTTAGTTTTGACAAGCATACATTAAAGATATTTTGTCGCTCTTAATAATAGGTTCTTTTAAACATTTTTTGTGACGCACAGTGTTGTGACCTTGGCCATAAATGGTCAAACTAAATGTCTTAAAACTTAAGGTTTTATGAATTTTATTTTTAGAAAACATCATAAATAAAACAAATCCAAAACAGTTTATAGATATCTTTAGTAGTTTTTAAGTTACATGTCTCTAAAGTTGAACTTTTTAAAATATATCATATTTTGGTTTTAAAATCTTTGAAATCCACATGTACTTGTAACGGTTAAATAATTATATTGCATTTAAAATTCGACCTTATTGGTAATGAAGTTTTAAGTTAGATATGTTGCTTGTATGATAATGATGTTTTGGTCGACATTAGTTAATCATATGGCAAGTAACGCTGTTATAAAGTGAGTTCCAAAGAAAATACTAATTTATTTTGCAAATTTCATATTTGATAGTCAGCCATTTTTGTGGCCCTCATTGGCGCGCTTAGTTCTTTGCAGAAAATATTGGTATAAGTATGTAGATTACAAAAAACAAAAGAACTCGTCCACGTTTTTCCACTTTTTTTTTTAATCAATTTTTTTTTGTGGGAACCCGAACATAAATTTGGAAATTTTTTTCACGAAAACAGCAGTTGTCCGTGATAATTTGAAATGTTTTGCGAAAAATAGTTATGGAACACATATAATAAATCGGAATGCAAAATGAATTGGTCGGTTAAATTTTAAATTTTATTTAAATTGGTCCAAGAACCATTATTTGTCATCCAGGCCTGACACAAATTAGATGCTTGGCTAGACACCAGTTGTACATTAACAGATGTAGACTTTTATTTAGAAATATTTTGTTGAGGAAGTACGTTGTACTATATTTTTACTTGCTTATTTTATAACGGTATTTTTGAGATAGGCATATCCCTGCTCAAACTTACAAACAATATTCAACGTATTGTAAATACTACGTGCAAAAATGTTGTGAATTATTGATAGTTTTAAGGTCAAAGGATTTCCCTGAATTTTCTCAAGTCTTTAAAAAAGGATATTTACAGTGATGCCATTTTAGCACTTTTAGTGCTAGATCTAGCACTATTTTTTTGGACTTAGCACTAAAGTTTTGGAAAAAAGTGCCAAGTGCTAAGTTAGCACTTTTTTATAATTTTTTAGCATTTTTAGCATATTTTTTTAACATTTAAATATTTTTGTTAAAATCTCTTGTAAAAAATTTTTGCCTGCGGCGCTTTTTATGCAACCATATGTATTCAAAACTCTTCAAAAAAAGAAATTTGAATACAGACAAACAATTTATAATTAAGAAGAGCTGTAAAAGACCGAAAGTAAATTTTCAAAGTGCACTGCTCTTACACTTTAAACAATTCAATGCACACGACCAAGGATTCTAAAATTTTTTCTTACTTGGTTGAAGGCCTTCATGCAGTTTTTATGATTGTTATCAATAAAAACTATTGTTCTGAAGAACTAGACATTTTTACAAAAACTTATGCGTTCCACCTTGCGACAAACGTAATATTTTTTACTGTTCTGAATTTATTTGTAAAATAATTCAATAATTTCCATGTAAAAAAATCCTATTTTCATTATAAAATTTTTGGGAGTAATTTCATTACAAAAATTTGGGATAAATTAAAATTCTGAAAACCAAATTAAAATTAAGAAAATATGTGTACCGGTTATTACAACGCGTTGTTATAACCGTTGCAATGTCGGAAAAATCTAAAACTTTGGCTGTATATACATATGAACCAGTCCAAAAAATTCTGAGAGTAGAGCCGAAAATAAAATACCGGTGTCTTCCAGATTTTCTAAATCAATTCGCGTTTTCGCGAAAAATGTAAAAATTATTTTTTTTTGCAATATAGAAAAAGTTTACTCAAGTGAGATAGTGGGGATAAAAATGTTATTTTTTCAGGTTTTAAAAATTAATTCGCATTTTTCGCGAAAAAATAAAAAAAAAATACTGTTTTACAAAAGAAGTGTGAAATAAGTCAAAAAAATATATTTAATGCACTTCTGAGAAAAAAAATTTAATTTATCACTCCAGTGAAATTTGATCGAGGATCTTTTCTTTTAATATTTTAACCCTGTATCTCACATTTTTGGGTATAACTTTCATCTTTTTTTAAAATATTCTCATAGAAAACCATTAAAACGTGCATTTAAAGGGTTAAAATGTTCCAAAAACATTTTCTGCATTACATTTTACTAGGGAGTTGCCAAAGGCCAATAGTTCGTGCGATGTAAGCAAAATGCTAAAAAAAGGAAAATTGTAAAGTATTAAATTTCATTAAATTGTGTTTCACCAAAGAAACTTTTCAATTTTACTTTGAATGCATTTTGCTTATATCTAACGAACTCTCGGCTATTAACTATCCCTAGTGAAATTTGATGCACAATATTTTTGTTGAACATTTTAATCTTTCAAACGACACAAAAGTGTGTCGAACTGTGTTTTAAAAATCATTATTTGTTGATTTAAAAGAAAAAAATTAAAAAAAAATCTAGCACTTTTTTTTTGGTCTGTAGAGCATTTTAGCACTATTTTTTCTGCTATTTAGCATTATTTCAAAATTCTCTTATGGCAACACTGGATATTTATGCGCTAAGAATATCCTAAGGATAGTTTAAGGATAATCCTGGCTTCAATTATACTAAAATAAGGTATTTTCAACATTATCAGAACAGAATTTCATGAAGTACGAAGGATGTTTTAATTTTTTTTTTTTAAATTTTTTAAGGACATTTTGAATTTATGTATTACATTCTTGCTTCAATTTTTTCATTTGATTAAGATTTTGGGTATATTCTAAGTGTTGCGGATGCAAAAATTCATGAAGGAATTTGAATTTTGAACTTTATCTTGACTTTTTTAAAAAAGGACATTTTTGAGGAGGGCGTATCCTTGTTCCGATTTGCACAAATTTTGGTAAATACATTGAGCATATTATAACAGTTGGATTTTCAAAATTTCATGAAATAATTTAAATATTTACCCTTTTTCTGAACGTTATTTTAAAAAGGACATTTTTGAGCTAGGCGTATCCTTGCTCCGAATTGGACAAAATTTTTTAGAATAATTAATGGTATTATAGGTGATAACTACAATAAATAACATGAAGATTAAAGCGTTAGTTTTCGTTTTATGCCGTATTTTAATTTCAGGATATATGGGAAGGATACGAATCCATGGGCGGATATTGACCAAATTCAAAATTTTTCTTGATCTTATCGATCTTAACAAGTGTTCCAAATTTTAACGCTCTAACTTAACTCCTTCTATTTTTGGCCACTCTTTACATGAAGACGCAACACTGTGTGACGTCGTAATTTTGTTTTTTAATAGGGCCAAAAACTAAATTTTTGCAGCTTTTGGCCCCAATTTAGAACAAAACTTCGATGTCACAAAAAAATAAACTGTTATCAAGAGCGACGTAAAATCTTTAATGTGTACTTGTCAGAGCTAAAAAAAAATTAGTTAGCTTTATTAGCTGATTAACAACAAAAAATTGTCATTTCGATCGGACAAGATTTTCTGTTACAAAAGTGGTCTTGAAAAAAAAAAAAAATGAGACTGTCTTGAGACAGACATACTCTTAACAAAATATTTTTTTTTTTAGTTTTTAAAAGTTTACAAAATAGCTTTTGTTTGTTTCTCTTGATAATACATATTTCAAATCTATCATTTTTTTTCTTTCTGGGACATTGTAATCATGCTCTTAAATAGGGCCAAAAACTACATTTTTCCAGTTTTTTACCCCAATTTAAAACAAAAATGCGATGTCGAAAAAAAAATTTAAAAAAAAAATTAAAAAACCTAGTATTAATAGCAACAAAAAATCTTTAATCTGTGCTTATCAAAACTAAAAAAAAAATTTTTGAAAATTTTTTAGAGTAAGCCCCTAACAAGCCTCAAATTTTTTTTTCGGAGTCACTTTAGAAACTGAAAATCTTGTCCGATCGAAATGAGATTTTTTGTCGTTAATAAGCTAATAAAGCAAACTAATATTAAAAAAAAAAAAAAATAAACGAAAATTTTTTTTTTTTGCTTGTATGGAAATTTTTTTTTTTATCATTTGAACTTTGACCTCAAAGGGGCACGGGTTAAAGTTATCCGATTTACCTGAAATTTTTTCCACATCAGTTTTAGACCATGTGGCACAATATTCCGCCCGGAAGATGTTGAAAATCCAAAGTTGAAGTTTAGCTGCCACCCTAATATGCATATTTAAGCTTAAAATGCCAGACTGAATTAAAATTGTATGTTTTTTTTTTGAATAAAAGTTAAAAAACAAGTGGATAATAATGATTTTTAGTGCATATTTTGAGATTTTTAGTGCATATTTCAACACTTTTTAGTGCATATTTTAGGCGCCTAAAACATTGTTTTTTAGTGCATAAAGGTCCCTGGTTATTACGGAATGTCTAGTCATTTATTAACGTTTGAAAATAACTGAAAAAGTATGTTGTTTCAAATGAAATATAAGTAGTCCGTTTTTTAAATGGAAAAACGATTTTTCAGTTGAACTTATTAAAAAAAATATTTTGACTGTACAGTTTGGCTCCAGGCCATTTTTAATTTTTTATTGTATTATATTTTTCATTTAAATTTTTTTTTGTAAACATTTTGGATGTCACAGCCGAATTTAATACTATCACTTGTTTTTTTATTATCCTTTTTAGTTTTATTAAGGAAATCCACCGATGTGCTCCTGTAGCTATTTGCCTTTGCCTATTTATGATACGAATTATATTGGCTGATGACAGCATAATGCCTGAAAATTTCAAAGATATGGATTTGGAAATTTTATCGAAAGATGTTGGAAATCATGCTGTATTACAAAGGCTTGCCGATGTTATACGTTTGGCCCAAAAATATAGATTTTTTTATAAGGAATAATGAGTGTAATAATCATGTGAATATTTAATCAGTATTATTAAATAAATTGTTAAATGTAAATAATTAATAAAGTTAAATTTTGTACTAAAAAAATATATATTTTTATTCCAAATTCTCAGGAAAGTCAATCTTATTAAAGAATTAGATGAACTTTCTCGGGTCATGAAATTTCACATTATCGTAGCAAAGGTTTTTACAAGGGTATTCAATCGGTTAACCGTTAATCGATTAACTGAAATTGATTTTTTTGTACTAACCCTTAGTTTTTGTGTAAGTATATATTAATTTTTCAGTTTTAATTCAAATCACGATTCTGCTAAAAACGATCGGGCCTCAAAAAATATACTAGACCGATATTTCTCTGTGTTACGGAATCACAAAGTGAGTATAACCCCATACTGTGGTTGATGGGTATAAAAAATATGTCTTGCGCTGAACCCGAATAAACAAAATATTGTAAATCGGTCGATCGTTTTTATACCCTCCAACTACAGTATGGGGGTATACTCACTTTGTCATTCCCTGTGTAACCAACTCCCACTCATAACGGTATTTTTTTTGGCTCTATTCTAACAAATCGTAAAAACACCCCGAAAAAGGGGGGGAGGGAAGCGATGAAATGTTCTACAAAAATGTTGACCATGAAATTTTAATACAAACACCAAAAAAGGGGCAAATTCAAAATTTCCAATTAAAAAAATTACACGAAAATTAACTCTAAGTAGGAAATCTTGAATTGGACTGGTTTTTGGTGTTTCCGTTAAGTTTTGGGTTTTGGTGTTATTTGATATATGTATATGAGCAAATCCATGGAAAATTTTACTGAAGGGTGACCGATATTATTTGATAGAGCTTCGTAAATGATCAAAACTTATTATAATTTTATTTTTATATTTTATTTTTTTTGTATCAATACTTTGGAAGATATGGGCGTTTAAAAAAACGCATTTTTTTTTGACAATATTGACTTTTAGACAGTTTTTTTTTTTAATTTTTGTGCTCGGAAACCGTAAGTTGTACGAAAAAACTTATAAAAACAATATTGTTGATAAAATTATGAAGATTTAAAATTTCAACAAAAAATTTTAAAAATATTTAAATGTCCTTTTTTCCTGGAAATGACACCATGGATTTCCAAAAGCAAAATTTTGTTTTAAAGCTTAGAATGCCATTTTAACGCTGTGCAATAAATTTTCAAAGTCAAATAAATGAACCTATTCACAATTAAGACTGACTGTGACTGTCATAAGCCAATTTTTATGCTTGAACAGTCATAACATCAATATTTTTTATACAAACAAACAAAAAAATTCAAAAATATTAGACTTTATTTCCAAATTTATAGAAATGCTCTCGAGAATTGGGAATTTTTTAACTTTGTTGAAGGTTTGTGTGGGAAAATATTAATATTATGACTAAACAGTCATAAAAATTAGCTTTATAAAATTTTTATTTAAAAAATAAAAAATTATACTAAAACTCCAATATTCAGAAAAAAAAAAAATTAAAAATGTTTCCCTCAAAAAATTTCTCAGATGTTAAGACATTTTTACTTCGGAAAAACTCTTATAGCACATTCAGACTGACTTTGAAACCTCGTTGAAAATACGTATTTTCATTTTCAAAACTCAGCCGTTCACACCCGAAAAATTTGACACTTATCACGTTTTCAAAATTTACCGAACAAAATTCGCGATTATACTCGTTTAAAAAACACACAACAAATTAATTTACACGATATTTTAAAATAATTTATTAAAATCTTTTGTTTATTGTTGTTTTTTATTCAAATATTTTAATATTTTTATTTGTTTTTATTTTTGACACTTTCTTTAATTTATTTTCTTTTGTTATAACAGTTGTAAAAAAGAGGAGAACTATGAAATTTAAAAGGTTTCGATCGTACATTCGTTGAAACCTCAATACAAAAAGGTTTCAATTTGTATGGGAAAATACGTATTTTCAAATGAGGTTTGGCTCGAAACCTCGTTAAACGGGGTTTCGATGCCAATGTGAATGCACTATTAGATTCTAAAGTATTTGTCATATAAAAACATAATCCATTTCTGAGATATTTGTCTTTAGAAAAATGTTAGGATTTTAAACCCTTTGATGTAAAAAAGTTTTTTAACTCTCAGATCGTGTTTTCTGCAGAAAAACTCACAGATTCAATATTTTCTTATAGAAAATGTCTCAGATTTTTAAACTTTTTTCTATAGAAATTATCTGGGATTTTGAAACACTCTTTCTATAAAAAAATTTCCAAATTCTGATAATTTATAATTCGCATATTTTAAAGTTATTCTCAGATTCTAAAAACTTTTTCGTATTCAATTCTTATACCCTGAAACATATTTTGTTAAAGAAAATTATCAGTTTCCAAAACATTTTATGAAAAAACTTTTATACACTTTTCTAAAAATAAGACCTTAAATTTTATAGTATTTTTCAATAAAAAATTTTACGGTTATAGTGCCTTCTAATGTTTTTATAAGGTTCTGAAATATTTTTTTTTAAAGAAAAATTTAAATATTTAGAGATAATTTCCTATACAAAAATTCTCAGAATCTTTCAACTAAAAAAATCTCAGGTTCTGATAAAGTTTTCTATAGAAAAGCTCTAAAACATTTTCCCGATAAAAAATCAAAGATTTTAATAAACTCTTCCTGTAGAAAAATTCGTAAATTCTAAAAGATCTTTCAAAAAGAGAAATTCTCATTTTCTTAAACAATTTTCCATAAAAAAAATATATTTCCCCATAGAAGAACTCAGATTCTGAAACGTTTGTACTGTAGAAATATTATCCAATTCTTAGAAATTTTTTGCAGATTCTTGTAGATTCTAAAACGTTTTTTCTAAGGAAAAATGTCCAGTTTCTGAGGGATTTTTTCTATAGAAAAGAGATTTTTCCTAAAATTTTATATATGTACTTTTTAAATAAAAAATTCTTACATTAAGAGGCAAATAAGAATCAACATTTTTTTCTTTAGATAAAGTCAGGAATTCTGAAACATTTTTCTATAAAAAATATTTGAGATAATACTTTTTCCTTAGGAAACGATAAGGATAGTTATTCGGTTAGAAAATTCCCACGACTTGATGCTCATTTAAGTTACTCATACGCAATTTCTTTGATTCTGAAACATCCTAAGGATTTTTCTGGCCATTTTCTTTCTATGTTTGTTCCTTTTCCTTTATTTCATTTGCATATTGATGCAGCATTGCTGCAAGAACAGCCCAAAGCTGGGAAATTTCAATTGCCTCTAAAATAATTTATTTTTTACTTCGGTGTAGAGGTGTAGATCTGGGTACATGTAGATGGATTAAGAACATGCTAGAGAGCAGGGAAATAACCGCATCTATGGGTTGCACTCGAGTCACAGTGAATGCCGTTAAAGGCTGTCCTCAGGGCGGCGTCCTATCTAAACTACTTTGGTCCTTGGTGATAGACGACTTGCTTCAGAGGTTAGATAATATGGGTTATCAGGCAATAGGTTACGCGGACGATTTAGTAGTCATAGTAACTGGTAAATTCGATAATATCATCTCGGATATTATGTGCAACGCTCTACGTTTGGTAATGGGCTGGTGCACTGAACAGGGTCTTTCCATTAACCCTAACAAGACTATTATAGTCCCGTTTACTAGGAGAAGAAATCTCAATTTAGGTATAATTTCCGTAGGGAATACTATTATCCAACTCTCTAAGGAGGTTAAATATCTGGGAGTTATCTTGGATACGAAACTTACTTGGAATTCACATTTAGACGGCACTATCAGAAAGGCTATTGCGGCATTATGGGCAGCGAATAGGATTGTTGGTAGGACCTGGGGATTGAGCCCCAAAATGGTCATGTGGATCTACAAGATGATTGTAAGACCGATCATGACGTACGCTGCCATAGTCTGGTGGCCGAAGACTATGCAGGGGGATGCCACCGTAAGACTAGGCAAGGTACAGCGTCTGGCCTGAACTCTAATCACGGGTGCTATGAGAACCTGCCCAACTTTGGCCCAAGAAGCCATTTTGGGTCTCACACCTCTCGACATATTTATTAGATCTACGGCAACTATGGCTGCGCGTAGAATGAATATCGATTACTCTGACCCTCGCAACTTGAGCGGTCACTCCAATATTCTTTCTTCAATAGGAATTAGGGAAAACCTAGATATGCCGACGGATAGAATAAACACTGTGCTTCGCTTTGGAAGGAAATTTGAGATCGTGATACCGAGTAGACCAGAGTGGGATGAAGGTGGTCCATATGTGGATACTAGAAGCCTAAACTGGTATACTGACGGATCCAAAATGTCCTCTGGAGTTGGCGCTGGTGTCTACGGTCCAAACACGCGGATCTCCGAACCAGGCTGAAATTCAGGCTATTACACTCAAAAAAATAAACTGGTAAAACGCCTGGTAAAATGCCTTGAAATTCCGTTCTACCAATATTTAACAATTTTCCTTGTTTTTTAACAAAAAATCTTGTACTTTGCTCAAACGAGAACTACAGTTTTATTGGTAATTTTACAAGTTTATTTTCGTAATTTTATTCTACCATTTTGAAAGGTTATTTTACAAAAAAAACTGTAATTTTACAACAAAGTTTTTATTACGAGGATTCTAGTTGAATTACAAAAAAAAAACTTTATTTTAAAAAAATTATGTTATACGACGATTTATGTTGTTTAACAAAAAAACTTATTTTTTTGCATTTTTTTTTTTATTGAAAAATATTTAAAAAAAAAGTTGACAAAATTTTGAAAAATTTATTACGAGGATTAATTTAAGGAGGAGTAGTTTATTTACAAAAAACAGTTATTTTACAAAAAATTATTTTATTACGAGGATTTATGTTGTTAACAAAATTTTTTTTTTTGTAAATTTACCATTTTGGTTTGTAAATTTACCATTTTTTTAAACATATTTACCATTTTTTCTTGTAAGTTTACCATTTTTTTTTTGTATTTTTCCGGTTTTAAAACAATATTTTTACCAATAAAATTGGTTATTTTACCAATTTTTGGTGCATTCAAAATTACGAGGAAATCCTCGTAATTTTACGAGAATTTTACCTACGTCATATTTTACGAGGATAGCCTCGTAAAATCACGAGATTTATTGGTAACTTTACAATTTTTTTTTTTTGAGTGTACAATATGCGCTAGAGTTAATATTGCAAAGGGTATGAAGGGTACTCATATTTCAATCTTCTCTGATAGCCAGGCAGCACTTCAAGCGCTGTCTTCTTGGGAATTTAAATCCAAAATGACACTGGAATGTTTTGATACCCTTCAGCAGCTGGCCGGGAGAAACAAAATTATTCTATTTTGGATCCCTGGTCATAGAGGTTTTGAGGGTAATGAGATAGCGGATGAGCTTGCTAGAAATGCCTCCGCTACTCCTATGACCGGACCCGAACCCTATTGTGGGGTAAACTGGTCCACCTTCTCGAACATGATTAGGGGTTTGGAAAGAACCGACTTCTTAAACTTGTGGGAAAATTTAGGAGGTCTATGACAATCCAAAGCACTAATCGCTCCATTATCATATGGAAGTATACTTAATCACCCCAAAAGTGACATTAGGTTACTGACAGGTTTTCTCACCGGGCATTATAAGGTAAATTATCACTTGCATAATTTAAACCTTTGTGCATCGTCTTTGTGTCGACTTTGTCTTGAGGAAGTGGAGACAACGCAACACATATTATGTGAATGCATCGCAATATGTACACTCAAAAAATTATGTTAGTAAAATCAACTGAAAATGTCAGTTAAAATAACTACTTTGTAAGTTGTTTTGGGGTCAACTACTTTTTCAGTTAAATCAACTAACAATGTAAGTTATTTTAACTGACAAAAAACAACTGACTTATGTAGTAAAAACTACTTACATTTGTAGTCAAAACAACTAAAATGTAGTAAAAATGAAATAATAAATATATGGGGGTTTTCGTGTCAACTGACACAACTTTTGAAACCGATATCTTCCGATCGGGATGAAATTTGCACCAAGGTTAGTCCTATTGGATAGTAGTTCAGACACAATTTTTCAGCGAGATCGGTCAAGGACTCTCTGAGTTAGAGGGGGTCGAAATTTGACATTTTGGCCAAATAGGTGTTTATTCTCATCCATGTAACTTTTTACCTATTGTTTTTAGCAAAATGTGTCCCAAAGAGTTTAGATAGCTATTTCTTCAGTCTTTCGAAAAAAAATTATAAAAAAATAAAAAAAAAATTTTTGATTTTTTTTCTTAAAAATCTAAAACTTTTTTTACTTTTTCCTCAAATTGGGCCCTTTTTTTTTTTTGATTCAAAAGAAAGCTTAGGTCTTTTCCTTTAATATCTATGGGGTCGCTTAGTGGGATGCGAGTGGGATATCTATGAAAAAATTATTTTTTTAACTTTGGAACACAAAAAACGGTTCTTCAATTTGCACTATTAGGCGTGGGATAGCTAACCAGTTTTCGATCCGCGATACCCTCTAATTTTTAAAGGTTCGAAAAAGAAAGCACGAGCCAAAAAATGGGGGCGGTGGGGAGGGGCCATATGGCCCCTCATTGAGGTCAAAGTTTTGCTTTAAGAGGTAAAAATCCTCAAAAAGCCCCAAAACTCCCCTAGAATTGACCTCCAACAATTTTCTGCCCCCAACATTTTTCTTGAGCATACCTTACCGCTATTTCCAATTCCTAAGGGGGCTCCCATACAAAATGACATTTTTATAAAATTTGCTCATACGGCTATAACTGTCCATAGGGTGCCCCTAGAGAAGTAAAATATATGACCGACCCCCAATATTTTTTCATCTCCAACATTTTCTCAAAATATACCTACCCTTTATTTTCAACTCTTAAGGGGGTCCCCATACATTTTTTTTTATTTTTTTATTAGTTTTTAAAAATACATGTTTTTATAACGTATGGGAGCCCCATAAGGAGTGGAGATAGGGTGTTATTATGTTCGGACAAAATGTTGGTAACTAAAAAATAATGGGGGTTGGTCATTATTTTTGCCTCTCTAGGAGGCACGGTAGGGGCGGTAGGAGCTCGTTTAATAAAACAAATTTATAAAAAATAAAAGAAATGTATGGGGACCACCTTAAGGGTTAAAGATACATTGTAGGTGTGTTCGCAAAAAATGTTGACTTTAATAAAATAATGGGGGTCGGTCATACATTTGGCTCCACTTGGGGCACTTTAGGGTAAGTTAGAATGGTAGGATCAAATTTTTTAAAAATGTTTTGTATGGGAGCCCCCATAGGAAGTGGAAATAGGGGTAAGGTATGTTCAAGAAAAATGTTGGGGGCAGAAAATTATTGGAGGTTCGTCTCATATTGCACCCCTCCAGGGGCGTTTCTAGGGCAGTTTTGGGGCTTTTTGAGGATTTTACCTCTTTACGCCCAACTTTTACCCCAATGAGGGGCCATATGGCCCCACCCCACCACCCTTATTTTTTGGCTCGTGCTTTCTTTTTCGAACCTATAAAAATTAGAGGGTATAGCGGATCGAAATCGAAAACTGGTTAGCTATCCCACGCCTAATAGTGCAAATTGAAGAACCGTTTTTTGTGTTCCAAAGTTAAAAAAATAATTTTTTCATAGATATCCCACTCGCATCCCACTAAGCGACCCCAGAGCTCTTAAAGGAAAAGACCTAAGCTTTCTTTTGAATCAAAAAAAAAAAAAAAAAGGGCCCAATTTGAGGAAAAAGTCAAAAAAGTTTTAGATTTTTAAGAAAAAAAAATCAGAAATTTATTTTTTATTTTTTTTATAATTTTTTTTCGAAAGACTGAAGAAATAGCTATCTAAACTCTTTGGGACACATTTTGCTAAAAACAATAGGTAAGAAGTTACATGGATGAGAATAAACACCTCTTTGGCCAAAATGTCAAATTTCGACCCCCTCTAACTCTGAGAGTCCTTGACCGATCTCGCTGAAAAATTGTGTCTGAACTACTATCCAATAGGACTAACCTTGGTGCAAATTTCATCCCGATCGGAAGATATCGGTTTCAAAAGTTGTGTCAGTTGACACGAAAACCCCCATATATATATATATATATTTTTTTTTTTTTTAATTTTTCAGAAAAAAATTTGAAGACCAAATTTTTTCATGTTTTTTTTTTTTTAAAGTTGTGAAAAATAAAAAAAGCGGAATTTTATTTTTATTTTTTGGAAAAAAACTTTGAAAATTTTTCAAAGATAAAAAAAATAAAATTAACTACTTTAAATAACTGTTACTACATCACAGTACTTTTTTGTTAGTTATTCAAAAAAACTACTTAAAATAACTAACAGAAATAGTTGTTTGATATTTTTCATACAAAAACAACTGACTTTGTAGTTGAAAACAACTAACTACTGTAAAATATACAAATAACTAACATGTAGTAACTTACATAATTTTCTGAGTGTAGGATCAGAAGACGGTTCTTAGACAAGGAATTGCTTAATTCTGAGGATATAAGGCTAGCTTCTCCATCCTCTGTTATAATGTTCATTAGGAACATTGAACAGAGTTTGAATTAGATTAATGGATCTTGGCACAAAAGACCCATAAGGGTCGCAGTGCCGGCCGTTAGGGCTATATCACCCCTTGAATAAAAAAAAAATAAAATTCCGATGTGATCTCTTAAGACGCCGAATCACGTATATTTTTTTTTTGTCTCCTCTACTAGAATCAATCTACCAGAATCAATAATTTATATTTTTTAATTTTTCATCGAAGATCGCCACAGGTTAAAATGATCGAATAATTCTCAAATTAAGTTTAAATGAAAGATCATCTCAAGCTCAATGAAAAAGTCAAGGAAAAGAAATTTTCTAATTATATTAAAACAAATTTCTTGAACGTAGGAAAAAACCGTAATTTTTACAAATTTCAAATAGCTTCTAGAATGGTAATCCATATGGTGTTAGAGCACTCAATCCGCTGTATAGATAGTTTTCAACAGTTTTCACGGTTGTATTTTTCTGTCTGGGTATTTTATTATTTTATATTAGTAGTGCAGTGTTAATTTTATATTCTTTTAATTAAAACATTAAAATTTTAATTTTTAGTCTATTTTATATAAAAAAGTTGTTTAACATTAATAGTAGTGCTTTGAGCATTGAACGGGTGGGTGTGAATTAAAAACAAACAAAAAATCGTTTTCTATTGAATACTTACCGAAATACTGAAACAGAGAAAAGGTAATTTAACTTATAATAAAAAGTGTTTAAAGATAAATAAACAAAGTAGTTTAAGCCATTAAATATTTTTTAAACTCAACTGAATCAAATATTTAAATTAAATTTTTTCTGAACATTAGCATTTTTGGAAAAATTTTAAAACTAAGAAAAATTCTCTAAAATTCCAATAGGAAAAACTACCTAAATCTGAAAACTAAAACTTTCTACTTAAAAATGTCTCAAAATTTAAATTTAAAATTTTCTCTAAAAAAAAAAAATAGAACTGAACTGAAAGTAACTAAATATCAGTCATATGTTAGTATATAAAATGATTCAGTGACATGTGATTGAAATTTAGTTTTAACAAGATTTTAGCTTAAATGTGAACGATACCACGTGGATAGTTTGATAGTGTTGATAATTTAGTACTTTTTAACCCATTTTGGACCAAGATTAATTTTTTTTAAAGATTAAAAAGAGTACTTTTTTTAGGGTAATTAGCCCCCGCTGATCTCAAAAATCTTGTCAAAAAAATGTTGCAATGTACCGTTATTCCAGAAAAGCCTGTATTTCAGCTTTTTATGCAATTTAAATTTTTGGATTTATTTGCCATTTTATTAATTTATTTCATTATTTTCAAAATAAATAGTTTCTGAATGATTCAAATTAGTGGAATTTGATAATAAACTAAATCTAAAAAAATTAAAATTAATTAAAACAATTAAAAAAGTTAAATTCGGCTTTGCCGAATGTAGTGATACCCTCCACAATAAAATAATATAAAATAAAATATAAATAAAAAAAAACATTTGGTAAAAAAAAATCCGCGATTTTTTTCTTTTTTTGACAAAAAATATGTTCGTAATTGTTTAAATACCATTCGATGTTCAATTACGTTCACATATGTCAACCAGCAGCCGAATTAAAGCATTTTGTATTTTTAGGTTATGTTGAATGTAGTAACATTTTGGAGGTGTCCTTACATTTTCGTTCATAACTTTTGAACCGCTGAACCGATATCGCTCAAATGCAATACCAAACTCGGGAGAACTTCCAATAAATATGTAAAGTTTCAGTCACATCCGTGTAATATTTTGGCCGTGATCGCCATTTCCACAGACAGACGGACATCGCTAGAATGTCTTAAAATCGATCGGTGATCATGAATATATCGTCACCTAAAATGCAAAACGCCCTATCTAACATTTTATAAATTTTACAGGAGAAGCAAAAAACGTGTTTATATAAAAACAATAAAAGTTTTCATTACAAATTTCTTAAATATTAGTAAAAACACTCAAACAAATTCATTCCTGTTAAAAAAAATTATAAATTTTTAATATTTGAAAAGTTATGTTAGTAACGCCCTTTTGTCTTGTAATTTTAAGAAACACAAAAAGCCCTATCTGCTCTAAAGAGGTTTAAAAACACCAAGCAGATGTGTTATAAAATGTAACAAGTTATCAAAATTTTATACTGAATGTTGTTTTATCATATAGAACTCTAACAACATGTGGGCGGTATTGGAAAAAGGGGCGTGGCACCTGCTATATAACCTAACACTGCAAAATGTCTCATTTTGGAAGTTAATTCGATACAAAATGGCAATTTACCATTTTATAGCTCCATGTCAAATGAGGGTGGAATTGGACAAAGGGCATGGCCCGAAATAACCTAATGCATCAAAATGCTTTAACCTTTTAACGACCACAGTTTTTTTTTTGTTCAAGTAAGAGAT
Organism: Pegoplata infirma; assembly: GCA_963921195.1. NCBI lineage: Eukaryota > Metazoa > Arthropoda > Insecta > Diptera > Anthomyiidae > Pegoplata > Pegoplata infirma. Next base: position 170,585,750 of record OY992538.1, on the reverse strand, counting down.
AGGATAAATGTGCTAAAAGATGAATTATAGAAGAGTTTAGAGAAACAAAAGTTTTGTTTTCATTTAGTCTCTAACTGGGTCCACTTACTCACTATAAGTTCTCAAAGCTTGCGAAGTAACAAATATATAAGGGACAAGATAATATTTACTTGACAGGCGAAATAAGGGTCAAGAAGTGGGTTCAGAAATCCAAATTCTTGTAGAATAACTATTATTAAGTTGCATTTCTTAAAGATCACAGCGAGTACCAAAACAGCGTAATAAGGGGGAAGGGGCCCAACTTTTTTATGCGTAACTACTATTAGGTCAGAAATTACGAAAATTGAAAGAAAATCAAAAACACTTCGGTCAAAAATGTATGGTCCTCAAAGCGTTAACTCGGCTTCTGGAAAATTTCTTAAGATCTACAGTAAATATTAGGCACTTGATTGATATTTCACTCGCATCCCACAAAGCTCTTAAAGGAAAATACCTTAGCTTTATTTTGAGTTTTAAAAAACTGCCAAACAATTTTTTGAATTTGCAAAAAAAAAATAAAGTAAAAAAATATTTTTTTTTGTTTTTGAAAGATTAAAGAAATAGCTATCTTAAACTCTCGGGACACATTTTGCTAGGAGCATTAGGTAATCAGTTATATGGATGCAAAAAAAACACCTGTTTGACCAAAATGTAAAATTACGGCCCCCTCTAACTCAGAAAGTTTTTGAACGATCTCGCTGAAAAATTGTGTCTAAACTACTATTGGTTTTAAAAGTTGTGTGAAAACCCCCATATGTAACTTGATAGTCGTCAATCGTATCGTTTCCATCGTTATTCCATTACCATATAGTACCATTTTATGGTAATAGACATTGGCGTAGGAAGCCAACATTTCTGGGGGGGGCTAAAGCCCCCCAGATTTTTTTGAATTTTTTGTTTTTTTTTTTTAATAGAAAACACCAGACCTATTTCTGACGCGTTCCCTATATCATGTGTCTAGGTGTCCTAGAAACGAATGCCCTCCGAAAGCGGTTAAAAATTCATATTTTTTTTAAACAAATTTTGATTCTGAAGATTTTTCGGAAATTTAGAACTCCCAGATATGTTATGAAAATGAAAGATTTTTAATGTTTTTCCTATAGTAAAATCATTAGATTACTATGATTTTTTTCAAGAAAAAGTTCTGATGATTGCAAAAGTTGATGATTATTAGTCAAAAATCTCAGATTCTTTCTTCCAATAACTTTTGTCTATAAAAAAACACTTAGAATTTATAAACTTTTTTAAATCAAAGAACTTAAAATGTTTTCCTGAAGTTAAAATCCTAAGATTCGGTAAAGTTTTTATTACTGACAAAAACATCAGATTCATATAAAAACTTTTTGCAATAATTCAGACTATTTTTCAATAGGAAAAACTATTAGATCTAATATAATAATCATTACGAGTCCTTAAGACTCGTAGAATAATCATAACGAGTCCTTAAGACTCATTATTATTATTTATTGTTGCAAAAATTAATGAAATCATTAAATTATTTAAAAAAAATTGTGAATGATTAAAATTCTGGGGGGGCTAAAATTACAGGGCTATCTACGCCAATGGTAATAGAATAATGAGCTCACGATGACGATTGACGATTATCAAGTTACATAATTAGCCCCCTGTATTTTTTGTAATAATAGCAAAAAATATAATTAAAAACAATTTTTTTTTACTTATTTAACGAAAAATTTACTTTGAATTTTATTCAATCGGAATGAAGAACTTCCAATCATGTTTTTTATCGTCATTAATTATATTGTTATTAAATTTTATGAGAATTTATATCTTACTTAAGACTAATTTTACTGCATAAATTTCGATTTCTAAAGTTGGAAAAGGAACAATTCTCGAGAGAGTACGGGCCTGAAGGGGTTAATTGGTAAATTTCTAAACTTTATTTTTTGTGTACATATACAAATAGTTTTCCTATTGGTGGACATTGTGTAAAAAGAAGCATAAAAAAAATGTTTTATCTTAAAAACCAACAGTTGCGTCGGCAATATTATATATACAAATGTGTAGTTAGGGCTTTTTGGTTTAACATATATCAAAGCATGTAGTTAGGGCTTTTTGAATTTTGTTAATAAAATCCCCATTTTTGATCAAAGGAGTCTAAATTTTTTTGTGGACATGTATTTTGATCCAATAGATAAGAATCAATTAAAAACGCGATTTTGAATTTTTTGTTAGTTAGGGCGTTTTGCATTTTACACTCAAAAAAAAACGTGGGTATTTAATACTAAAAATTTAGCTACGAGTACTAATGTTTTAGTCCAAAATGATCTAGTGCAGGCGTTGCTAATCATTACTAAAATTTGTTACTAATATCTAGTACATGAGAAATACTAACAAAACAGTAAATATTACTGCAATTTACTACTAAAAAAATCATAAATATTTAAAATTTTTGTCCTATTTAGTAAATAAAACTACTAATTTTAGTAAATAAAATTACTAATTTTAGTGATTAAAATTACTACCTAAATCAATTTTAATAAATAAAAGTCAGAAAAATATTATATATAAATGATTTTATTTCACTTCGGTTTTTTATTTTATTATTTCATTTCGGTTATAAGATATACTTAATTACATGTCTTCTTAAGCTGTTTAAAAAAATGTAGCGTTCATTGTACCACGTAAACGATTGCTAAAAATATAAGAAAGAAATAATATATTCTCAATACATGTTCAAATGTATATACAAACATTTTACTACAGAGGGCGCTTTTTTATACCTACATTTTTTTTTGTATTCGTGTGTATCCATATTCTTCTTCAGCTTGAATTTTTTTCTTACACAATCATTATTTCAATGAAAAAACGATTTAAAAAAAACTGACGTAGTTTTATTATTAATGCATATTAATTTTATTATAAACACATTTAAATAAAAAACATTTATATATAATTACTTTAACACAATTTAATTAAATAAATGTAACATATATTTTTTTTATAAACACTCCGTGAGTGGGTATCGCGTTGTTACTTTTTCTAATTCTTTTTCGCACTAAACAAACAGAAAAAACAGTTGGTAGCACTGCAGTTAATGCGAGCAAACGTAGTGTTCGCACACACTGCAGCAGCAAGCAGCAGACGGCAAAAAATATAAAGTGCCTGTTTAATTATAAATTAAAAATTTATAAAAGCTGTACTTATTGTTTTTGGAACTTGATGTGTGCTTTTGCAATGTTAAGAAATAAAAAATATGGCATTTTAGTGAAATTATAATTAAATAGTCTACTCTTAATTTTTGCTGTCTGCTGCTTGCTGCTGAATTGTGAAGGAGCAAATGATCGCTAATAAAAACAGTGTTGCCATTATCAATATGAAAAAAAAAAACGCAAAAATCGTAGGAAAAGGGTAAAAATTTACCAAACAAAAATCAGCGCCAAGAAAAGAGAGAATATTAAAAAAAAATTTGAAAATGTGTTTTTAAGGTAAAAAGGATAAAAAGCAAAAAAAAAATAAAAATATTTGTTTTTATTATAAATTCAATAAATTAGCTGATACAATCAAAAGTAAAAATAATATTACATTCATATTACTCAAGTAATATTAAGATAATGGTTAACATTAAATTTTAAACAAACTTTTTTTATTACATTCAATTATCAAGCCACAGAACTGCTTTAATGGAATGCACAGAGGGCCAGACAGATCGATTTCCGGCCAAAAGTCCTTATTTGTAAATTCTCAAAAAAATGTTTACCAGTTTGTTGGGCATATAAAAAAATATAAAAAATAAAAAAATATAAAAAGGGTCAAAAATGCCCTTTTTCGGCACTTTAACCGCGAATTACTCAAAATCCTGACGTGATAGACAAATTTGGTCGCCGGATTTGGATTTTGACAGTAAACAAAATTGTTTAAAAAAACAACAGTCATTAAACATTTAAAAAAATACGTAGTTGTAAAAAAAAAATTAGAAAATATGTACCAAAAAGTTTTTACACAAATACAAGTAGGAAAGTCCAAACATGGACCGATTGGATATTTTTTTAAAATCTTTAATTACTGGAAAAAACACATATAAAACAATTTTGAGATAAATATGCTTCTTTTAACTGAATATCGGCGACTAAATCTACAGGGAGTAACAGTATGCATTACCATGTAATGCATAGCCACAAAAAATGGAAAAATATGTACTAGTTGTTCCCTACCGCTTCCCATAGGCCATATTTTTTTTTTATTTTTCATGCATTACGAAGGTTCACGCATTATTTTTAGTCTTATCCCAAAAAAATCATTAATCCTGTATAGAGTAAGGCCACGTTCACACTACATGAACTTATACCTAATTCACACCTAAGATGAAATCACATTCCATCACAACGCATAGCGTTGTTCAAAATTCTGTGTAAATTGGTTTTGTAAAAACAATAAATTGTATTGAAATTTTTACGAAAATAAACCCCAATTTTCTTTATTTAACTTTATCAAAAATACATATTTTGATTGCGTCATTACAAAAATACAACTCCATAACCAAAAATTTAAATAAGCCGACGATTGAGAGCAAACGCCGCCGTCTGTAAGCAAATGGGGCGAGTCGCCACCACCGTAAGTTCCTCTTCGGCACAATTTAAATTAATTGTTACACGCAAAAAAAAAACATGTTTGTGGTGATCATAATGGAGGGGCAAAATAGTATGTTTGGGATTATGGTTTTAGCAATCATACTGTATGATAATAACAAACATAGTGCAAACACCTTTTTTAAACATATTATGTTTATAATAATCTAAACATAATCTGGTCTCTGCAACAGGCGTCATTTATAATGAACATAGTATGTTTAATAAAAGTTTGTTTAATTCATATTTTGCAAACATATACTACACATAAATAGACGTTCACAAATTGCTCTCACACTTTTGTTATTAAAAATTATATTTTGTTTTCACAGATTTTTTTTTAGTTTTTTTTGTTTCTGTTTTTCTTTTTTTATATATCACTTCTGTTAGTACAAACAATTTAAACAACCAACCTCGTTGACAGATCACAAACGACTGACAAATCATAAACCACAAACAATAAATGCTATGAATAACTGACAATACTATGATTGTATACTTCAAATTATTATTTCTGATCATATAATGATTGCTATGATCATAATGTCAGGCCACCATGTTTCTGGTTAGATTTTTCGTAACAATACTGTGGTTCCATCCAAACATGTTTTTAATTTTAGAGTGGTAATCATTTTATCATGATCTCTGCAAGCATTATATTGTTAGACAAACATTAAAAAGAATATAACATGATTGCTATAACATTGTATTGTTGTAGAAGCCATAGAATGGTTTCCGTGATCATGTTCCAAACATGTTTTTTCTCTGCGTGTAGAGTCACTTAATTCAAATTTAAAGGGGTTGTTTGTATGAGGCCAAGGTCCAAACATGGATAAAATTTTCCAAATTTCATTAGGTCTGGGCTTAACTTTTAAATTTCAGCAAAATCTATTGATAATATAAAAATCACAAATTAAAAAAAATAGAAAAAAACACCATAAATACCTTATCTTTAAAAACGCTTATTTAAAAAACGGCAAAACCAAAAAAGCACCAGCACTTACCCAAAATGTAACATAATGGCAACACTGAATTCAAATTTAACGATTTTGCAGCAAAAACAGTTGGTAGCTCTGCTTGTAAAGAAGCGCCCCCTTACGGAATTATTACTAACAAAAAAAAATTAAAAACCTAATAAATTACTGTATATTAGTACTTTTATGAACTAAAAATAGTAAAAAAATTAGTACAACCGACTACCAACAAAAATTACTCATAAACAGTAAGAAATACTAATTTTAGCACTTTTAAGATACTAAAAAAACTACTGTAATACTGGTAATTGGTAACTTATTAGTAGATTTGGATTACCAACGCACTTACTAATTTTTTTACTGTAGAATTATTTTGAGTGTAGGTGACGATATATACTTTATGGGTTCCCAGACTGATATTTCGATGAGTTACAAACGGAATTCCAAACTTATATATGAGGCATTCCACACCAAATGTCCAGCGAAAAAAAAACACGTGTACCATAAACTTCTGAATAGCTTGTATGGATAGCCCTATATGGAACTTAGAAAATTGCGTTTTTGGGTTTTCAAATTTTCAAAAACTAGGCTTAGGAGGCGTGGTCAAATATTGGAAAAATGGTAAAATTTGTGGCGAGTTGCCTTGATTAAATATTTATCACATTAAAACGGAATGCACCACAATCTTAAAAATTTACATTCTTATATAGTTTCGTATGGGCTATCGAATAATTTTTTTTTCCTTGAAAAATTTTCCATTTTTTAAAAAAGTCAATTTATCAAAAATCCGGCCACTTTTTTTTCTTTTTTTTTTAATTTTTTTTTTTAAAGTTTAGATGTTTGTCCATTAGGGTGCTCCAAAAAAATGAAGTTGTTAAATATTGGCCGTAACTCCCCCTAGAAACATGCATTTTGGTGTAAAAATATGTTTTGCAAAATTATAGGGTAATTGGATGTGGGTAAGGCGTGCCGCATCGGCCCTGAAGTTTGAAAAATGGATTACAAGGGGAAAATATGACTTTTTTGTGATTTTCTCAATTTTTTTGGTATTTTAAGTTAAGTTTGAATTCAAATGATTACTGAATTGTGATTTAGAGCTAATTGCCGATCTAATAAGATATTAAAAATTAAAATCGGTTGAAAATCAGCCAAGTTATTACAACTTCCCCAGGCAACTAACGTGTGTCAGACCACTTAATCAAGTAATTCTAGCTCCATTTTTGAAATTTATTGAAATTATCTACTGTAAAAACATTTTTTTATTCTTCAAGTCCCAATGTAATAAGAAGATACATATTTTTCATATTGCGTTTTGCTAACTTGTTTTAAATAAATGCTAAAGTGGTCTGAATTTTTCAACACTATTTTCAAATCTCCAATTTTAAATTTTTATTTTTTTTGTTAAAGAAATTTTAAAAAATCGGCTATTGGAGTTTAAGGATTTGTTAAGCACATATAAAGGAATAAAAACCCCAAAAATTGTAGGGTTTGCTGTTTTCATTTGGCTATTACAGTGATGTAATTTCGGCGGATTTCGGGAAAGTAGTGATTTTTGGCCCTTTTTTAGCTTTTATTTATTTTTTGGTTTTTTTTTTCAAACTTGATATGTTTTGGACCGAATTAAATCAACACGAGATAGAATACTTCAATTTGCAAAATTAGGGCGAAATTGAGATATAAAAAATTGCCCCTGTTAAGGGTCAAAGGTCAAATTTTAGAAAATTTTGAATTTTTAAACATTAACAGATTTGCTGGGCGGATTTTGCTGAATCTACTTGATGTTATTTTAATTGGTCTAAACTAAATGTCAAATAATTAAAATTTAGAAATTTAACCCTTAAGTGCTGTTGGGGCCTATAATTTTTTTTTATTTAATGGGGATAATGTAAGTGTATTTTGTTCAAAGGGTCGAATAGGCCCCACCATCACTAAAGGGTTAATATTCTGAATTTAAATAAAAAGACATATGTTAAGACCTTTTAAAATGACATCAAGTAGTTTCATATATTTCCACTCAGAAAATCTGTTAATGTTTAAAAATTCAAAATCTTCTAAAATTTGACCTTTGACCTTTAGTTGGGGCAATTTTTAATTTCCCATTTTTGCCCTGAATTTGCGAATCGAAGTATTCTATCTCGTGTTGATATAATTCGGTCCAAAACATATGAAGTTTGTAAAAAAACCAAAAAAAATAAATAAATAAAAGCTAAAAAAATGCCAAAAATCACTACTTTCCCGAAATCCGCCGAAATTACATCACTGTAATAGCCAAATGAAAACAGCAAAGCCTACAATTTTTAAGGTTTTTATTCCTTTATATGTGCTTAACAAATCCTTAAACTCCAATAGTCGATTTTTTAAAATTTCTTTAACAAAAAAAATAAAGATTTAAAATTGGAGATTTGAAAACCGTGCTTAAAAATTCAGACCTTTTTAGCATAAAATTAAAACAAGTTAGGAAAGAACAATATAATAAATACTCATCATCTTAGGACATTGAAGCTTGAAGAATAAAAAAATTTTATTACAGTAGATAATTTCAATAAATTTCAAAAATGGGGCTCGAATTCCTTGATCAAGTATAATAACTCGGCTAATTTTCAACCGATTTTAATTTTTAATACCTTATTTGATAGACAATTAACTCTTAATCAAAATTCAGTGACCATTTGAATTCAAACTTTACTTAAAATATCAAAAAAATTGAGAAAATGAAAAAAATCATATTTTCCCCTTCACTCAAAAAATTATGTTAGTAAAATCAACTGAAAAAGTCAGTTAAAATAACTACTTTGTAAGTTGTTTTGGGGTCAACTACTTTTTCAGTTAAATCAACTAACAATGTTAGTTATTTTAACTGACAAAAAACAACTGACTTATGTAGTAAAAACTACTTACATTTGTAGTCAAAACAACTAAAATGTAGTAAAAATAAAAAAATCAATATAATTTTTTTTTTTCAAAAAATTTTTCAGAAAAAAAAATTGAAAATTAAAATTTTTCCAAGTTTTTTTTTTTTTTAAGTTGTGAAAAATAAAAAAAACGAAAATTTATTTCTATTTTTTGGAAAAAACTTTGAAAATTTTTTAGAGATAAAAAAAATAAAATTAACTACTTTAAATAACTGTTACTACATTACAGTACTTTTTTGTTAGTTGTTCAAAAAAACGACTTAAAATAACTAGCAGAAATAGTTGTTTGATATTTTTCATACAAAATCAACGGACTTTGTAGTTGAAAACAACTAACAACTGTAAAATATACAAACTACTAAAATGTATTAACTTACATAATTTTCTGAGTGTTGTAATCCGTTTTTCAAACTTCAGGGCCGATGCGGCACGCCTTACCCACATCCAATTACCCTATAATTTTGCAAAACATATTTTTACACCCAAATGCATATTTCTAGGGGGAGTTACGGCCAATATTTAACAACTTCATTTTTTTGGAGCACCGTATTGTCCATCCACACAAAAAAAATCAGAAATGTATTTTTCGTTGTGAATGAGTAATATTAATTGCATGAATATTACTCATTCGACACGTTAAAACAAGAAAATACAAGCAAATTACAAAATTGTTATGAAATTTAAAATTCAAATGCGATTTTTTTCGAAAAAAACGAAAAATACATTTCTGATTTTTTTTTGTGTGGATTTAAAAAAAAAAAAAAAAGTGGCCGGATTTTTGATAAATTGACTTTTTTAACAAATAGAAAATTTAAGAACGGGTTCTGAAAATTTTCTAAAGAAAAAAATTTTATTCGATAGCCCATACAAAACTATATAAGAATGTAAATTTTTAAGATTGTGGTGTATTCCGTTTTAATGTGATAAATATTTAATCAAGGCAACTCGCCTCAAATTTGACCATTTTTCCAATATTTGACCATGCCTTCTAAGCCCAGTTTTTGAAAATTAGAAAAACCAAAAACGAAATTTTCTTAGTTCCATATAGGGCTATCCAAACAACCTATTCAGAAATTTACGGGACATATGTTTTTCTGTAGCGGGACATTTGGTGTGGAATGCCTCATATACCCTCTATCACTAAGTGGAGGGTATAAAAACTTGGAAAAAATTTGTCTTAAATTTTTTTTCTGAACAATTAAAAAAAAATATATATTAGAGGTATTCAGAGTCTTGCTTGCAAGCCCTGGCACTGGTGGTAAAAGAGCACTTTTCAAAATTACTTTTCAAAATACATGTATTTTTTGAAAGAAGTACTCTTTTGCTACATTGCCAGGGGTGGCAACAAGACTCTGAATACCTCTATTGATTATTTTATTTTTACTACATGTTAGTTGTTTTGACTACAAATATAAGAAGTTTTTACTACATAAGTCAGTAGTTTTTTTGTCAGTTAAAATTACATACTAACATTGTTAGTTGATTTAACTGAAAAAGTAGTTGACCCCAAAACAACTTACAAAGTAGTTATTATAACTGACATTTTCAGTTAATTTTACTGACATAATTTTTTTAGTGATTGCATATAATGCACATTTAAATTGCGAGGGTCAAGGGGGGATATTTTTTTTTAATTGCAGAAAGATGAGACTCAACATTTGTAACGAAATTTAGCTGAAATTCCACCTTTTTTATACAAAACTATTTTTTTGAAAGAAGTGATCTCTACTGTTCGAAAAATTTAACACTGGATCGAAATGGGTTAAACTGCCACCATATTAAAAAAAAATATATATTATCATAGCAGTTGCATCTCCAATCACTATCTTGGATTGTGATCGACTAAAATTTTCCAACTTCTTTTTAATATAGATCATGACCGACGTACCACCTACAATTATTAATTTGGATAAAGTTATGGAGCCATATTTAAATGGTGATAAGTTACTAACATATACCAGCCGATATCTAACGAAACCGGGTGACAATTATGGCGGCGTATTATTGGATATAAATGCAATAATACGAACTTCAATGGGAGATTTTAGGGAACTTTCATTAGTAGCTAAACTACCACCCATAAACAATGAATTGATGTGGAAAATGTTTCAACCCGAAAAAACTTGTTTAAGTGAAAATGCCATCTATACATACTTAAGTCCTGCTATACGAAAATTACAATCGGAAGCTGGCGTTGAAGATTCCATGTTATTTCAAATCTTTGCTGAATATTATGGTTCCAGACTATCATTAGATGAAACTGCTTTGGTGGCGGATAAAAATGCGGTTTTATTACAAGAAAATTTACAAACATCTGGATTTAAGGCGGGAAATCGTCATAAAATGTTTGACTTGAATCATACCCGATTAATAATGCAACAAATAGCACAATTTCATGCTATGCCCATACCCAGTTGGCAACGTCCTCGAGCCATCCTCAGTGACGGAGCGATGACATGTCAGAGTCACACCTGACATCCACAAGACATCTCTATGTACTGGGTTGAGGACAGTTTCATACAAATTTTCAAAATGTCCTCACTCAAAGTCAGCAGTGGTCAGTACTAGTTGTTCCCTACCGCTTCCCATAGGCCATATTTTTTTTTTATTTTTCATGCATTACGAAGGTTCACGCATTATTTTTAGTCTTATCCCAAAAAAATCATTAATCCTGTATAGAGTAAGGCCACGTTCACACTACATGAACTTATACCTAATTCACACCTAAGATGAAATCACATTCCATCACAACGCATAGCGTTGTTCAAAATTCTGTGTAAATTGGTTTTGTAAAAACAATAAATTGTATTGAAATTTTTACGAAAATAAACCCCAATTTTCTTTATTTAACTTTATCAAAAATACATATTTTGATTGCGTCATTACAAAAATACAACTCCATAACCAAAAATTTAAATAAGCCGACGATTGAGAGCAAACGCCGCCGTCTGTAAGCAAATGGGGCGAGTCGCCACCACCGTAAGTTCCTCTTCGGCACAATTTAAATTAATTGTTAGAGTCACTTAATTCAAATTTAAAGGGGTTGTTTGTATGAGGCCAAGGTCCAAACATGGATAAAATTTTCCAAATTTCATTAGGTCTGGGCTTAACTTTTAAATTTCAGCAAAATCTATTGATAATATAAAAATCACAAATTAAAAAAAATAGAAAAAAACACCATAAATACCTTATCTTTAAAAACGCTTATTTAAAAAACGGCAAAACCAAAAAAGCACCAGCACTTACCCAAAATGTAACATAATGGCAACACTGAATTCAAATTTAACGATTTTGCAGCAAAAACAGTTGGTAGCTCTGCTTGTAAAGAAGCGCCCCCTTACGGAATTATTACTAACAAAAAAAAATTAAAAACCTAATAAATTACTGTATATTAGTACTTTTATGAACTAAAAATAGTAAAAAAATTAGTACAACCGACTACCAACAAAAATTACTCATAAACAGTAAGAAATACTAATTTTAGCACTTTTAAGATACTAAAAAAACTACTGTAATACTGGTAATTGGTAACTTATTAGTAGATTTGGATTACCAACGCACTTACTAATTTTTTTACTGTAGAATTATTTTGAGTGTAGGTGACGATATATACTTTATGGGTTCCCAGACTGATATTTCGATGAGTTACAAACGGAATGCCAAACTTATATATGAGGCATTCCACACCAAATGTCCAGCGAAAAAAAAACACGTGTACCATAAACTTCTGAATAGCTTGTATGGATAGCCCTATATGGAACTTAGAAAATTGCGTTTTTGGGTTTTCAAATTTTCAAAAACTAGGCTTAGGAGGCGTGGTCAAATATTGGAAAAATGGTAAAATTTGTGGCGAGTTGCCTTGATTAAATATTTATCACATTAAAACGGAATGCACCACAATCTTAAAAATTTACATTCTTATATAGTTTCGTATGGGCTATCGAATAATTTTTTTTTCCTTGAAAAATTTTCCATTTTTTAAAAAAGTCAATTTATCAAAAATCCGGCCACTTTTTTTTCTTTTTTTTTTAATTTTTTTTTTTAAAGTTTAGATGTTTGTCCATTAGGGTGCTCCAAAAAAATGAAGTTGTTAAATATTGGCCGTAACTCCCCCTAGAAACATGCATTTTGGTGTAAAAATATGTTTTGCAAAATTATAGGGTAATTGGATGTGGGTAAGGCGTGCCGCATCGGCCCTGAAGTTTGAAAAATGGATTACAAGGGGAAAATATGACTTTTTTGTGATTTTCTCAATTTTTTTGGTATTTTAAGTTAAGTTTGAATTCAAATGATTACTGAATTGTGATTTAGAGCTAATTGCCGATCTAATAAGATATTAAAAATTAAAATCGGTTGAAAATCAGCCAAGTTATTACAACTTCCCCAGGCAACTAACGTGTGTCAGACCACTTAATCAAGTAATTCTAGCTCCATTTTTGAAATTTATTGAAATTATCTACTGTAAAAACATTTTTTTATTCTTCAAGTCCCAATGTAATAAGAAGATACATATTTTTCATATTGCGTTTTGCTAACTTGTTTTAAATAAATGCTAAAGTGGTCTGAATTTTTCAACACTATTTTCAAATCTCCAATTTTAAATTTTTATTTTTTTTGTTAAAGAAATTTTAAAAAATCGGCTATTGGAGTTTAAGGATTTGTTAAGCACATATAAAGGAATAAAAACCCCAAAAATTGTAGGGTTTGCTGTTTTCATTTGGCTATTACAGTGATGTAATTTCGGCGGATTTCGGGAAAGTAGTGATTTTTGGCCCTTTTTTAGCTTTTATTTATTTTTTGGTTTTTTTTTTCAAACTTGATATGTTTTGGACCGAATTAAATCAACACGAGATAGAATACTTCAATTTGCAAAATTAGGGCGAAATTGAGATATAAAAAATTGCCCCTGTTAAGGGTCAAAGGTCAAATTTTAGAAAATTTTGAATTTTTAAACATTAACAGATTTGCTGGGCGGATTTTGCTGAATCTACTTGATGTTATTTTAATTGGTCTAAACTAAATGTCAAATAATTAAAATTTAGAAATTTAACCCTTAAGTGCTGTTGGGGCCTATAATTTTTTTTTATTTAATGGGGATAATGTAAGTGTATTTTGTTCAAAGGGTCGAATAGGCCCCACCATCACTAAAGGGTTAATATTCTGAATTTAAATAAAAAGACATATGTTAAGACCTTTTAAAATGACATCAAGTAGTTTCATATATTTCCACTCAGAAAATCTGTTAATGTTTAAAAATTCAAAATCTTCTAAAATTTGACCTTTGACCTTTAGTTGGGGCAATTTTTAATTTCCCATTTTTGCCCTGAATTTGCGAATCGAAGTATTCTATCTCGTGTTGATATAATTCGGTCCAAAACATATGAAGTTTGTAAAAAAACCAAAAAAAATAAATAAATAAAAGCTAAAAAAATGCCAAAAATCACTACTTTCCCGAAATCCGCCGAAATTACATCACTGTAATAGCCAAATGAAAACAGCAAAGCCTACAATTTTTAAGGTTTTTATTCCTTTATATGTGCTTAACAAATCCTTAAACTCCAATAGTCGATTTTTTAAAATTTCTTTAACAAAAAAAATAAAGATTTAAAATTGGAGATTTGAAAACCGTGCTTAAAAATTCAGACCTTTTTAGCATAAAATTAAAACAAGTTAGGAAAGAACAATATAATAAATACTCATCATCTTAGGACATTGAAGCTTGAAGAATAAAAAAATTTTATTACAGTAGATAATTTCAATAAATTTCAAAAATGGGGCTCGAATTCCTTGATCAAGTATAATAACTCGGCTAATTTTCAACCGATTTTAATTTTTAATACCTTATTTGATAGACAATTAACTCTTAATCAAAATTCAGTGACCATTTGAATTCAAACTTTACTTAAAATATCAAAAAAATTGAGAAAATGAAAAAAATCATATTTTCCCCTTCACTCAAAAAATTATGTTAGTAAAATCAACTGAAAAAGTCAGTTAAAATAACTACTTTGTAAGTTGTTTTGGGGTCAACTACTTTTTCAGTTAAATCAACTAACAATGTTAGTTATTTTAACTGACAAAAAACAACTGACTTATGTAGTAAAAACTACTTACATTTGTAGTCAAAACAACTAAAATGTAGTAAAAATAAAAAAATCAATATAATTTTTTTTTTTCAAAAAATTTTTCAGAAAAAAAAATTGAAAATTAAAATTTTTCCAAGTTTTTTTTTTTTTTAAGTTGTGAAAAATAAAAAAAACGAAAATTTATTTCTATTTTTTGGAAAAAACTTTGAAAATTTTTTAGAGATAAAAAAAATAAAATTAACTACTTTAAATAACTGTTACTACATTACAGTACTTTTTTGTTAGTTGTTCAAAAAAACGACTTAAAATAACTAGCAGAAATAGTTGTTTGATATTTTTCATACAAAATCAACGGACTTTGTAGTTGAAAACAACTAACAACTGTAAAATATACAAACTACTAAAATGTATTAACTTACATAATTTTCTGAGTGTTGTAATCCGTTTTTCAAACTTCAGGGCCGATGCGGCACGCCTTACCCACATCCAATTACCCTATAATTTTGCAAAACATATTTTTACACCCAAATGCATATTTCTAGGGGGAGTTACGGCCAATATTTAACAACTTCATTTTTTTGGAGCACCGTATTGTCCATCCACACAAAAAAAATCAGAAATGTATTTTTCGTTGTGAATGAGTAATATTAATTGCATGAATATTACTCATTCGACACGTTAAAACAAGAAAATACAAGCAAATTACAAAATTGTTATGAAATTTAAAATTCAAATGCGATTTTTTTCGAAAAAAACGAAAAATACATTTCTGATTTTTTTTTGTGTGGATTTAAAAAAAAAAAAAAAAGTGGCCGGATTTTTGATAAATTGACTTTTTTAACAAATAGAAAATTTAAGAACGGGTTCTGAAAATTTTCTAAAGAAAAAAATTTTATTCGATAGCCCATACAAAACTATATAAGAATGTAAATTTTTAAGATTGTGGTGTATTCCGTTTTAATGTGATAAATATTTAATCAAGGCAACTCGCCTCAAATTTGACCATTTTTCCAATATTTGACCATGCCTTCTAAGCCCAGTTTTTGAAAATTAGAAAAACCAAAAACGAAATTTTCTTAGTTCCATATAGGGCTATCCAAACAACCTATTCAGAAATTTACGGGACATATGTTTTTCTGTAGCGGGACATTTGGTGTGGAATGCCTCATATACCCTCTATCACTAAGTGGAGGGTATAAAAACTTGGAAAAAATTTGTCTTAAATTTTTTTTCTGAACAATTAAAAAAAAATATATATTAGAGGTATTCAGAGTCTTGCTTGCAAGCCCTGGCACTGGTGGTAAAAGAGCACTTTTCAAAATTACTTTTCAAAATACATGTATTTTTTGAAAGAAGTACTCTTTTGCTACATTGCCAGGGGTGGCAACAAGACTCTGAATACCTCTATTGATTATTTTATTTTTACTACATGTTAGTTGTTTTGACTACAAATATAAGAAGTTTTTACTACATAAGTCAGTAGTTTTTTGTCAGTTAAAATTACATACTAACATTGTTAGTTGATTTAACTGAAAAAGTAGTTGACCCCAAAACAACTTACAAAGTAGTTATTATAACTGACATTTTCAGTTAATTTTACTGACATAATTTTTTTAGTGATTGCATATAATGCACATTTAAATTGCGAGGGTCAAGGGGGGATATTTTTTTTTAATTGCAGAAAGATGAGACTCAACATTTGTAACGAAATTTAGCTGAAATTCCACCTTTTTTATACAAAACTATTTTTTTGAAAGAAGTGATCTCTACTGTTCGAAAAATTTAACACTGGATCGAAATGGGTTAAACTGCCACCATATTAAAAAAAAATATATATTATCATAGCAGTTGCATCTCCAATCACTATCTTGGATTGTGATCGACTAAAATTTTCCAACTTCTTTTTAATATAGATCATGACCGACGTACCACCTACAATTATTAATTTGGATAAAGTTATGGAGCCATATTTAAATGGTGATAAGTTACTAACATATACCAGCCGATATCTAACGAAACCGGGTGACAATTATGGCGGCGTATTATTGGATATAAATGCAATAATACGAACTTCAATGGGAGATTTTAGGGAACTTTCATTAGTAGCTAAACTACCACCCATAAACAATGAATTGATGTGGAAAATGTTTCAACCCGAAAAAACTTGTTTAAGTGAAAATGCCATCTATACATACTTAAGTCCTGCTATACGAAAATTACAATCGGAAGCTGGCGTTGAAGATTCCATGTTATTTCAAATCTTTGCTGAATATTATGGTTCCAGACTATCATTAGATGAAACTGCTTTGGTGGCGGATAAAAATGCGGTTTTATTACAAGAAAATTTACAAACATCTGGATTTAAGGCGGGAAATCGTCATAAAATGTTTGACTTGAATCATACCCGATTAATAATGCAACAAATAGCACAATTTCATGCTATGCCCATACCCAGTTGGCAACGTCCTCGAGCCATCCTCAGTGACGGAGCGATGACATGTCAGAGTCACACCTGACATCCACAAGACATCTCTATGTACTGGGTTGAGGACAGTTTCATACAAATTTTCAAAATGTCCTCACTCAAAGTCAGCAGTGGTCAGGGCTGACCTTCTGGGGACATGTCACCTAAGACGTCTTTGGGGAAATGTCTGACATAGGTCATGGGAAAATACAAAAAATTTTCGTATTTCCTTTAGTTTTTACTTTTATCCATTTTCCTTTATAAATTATCTTTCTCATATTTAGAAAAAACTTTTCGCCTTTTTTAGTCCCAACTGGATTTGAACCTGGAACCTCCAGTTTATTAGTCCCACTCCTAACCACTTGTTCCAAACTTTATTTTTAAAATTGTTTGTCTATTTATTACTTTTATTCTACTTGTTAGATTTTAATTTTATTTTAATTAAGTCGATAATATTGCCATCTTTTTCTTGGAAATTAAAGAGTTGCCCAGATTTAAAATTCTAATTTAATATACTGCTATTCTGAAGACATTTCCTTATAGACGTCTTAGAGGAATTGTCCACACCCTTAAAGCAAACATTCAGTGCTGACAATGTTAGGACATGTCATCAAGGACTGCCTATGATTTGTCAGAACCTGAAGACATTTCCTCAAGGAATCACCGTGGAAATTTCCTCAGTGACACATTTTCCAACTGGGTAGCAATGAGACTAAAAAACCCTGAAGAGTTTGCTAGAAATATTAAGCCGTATTTTCATAGATTGGATACCAATAGTGGTATGACGGAAGCAACCAGAATTAAATATGAGCAGGAATTATTTGATGATGTAGCTATTGTTTTTGATAATGATGAAAAAGTTTTGATCAGAGTTAAGGAGTTAGTGGAAGAGTACAATCAGACAATGACTTTACCCGAGGCACAAGATGATTTATATACAACTATAGTACATTTTGATATGTGGATTAATAACCTAATGATAAAATATGGTAAAATGTTAAAAGAAATTTATATATAAATTTTATTCAAACTAAAAAAAATTTTGTTACAGATGAAAATGATGTGCCAGTTCAAGTGAAATTAGTAGATTTTCGTATAAAAATTTCGCCAAATCCAAAAATACCGGTCAGCTTAATTTTAATCAGTGTTGGCTACCGTTACCCTTTCAATACCGTTACCGATTAAGAATATTAATATTAATATTAATATTAATATTGACTACCGTTACCGTTACCAATACCGAAACAAAAAAATGTAAATACCGTTACCGATAAAAAACCATTACCCTTATTCGGATTTTTACCGGTATTATATCGGTTTTGTTTCGGTTGTCTAAATATTACTTATTTGAAATTTTTTTTGCAGTCAAAAAACGAAGTAAAATAATTTTAATGTACGTTAAATAAATAAACAAATTTTTGTTCATTGCAAATTGTATTATTTGTACCAACAAAAATAAGAGAATCGGTAAAAACAATGATTACATTCGCAATTATTTGATAATTTAACGGAAATATTTAGTTGTCCTGTATTTAAGAAAAATTTCTTAAAAAAAAATTAAAAAATTTTATTTAAAAAAAAATTATTGAAAAACAGCAAACTAAAAAAAATTTAACTTTAAAAAATTCGAAAATTTTATTTCTGTAAAACTATTGTACTGCTAATTTTTTTAACGCCAGGCCACACCTTCGCACTGCGGCTTTCCCCTTCCCCCTGGAAATGTATCTGTCAATACTTGTGTTTTGTTGTTTGGTTAAATATCGGTGGGTATAAAGGATTCGGCACAGCCGAATTTAACATTCTTACTATTTTTTTTATCGGTGCTTTTATAAAAGTGTTCAGACTGTTTAGCAGCAAGCTTTTCTGCTTAAATTAGCTGATTTATCTGCTGTTTAATTAGATTTTTCTGCAGGCTTTACCTGGTTTATTCAGACAGAAATTAAGCATACCGCGTCAGCTAAAATCAGCAATTTCCAAATGGCTCAAAATGCAGATTTTTCTGCTGATTGAACAGAGACATCTAATTTACACGTAAAAAATAAAAAAAATAATTATTGTGTGAATATTTCAATTAAATTCTGAGTTAATTGTAGTATTAAATACTACCACGGTTTAGATATATAAGGATTAGGGTTTCTATTCGGGAAAAATTTCCCGGGAATTCCCGGGAAATATTTGTCTTAAAATCCCGGGATTTTTTCTTCGGGAAATTTCGGGAATTCTTCGCTAATTTTTTAATAAAAATATATTTTATTTACACATTTTTAACACAATCTTATATGATTTAATAAAAATGACATTAAAACTTTGAAAGAATTAAAATTTTTAAAGAAAAACTAGTGAGGATATGCTTCAGCTTGTTCTCATTTTGGCCGGAATGCCTTAAACCAATTAATTTTAATAATTCGAAAGTTTAATTAAATATATCTTCAATATATCTTCAATATTACTTTCTTACGGTTTGCGTAGTCAAAATTAGAAAAATTTTCCAAAAAGTTATCAAAACCGCATTTGATGCAAAATCGGGTATTTCCGAATTGTGAACAATTTTGCATGGAGCACAGATAAAAATGAGTTGTTAGATCAAGCACGAAATACACCAGGTTGAGCATTATTTTAATTAAAAGTCATCTAATGAGTAAAATTGTTGGATCAAGCACGAAAATTGTAGGTCAGTCATTGACTGTTCCTTGATTAAACCAATGCTTGATTTGAGTAATTTGTTAATTGTTATTTTTCTGTTATTTTTGATTAAACCAATGCTTGATTTGAGTGAGCGGTTAATCAATAATTTTGTGTTATTTTTGATTAATCCAATGCTTGATCTGAGTGAATGGTTAATCATTATTTTACAGTTGTAGTGTTTTTTGTCAGTCTTTTCAAGTCTTTTGTTTAAATTGTTTTTTTTTTTTGTGCTTTATATTATTTTGTTTTTTTTCGTCTTGTGTGCGTGGAAGTACTATTCTATTTGACGACTAACGAAAACTAAAACAAAAAACGCAAAAGCGTTCATCGCATTGATACTCAAAGCCTACTATGATGAGTTTTTTTGTGTTTATGAATTTTTTTGTGAATTTTTCAGATTTGAGCAAATGGTTAATTGATTCAAGTAAAATTTAATTGAATGTCAAATTTTAAGCTGAGCAAATATTTAATTGTTTTTTTCCATTGAATATTTTTTTCTGTGAGTGGAAATACGTCAATGCAAATACTAAAACTATGATAAGGTCCAACATTTCTACAAAAAATAGATTTTATAAACTTTCTACTTATATTTTAGAGGTTAGTAAAACTATTTTACAAAAGAATACATCTAAAATGGTTTTAAATTGGAAAATACAACAATTTTTATATGGTAAAGTTCAAAATTTGTTTTAATTAAAAAATTCCCGGGAATTCCCGGGAATACGATTTTTTTAAAACGATTTCCCGGGAATTGAAAAAGTCCGGGAATTTAGAAACCCTAATAAGGATAAATAAGATTGGACAACTGGTCGGCCATATCAATATTTTGACAAGTTTCGGTGTTTTCTTTTAGTTTTGCAATTTCACATACTTTTAGCAGAAATAATTACTTAATTTTTAAAGATTAATTAGCAAAAATTAATAATTTTCAAAAAAAATTACAAATAATCACACAATTTTCTTGTATTTTAAACAAATTAAAAAAAAAATTAAATTGACAATTTTCACAAATCCTTTTTGGTTCGACATTTAATTATTTTAGTACACACCGATTTCTGTCGTTCTTCTTCATCCTTTATTTCTGTCATTCGTGAATACTACTATATAATTATGTGTTGAAAATGCACAGTTTTTTTTTAATTTTATTAAATAAATTTTTGATTTTTACGTGTTTTTAGCAAATTTGTGACTTTTTATCATGTTGGGAAAATTTTATTCATAATACCGGTATGTACCGGTATCGATGTTTCGGTAACGGTTTATCGTTACCGAAATAATCGAAAATACCGTTACCTTTACCGTTACCGATATAAAAAATATGTACTACCAATACCGTTACCAATACCGTTATTCGTTTCGGTTGCCAACCCTGATTTTAATATAGATTATTATATAAAATTTTGGGGATCGTACGCATGTACCTCTCCATATAAACTACCCCAACATTAAAAAAAAACATTTAAAAATTAAGGACTGAACGAAGCCGAATTTGAATACCACATAAACACCATTGGATAGGCATTCAAAAAACCCTTCGATCTGTATAAAATGTTTATATAGTTTCTTTTAAAATGTGTGAAAAATCCTCAAAAAACAAAAAAGTGTCCCGTTTTCCCCCCTCCCCTTTGACCCGCTAAATATGAGATTGGGCAGCTAAGAAAAAACAGGTAACTCTTATTTTGCTCCCCTCTTTCCTGTATGTATGTTCCAGGACAATCGGTGGGTGCCCTGTGAAAGACCTTCCTCGTAAGTTATAAATACTATTGATGAAAAAGTGTCATGATGAAACTGCATCATCATATTAATGACACTGCACCATCACATTGATGCTAACTTACATTAGACGAAAAATGACGTAACTCTTGTTTATATGGATGTAACAATTCGTCAATATGAAGAATCTTTTTCTTTGAGTGTATTAAACAAATAAAATATTTTTGAAAATTTTTTTTGACAAAAAAAAAATTGAAAACTATTTTTTTTATAAAAAACCAACCGAGTGTTTAATTCGGCTATGCCTAAACTTTCATACCAACCAACATGTAACCAAATAACAACAAGTAAAAAAGTTAAATTCGGCCTTGCATAATATAGTGATACCCTCCACAATTTTGCAAAAACTATATTTAAAAGGAAATTACTTTGAAAAAAAAAAAATTTTTTGAAAAAAATTTCAGCGAAAAAAAAAAATTGGTAAAAAAAATCTGCGATTTTTTTTTTTTGTCCAAAAAATGTGTGGTCTATGTTTGGTGTTTAATTAAGTACATAAGTCAACCAGCAGCCGAATTAAAGCATTTTGTATTTTTTGGTTATGTTGAATGTACTAAAATTTTTGAGGTGTCCTTACATTTTCGTTCATAACTTTTGAACCGCTGAACCGATATCGCTGAAATGCAATACCAAACTTCTCTGGAGAACTTCCAATATATATGTTTAATAACAGTCACCTCTGTTTTATATATTGGAAGTGATCACATTTTCCACAGACAGACAGATGGACAGACGGACATCGCTAGAATGTCTTAAATCGATCAGGCATCATGAATATATATGAGGGTTTTCGTGTCAACTTACACAACTTTTGAAACCGATGTCTTCCGATCGGGATGAAATTTGCCCAAAGGTTAGTCCTATTGGATAGTTGTTCAGACACACTTTTTCAACGAGATCGGTCAAGGACTCTCTGAGTTAGAGGGGGTCGAAATTTGACATTTTGGCCAAAGAGGTGTTTATTCTCATCCATGTGACTTCTTATCTATTGTTTTTAGCAAAATGTGTCCCAAATAGTTTAGATAGCTATTTCTTCAGTCTTTCGAAAAAAAATTATAAAAAAAATAAAAAAAAAATTTGTTGATTATTTTTGTTACAAATTCAAAACTTTTTTGACTTTTTCCTCAAATTGGGCCTTTTTTTTTTATTCAAAAGAAATCTTAGGCGATTTCCTTTAAGAGCTATGGGGTCGCTTAGTGGGATGCGACTTCGATTTCGATCCGGGACACCCTCTAATTTTGAAAGGTTCGAAAAACAAAGCATGAGCCAAAAAATAAGGGCGGTGGGGTGGGGCCATATGGTTTCTCATCGGGGTCAAAATTGGGCGTAAAGAGTTTAAAATCCCCAAAAAGCCCCACAACTGCCCTAGAACTGCCCATGGAGGGGTGCAATGTGAGACCGACCTCCATTAATTTTCTGCCCCCAACATTTTTCTTGAATATACCTAACCTCTATTTCCACTTCCTTAGGGGGCTCCCATACAAAATGACATTTTTATAAAATTTGCTCCTACCACTCTAACTGTCCATAGGGTGCCCCTAGAGAAGTAAAATGTATGACCGACCCCCAATATTTTTTCAACTCCAACATTTTCTTAGAATATACCTACCCTTTATTTTCAACTCTTAAGGGGGTCCCCATACATTTTTTTTAATTTTTTATTAGTATACGTGTTTTTATAATGTATGGGAGCCCCTTAGGGAGTGGAGATAGGGTGTTATAATGTTTGGACAAAATGTTGGTTACTAAAAAATAATGGGGGTTGGTCGTAATTTTTGCCTCTCTAGGAGGCACGGTAGGGGCGGTAGGAGCTGGTTTAGTAAAACAAATTTATAAAAAATAAAAGAAATGTATATATGGGGACCACCTTAAGGGTTAAAGATACATTGTAGGTATGTTTGCAAAAAATGTTGGAATTAATAAAATAATGGAGGTCGGTCATACATTTGGCTCCACTAGGGGCACTTTAGGGTAAGTTAGAGTGGTAGGATCAAATTTTTTAAAAATGTTTTGTATGGGAGCCCCCTTAGGAATTGGAAATAGGGGTAAGGTATATTCAAGAAAAATGTCGGGGGCAGAAAATTATTGGAGGTTCGTCTCACATTGCACCCCTCCAGTGGCGTTTCTAGGGGAGTTTTGGGGCTTTTTGAGGATTTTTACCTATTTACGCCCAACTTTGACCCTGATGAAGGGCCATATTGCCCCACCGTCCTCATTTTCTGGCTCGTGCTTTCTTTTTCGAACCTATAAAAATTAGAGGGTATCGCGGATCGAAATCGAAAACTGGTGAGCTATCCCACGCCTAATAGTGCAAATTGAAGAACCGTTTTTTGTGTTCCAAAGTTAAAATTTTTTTTGTTTTTATAGATATCCCACTCGCATCCCACTAAGCGACCCCATAGCTCTTAAAGGAAATCGCCTAAGCTTTCTTTTGAAACAAAAAAAAATGGCCCAATTCGAGGAAAAAGTCAAAAAAGTTTTGAATTTTTAATAAAAATAATCAAATTTTTTTTTTTATTTTTTTTTATAATTATTTTTCGAAAGACTAAAGAAATAGCTATCTAAACTATTTGGGACACATTTTGCTAAAAACAATAGGTAAGAAGTAACATGGATGAGAATAAACACCTCTTTGGCAAAAATGTCAAATTTCGACCCCCTCTAACTCAGAGAGTCCTTGACCGATCTCGTTGAAAAATCGGAAGACATCGGTTTCAAAAGCTGTGTCAGTTGACACGAAAACCCCCATATACTTTATGGGGTCCCAGACCGATATTTCGATGAGTTACAAATGGAATAACAAACTTATATATACCCTCTATCACTAAGTGGAGGGTATAAAAAATTATGTTAATAGTGTCGCTTCGGGGAGGGGTGAGGAAGAAGGGAAAGCGGTGGAGTTGTTGTGAGGTACACCTTTTTTCATCAAATGACGTAAAATCTATCGATATTTTGATATCTTACGGAATGACAAATGTGTTTCTGTTTTTCTATATCAGAGCAGATTTGGATACAGGGAAAGTTTAAATTTATTGAAATTTAAATTTATTAAATATAAAATGATACAACAATCACAGAAAGAATTGAAAACAAAAGTCAATCAACAAAAACACGGATTCAATTAATTTTTTAATTGAAACTCCTCCGATAAAGAAAATTGTTATATCAATGATCAAATTGTAGGTGATTAATTGATTTTTTTTTTTCAATCAATCACTTTTCCGATTTTTATCAAAAATTTTATCAATTTTTTATTTAAAGTCAATTAAAATAATGATTGATTTAACAAATAAACTTTAAGCTTATGGAAAAATTATGAAGAAATTAATATTTTTTGCTTTTCAATATGTTGCCGACAATGAAAAAAGTAAAACCCTAGTATAAAGCATAGATGGGACTAATTAATTAAAGGGGCCAATTAATTGATGGTTTAATTACCATTTAATTGATGTCAATGGTAATGAAATTTTTTTCATTACCATTGGTTGTATCAATTGTACCAATTAAATTACTTATCAATTTAATTACTAATGAAAATTAAAAAAAAAATAATTACCATTGGTATGGCATCACTTAAAAAAAATAATTACCATTAGTAAAAGTCGTCACAATATTGTGAAAATCATTAATATTTGGAAAAATCTGTTGTTTTTTGTTATATGGTGCTTTAGTTTTTCACATTTTATAAACCAAACACACGTTGATTGCCTTTGTATAACACAATATTTGAAATTTTTATTTGCGTTTTGTTTTTTGTCTTTGACATTTTCATATTTTTTTTTGTAAAAACATACTTTGATGTTTAAATTTTTAACTTTTCAAAAAAAAAAAAAATGTGCAAACCAATGGTTTTGAAACCAATTATAATTGATGTTTTTCAACAATTGGTGCATTTCATTACCATTAGTAATTATTTTTTCAATTAAAAAAATTTAATTACCATTAAATGGTAATGAAAATTTTTTCATTACCATTGATATCAACCAATGGTAATTAAATTTCAATGGTAATGAAAAATTCCCATCTATGGTATAAAGTATGTTTTTGAATTAATGTATTCTAATAAATTAAAGCGAAAAAAAATCTGGTATTTTGAAAATTTGTAATTTATTTTAAAGAAAATAACAAAAATGTTGATCAAAACAGTAATTGTGTTGATCAATAGATTTAATTGAAATTTTTTAGTCGATAATTTTTTGTGTGATTGGGTACAGGAAAACTTTTAAGCTCTAGTTTCAGTATATTTATTTATTTTTTTCTTTCATTTTTAGTTTCATAAAGGAAATCTATCGTTGTGCTCCTGTAGCTATTTGCCTCTGCCTATTTATGATACGAATTATACTGGCTGATGACAGCATAATGCCTGAAAGTTTTCAAGATATGGATTTGGATGTTTCATCAAATGATGTTGATAATCATGCGGTTTTAAAAAGGCTTGGAGATGATATACGTTTGGCACAAAAATATAAATTTTTCTATAAGGATTAATGAATGTAAGCATAAATCCTTATAGAAAAGTTTTCAACAACAAACGAATATGTGTTAGTATTTCATTTAACCAAGTATGATAGAAAAAATCCACTGAATCACTGTATAAAATTCATTACAATTTCCTAGCGGAGTGCTTCAAAACTGTCAAAAATGTAATCAAATAAAATAAAAATAACAAAAACCACATGAAAAACGCAAAAGAATTATTTTCTAATCCAGAATTTGTAGATATTCAGCTATAAGGTAGTGATTTTTGGGACATGCCCATATAAAAGTATATAAATATTCAGCAACTAAGAAGTAATCCGGTAAGCAGTTGAAAGATGTTGAAAAATTAAAAGTACTAGACTTGTGCTTAATCGTTTAATTGAGTGAGCGCTATTTTCGTGAATTTCTGATAAAATACCTAGTTTGTTCTTTTAGTTCAATCAGTCATTTATTGTTTTCGTTCAACAGTTTGTGAACGAATCATTTTGATCATGTCTGTTGTTCGTTCATCTAGTTCAAATCGGTCAAATTTTGTTTACATTCAACAGTTTGTAAACGAATCATTTTGATCATGTCTGTTCAACAGACTCTGTTGTCATGATCTGTTGTAAAAATATTAGGATCAATACATGAAAAATAGATGAAATTTTTAAAAAATTAGGAATTATAATTAAAAAAAAATCTTCATTTGATTTTTGTAAAAAAAACATAAGTGCTGAGAAAGCGTGCCAAAAGAGGAGAGAAAACCAACGCCTAATGACAAAATTTAGAAAAAAAACTTGAACGACCGAACTGAAAGATCAAAATGAAGGTCACTCAAAAAATTATGTCATTAACTGTTTGTAGTTTTTTAAAAAGTTTGAAGTTTAGTCGTTTTTAAAAGAAAAAGCATTTTTTTGATGTTCAGTTTTTATTAATGACTACTTCTGTCCCTTGTTTCAAAAATAACACACTAAAAAATAAATACTTTCATTAACATTTAATTTTTAAAGTAATTTATTTTTGTTTTGTTAGTAAAAACTACTGATTATTCTTTAAATTTTTAATGATTTGTGTAAGTATTTTTATACCCTCCACTTAGTGATAGAGGGTATATATAAGTTTGTCATTCCGTTTGTAACTCATCGAAATATCGATCTGGGACCCCATAAAGTATATATATTCATGATGCCCGATCGATTTTAAGACATTCTAGCGATGTCCGTCTGTCCGTCTGTCTGTGGAAAACGCTGTCACGTATAAAATATTGCACAAAGATGACTGAAACTTAACATATTTATTGGAAGTTTTCCAAAGAAGTTTGGTATTGCATTTGAGCGATATCGGTTCAGCGGTTCAAAAGTTATGAACGAAAATGTAAGCACACCTCAACAATTTCAGTACATTCAACATAATCTAAAAATACAAAATGCTTTAATTCGGCTTCTGGTTGACATATGTGAACATAATTGAACACCAAATGGTATTTAAACAAGTACGAACATATTTTTTGACAAAAAAATAAAAGATCGTGGATTTTTTTTACCAAAATTTTTTTTCGCGGAAATTTTTTTCTCAAAAAAAAATTTTTTTTTCAAAAAATTTTTTTTTTCAAAAGTAATTTCCTTTTAAATAAAGTTTTTTGCAATAATTTTTTTGAAATTGTGGAGGGTATCACTACATTCGGCAAGGCCGAATTTAACTATTTTAATTGTTTTTTTTTTTCAAATTGTTATTATTTTTTAATGAGATCCCAGTTGGCAACGTCCTCGAGCCATCCTCAGTGACGGAGTGGTGACATGTCAGAGTCACTGCTGACATCCACAAGACATCTCTATGTACTGGGTTGAGGACAGTTTCATACTAATTTTCAAAATGTCCTCTCTCAAAGTCAGCAGTGGCCAGGACTGACCTTCTGGGGACATTTCACCTAAGACTTCTTTGGGGAAATGTCTGACGTAGGTCATGCGAAAATACAAAAAATTTTCGCATTTCCTTTAGTTCTTACTTTTATCCACTCTCCCGCCACTGGTAACAATCTTGAAGCGATGCGGGAGCTTAAGTGTACATTAGTTGAGGTTCTGTCGGGTCGCAAGAGCGGGCTTTCTCACTCTTACGTCCTCGGCAGAAAATCGCGAATGGCATGACTAAAGGTTACCTACCCCCCCCCCCCCCCCTATGATGAGTTCACTATTCAAATTAAAATCTGCAAGTGGTACGCAGACTTCGTCTGCCAATCCACCCATGGAGCCCTCACATGAAGGTTCCATGGCCGGGGCTCAATATTTGCAGGTCCCAAACTCGTCTGCCCCAACTACTGTCCAGGCGCCTACCTCAGGCTTGGACAGCGGACATGCTACTGAGGTAGAAAAACCGTCATCACTCACCAGGCAGGATAACATGGATGTGGTTTCAGATTGTGATACCAATGATCAACTGTCGGGCTTGGATGACCTCGCCTTATTTGGTACCGACGAGGAGGATAACTTGTTGTTGTCCCCCAGACCGGTTTGTAAGGAGAGCGTTATTTCTGAGTCCGTACAAGGGGTCAAGGGTGTTGCAATTGAAGCCACCGCCTCTGCATCCGCCCATGTGAAGGATGACACAAAACGTTTGGCAGGCTATAGGCGCTCTCTCAGGTACTTGAGGAAGTTGGCTCAACGAGATCCAGCTACCTTAAGTACAAGGGATAAGCGTCTAAAGCGCAAGCACGAATTCCATGTTCGGGTGTACGAAAGAATGAATACACCCAGCATGGATGACTCGCCAAACGTTAAAGCACAAGATCGGTGCCAAGCTATGACGGCCTCAGATCAGTCTGTGCGCCATAGCATCTCCGATGTGCGAAAAACGGACTCCACAGTTCCTCGTGGATCCGGACAGATCACGCCCGCTAAATCGGCGATACTGGACACACGTCCCTCCACATCACGTGGTAAGGCTGTGGGCGGTGCAAAGATTTGCGGGGGTCTTACCAATGAAGCCAGAAATGGAGATGGTAAACCGAAGGAGCAAGCCGTACACACCTCGAACAAAGTTGGTACTGCAGGCTCCAAGGCGAACACCTCCAAATCTGGTGGCAAGCGGCAAAGATCCGGTGAAACACAGGTGTCTGAGGGAAAGAGGTTGAAACCTTCAACTAGCTTGACATCAGCACCTGAGCTACAAGTAGCCATTATTGACCGAAGTCATCCAGAAGGCAGGATGGCTACGGACAGGTGGCTGCTTATAGAGGAACGGATCCTAAGGTCACTAGTTGACGCGCTCAAAGACAGTGAAGATGATTCTTTCACTGAATTTGACCACGCCAAGTGGAATAAGGGCATCAAGATCGTGGGCTGCAGCAATGATAAAGCGCTAAGCTTTCTCAAAACCTGCATCCACGGTCTTGATGACCTTTGGCCTGGGATGAAGGTAGAGGTCGTCCCTGTTGATCAGGTTCCTTATCAGGCCACAGTAAAGGTGTGGATTCCTCCTCCAGTTATAGAGGATGAATCCATACTTACGCTGCTTAAACGCCAAAATAAGGGGCTTGGTTCTGATGATTGGAGAATCATCAGGGGGCGTGTGAGGGACAAGGGAGACGGTAAGGATCTCTGGCTAAAAATCAGCTCAGAGTCCTTGCGTCTTCTGCGTCTCTCCAAAGGCGATGTGAAGTTCGGGTTGAATCATCTGAAGATGATTCTTCCCAAAGACGAAGCGCAAAAATGACTCCTAGCTGCATGAAGGTGGTGCAGATTAATCTGCATCATTGTGAAGCAGCTACGGACGAATTGCTGCGTTTCATGGAGAGGGACGGGATAGACGTGGCTTTAGTTCAAGAACCCTGGTTGCTTGCAAACAGGGTTCGGGGATTGAAGTCACAGAAATTCATGCTCATCTCTCCATCTGGTGAAGGTAGGTTGCGAAGCTGCATTTTGTATAGGAAAGGTATTAATTTATTTCTTCTGTCTCATTACAGTCATAGCGATCTAACGGTGGCAGCGCTCGAACGCAAGGGGATGCCAACACTAATCCTTGCGTCCATGTACTTGCCGTACGATGAGGACGACCCCCCAGCACAGCATCTGCGAACTCTTATCGAGTACTGCACGGATAAGGGCCAGGATATTGTGGTAGGTGGAGATGCCAATGCTCACCATACATTGTGGGGAAGCACTGACATCAACAGGCGAGGTGAGTCCCTTTTTGATTACCTTCTATCTACTAATTTAGTTATATGTAATAAGGGAAATAAACCGACCTTCTATAACTCAATTAGGGAACAAGTTATTGATATAACTTTGGTCTCAAATACGGACTCGGTTAGAATTTCAGACTGGAGGGTATCTAGCGAGTGCTCTTTTTCTGACCATTACTGGATACTCTTCAGCATTGATCTCTCAATGGAGAGTAGGATCCCTTATAGGAACCCCAAGAAAACGAACTGGGTTAAATTCCGAAGCCTTGTTAGAGCACTACCGGCCCCAGAAATGGATAAGCCGGTCAGCATACAGGATTTGGAGGAATCTGTTTGTTTAGTGACGAACACCCTTAGGGAAGCTTATCTTAAATCCTGTCCAGAGCGCCTGCCTCCGAAGAAGATCCATCAACCATGGTGGACCCCGGGGCTCAAGCTTCTGAGGACAGAAAGTAGGAAACTCTTTAATAAGGCAAAGAAAGATAACACGGCGGAAGACTGGGAGAACTATCGTCTTAGTTTTAATGCTTTTAAGAAGGAAACCCGAAAGGCGAAAAGAGAATCCTGGTCCAACTTCTGTGGAGAATTGGAGGGGACTACGGAAGCGGCGAGACTCCGTAAAGTTCTTTCTAAGGATCCCAGCACACCAGGATTTCTTAATAAACCGGACGGATCCTTTGCAGAAAGCAGTCAGGAAACCATCGAACTTCTGATGGATACCCATTTTCCGGGTTGCAGAGACGAGGTGAAGGGAGAAACTCCCTTGGGTACACTTTCACCAGCTGCAATTCCGACTAATGAATTCATCAAAACGATGGTGGACGAACGCAAGATAACGTGGGCGGTACGTTCCTTCAAGCCCTACAAATCGGCAGGGCCTGATGGTATTTTTCCGGCACTCTTGCAGGAGTCCCTCGGGATAATCATGCCATGGCTACTTCGTATCTTTACGGGGAGCCTGGCATCGGGATATATACCCTCCGAATGGAGGGAGGTTAGGGTGGTCTTTATTCCCAAGGCGGGAAAAATAAACCACAATACCGCAAAGGATTACAGACCTATCAGTCTGTCATCGTTTCTATTGAAAACTCTGGAAAGACTGGTAGATGTATATGTGAGAAGTATCCTCACATCAGACAACTTCAGCGAGGCCCAACACGCCTATCTTAAGGGTAGGTCTGTTGAGACGGCTTTGAGTGATGTTGTCGGTTTGATTGAGGATACTCTTCACAAAAAAGAGTACGTTTTGGCATCATTTCTGGACGTGGAAGGCGCGTTCAACAATGTCAAAATATCGTCAATTCTTAATGCCCTACGGAAGACGGGCACGGACACACAGATTACTCTATGGACGGGCAACATGCTGAAAAGCAGGGCGATTAACTCGAAGATAGGTGATGGTGAAGCGAGGAAAGTAGTTACAAGGGGCACACCACAGGGGGGGGTGATCTCTCCTCTTCTGTGGAATCTTGTAATAAATGAAATCCTCGAGTCACTCAACGAAATGGGTATCAAGGTGGTTGCCTATGCTGATGACGTTGTGGTCCTAATCAGAGGTAAGTTTTTGCCAACGATTAGTGAACTCATGGAATCAGCACTTAAGATACTCTTGACGTGGGCAAGGAATAACGGTCTGGGAGTCAACCCCTCAAAAACCGAACTAGTCTTGTTCACGAAAAAGACTAAGATAGACAGGTTTGTTCTTCCCAAACTAGATGGAATCACCCTAGAACTATCTAATGAGGCGAAATACCTGGGTGTAATCCTGGACTCAAAGCTTTCCTGGAAAAGGAATACGGAGGAAAGGATGAAAAAGTCGTTATGTGCTTTTTACACCTGCAGAAGAACTTTCGGAAGAAGGTGGGGTCTAAAACCGTATATTATCCACTGGATGTATGGTGCGATAATTAGACCAATACTTATCTATGGAGCCCTTGTGTGGTGGAAAGCAGCGGATAAGAAATCATATCTCTGCAACCTACAGAAGGTACAGCGACTGGCGTGCGTGGGTATCACTGGTGCTATTAGATCAGCACCCCAGGCCGGCCTGGAAGTGATACTAAACATTCAGCCCGTAGATATCTACATCAAGAGCACAGCAGCAAAATCGGCTCTTAGGTTAAGAGAGTCACAAATGCTTAAGCAACGCTCTTGGGGACACTCGACCATATTAGGTACGGTGGGCGGGTCGGAATTGGAAGGGAAAACCGACTATATCTCACCGCAGACGAACTTTAATAGGAACTTCGAAATCAAAATACCAACTAGGGAGGACTGGGCGGCAAACTCTGTTATAAGGGGGAATGCGATCTCAATTTTCACGGACGGATCGAAGATGGAGATGGGTACGGGTTCGGGGGTATACTCTGAATGCCTCGGAATCAGGGCCTCAGTGAGGCTCCCGGACAAGTGTAGCGTTTTCCAGGCCGAGGTTTTTGCGATTGACAGGGCCGCGCAGATGATTATGGCAAAGGACCTAAGTCCTTGCGCCATCAACATTTTTGTGGACAGTCTCGCAGCTCTGAAGGCCTTAGGGTCACACACTGTGAAATCGAGAATTGTTAGTAATTGTATACAATCCCTTCATCGAATCGGTCAGCACACAGTCGAGCTAATTTGGGTCCCTGGACATAGTGGGGTCGCTGGTAACGAATTAGCTGATGAGTGTGCAAGAGGTGGCTCCGAGTCGGTGGGGGAACGTGTCGAATAGGATATCTCGGTTCCTATAGTGGAGTTGATGAACGAAATTGATAGGATATCGGGGAATATGATGAGGGATAGGTGGATATCGCTGACCACGTGCAGGATATCGCGGACCATGTGGCCACTGCCGGATCATAAGAGGACAGAAAGCCTTCTTACCTTTGGCAAACGGACGGTTAGCCTATTAGTAGGAGTACTGACGGGACACTGTATAATCGGCCAAATGGCCGTTCGTATGGGAATTTCTGACAGGGACTTTTGCAGAAGTTGTGGGGAAGTGGAGGAGGAGGAGTCAGTGAGGCACTTGTTGTGTGAATGTCCGGGTCTGATGAAACGTCGTCTTAAGTATTTGGGGCAACGATTTTTTGATGACTTGGATTGCCTAAACAATGTACCATTGACGTCTCTAGCAGAATACCTTAGGGAATCGGGGTGGTTTGAGAGGTAGAATTTTTTGTATATCATGGGAGTAGGGAAACAACTTTAGGGGAATCACAATGGGCCTTATGGCCTCCGAGGGAATTCGCCAAATCGGCGGACGCCCATCCAACCTAACCTAACCTACTTTTATCCATTTTCCTTTATTAATTATCTTTCTTATATTTAGAAAAAACTTTTCGCCCTTTTTAGTCCCAACTGGATTTGAACCTGGAACCTCCAGTTTATTAGTCCCACACCTTACTACTTGATCCCAACTTTATTTTGAAAATTGTTTGTCTATTTACTACTTTTATTCTACTTGTTAGATTTTGATATTATTTTAAATAAATCGATAATATTGCCATCTTTTTGTTGGAAATTGAAGAGTTGCCCAGATTTAAAATTCTAATTTAATATACTGCTATTCTGACGATATTTCCTTTTAGACGTCTTAGAGGAATTGTCAACACTCTTAAAGCAAACATTCAGTGCTGACAATGTTAGGACATGTCATCAAGGATTACCTATGATTTGTCAGAACCTGAAGACATTTCCTCAAGGAATCACTGAGGAAATTTCCTCAGTGACACATTTTCCAACTGGGATATCATTAGTTTTTAGTAGTAGTTTATTTTTTTGTAGAAAAAAAAATTCAAAAAATTATTTATAGAAATATAAAAACATGTTTGTATCAATTGACTTTGGCACGATGGGTAGAGTGTCTGGCCAGAATGTAGTTGATTGCGGGATCGATTCCCCAAAATTTTATTAAACGTTTTTAAAAAAATATTTCAATAGGAAATTGTAAAAAATAACCAACGAAATAAATAATTTATAATGTTTTCGTAGGTTATTTTTTTTGGAATTTGTTGGTAAAATAACAGAACTATCATAAGTTTTAATTTTTTCGTAGGTTATTTTTTCGAATTTATTGGTAAAAAAGAATGAAAAAAAAACGTAACTTTTTAATGTTTAATTAGAGTTCGACCGAATATTTGGTTTCGGTCTCGGTTTCGGCCGAATAATGGGGTTTCGGTCGCTATTCGATATTCGGCAAAATTTTGGCCGAATATTAGCCGAAGCCGAAACTTTTTTCTAACTAAAAAAAAAATATAAAAAAGTCGCTGAATTTTTTTAATTTTGAGTTTCATTCCAATTGTTTCAGTTCACTTAAAAAAAGTAACAGTAACATTGGACAACCAATAAATATGCAACTGTTATAGTTAATTTTTTTTTTTTATGAAATGTAAAATATTTTTTTTTTGTTTATAAAAATGAGATTTTTTTTTTTTTAAGTTTATTAAATATTTTTTTTAATAAATACAACCATTCCCATGGTTTAAAAACATTAAGTTCTATAAAAAAAATTCATAATAATTTTTTTTAAGTTTCGGTTCGGTTCGGTTTCGGCCGAATATTGATTTTTTGGTTTATTCACTGGTTTTAAATATGTTTATCATTTGTTTTTTGCCTACAAAATATTTTGAGTGTAGTAAAAGAAATATGACCTCGAGCTAGAATAATCTTTCTCAAAATTGTTTACAATTCCAAAAAAAAAAACTGTTGTTTAAAATCGATTTTAATGTTTGATGGCAATGTTGGTTGCTTATATAGACAGGGTGTAAGGCATTTGGTAAATAAAACAGCTGTAATATATTTATGTATATAATTTTTAACTTTATTTAAATTTATTTTTGTTTTTTTTAGTTAATTACTTAAGACTAATTGAAATTATTTTTTTTTTTGTAAATATTAAGGCAATATTGGTTTATCATTTGAGTAGTAGACTGACAAGATCGGGTTATTAAAAGATGCCCTTAGATTTTCTTGAAATCGGCATATGTTGTTCAGGAAAAAACTGTACTGTGACATAAAAATTTTTGTTAGCTACACAATCTCATTTATAAAAGGGATCGAAATTGGTCTGTTTTCAGATTTTTCTTTCGTTTTTACCCTCCTATATATGAGATTTCGAAGATAAAAAAAAAATATTTCCCATTGTTTTTTGACCTGTACAAAAATACCCAGTTTCAATAAGATCTAAGAGGACCCTTTGGTATTCCTTCTAATGAGTATATAAAATTCTGATATATTTAAGCATGATATTTTCAGATATTTAAAAATATATAATTTTTTTTTTGGAAATTTAATAAGTAATCGAAAACGCGGGGCTATCATCGAGCTGATAACTTTTTTATACACAATTTTCTAAAAGGAAAATATTGACACTTGATGTTACTTAATTATTCTTTTATAAGGACGATAAAATGAATAACTTACAACGAGAGGCTCACTTTTCCTTATTAGAAACTGCTAGAAAAAAACTTAGCAGCTCGATGATAGCCACTCGTTTTTGGGTATTAAATACAGATGCTAGTAAATATGTATTTATATTTTATATTTCTATATACAGACCGACTTTTAAAAATTTTGCAACTAAACATTTTGAATTCGTTGTTACACAAATCGTGTTATTAATATTTTTAAAATTGAGTTTATTACCCTCCTACTACACCTTCCATAATTATGTAAACATAAAGCAACAAACACACACAAAACAATAACAAATTTTTGTTTGTTGTTGTTGTTTTGTGTGTGTTTGTTGCTTTATGTCTACATAATTATGGAAGGTGTAGCAGGAGGATTAAAAAACATATGACAGATATTTATAGATAGCGATTAATTGATTTTTATATTAAAATTTATAGTAAATATATTTTATAAAATTTATGTTTTAACTAAAAATTATTTGGTAGGTTAACCCTACAGAAATAGTTGTTTTGATATCAACTACATTTTTATTTCATTGTAGTAAGATTACTACTGACTAATGCAAATTTAACAGTTTATTATGTGTTTTTTGTTTTGCACACTGTTTAAATTGCTGTAGTAGTTGTTTTTACTACAAATTGTTGTAAAATTACTACTGACTAATGAAAATTAAACAGTTTTTATGTGTTTTTTTGTGCACACTGTTTAAATTGCTGTAGTAGTTGGTTTTACTGCACATGTCAGTTGTTTTTTTACTTTAACAATATTTAGTCAGTTTTTACAATAAATGTAGTTGATCCCAAAACAACTATTTTTGTAGTTGGGCCGAGTTTTTGAGAACTTAATCCTAAATCTTAATCCCTATCCCAAAAACTCGTTCTTATACATTTTAAATTTGTTTCAGTGTTTTTATTTTATTACAATCTTTATTTTTCTATATAGTTTTTGGATGATAAGATTAGTTTAACTAAATTCGTAAATTTAAAAATTGTTTAATTTTAAAGGAATTTGAATGCAATTGAATTTAACAAAATATATAGTGATGTCATTAACATATTTTAACATAATATCACATTCTTATTATATAAATATGTGAGTGGTTTAGTATTTCTTTAAATAGATTTATTAATAGCAATGTTGTTTTTTTAATAAAAATATTTGTTTAAAGTTGAGTGCGATAAGACCACAAAATTTTTCCCTAGTACAACTTTTGAAATGTAGAGCGGAATTTTTTTCAAAGTTTGATTTTCCCAAATATCCGGGCATATTTTGATTCTCCTAGACCTAAAATTTATGTTGTTCAAATTTAAGGCAAATCAGATTAAATTAAAACGTGGCGCCTGGCGCTGAAAAATAATATCAAAAAATTTTAAAATCGGTCGAACAGTTTTCGAGATTATGCTATTTGAAATTTTCCAAAAATTTAGGGTTTTTTCTACGTTTAAGAAATTAAAAAAAAATATATATTTTTTCCCTTGACCTTTTTAAACACAATATTCGTTTTAAACTTAATTTTACCAAATTCCGATCATTTTAACCCGTGCGACCTTTGATCAAAGTTTTGCATTTTTCGCTATACATCAAGTTTATGAATTTTGGATTGCTCTGAACGGTTTTACAGATATTGCTATAAAAAATGCGGGATTTTCCAACGATAAAAAAATCATGTTTAATTTTTAAATTATTTTTTGCAAATTTCAAGTGCCGATATCGCGAAAACCGTTCGACTGATTCTAGATTTTTTTATTAACATTAATAACAAGAGAGTGTTAAATCTTTGTTACCTTCCAACGTGTTAAAGAGTAAATAAAAAAAAAAAAAAAATAACAAGTAAGAACCATTACATCAGTGTATTCCGGAAAATGCACTCAAAAAATTATGTCATTAACTGTTTGTATTTTATTTAAAAAGTTTTCCGTTTAGTCGTTTTTAAAAGTAAAAACATTTGTTTTATGTTCAGTTTTTATTAATGACTACTTCTGTCCTTTGTTTCAAAAATAACACACTAAAAAATAAACACTTTCATTAACATTTAATCATTTATTTTTGTTCTGTAAGTAAAAACTACTGATTATTCTTTAAATTTTTAATGATTTGTGTAAGTATTTTTTTTTAAATTGTTGGTATTTTTTAATGAGATATCATTAGTTTTTACCTACACAAGTAGGATATTTTTTTGTAGAAAAAAAAATTAAAAAAATTATTTTTAGAAATATAAAAACATGTTTGTATCAAGTGACTTTGGCACGATGGGTAGAGTGTCTGGCCAGAATGTAGTTGGTTGCGGGATCGATTCCCCAAAATTTTATTAAAAATTGTTAAAAAAATATTTCAATAGAAAATTGTAAAAAATAACCTACGAAATCATTAATTTTTGATGTTTTGGTAGGTTATTTTTTTTTTGGAACTTGTTGGTAAAAATAACAGAACTATCATTAATTTTTAATGTTTTTGTAGGTTATTTTTTTCGAATATGTTAGTAAAAAAGAGTGAAAAAACGTAATTTTTTAAACTTTAATGTTATTTATTTTAGAAAATTTTGTCAAAAGTAAAAACTAAATGTTGAGGTTTGTTAAAATAAATGAATAATTACTGGGATGGTTTTCAATTGATTATTCACTTGTTTTAAGTATGTTTTTTATTTGTTTTTGCCTACAAAATATTTTGAGTGAACCGATTGGATCCATGTTTTGTTGGATCTTTGCTGTAGCAAACTCACAAAAACCAAATTAGAGTGAAATAGGCTTCTTTCTGTTGCCAATGGATCGATTTAACTGAATATCGCCCAAAAATGGTCTAATTATAATCAAATTTTATAAGGCTACAAAAGTACAGGCTAAATACCAACAAACAAATTTTTAATCAAATAATGAATTTTTTCATGAAGTTTAAAAGATTTATGAGAATGCAGGAAGGGTGGTTTGTATTTGGACTGCAAGTCGAACTCGGGCGATTCCATTCAAATTTCGAAAGACGTTCTATTTAAATACGATTATTACAGCCATTTAAGGCACATTTGAAGGGGACATTTTTATAGGAGCTATGTCTAATCATGGATCGATTTTTCCAATTCCTTAAGTGAAGTTTAAATTTAGATTTTCAGACTAATCGAATAAAAGTTGAGGCCTGTGTCGCGATACGATATATCGTGCGTACAAGGTTTACATGGACAGACGGATGGATATCGCTTAATCAACTCAAAAACAGATTCTGAGTCAATCGGTATACTTGAATGTAGGTGACAAATATTTCCGGTAGGTTCACACATCAGCAGAAACTCATTATACCCTGTACCACAGAGTGGTGAAGGGTATACAAATTTCCAGGGAATTTTTTTGGGGGGAAGAGGCTATGTAGGGATACATTCCCCCACGCGATTAATGTTTCCTAAATTAATATTTTTATCGAAACCCATAAGGGGGGACGGGGCGAAAAAAATAATTTTCTAGTTCCTTTGGGTTCAAGTGCCGGACTTTGAACTTCTAGCTTAAAAATGTTCCATTTTCTCAACAAAAATTGAAAAAAAAAACTGAAAAAACATTTTTTAGAAGTTGTTATAGTTCTTTAAGGGGAAACTGTTTTCCCCTTTTCCGATTTTATCAGTTTACGAACTTAACCTTTCTTTGACCATAAGACATATTCGTGTCAAATTTCAGAAGCCTAGCTCGTTTATTATGCATTGCATTGTGTAATCTACAGGCGGATGGACGGACTTTCATATACTATATTATCTTAGAATCGATCATGGATCAGATCAATATTATATATTTATCGGATCCCCGACCGAAATTTCGATGCGTTACAAACAGAATGGCAAAGTAAGTATAGCCCCATACTGTGGTTGAATGGTATACAAATGAATATATTTTTTTTATACTTTAATTTTTCAAAACTCTAACTTTTTGTTGAAAATTTTCAAAAAAATTTAAATGAAAGATCGTGACAAGCTTAATGAAACGAGAAAGAAATTTTAAGTTTTTTTTTTTAATTTCTGAACGTAGAAAAAACCCGTAATTTTTTGCAATGATCTTCGTGTTCGGCGCATGAAAATTAATATGATGAATTGCAAGAATATTTTTTTATGTTTTGAAAAATCCGAAACTTTGATCGCCACGGATTAATTTTTTCCAACTGACCTTAAATTTGTACCAAACCAGTCTTATGCCAAGGAGAAACATGTGAGAGTGTTACATTCGGCTGTGCCAAATCTTTTATGCCTTCTAAAATGTAAAAAATGGGTGACGTTAGGGGGCACCTTCCCCTTGCGATTTTGAACTTCTTCTGAGATAAGAAAGTTGCATTTGCTTAGCAAAAGTATAAAAAACCCTGCACAAAATGCGGCTTTTCTTTGGTTGGTTTAGTTCTCCAAGGGGGAACTTTTTTGCCCCTGGTCCGATTTTGCCCATTTCCAAACTTAGCCTGCCTAGGAATATAAGACATATTCGTACCAAACTTCGGAAGTCTAGCTCTTTTATTTTGGACTGTATCGTGTCCTCTACAGACGGACAGACGGAAGG
The DNA here is from genome assembly GCA_963921195.1 of Pegoplata infirma. Lineage (NCBI taxonomy): Eukaryota > Metazoa > Arthropoda > Insecta > Diptera > Anthomyiidae > Pegoplata > Pegoplata infirma. Next base: position 170,545,703 of record OY992538.1, on the reverse strand, counting down.
ACGGACATCGCTAGAATGTCTTAGAATCGATCACTGATCAATAAAATATATACTTTATGGGGTCCTAGGCCGATATTTCGATGCGTTACACACGGAATGACAAAGTGAGTATACCCCCATACTGTGATTGGAGGGTATAAAAAATGCTCGGACGTTCAAAATCGGGAAAAAACAAATTTTCCATAAAAAACAAGTAAGAAAGTTATAGTCGGTCAAGACCGACCAGTGATACCCTACACCAGAGTTTTCCTTATAATGGGTCCCAAGTCCAAACATGGACCGATTGGATCTGTCTTTTATTAGATATTTATTTAGTGTAGAAAACACACAGAGATCAAATTTTAGTAGAATTGGGTTATTTTTTCGTCAATAGACCGAATTAACTGAATATCGGTCGAAATTTTTATATGGGGGACTAAGTCCAAAAATGGTCCAACTATTTTCCAACTTGATAAGGTTACTAAAGTACACGTTTAACACCTAAAAATACCAAATGTCGATCGTACGCGACATTGAACAAATTTCCTTAAAATTGTTGTCCACGAATACACTGGATCTATGACACTGTTCAGAACCAAGTTCTAGAACTGTTTTTTGATTTGTTATGTCGCTCCTTTACTTATATAGTGTCATAGCGCAAAATGTTTGATTTTGCAGAAAACCTGTTTAAAGTTTACAATTGAAACTTGTTTTACATTGCAAAAGGCCCGTACATAGAAAATATTATAATGGCGTGTTCTCTTCTCAAACGGTGAGTTTAGAAGATATTAATACGAATTTTTGACACAATATAAAGCAGGATATAACAAATAATTCTGTATTGTTAAACCAAAAACGACATATTTTGAGTTATGACACTATACAAGTAAATGAGCGCTATGATCCGAGGAATAAGTCTTTGAACTTATCAAAAAAGCTTCGTGGCTTTTGTATTACTATTGAAGTTGTACAAGGAAAAAGTCTATTTAAATTTATTAAAAATACTAAAATTTAATAAAAATGATAAAAGATAAAAGATCTACTGACTGGGTGTTATCAGAAAAATTAGTAAAACAAAAATAATTTGAGAGAATGCAATTTTTTGGTAATATGGGTTTGACAGACAAAAGGTTGTGGTAAAAGTTATTTTGTATCCTTATAATATATATTTAATATGGCAGTATTTAGAATACTTTTCTGTTAAATATTTATTGTGTGGCTAAAATTTGAAGTATTTTGGTTAAAAACATTTTTAAAAAATTTGGCTAAATATTTTTTGGAAAAATTAAGGAATAGCAATTATAATTAGAAAATAATAATGAACTTAAAAATTGATTTATGACATAGTACAATAAAAATACAACCCTGATTGTTAAAAGATGACAAATTTCTTGTACAAGATTCGAAAACTTCGATAAAAAATTAGAAATTCTATTCCTCCCCGAAAAATTTTAATAAATTCCCTTATTATGACAATCAAGTTCTACGAATATTTTCATTATTTCCTTGCAAGCTTTCATGGGAAGGATCTTTAATGATACAAGTTTCATTGATAAAATGAAACCTGTCTTCGGTTGAAGACATAAGTCCTTTTTCATTAAGCTTATGTCAATTTCATTTTTTTTGCGACGCCTTTTTCCAGTGTTCTTTTTTTCTGAAATTTTTTCTAATACCACAGAGTTGTATTTTTCATGCTTTATGACAAAACTTATTAAAAAAAATATAGCTTATTATAATTTTTTTTTTTATTATTTGAAAATAAAATTCTAATAATAATAATATTATTTGGAATTAATGTAAAATAAAAAAAATATTTGTGTGTATGCTTTTAAATTTTACATATGAATATTTATTTAATATTTATTATATTATTACCGTAAATGATCTTTAAAGTCTTAAATTATAATTTTTTTTATTTATCCGAAAATCTACACAAATTTAACTGAAAGAATTATCTGCGAAATATTTATATGAAAAGAAAAATGAATCAATGAGCGAGTGATTGGCACTTGTCGCTACTTATATTGGGTTTTTATTTTTGGTAATCTTTAATTTTCTCTAATATTTTAACAAATTCATATTTAAATATTACCCAGATAATTCTTTCAGTGTATACTATTTCATTATTACTACCATTTTAATTTTATGTGATGTGATTTGCATTAAAAAAAATGCCTTATCTCCTTAATATACGATCAGACCATACAATAGTATATAATGTACATAATAATAAAATAATTACAGATCCTCTGGCATTCGATGATTTATTAGCATCATCATTTTTATCATCGTGTTCTGAGATCAATGGGGCTGTTCGTGTATACTCATCATCTACATCATTTGCTCTGCGTGGACAATTCATCCATTTGCGGGCCGATTGTAATTTTCTTGGATGAGCAATACGCATGAGATCATCATTAAATTCCCAATAACCTAAACCTTTGAAGAAATATGTTTTACGATTGGTATATTGGAAGGCAGCATCGATATTATAACCAATACCAGCCCATATCGAAAGATCACGAGGATAATCTAATTCGACACGACCGGTATCACGATCAAGACCCCAATATAGGGTGCCACTAAAGAGATATGTACGATTATTATGACCCCATACAAATGCAGCATCAATATGGGTTAGAGATGAGGGTAGACCCAAAGAGGTTAAAGGTTGTTCTTGTATTTTTGTAACCGAATCAAAAACGTAATATTTACGACCTATTGAAATAGAGAGAGAGAGCGACAGAGAGAGAGAGAGAGTGATTAGTGATATTGTGTTTAATTTGAAAAAAATATTTTATTTACCAATAAAGAAGACAATATGACGTTCACGATTTTCATAAACTGCATCGATTTTATTAAAATGTTCGGGTAATGATGTCCATAGACGTCTCGTTTCGGTAGGATAGCCCGGGTAAAGACCTCTTTCACCAATACGCCATAGGAACTAAAAGAAGAGAGTAATAATAAATTTAATGTAATGGGTTCAATAAATATTGTGCTTTTCGAACAAAACAAAAAATACAAAAACAGTTTGTCGCCAAAGCTTCGCTCTCTAACACACTAAAAAATTAAAATGAGTTTCAATCACTGAAATTATTATTTCAATTACTATTTTTAATGATTTTGCACCTATCACGAAAGTGATTTATTAATAACTAAAATTTGTAAAAGTTTAATAAGGAAATGTGCATTTATTCTCAATTCACGGATATTTGCGAAATCAATTAAAAAATTTAATTATACCCAGCAAAACATAGATTACCAAATAAGGTATAAAATAAGGTATAAGTAGGATCTCTTTTTTTATACATTGCAGCATTGATGATTTTAACAGGCGATGAGACTCAAAGTAATGCATCCACATTATCACAAAGAATACCAGTAAGGTATAAAATAAGTCATAAATTTATAACGTAGAATACGAGTAAGGTGTAAAATATATGATATTTTCTAGGTTACGAGAAATGAAATAATATAGCATACCAGAAGATAATATATTTATAAGGTGTTACGAGTAGTGAAAAAGTAATTTTGTATTAAATTTACTCACGTGATTGTAAGTGAGTGTAAGTAGATAAAATATGCTCGTGAGTGTGTGTCGTTATAAATTTCCTGTCGTGAGCCCATCTCTAGTTTAAACTTATGCACTTTTTATAAAATAATTATTTTTTATGTTATTTATCCAATTATAAATAATGCATTATTTCAAACTTTCAAATAATACATAATGTAACCAAATATAAGTCATCCATGATTTAATGCTTAGAAATAATATGAATGATATGAAATACATTTTTTCCAATAATCATGCATTACGTAGCAAATTATTAGTAATGCATTATTTTTCACTTGAAAATAATACGTTGTGGAACGAATGTTTGGTAAGACATTCTAAAATAATGCTACAAATAAGGTATATACATTACCTGGTAATGTGTTATATAATCACTACCCATTACCAAAGTTTTGCTGGGTATCAATTTAAAAACAAAATTTAACTTTTCAAAATTATTAATTCATATTTTTTGTGTGTGTACAACGATTCGATGGAACGACGTTCCGGTCCAAACAAAGTTATCAAACTTCCTGACCGTACACTATAAAGAAAAAAGTTTAGTTTCCTACTTCCCAGCAAAACTAAGATTACCAAATAAGGTATAAAATAAGGTATAGGATCTCTTATTTTATACATTGCAGCATTGATGATTTTAACAGGCGATGAGACTCAAAGTAATGCATCCACATTATCACAAAGAATACCAGTAAGGTATAAAATAAGTCATAAATTTATAACGAAGAATACGAGTAAGGTGTAAAATATATGATATTTTATAGGTTACGAGAAATGAAATAATATAGCATACCAGAAGATAATATATAAGGTGTTACGAGTAGTGAAAAAGTAATTTTGTATTAAATTTACTCACGTGATTGTGAGTGTAAGTAGATAAAATATGCTCGTGAGAGTGTGTTGTTAGAAATTTCCTGTCTTGAGCCCATCTCTAGTTTAAACTTATGCATTTTTTTATAAAATGATTATTTTTTATGTTATTGTAATGCATTATGCATCCAAATTTAAATAATGCATTATTTCAAACTTTCAAATAATACATAATGTAACCAAATGTAAGTCATCCATGATTTAATGTTTAGAAACAATAAATATGAAATAATTTTTTTCCAATAATCATGCATTACGTAGCAAATTATTAGTAATGCATTTTTTTTCACTTGAAAATAATACGTTGTGGAACAAATGTTTGGTAAGACATCATAAAATAATGCTACAAATAAGTTATATACATTACCTGGTAATGTGTTATAAAATCACTACCCATTACCAAAGTTTTGCTGGGTTAAAATTGTGTACTATAAATTGATTAAATTCTAATTCGTTTTTTTTTTTTTGAAAAATTACACATTTTGTTTAAATTAAGTCAATTTATGGTAGGAAACTGAAATCATTTTAATTAGAGTATACGGAATTTTTGTTTGAGCATTTGATAATGTTGAAAACGTAGTCAAACAAATATTGGACCTTGATCCTAAAATGGTTTTAAAAAGAATTGTACCTTGCCCAACTTTTTTTTTTAAATGTTGTCACTAGGGTAGTGTACTTTTTTAAAGCTTTTAGCGCGCTGAATCCGTATATGGCCTTATAATTGTCTTTCACATCAGTTTTTCGATTAAATTTATTTTAAAAATACCCTTCATCAAAATTGTGGTCTTAAAATCCATATATATTCGATCCTTGATTACTTTTTGACGATCTAGCGAATTTCGTTTGTATATGTATACAGAAAACGAAAAGAGATTGAATAACTTGACTGCCATGTTGTCGCATATTCTCATGATGTTGCAATAGTGGTAAATCACAAGCACCCGACACACAGAAACATTCTACAGGGCGCTCGAAAGACAAGAAAAATATTTTTTTTTTCTTTGTTTTGATTTTATTACTAGAGATGGGCGCGTAAGTGAATTTTGACCCACGCTCATGACCGGAATTTTTCAATTACGCACACTAAGTCACGACCATATTTTTCTACTCAAACTCTCTCACATTGAAGTGAGATCAAGTCCCTGGAGTAAATGCTCGTGAAAACAATAAATGTCTACGTCTTTAAATGGTCAGACAATTTACAATTTATTTCTGGTAGAGTTTCTCAATAACCGAAAAATTCGAAAATCAGAGTTTCGATTTCAAAAATTGCAAAATTGGTCGGTTTTTATGTAAACTGCGCCCGAACAGACATCAGATTGTGAATCACAAAACGGAAACACCTCCAATACGACGGAGCGAGAAATGATTTTTCACGAATTTTGCATGGGAATCGGTAAGATGCCAAAACGATGTGGTTAAAATTTCAGCAAGATCGAACTTCATCTTGGGGCTCCCTTCAGCGCTAAAGTTTCAACTTATCTAAGCCAAAGAGCATTTTTTAAAAAAATTGTAAAAAATTCAAATTTGATCAAATCTTCTTAATTTTGGATTTTATGAGGTCTAGTTAATCACATCTATTTAGAAAATATTAGCTTTAGAGGATTCCGACTACCTCCTAAACCGAGAGATGGAAAAATATGCATACATTTTGGTGAAACTCGAAAATCAACTTTTTGCAATAATATAAAAAAAATTACACTAAAATTCCAACATCTTATTTTTTTTCTTCCTGACTTGGAATATATACTTCCTAAGGATTCCAAAACCGTTAAAGCCAAAAAATACGATCTTCCTGAAAATTAAACCACATCGTTTTTGCGTCTTTTTTTACCAATCACACATAGCGCCCAAGCAAAATTCGCGAAAAAGCATTTCTCGCTCCGCCCTAACCTCCAACAAGGGATTTATACCAAATTAATAACAGCAACCAAAACAATTAGACAATTTATCAGCAAACATTGGGTACCGATATACCCGCCTGGGCTCATTTAATTAAAAACAAGTAAAAAAGTTAAATTCGGCCTTGCCGAATGTAGTGATACCCTCCACAATTTCAAAAAGATTATTGCAAAAAACTTTATTTAAAAGGAAATTACTTTTGAAAAAAAAAAATTTCGGCGAAAAAAATTTTTGGTAAAAAAAAAATCCACGATTTTTTTCTTTTTTTTTGTAAAAAATATGTTCGTACTTGTTTAAATACCATTTGGTGTTCAATTATGTTCACATATGTCAACCAGAAGCCGAATTAAAGCATTTTGTATTTTTAGGTTATGTTGAATGTACTGAAATTTTTGAGGTGTGCTTACATTTTCGGTCATAACTTTTGAACCGCTGAACCGAAATCGCTCAAATGCAATACCAAACTTCTCGGGAGAACTTCCAATAAATATGTTAAGTTTCAGTCATCTCTGTGCAATATTTTGTCCGCTACAGCATTTTCCACAGACAGACAGACAGACGGACAGACGGACAGACGGACAGACGGACAGACGGACATCGCTAGAATGTCTTAAAATCGATCGGGCATCATGAATATATATACTTTATGGGGTCCCAGACCGATATTTCGATGAGTTACAAACGGAATGACAAACTTATATATACCCTCTATCACTAAGTGGAGGGTATAATAAACAACTGATGCAAAAGTTTTAATGGTAACCTTCCAACCTAGATAACTGAGAACATACAAACGAATTGGGCTGGATTACTCAATGCTCCGTTATAAAATAACTCTTTGTTAAATTAACTTTTTTATACAAATTATGACAGAAGTTAGCTGAATGTTAGCAGCTAACTGGACATTGAGTAATCCACTCTTAGACGGCCAATTTATTTCTACACCATTTACAGATAAACTCGAAAAATATCAATAGCAATTCGAAGAATCTACTTTAAATTCAAGGATTCCATTTGCAATTCGAAGAATTCAATTGAAGGGATTATTGTAAAAACTCTAGATCTTTTGAAGAATTTTCATACCCAAGATACTTGTACGAAGGGTTTAAGCAAAAAATTCTACCAAAAATTTGTCAATGGAACATCAGTAAAAGGCAAAAAACACCAACAAATAAAATGTTGCTTAACAAGTTTTTGCAGTAAGCCCATCAATTGTAAGTTCAAAATTCTACTTGTAGTTTGAATATTCCAATTGTAATTTGAAAAAAATCAATTGTAATTCGTAAAATATTAATTGTAATTCGAAAAATATCAGTAGTTATTCGAAAAAGATCCATTGTAAATTTATAATTCTAGTTCTAGTTCATAAAAGATCAATTCTAATTTCAAAAATATCAATTGTTATTCGAAAAATATTAATTGTTATTCGAAAAAGATCAATTGTTATTCGGGAGAGATCTATTGTAGTTCGAATTAGATCAATTGTAAAACACTAGCGAAATTTCAATTAATTTTGTTCGAATTACAATTGAAATCATCGAATAACAATTGATCTTTTACGAATTACAATTGATCTTCTTCAAGTTAAATTTGATATTTTACGAATTAAAATTGATTTTTTCCAATATCAATTCATCTTTTTTAAAATCTTCGAACTACAATTGAAATTTTCGAATTACAAAAGGAAAATTCGAGTTACAAGTATAATCTTCGAATTAGAAATGGAATCTTCGAATTAAAAACAGAATCTTCGAATTATAATTCATATTTATCGAATTACATCCTTAAATAGTGTAGATCTAGAAGAGTTAATGAAAGGAGAAGCAAAGGCGTTCATTCAGGAAGCAACATCCTCAATACCTTTGCAAGGAAGCAGGGAAAAATTCAAATTTATGATCGGTTTCGGGTCGGGTTTTAAAGTTGTGGAAACCGAGGTTTCGGTTTTGCCCGAAAAAATAATAAGTCCCAGGGTACAGTTACAATTAAGGAAATTATAAAACAAACGAGCTTGCAATACTGGAAAATACCTAACAACATTCTATTGAATAGTAATGTACGGCTTTGTTCCGCTGAGAAGACTAATCAGAGAAGGGCAGATGTTGTGAGATTACTTAAACGTCATCTTCTAATCAAAAGCTCACTTGTGAGCTGTTATCACTTCCGAGATTTTGACGACAGTTAGTGTAATCTTCAGGTACTGCCTTATATGAGAAACGTTGAGCGGCTAAAGTGCAGCTAAACGACTTCTTCTGCAGCTGTTTAGGTAAGAAGGAGTTGAAAACTGTCAATCTGAAAACTATCAAAGCACTTTCTGGACAGATACTTAATTCATTCGTTAATTGTTCCTCTTAGAAATTTTTGTTTCTTAAATATGTTTGTCACATACATCTGGCTATATTTAGAGAACCTCACATGGTGGACCAATTCAAATACCGGATAATACGGGGTTCACACTTACGACCTTAAACACGTTGTTTAACAAAACACCAGTAACGGAATAAGAACGAAGAAGACATAAAAAACCTTTTTAAACACGTCGCCCTTAAACACTTATAAACAGCAAGTGTGAATAGCACAGAAGTATTAAGAGCGCAATGGGTAAAACAAATATGGCCAGGGTAACCCTAACCATTTTTTTAAACAGAAATATCTTTTTAGATCCTTAGATTAATATTTGTTTGACGACGTTCTTATGCTCAAATTTGTTTTTTTAAACACATATGAAATAAAGGCTTACCTGACCCCGAAATATGAAAAGTTCACCACGTATCATTGAAATAGCATCATAAGATGTCAAACAATTATCCGGTTTTAATTTTCTAGGTTTTGTAGGACGTGTTGTATGATGGTGATGATGTTTGGTGGGACTATATTGAGGTGGCTGAGTTCTGGGACGCAAAGTTGTCGTTGTTGTTGTGGTAGTAGTTGTTGTCGTTGGTGTTGTCCTTGGCTCTGGATAATAAGGCCTGGGTGTTTGATTGTTATTATTATAATTATAACGATGATGTTGATGATGATGTCTATTACGATCAGTTGGATATTGAGGATTATTTGGATATGGACGATTTTGTGGATAATAACGATTCGGATTATTTGGATTATTATTTGAGGGATAATAAACTATCGGCCTCATAGTTGTGGTAGTGGTTGTTGTAGTCGTTGTAGTTGGTCTTGGTTGTGGTTTATACGAGCTCCAGACTCTAACTTTCGAGCCATATAGCTCTTGTATAGCAGTACGATCATCATCGGGTAAATCACCACCAACGGTATAACCTTGATACCAGGGAAACATAATGGCTTTCTGATCGGATGAATGGCCTAAGCCTAAGGAATGACCAAATTCATGCACGGCTACGTTGAGGAAATCAGTACCTGTAATTAAAGAGAAATAGAAAATTTAAATAAATTTTAATTTAGACGATTTTGTATGAGTATATAAAGATTAGGCTGTCACTTAATTTTATGCCCTTTAATATACAGTTTTAAATTTCCCCGAATGTGTTCGATCCCTGAGATATACATGTTTAACAGCTTGTTTATCTCATTAAAAGACGAGTGACAGATGAGGACAGTTAGAGGTATCAGGAACTAGGGATAAACCGGGAAATATCCGCCCAAGGTTCCCACGGATTTGGATTAGGCTAATTAATCTGTTTTTGATTCAAGTTAAACTAGATCGTATAGGACGGACTATACACAACCACAGAAACACTCATTCCGATAGTGAATACTCGAATTAAACTTTCCTAGAATTAGTATTCCTAAAAGCGCAAGCTGTCGTGTGATACAAGAACTTTCCACAAAGGTTTCCAAACATCCGGATTGAGTTGATTAACCAGTATAATGCATCCACTGGAGCTGGATTGTGCTGCACAACCTGTACCACTTCAAGAGAGATCTAGCCTTATCTCAATTTCCAAATAAAACTCTCCCTTATACAAAAAAAAAAAAAAAACATTCATGTTTGTTTATTACACCACTAGTTCTTTCAATCAATCATGTTTTGTTACACTAGTTATTTTTTTCACCCAAAATACCCTCAATAATCAATCAATTTCATCATTGAATCATTTCAACATTTATAAGCCTACTTTAATAGAACATTTTACCAATTGGATTACTATTTCTCCAGTTTTGGTGTATGTGTTTGCATTTTTTGTAATGGTCCATCTACTATTTGGTTCAATTATTACAACCACCATTTCAAATGATGGTGCTTGTGCTTAATTAGGTATCAAACAATCTTCTTTGAATTTTTTTTTGTATGCGAGAAAAGTGAATGATGAAAATTAGATTTTTAGCACTAATTTTAGCCTGCAATTGAAACATTCATCTATTTAGCCAGACAGCCAACCATTCACTCATCTAAATATGAATAAGCCGTTAAAAGTGTGTAAACGAAAATGAGATCTACTACTGACAATTTGTTATGAATGCTGCCTGATGCTTGTCTGCCTGCTGCCTGCATAATGGATTGGGGTTTTATTAAACTCGGCCATTGTACATTTTGTAAAATTTTTGACAAATATGTAGATACCCAGCAAAACTTTGGTAATGGGTAGTGATTATATAACACATTACCAGGTAATGTATATACCTTATTTGTAGCATTATTTTAGGATGTCTTACCAAACATTTGTTCCACAACGCATTATTTTAAAGTGAAAAATAATGCATTACTAATAATTTGCTACGTAATGCATGATTATTGGAAAAAATGTATTTCTAAACATTAAATCATGAATGACTTATATTTGGTTACATTATTATTTGAAAGTTTGAAAAAATAATTAAAAAATAATTATTTTATAAAAAAAATGCATAAGTTTAAACTAGAGATGGGCTCACGACAGGAAATTTTTAACGACACACACTCACGAGCATATTTTATCTACTTACACTCACTTATAATCACGTGAGTAAATTTAATACAAAATTACTTTTTCACTACTCGTAACACCTTATATATTATCTTCTGGTATGCTAAATTATTTCATTTCTCGTAACCTATAAAATATCATATATTTTACACCTTACTCGTATTCTTCGTTATAAATTTATGACTTATTTTATACCTTACTGGTATTCTTTGTGATAATGTGGATGCATTACTTTGAGTCTCATCGCCTGTTAAAATCATCAATTCTGCAATGTATAAAATAAGAGATCCTATACCTTATTTTATACCTTATTTGGTAATCTAAGTTTTGCTGGGTATGCTGTTTATTGCATGGAACTTGTTAATTAAAGTTTGAATGTTTGTTTACTTTATTCTTGGCGTTTCGATTTACATAAATGTGTGTTGCCAGTTTGTTATGACGTTTAATTATGGACAGGTTTTTTTGGTAAGTTTTTGTAATTTTCGTATTATTGCATTTTAAATAAATAATTCACTGCGGTTGTTAGACAGCAATTTAATTTTGACAAACACAGATTTTAGTAACCTTGATTAACTAATAACACTACTTAACATCGAAAATGCGACTGGGACTCGACCTTAAGCACTTGATTACAATTAGTCTGCTGTTCAAAAATCTGATCTCCAAACATTTCCATCACATCAGGTTTTTGAGAAAATTGAGGTCAAAATTCAAAAAAATTGCTGTTTTGGACATTTTTTGGTAACTAATAGCGAATGAATCCAATGTGCTGGTGAGTTAAAAATAAGTCGAGAGTAAAGCTTAAACATTACTCTTTAAGATGCAGAACTCATTTGGTCAGTCTACTTATCCCTAAGGGCAACAATTGTCTTTCAATGTCTTTCCGATGTCAGCATCGGAAATATGTTTTTTGTGGACAATACCTTATTAAAAAACAATTGGTGCTCCAACGGTTAAATCGAGTTATCAAATGAGTTATGCATCTTAAAGAGCAATGTTTAAGCATTATCCTTGACTAATTTTCAAGTCGTCATCACATCAAATTCTATAAGTTGTCAAATATCTCCAAAAAACGCGATTTTTTTTTTAATTTTAAATTTGTCACAAGCCTTATTTAATGAAAAAGTTTGGAAACCGGTTTCGTGACCAGCGGAATAACTATAATCATGTTTATTATGTAGCGTTCCATTCGGTTTTTTATATGATAAGTAGCGAAAAAAATCGTTTTTGGGGCAAAAGACATCATAGAAAGTCAATTGGGGCCCTAAGGATTAAGGCGACTTACCAAAGAGCAATTTTTAAGCTTTACCCTCGACTTATTTTTAAGTCGCTGTTACATCGGGTTCTTTCACTATAAGCTGTCAAAAATGCCCAAAACGGCGATTTTTTGAATTTTGACCTAAATTTTCGCATAACCTGATGTGATGGAAAAGTTTGGAGACCAGATTTGTGATCACTAGATCAAATAGGTCGCTTCCCAGTCGTATTAATTTTTTAAAGAAAGTTTCGGATTGGTTAAGATGCATTGTGTTCTTAATCTACTGAAATCGTGTACTAGGCTAGTCAAGCCGTGTCCTGATCCCTAAGGATTAAGGCGACTTACCAAAGAGCAATTTTTAAGCTTTACCCTCGACTTATTTTTAAGTCGCTGTTACATCGGGTTCTTTCACTATAAGCTGTCAAAAATGCCCAAAACGGCGATTTTTTGAATTTTGACCTAAATTTTCGCATAATCTGATGTGATGGAAAAGTTTGGAGACCAGATTTGTGATCACTAGATCAAATAGGTCGCTTCCCAGTCGTATTAATTTTTTAAAGAAAGTTTCGGATTGGTTAAGATGCATTGTGTTCTTAATCTACTGAAATCGTGTACTAGGCTAGTCAAGCCGTGTCCTGATCCCAGAATTCAGTAGTCCTAAAAAATCCAACTAAACCTTTCCAAATACGGCCAAGATTGAAGTCCTTGAACAGGGACGCTCTTGAAAATTGTAAGGTCGACGGACTTGCAAATATTGGGAACTACCTTAAAGGCTTCAACGGAACTGAAATCGGTTGGTATAGCTCTAGAAACTTGCAAGCTCATACTGCGATATTATACCAACAGTACTCTACAAACTCGAAAAGCCCCACTTGGACACACATGAAATCACCCCTGAGATGAAAGATAAATAATTGTATCGATAAAACCGAATGCCAAGCTGATGTCCAAAAAAACAATGTTTCGGAAAACTCCGACTACCCTTAATTGTAGCATATCTCATTGAGGCGCAAACTTAATGAGGTCTAATGGTGGAATATGGTCTGTCCCTTGTGGGTTCCGTATCATATGGAAGTACGGGGAAATGAGATAGCCGATTCTTTGGCAAACGTTGGTTCCGATACAATTCCTCACAATTCAGAGCCTCAGATTGATATAGGGTTGACATGGATGATGCGATGGATCAACTCTCATATGAAATCAATTTTCATGGAAAGATGGTCAAATGATTGTTGACATGCAAAAATACTAAATGTTTTGTGTTTTAGAAAATACTTTCTCTAACTTACTTCCCTAATTACGGGATACAATGCCTGTACTTGTTATACGATGATATCGGGTGTCTTATCAGACCCTGTTTTTTGAGGATGAGGGCACACTAAAAAAATTATGACGGCAGATTCCGCTATAACAGATAGTTAAAACAACTACATTTGTTGTTGTTTAGGCGTCCACTACATTTTAGAGTAAAATCAACCTAAATTTGTTGTTGTTTTTAACTATTGATTAACAACTACAATATAAGGTAAAAACAACTTACAATTACAGTTGTTTTTATTGTAACTCAGATTGTCGGAATTTTTTTATTACCAAAAAAATTTCTAGACGTAAAAATGATTAAAATTGTTTTTGTAATAATTCCTGGTGCATTAACACTTCGTTCAACACTTCCGTTTTTCTTTTTTTTATATAAACTAAAAACAACTACATAAAACAACTGTTACTACAATGAAGTAATTTTTTGTATTTATTTTTTAAAACGACTACGAAAAATAGTTGTTTGAGATTTTTCACACAAAAACAACTGAAATTGTAGTTAAAAACAACAACTACTAATTACTAGACAAATGACCGTCATGTAGTAACTGCAGTACTTTTCGAATTGGACAACATAATATTACGTCTGTTGTTGCCCAACTTTCTCAAGAGCTAGATTGCAGATAATGGGCTCTAATACTCTGTGAATGGACATGTTCCATAGACTTTCTTGTCTGACTTTCTAAGGTTTTTGAAAGCAACTAAGAAGTTCTGAGCAAGCACCTTCTACTCTTGTTAAATTTTCTCTCATCCTTTACTTACTAAAGGGTACAGGGTACGGTACAATGGACTATTTTAAGCTGGCAAACTTAGACCCCTACAGTTTTCTGGAAATGTGTTGGTATGCCTCTGAAAACTTTCAAGCTCTCATTTCATTTGGAAGTAAACGTAAATGTGAGCTTAGATAGTTGTTTACCATTTAAGAATAAAAAATAAAAATCGGTTACGTTATTTTTTCTCCCCAGAAGAATGATTTCATCAGTTCTTGCAGTTAAAAAAAGTCTCGGCTAATGAATTCTGAAGAAGTTGGTTTGGTTAGGATGAGTTGGAGATAATCGAACAGTGTATTTGCTATTGTACTAACAAGGGAAGTATCACAACCCTTATGAACCGATTTGCATGAAACTTAAAATATATATAAAAGAGACAATTCTAAAGTTGGGGTGTCTCGGCTTATAGGCTATATCGGGGATTTAGGGGTTCAAAACATGGATAAATAAA
This sequence comes from Pegoplata infirma, assembly GCA_963921195.1. Classification (NCBI taxonomy): domain Eukaryota; kingdom Metazoa; phylum Arthropoda; class Insecta; order Diptera; family Anthomyiidae; genus Pegoplata; species Pegoplata infirma. Next base: position 170,530,702 of record OY992538.1, on the reverse strand, counting down.
TTGCGAAAATATCGTTGTTTGGGGTTTTCAGGCATTTCTTTCAAAGAAACTATATGATGTTTACATACATTTAGTTTGTTTCAAACCCAAAAACCGCAGTTATGATTTTTAATTATCTTCTATAAACTTGTAATTTTTTCAACCTCAAGAAAATTTGAAAATGCCACTGAGAAATAGTAATAAAATTTAACTGTAAAAAAATTTGACATTTATAGCTGGCATTGTCAAATGCACACATATATTTAATATGGCGTCACAATGATGACAATTTTTTATTGTTGACATTAAAAAAAAAAAGGAAAGAATATGCAACTTTCAACATAAAAGCATACTTTCCCAGTTAATACATTTTCCATGACAATACTAATGCCAATGTAAGCAAAAAAAAATGTGCATAAAACATCATGATACCGATACTCTGGTGCACATTAGAGTGGACTGAAATATATTTTAAAAATTTTTTGAAAATTTCAAGACTTTGACCACAATACGACGAAGTGCTTTTGTTAATCGATTTAAAAATATATTTATAAATAGATCTCTCCCCACCACATTCACGTACCATTTCGATATTGGCTAATACGTTTTTTCGGCCCACTCTAATCTATACATAATTTCGATATTGACAAAGAAGTTTTTCGGACCACTCTACTCTAACCACATCAACATAAAAAAAAAAATATTTTACATACGAATCACAGTTTGAGAAGTAATTATCCTTAGCTAAATGATAAAATGGGCTAAGTCCATGTTTTTAAAAAATTCAGATTTTGACGCAATAAGATAAAATATGTGAAAACAAATCATTTAAGGAAACATTTTTTATAAATATTTCGCATTTTTTGTTGTTGATCAGTGATAAAAAGGGCTAAGTCCAACTTAATAAGAAAATGTGCTTAAAGTCCACTTAAAACTCACTTTAAAATAAAAAAAAACTGAACAGTTTTGAAAAAATTTAATCATCCAGAGTTGCCATACAACCATTTTGCCAAATAGTGTAAAACAACGATTTTTTTAAAAAATCATAAATTCCAAAATGAAGCGTGTTTTTTTTGAAGTATGCTTTAAAAGTTACGATGAATATATTTTTAATGCCTAAATTCGAATACCACTTTCAGGCCCAAGACAAAGGTTAATATTCGGTAACACACTATTCAATTTTCATAAATGGTGTCATCTATATATATAAAGTAGTTGCGTGACTGACTGATGACTGACTGACATACTAATCACGCATCATCCCACAGTCCAAACCACTGAAGCTAGAGTCTTGAAATTTGGATTGTAGTTTCACCTCCTGGAATACATATCCGCTAAGGCTGGGTTTTTGGAAATGTTGATTTTAAGGGGTAAAAACGAAGGGTTGAAAAAGGGGAAAAAGCGAGTACTTTGGTACTTTTTATTTTTTCTGAAAAAAATTCAATTAATTTGAAATTTGAAATTTAGGATCCTCTAACGGAAAAATATTCCCAAAAAAAGAACTTTCTGGAAATTCGGATTCCGAAGGGTTTAAAGGGGTAAAAAATGGTACTTTGGTACTTTTTATACTTTTTGAAATTAAGGTCCTACAAAAATACTAAAATTTGCAATGGTGGTTCCAACAACGAAAAAAAATTCTGAAAACGTACTTTTTCGAAATTCCGATTCTAATGGGGGTAAGCGAGTACTTTGGTACTTTTTATTTTTTCTGAAAAAAATTCAAATAATTTGAAATTTGAAATTTAGGATCCTGTAACGGAAAAACATTCACAAAAAAGAACTTTCTGGAAATTCGGATTCCTATGGGTTAAAAATGGAACTTTGGTACTTTTTATATTTTTTGAAATTAAGGTCCTTCCAACAACGGAACAAATTCTGAAAACGTACTTTTTCGAAGTTCCGATTCTAAGGAGGGTTAAAAAGCGAGTACTTTGGTACTTTTTATTTTTTTTTGAAAAAAATCCTATTAATTCGAAAATTGGAATGTAGGATCCTCTAACGGAAAAACATTCCCAAAAAAAAGTACTTTCTGGAAATTCGGATTCTTAAGGGTAAAAGGGGTAAAAAATTGTGCTTTGGTACTTTTTATATTTTTTTAAATTAAAGTCCTACAAAAAATTAAAATTTGCATTGTTGTTTCCAAAAATGAAAAAGTACTTTTTCGAAATACCGATTCTATGGGGAGTAAAAAGCGAGCACTTTGGTACTTTTTACTTTTTCTGAAAAAAAAATCCTATTAATTTTAAAATTGGAATGTAGGATCCTCTAACGGAAAATCATTCCCAAAAAAGTACTTTCTGGAAATTCGGACTCCTAAGGGTAAAAAGTGGTAAAATAAACTTTGGTACTTTCTAAATTTTTTTTAAATTAAGGTTCAACAAAAAAATTTCAAAATGTAACCCAGGAAAATTTTTTGGAACAAATTCCTGGTTCAACAGATTCTTGAATGTATTCTATGGTAATCAGAACAAAATTTTCTATGTAAAATTATTTTTCAAAAAAACTACTTGCTCTAAAAAACGATTGCTTTTGGAAAATTTCAAACAAAAATCATTGCTTCTGGAATGTTAAGTAGAATCGGTTGCAGGGTAAAATGATGCGTTCTGGAACCGATTATTGGGAACAGAAAATTTTGCTGGGTAAGTTCCAACAACGGCAAAAATTTTGAAGAAGTACTTTTCCGAAATTGCGATTCTTAAGGGGGTAAGAAGTGTATTTTGGTACTTATTATAATTCCTGAAATAATGGTCCTAGAAACTTTAAATTTGGAATGCAGGGTCATTTAGCGAAAAAAGATTTCTAAAGAAGGCAAAGAATTTTTTGTTTTTTAGCGCATGTAAGCGCATATTCGGAACGGAATGAAAGCCACATGGGACTAATCGGAATGGAACAGGGAATCAAATGGATTAAACAGGAAATGAAATGGGGACTTGAAATTTGGAATGAAAGTGCGCCTCCCGAAGTATAGATCCTTTAAGGCTGAGTTTTTGGAAAAGTTGATTCTAGGGAATAGGGGTAAAAAAGGTATTTTGGTACTTTTTATATCCACAAGCCACTGAAACTAGAGACTTGAAATTTGGAATATAGATGCACCTTAGACTGGCCATAGCGTTATATAGAAAAATTAAAAAATGTTAAATCCATAAGTGTTCGCACTGAAAAATGTGAGGTTGGGGATAAAAATAATTATGCATATTTAAAAATTATTTTTTTTTTGTTCCGAGTACCTCCGGGTTGAGCCTAAAGTTTGAAAAACGGATTACAAGGGAAAAATATGACTTTTTTTTAATTTTCTCAATTTTTTTGATTTTTTAAGTACAGTTTGAATTCAAATGGTCACTGAATTTTGATTAAGAGTTAATTGTCTATCAAATAAGGTGTTAAAAATTAAAATCGGTTGAAAATTAGCCGAGTTATGACAACTTCCCCCGGCAACTAACGTGTGGCAAACCACCTGATCAAGGAATTCGAGCCCCATTTTTGAAATTTATTGAAATTATCTACTGTGATTAATTTTTTTTATTCCTCAAGTTCCAATGTACTAAGAAGATACATATTTTTCATATTGCGTTTTGCTAACTTGTTTTAAATAAATGCTAAAGTGGTCTGAATTTTTCAACACTATTTTCAAATCTCCAATTTTAAATTTTTATTTTTTTTGTTAAAGAAATTTTAAAAAATCGGCTATTGGAGTTTAGGGATTTGTTAAGCACATATAAAGGAATAAAAACCCCAAAAATTGTAGGGTTTGCTGTTTTCATTTGGCTATTACAGTGATGTAATTTCGGCGGATTTCGGGAAAGTAGTGATTTTTGGCACTTTTTTAGCTTTTATTTATTTTTTTTTTTGGTTTTTTTTTACAAACTTCATATGTTTTGGACCGAATTATATCAACAAGAGATAGAGTAATTCAATTCGCAAATTAAGGGCAAAAATGGGAAATTAAAAATTGCCCCAACTAAAGGTCAAAGGTCAAATTTTAGAAGATTTTGAATTTTTAAACATTAACAGATCTTCTGAGTGGAAATATATGAAACTACTTGATGTCATTTTAAAAGGTCTTAACATATGTCTTTTTATTTAAATTCAGAATATTAACCCTTTAGTGATGGTGGGGCCTATTCGACCATTTGAACAAAATACATTTACATTATCTCCATTAAATTAAAAAAATTATAGGCCCCAACAGCACTTAAGGGTTAAATTTTTAAATTTTAATTATTTGCCATATAGTTTAGACCAATTAAGATAACATCGAGTAGATTCAGCAAAATCCGCCCAGCAAATCTGTTAATGTTTAAAAATTAAAAATTTTCTAAAATTTGACCTTTGACCCTTAACAGGGGCAATTTTTTATATGTCAATTTCGCCCTAATTTTGCAAATTGAAGTATTCTATCTCGTGTTGATATAATTCGGTCCAAAACATATCAAGTTTGTAAAAAAAAACAAAAAAAAATAAATAAAAGCTAGAAAAGGGCCAAAAATCACTACTTTCCCGAAATCCGCCGAAATTACATCACTGTAATAGCCAAATGAAAACAGCAAACCCTACAATTTTTGGGGTTTTTATTCCTTTATATGTGCTTAACAAATCCCTAAACTCCAATAGCCGATTTTTTAAAATTTCTTTAACAAAAAAAAAAAAAATGTAAAATTGGAGATTTGAAAATAGTGTTGAAGAATTCAGACCACTTTAGCAATTATTTAAAACAAGTTAGCAAAACGCAATATGAAAAATATATATCTTCTTAGTACATTGGAACTTGAGGAATAAAAAAAATTAATTACAGTAGATAATTTCAATAAATTTCAAAAATGGGGCTCGAATTCCTTGATCAGGTGGTTTGCCACACGTTAGTTGCCGGGGGAAGTTGTCATAACTCGGCTAATTTTCAACCGATTTTAATTTTTAACACCTTATTTGATAGACAATTAACTCTTAATCAAAATTCAGTGACCATTTGAATTCAAACTGTACTTAAAATATCAAAAAAATTGAGAAAATTAAAAAAAAGTCATATTTTTCCCTTGTAATCCGTTTTTCAAACTTTAGGCTCAACCCGGAGGTACTCGGAACAAAAAAAAAAATTTTTTTAAATATACATAATTATTTTTATCCCCAACCTCACATTTTTCAGTGCGAAAAATTTAACTTTTCAAAAAAATTTCTACTATGGCCACTCTAATGCACCTATCGGAAAATAGGTCCACTAAGGCTTGGGTTTTGGAAATGTTGATTCTTTTTATAGTTCCACAAACCAATGAAGCTAGATATTTGAAATTTGGAATGTAGCTGCATTTCCCGGAATATAGATCCACCAAGGCTGGGTTTTTTTGAAATAATGATTCTACGGGGGTAAAACAGGTAAAAAAGGTATTTTGGTACTTTTTATATAAATACTTAAATAATGGTTTTATTAGCTTGAAATTTGGAATGTAGCATCCCATGCTTAAATAAAAGTCATAAAAACTTAAAATTAGGAATGTAGGATCCAACAACAGAAAAAAACTATGAAAAATGTACTTTTTGGAAATTCCGATTCCGATCTAAGGGGATTGAAACGAGTACTATAGTACCTTTTATATTTTCTGAAATAATTATGATGGAAATTTGGAATGTAAGATTGTATAGCAAAATAAAATATTCCCAAAAGAATATCTTTTGGAAATTCTGATTCCTAAGGAAATTAATTAAAAAAGGGAATTATATATTCTTAAATAATGAGCATATTAACTTGAAATTTGGAATGTAGCATCATCTAACGGGGAAAAATCCCCCCAAAAATTACTTTTTGGTAATGTTTATATTTTCTTAAATAGAGGTCATAAAAACTTAAAATTAGGAATGTGGGATCCAACAACAGAAAAGAAATCTGTAAAAAGTACTTTTTTTCGAAATTTCGATTCTAAGGGAGTAAAAAACGAGTACTTTGTTACTTTTCATATTATTTGAAATAATGGTACTGGAAACTTGAAATTTGGAATGTAGGATCGTCTAGCGAAAAAAAACGTTCCCAAAAGATTTTTTTTTTAAATTCTGATTCCTAAGGAGTTAAAGGGGTACTTTTTAAATTGTCTGAAACAAAATAAGGGGCAAAATGATTCTTTTTAATTTAATGATCTTATCCCTACACTCAAAATAAATTCTCTGTCCAATCAGCAGAAAAATCTGCTGAAAATACACCCATTTTGAGCCATATGAGAAATCTGCTGATTTTAGCAGACGCGGTTTGCTAAATTTCTGTAGTGATAACCTGGGTTAAATCAGCAGAAAAATCTGCTGATTTCAGCAGAAAAATCTGCTAATTTCGGAACGAAAAAGAAAAAAATAACGGGATGTCGAAAACGGCACACATGAAAGAATTGAAAGCATAACACAACATACACACTTTTAATAAGAAAACAAAATAACAAAACAAATAAAAAACAAGTAAATAAGTTAAATTCGGCCTTGCCGAATGTAGTGATACCCTCCACAATTTCAAAAAGATTATTGCAAACAACTTTATTTAAAAGGAAAATACTTTTGAAAAAAAAAATTGAAAAAAAATTTCCGCGAAAAAAAATTTTGGTAAAAAAAAAATCCGCGATTTTTTTTCTTTTTTTGTCAAAAAATATGTTTGTACTTGTTTAAATACCATTTTGTGCTCAATTATGTTCACATATGTCAACCAGAAGCCGAATTAAAGCATTTTGTGTTTTTAGGTTATGTTGAATGTACTGAAATTTTTGAGGTGTGCTTACATTTTCGTTCATAACTTTTGAACCGCTGAACCGATATCGCTCAAATGCAATACCAAACTTCTCGGGAGAACTTCCAATATATATGTTAAGTTTCAGTCATCTCTGTGCAATATTTTGTCCGCGAGAGCATTTTCAACAGACAGACAGACGGACAGACGGACAGACGGACAGACGGACAGACGGACATCGCTAGAATGTCTTAAAATCGATCGGGCATCATGAATATATATACTTTATAGGGTCCCAGACCGATATTTCGATGAGTTACAAACGGAATGACAAACTAATATATACCCTCTATCACTAAGTGGAGGGTATAAAAAATACACACACATTAAACAAATGAAAAAAAAAGTAACAACACATTCCAAGGGTGGTTTTGAATTTTGTATTGTACGGTTTGCGTCATGAACTGAAGAACTTCTCTTCTTGAAAAGCAGCAACAAACTGGCAAGCTGAAAAAAATATCAGTATGAATTGTGTGTTTGTGTTTTTTTGAACTATATATTATTAAAGCTGACATATTAATGATGCATTTAAGCGGGAGCAATTTTATTCGTCTACTTTAATTTTCAGATAGTGACTTTGATTTTTATTTTTGCAAGACCGACCGATTAAAAAAATACTTAAAAAGAGATAACAAAAAATATCTGTCAAATTAGCAAAATAATCTGCTGAAAATCTGCACAAAAACTTTGTGAAACTTAGCAGGCAGAATCAGCAAAAGTTCTGCAAAAGTTCTGTTGTTTTCAGAAATTGAATAGCAGAGAATTCTGCTAAAATATCCATTTCAGCAGAAAAGTCTGCTAAAAATTTGTTATTCTAAATTGAAAGTCATTTTACAGATTTTTTGACAGAGGTTTTCTTTTGAGTGTAGAAACTCTTTTGTTCTTTAACGTTCATTTTCGAAAAGGAATGAACACCACATTGAACGAATTTAAATGGAGCACGGAACCAAATGGAATAGAACAGGGAACGAAATGGAATGAAACTGAGAACGAATTCAAATGAAAATGTTTTCAATTTTTTTTTATTTTTTTTTTTACTAAATTTTTTTTGAACTAAAATTTGTTTATTAATTAATTTTTCAGTAATTTTTTTGTTTCATTCATACATATTTGTTCATATTTTTACAAAATTTTTTCATTAAATTTTTGACTCAAATTTTATTTACTCATTTTTTTTTGCTCAAATGAATAAATCAATGATTTTTTTTTTTGATAACGTAAGACCGTCTTAAAGTTGACGTAGTACTTATTATATCAACTGATGTATTTGGTATTTTATTGTGTTTTGATCATCATAAGCACAGTTTTTGTAAAGGCTTAAGACATATATATATAAAGATTCCATAGCGAAAAGTTAAAAAAATGGGTCATCTATTATCATTATAAAATTTTTCTGTATTTACGGGCATCGAAATACCCTGCCCACGCTAGTTGGAAATAATTTCACAGTACAACACTAAAAAAATAACCGGGTTCTGACAATTCAGTCTGGTAGAGGAGACCAAAAAAATATACGTGTGTCGGCGCACAGTGGGTTGAAACATATGTAAATTGGGGATTAATTCAGAAAAGCCCTTTATTATTAATATTTATATTTTTTAAGACTAACTATACATTATTTAGTAAAAAAAATATTTAAAAAAAAAATATAGAAAATATTTTTTATTAAAAAAGAACATGTAGCCTTTTTATAAAAATTGGCTCCTACCGCTCTAACTGCTCCAAGGGTGCCCCGAGGGATGTCAAATGTGTGACCGACCCCATTTATTTTTTCAATCCCAACATTTTCTTAGAATATACCTAGCCTCTATCTTTAACCCTTAAGGTGGTCCCCATACAATTTTTTTAATTTATTTTATTAAATCAGCTCCTACCGCTCCCATGGTGTGTCTTAGAGTATTAATTAATAAGACCGATCCCCATTAACTTTTACCCCCCAACATTTTTTTGGAACATACTGATACCGTATCTCCACTCGATAATTGTGCTCTCATACAAAATGTATTTTTTATAAATCTGATCCTATAGCACTAACTGCTCCAAGGGTGCCCCTCGAGATGCGAATGTGTGACTGACTCCAAATATTTTTTAAACCCCAACATTTTCTTAGAATATACCTACTCTCTATCTTTAACCCTTAAGGTGGTCCCCATACAATTTATTTTTTTTTTATTTTTTATAAATTTGTTTTATAAAATTAGCTCCTACCGCTCCCATGGTGCGTCGTAGAGTGGTTTCCACTAAGACCGACCCTCATTAATTTTTACTCCCCAACATTTTTTCGGAACATACTTATACCGTATCTCCACTCGATAATGAGGCTCCCATACAAAATGCCATTTTTATAAAATCTGCTCATACAGATCTAACTGCTCCAAGGGTGCCCCTAGAGACGTCGAATGTGTGACCGGCCCCCAATATTTTTTCAACCCAAACATTTTCTTGGAATATACCTACCCTGTATCTTTAACCCTTAAGGTGTTCCCTTTACAATTTTTTTTTTTATGGAATCAGTTGCTCCCGCTCCATGTGGCTCCTAGAGGGTGAAATGTGAGATCAACTATCATTTTTTTCCACAATTTTTTTTCAACATACGCACCCTGTATCTCCTCTAACTAAGGGGGCTCCCATAATGCCCTTTTTTAAATGTTTTTCAGCTTTTTTTTTAGCAACTGGAGTTCTTTCACAAAAATTTAAATAATTAAAAGTTTTGTTTGGAATATATAAGCTAAAATACTATATTAAAAGAGCATTTAATAAAATTTGCTTGATCGCGACCTGAAATTTGTTAAAACTCAATATTTATATCGAAAATACCCCAAATGTGCTCCATCATTTAAAAAAATATTAAAAATATTTGCAAAACATTTATCTAAAAAAAATGTATGTAATAATGTAGCCAAATACCTAAAGTTGATGGTTCAATTTTAATATATTTACTTTTAGAAAGCTTAATAAGAATTATCAGCCCTCGAAATATCTCAATTTTCACTTTTAGGCACGGCACATAAAATTTTGAAACATTATTTGACTTTGATCGCTCACAGTCAATAGAGTAATTTACACAAAACAAAAGTTGGCAAACAGTGATGTAGAATTTAATTACCTTTCACCCAGTACCAAACACGAATGTGTAGGATAAAGTTCAGCTTTTGAATTAATCCTCACTTTTGGTACATTTCAAACCTCTGTGTGGCGTTTTTAAAGATCACATCGAAATTTTATTTTAGAGACGGTTAAAGTTTCCTAGCTTTGGCATGTTCTTGGAGCATATCGGTATATAAAACTATGTTGCTTTAAGGCATAATTACTTGAGCGAATACGTTTCGGAGACGTGTCAGCTGATACGTTAGCTTGTATTAAAATAAATGGAAATAGGTACTTAAACGAATACGTGACGGTGGTGTAGTGGCCGTACTTTACAACGATACAACAGCCCGTCACGCTACAGCACCGCTACAGTAGCGCTCAAGTGCCTGGGCCTTTACTTCTGAGGTGTAGGCTATGTTTAGCACCTTTGTATGAAATATTATGGCAAATACTTTTGTGGATCATATTAACCCTCTAACTCCCCTCATAACGGTATTTTTTTTTCTGAAAAAAAGATTCCAAAAGATGGAGAGGGTGTGGATGAAATGTTCTACCAAAATGTTGGCCATAAAATTATATTATATATGTCAGAACTTAACTTAAGACAAACACCAAAAAACCAGTCAAGTTCAAGGTTGCCCGTCAAGGGTTAATATGTTTTGTATTTTTTTTAACTGACAGTCTTGAATTTGACAATAAAACTATGTGTTCTTCACATCTGATGTTTAGGGTATGTCTAGCAACTTTGTAGACAATTTTATGGCAAATATTTTTGTGGAACATATTAACCCTCTAACTCCTTCACATCACGGTAATTTTCGGCTCTATTCTAACAAATCGTAAAAAATCACCCCTAAAAAGGGGAGGGAGGGATGAAATCCTCTACGAAAATATTGTGCATAAAATGTTACTATATATCTCAGAACACACCAAAAACTTCACAGAAACACCAAAAACCAGTTAAATTCAAGATTGCCCACTAAGGGTTAATTTTTTTGTAATTTTTTTAATGCGTAATCTTAAACTTGACACTTTTTTCGTGTTTGTGTTAATTTAAGGGCTTTGGTGTTCTCTGACGTACATAAATAGTAAAATTTTATGGGCAACAGTTTTGTAGAACATTTCATCCCCGCACTCCCCCTTTTTCGGGGTGTTTATTACGATATGTTGTTAACCTCTAAAAATAAAATTTCGATGTGATCTTTCAAAACACCGACACATGTGTATCTTTTTTTGGTCTCCTCTACCAGAAACAATCTTCGGAACCCCGTAATTTTGGAAAAATTGTAAAATTGTTGTACAGTGTTATTAATACTTAAAACCACACAGAAAAAAATATTGAGAAAAACAATTTGAGTAATCACTTGTTTAAATTTTTAAATCAGATTTGAGTAAATTTTTAATTGAAGCAATTGAAAATTTACTCAAAAATTAAAAAAAAAAATGAGTAAATAATTTAATACAAAATTTAATAATTTTTTTTATTTTTTTTTTATTCTCTTCGTGTTTTGAATTCTCATTTAGTTTATAGTTTTTAGTATACGTATATGAAAGTTTGAAATCATCTTTATGAAATTTTCCTTTGTCCTTAAGACATAAATATACAGTCAAACTCGGTTATAACGAACTCGGTTATAACGAATTCTCGGTTATAACGAACTAATTTCAAAGTCCCGACGTTTTGGCAGCAATTTTCACACAAAATACTTCTTTTATAACGAACTCGGTTATAACGAATCCTCGGTTAAAACAAACTACTTATTATGGTCCCACGAACACAATTTCATGTAAATTTACCTTTTAATAACGTACTCCCAAAAATATTTTAAAATATGCGTCAATTATGTTTACTAAGCCCACAAAAAGTTAGAAAATTTTGGTTAATAATATAATTTTGATAAAATTTAATTATATTTTTAATTCTTTCTTCTCAAAAAGTAGTTTACTTAAAAAAAAGTTAAATAACATTAAATTGGAACATTTTTTTTTGAAATAAAACTTGGTTGATATAAAATATACCCCGCTTACAGCGAACTTCGTTTATAACGAACTATTTTTACTGGTCCCGCGGAGTTCGTTATAACCGGGTTCGACTGTATTTGGTAAAGTTTGAAAAAACATTTTTTTTTTAAAAAAAAACCTACAACTTTTTTAAACTTTTTAAAATAATAAATTGATAAATTTTGAGTAAATTTTTACTTGACACAATTAAAAAGTTACTTAAAAAAATCGAAAAATTTTTAATTAAATTTTTAATTGTGTCAATTAAAAATTTACTAAAATTTTTTAGTAAGGATTTAATTATTTTTATTAAAAATTTACTCAATACAATTAAATCGTTAACTGGTGCAAAATTGATTAATTTTTTACTCAATAGTATTAAAAATTTACTCAATTTTTTTTTTTATTTTTTTCTGTGCATGTAATTTTTTAAATCGTTACTATATGATGATGATACTACGATATTTTCATTCATTCTTTTCTTTTATTTTCTTTTATCTTTTAAATAGTTAAAAAGTCAACAAAATACCAATCAAATAGATTTTTATGCGTTTTTCTTACACTGCACTGCATCATTCATTGGCAGCCCCAGAAACACCGAACGTCTAAAGTATAATAAAAATTCCCAGTAAGTTGCTGTAAATTTATAAGCTTCTTAAAGTTTCATTTTTATGACGCCAGTAAAACGAATCAAAAAAAAAAAAAAAGAAGAAAAAGAATTTTCAATTAAATATGCATATAAGATATGTATACCAAAAATCATTGAGCTATTTTCTATTGTAATTTTCTTTTTATATATTTTTCCTTATTTATACAAAGGATTTTTAGTATTTACAATAAAATTGATATATATTTAAATATGCAATTTATAAAGAATTAAAAATTTTTTAAAGACTTTTTTATAAAATTTATTATCAAGCGCAAAAAATAAGCAGCATTTCTTTTTGTCACAAAACTAAATATGCAATTATTTATCTGAAAAACAAGTAAGGCATTTACAGTCGGTTAAGAAAAAAACCCCTATATCAGTGCTTGCCAGAAAAAGGGTCCCTGTTCAAATATTGACCAATTGAATCAATATTTATTTAGATTTTTGTTTTGTATTTTAATTTGTTTTTGTTTTTAAATTTTGCAATTTTTTGAAAAAATATGCACAAATATGCAAACAATATGCACTTAAGATGCAAATTTATTGATTCAGAAAGATTTTTTGTAAACAGTGCTCTTAGACAATTGATTAAAATCATGCATTTACATGATGATGCGTGTCATCAATATGATTACACTTTTCATCAATTTTGGATTATTTTTCGAAACCCAAAAAATTTTTCAAAAAAAATTTCAATGCATGAAACGAAAATTTTTTTTTTGTGTATGGACACAGAAAATTTGTAAAAAATTTAGGATTTTTTTTAAAGCATTTTAAACGAATGTTTTTTTTTTATCAAAATGCAAAAAAATTCACCAACAATTTTTTGCCGGACTTAGAAAATTCTATTTTTTTTAATATAACACTGTACAACAATTTTAAATTTTTTCCAAAACTACGGGGTTCCGACAATTGATTCTGGCAGAGGAGATCAAAAAAGATATACGTGTGCCGACGTTTTGAAATATCCCATCGGAAATTTATTTTAGAGACTGTTAAAGTTTCCCAGCTTTGGCCTGTTCTTGCAGAATATCGGTATATAAAACTATGTTTTCTTTACATCTGAGGTCTAGGGTATGTTCAGCAACTTACAAGGGAAGTATCTCAACCCTTATAAACCGATTTGCATGAAAAGTAAAATATATATAAAAGAGAACAATCGGTCATATCGGGGACTTATGGGTTCAAAACATGGGTAAAAAATGGCGAAAAAATCGTTTTCGGATTTTCAGTCATTTCTTTCTAAGAAACTATATGATGTTTACATATGAGAAGAAAGCTTTTTTTAATGACTATCCAACGGTAACATAACCTTGTAAAAGTTTGGCTTCGTTAAATAATTTTTTAATGAAAATGTGTAAATTTTGGGGGTATTTATACACTAGAGTGTCCCTTATTTTGGAAATGTTGGAAATGTTGAGACGGTACCCCCTCATTTTTTTCCTTTTGACTAAAAAATAACTCAGGAAAAATTTTACGCCCCTACGACCACGCCTTCCCTACGCGACGGGGCCTTAAAGAACGGGGCCTTAAAAATCATTTTTCCATACAAACCAAAATTTTTTTTTTTGATTTTTAATTTTTTTGTTATTAATTATAATATTACTTGGTTCGCTTATTCACGACAAAAAAATTTGATTTTGGTGGGATGAGGCTTTCAGTTCTAAAAAATTTTTCGAAAAAAAAAAATTTAGAGCTTTTGGGGTCCTACAGTAAAAATTTTTAAAATTTTTTTTTTTTTTAGTTTTGACAAGCAACCGTTTTAGTTGTAATGTTGCTTTTAATGATATATATTCATAAAAAAATATTATTCATATCTGTGACATCTTGATCGTGTATCGAAAAACATCAAAAATGCATTTTTTAACCTTTTTTAGATCACGATAAAGATGTCACAGATAGGAATAATATTTTTTTATGAAAATATATCATTAAAAGCAACAATTCAACTAAAACGGTTGCTTGTCAAAACTAAAAAAAAATATTTTTTAAAAAATTTTTACTGTAGGACCCCAAAATCAAAAAAAAAAAATTTTTGCTTTGTATGGAAAAATGATTTTTAAAGCCCCGCTCTTTACGGCCCCGTCGCGTAGGGAAGGCGTGGTCGTAGGGGCGTAAAATTTTTCCTGAGTTATTTTTTAGTCAGAAGGAAAAAAATGAGGGGGTACCGTCTCAACATTTCCAACATTTCCAAAATAAGGGACACTCTATTATACACTCAAAAAAAAAAAACCTTGTAAAATTACAAGAAAAACTTGAAACTTTTTTTTTGCTGCCTCCTATTTGACAAAAATTTCTAGTAATTTTACAAGCTATTTACTAATAATTTTGTAATTTTACAAGGTTTTTACCAATAAAATTGTAAATTTACAAATTTTTTGACACGATAAAATTTACAAGGAGGTTTCGTAACTGTACTAAATTTTTTGCTACCTCCTATTTTACGAGAATTTTATAAGCTTTTTACTTAGTAATTTCACAAGCTTTTTACCAATAATTTTGTAATTTTACAAGCGAATGAGTAATATAAATTGCATAAATATTACTCATTCGCAACGTTAAATCAAGAAAATACAAGCAAATTACAAAATTGTTATGAAATTTAAAGTTCAAATACGATTTTCTCGAAAAAAACGAAGAACGTGTTTCTGAATTTTTTTGTGTGGATGGAGAAACATCTAAACTTTAAAAAAAAAATTAAAAAGAAAAAAAAAGTGGCATGATTTTTAATAAATTGACATTTTTAAAAAATGGAAAATTTCAGAACGGGTTCTGAAAATTTTCCAAAAAAAAAATTTTAATCGATAGGCCATACAAAACTATATAAGAATGTAAATTTTTGAGATTGTGGTGCATTCTGTTTTAATGTGATAAATATTTAATCAAGGCAACTCGCCACAAATTTTACCATTTTTCCAATATTTGACCACGCCTTCTAAGCCCAGTTTTTGAAAATTAGAAAAACCAAAAACGCAATTTTCTTAGTTCCATATAGAGCTATCCAAACAACCTATTCAGAAATTTTCGGGACACATGTTTTTCTGTAGCGGGACATTTGGTGTGGAATGCCTCATATATAAGTTTGTCACTAAGTTTGTAACTCATCGAAATATTGGTTTCGGACCCATAATGTATATATATTACTGATCAGTGATCGATGTTAAGAAATTCTAGCGATGTCCGTCTGTCTGTCCGTCTGTGGAAATGGTGATCACTGCCAAAGTATTAAACAGGTATGACTAACAATAAGACTTAGCATATTTACTTGTTGTGCATTAAGCAGTTTGGCATTGCATTTGAGCGAAATCAGTTCAGCGGTTCAAAAGATATGAAATAAAATGTAAGGACACCTCGAAAATTTTGGTACATTCAACATAACCTAAAAATACAAAATGCTTTAATTCGGCTGCTGGTTGACACATTTGAACAGAATTGATCACCCGATGGCATTTTAACAAGTACAAACATATTTTTTTACAAAAAAAAAATTTCGTCGATTTTTTTTCTTACCAAAAATTTTTTTTCGCGGATTTTTTTTTAATTTTTTTTATTACAAATAAACTTTTTTTACATTGTTGAGGGTGTCAACACATTCGGCAAGGTCGAATTTAACTTTTTTACTTATTTACCAATAAATTTGTAAATTTACAACTTTTTTGATGCGATAATACTTACAAGGAATTCACGTGACTTAACTAGTTTTTTTTTTGTAAAATTACCTTGGAAATTTGTACATTTACGAAAAAAATTGTCCAAAAAATTACATGAAGAATTGAAGACATATTTTGCTGATATAATGAAAAGAGTCATTACTTGTTACATCAATTTTGATGCCATGTTTCATCAAATGGAAAAAAAAACCTTTAATATGATAAAATTTGTCATAAAAACTGATGAAAGCAAGTTATGAAATAGTTTCATCGACATAAAAATAATATCGGGATATAAAACTATGTTTTCTTTACATCTGAGGTGTAGGGTATGTTCAGCAACTTAGTAAAAATTATGACAAGTGCGGAACATATTATCGGAGCTCCCTCCCATACTGATATTTTTTGGCTCTTTTCTAACAAATCGTAAAAAAACACCCAGAAAATGGCAGAGGGCGGGGATAAATGTGCTACAAAAATGTTGCCCATAAAAGTTTACTATATATGTCAGATAACACCAAAGCCCTAAAATTAACATAAACACCAAACAAGAGTCAAGTTCAAGATTACGCATTCATAAATTTGACTGGTTTTTTGGTGTTTCGGTTAAGTTTTGGGCTTTATTTTTGCCCAAACATGAAATTGCATGCTTTTGGTTTCCCTGCTCATTACTATCTTCATTACTCTATCACAATGGGCCTCAGAGTCTATGTGTGCGGACGTAAAACGTCAGCAGCCACTAACAACAACATCTCCGTGTTAAAGAAATGAATATTGAAATTAGGAGGTAACCACTTACTCATATACTCGGTTTTTGTAGGTATTTTATTTCTATTCGGCAAAAAAATTACATGGAGAAGTAAAGACATATTTTGATGACATAATGAAAAGAGTCATCACCTGTTACATAAATTTTGAGGCCATGTTTCATCATATTGAAGAAATGCTTCAATATGATAAAATTTGTCATAAAAATTGATGAAAGCATGTTATGAAACAGTTTCATCGACATAAAGAAGCATTTTTCTTTAAGTGCAGTACAAACTTTTTTCCGAGCAAAAAATTAGTTTTCGCAAAAAAAAAAAAAATACACCAAGAAAATGTGTTCCCAAAAAATTGGTGTAAGCAACAATAGCATTGATTTTTTTTTCTAATTAAGTTATTTATTTTAAATTTTATAAAAACAACTTAATAAACCATCAGAAAAATTTGCCACAGTCAGTTTGTAAAATGATATATATTTATTCGTATATGGTCAATCTCAAACCAACATATCGTAAACTTTTTATACCGCTTACCCATATGCACATTCATATTTCATTGATTTCATAATAATTAAATTTTTGGTTTATTTATTACACAAATCTACAAACCTCAAAACTAAAGAGTCATATAACGGTTGTCGACAAAACCTAAAATGAAACTAATTAAAATTGGCAAAAGGATTTTTACCAAAAACTAAATATTTTCCTGAAAATAAAATAAAATTCCCACAAAAACAAAAAAATAAATTATATAAAGTGAAACCCCAAAGGGACACTATAAATTAGAACACATATGGTTAGGATATTTCTAAAAAAAAATATGATGGCATACAGTGAATTGTGTTGTAATCAAAATTAATATGAAATATTTTGTAGTCAAAGGGTGACACTGGACACTGACATTAATTGCTTATTATTTGAAATAAAGATTTTACATGTAAAAAATTTATTTATTTAAGCCAAAAAAGGTAGAATTTTTGAGTTTATATGAAAAATATGAAAACTGAACAAAATTGAAATATCCTGTTAATTTTGTTGCATACTTTTAGGCAGCCTGAGTTCTAACAGAGTTACCAGACATTTTTTTTATGGAAGCTTTAACAATTTCTCTATTTATTGTGTTAAATCGGTTTTTTGATAATATTCCAACCTATTTTTTTGTTTGGAAACACTGTCTGTCCATGTTAGAAAACAAGTGCATCCGATTATACGCACTAGGTTGACTGACTGCGGATTATTATAATATGTTTTATCCATATGGTTGTAAAATAATATGTGAAAGTTTTTTTTTTTTTTTTATTGAATTATCCGAAATGTTATATTTTTTGTGTGTTGGCAATTTATGAAAGAATAGTGATTATGTATTTTTACATAATAAAATCGCATTATAATAAACAAAAATATATTTTTTTTTCTATTTATCACGTGTTAATATAATTTATGAACATTTAGTGCTGTATTAAATTATATACATATTTTAGAGTGGTCTGAAATATATATATTTTTTTTAATATAAATTCGATACAGTGTGAGAAAGTTGTGTAGGGGTAGAGGACAACAAACTGCTGACCCTATAACTTATAAATTAGTTCAACAAAAAAAAAAAGAATCAGAAAAAACATTTCTTTTGGTTAAGATTGGGCGAAAATATTTCTTTGTGTAAAAAATGTTTGTGTAATAATCGGTATCATATTCGGTTTGCTTATTTTTATAATATCGAATCTAGTGATCTAACACTTTTTTCCCATAGAAAATTTTCGGAATCTAAGAACCTTTTTCTACAGAAAAAGTCTCAGATTCTTATACCTTTTACTACAGAAAAAGTCTCATACTCTTAGGCATTTTTGAGATATTTTTCCTATAAAAAAGGTCTCGTGTTTTTAGATTTGTTTTGTATAGAAAAAGTTTTAGATTCTAAGAATTTTTTTTTCAATAGAAAAAGTTTCAGATTCTGACACCTTTTTCCTATAGAAAATTTCTCAGAGTTTGAGACTTTTTCTATTGGAATCTGAGACTATGAGACACTTTCCTATAGAAAAGTCAGAGAACACTTTCCTATAGAAAAGTCACCCACGCAGAAATTGCCAGCAGTACAAAAAATAAAGTTCTGCCAAAGCACTTATTTTTTGTAAAATTAAGCGCTTTACCAATGCTTCAAATAACAAACTTAAAAGTGCTTTGGCAGTACTTTTGTACAATTTTGGTACATTATTTTTTTTTTAAGTAATGTCCTAAATTTTAATCCCAAAAAAAGTTAAAATTTTTTTGTTTCACTTTGTTCGGAGCATTCCGATTTTCAAGTCAAAAAAGGAAACCAAAGCCAATGTCCTACAGGTCCAATATTTTTGTGAGTAAATATCGACCATAAAAGCAACTTTCCCGACCTGACGTTTTCGAAATTCGAAAAAAGGCTAAATTTGCTCCACCCTACTGTACATCTTTCACACGAAAGGAAACCAACATGACCTTTGCATCATTTAATATAAGCTCGGGCTGGCATATCGCAGCAAAAGCCAACACATTAAATTTAAAAATTTTACCATTCAATGGTATAACTTTAACAAATAAATTAAAAATATATTTCAGGTTCATAGATTATTACCTTCTCTAAAGAAAACGTTGGCTTCCAACACAAATTCTTTTAAAAATTCTCTAGCAGTTTTATTTTTAAGTGCTGGGAAACCACTTCAATTTTTTTTTGAAGCGCTGCTACAACGATATATATTTCGTTTTAAGGTACTTTGCCAGAGCTTTGGGAACCTACGGCGCTTTATTGCAACGGTGTTATAAATCTCGCACTTACGCAGTACTTATATAAGAAAGCTGCAGTACTTGTACTACAGTGCAAGGTACTTTAGCAGTACTGGCCCGTTTGTATTTTTTTGCCTGGGCAGAGATGCTGAGACGTTTTTCCCATAAAATAGCCTCAAGTTCTAAGACCTTCTTATTATATTGAAAAAATCTAAGATTCTGGAACTTTTTGCTTAAAAAATTCCTTAGAAAAAGTCTAAGATTCTGCGACCTGTTTCCTATAAAAAAAATCTAAGATTCTAAGACTTTTTGAAAAAGTCTTATATTCTTCGACCTGTTTCCTATAAAAAGTCTAAGATTCTGAGACTTTTTGCCTATAAAGCAAGTCTTAAATTCAGAGATTCTGACACCTTATTCCTATGAAAAAGTCTACGATTCAAAGACCTTTTTCCTATAGAAAACATCTCAGATTTTGCAATCTTTTTCCTGTAAATAAGTATTGAATTCAGAGACTTTTTTTCTATAGCAAAAGTCTCAGATTTTGAGACATTTTCTCCATTTTTCCTATAGAAAAAGATCTCAGATTCTCATACATTATTCCTATTGAAAAGGTCTCAGATTATCATAAATTTTTCCTATTGAAAAAGTGTCAGACTCTCATACCTTTTTCCTATAGAAAAAGTCTCAAATTTTGACACATATTTTCTACAGAAAAAGTCTACGATTCTGAGACATTTTTTCTATTGACACATATTTCCTATAGAAGAGTCTCAGACTCTGAGACATTTTCCTAAAGAAAAAGACTCAGATTCTTAAACATTTTTTCTATAGAAAAAGACTCAGATGCCGACACATTTTTCCTATAAATAAAGTCTCAGATTCTGAGACATTTTTCCTGCAGAAAAGCCATGTTTTTATATCAAAATTGTCACGTTTACAACAATTTTTCTCCAAGAAAATTTCTCTTCATAATAACAGTGGCGGGTACAGCTTTTGGGTTTGGGGGGGGAAAATTTTTTTTACTTCGCAAAAAAAAAATCATAAATTCACCTTTGTTGACGAGCAAAAAAAAGGGATACGTTTTTTTACAAAAAAAGTGATGGGAAAGCTATAAAATCATCAAATTTATTAGTTTTTGCCGAAGGAGGTTTATTTTTCATGATCATATTTCGTTTAGATCAATTTTTTTTAATTTGTTTTGAAAAAATTTTATATTTTTCGTATACATAAGACGATGATTTTTTAATAGAATAAATTCTCCCTACATAGAAATCATCAGATGTTGAGACATTTTTCGCGAAAAAATTATTTTTTATAGGGAAAATGTCTCAGAATATAAGACTTTGCTTTACGAAAAATGTCTCAGAATCTGAGACTATTTTCGAATAGAAAAATTTTCAGATTTTTAAAAGAAAATTGTATATTTGTATACATAAGAAGAGTTTAAATCGGACAATTTTTTAATAGAAGAAATTATTCCTACACAGAAAATATCAGATTTTGAGACATTTTTCGCGATTTTTTTTTATAGGGAACATGTCTCAGAATATAAGACTTTTTCTTTACGAAAAATGTCTCAGAATCTGATACTTTTTTCGTATAGAAAAATTTTCAGATTCTAATAATTTTTTTCCACAGAAAAAA
The DNA here is from genome assembly GCA_963921195.1 of Pegoplata infirma. NCBI lineage: Eukaryota > Metazoa > Arthropoda > Insecta > Diptera > Anthomyiidae > Pegoplata > Pegoplata infirma. Next base: position 170,509,420 of record OY992538.1, on the reverse strand, counting down.
TCTCAGACGTTTTACTATTGAAAAAGTGTCGTATTTTAAAGCATTATTGAGACATTTTTCCTTTACAGAGGTCTCTGATTATTAGATTTGTTTCGTACCGAAAAAATATTAGATTCTGAGATCTTTTTTCGATAGAAAAAGTCTTAGATTCTTCGACCTTTTTCCAATAGAAAAAGTTTCAAATTCTGAGATCTTAACCCTAAAGAAAAAGTCTCAAATTCTGAAAGCTTTTTCTTATATAGAAAAAGTTTAAAACTCTTGCACTTTTTCTCTAAAGAAGAAGTGACAGATTCTGAGACCTTTTTCTGATTCTGAAATCTTTTCCGATTTTAAGACACTTTTCCTATAGAAAAAGTCGGAGATTATGTGACCCTTTCCTAAAGAAAAAGTCACAGATTCGGAAATGTTTTTCCTATAGAAAACGTCTCAGACTTTAAGACCTTTTTCCTATAGAAAGGTCATATATTCTGAGACCTGTTTCCTATAGAAAAACTCTGAGATTCTGAGACATTTTTCTGAGATTCTGAGACCTTATTCCTTTAAAAAAGTCTTAGATTCTAAGACCTTTTTCCCGTTGAAAAAGTCTAGATTCTGGAACCTTCTACCAATTCAGTAAGTTTCAACTTCTGGGACTATTTTTCAACAATAAAAAGTCTCAAACTTTGAGACCTTTTTCTTCTTAAAAAAGACTCAGATTCTGAGATCTTTTTCCTTAAAATAAGTCTCAAATTCAGAATTTCTGAGACTTTTTTCCCATAGAAAAACTCTTCTACGACCTTTTTCATATAAATAAGTTTTGAGACCTTTCTCACATAAAAAGAGTCTCACATTCTGAGAAATTTTTCTTTAGAAAAAGTTTATTCTTTAGAAAAAAAATTTTAAAATAGTTTTACATATGTAAGTTCGACTATCAACATTTTTAAGATTTTAAGATATTTTTTCTATTGCTATATAGAAGACAAACATTTTTTATATAAACCAAATTAAGATCCTGTAACAATTTTATATACAAAAAATGCATTTTGTAAGTAATTTGTTTATGCCAAAATTCACAATAAGATTAACAGATATTTTTCACAGAAAATTTTCAGATTAATTCACTTTTTCCTTAAAAAATTTCAAAATTTTCCTTATTAAAAATTTTAGATTTTTTTCTATGAAACATTTTTGGACTTCGAGATTTTTTTAGAAAATTTCCTCCTTTCTTTTTATCTTCTTTTTCTTTCCTTTTCTTTCTTTTCTTTTCTTTTCTTTTCTTTTCTTTTCTTTTCTTTTCTTTTCTTTCTTTTTTTTTCTTCTTTTTTTTTTCTTTTTTTTTCTTTTCGAAATTTGGTCTTGGGGGGGAAATTTCCCCTTCCCATTTTGCATTTCAGCGTAATCGGTTCAAAAGTTATAATCAAAAGAGTTAATTTCGGGAAGGGTTTTTCGCAAATTTTCGAGTTAAAAAACCCTAAAAAAACGTTTATTTTTCGCTAAACAAATTTTTATAACATTGGTAAGCCACAAAAATATATTACAAAGTATTTTTGTCACTCAAAAATATTTTTTCACTAAAAAGAAAATACACTCGAAAAAAATACACTTTACAAAAATGACTAAAAAAAGCTTTTTTATTCAAAATAAAATATTTCTAATCAAAATTATTAAATTTTAATTATTGTTGTTTATACACAGAAAGAAATAAAAAAAAAATTTGAGTAAATTTTTAATAATTAAATTAAATTAAAAAATTACTCAATTTTCCACCAGTAAACGATTTAATAGTATTGAGTAAATTTTTAATAAAAATTTATTAAATGTTTGCCAAAAAAATTTGAGTAAATTTTTAATTGACACTATTAAGTGCAGGAACAGAACAAGAAGCACCACCTTTTAAAAACAGAACAAGTTTTATTTCACATCGGCGCCGGCCACCGGTTTAAAAAAATTTCATATTTTTTTACAAAGAAAAAAAACATGTTTTTTCAAACTTTACCAAATATATTTTTGTCTTAAAGACATAAAAAATTTTTATAAATATGATTACAAACTTTCATGTATATATACAAAAAACTATAAACTAAACGAGAATTAAAAAAACTAAGAAAACTCAAAAAAAAAAAATTCAAAAAGCTATTAAATTCTTATTAAATTATTTACTCAATTTGTTTTTAAATTTTTGAGTAAATTTTTAATTGCGTCAATTAAAAAATTACTCAAAACTTTTTTTAAATTTAAACAAGTGATTACTCAAATTGTTTTTCCCCATATTTTTTTCTGTGTAGTTGACCTGTTATTGTTACGTTTTTGTTTTAGTTAGGCTTAAGGTCATACGAAATAAAACCAAAAATGGTTGGTTGGAGAGTCTGACCGAAATATTGGGAGACAAAATAAATAATAAAATTAAAAATTAAACTTTTTGGTTTTATTTCGTATGACCTTAAGCCTAACTAAAACAAAAACATTATTAAATTTTATCACGTTAGAAAATTAGCTATCACTTAAAAAGGGAATTGTAGAGGGTAATCATGAATTCGGCAAAGTCGAATTTAACTTTTCTACTTGTTTTTAATATTTTTTTTTGGGTTTTTTGGAGGTCCCAGCAAAAAAATATCGAGATTTTGGCGACACAGAATATTTTTATAGCATACAGAAGCGCATCCAAAGGCGCTCTTGAGGATGCAGTAAAAGTAAGGTGGAACATTTTTAATTTTTTGTTAAGATATTTTTTATGAAACTTATAATATAAAATAGTTTTTTGATCAAATTTAATACTTGCTTTTCTTTTTAATATTTTTAACACTTTTTGCGTGAAAAAGTATAAGTTTTGGACAAAGACACATTTTATGACTGCATCATTATTGCACATTAATCGGCGCTGCAAAGAGTGCTTCAATCATAGCATCTTTAACACATTTTGAATAATGATAAAAAGGCCAACAAAAAAACAGCAAATGCTTATTTCTTATAAATTATAAATTTCCAATTGTATTCAAGAAATTTAAGTTTTTTTTTTCAAAATTTTTAAAATGCTTTTCAGAAAATTCGATTTGTATTTCAAAAATTTCCATTTGGATTTCAAAATTTTATAATTGCTATTAAAAAAATTTTATTTTAATTAAAAAAAAATCCATGTATATTTTAGAAATTTCCAATTGTATTTCAAAAATAGTCAATTGTATTTCAGTTTTCCAATTGTATTTCAGAAATAGTCAAATGTATTCATTCATCTTTATTCTGCTTAATTCAGCTCTAAAAAGATACATGAATTCACTGCATCTTTATAGCGCTTTAATCAGCGCTCTAAAGACACGTGATTTCACTGCATCTTAAAAGCGCTTTTTCGGTGTATCCAACTAGCGCTCTAAAGTGTGACATCGGCTTAGAAAATCATGCATGAATTCAGCAGGTTTGGATGCGCTCCTTAACTCGAGTTTCCTTGCCAAAAGTTGCTGCCAGTTCAGCAAAATTTCTGCTTCCGTGTTTTTCTAATATCTTGAGTTATGTTCCTCCGATCTACTTGCGATTAAAACATTTTTTTCCCATCAGATCATAAGTTTACACGCGATAGACAAGCATATTATAAAAATGCATTTTTTTTGATCAAAAACCCCATTTTATTTATTTTTTTTTAATAGAAATCGTTGTAATTTTACGTTTAAGTTTTTTTTTATGTATCTTAAAAGCTCCCAGTCGGCAAAAAAAATCACACCTAACATACTGCTGACTCTCCCTTTATAAAATTGATGACATCTTCATACAATTTTTCAAAATGTCATCAATGACATGTCAGCAGTTGGTCAGCGGTTGTTTAAACGAATTGTTGTTGGCCGCCGATACTGGTGGACACTGCTGACCAACTGCTGACATGTCATTGGGGACATTTTGAAAAATTGTATGAAGATGTCATCGATTTTATAAGGGGAGAGGCAGCAGCATGTCAGGGGTGATTTTATTTTGCCAACTGGGCTTAAACGTTTACAAATATAACAAAGTGGGTTCCATAAAACCTATGGGCAAACACCACAGTTATTAAAAAAAGGATGAAACAGCGCATTAAATTTTCCTTTTAATTTTTAAATTTTTGTTGTTTTTTAAATACAACAAAAAAACTTGATTAAATACCTTAGTTCGGTGATAACCCATAGATTTTAATCAAACCGACTTTGTTATCTTTGTTAAGGTTCAGGATATATGGAGTTTGACAGATTTTTTCCGGTTAAATCAAACAGAGTACTATGCTTTACGCAGCATATTTTAAGGGGATAGAACCGTTTTTTATTTAAGCATATTTTTAGTTTTCCTAGTAATGATATAGTTTTAGCTTGATCTCCTTTTTCCAAACCATTCTAATTTTTACAAAATTTGCATAGTTTACATCCCAACTGAAAGTAAATTATATTTCTGTTACTTTGGTAGCAACATATTTATTTTATATGTTGTATTTTACAATAATTTTGAATAATTTTTGTTTTCATTTTTGTTATATCATTGTGTGTAAAACCACAGTTCATTCACTAAAAACCGCGTTATCATGTTGCATTTATTTAGTATACTAATGTAATTAATTAGTTTTGTATTTACAAAATGGTATATTAACACATAACTAAAAAAATATTTATTACAAACTAGCAAAAAAAAAACTTGGAAGGGGTTGTGAGAAGTAATAGTTACCACTAGGGCTCCCAGTCGGGATTAGTTTTTCTGAATTCCGAGACTCGGGATTGAAAAATAAAACTTTCGGGATCTAGATTTTGGGATTTCGGGCCCTTTTGCTTTCAAAAAAACATGATACCAGATGAAATTTTTGTGGGATTATTTTGTTTTATGTTCCACAAAATTCATATTTAACAAAAATTAAAAAAAAAAAATTAAAAATATTTAAAAACATCGTGATCCCAAAAATCCAGGGATTGAAAATAAAAAAATCCCGAGATAAGGTATTCGCCTAATCCCAAAAATCCCAGGATTTTGGGGATCGGGATTTCAGGAATTGAGATTTCGGGATTGGAAGCCACAGCAATGGAATTTCTTTATTTTTCTATATTTTCGCTTAACGCGATAGAATGAAAACATTAAATAATAATGCTTTTTTAATTCGTTACTTTAATATTTTTTTGCTCCTTAAAATATGCTACAAATATTTTTTATTAAAGATAAAACAACACAAACGCGAGTAGGGAATAAGGATTTTATACAATTATGTAATTTTTGAAAGGGTCAGAGTGTAGTGTTGATAATAATAAATATTAAAAGATTTCATTAACTAAAAGGATTTGCGGTTTTAAAAATTAAAATTAAATGTTTATTTTTTGTATGACAACATTAGGTATTGACCACAATTGACAACTGAAGCTTACTGCGTCGTTTATTTAAAAGGAAAAGGAGTGATAAAGAAAAAAAAAATTCTATAACAAGTTGATTGTAGATATAATAAAAGCGACAGGCTAAATTCAATAACCTCAATTCAAAATGTCTGTGCCTCAAACAAAATATTTTAAAAAATATTTAATTATTTCAAATTAAAGAGTTGCTGTATTTAAAATCATCGCCATAAGACTGTTTAAAAAAATTTTCAATTATTTGTGTAAAAAAGGAGTGCATACTTTTAGGATTACATGAAAAATATATATTACGTATGATTTTTAAAATTTTTAGAAATGTTTTTAAAAATATCGAAATGATTCGACTCAGTATAAGAAAACAATTTTTCTATTAATTGCAAAAAAATTTGAAAGAGTTGAAAGCTTTTTATGCATTAGAAAAAGCTTAATTTTTTACAAATAATTTCAAAAATAATATAGAAGATTTTGTAGTCATATGCATCACAAAACCGTAAAATTAAACTTGTGACTGAAACCGCTCTAAAACCTTTATATATCGCCCGTCTTCCGTTCCGTCATTATTCTGTTTATAACCCAAGTAACAAAAAAATTAAAGGAAAATGGGGCAAAAAAAATACTTAATTAATATTGATTTAAAAAAGTCAACACAAAAATAAAACCCATAAAAGGTCAAACGACTACACAATAAGAAAATGTATTTACTTAACATAAAAGAAAATTACAAAAAAGCAACTTGAAAATACAAACAAACAAAACAACAAATAAAACAACAATAATACATTTTGTTGTATTTTGTTGTACACCCACATTCGTACAAAGAAAACTAAAAACTACACTTATACAAGTGTAAAGACAACAATAACAGGAAATGAAATGAAGCTTCAAATTGCCATCAATCAAAAAATCATCTTTAACAAATGAACAGTTCATGCGAATAAGGACGAATAGACCATTTGTATTATTTTACATATGACGATAAAAACGCAGGAAACGGCTAAAAACTAATATTTTTTCCAACATTTTTGTATAATGCACTAACCCATTAATGCAAAAAAGTTCACAAAAATATAAGTTTTAAACCGTTTCCTGGTCTATTCGTCCTTATTCGCATGAACTGTTCAAATGTCTAAGATTTTTACACACTGAAAAAAATAACCTTCCCGATATTAATGAAACGGATTCATTATTTTGTTTTCATTATACAAATGAAGGAATTCATAAGCTGATTGAAATTTCATGCATGTTATGAAAAAATTTTATGAAACTTGTTTCATTAGATTTCATAATTTCATTAAAAAATATCATAAGATTTTTTAGAACCAAATACAACTCTGTGTTGCGAATAAGAGAGAGAAAACAGAAAAAAACATACGACATTTTATTACACCACGCGTGTTAAATCTAATTGTAATTTTTACATGTGTGTTAACTTTTTTCTAATAAAATAAAATAATTTTATATTTTTTTTGCTTTGTTATTGAAACTTGTGTGTGTGTTAAGGTACCTACAGACGACGCAATATTATGCACAATATTTTTGACTTTTACCCACAAATGGCATACATAAAAATACTGTATAAAATATTGTACTGAAAAAAATACATGCAGATTGTGCATAATATTGAATCGTCTGTAGAGGCCTTTATGCTGGTTATATCTAATTGAAGTTACAAATGATAAGTTCTTAATAAGTGTTTCTTTTATCTGTTTCTTATAAAATATAAAATAATTTGCAACAGAACAATAGTTTTTTAAATCATTAAAATTTTGTGATGAAATGTAGGGTAATTTGTGTTGTTCCATTGCTACGTTTTAGCACGTGTTTTTAAAGTCATCACGTTCTTGGCTTTTATAGTTTACCTTATATGGCAAGTCAGACCAATTTAAGGTTGGAGTAAAACTTTGTTGTGTGTAAAAACTAGGCGAAACCCATAAAAAGTGTGTAATTAAGGGTCATGTCACAGACTCAATTCCGTTCGGAAGTAGAATAAGTGGTTCACTCGTGAAACGCAAAGCAAATATTTTTTTTTCGGAATGAAAACACTTTTAGCAATTCAATTCCACTTTGATTTTTGAAAGTGATTTCATTTAGAAAAAAATATTTCCCAGCAAAACTTTGGTAATGGGTAGTGATTATATAACACATTACCAGGTAATGTATATACCTTATTTGTAGCATTATTTTAGGATGTCTTACCAAACATTTGTTCCACAACGTATTATTTTAAAGTAAAAAATAATGCATTACTAATAATTTGCTACGTAATGCATGATTATTGGAAAAATGTATTTCATATTTATTATTTCTAAACATTATATCATGGATGATTTATATTTGGTTACATTATGTATTATTTGAAAGTTTGAAATAATGCATTATTTATAATTAAATGCATAATGCATTACAATAACATAAAAAATAATTATTTTATAAAAAATGCATAAGTTTAAACTAGAGATGGGCTCACGACCAGAAATTTCTAACGACACACACTCAATAGCATATTATATCTACTTACACTCACTTACAATCACGTGAGTAAATTTAATACAAAATTACTTTTTCACTACTCGTAACACCTTATATATTACGTTCTGGTATGTTATATTATATACCTTACTCGTAACCTATAAAATATCATATATTTTACACCTTACTGGTATTCTTTGTTATAAATTTATGACTTATTTTATACCTTACTGGTATTCTATGTGATAATGTGGATGCATTACTTTGAGTCTCATCGCCTGTTAAAATCATCAATGCTGCAATGTATAAAATAAGAGATCATATACCTTATTTTATACCTTATTTGGTAATCTAAGTTTTGCTAGGTTGTTTTGCGTTTTACGAGTAACCACTTTTATCAAATCCGATGGGAATTGAGTCTGTGATATGCCCCTAAATAAAATTTCAGTGATGGTTACATGTGACTTACCAAAATTGTTATTAAAGCAAATTTTCACTTATGGGTGTATGATACTTGCTTTTTTTAGGTAACTAGTTCCTAACTTTATTAGGGGCTTTCTATGGAAATTTCGATAACTTTAACCAACATGAATTTATCGTTATTCCCATAGAAAAACCCTAATAAAGTTAGCAACTAGTTACTTGTAAAAAGCAATTATCATACGCCCATTACCAACTACTATTCCATATTTAATTAATGGATATTTTCATACATTTTATGAAAAACTTCATAAAACGTTTCAAACAAGTTCTACGAATATTTTCATTATTTATATGCAAGTTTTCATTGAAAGGAAATTTAATGACACCAGTTTCATTAATCAAATGAAACCTGTCTTCGGTTGAAAACGTGAGTCATTTTTCATTAAGGTTATGTCAATTTTCATTAATTTCACGAAGCTATTTTTTTCAGTGCACTATGGGAGAAGTTTTACACTACACTCGAAAAAAGACTTAACTTAAACTTTGGAAAAATTTTCTTCAAAGTAGTTTATATATTTTTCCACAATTAAGTTAAATTTAACTAAAAGTTGGGACATTTTCTTAACTATTAGGAAAAATTTTTAGTTCATTTACTGTCGAAGATATTGATTTTCATCGAAATATAGTAGTGGGGCACCCCAGATATATAATCAAGAAAGACATTTACGCCGTTTGCAACAAGAGATTCGTTTTCGATGAAGCGTGTGTTATTTGCCGAGTGTTAGATTGCAGCCCATAGTGCAGTAAATAAATAATACTTGTAACAAATTAAATGTACCAAAACAGCGATATTGTACACTTATTATTTAATATTATAACGTCACTTATTACATAGTGATACAAAATCGAACTTTCCGAATCAGTGTTGGATGAAACCAAAAACAAATGAAAGTTGTAGTACATAAAAAAGATTTTTTGTACTAAACATATCCTTCTTTAGAGCCCCTGGTGGTGCCCCTAGTGGACATATGGGATCCAGCGTCCAAACTTAAGCTCGAAATTACGTTAACTACACTGATAGAAATTTGTACATGACAATAATCAAAATCTACATTAATGTTATGAAAAATGACGTTAAAAAGGAACCTATGTTGGGTTTCATTGAATTAATGAAATGCGTATCATAAAATGTAATTGCAAGAACAAGTTTCATTAAATTAATGAAAATTGTTCATACAAAATAAAAATTATATTTTATGAAAATGTTTCATTACTTTTATGAAAAAACTTTTTAATTCTTATGAAATACTTTCATTAAATATATAGGTTAGGTTAGGTTTATTGAGTAACTGTTACTTTTATTTTTAAAATGAAGTATATGTATGAAATTGTAAAGACCTTTTTATAGAATTTAGAAATAATAAAAAAATGTTTTCACTTAGTTTTCTCGCACAAAATTTTACTCCAACCTTAAATGGTAATACATAATTAAAACCACGAACTAATTTAAAACATCACAAAAATTAGTTAATTAATAATTTAGTTTTTATTTAAAATTTCATAAAAAAATCTGAAAAAATCACAAAATAACCAAGTTAAAAAAACACTTTCACATATTTTTTTTATTTTATCTATAGATTTCACTCAGTTTTCTCACACAAAATTTTACTATAACGTTTACTTTTATTACATAAGTAAAACCCCGAAATAATTTAAAACAACGCGAGTTTAATAAATACTTATAATTTATCAACAACATTTCATTTTAAATTTCGTAAACAAATTTTTAGAAAAAATCACGCACTGATCAGCTGTTTTTTGCGCGCGTAAACTTACAGACCAAACAGACGCGACACGACAAGTGTCAAAAAACAGAAAATTTTGTAAACAAAACTTAATGAAATTTTTTAATGAAACTACGAAATCTAATGAATCAAAATTATTGAATATCTTGCACAATATGTATGAAATTTCATTCAGCATATGAAAAATTTCATTGTTGCAATGAAACAACGTTAATGAATTCCATTCATTAGTAATATGAAGCGTTTTTCTATCAGTGTATAATAGGGGTGGGATAGTGCACGAGTTTTCGATTTCGACACGCTAGAACCGCTTATTTTGTGAGGTTCGTAAAAAAAATGCATGGGCCAAAAAATGGGGCAGATCGGATAGGATCTAGGGGTCGCTCATCGGGGTCAAAGTTGGGCGTAGAGGGGAAAAAATCCACAAAAAGGCCCAAAACTCCCCTGGTTTTGCTCCTAGAGGGGTCAAATGTGAGACCGGCCCCCATTATTTTTTCCCCCTGAACACTTTTGCCAAACATACCTAAGCCCTATCTCCAATCCCTAAGGGGGGTCCCATACAAAGGTTCAATTTTAAAAAAATCTTGCTCCTACCGCTCTAGCCGTCCTAGAAGTCACCCTAGAGGAATCAAATGTATGACCGACCCCCAATATTTTTTCAACCCCAATATTTTCTTAGACCATACCTACCCCCTATCTTCAATCCTTAGGGTGGTCCCCATGCATTTTTTTTTATTTTTTCTTAAATTGTCATATTAAATCAGCTCCTACCGGTCCAATGGTGCCTCCTAGAGGGGTCATTATCAAGACCAACCCCATTAATTTTTAGCCCCCAACACTTCTTCTGAACATACCAATTCCATATCTCCAATTCCTAAGGGGTCTCCCACACAAAACGACATTTTTGTAAATCTTGCTCCCACTGCTCTAACTATCGCAGGGGTGACCCTAGAGAAGTTAAATGTGTGACCGACCCCCAATTTTTTTTCAGCCCCAACATTTTCCCCAAACAAACCTACCCTCTATTTTTAAGCCTTAAGGGTGTCCCCACACATTTTTTTTTTTTTTTAATTTTTTTTATAAAATTTGCGCCTACCGCTCCCACTGTGCCTTTTAGGGACGGGAAATGCAGACTGACCCCCATTAATTTTTGCCCCCTACATTTTTTCTGAACATACCTACGCCGTATTTACACTTTGTAGGGGTGCTCCCCTGGGGAAAACTAAGTGTTTGAAACCAAATTCGGCAAAACGTCTGGACCAGGAGTGCTAATGTTTGCGCGTTTTAAAGAGCAGTGGGAAAATATAAAAGACAAACCGTACAGTCTTGGTGGAATGAAGTGGCAGGCAACATACCAGCTCAAGTCCAAACTGACATCAGGTTGTTTTGTTGGGCTCAAATAAAAGAAAAGCAACCCAGAGACGACTACAAGGAGTTTCTTGAAATTGTTTTATTATACCTTGACGAAAATATTCCTAATAAGCATTTTAGCCCACCAGGACCCATCAGTCATGCTCGATGGATGGCAAAAGGCATATATTGCCTAAAAATGTTTTTGTTCCGAAAATATATCGGTTTGGCCAAAAAAGAATTAAATGCACTTCTTGATGTGACCGTTTTCATCATAACAATTTACGTAAAAGCTTGGTTTAGCGCTACCAAAGCAATAGAAGCTCCAAATAATGATTTGAATTTTTTGAAAGCGATTGCCAATTATGCTTCGATTGATAAGATTCTGTCGCAACGATTGGTCAAGAGATTCTGTGGACATCTCTGGTATCTCAGTGGCGAAGATGTTGCTCTCGCACTATTTGTTCCGAATATCTCTTGTGAAATAAAACGAAAAATGTCGAATGCAATTCGTATATTTGAAGAAGAGAAAGTGGAATTGGAGGAAGAGTTATCTGACGATGAGATGGACGAATCGCCTAACGAAGACAGCGAGGAAGAAGAAGACGATGATATCGGGGAAGAAGATGCCTCAGAGGATAGCGGCGACAGTAGCAACAAGGATTGTAATCCTACAGTACATGTTGTTGGATTCGAAGGTGTGAAAAGAATTAACATGGCATCGAAACAAATGAATCAAGAACTCATGAAAACTGATTTAAGCCACTACATCACACCTGAGACTCCAACATTTTTTGCACGCTTCGGAATAACAACCATTTCATTGCTTCCGATCCAAATACTTGGGAAAATCGTCAGGACTACCAGCGAGCGCTGCAAATATTACGTAAATTACATGTTGTCTACGACGCTGCCGAAAGAGGCGTAAAATTAATAGAAGACTATAACAACGTGTTGTGCCGTAACGAGGAGGAAAAAATAGTTTTGCTTCAGGTCGTGGCCGAAAATCGGAAACAATATCCATCACACGATAAAAATAAGTTAATTTGATTTATAGTTACATATCGTGAACCTATATTCAAAATATGCCAACTCAAATTTGACGGAAATGAGTTTCCGATGGCAAATAGCTCCCCTATGTAATACCTATCTGCCATAAAAATTTCAGAGCAAAAAAATAATTTGTTGTCGTTTTACATCCATTTTTGTTATTCTGCTAACTCAAAGTACATATTTTTTTGGTGAAAATAAATGCCAACTCCCATTGTAAATTTCCAAAAATTTTTCAAAAATTTTTTTAAAAAAAATTAGACCACATATCTTATTGCATTTGCCATGCTAAACACGAATCTTGTAAAGATTTTGATATCTAATGACTGGTTCTCGAGATATTGCCATTTTAAAAATATCGGTAAATAGTGTTTGCCAAAAAAAAATTGCTTATATTTATGTAACTTTCAAACCATTTATCAGATTGAAACATTATGAATGGGGCAAATAAAGTCAATGATATAAGCTTTCAAAATAGCTAGTTTGGAGTGACCCTATTGCAATACAGCGTGAGTTACAGAGTGCCAAAGTTGACCACCCTGAGATTAAAAGGCTTTCGGAGCTAGTAACTTTTAAAAATATGCAAAGATTTTTAATTTTTTGTTCAGTTTTTGCAATTACCGTACTAAGGATAACAAAAACCAAAAAAAAAAAAAATTTAAAATTTTTTCCAAAAAAAAAATGTATTTTTATTTTCCGACAAAATATGCCAACTCTAAAAAAATATTTGTTTTTTGATATAGTAATAAATGCCATCTCTGAAAAATACGCAAACAAGTGCAAAATATGAAAATTTTTGCATAGGTAAAAATTGTTTAGAATATTTAAACCATCTTGTGGAAGGTACATTGTTTATTTTTGCAATAATATGCGAAATAACTAGTTTTTTAGCTCTCCTGAACAGTAAGCTTTTTCGAGTTGGCATTTATTGAATATAGTTCGACGATATATTATTTATCATTTTTTATTATTTTCAAGTTAAAAAAAATATTTTTTTATGCTTAACAAAAGTTACTATTAAATTACAAATTAAAGACCTCAGATTTCTCGATAAAATAAATAAAAAAATTGTGGGGTAACACCTTGAAGATAGAGGGTAGGTATGTTTGAAGAAAATGTTTTGGCTAAAAAAATATATGGGCAGGTCATACATTTGACTTCTCTACATACATTACTAATTTAGTTTTCCCCAGGGGAGCACCCCTACAAAGTGGAAATACGGCGTAGGTATGTTCAGAAAAAATGTAGGGGGCAAAAATTAATGGTGGTCAGTCTGCATTTACCGTTCCTAAAAGGCAAAATGGGATCGGTAGGCGCAGATTTTATAAAAAAAAAAAAAAAATATAAAAAAAATGTGTGGGGACACCCATAAGGCTTTAAAATAGAGGGTAGGTTTGTTTGGGGAAAATGTTGGGGCTGAAAAAATATTGGGGGTCGGTCACACATTTAACTTCTCTAGGGTCACTCCTGCGATAGTTAGAGCGGTGAGAGCAAGTTTTACAAAAATGTCATTTTGTTTGGGGGACCCCTTAGGAATTGGAGATATGGAATTGGTATGTTCAGAAGAAGTGTTGGGGGCTAAAAATTAATGGGGGTTGGTCTTGATAATGATCCCTCTAGGAGGCACCATTGGACCGGTAGGAGCTGATTTAATATGACAATTTAAGAAGAAATAAAAAAAATGTATGGGGACCACCCTAAGGATTGAAGATAGGGGGTAGGTATGTTCTAAGAAAATGTTGGGGTTGAAAAAATATTGGGGGTCGGTCATACATTTGATTCCTCTAGGGTGACTTCTAGGACAGCTAGAGCGGTAGGAGTAAGATTTTTTAAAAATTGAACCTTTGTATGGGACCCCCCTTAGGGATTGGAGATAGGGTTAGGTATGTTTGGCAAAAGTGTTTAGGGGGAAAAAATAATGGGGGCCGGTCTCACATTTGACCACTCTAGGAGCAAAACCAGGGGAATTTTGGGGCTTTTTGTGGATTTTTTCCCCTCTACTCCCAACTTTGACCCCGATGAGCGACCCCTAGATCCTATCCGATCTGCCCCATTTTTTGGCTCATACACTTTTTTTACCAACCTCACAAAATGAGCGGTTCTAGCGCTTCCAAATATTGCTGCTTAAAATCTCACACAACACTATCCCACCCTTAGTGTATAACCAGTATGAATTATTCTCAGATTCTGGGACATTTTCGTATAGAATATTTCTCAGATTCTAAGACATTTTTCGTATAGGAAAACTCTCAGATTCTAAAACATTTTTCGTGAAGAAAAATTCTCCGATTCTGAGATATTTTTCGAATCGAAAAATTTTCAGATTTAGAGACATTTTTCGTATAGAAAAATTCTAAGATTAAGAGACATTTTTCGTATAAATAAATTCTCAGATTCTGATACATTTTTTTTTATAGAAAAACTTGCAGATTCTAAAACATTTTTCGTAGCGGCAACTTCTCAGATTTCGAGACATTTTTTCGTATAGAAAAATTATCAGATTCTGAGACATTTTTCGTATAGAAAAATTCTTGGATTCTAAGAAATTTTTCTTGTCTTAGATTCTAAGATGCTTGGATTCTCAGATTCTAAGATATATTTCGTATTAAAAAATGCCTGCGAATTTTGTTTTCTTGCCCAAAACATTAAATCATGATAGTCTTTTGCGGATAATTTGGGTGTACTTGCCAAAGCAAAGATTTTTTAAAAAAAAAAAAATATTTTTTATTACTTTGCTATTCCATGCAAAACGAATTGAAATATTAGTCGAGGAACCCATTAAAAACCAAAAGAGCTGTTCATTTCGTAAGTGAGTGCAAAAAAGTGTTTTTACATTTTGGAGAGTATAAAAGATTTCGGCACCAAAGTATATAACACTCTCACTTGTTTTATGTACATTTTTTAAACAAATGGAAAATTTTTATACAAAAAGCTTAGACTTGGTTAAAAAGTAGTTTTGGTAAAAAAAAGATTTTTTTTTCACGAAAAACAAAATTATGTTAAAAAAATTTAATGAACCCAAAACTTTTGGTGAATAAAAATGTTGATGAAAAAAAGTTTTTGATGAATTTTTATGATAAAAAAAAATATGGAAAAAAAATTTTTTTTGATGAGAAAAAAATTGATAATAAAAAATTTAATAAAAAAATTTGATGAAAAAAATATGATAAAAAAAAATTATGAAAAAAAATTTTGATGAAAAAAAAATTTGATGAAATAACATAATTAATGAAAAAAAAATTTGATGAAAAAAAAAGTTTGATGAAAAAAAGTTTTATGAAAAAAAAAAAATTGACGAAAAAAAAAAAAAAAATTTGATGGGAAAAAATTTATGACAAAAAAAAAATGATGAAAAAAAAATATGATGAAAAAAAATATGATGAAAAAAAAATTTGATGAAAAAAAAAATTAATGAAAAAAAAGTTTGAATAAAAAAAAAATAGTGAAAAAAACAAGTTTGATGAAAAAAAATTTATGAAAAAAAAATTGATGAAAAAAAAAATTTGATTGAAAAAAAAATTTGATTGAAAAAAAAATTGATGAAAAATTTTTTTTTTGTTGAAAAATAATTATGTTAGTTTTTATTCACCAGCTGGTGAAAAACTTTTTTACTCACCACGAGGTGAATTATTATCCAAGTTACAATCCCAAGTTATTAAAATTTTTGGTTTTAAGAAAATGAAAATAGTAATTCTTGTTTTCTTTTTCGTTAATTGTTATCTTATATAGTCAAACTGAGGTGTCGTCCTGCAACTTTTTTAAAATTAGACACCAGCCTAAAAACATTCTCATGTTAAAACTCCCAGACTGTGAGAATTTTTTCGTATAGAAAAATTCTTAAATTCCAAGACATTTTTCGCATATAAAAATTTTCAAATTATGAAACATTTTTTCGGTTAAAAAAATTTAGATTCTCAGACAGTGTTTAGTACAGAAAAATTCTCAGATTCAGAGACATTTTTCGTATTGAAAAATCTTAGATTCTGAGACATTTTTCGTATAGAAAAATTCTTAGAGTCCGAAAGATTTTTCGAACTGAAAATTTTTCTAAGACTTTTCTCGTTTCCTCTTCAAATGTTTGCATCACTGTCTACATAAAATTCACGCACTAATACTTCTAAGTAAGTATATAAATAAGATGTATGTGAGTTGTACAAAAAAAAATTTCATATGAAAGTATGTGTAATACAAATTGTGTATTAGAGCGTCCCGTCAAATTAAAATATTTGAATTTCATGTCGTAATACCTGCCAAAAGATGGCCACATTCGAGTTGATTGTGGGAAAATTTTTAAAAAAAAATGTTGTAAGGTCATCTTCAGTCGGCAACCAGCGGTGAAAGTTGGAAAAAATTACTTATTTCGACCAAAAATTATGTCCGAATTTTTTGACCAAAATTTAAATTTTCGAATTTCATGTCCTAATGCCTGCCAAATGATGGCCACGTTCGAATTGATTGTGGGAAAATTTATAAAAAAATTTTGCAAGGTCATCTTCAGTCGGCAATTTCGAATTTCGACGAAAAATTATGTCCTAATTTTTTGACCAAATCCGGCTTAAAAATTCGGAATGGCGCAACTTTTAAGACCAATTTGGATAAAAAATAATTTTTATGCTTAAAAATCAGCATCTGTGACCTAAAATCGCGGTATTTGGATTTTTTAAAAATATTTTTCTTATAAAGAACGCAAAATTTCCGAATTTTTGTGCTGGTTTTGGTCAAAAAATTCGGACATGAATTTTGGTCAAAATATGTATTTTTTTTTCAACTTTAACCGCTGGTTGCCGACTGACGATGACCTTGCGAAATTTTTTCATAAATTTTTCCAAAATCAGCTCTAACTTGGCCATCGTTTGGCAGGTATTACGACATGAAATTCGAAAATTTTAATTTGACGGGACGCCTTAATGCGTATTTATGGATGATTTGGTGTGTGTTTCATGGAATATATTGAATTTCCTATAATGTTGTTTATGTTAACAAAACCATTTATCATTTTTACGCAATTTTCATAATGCTGGGTTTGTTTAGCTATTTGTTGTAATTTATTTCTATATCCTATCCGTTCAGAGTTGCCACAAATTAACCCGTACGGCTCATTTGGGTCACTGTGACACAATAAAAAATATTGCAGAATAGTACCTTTTTGGAGATAGAATAAATTCTTAATAACCCAAATCGTAAAAAAATCAAGAACGTCCATAAATATTTACTTTAAAAAGGTTTGCCGCCAGTTGTTATAATTTAATAATATTTAATTTTATAGTAGTATAATTTTTCTATCATTAGCTTTTTTCATATTTCCCCAACTATCCTTTAATAACTTTTTATTTATGCAAAAAACTTACCTCTATCTTCTTCATCTTCATTCAATTGTTCAGCTGTAAATGCCCAATTTTCATCATCATCAAAATGTGCATCACCACCACGTCCGCCTCCAGGATAAAAAGCATGTGCTAAAATTAAACCCGGACCATCGAATTTATAACCATCACCATGATCACGTCTGTAAAATTAAAGAAATAATAGAAAAATTTACAAGTTAGTGGTAGTTAAATTATTTTGTTCTCTTATGATTAATGAAGAAAAGTTGTTAGCGGTTTGAAAATAGAAAAGAAAATTATGTTCTAAAGTGATTTGAAATATTATTAGCAAATCATTGTTATAAAAATAAGATATTGAGTTATTATTATAAAGATAATTTTAATATTTAGATAAAAAAAAATTGCTTATGTAAATTATTGTGGAGGGAAAAATATTAATTGGAATTGAAATTTACGATACTTTGGATTTTAAATGTATTTTTAGCAAACAACTAATTTAAAATATTTTTTTTTGCAAAACCAAAAAAAAAAAAAATACAGACAAAAAAAATTTACATAAAAAACTTTTTCAGTAATGTCCGAATATAAACTTATATTTTAAGAAAAAAAAAAAGATAATTTTGTTTACCTTGTTCGAAACTTTTCGATTTTCAAGTCAAAAAAGGAACCCAAATCTATTGTCCTAAATATATATGGGGCATTCCATGTCAAATCGGACACTTTGAATTTTTTTTTTTAGATTTTCCCAATTTGTTTACAGATTTTAGTACCCTTCTAAAACTCCTTCGTGGTAAATTTTCAGATTTTTTTGATGACCCGTTCAAAAGATATCGCATTTTTAAAAATTGGTAGTTTGTTCCCTACTCAAACTTCTTTTGCTCATAACTTCTTCAATAATGGTCCAAATTTCAATTTTTTTTTTCAAAATTTTTGTTTTTTCGTTCTTTAAAAAAAAAATCTCAAAAAATTCTTAAAAGCGCTCTAGTATGCGATTTTTAAGTTTTAAAATTTAAATCTCATTTTTGAAAATATTTGTACTCTTCGATTTTTTTGAAATTTTTTTGTGTAAAACTATCTATCGATTCTACAAATTTTTTGCCCAGGAGGATCGTGGATAACAATTATTACTATTTTTTTAAATTTTTTGAAAAAAATTTATTGTAATTTTTTAGTCTTAAAATCATTTCTACTGCTCCAATGCACGGTGGTCAATTCCGACCAAAAATCAATAACTTCTTTATTTCTGCGTGTAAATAGCTAAAATTTAATATTGTAATTAAGAATAACATATCTGATACCTTGCCCAAATGTTAAACCTACAAATATAGTGGTTGGCCAAAACATCATGGACGTCCCATATGTATCAAACATTTCTGCATATAAACAGCAATAATTTTATATCCGAATTAAGAATAATATATCTGATCTCATTTCAAAACGTTGGACATGCAAATATAGTGGTTGGCCAACTAAGCATGGACTTGTCAAATGTATCAAACTAATTAAGATGGGGGTTGGAACTTAAAAAAAACAGCCTTAACAGCAATTTAAAAAAAAAATAGATACGCAATACTTTTTAATTCTGTTTTTTTTTTTTTAATATTTACAATTGTAAGATTTTTAAAAGTTAAAAAGACAAATAATTGCCCGGGTTTCCAGTTAATTGTGGGATGCTTTTTTTTTTGAGGCCAAAATGGCCACAGTTGTATAGCAAAAACTACTTTACCGATTTTGATGAAATTTTTTTTCGATTTGTAGATTATTTAATTTTCTAATACTAATCGTGGCCATTTTTTTAAATTTGACCTAATTAATATTTGAATGAAAAGATATTGAAGATATTGAAATTTTTCTATTTTTTAAGTTTAGTCAGCAAAAATCAATTTTTTTCCAAAAAATGGCCACGTTAAGTGCTAGAAAATTTAATTATCTACAAAGCAAAAAAATTCATCAAAATCGGTTTAGTAGTTTTTGTTGTAAAAATGCTGCCAATTTTTCCCTTTAAAAGAACACAACACACGATAGTTTGGGGGAGTTTTTTTTAAAAAATTAGTCCACTAAAAATGCTCTGGTTTAAAGAATCGGTAAAAGTAGGGGCTGAAATTTATAATACTTACTTTTAATAGTTAAAAGTACAAACTCCTTTTTATAGCTAACCTCTAATAGCCCCTAATTGATTTTTATGGTCTTTACCAAATTTTTTTTTTTTAGAGTTTTTTTTAAATTTTGATCTAATTTTCATACACATCACTTTAAGACAAAAACGCACAGAAAATCTGCAATAACCACATGGAATGATTATTTACTATAGGAATTAAAAAACCATTTGCGAACATACAAAAATAATGTGAAGAAAAATTCATAGCCAACTTTATAATTCATATATTTAAAAAAAAATAAAATGATTTTTGGCCGGAATTGACCACCGTGCAATGGTGCGTCATAGAGGGGTTATTTTCAAGACCGACCCCCATTAATTTTTACGTCTTAACATTTCTTTGGAACAAACTAATACCCTATCTCCAATTTTTAAGGGGGCTCCCACACAAAACAACATTTTTTAAAATTTGCTCCAACCGCTCTAACTGCCCTACTAGCACCCTTAGAACAACAAAATGTATGACCGACCCACAATATTTTTTTAGTGCAAACATTTTCTCTGAACACACCTACCCTCTATCTTTAACTGTTAAGGCGGTCCCCATACAATTTTTTTATTTTTTGTAAATTTGTATTATTTAATCAGCTTCTACCGGTCCAATGGTGCGTCCGAGAGGGGTCATTAGTGAGACCGACCCCCATTTATTTTTATCCTGCAACATTTTTTTAAAACATACCTACACCCTATCTCCACTCCCTAAATAGGCTTCCATTCATAATTACATTTTTATAAAATTTGCTCCAACTGTTATTTGTATGGGAGCCTACTTAGGGAGTGGAGATAGGGCGTAGGTATGTTTTAAAAAAATGTTGTAGGGTAAAAATAAATGGGGGTCGGTCTCACTAATGACCCCTCTCGGACGCACCATTGGACCGATAGAAGCTGATTAAATGAAACATATTTACAAAAAATAAAAAAAATTGTATGGGGACTGCCTTAACAGTTAAAGATAGAGGGTAGGTGTGTTCAGAGAAAATGTTTGGACTAAAAAAATATTGTGGGTCGGTCATACATTTTGCTACTCTAATGGCACTATTAGGGCAGTTAGAGCGGTTGGAGCAAATTTAAAAAAATGTCGTTTTGTGTGGGAGCCCCTTAGAAATTGGAGATAGGGTATTAGTTTGTTCCATAGAAATGTTGAGACGTAAAAATAAATGGGGGTTGGTCTTATAAAGGACCCCTCTATGACGCACCATTAGAGCAGTAGAAATGATTTTAAGATTGGAAAATTACAATAAAATTTTTTCAAAAAATTTTAAAAAATAGTAATAATCGTTATCCCATGATCCTCCTGGGCAAAAAAATTGTAGAATCGATAGAAGTTTCACACAAAAAAATTTCAAAAAAATTGAAGAGTACAAACATTTTCAAAAATGAGATTTAAATTTTAAAACTTAAAAATCGCATATTAGAGCGCTTTTAAGAATTTTTGGAGATTTTTTTTTTTAAAGAACGAAAAAACAAAAATTTTGAAAAAAAAATTGAAATTTGGACCATTATTGAAGAAGTTATGAGCAAAAGAAGTTTGAGTAAAGGAACAAACTACCAATTTTTAAAAATTCGATATCTTTTGAACGGGTCATCAAAAAAATCTAAAAATTTACCACGAAGGAGTTTTCGAAGGGTACTAGAAACTGTAAACAAATTGGGAAAATCTAAAAAAAAAAAAATTTCAAAGTGTCCGATTTGACATGGAATGCCTTATACAAGTTAATAAGACTCACGCTTTCCTAACCGATTACACGATTTTAAATTGAAACAACGTGTTCAAGTGTCGAAATGTGACTAACTCTTTTATTTTAGTTTATTTGCATTTATGTCTTACATCTATTCTTAACATTAACAGTTCGGAATGGCGTTGCCAAATTAATTATAAATTCAATATATCGTATTCCGAATAAGAAAATAAAATGTTACAATTCTCCCCATATAATGTTTTAATCCCATATTGAGTGTTAACTATTTTATAATGTTCCAAATTGATATTATGTGCTAACTTATATATTTTCCTCTAACTCCCATTGGAGCATAGGGCGCCAAAATTTGTCCTACAAAATTGTCCTACAGGTCTAATGTTTTTGAGAGTTAATATCGACCCTAAAAGGCAACTTTCCCGACCCCGAAGTTTTCGAAATTCGAAAAAAGCTAACTTTTCTCCACCCTAATATGTATGTATATGTAAGTGATTTACTTTTCTGAATTCTTTCCTTTTTCATAACGTATACGCAATATTTTTGTATTAATCATACGTACTGATGCACAGTGCTTTTAAAGCGAAGAGTTTAATAAAATGTATTGCCATGTTTTTCTTAGGATATTAACACTACAGGCATATAACAACATCTAGTGAAATTTACTAAAAAGGGAAGTATGCCAACCCTTATGAACCGATTTGCCTGAAACTTACAATATATATAAAAGAGACTATTTTAATGTTAGGGTGTCTCGGCTTTTCGGCCATATCAGTGCTTAAAAATTTCGTTGCCCCCTTATAAAACAATGCGAACCTTCGAGAAAATTCCGATAACTCCCGAACTAATAGGAATATCGTCTAGAGCCAAAATACGTGGCGACTTAAATTTAATTTAATTCCTAGATAGAAATTGCTATTCTTCGATGAGCGTCTTGTTTATAAATTTGTATTCTCAACTGTGCTACATTTAATCTATTAAACTTAAATTTAAAATTTCATTAAAAAAACGTGTAAATTTTCAAATATTTTATTTGAAAAATATAGATAAAACGTGCAAAAAGAGTTTATTATTTTATTTATGACTTTTTAAAATATATATTTTTTTGTTTATGTCTGCGTAAGCGTGGGAAATTTTTTTATTATTATTTGAAATTTTAAAAGAAAATATGATTTTAAAAGAAAATCATACCACTACTAATGCAACGTTTAAAAAATACCAGTTTATTTGCAGTTGTGTATTTGAAAACAAAACAAGTAGAAAAATTAAATTCGACTTGGCCGAATCTATGGATACCCTCCACAATGCCCTTTTCAAGTTATAGTAAATTTTCTAGAGTGAAAAATTAACACTAATTTCTGAAAAAAAAAATAATTTACTAAATTTTTTTTTGAGTGTAAATTTTTTTTTTGAGTGTAAAATTTTTTTCGAGTGTATTTCTTTTTTCTTTTAGTGTAAACTAACTAATTTTTTAACTAATTTTTGAAAAAAAAAATGATTTACTAATTTTTTTTTTGAGTGTAAAATTTTTTTTGAGTGTAAAATTTTTTTCGAGTTTATTTTTTTTTCTTTTAGTGTAAAAATATTTTTGAATGACAAAAATGCGATGTAAAATATTTTTGTGACTTACCAATGTTTTTAAAACATGTTTAACGGGTTTTCAACACGTGAATTTAAGGTGAGGCGAATCTGAAATTTACGGATTTGCTAATAACTTTTGAACCACTGGACCGATTTGGCTGAAATTTAAAACGAACTGGACCTGAAGAACGACAAATATATATGCCACACTTCAGTACCCTCAGAATTGCCGTTCGAAAGTTACCGTGTGTTTTATCTCGTAAATTCCAAAAAAACCCTTGCCGAAATTCACTCATTTGCTTATAACTTTTGAACCACTGGACCGATTTCGCTGGATTGCAATACCAACCTGACCAGGTAAATGCCCAACATATATGCCAAACTTCAGGAGCCTCCGTAAAGTCTTTCAAAAGTTAGCGTGTTTTCAACAGACAGACAGACAGACAGACAGACGGACAGACGGACGGACGGACGGACGGACGGACGGACGGACGGACGGACGGACATCGCTAGATCGTCTTAAAATCGATCGAGGATCATGAATATATATACTTTATGGGGTCCTAGACCAATATTTCGAGGTGTTACAAACGGAATGACAAACTTATATATACCCTCTATCACTAGAGTGGAGGGTATAAAAAAAAAAAATGAAAATGTTTATTGAACCTGAATGAACATGTTTTTCTAACATTTCTTATATGTTGTTTTTCTAAGTATGAGTATATGTTTTCTGTATGTGTGTGTAATGTGTGCATCATTAAAAATCTGCTGTTTCTTTTGAGGTTTTGTAGAAGAAAAAAAAAATGACCTTTATTTCAGTTGAGATTTGCAAAAGTTTCTTTAAGTTTCGTCATATTTTATTTTGTTCAGATTTTCCAGTTGCATGAGTATTAGAGCACCCACAAAATGTATGGGATGTGCAAAAGTGTATTTTTTATCGCTCCCCGCTCATTTTCGGTTGAGTTGGGAGTAAAAAATAATATCTATCCAGAAACTGGACTTCTAGGTTGCAAACAGGCCAAGCGGTTTGAACTTTTGACCTCAAAAATGGGCTAAAAAACCTTTATAGATTAAATTGGATGTAACTCTTAAAATAAAAGTTTTTCGCAATTAACTTTCATAACAATTTTTTTGTAGAATCAAATTGCAAAAATTTTTTTCTCATACTGTTTTGATCTAAATATGCCCGATCGTGGTGTTTTAAGCGGTTAAAGACGAAATTTGGGTCAGAACTTTTTTTTAAAAAATTCTCGTAAATTTTTGAATTGGGGAAAATTTGAGCTCTTTGCACAATTCACTAGGGTATTGAATGTAGTTTTCCAAAAATTTTTTTTTTTGCAAAAATATATCGACCCTTCCATGAAAAAATTCCAAAGTTCTACTCTGAATCTAATTTTTTTACTATTCAACCTCAATATAGGCGAATACTCACTTTATAATTCTGTGAATTCCGCACCGAAACGTCTGTCTAGGATTTCCCTAAATATATATGGGGTATTCAGTGCCAAATTGGACACTTTGATAATTTGTATTTTAGATTTTTTAATTATTTTTACAATTTTTAAAACCCATTAAAACCCCCATCCAAGTTATTTTTCAAATTTTTTTAAATTACCCGTTCCAAAGATATGGAATTTTAAAAAAAATATCGTTTTCTTTTTTTTATCATAACAAATTCAAAAATGGTCAACATTTTTTTTTTTCAAATTTTTGTTTTTATATTAAAAATTTCTTAAAGTGTTCTACTATGTGATTTTTAAATTATTGCACTTTTCTTTTTTTTAATCTTTTCTTAAAATTTTTTATTTGGTTTTTTTTAATTTTTCGTGGTAAACTTAATGTTTTGTTAAAATTTTAAGCTTAAGTAGATCGTGGGATTATGGTAATTAATATATTCAGCGGTTTTTGATTTTTTTTTTGTTGTTTTCCGATCTTTATTAAAATACTTTGAAGAAAATACTAAAATTTCAACAAATTATTTCGAATTTGGACCATTTTAAAAGAAGTGATACTAAAAAACAGAAAAAAGCGTTTTTTTTTTTTTGAATTCGATATTTTTTGAACGGATTATCAAAAAAGATGACAAAATTTACTTGGAATGGGTTTTTGAAGGGTACTAAAAAATTGAAAAAATATAAAATTAAAAATTTTCAAAGCGTCCGATTTGGCATGGAATACCCCATATATACTATGTGGAATCCTAGACTCATCTTTCGATGCGTAAAACACGCAATGACAAGGTCAGTACACCCCCATAACGTGGTTGGAGGTCAAAAAATTGTGGTTCAGGGTAGGATTTTGGCAATTTTTCATGGAATGGTCGATATATTTTTGAAAAAAAAAATTTTTTGGAAATCTACATTCAATACCCTATTAAATTATGCAAAGAGCTCAAATTTTCCCTAGTTTAGAAATTTACAACAGTTTTTTAAAAAAAAGTTCTCCCCCAAATTTCGACTTCAATCGCTCAAAACACCGCGATCGGACATATTTAGGTCAAAACAGTATGAGAGAAAAATCTTTGCATTTTGATTCTACAAAATAATTGTTATGAAAGTTAATTGCGAAAAACTTTTATTTTAAGAGTTACAGCCAAATTAATCTATAAAGGTTTTTGAGGTCAAAAGTTCAAACCGCTTGGCCTGTTTGCAACCTAGAAGTCCAAGTTCTGGATAGATATTATTTTTTACTCCCAACTCAACCGAAAATGAGCGGGGAGCGATAAAAAAAACAATTATGCACATATGGGTGCTCTAATGAGTATTTGTGGTATTTATTTTTGTGTGTGTGTGAGAATGTTTGCGTGTGATTGTGTGTGTGTGTGGGTTTGTTTGTGTTAGTAAATAAATGCATTTTTATATGGATTTATGTGCGTGTTTTATCGTTTGGCTTAAGTGGTATTTTTTTTATATGTTTTTTCCTTTTATATATGAGGCATTCCATACCAAATGTCCAGCGAAAAAAAACATGTGTACCGTAAACTTCTGAATAGGTGGTATGGATAGCCCTATATGGAACTTAGAAAATTGCGTTTTTGGTTTTTCAATTTTTCAAAAACTGGGCTTAGGAGGCGTGGTCAAATATTGGAAAAATGGTCAAATTTTTGGCGAGTTGCCTTGATTAAATATTTATCACATTAAAACGGAATGCACCACAATCTCAAAAACTTACAGTCTTATATAGTTTTGTATGGGCTATCGATTAAAATTTTTTTTTTTGGAAAATTTTCAGAACCCGTTCTGAAATTTTCCATTTTTTAAAAAAGTCAATTTATTAAAAATCCGGCCACTTTTTTTTTTCTTTTTTATTTATTTTTTTAAAAGTTTAGATGTTTGTCCATCCACACAAAAAAAAATCAGAAACACGTTCATCTTTTTTTTCGAGAAAATTGCATTTAAACTTTAAATTTCATAACAATTTAGTAATTTGCTTGTATTTTCTTGTGTCAACAGAGCGTATGACGAATATTTATGCAATTAATATTACTCATTCGCAACTTTAAAACAAAGAAATACAAGAAAATAACAAAATTGTTATGAAATTTAAAGTTCAAATGCGATTTTCTCGAAAAAAAGATGAACGTGTTTCTGATTTTTTTTGTGTGGATGGACAAACATCTACACTTTTAAAAAAATAAATAAAAAAGAAAAAAAAAGTGGCCGGATTTTTGATAAATTGACTTTTTTAAAAAATGGAAAATTTCAGAACGGGTTCTGAAAATTTTCAAAAAAAAAAAAATTTAATCGATAGCCCATACAAAACTGTATAAGAACGAAAATTTTTGACATTGTGGTGCATTCCGTTTTAATGTGATAAATATTTAATCAAGGCAACTCGCCACAAATTTTACCATTTTTCCAATATTTGACCACGCCTCCTAAGCCCAGTTTTTGAAAAATTGAAAAACCAAAAACGCAATTTTCTTAGTTACATATAGGGCTATCCAGACAACCTATTCAGAAATTTACGGGACACATGTTTTTCTGTAGCGGGACATTTGGTGTGGAATGCCTCATATATCTGGCTGGTTTAGATAAACAGTGGGACCAAAAGCAAAAAAAAAAATATTTTGAAATTGTTGAAATTATTTAAATTCTAAAACTAATCTGTGCAACAAATTGAGTAAATACCGAAACACTAGATTATTTACACAGATAAAAATGAGTTGTTAGATCAAGCACGAAATACACCAGTTTGAGCATTATTTTAATTCGAAGTCAGCTAATGATTAAAAAAGTTAAATCAAGCACGAAAGTTGTAGGTCAGTCATTGACTGATCCTTGATTAAACAAATGCTTGATTTGAGTAATTTGTTAATTGTTATTTTTCTGTTATTTTTGATTAAACCAGTGCTTGATTTGAGTGAGCGGTTAATCAATAATTTTTCGTTATATTTGATTAATCCAATGCTTGGGGGTGGGGTTTTTTACAGAGGTGCACTTCCGTGTGGAACGCTATCTGCCTGCTATTCACTTCCGGTCATTTGGCCAAGTATCCCCTGGTAATGACGTTCAGACTAGAGATGGGCGCTGCTCACGTGATTTGCGTGATTCACGTGAATCACGCATGAATCACGTGATTCGTGAGTAAATTTTTTTCTACTCACGTGAGCGTGCGTGAGCGTGAGTACCAAAAAAAAGTTCGTGCGTGATCGTGCATGAGTAAAATTCTTGCGTGAATTTTTCGTGATTTTAATTGTTTCCCAGATTTTTTTGTTTGGTTACGTTTTCTTGATTTTTTCATGGTCTTTTAAAAAAATTATAAATTTATTAAGTTTTGTAAATGGCTCACTGAGGAATTTGCACCGTGCTTCCATCAGGAAATGTCTCCAAATTCTGACATATATTAGGTATTTCTTGAGGACATGTTCTAACATTGTCTTCAATGAATGTTTGTTTTAAGATTGTGAAAAATCCTCATCTATAAGGAAATGTCTTCACAATAGCAGTATATCAAACTAAACTTTTACATCTACCTGGGCAGTACCGTTTTAACCATAAGGGGCCCGAAAAGGCAATAAATTCGGGTATACGAAAATAAAGATTTTTTTTAATCTTTTAAAAAAAAATTTCTTATTTTCTTTCAGAAAAAAATCTCAGAATCTAACAGACTTTTCGTATACACTGACACTTTTTGTATAGGAGAAATTTGTAATTTATCGAAAGTCTCAAATCCATACACTGAAAAAAATAACCTTCCTGATAATAATGAAACGGATTCATTATTTTGTTTTCATTACACAAATGAAGGAATTCATAAGCTGATTGAAATTTCATGCATGTTATGAAACTTGTTTCATTAGATTTCATAATTTCATTAAAAAATATCATACGATTTTTTAGAACCAAATACAACTCTGCGTTGCGAATTAGAGAGAGAAAACAGAACAAAAACATACGACGTTTTATTACACCACGTGTGTTAAATCTAATTGTAATTTTACATGTGTGTTAACTTTTTTCTAATAAAATAAAATAATTTAATATTTTTTTTGCTTTGTTATTAAAACTTGTGTGTGTGTTATGCTGGTTATATCTAATTGAAATTGCAAGTGAAAAGTTCCTTATAAGTGTTTCTTTTAACTGTTTCTTATAAAATATAATATAATTTGCAACAGAACAATAGTTTTTTAAGTCATTAAAATTTGGTGATGAAATGTAGGGTAATTTGTGTTGTTCCATTGCTACGTTATTGCTACGTTTTGGCAGCACGTGTTTTTAAAGTCATCGCGTTTTTGTCTTTTATAGTTTACCTTATATGTCAATTCAGACCAATTTAAGGTTGGAGTAAAACTTTGTTGTGTGTAAAAACTATGTGAAAACCATAAAAAGTGCGCAATTAAGGGTCATGTCACAGACTCAATTCCGTTCGGAAGTGGAATAAGTGGTTCACTCGTAAGACGCAAAGCAAATATTTTTTTTGGAATGAAACCACTTTTAGCAATTCAATTCCACTTTGATTTTTGATACTGATTTCATTCCGAAAAAATATTTGTTTTGCGTTTTACGAGTAATCACTTTTTTCAAATCCGATCGGAATTGAGTCTGTGACATGCACCTATATAAAATTTCAGTGACGGTTACATGTGACTTACCAAAATTGTTATTAATGCAAATTTTCACTTTTGAGTGTATCATACTTGTTTTTTTTAGGTAACTAGTTCCTAACTTTATTAAGGGCTTTCTATGGAAATTTCGATAACTTTAACCAACATGAATTTATCGTAATTCCCATAGAGAAACCCTAATAAAGTTAGCAACTAATTACTTGTAAAAGCATACGCGTATTACCAACTACTATTCCACATTTAATCAATGGATATTTTCATACATTTTATAAAAAACTTCATAAATCGTTTCAAACAAGTTCTACGAATATTTTCATTATTTATATGCAAGTTTTCATTGAAAGGAACTTTAATGACACCAGTTTCATTAATCAAATGAAACCTGTCTTCGGTTGAAAACGTGACTCATTTTTCATTAAGGTTATGTCAATTTTCATTAATTTCACGAAGGTATTTTTTTCAGTGTAGAAATATTTGCTACGTAAAAAGTTTCAGAATGTGAACTATTTTTCGTACAGAAAAAGTTTCAGATTCTGAGATTTTAAAAGTCAAATGTTCAGAGAAGTTTTTCTAAAATAAAAAGACTCAGATTCTAAGACACATTTCGTATTGAAAAATCTCAGATTCAGAGACGTTTTTCGTATAAAAATATTCTCAGATTCTGAGACATTTTTCGTACAGGAAATTTTTTTTTTTTCACGAATATCATGGTTTTAATAAGTTAAGAAAAATTACCTCACAGCCCAAAATATTTTTTTCAGTTTCTTTTTCTTAAAACAGGCAATCACATGAATTTAATTTGTACAAAATGAATGTTTTTTTTTCGTGCGACTTTTTAATTTCTGAGAAAAACATCGCAAAGTCGAAAAGTTATTTCTTATTATGATAAAGATAATTTATAAAGAAAATGGATGGAAGTAAAAACTATTGGAAATACGAAGATTTTTTGCATTTTCGTATGACCTATATCAGACATTTCCACAAAGACGACTTAGGGGAAATGTCAACACCCCCTGACAACTGCCGATTATGATTGAGGAAATTTTAAATTTTTTTATGAAACTGTCCTCAACTCGGTAATTGGAGATGTCATGGGGATGTCAGGTGTGACTCTGACATGTCAGCAAGTCGTCACCACGGATGGCTCAAGGACTTTCCCAACTGGGTAATGCATAAAAAATATGACAAACATTTTTTTTGCTTATTTTAATTCGTGAGTATTTCGTGATCGTGATTACGTCGTGAGCGTGACTAAATTTTTTTCTACTCACGTGAGCGTGCGTGAGCGTGAGCAGAAAAAAATTTTTCGTGCGTGATCGTACGTGATTACATTTTTTTTTTTCGTGAGCGTGCGTGATCGTGATTGAAAAGTCACTCACGATCCCATCTCTAGTTCAGACACTCGTCTGATGTCAGCTAGAGTGAAAAGGCGTACAGATATGAGTAACCTGAATGGCATGCTAACACCGGTGCGTCTCAGGTAATTAGGTGGTAATCCAGACAACATTTTACCTCTGAAACTCAGCTGTATTTTTTTGCCTGCCTAGAGGTAGTTGGCAGCCCCAACACTAGGATCGGAGTGCAGTGGTCCAATCAGCCCTCACTTTTAAACTACTACGATTACAGAAACGTCAATAAATTTAATTTGACGCCCTATGTTCACACTGAACTTTATTTAAGAATTTATGGTGTTCAGAAATGTAATTCTATTTATATTTAGATAAATAAAGGACATATATATATAATGCTTGATCTGAGTGAATGGTTAATCAACATTTTACAGTTGTAGTGTTTTTTGTCAGTCTTTTGTATAATTTTTTTTTTTTGTGCTTTATATTAGAGATGGGCACATGAGCAGATTAGAGCGTGATTCACGAGATTCACGCGTGATCACGCGTGAGTGTGACTGATTTCAATTTTACTCACGTGATTGTGAGTGAGTGTGAGTGGAGAAAAAAATTGCGTGAGTGAGTGTGCGTGAGTTAGATTTTTTCGTGAGTGAGTGTGCGTGAGTCGATTTTTTTGCGTGAGTTTGCGTGATTTATTTTCTCTTCATATTTCTTTTTGTACCAAAAAAAGCAACAAAAAATTGTAAAATATGGCTAATTTCATATTTCGTCCTGAAAAAAGCAAAAAAAAATGCAAAATTTCGCTGAACTTTAAATATTTTGCTGAAAATTTTGAATGATTTTTGAAATTTTAGTTTTTGAAATTTGTTTTTGTATAAATAAGTGTTTCGTGAGTGTGAGTCAACGTGAGTGTGAGTGAAGCTTGCGTGAGTGAACGTGAGTGTGAGTTGTATTAAATTTACTCACGTGAGTGTGAGTGAGTGTGAGTAGAAAAAATATGCTCGTGAGTGAGTGTGCGTGATTCAAAAATTCCTGTCGTGAGCGTGAGTGAGTGTGAGTCAAAAATCAATCACGCGCCCATCTCTACTTTATATTATTTTTTTTCTTCGTCTTGTGTGCGTGCAAGTACTTTTCTATTTGGCGACTAACGAAAACTAAAACAAAAAACGCAACAGCGTTCATCGCATTGTTACTCAAAGCCAGACATGGGCGATACCAATTACATTTTTTTCAATTACAATTACATGTAATTAGTAATTGAGTTTTTTCAATTACAATTACATGTAATTAGTAATTAAAATTTTCAATTACATTTACATGTAATTAGTAATTGAGTTTTTTCAATTACTAATTACATGTAATTGTAATTGAAAAAACTCAATTACTAATTACATGTAAATGTAATTGAAAAATTCAATTACTAATTACATGTAATTGTAATTGAAAAAACTCAATTACTAATTACATGTAATCGTAATTAAAACGTTCAAATTACAGTGTTTTCCATTACATGCAAAAAAAAAATCTGACAACTGACAAAGTTTTATTTTTAACAAATTAATAGTGACTGGCGAAATTCAACATCAGAAGCATTTTGGACAAGTTTAGTGATTGCGGTCGATTCTAAATATGATATTTAAAACTAGTGTAAAAAAATATAAGTCAAAAATATAACATAAAATTTGTGACATAAATATATAATTTGTGTGTATAGTTATGGTGGCAGATTCTAAACTTGAAACTAAACTAAACTTTTCTTTTTCCTACTACGTTACCATGGCTTTTACTGGTGACATGTCACATAATTTAAAACTAACACCGAAATTATATAATATTTATTTTAATAAAATAATTATATGTATTAATATTAATTAAATAATTTTAATAAAATATAATAAATAAGTGATACCAACTACATACAAAAACAAGTAAGAAAATTACAGTCGGTCAAGACCGACCATATAATACCCTACACCAGTGTTTTCCGGAAAATGTGTCCCAAGTCCAAACATGGACCGATTTGGTTTATCTTAGGTCAAATCTTTAATAAGTGTAGAAAACACTCACAAACCAAATATGAGTGAAATAGTCTTTTATTTGTTTTTAAATTAACCGATTTAAGTGAATAGCGGGCGAAATTTTCATATGGGACCTAAGTCCAAAAATGGTGTGATTATAATCAAATTTTGATTGGGTAATTAAAGTACGTGTTAAAAATAAACAAAATTTTAATAAATCATTTCCTTTTTTCATGAAATTTTAGCGATTTATGTGAATATCGGGAGGGTGGTTTGTATGGGGGCTACAAGAAGAACTGGTCCGATTGCTTTAAAATGTGGAATGGTGATTTGTGAATACAAAACACGTTTACCTGCCAAATTTCGAAAGGTTACCTATTGTTATTATTAGAGTCATTTGACTCATATTTTAAGGGGACGTTTGTATGGGGGCTAGGTCAAAACATGGACCGATTTTTGCAAATTTCAATAGCATCCGTCGTTGTGTCAAAAGAAGCTTAAGTCTCAAATTTCAGATAAATCGGTTAAAAATTGCGACCTGTATCGTGCGCACAACGTTTACATGGACGGACATCGCTAAATCGACTCAAAAAGTTATTCTGAGTCAATCTTGAAGGTGGGTCTAGGACCAATATTTCGGGAAGTTACAAACATCAGCAGAAACTCATTATACCCTGTACCACAGAGTGGTGTAGGGTATAATAATAGTGTTGCCAAAATTGTAATGGTAAGTAGTGATATCGTTTTTTTTACAAGTAGTTACAGCAAGGGGTACTAATAGAAAATAATATATTAATATAATAAATAAATTCGAAAGAATTT
This sequence comes from Pegoplata infirma, assembly GCA_963921195.1. Classification (NCBI taxonomy): domain Eukaryota; kingdom Metazoa; phylum Arthropoda; class Insecta; order Diptera; family Anthomyiidae; genus Pegoplata; species Pegoplata infirma. The sequence continues at coordinate 170,475,983 of OY992538.1, read as the reverse complement.
TGTAATTTGGTGTTTTTTCGACTAAATTTTGCGTTTTTTATTTGCATCTAGCGGTCAAAAAATTATTTTATTTGTTAGCAGGAAATCTAACGACTTTATATTACACTGTGCTACAAAAAACACAAAATCTAATATATTTTTAAAATGAGGCAGTTAAGGTTGTAGGTCTCGTCGAAAAGATCACAAAAATGCCCATCAAACTTGCCAGACACCCTCAAATTTTAGAGTTATTGTCAAAAAAACGTTTTTTTGGGACTTTTCTCACTAAACCACGTGTAACTTAAACATTTTTCAACCGATTTACAATTTTTCAACTGTTTTGGATAGAAGATGGATAGGGCTTTTCATGTGTTTGAATTTGTCTATACATACTACCCAAACCAGGAAAGGTTCGTACCCCACGCTTTAATTTTCATACATAAAGTTTGAGTAGCTGTATTTCGCCAAAATATTAACCGATTTTAATGCCTATACACTCATTTGAAAGGTAATTTTATTCTCTTCAAGAATCATTAATTGAAGATAATACTTTTAAAAAATTTGCTTTGTTAAAAATCAATAGCTTCATGTACTCAAAATTAACTACTTTTTATTTTGACAATTTTAAGTTCGTACTGCATATAAAAGATTAGTAATATTTTTGTGACGTAACCCTTGGATTAAATAACGGCTTTAATTCGATTATTTATCGAACTTATTAAAATTTAACACTCACTAGTGGTGATGGAATCCCATATTTCATGTATTTTTACTTTTCATCCACAAATATGTGATTGGGGGTCGTTTTTAAGCGCCATTCATAATCGCCAACACCAAATCAATCGGATTTAAGTCCGGACATGATGAGGTATAGTTTAGGACACTAATTTTGTTTGTTCTGAACCTTTTTTTGCTGATTTTAAAAATGTGGACTCTTGTTGGAAGGTGATTCCCCAAAAGATATCACGTTTTCAACTGATTTCATTAGGGGTTGCCTTACCATATTTAATAGGACGGACCGATTTGAATGGCCCAAAATAAACAAAAAAACAAAATCTACGAGAAATTCTAAGAAAATTTTCCCAAGATACCATTGGTCCAAATTCAAACGCTATACTCCGCCTATCGACATGAAGAATGATCTACTCTTCATAAGCAAAACAAAGCAGTATTTATGTAAATATCATTTTGGAGTCAAAACGCACCAATTCAACGGAATACCTGGGACCAAAATAGGTTTTTCCTAATGTTTCTGATGTGTCAAATCCGATTATGACCTTTGGTACCATAGTCGTCGGTTGAATTAAGGTATTTTAAGTAAAATATTATATTTACACAAATACTGCTTTGTTTTGCTTATGAAGAGTAGATCAATCTTCATGTCGATAGGCGCAGTATAGCGTTTGAATTTGGACCAATGGTATCTTGGGAAAATTTTCTTAGAATTTCTCGTAGATTTTGTTTTTTTGTTTATTTTGAGCCACTCAAATCGGCTCGTCCTATGGTAGGGCAACCACTAATGAAATCAGTTGAAAACTTGACATCTTTTGGGGAATCACCTTCCAACAAGAGTCCATATTTTTAAAATCAGCAAAAAAAGGTTCAGAAAAAACAAAATTAGTGTCCTAAACTATACCTCATCATGTCCGGACTTAAATCCGATTGATTTGGTGTTGGCGATTATGAATGGCGCTTAAAAACGACCCCAATCACATATTTGTGGATGAAAAGTAAAAATACATGAAATATGGGATTCCATCACCACTAGTGAGTGTTAAATTTTAATAAGTTCGATAAATAATCGAATTAAAGCCGTTATTTAATCCAAGGGTTACGTCACAAAAATATTACTAATCTTTTATATGCAGTACGAACTTAAAATGGTCAAAATAAAAAGTAGTTAATTTTGAGTACATGAAGCTATTGATTTTTAACAAAGCAAATTTTTTAAAAATATTATATTCAATTAATGATTCTTGAAGGGAATAAAATTACCTTTCAAATGAGTGTATAAGCATTAAAATCGGTTAAAGTATATATATGAAAATTAAATAGTGTGGTACGAACCTTTCCTGGTTAGGGTTGTATATGAAAGATATGTATTGATTTTTTCAACAATATCTAATTTTTTGTTATTTTTTGAAAAATTTTTGAGTTTATCGATTTTTTTCTGCTATAGTTTGTTCAACAACATTTATATTAATAAACGTATCCCTAAAGAAAAAAAATTTAATTGTGAATACGATGAGCTTTATGCCAAAAAAATCGGATAATAATTGACAGAGTTGTGATAAATTTTCTAAAAAAGAAAATTAAGATTTTGTATGAAATTGACGTGCGGATAACCCAGGCAAAAAAAGTAAAAAAATAAACGAACATACTGAGAGGTCACGTATCATTATTTTAAAGGTTTTTGGCCCCCTGAATTCGAATTTGACCTTGAAATTGCGCTATCTCAGGGGCGTATCCAGGATTTTATTTCGGTGGGGGCCCAACATTTTTTTTAATTTTTTTATTTTTTTTAATTTACATAACAGCACATGTTTAAGAACTTTTCTCGATCGTTTTCTTGAACTGAATGTAACACAATCAGATTCTTCATTTTTGTGTAAGTTTAAAACTGTTAGGAAAAAAAAAATAAAATTTTTTGAGAGACTTAAGCCTTTTCTCAAAGTGTGAATTGTATCAGATGCTGATACATTTTTACAAAGAATATTATCAAAATCTGATTTTTTTTTTCAAAGAAAAACTAAGATTCTATGACAATTTCCAGTTAAGACAGTTTTTGTTATAGAAAAAGTCAAAGACTTTAAATCATATTTCCAATGGAAAACGTTTCTCGGGGAAAAGTCATGTTAGAAAATGGTTCTATAAACATATTCATAAAATACTTTTTCCCAGAATCTGAGATATTTCTAGACTAGCACATTTTCCCAGATTCTGAAACATTCTACAAAAAAAGTTTTAGACTCTGAGAAAATCTTCGCTTTTTCTATAAGAAAAATAATTAAGATTCTGAGACCTTTTTAAAAAGAAAACAGTGTAAAAAAAGCCTTAGATTCTAAAACCTTTTTCCGAAAGAAAACTTCTCGGATTCTGTAGGAAAATTCCTATAGAAAAAGTCTAAAATTCTTATACATTTTTCCTTTAGAAAAAGTCACAGATTCTTAGGCATTTTTCCTGTAGAAAAAATTTCAAATTCTGAGACATTTTTCCTATGGAAAATGTCTGGAAAAATTAAATATTTTCCCAATACAAAAAAAATCAGATTCTGAGACATTATTCTTATAGAAAAAGATATTTTTACAATAGAAAAAGTCTCAGATTTTGAGCATTTTTCTATACAAAAAGTGTCAGCTTGTGTCTCTGAGATATTTTTCCTATACACAAAATCTTAGGTTTTGAGATAATTTTCCTTAAGAAAAATTCGATGATTCTGAGACATTTTTCGTAAAAAAAATATAAGATTCTGAGATATTTTCCTAGATTGTAAAAAAATTCAGAGAAATTATTCCTTTAGAAAGTTCTCAGATTCACACAAAATATTATTGGCTAAAAATTTTCAATTAAATCTATTGATCAACAAAATTTAAATGAGTCAATCAATGTTTGGATTGAAATTTTTGTTATTTTCTTTAACTGTCGAATTACAAATTTTCAATATACCAGATTTTTTTTTGGTTTTAATTTATTTGAATAGATTAATTCAAAAATATACAAAATAATCAGGTTTTACTTTTTTTATTGTTTGCAACATATTGGAAAGCAAAAAAGATGAATTTTTTGATAATTTCGTTATAAGGTTACAATTCGTTTGTTAAATCAATCATTATTTTGATTGACTATAAATTAAAAATTGATAAAATTTTTGATCAAAATCGAAAAAATTTTTGATTGAAAAAATTTTCAATCAATCACCTACAATTTGATGATTGGTATAACAATTTTCTTAATTGGAGGAATTTCAATCAAAAAATTGATTGAATCCGCGTTTTTGTTGACTGAAATTCGTTTAAAATTTTTTTTTGTTCTAAAACATTTTTCATAAAGAAAAGCCTCAGATTCTAAGAATTTTTTATAGAAAAAATCTAAGAATTTGAGGCATTTTTCAGATTCAGAGACATTATTCCTATAGAAAGTTCTCAGATTCTGAAGCATTTTTCATATAGAAAAGCCTCAGATTCTGAGAATTTTTTATAGAAAAAGTCTCGGATTCTGAGATATTTTTCCTATAGAAAAAGTCTTAGATTCTGAGAAAAGAGCCTATATTTAAAGACCATATTCCTATAGAAAAAGTATTAGATTCTCTGACATTTTTCTTATAGAAAGTTTTAGATTCTGAGACATTTTTTTTAGAAAAGTGTAAGATTCTGAGACATTTTTTTTTAAGAAATAGTCTCGTTTAGAGACATTTTTCGAAAAGACAAAGTCGCATTGTAAGATTTGACTTCATTTTACTTACAATTAGGTCCATTTTTTGTGTACATAAAACTCCAGGTTCTAAGACATTTTTTTTTTTGAATCTTAAGTTGAAAAGTTTCAAGTTCTAAGTAACAATTTTCAGATTTTGAGATTTTTTTGACAGAAAAATTTTTAGTTTCAAAACATTTTTCTTAAAAAAATTTCTTAATGTTTTTCGATTTTTTTAAGAAGTTTTTTAATGTTGTACTTGTTATTTGATACTGAATCCTGAAATTTGTGAAATCATTTCGGGGGGGGCCCGGGCCCCCGGGCCCCCCCCTGTATACGCCACTGCGCTATCTTATTAAGTTTTTGATATATCAATTTATGTTAAATATCTCAAAAACCTGACGAGATAGAGCAATATAAAGGCCAGGTTCGGATTCAGCGCGCCAAAAACATTTGCAAATATTGCACATGACCATTTATGATAAATTTATTTTTTTTTTGCCTGGGTTATCTGAGCGACGATTTCCTGCAAAATCTTAATTTTCTTTTTTAGAAAAATTATCACAACTCTGTCAATTATTATCCGATTTTTTCAGGATAAAGCTTATCGTATTGATAATTAAATTTTCTTTAAAAAAACGCTCTTAAATATAAAGGTTGTTAAACGAACTATAGCAGAAAAAAATCGATAAACTCGAAAAATTTTCAAAAAATAACAAAAAAAATTGATTTTATAGAAAAAATCAATAGATATCTTTCTTTTACGTATTGACCAATTCACACACATGGAAAGCCCTATCTTTTTTCTCTCCAAAACAGTTTAAAAATTTAAAATCGGTTGAAGATTTTCTGAATTACACAAGGTTTAGTAAGAAAAGTATCAAAAAAACGTTTTTTGACAATAACTCTAAAATTTGAGGGTGTCTGGCAAGTTTAATTGGAATTTTTGTGATCTACTCGACATGACCAACAACCTATACTATGTCACATCAGAAGTATTTTTTCAGTGTAGCACAGTGTTATCTTAAAAATAATTAATATTTCGCAGGTACAGTGAAATCAGAAAATACACACGCATTTGTTGGATTTTTTTAAAGCATGCCAGCAGCAAGCAAAATCCTACCTGCATAAGTGATCGCTTGCATAATTTAACATATAACAAAAAGGAAACAGCTACAAAGTCATAAAGACATAAAAAATCGGGATTTCCAAAAGGAATTTAAAAGACACTATTATTTTTTTACAACGCAAAATATGTGAAGACATTGCATTGAAAATCAATGGAGTGTAATAATGTAAAAAAATCATAATAAATAACTACTTATAATATTTTTAAAGACAAAAAAAAACATACAACTATTCTTTTTCATGGTATTCGGATGCATAATAATAAAAATTAATTTGATTCATGTTTCAGTTGAAATTGAATACTTTAAACTTTATTTCAAAACTAAAAATTTAATGAATAAATTCATTGTATAAAAGATCTGGGTTTATTTAAACCCTATCAGTTTTAGATTTTTTGTCTATTTCAGTTATGAATTCAAATTTAGTTAAACGATTTTTTACCTAAATATTTGTTAAATTTAATTTGTTTAACTAAAATGTTTGCATTCCAATTAATGTGATGATTATTACTCGCATTGTACGGTCTATTTTGTGTATTTCTTTTGTGTCGTCTGTAGTCATTGTTAAGTTTTTTTTAAGACTACCACAAAAACTCTCGTTATCTTCGTTTGACTTGGAGTTTTTGCTTCCAGTTTGTTGCGAATGACTACAGTATTGTGTGTTATTTTCAACTGCTGGCTTTTTTCAAAAACTATCAACTGAGGAGTTTAACAATTTCAGTGGCAGTTTAGTTATTTTAACTCTGTTTTGAACTGCTGTCAAATGGCACCCACAATTCTGTTTACAACTTGAGGCCAGCGCCACCTGCCGGGTCGAAAAAAATCAAATCTTTAAAACCTTGATCAGCATCTAATATGTATGTCTTAGGTTAGTAGCTCTTATGATTCCAGAGATCATGCGTTACAAACAATTGCACTAACGATTTTATGCATAAAGATTTTTGAATAAATATGTATGTGTAATTGACAATATTAGTAATTAACTACTAAATGTAATTATAAACATGTTTCTTACAATTACATTAAAATCAATTACATTTTTCAATTAGATGTAATTAGTAATTGAGTTTTTTCAATTACAATTACATGTAATTTGTAATTGAGTTTTTTCAATTACAATTACATGTAATTTGTAATTGAGTTTTTTCAATTACAATTACATGTAATTTGTAATTGAGTTTTTTCAATTACAATTACATGTAATTAGTAATTGAAAATTTTCAATTACTAATTACATGTAATTGTAATTGAAACTGTAATCAATTACACAATGTAATCATTAACCCCCATGTCTGCTCAAAGCCTACTATGATGAGTTTTTTTGTTTTTGTGAATTTTTTTGTGAATTTTTTTGTGAATTTTTCAGATTTGAGCAAATGGTTAATTGATTCAAATAAAATTTAATTGAATGTCAAATTTTAAGCTGAGCAAATATTTAATTGTTTTTTTCAATCGAATATTTTTTTCTGTGGAGACAGTGTGTCCTCGAAAAAATGTCTTATCCTAATTTTTTTATTAGATTTTTAGATAAAACTTTGTGAGGACAGACTCACAGTCCCCCAAATTCGCCCTTACATTGCAATATTTAGCAAATCTAACTGCCGCAACTGTCACTATTTTGCTTAAAGATCCCACTGTATTAACTTTATACACATATATTTTTTTTGCAGTATCCTTTGTGGCACATTTATAATACCATTATTCCTTTAGTTTATGCGTTTTTTTGGTTATTTCACTTTCTTTATAGTTTTATTTTGAGAGTTTTTTTGGTTATATGATTTTTTTGGAGTTTTACTTACTTGGCAAATAGAACTTGTATATCTGCTTGATCACTATACACTTCACGGAATGTCAATTTGGAGTTATTTTCCCATACTCCTAATGCTTTGCGTAACGTCATACGTACTTGACCTGCATTAGACATTGATTGATTAACCAAACTGTAAAGAAGGTAAAAAATAATATAAACAAAAATATTAGAAGTGTTGAAATAAGGCATGAACTTGATAGAGTTTTTAAAAAATATTCTATACACTAAAAAAATTATGTGGATAAATTCCAGTGAATATTCACTTAAAACGAATGAAATTTTATTTAAAAATCATTCCTCTGATTTTTCGTTTAAATTAAAATCATATTACAGTCAATTTTTAATGTTGGCAAAATCATTAAAAAATGAATGAATATTCTCTTATTTTGTATTAAAAAACATTTAAATTATATCATAAATTTTTACTGCCGAAATTTAATATAACGGAAATTGATTTTAAATACTGTATTTTTTTTTAAACTAGAGCAAAAGTAGAAAATAAGAGGCATTTTACATGCTGAGATTGCACGCCTTTTTATCTGAGTTTTTTGTGCAGGCAATCGGGGGTGAGAAGCAACGAAGGAGAAAAACAGAATTCGTAATTTTTTCTCCACCGTTTGCTTTTCACCCCCGTTTGCCAACAAAAAAAAAATTGCGAAACTATATTGCAGCAAAATACTTTTGTTCACAGCATGCATAAACTGGTCGTATATTTCCTTAAAATGAAGGGATATCAGAGTCGTTTTTATCCCAAAGGCTGGAAAAAATTCCAACACAGCTCCGAAGGATTTCAGACCGATTAGTCTGTCTTCTTTTTTGTTAAATTCAATGGAACGAATTATAGACTCATATATGCGTAGAGTGATTGACCCGAGGTTGCTTTCGACAAGGCAAGATGCACACAGCAAGGGTAGATCAACGGAAATAGCTCTGTATGAGCTCGTTGGTACCATAAAAAAAATCGCTTTCGGTAAAGGAGTACACTATGGTGGACTTTTTGATATACACTAAGAAAATTATGTCATTAACTGTTTGTAAGTTATTTTAAAAAGTAATCAGTAAAGTCATTTTAAAAGAAAAATCACTTATTTTATAAAGGATTTAATTTTTTTACTGTTTCTGTAGTTTAAAAAAAAATAATTTACTGTATTAAAAACGAATTTTCTGTTACATTTAATTTCGACAGTAAAAAATTTCTTCTATAGTTTTACTGTTTTTCAATACAAAATAACTGAATATTCACTAGTTTTTTAATGTTTTGGTTAGTCATTAAATTAACATTTAAAATTGACTGTAATGTGTTTTTATTTTAAATGAAAAAACAGTGGAATGGTTTTTAAATAAAATTTCATTTGTTTTAAGTGAATATTCACTGGAATTTACCTACATAATTCTTTGAGTGTAGAGTCATCCCAGACTCGATAATTGTGGCATTGTTCAGTTTGGGAGTGAAGTGTAGGATCATTTTAGTGATGGAAAATCTAATTGACAATAGATATATAACGTCTAAATTGGAAGTGTCTGTTATAACTCGATTTGTCAACAGGGGCACACCACAGGGAGGTGTTCTTTCGCCGCTTCTTTGGAACCAGACACTGAAAGCAACTGCCAACATTAAGGGACATTCTTCAGGGTTCTTTGAAAGATCTGTCTAAATGGGAAAAAGACTATGGTCTGGGAGTAAATCCAACTAAAACAGAGCTTGTCTTAAAAAAAAAAGATTTCTGCTTTTGATCCTATTTCTCTGGACGGCACTGAAATCGCCTTCTTAGATGGAGCCAAGTATCTTGGAGTATTTGTTGATAGGATGTTGAATTTCAGTCGTAATATTGAAAAACGGGTGAGAAAAGCAACGATTGCTTTATATTCCCGTAAAAGGGTCATTAAAAAAATGGGGCTTTGTCCCTAAAGTCGTTCATTGGAATTATACAGCGGTGGTGCATTCAATTTCGCTGTGTGAAATAATTGTCTGGTGTCCTGCTTTAAGGGGGGCATACATGGTACTGCCCCAGCAAATCTTTGGTAATGGGTAGTGATTATATAACACATTACCAGGTAATGTATATCCCTTATTTGTAGCATTATTTTAGGATGTCTTACCAAACATTTGTTCCACAACGTATTATTTTCAAGTGAAAAATAATGTATTACTAATAATTTGCTACGTAATGCATGATTATTTGATAAAATGTATTTCATATTTATTATTTCTAAACATTAAATCATGGATGACTTATATTTGGTTACATTATGTATTATTTGAAAGTTTGAAATAATGCATTATTTATAATTGGAGGCATAATGCATTACAATAACATAAAAAATAATTATTGTATAAAAAATCAATAAGTTTAAACTAGAGATGGGCTCACGACAGGAAATTTCTATCGACACACACTCACGAGCATATTTTATCTACTTACCCTCATTTACAATCACGTGAGTAAACCTAATACAAAATTACTTTTTCACTACTCGTAACACCTTATATATTGCGTTCTGGTATGCTATATTATATACCTTACTCGTAACCTATAAAATATCATATATTTTACACCTTACTCGTATTCGTCGTTATAAATTTATGACTTATTTTATACCTTACTGGTATTCTTTGTGATAATGTGGATGCATTACTTTGAGTCTCATCGCCTGCTAAAATCATCAATGCTGCAATGTATAAAATAAGAGATCCTATACCTTATTTTATACCTTATTTGGTAATCTAAGTTTTGCTGGGGCATGCTGTAGAATTTGCTGGATGAAAATGCGATTTTGATCGTGTATGGGCTTGTTGGACGACCATTACAAAGACAAAATCCACATGTCCATCCAGCAAATTGTACAGCATGCAGTACCGTGTATGCCCCCCTTTAGAGAAAAAAGGGAACTGTGACTTGATCACGAAGGTACAAAGAATGGCGTCGATGTACATTCCTGGTGCTCTTCTTACTACCCAGCAAAACTTAGATTACCAAATAAGGTATAAAATAAGGTATAGGATCTCTTATTTTATACATTGCAGCATTGATGATTTTAACATGCGATGAGACTAAAAGTAATGCATCCACATTATCACAAAGAATACCAGTAAGGTATAAAATAAGTCATAAATTTTTAACGAAGAATACGAGTAAAGTATAAAATATGTGATATTTTATAGGTTACCAGAAATGAAATAATATAGCATGCCAGAAGATAATATATAAGGTGTTACGAGTAGTGAAAAAGTAATTTTGTATTAAATTTAGTCACGTGATTGTAATTGAGTGAGTGTAAGTAGATAAAATATGCTCGTGAGTGTGTGTCGTTAGAAATTTCCTGTCGTGAGCCCATCTCTAGTTTAAATTTATGCATTTTTTTATAAAATAATTATTTTTTATGTTATTGTAATGCATTATGCATCCAATTATAAATAATGCATTATTTCAAACTTTCAAATAATACATAATGTAACCAAATATAAGTCATCCATGATTTAATGTTTAGAAATAATAAATATGAAATACATTTTTTCCAATAATCATGCATTACGTAGCAAATTATTAGTAATGCATTATTTTTTACTTAAAAATAATACGTTGTGGAACAAATGTTTAGTAAGACATCCTAAAATAATGCTACAAATAAGGTATATACATTACCTGGTAATGTGTTATATAATCACTACCCATTACCAAAGTTTTGCTGGGTACATCTACGGCTGCATTAGAAATCCTTCTTCACCTAATACCATTGGACATATTGGGTAGGCAGAACGAAGCTACGTTGGCAATTCGACTTAATAGCATACTTCAATGGAGGAGCAGCGATTGTGGCCACAGTGCAATCTTGAAGAAGATAACAATACCACAAAAAGTGTGTGCTCCATCTATGAGCCTTATTAAGAGCCACTTTACAACTATGATTCCATTCAGGGAGTCTTGGATGTGGGGAATTCCGGATAGTGGAGCCACCATAAATTTTTGCACAGATGGATCGATGCTGCACGAACAGGTGGTCTTTGGAGTCTATTCGGAGGAGCTTGGGTTGAGCCAGGCTTGAAGATGACTAAATCATTGCAGTGTTTACCAGGCAGAGATTCTGGCAATAAAGGAAGTGGCTGACTGGTCGAGTTGCAATGTATTGTCTACAACTGTAGTCTATATCTAGTCTGACAGTCAAGCAGCGGTCAAGTCCCTTGTTTCTGAAAACAAGATCTGCCCTTAACTACCGCACGTCTTTAAATGAGATAGATAAGCAGTTTAATATACGACTCATATGGGTCCCGGGGCACAGAGACATTCCAGGGAATTGCAAAGCCGATGAGCTTGCAAGACTAGGAACTACCTTACAGGTTCCAACAGAATTGGAATGTGTTGGTATGCCTCTAGAAACTTGCAAGCAAAACCTACGGCTTTGTTCTGCGACGGAGACCAATCAAAGATGGGCAAATGGATGGACGTTTGAGACAACACGACTGATTTGGCCTTCTCTTAATCAGGGGCGCACAAGTGAGCTGATATCGCTTCCAAGAGGAGAGATTTTATAGGAAAGACCGCAGAGCAGTTAAATGTGCCGTCAAATGACTTTTGCCGGAGTTGCATAGATGAAGAGGAGTCGGAAACTATCGAAAATTTCACCTGCCATTGCCCGACACTTTCTGGTCAGAGACTTGCTTTACAGGGATCTTTATTTCTGATTTGTCAAAGTTCAATATCTAAGGATCTCATAAGAATCTCAAATTGGTTTAACGTCGGGGACCAGTAGGGAAACTATTGCAGTCCCGTTGTATAACAATGGACCTCAGAGTTTATGTGTGCAGACGTTAAACGTCAACAGCCACTTACAACCTAACTCAACCTAACATTAAAACATTTAAAATTGCTGTAATTTTCAAATATAAAAACAAGTGCTTCCCAGTTCGAAAATGTGTCACTGCGGAAATTTACATAGTGCTAACATTGTCAGCACTTAATGATTGCTTTAAAATTGTGGATAATTCCTCTTAGACGTCGAAAAGGAAATGTTTTCAGAATAACAGTATATTGAATTATAATTTTAAATCTGGGCAACTTTTTAATTTCCAAGAAAATTATGGCAATATTATCGATTTATTTAAAATAAAATCAAAATCTAACAAGTAGTAGAAAAGTAATAAATAGATAGACAAACAATTTTCCAAATAAAGTTTGGAACAAGCTGTGGCAGTAATAAACTATAGGTTCCAAGTTCAAATCCAGTTGGGACTAAAAATGGCGAAAAGTGTTTTCTAAATATGAGAAAGAAAATTTATAAAGGAAAATGGATAAAAGTAAAAACCAAAGGATATACGAAGTGTTTTTGTATTTGTTTTTGTATGACCTACAGAAGGTCAGCATGCCTAACTACTGCTGACTTTGAGTGAAGACATTTTGAAAATTTATATGAAACTGTCCTCAACTCAGTTCATAGAGATGTCTTGTAGATGTAAGCCGTGACTCTGACTTATCACCGCGCCGTCACTGAGGATGGCTCGAGGACGTGGCCAACTGGGTTTTACTTAAAGCGTTGTTAAATATAGCGAACATGGTTTTAGTCCCCATATACTGACGTACACCCAAAAAAACGTGGGTATTCAATACTAAAAATTTAACTAACGCACTAATATTTTAGTCCAAAAGGACTTTGTGCAGAAATTGGTAATTTGGGTACAAAATCACTTACTAAAACTTTTACAGTAAAATTATTTTGAGTGTAGGGTATTACTTGGTCACTATTGTGACCCAAAACTTTATTACAGTAACATATCATTACATTTAACGAATTTAAAACCATTGTTCAAGGAAATTGTGATTTTTTCTGATATATTTAAAAAAAAAATATTTAAATGGCCTGTAAAAAAGTTTCTCATTGACAAAGTAAAGTCCATTACTGCCACAAAAAAGTTTTCGTAAAAAAAAAAAAATGTCAGTAACTATTTAAATATACTATTTTTATACCCTCCACTTAGTGATAGAGGGTATATATAAGTTTGTCATTCCGTTTGTAACTCATCGAAATATCGGTCTGGGGCCCAATAAAGTATATATATTCATGATGCCCGATCGATTTTAAGACATTCTAGCGATGTCCGTCTGTCCGTCTGTCCGTCTGTCCGTCTGTCTGTCTGTCTGTGGAAAATGCTCTCGCGGACAAAATATTGCACAGAGATGACTGAAACTTAACATATATATTGGAAGTTCTCCCGAGAAGTTTGGTATTGCATTTGAGCGATATCGGTTCAGCGGTTCAAAAGTTATGAGCGAAAATGTAAGCACACCTCAAAAATTTCAGTACATTCAACATAACCTAAAAATACAAAATGCTTTAATTCGGCTTCTGGTTGACATATGTGAACATAATTGAACACCAAATGGTATTTAAACTAGTACGAACATATTTTTTGACAAAAAAAAAAAAAATCGCGGATTTTTTTTACCAAAATTTTTTTTTGCGGAAATTTTTTTAAAATTTTTTTTTTTTCAAAAGTAATTTCCTTTTAAATAAAGTTGTTTGCAATAATCTTTTTGAAATTGTGGAGGGTATCACTACATTCGGCAAGGCCGAATTTAACTTTTTTACTTGTTTTAAGTTTAAATCAACCTTACATTTACAAATTCTGTTTTCACAACTTCCACTTATTTTACAAACAATTTGACTACATTCAAAGACAAAACTTTATTTTTCGCCATGATTTAATGCCTTTGGCAGAATCCAATTTTTTTTGTTGTTGGTGCATAAAATCGGGAATGGAAAACTTTATGGAAATTTTTTTTCAATAGCATTTTTTTTTGCGTACATGTTTCTTAAATGGAATTTTTTATTCAAATTATACAAAAAAATAAAAAAAAATTGGCAACAAAATGTCATTTTAAATGCTGTGACATTTTTTAAAGATAATAGTCTCAATACGTTAAGCGAAATGCGTAGTGGGAAAAAAGTTTTTGAAAGCTTATATGATAGGAAAGTAAAAATAAAAAAAGTTATTGTGCAATATTTTTGAGTAAAAATTTATACACGTATCACAATATCAGCATATAGAAATAAAGTAGGTGTTAATTGGTAATTTGGGAAAATGAAAGTGAAACTTACGAAGAAATTATAAAATATTAAAAAAAAAACTTATTCGAAAGGTAAACCGTAAGGAAATTTTAACTGTACAACTAATTTAATATATAAAAAAAAAAAATCTTTTTAATTTAAAGGTTATACAAATTTAAACCTCTTGCATACAATTTTAATAACTTTTAAAACAAATATAAAAAATTGAAATATAAACAGAATAAATTCATACTTTTATTCATTTAAATCAGAACATTAAAGTATGAAATCAGTTCCTCTACGTGGGGTAAAAATTTTCTTTTACAGGTTGGTTTAGTTTTTCAAACTTTTTTTGGATCTGATCCGATTTTGCCTATTAACGAACTTAACCAGCCTTATACACTAAAAAAAACCTTGTAAAATGACAAGAAAAGCTTGTAATTTCTATTTTTTGCTACCTCCTATTTAACGAGAATTCTTAGTAATTTTACAAGATTTTTACTAAAAATTTTACATGCTTTTTTTTAAATTGTAAATTTACATTTTTTTGTTGCGATAAAATCTTGTGACTACACAGAAAAAAATATGGGGAAAAACAATTTGAGTAATCACTTGTTTAAATTTAAAAAAAGTTTTGAGTAATTTTTTAATTGACGCAATTAAAAATTTACTCAAAAATTTAAAAACAAATTGAGTAAATAATTTAATAAGAATTTAATAGCTTTTTTAATTTTTTTTTGGAATTTTCTTAGTTTTTTTAATTCTCGTTTAGTTTATAGTTTTTTGTATATATACATGAAAGTTTGTAATCATATTTATAAATTTTTTTTATGTCTTTAAGACAAAAATATATTTGGTAAAGTTTGAAAAAACATGTTTTTTTTCTTTGTAAAAAAATATGAAATTTTTTTAAACTTTGTTTTTTTAGAGTAGAAACAGAATAAGCCCGGCACGACTTTTTCCATACGGTTTGGCAGATTTAACCGGTGGCCGGCGCCGATGTGAAATAAAACTTGTTCTGTTTTTAAAAGGTGGTGCTTCTTGTTCTGTTCCTGCACTTAATAGTGTCAATTAAAAATTTACTCAAATTTTTTTGACAAACATTTAATAAATTTTTATTAAAAATTTACTCAATACTATTAAATCGTTTACTGGTGGAAAATTGAGTAATTTTTTACTCAATAGTATTAAAAATTTACTCAAATTTTTTTTTTATTTCTTTCTGTGTACTAGATTTTTTGCTGCCTCCTATTTTACGAGAGTTCCTGGTAAAAATTACGAGCTTTTTTTTTAATTTTACAATAAAATTGTAAATTTACAACTTTTTTGACAAAATAAAATTTACAAGGAATTCTCGTGAATTTAATACACCATTTGCAATTATATTTCAGAATTTATCAATTGTAAGTATTTCAGAAATTACCAATTTAATTTCAGAAGTTATCAATCTTATTTCAGAATTTAGCATTTGTATTTCAGAAATTATCAATTGTATTTTTAATTTGTATTTAAGGAAATATCAATTGTATTTCAGAAACTATCAATTGTTTTTCAGAATTTATCAATTGTACACCATTTCAAATTGTATTTCAGAGAGAGTCACTGCTGACATCCACAAGACATCTCTATGTACTGGGTTGAGGACAGTTTCATACAAATGTTCAAAATGTCCTCACTCAAAGTCAGCAGTGGTCAGGGCTGACCTTCCGGCGACATGTCACCTAAGACTTCTTTGGGGGAATGTCATCTGAAAATTAAATTAAATTTCGTATTTCCTTTAGTTTTTACTTTTATCCATTTTCCTTTATAAATTATCTTTCTAATATTTAGAAAAAACTTTTCGCCTTTTTTAATCCCAACTGGACTTTATCCTGGAAGCTCCAGTTTACTAGTCCCACACCTAACTACTTGTTCTAAACTTTATTTTGAAAATTGTTTGTCTATTTATTACTTTTATTCTACTTGTTAGATTTTGATTTTATTTTAAATAAATCGATAATATTCAAACTTATTTGTTTTTTCATTGACATTCATTCATTTTGTTTTGTGTAAGTAATAATAGTATTGCCATCTTTTTCTTGGAAATTTAAGAGTTGCCCCGATTTAAAATTCTAATTTAATATACTGCTATTCTGAAGACATTTCCTTTTAGACATCTTAGATGAATTGTCCACACTCTTAAAACATTAAGTGCTGACAATGTTAGGTTATAACATCAAGGATAACATATGATTTGTCAGAACCTGAACACATTTCCTCAAGGAATCATTATGGAAATTTCCTCAGTGACACATTTTCCAACTGGGAAAAGTCTCAGATTCTGATAAATTTTTTCTACAAAAAAAAATTAAAAAATTTTTTCTGAAGAAAATTCTCCGAATTTTCCTATTAAAAATGCTTAGTTTTTTCCTGTAGAAAAATTCAGAATTTCTTATAGAAAAGGTATATTTTTCTTGAACTTTTTATTATTTGGTGTAATTTTTTTGCTATAGAAAAATTCTCTACATTTTCCTATAGAAAAATTCAAAGACTCCTAGCCTTTTTGCCTGTAGAAAAATGCTAAGATGCCGAGAATTTCAGAATATTTTTTTTTATTATCTCTTAGATTTTCCTATATAAAAATTCTCGGTTATTTCCTATAAAAAATTCATATTCCTTTCCTTTCTTTTACCGAAAGAAAAATTCGCAGATTTCTAAGATTAAAAAAATTTGTACAGAAAAATTCTAAGATCCTATGTAATTTTTCTTAAAGATTATTTTTTTATCTTTTTCCTCTTCCTCCCCTCCTTTCCTTTCCTTTCTCTCTTTTTTCTTTTTTTTTCTATCAAACTCGGTTTAAAGGAGAATTTTCTAATCCCCCCCCGCCCCCCCCAATCCGTGGATCTGCGCCTGCCTTAGAGGAGTCAAATGTATGACCGACCCTCAATTTATTTTTGATAAAGAAAGATAGGGGCAGATGGGTGCAGTTTTATTAAAAATTAGTCTTTGTATTGTAGGAGTGGAGGCACTATTTGGGTAGTTGTGGAAAAACGGGAGACAAATTAATGGGAGTCGGTCTTACATTTTTCCATTTAGTTAAAAAAACAATATATTTTTATACCCTCCACTCTAGTGATAGAGGGTATATATAAGTTTGTCATTCCGTTTGTAACACCTCGAAATATTGGTCTAGGACCCCATAAAGTATATATAATCATGATCCCCGATAGATTTTAAGACGATCTAGCGATGTCCGTCCGTCCGTCCGTCCGTCTGTCCGTCTGTCTGTTGAAAACACGCTAACTTTTGAAAGACTTAACGGAGGCTCCTGAAGTTTGGCATATATGTTGAGCATTTACCTGGTCAGGTTGGTATTGCAATCCAGCAAAATCGGGCCAGTGGTTCAAAAGTTATGAGCAAAAGACTGAATTTCGGCAAGGGTTTTTCGTGAATTTTTGAGATAAAAAGCACTATAACTTTCAAAAAGCAATTCTGAGAATGCTGAAGCTTGGCGTCTATATTTTACAATTCTCCAGCCTCGTTCGTATTGAATTTCAGCGAAATCGGTCCAGTGGTTCAAAAGTTATTAGCAAAACCGTGAATTTCAGATTAGCTTCACCTAAAATTCACGTGTTGAAAACCCGTTAAACCTGTTTTAAAAACATTGGTAAGTCACAAAAATATTTTACAACGTATTTTTGTCACTCAAAAATATTTTTATACCAAAACAAATAAAAAATACACTCGAAAAAAGTTTTACACTCAAAAAAAATTTTACACTCAAAAAAAAAAAAATTGTAAATTATTTTTTTTTTCAAAAATTACTAAAAAAAATTTTTTAAACAAAATAAAATATTTTTAATCAAAACTGTTATTTTTTTCACGTTAGAAAATTTATTATCACTTAAAATGGGCATTGTGGAGGGTATTCATAGATTCGGTCAAGTCGAATTTAACTTCTCTACTTGTTTTTTTTTAAAGTCTAGAAAAAAAATGTTTTGTGGCACAAAATGTTAACCAAATTAGTTCAACGGACTACATTATTGCCAAATATAGACAAGCGGTAGTACCAAGTTTGATTGAGCTGTTAGTCTAAAATTGAACAAGGAATTGTTCACTTAACTGGACAATTTGAGTTACATAGGGTTTTACTTCCTTTTTGTAGCAAAATCAATGCTATATGGTCAAGTCCGTGTGTTTTTAAAAAAGTCTATATTTGTTGTATGGTGTAATTACACAGTGCAACAACCGATCGGAATGGGATGAAATCAAAAGCAAATACAAGTTGAAATATTCAATAACAAAACCCTAAAGGATTTTTTAAGTTCAGCGCTAGATTTTTTTTACACACATTTGAAGTTGGTTAACTTATATTATAATTATAATAATAATTGCTTGGAACCTGCATACACTAAAAATAAAACATTAGTAAATTTACTAATTTTTTTTTGCTAATGCTGGTTAGCTAACTTTTAGCAAATTTTTAGTTGAGATTAGCATGTTAGCAAAAATATCTTGTAAACTTCATTTAGCGCATTAGCAATTTTAAACAAAATTTGAGCTAATTTTTTTTTGCTAAATTTAAAATTGAGTTGACCAAATTTTTACAAGCTTTTTGCTAATATTAGCAAAATAAATGGTAAATTTATTTTTATTTTCAGAAAACTTAAAATGGTGCTATCTCGGGAACTAAGCCAGATAGAGCAAAATGGAGTCCATTTTTGGTTCTCGGGTACCGGTATCGCCGGTCCTCTTCACATGTGTGGGGTAGTGTAAAATGAAAAGTTTTTAACTAAAAATGTTAAGTTAAAAAAAAAAAAGTGCAATTTTCCCAAAATGTCCTGGAAACAGACAGTTACACGCATTAAGAATCTCGTATTTTTTTCAAAAAATTTGTTTGTCAAACGAACTTATATATACTTGAAATAAATGCAATAAAAACATTAGATTGTGCAACTTAAAATCAAAATTTTTTTTTTTTTTTAGTTTGGTGGTTTTGAGTTTACGGCAAAATGTATGGGTCATTTTTGGTAACCGTTTTAGAGGGATTAACAATGTCTTATTAAGCTGAAATTTTTTTCTAAAAAAATATGATCGAATTGAAAGGATTTACTGAAATAGAAAAGAAGATAAAGTGGTTTTTGTAATTTTGGCAATTTTTTAAAATAAATACTATTTTTTAAGAAATCGCGGATTTTCAACATCATTTCGGCAGCGGAAGATGACCACCGATATGCATGAAAATTTAACCACATTGTTTTTAGGTCTATTCCAATACATCTGTCGGTGAGTCGGAACGAAATTCTCCCAAAAGCCAAATTCGATCCACCCTAGTGTACAGTGGTTTATTTTAAATAATTTGTCTATTCAGTAAGTAGACCGATTGCAGCGAAATTTATAACCGTGAGTTGGACGCTGGGCCCCACATGTCTAGTAGGGCCAACACCTGGGGCTCCTAAAGTAGGGCTTGTTTAGTACACTACAACTTAAAATGCTTTGAAATCACAAACTTAATATGCATTAATAAAAATCTGGCGCTGAACTTAAAAAGAGCCTTGAGGGTTTTGTTATATAAAATTTCATCTTTCTTTTGCTTTTGGTTTTATTAAATTCCGATTCAGAAAGTT
The DNA here is from genome assembly GCA_963921195.1 of Pegoplata infirma. Classification (NCBI taxonomy): domain Eukaryota; kingdom Metazoa; phylum Arthropoda; class Insecta; order Diptera; family Anthomyiidae; genus Pegoplata; species Pegoplata infirma. The sequence continues at coordinate 170,456,010 of OY992538.1, read as the reverse complement.
CTATTTTGTATCACAGTGGTATCGTAACAATTGGTCTTTAATTTAATGCCAATCTACCATTCAATTCTTTAAAAGCTCTGTAAAATATTATTTAAATATATAAAATAATGTGCAGGATTTGTATATGTGAGGTCTGTATTTGAATGTGTGCATGCGTTTATGCGTTTTTTGTAAAAAGGTGCGTTTGTGTGTGTGTGCATTAGAGTGTCCCTTATTTTGGAAATGTTGGAAATGTTGAGACGGTACCCCCTCATTTTTTTCCTTTTGACTAAAAAATATCTCAGGAAAAATTTTACGCCCCTACGACCACGCCTTCCCTACGCGACGGGGCCGTAAAGAGCGGGGCCTTAAAAATCATTTTTCCATACAAAGCAAAAAAATTTTTTTTTGATTTTTAATTTTTTTGTTATTAATTATAATATTACTTGATTAGCTTATTCACGACAAAAAATTTGATTTTGATGGGATGAGGCTTTCAGTTCTAAAAAATTTTTCAAAAAAAAAAAATTTAGAGCTTTTGGGGTCCTACCAGTGTTGCCATATATTTTTTTGAAAAAACTTTTTATTTCTGAAAAAAATCGTTTTTTTTGTGAAAAAATCTTTTTTTTACAAAAGTATTGAAAAAATTAAAAATTAATACATTATGTATTTTCATTATGTATTTTCAATTAATTTTTTATATCAAGTGTAAAAAAAATAATAAAAAAAAAACAACCAAGCGTTCATTTGGAGCTCGAAAAGACTCATAAAGGAGTTCTTAGACGTTCAGAAAACATAAACCCTTTTTCTTAGCGCTCTTATAATATCATAATAATAATTTTAATCCAACGATCAGTTTTTATTTAGTTTTCGCAATTTAATTACAAATAATTTTTAATAATTAATAAACCTAACCGAGAACTGTTTACAATGACCGTCGTCTCGTTGTATCGAAATTGACCAAGGGTTTAGTGGGAATCGAACCCACGACTCCCTGTTTCATAGGCTATCATGCTACCAACTAACCTACAGGGGCCTTATATGACTCATAAAAGATTCTGAAAAATATATGTTAGTATTCTTTCCTGACTCTTTTATGAATGTTCAAAAAAACATATTTTGAATTTTTTACATATCCAGAATTAAGAGTAAAGCATTAATCTTTCAGGAATCCAAATGTCGAGCGTTCTATTAATTTGTTGGAGCCTTGAAAGAGTCATAACTTATGAAGTCTCAAAAAACACAGTAAGCAAATATCAAACACCGGTGCATGCTCGACAATATATGACGGATTGGATCTATATGTGGTAAAATCTTTTATTAGTGCAACAATTTAAGAGAAAAATTATTCTATGTTGGTAACTTACAGATTTAAGTGAATATCGTGTGGAATTTTCATATGGCGACCAAGTCAAAGAATGGTCTGATTTTAAATGGATTTAATAAGGTTACCAAGCTAAAAACAAAATTTTAATCGAATATCTCATATTTTCAAAGAATAAAGACGTATTTATTTGTAACCGTTTACATAGACTGAAGGACGGACACGCTAAGTCAAATCAGATAGTGATTCTGAATCGGTCGGTATACTAAAAGCTTGGTCTACGACCAATATTTCGGGTATTTACAAAAAAAAATATGCTTTTTGTATTTTTTAACTAATTAAGAAAAACTTTAAAAAACTTTATTATTTTCCAAAAAACTTATTTTTTTAGAAAAAATCTTGAAATCTTTTTAGCACCTCAAAAAACTTGCAAAAAAAAGGGAAATCTTGATATATGGCGACACTGGGTCCTACAGTAAAAATTTTTTAAAAAATATTTTTTTTTAGTTTTGACAAGCAACCGTTTTAGTTGAATTGTTGCTTTTAATGATATATTTTCATAAAAAAATATTATTCCTATCTGTGACATCTTTATCGTGATCTAAAAAAGGGTAAAAAAATGCATTTTTGATGTTTTTCGATACACGATCAAGATGTCACAGATATGAATAATATTTTTTTATGAATACTTATATACCATTAAAAGCAACATTACAACTAAAACCGTTGCTTGTCAAAACTAAAAAAAAAAATTTTTAAAAAATTTTTACTGTAGGACCCCAAAAGCTCTAAATTTTTTTTTTCGAAAAATTTTTTAGAACTGAAAGCCTCATCCCACCAAAATCAAATTTTTTGTCGTGAAAAAGCTAATAAAAAAAAAAAATTTTTGGTTTGTATGGAAAAATTATTTTTAAGGCCCCGTTCTTTAAGGCCCCGTCGCGTAGGGAAGGCGTGGTCGTAGGGGCGTAAAATTTTTCCTGAGTTATTTTTTAGTCAAAAGGAAAAAAATGAGGGGGTACCGTCTCAACATTTCCAACATTTCCAAAATAAGGGACACTCTAGTGTGCATGTAGCTGTTTATATTCATTCCATAGCTTTAACAAATAAGGATTCATTGAATTGAAATTGTACATGGCCATAGTTAACACTGTTTATGTTATTTTGTTTCATCATACTTGGACTATTTGGTCGGTCGATTGGATGGTTGTGTTTGTTGGTATTGCCACAAATACGTGACGGTTGTATATTGTTAACGGATCTCAAGGGATTCCAAAACAAAACAAAAACGCAACAAAAATATAAATAAAAAAAATAAAATATTTTTTTTTATAAAAAATCACTAAAGAAACGAAGAAATTTAAATCCTTGTTTAACTGAATTTTATGAAAGTAAGAAATAAAGTCGTCAGGTGATGGTTGGTTCTCGTTCATTGGTTGTTTTGTGATGGTATTTGTTCATGGTGGTGGTGGTGGCAAATGTGGATGATGCTGATGGCGTTGTTGCTACTCTTTGCTGCAATCTGATGCTGGGGCAATGATGTTGTTGAGAGAGTCATGACAAAATATTGTATTTGGGTTACAGTTGCTGGATAGTTAATTTGTGACTCAAAAAACAAAAACAAAAAAGAAAAAACATTGAAAATTGTTGGAAGATGAAAAATATTAGGGGGAATCTGTTGAAATGTGTACTTATGTATTTGCCTCAATGGTTTCTGTTTGCTTTAACCATTTGTTTGTTTGTTCATTTGTTTGCATGTGCCTGTCCTGTTTCACATTTTGTTTGCATGATGTGCAATTGTAAAATAAATACAAGAATTTTGTAGCAAACGAACGAACGTACCCATAAACAGGCTAACTAGAAATGAAAGAACGCACTATGGGGTCAGCAAAGGGAAAATATCTCAAAATCTGAGAGACAAATCTGGAAAACTTCTTAAGTTTAGATTTTCCCTATAGAGAAAGTCTCAGATTTAGAAAATTTCTCAGATTCTGAGGACTTTTTTAAAGAAAAATTTTAAGATTCTGATAATTTTTTTTTATATAGAACAAGCATTTGACTTTCTGAGATAATTTTCTATAGAAAAATGTTTTTGATGAAATGTGTCTGGTTAAATGTCTCTTAAGCTAAAACATTTACTATTTTTTTTTTGGTTTAAAAGAAAAAAATTCTGACACTTTTTCAATAAAAAAAATGTCTCTAATTGTAAGCCTTTTTCTATAGAAAAATGTCTATGAGACTTTTTCTTTAGAAACAATTTCTAAAAGACTTTTTCTATGGAAAAAATGTCTCTGAGACTTTTTCTATAAAAAAATGTCTTTGAGACTTTTTCTATAGAAGAAATGTTTCTAAGTCCTTATAAAAAAAGTCTCTGAGACTTTTTTTTATAGAAAAAATGTCTCTAAGACTTTTTCTATTGCAAAAATGTCTCACAAGGGAAGTATCTCAACCCATATGAACCGATTTGCATGAAACGTAAAATATATATAAGAGAGACAAATCTAAGGTTGGGGTGTCACGGCTTATCGGCCATATCGGGGATTTAGGGGTTCAAAACATGGGTCAAAAAATGGCGAAAAAATCGTTTTTTGGATTTTTTAGCCATTTTTTTCTAAGAAACTTTATGATGTTTACATATGAGAAGAAAGGTTTTTTTAATGCCTTTCCAACGGTGGCATAACCTTGTAAAAGTTCGGCTTTGGTAATTACTTTTTTCACGAAAATGTGTAAATTTCGGGGGGTATTTATATTAAGACTTAGACCTACGATGTCTATACTAATACGAAATAATCTTTATTAAATTTAAGTCGACACGTATTTTTGACCTAGAGGATATTCCTGTTAGTTCGGGAGTTACCGAAATTTTCCCGAAGGTCCACTTTGTTTCATAAGGGGACAACGAAATTTTAAAACTCTGATATGGCCGATAAGCCGAGACACCCCAACCTTAAAATCGTCTCTTTTATATATATTTTAAGTTTCAGGCTAATCGGTTCATAAGGGTTGAGATACTTCCCTTGTCAGAGCTATTTTTTTTGTCATTTTGTCGATATAAAAAGTTTCAGAGACATTTTTTCTATAAAAAAAGAGACGTTTTTTATAGAAAAAGTTACAGAGACTTTTTTTCTATGGAAAAAGTCTGGTATAAACTTTTTTTATAAAAAAAATGTGTCTGAGACTTTCTTTTCTTTAGAAAAATTGTCTCTGAGAGTTTTTATATAGAAAAAATGTCTCTGAGACTTTTTTATAAATGAAAAAGTGTATACGAGACTTTTTCTATAAAAAAAGTCTCTGAGACTTTTTCGATAGAAAACATGTCTCTTAAAAAAATGTCTGAGACTTTTCAGTGAAAAAAATGTCCTTGAGACTTTTTCTGTAAAAAAAACTAATCTGAGACTTTTTTATCAACAAAATGTCTATGAGACTTTTTTTTAAAGAAAAAATATCACTGAGACTTTTTTTAGACAAAATGTCTCTGAAACTTTTTCTATAGAAAGCATGTCTCTGAGAATTTTTCTATAGAAAACATGTCTGTGAGACTTTTTCTATAGAAAAAATGTCTCTGAGACTTTTTACACAGAAAAATCTCTCTGATACTTTTTCTATAGAAAAAATGTCTCTGATACTTTTTCGATAGAAAAATTGTCTCTGAGACTTTTTCTATGGAAAAATGTCTCCAAAACTTTTTCTATAGAAAAAATGTCTCTGAGACTTTTTTAAAGAAAAAATATCTCAGACTTTCTCTATTGCTGAAATGTCTCTGATACTTTTTCTATAGAAAAAATGTCCAAAACTTTTTCTACAGAAAAAATTTCTGAGACTTTTTTTTATAGAAAAAATGTCTTTGAGACTTTCTCTATTGCAAAAATGTCTCTGAGACTTTTTCTATAGAAAAAATGTCTCTGAGACATTTTCAATAAAAAACGTGTCTCTAAGAAAATGTATCGTAGATTTTTTCTATAGAAAAAATGTATCTGAGAATTTTTCTATAGAAAAATTGTCTCTGAAACTTTTTCTATAGGAAAAATGTCTCTGAGACTTTTTCTATGGAAAAAATGTTTCTCACAAGGGAAGTCTCCCTGGTGTCACCCTCCGATCTTCATGAAATTTGGATATGTTGTTAAGAACGAAAATTAATTCGACACGTATTTTTTTTAGCGGCCCAAACTCATTTTTAGGGGGGTCGATTTGTATGGGGGGAAATTGACTTTTTCAGTTTTTTACGGTTTACGTTTATTTAAACAAAATTAATATAGGCATGTGTGGTATCAGATTAAAGGTATTAAAAATACCTATCTCGTGGAGCTAACAACGGGCCAAAGAAGTTAATATTTTTCGACTTATTAACAAAAATGTCCTAAAATTTAGGTATTTTATTCAATATGACGAAAAGTTGTGCATGTTTGAACACGTTCTTAGCACACGTAGATAGGTTTTCTAAAGACCTTTCATTTGATATGTAACATGACTAGGTTTCTTTGCATAATATAGGAGATAAACGAAAAAAAATGAAAAATGGCCTTGTCTTCCCCGCTCCTTTTTACCCCCTAAATATGAATTTGGGCCGCTAAAAAAATACGTGTCCCTGTATTTTGTCTGCTATACAAAATAAAACCAAAGATCCGCGGGTGACACTAGGGAGACTTCCCTTGTCAGTCTTTTCAATAGAAAAAAATTTTCTGAGACTTTTTTAATAGAAAACGTGTCTCTGAGACTTTTTCTTTAGAAAAATTATCTCTAACTCTTTTTCTATAGAAATAAAAAATCTCTTAGACTTTTTCTCTAGATAAAATTTCAAAAGAATATATGTCTCAGAATCGTAGACTTTTTCTATCTGACCAATTTTCTATAGGAAAAATGTCTGATTGTGAGAATCTGAAACTTTTTCTATCGAAAAATATATTTTAGACTTTTTCTATAAGAAAAATGTCTAAAAATATCTATAGAAATAATTTCTCAGAATCTAAGACTTTTTCTATAGAAAGATGTCTCAGAATTTGAGACATTTCCTATTGGGAAATGTCTCAGAATCTGAGACTTTTTCTGTAGGAAAAATTTTGTATGGAAAAAATTTCTCAGATTTGAGACTTTTTGTGCGTTAAAATTGTATCAGAAGATGAGACTTTTTCAATAAGAAAAATGTTTGAGTCTGATCCTTTATCTAAAGGAAAAATGTCTCAGAATCTAAGACTTTTTCTATAGAAAAATTCTCAGACAATTTCTATAGCAAAATTTTTTTAAATTCTGAGACATTTTTTATAGGAAAATTTTCTCAGAACCTGAGAATTTTTCTATAGGAAAAATGTCTCAAAATCTGAGACTTTTTTTATAGGCAAAATGTCTCAGAATCTGAGACTTTTTCTATTGGAAAAATGTCTCAGAATCTGAGATTTTTTCTATAGAAAAAATATCTCAGAATCTAAGACATTTTCTATAGAAAAAATGTCTTAGAATCTGAGACTTTTTCTGTAGCAAAAACCACTCAGAATATAAAACTTTTTCTGTAAAAAAATGTCTCAGAATCTAATACTTTTTCTATAGGAAAAATGTCTTAGAATCTGAGACTTTTTCTATAGGAAAAATGTCTCAGAATCTGAGACTTTTTCTATAGGAAAAATGTCTAAGAATCTGAAAATTTTTCTATAGGAAAAATGTCTCAGAATCTGAGACTTTTTCTATAGGAAAAATGTCTACGAATCTAAGACTTTTTCTATACAAAAAATGTCTCAGAATCAAAATTTTTTTCTAAAGGGCAAATGTCTTAAGATCTAAGACTTTTTCCATAGAAAAAATATCTCAGAATCTGAGTCCTTTTCTATTAAAAAAATGTTTTAGAAACTAAGACATTTTCTCAGAATCTGAAACACAAATTGTTGGATATAAAAAAAAAATTGCTGTCCCATAGTGCTGTAAAATGAATTGTTGAATGTTGAAACGAATAAACACACACACACATACAGAGTACTACTACAAATGACCAGCTAATGCAACTAAATGCCACATACAGAAAGAAAATTGATGAAGACGGTGTTGATGATGATGTTGTTGATGATGGTGATAGTAAGTATGCTGGTGGTGTTTGTGATAAAAATAATAATAATGATGATGCTGCTGCTGCTGTTGACGTAAGTACTACAATATAGTGTGCAAGAGAACATGTTGAGCCGATATAAATGCAAACAAAATAAACACACAAAAAAAATAACATGACAATGAGTAGAGAGCACGTTTTCGGTATGTTTGTTAAATGAACTGTAGTCCTATTACAAATACATTGCAATATGGTAAGATAGATAGATATGAATGAAAGTGCTGCATGCTGCATGTACTTAGGATACAAAATGCCATGGACAAATCTATGCATGGACTCTCTAAACTTTGTAATATATATGCTAATATTATTATTACAATGAAGTCATGACATATACTAGTTATATAGAGAAGTAGTAGATATTTATTTAAAAATATATATGTATATGTGTAAAATATATATTTGAAAAACAAAACATATCCCAAGGTTTTTGTTGTACTTAGAATTAAAGATTTAAATGGAGCTTTTAAAGTTTAGAAAGAAACTAATTTTAGTTTTTGTGGAAATTCATATAAGGTGGTATCTGGGGTCAAAGGTTTTGAGCTGTAAATTTATTATTTATTTAAAATAAGCTTTTAAAGTTTAGTAAATGAGCTTTTTATGTGAAAATCTTCTTAGAAACTAATTTTAGTTTTTGTAGAAATTCGTATAAAGGGCCTAGGATCTAAGGGTTTGTGTTGTAAACTGAAATTTTGTGCGCTTATTTAAAAGAAGAAGCTTTTAAAGTTTAGTAAAAGAGCTTTTTATAGTTTTTGTGGAACATTGTTTAATGGAAATGGGGTACAATGTTTTGTGTTTTGAGACTTTTAAAAAACATTAAAAAAATTGTACCAAATGTAAATGAAATAATTGAGCTCGAGGTCTGCTGTTTTAAATAATTTTGTTTTTATTTCTCCGATATTTCGAAATTAATCGATTTTCATCCTCAGGAACACTTTTAAAAATTACACAAACAAATAGTGCAATTCCAAACGACGATGTTAAATTAACTGTAGCTTAAAGTTTATTTTGTTTGTGTAATTTTTGCAAGTGTCCCTGAGGATGAAATTCGATGAATTTCAAAATATCGTGGAAATAAAGTAAAAATTATTTAAAAGAACATACCTAAATTATTTCATTTACATTACAAATTTAAAGGTAGAATAAATACAACATTTAATTTTATAAAAACCAAAATATCGTGAAGGAAACTCCTCCTAAGTAGTTGAAAATAAAATAATTCTCCCTAAGTATATAATACTTTTTCTCAAATTGCCCATGATGACCTTATACACTTTGCTATTGCCACATTTGTCCATATGAAAATGTTCTGTCATCAACATATTTACGATACATCTATCCTGCCTTTAACGTTATAGTTGGCAGCCTAATTAATGTCGTCTAACACGAAAGTATCAGTTTATAGCCAACACAATTTCATCTATGGCTGCGATTTGAACTTTGCATCACATTTTGCATACCAAAAACACTTCATATATCAAACAGATATAGCACGCATACATTTGCAAATTAATGTACATAAACAAACAATAAGAATATATCCCAGCAAACACAGACATTTTCTTCAAAGGTAAATATGTTTTTTCAATACCATTTTGTTCCGTTCCATGTGCGTTTTCATTCCAATCTGTACAACTTTCTTAAAAGAAATTAAAAGCTAGGGTATTTATCTAAATCAGTGGCTGGTGAAGCTTTTGAGTTTGGGGGGGGGGGTCTCAGATTCTGAGACCTTTTTCTTTTATAGAAAAAGTTCCTAAAGAAAAAGTATCAGATTCTGAGACATATTTTCTTAAAATAAAAGTCTTAGATTCTGAGACCTGTTTCCTATAAAAAAAGGCTCAGATTCTGGGACCCTTTTCCTATAGAAAAAGTCTTAAATTTTAAGGTTTTGACACCTTATTCCCATAGAAAATGTCTAAGATTCTGAAACCTTTAACCTGTAGAAAAGGTTTCAGGTTCTGAGAACTGCTTCCAAAAGAATTAAGTTCAACTGCTGAGGCTTTTTTTCTTGAAAAGAGCTTCTTCCTTTCTTTTTCCTTTTGAAAACGACTCAGATTCTGAGATCTTTTTCCTATAAAATAAGTCTCGAATTCAGAGATTCTGAGACCCTTTTCCTATAGAAAGATTCTCAGACCTGTCTCGTTCACAACAATTTTACACAAAGAAAATTTCTCTTCACAATAAGAACTTCCGGATTGACAGATATTTTTAACAGAAAATTTTCAGATTTAGTTATATTTTTCTCTTAAAAATTTTCAGGTTTTCCTATAAAATTTTTTAGATTTTTCCTTTAAAAATGTTCAGATTTTTTTTGTGTGAATAATTTTTGGATTTCGATAGTATTTTTCATTCGACAATTTCAAGAAGAATATGTTAAATCATTTTTTGTTTTATGCAACCAAAAATTGTACTGGGATGTTAAGTTTTTATTTTGAATGAATGAGCTTTTTTTGCCTTGTTTTTCACTACATATTAAACTCCATTACTAAATCGTCCTTTCAAATTGTTGCTTTGCTTTTGATAATTATCATTTTGAAACGGTTTTTTATTTTGCAGAAATTTGTTCCCTTAAAAATCAGCTGTGTTGATTTATTCATTAATTAAAAGGTATTTGTTTGAAAAGTGTATTTAAGTTGTTGATCCAGTAAAATATGACAAAATATTATTAGAGTAATATAATGTGTTACTACACTAAAAAAAATTGTGATATAAATGAAACGGATTTATTAATTTCATTTAATCAATGAATTAATTCATATGTTTATAAAAATATCGTTTATATTGGGAAAAATTTCATGAAACTGGTTTTATTTGATTTCATGTAGATAAATATAAAACAACTGATCACAGCGGCACGAATTTATTTTGTGATTTTTTAAACTAAAATTTTGTGTGAGAAAACTAATTGTAAGTGAAAACCATTAGAAATGTGTAAGTGTATTTTTTCTATAATGTGTACTACAATCACGTAAATTAAATAAAATTTTCAGTGACGGTTACACGTGAGTCACTAAAAATTGGTATTAATGACAAGAATTATTAAATTCTATTTAAGGTTCCAATTTTCCTTCATATGTATCTGTATTTATAAGAAAGGTTTTAATTTTAACTTATTGTTAAAATTTGTTTTCTTAGCATATTTTAAGGAGCAAATGTTTCACCATTATGTTTAGTTCGACATTAAATTCAAATTCTCTACCGATATTTTAAATTTTTTAAAAACGCTTGTTTCTCTCTGAAAAAAATTAAAGTATTTCTTTTTGAATTTCTTATAAAAACATTGTCATAATACTTGTACGACTACCCACACATTTTTTTATTACAAATTATTTTAAAGTATTAAACCAATTTATTTTTACAATCTTCTTCAATGTTAAACCAAGAAAAAGAAAAAGAAAAAATATAAAATAAAATAAAAATCAAACAAAAATAAAGGACTTTTGTTCTTTGAAACATACACTTAAGTATAGTAAAGTACATACTTGTCGTATAAGAACTAACAAAAAAAAAAAAGATCCCCAAAACATTTTTATGACTTGCAGCTGTGTAATGCAAAAAAAGGAAAACCCAAACCAAAATGAGCCACAAAAAAGTGTTCACAGCAAAAAAAAAAAAAATTAAACAAAAAAAATCTACTTAAAAGCAACATTTGTTAGAAATGTTTATTCAATATCTAACAAAACTCAACAACCAACCAAGAGGAATATACATACATATAAAGATCAACCATTAACAATTTTTATATGGATTCATTATAAACGAAGGACAAAAGACAAAAATTGCGTTGGCAATAAAATAAATGTGTTTATGCGAATATTTATCTGTTCTAAACACTTAGATATTAGATGTCGGTTGGTGTGTTAGTGGGATTTTTCTTTTTTTTTGGGAAAAAATAACTGTGTAATGGAATATAATTATGCTTTTAAACATAAAATCTTTAAAGTGTAATAAAATTGAATGTGAATAAAAACAAACCATTGAGAATCTTTAATGTTGAATTTGTATGTTTGAAAAAAAAAAAATACATACGCACACAATCAAGTACAATGTATACTAGGGGGCCACTAAATTTTCCACCGGGAATAAAGTTAATTTTTGTGGAATCGATCCTGCAATCAACTACATTCTGGCCAGACACTCTACCCATCGTGCCAAAGTCACTATATAAAAACATGTTTTTATATTTCTATAAATAATTTTTTGAATTTTTAATCTACAAAAAAAATAACCAACACAAGTAGGGGAAAACTAATGACTTTTCTTTAAAAAATGCCAACAATAAAAAAAAAATAACGTACACAAATCATTAAAAATTGAAGAAGAATCACTTATATTTACTTACAGAACAAAAATAAATGACTTTAAAAATTGTATGCTAATGAAAGTCATTATTTTTTATATTGTTAATTTTGAAACAAAGAACAGAAGTAGTTATTTAAAAAAACTGAACGAACAAATGTTTTTTCTTTTAAAAACGACAAAACGTAAAACTTTTTGAATAAACCACAAACAGTTAATGACAAAATTTTTTGAGTGTACATTTTATGGCCTCCCAGACCGATATTTCGACGATCTACAAGCGGAATGACAAGCTCATATATAAGGCATTCCACACCAAATGTCCAGCGAAAAAAAAACACATGTACCGTAAACTTCTGAATAGGTTGTATGGATAGCCCTATATGGAACTTAGAAAATTGCGTTTTTGGTTTTTCAATTTTTCAAAAACTGGGCTTAGGAGGCATGGTCAAATATTGGAAAAATTGTCAAATTTGTGGAATTTATTAAATATTTATCACATTAAAACGGAATGCACCACAATCTTAAAAATTTACATTCTTATATAGTTTTGTATGGGCTTTCGATTATTTTTTTTTTTGGAAAATTTTCAGAACCCATTCTGAAATTTTCCATTTTTTATAAAAGTTAATTTATCAAAAATCCGGCCACTTGTTTTTTTTTTTTATTTTTTTTTTTTTAAAAGCTTAGATGTGTGTCCATCCACACAAAAAAATTCAGAAACGCGTTTTTCGTTTTTTTTCGAGAAAATCGTGCTTGAATTTTAAATTTCATAACAATTTAGTAATTTGCTTATATTTCTTTGTTTTAACGTTGCGAATGAGTAATAAGTACTATTTATGCAATTAATAATACTCATTCGCAACGTTAAATTAAGAGAATACAACAAATTACAAAATTGTAATGAAATTTAAAGTTCAAATGCGATTTTCTTGAAAAAAACGAAGAACGTGTTTCTGAATTTTTTTGTGTGGATGCACAAACATCTAAACTTTAAAAAAAAAATTTAAAAAAGAAAAAAAAAAGTTGCATGTTTTTTAATAAATTTATATTTTAAAAAAATGGAAAATTTCAGAACGGGTTCTGAAAATTAAAAAAAAAAAAAAAATTTTAATCGATAGCCCATACAAAACTATATAGTAATGTAAAATTTTTGAGATTGTGGCGCATTCCGTTTTAATGTGATAAATATTTAATCCAGGCAACTCGCCACAAATTTGACCATTTTTCCAATATTTGACCACGCCTTCTAAGCCCAGTTTTTGAAAATTAGAAAAACCAAAAACGCAATTTTCTTAGTTCCATATAGGGCTATCCAAACAATCTATTCAGAAATTTACGGGACACATGTTTTTCTGTAGCGGGACATTTGGTGTGGAATGCCTCATATGTATGTATTAAAAAATACATACGCACACAATCAAGTACAATGTATACTAGGGGAGCACTAAATTTTCCACCGGGAATAAAGTTAATTTTTGGGGAATCGATCCTGCAATCAACTACATTCTGGCCAGACACTCTACTCATCGTGCCAAAGTCACTATATAAAAACATGTTTTTATATTTCTATTAATAATTTTTTGAATTTTGTATCTACAAAAAAATAACCAACACAAGAAGGTGAAAACTAATGACTTTTTTCTTTAAAAAATGCCAACAATTTAAAAAAAAATAACGTACACAAATCATTAAAAATTAAAGAAGAATCACTTATTTTTACTTACAGAACAAAAATAAAAGACTTCGAAAATTGTATGCTAATGAAAGTCTTTATTTTTTATGTTGTTAATTTTAAACAAAGAACAGAAATAGTTATTTAATAAAACTGAACGAACAAATGTTTTTAACATGATAGTGTTTTTAGGCTGGTGTCTAATTTTAAAAAAGTTGCAGGACGCCACCTCAGTTTGACTATATAATCTAACAATTAACGAAAAAGAAAACAAGAATTACTATTTTCATTTTCTTAAAACCAAAAATTTTAATAACTTGGGTTTGTAACTTGGATAATAATTCACCTCTTGGTGAATAAAACCGTTTTTCACCAGCTGGTGAATAAAAAGTAACATAATTATTTTTCACCAAAAAAAATTTTTTTTTCATCAAATTTTTTTTTAAACTTTTTTTTTTTTTCAAACTTTTTTTTTTTCATAATTTTTTTTTTTTTATCAATTTTTTTTTTCAAACTTTTTTTTTTATCAAATTTTTTGGTTTATTCAATTTTTTTTTCATTAATTTTTTTTTCATCAAACTTTATTCATCCATTTTTTTTTCATCAAATTTTTTTATCTAATTTTTTATTACAAATTTTTTTCTCACCAAAATTTTTTTTTTTTCATATTTTTTTTTCATCAATTTTTTTTTACATCAAAAAATTTTTCTTTTCATCAAAAACTTTTATCATCAAAAATTTTTTTTCACCAAAAATTTTGTGTTCATTAAATTTTTTTTATCATAATTTTGTTTTTCGTGAAAAAAAAAATATTTTTTTTTCATCTTTTTACCAAACCTACTTTTTCACCAAGTCTAAGCTTTTCACATAACAATTTTCCATTTGTTTATCAAATGTACATAAAACAAGTGAGAGTGTTATATTCTTCGGTGCCAAATCTTTTATAATCTCCAAAATGTAAAAACACTTCTTTACACTCATTTTTGCACTCACTTACCAAATGGTTTTTTAATGGGGTCCTCGACTGATATTTCAATTCGTTTTGCATGGAATAGCAAGGTAATATAACATTATTTATTCTAAAAAAAACTTTGCTTTGGCAAGTATACCCAAATCTTCCGCAAAACATTATCATGATTTAATGTTTTGGGCAAGAGTACAAAATTCGCAAGCATTTTTCTTTTAAAAACGACAAAACGTAAAACTTTTTTAATAAACTACAAACAGTTACACTCAAAAAATTATGTCATTAACTGTTTGTAGTTTATTTAAAAAGTTTTTCGTTTAGTCGTTTTTAAAAGAAAAAACATTTGTTTGATGTTCAGTTTTTATTAATGACTACTTCTGTCCTTTGTTTCAAAAATAACACACTAAAAAATAAAGATTTTCATTAACATTTAATCTTTAAAGTCATTTATTTTTGTTCTGTAAGTAAAAACTACTGATTATTCTTTAAATTTTTAATGATTTGTGTAAATCATTTTTTTTTTAAATTGTTGGTATTTTTTAATGAAATATCATTAGTTTTTACCTACACAAGTAGGTTATTTTTTGTATAAAAAAATTTCAAAAAATTATTTATTGAAATATAAAAACATGTTTGTATCAAGTGACTTTGGCACGATGGGTAAAGTGTCTGGCCAGAATGTAGTTGATTGCGGGATCGATTCCCCAAAATTTTATTAAAAATTTTTAAAAAAATATTTAAATAGAAAATTGTAAAAATAACCTACGAAATCATTAATTTTTAATGTTTTTTTGAAATTTGTTGGTAAAAACAGAACTATCATTAATTTTTAATGTTTTCGTAGGTTATTTTTTTCGAATATGTTAGTAAAAAAGAGTGAAAAAAACGTAATTTTTTAATGTTTAATGTTATTTATTTTAGAAAATTTTGTCAACAGTAAAAAATAAATGTTGATGTTTGTTAAAACAAATGAATAATTACTGGGATGGTTTTCAATTGTTTATTCACTTGTTTTAAGTGTGTTTTTCATTTGTTTTTGCCTACAAAATATTTTGAGTGTACATTTTATGGCCTCATAGACCAATATTTCGACGATCTACAAGCGGAATGACAATCTCATATATGCCCTCTACGTACCACTAACAAGGGAAGTCTCCCTGGTGTCACCCTCCGATCTTCATGAAATTTGGATATGTTGTTAAGAACGAAAATTAATTCGACCCGTATTTTTTTTTAACGGCCCAAACTCATTTTTAGGGGGGGTCGATTTGTATGGGAGGAAATTGACCTTTTTCAGTTTTTTACGATTTACGCCTATTTAAACAAAAATAATATAGGCATGTGTGGTATCAGATTAAAGGTATTAAAAATACCTATCTCATGGTGCTAACAACGGGCCAAAGAAGTTAATATTTTTCGACTTATTAACAAAAATGTCCTAAAATTTTGATATTTTACTCAATATGACGAAAAGTTGTGCATGTTTGGACACGTTCTTAGCACACGTATATAGGTTTTCCAAAGACCTTTCATTTGGTATGTAACATGACTAGGTTTCTTTGCATAATATAGGAGATAAACGAAAAAAACTGAAAAATGGCCTTGTCTTCCCCCCTCCTTTTTACCCCCTAAATATGAATTAGGGCCGCTATAAAAAAATATGTGTCCCTTTATTTTTTCTGATCTACAAAATAAAACCAATTCCATAAAGATCCGCGGGTGACACTAGGGAGACTTCCCTTGTAAGTGGAGGGTGTACAAATAAGGATATTAAAAAAAAAATAATAAAACTTTAAAATTTTTTAAACAATCAGGAAGATTTATGAAAATTTAAAAAAAAATCTCGAAAATTAAAAAAAAAAAATATGTTAAAAAACTTGGGACAAAAATCTTAAAAACTAATGAAAAGTCGAAAAATCTTTGATAAAACAAAAAATTTTTGGAAATAAATCAAAATTTTTTTTGAAAAGTTCAGAAAATTTTGAAAAGTTCACAAGAGAATCTAGACAACTTTGATAAATTCCGAAAAAAACTAAGGTTTTTTAAAACATTATCTAGTTTTAATTTGTAATAAATAAAGAACTGCTTACTAAAAATTCAACTCAAACTGTTCAATCCAACACCTAACAAAAAACAGCCTTTTGGGAATTGATATCAACAATTCACCTCGTAAAAATATAAAGAAATTCATAAAATCCTTAAAACAGCCAAAAGTTTTGTATGTGTGTTGGTATTTTTATTAATAATAAATAATCACAATAAAATCACATAAGTAATCAAAATGTTCACAAAAAACAAAAACTCAATGACAAGAGAACAACATATACATACAGTGCACAGTGGGAAAAAGAAATAGAAAATAAGCAATAATTCGGATTTTAATTTTTAATTTATTTTAAAAATTATCGGTATGAGTTACTTGGATATGATAGGGCTAAGAATGTTTAAACCAGGGGAATTCATGCAGTTATAAATAAAAAACTACACTCAAAATAATAACTCTGTTAAATTACAGAAAAACTCTGCTAATTTAACAGAGTACACCATACTTTTCCAGCTAACAACATTTCTTGGTAATTTTACTAAAAAACTCTGTAAAATTATTTTGACAAAAAAAAACTGTTAATTTACAGAGTTTATAGTAAAATATTTGTTAAATAAACTACCATTTAGCAAAGAAAACTATGTAAATTTACATTTACATTGTAAAATGCATTTGATGCAAAAAAAAAATTGCAGAAAAAACTCTGTAAATTTACAGAGTTTAGTTAAATGCATGTTATTTTGTAAAATTTTTATAAGATTTCTGACAAGATTTTTTTTATAACTTTTTTTGCTACTTTTTCAACTTATTCTCCAAAAAAAAAAAAACAGATAAAATTTTGATGTTTCGTAACAAAATCAAAAACTACTCAACACAGAAAACTTTTTTGGTTATAAAAAATACGAAGTATTTTGCTTAAATCTGTATTTTAGCAGAAAACTCTGTTAATTATTTGTTAAATTATGATTACAAAGTAAAAAGTAATATAACAGAGGAAACTTTGTTTTTTTGTCACAACAAAATACAAAGTATTTTCTTTAAATCTGTATTTTGACAGAAAACTCTGTCAAATTTCTGTTGAATTGAGATTACAGTCATTTTACAGAGTATTTTACAGAGTTATTATTTTGAGTGTAGGCCCAAAAGTATGCAACATAAAAATTAAAAATAATTTTTTGCAGTTTAAATAAAATTTATTTCTTAAGGTCATTTATAAAATTAGTAATAAGATTTTTAATATTATTTTTGAAATTATTTGTAAAAAACAAAGCTTTGTTTAATGCATATATTAAGGCACGGACAAAAAATAATATATTTTACTTTAAAGAGCTTTAAACTCTTTCATGTTTTTTTTTGCAATCAAAAATGAGTCGAATGATTTTTTTTAGTTTTGACTCTAAAAATTTTAAAACATTTCCAAAAATATCGAAAATCATCCATTACATAAATTTTTTCATAAATCCTAAAAGTATGCACTCTTTTTTTGCACAAAACATCAATAGTCGTTTTAGTCAGTCTTATCGTTTTATTGGTCTTATAAAGACCAATTATTACGATAACACTTTTCGCAGATTTTTAAAATTATTAAAAAAAAAAAATTTAATGCATAAGTTTAGGCAGAACAAGAAAATTATAGTAGTATATTTCAATTGAAAAAGCTTTTTTTAATTTTTTAATATTTAGAAGTAAATTATGTGATATACAAGTGAGTGCAATGAATTTTGACAGTTTTAGAGACATCCGCAAATATATCGAAAGTCAAACATAATTTTGTTTTTTTCTTTATGCCTAAAATTATGCTTTAAAAATTATGTAGTTCCTTAAACCAAACTTCGAAAACCCTTTGACTCACAAGGGAAGTCTCCCTGGTGTCACCCTAAGATCTTCATGAAATTTGTATATGTTGTTAAGAACGAAAATTAATTCGACATGTATTTTTTTTAGCGGCCCAAACTCATTTTTAGGGGGGTCGATTTGTATGGGGGGAAATTTACCTTTTTGAGTTTTTTACGATTTATGACTATTTTAACAAAATATAGGCATGTGTGGTATCAGATTAAAGGTATTAAAAATACCTATCACAACGGGCCAAAGAAGTAAATATTTTTCGACTTATTAACAAAAATGTCCTAAAATTTTGGTATTTTACTCAATATGACGAAAAGTTGTGCATGTTTGGACACGTTCTTAGCACACGTAGATAGGTTTTCATTTGGTATGTAACATGACTAGGGTTCTTTGCATAATATAGGAGATAAACGAAAAAACTGAAAAATGGCCTTGTCTTCCCCCCTCCTTTTTACCACCTAAATATAAATTTGGGCCGCTAAAAAAAATACGTGTCCCTTTATTTTTTCTGCTCTACAAAATAAAACCATTTCCATAAAGATCCGCGGGTGACACTAGGGAGACTTCCCTTGTCAGTGGCATAATGAAAATTTTCTGCTGCATACTTTTAGGCCAGATTTCTAAATATTGGTTTTCGAACAAAGCAATTTGAAAAAATCAGTTAAGAATTGAATAAATTATGTTCCATTTATTTTGTGTTCTTTAAATTCCCCACTGTGCAGCAACAGAGTAATATATACACAGTAATAGCAATGACAGTTGATTATGCTACTGGCAAATATCAACAACAACAACAATATTTGTGTATATTTGAACAACAAACAAATAAACGACAACAACAAAAAACATAAACGATGAACGATGTAAGTTTTACAAAATGTTCAAGTATTTATGTATTTATTTATATTTTAAATGTAATTTCAACAAAAATGTCAAGCAAATACAATTCATATGTGTGTGTATGAATTGAGGATAAGAAAATGAAACAACAACAACAAAATAGAACAGACATGTATGAATATGTAGGTGGGATAAATTGATAAGTAATTTAAATTATTAAGAGAGAAACAATTTTTTTAAGTATTTAAAACTACACAAAAATTGGTAAATATTTAGAAAATGTCAATAAAAATCTAAAAGTATATTCAAATAAGTATGTTTTTATTTCGACCTTTTCATTTTCACATAAATTATGTAAAATGATCAGGCTCGAGGTCTGTGTTAATAATGTTTTATTTTATTTTATTTTATTTTATTTTATTTTATTTTATTTTATTTTATTTTATTTTATTTTATTTTATTTTATTTTATTTTATTTTATTTTATTTTATTTTATTTTATTTTATTTTATTTTATTTTATTTTATTTTATTTTATTTTATTTTATTTTATTTTATTTTATTTTATTTTATTTTATTTTATTTTATTTTATTTTATTTTATTTTATTTTATTTTATTTTATTTTATTTTATTTTATTTTATTTTATTTTATTTTATTTTATTTTATTTTATTTTATTTTATTTTATTTTATTTTATTTTATTTTATTTTATTTTATTTTATTTTATTTTATTTTATTTTATTTTATTTTATTTTATTTTATTTTATTTTATTTTATTTTATTTTATTTTATTTTACTTTATTTTATTTAAAAAAAAATAAAATATATATATATATGTTCCCGAAGCTCCTATAAGGAACATAGGGCAAAAAAAAAAAAAATTTAAATAATGTCAATAAAATTTCAACTAAATATGATCTTTACCAAAAAATTAAAACTTCCCATCTCTGTAACTCTAAAAATATTTCAACAAAAATTGTTTTATTTGAACTTTAGACTACCTACTGGTAAAACTAATCATTAAAAAACCAAAAGAGCTGTACATTTCGTGAGTGCAAAAAAAAAGGGGCAAAAAAGTGTTTTTACATATTGGAGAGTATAAAAGATTCGGCACCAAAGAATATACCACTCTCACTTGTTTTATGTACATTTGATAAATAAATGGAAAATTTTTATGCGAAAAGCTTAGACTTGGTGAAAAAGTAGTTTTGGTAAAAAAATTATTATTTTTTCACGAAAAACAAAATTATGTTAAAAAAAAATTTAATGAACCCAAAATTTTTGGTGAAGAAAAATTTTGATGAAAAAAAGTTGTCAGTTGGAAAATGTGTCACTGAGGAAATTTCCACAGTGATTCCTTTGGGAAATGTCTTCAGGTTCTGACAAATCATAGGTAATCCTTGATGACATGTCCTAACATTGTCAGCACTGAATGCTTGCTTTAAGAGTAGGGACAATTCCTCTAAGACGTCTAAAAGGAAATGTCTTCAGAATAGCAGTATATTAAATTAGAATTTAAAATCTGTTCAACTCTTCAATTTCCAAGAAAAAGATGGCAATATTATAAATTTATTTAAAATTAAATCAAAATCTAACAAGTAGAATAAAAGTAATAAATAGACAAACAATTTTCAAAATAAAGTTTGGAACAAGTAGTTAGGTGTGGGACTAATAAACTGGAGGTTCCAGGTTCAAATCCAGTTGGGACTACAAAAGGCGAAAAGTTTTTTCTAAATATGAGAAAGATAATTTATAAAGGAAAATGGATAAAAGTAAAAACTAAAGGAAATACGAAATTTTTTTGTATTTTCGCATGATCTACGTCAGACATTTCCCCAAATAAGTCTTAGGTGACATGTCCCCAGAAGGTCAGCCCTGACCACTGCTGACTTTGAGTGAGGACATTTTTAAAATTTGTATGAAACTGTCCTCAACCCAGTACATAGAGATGTCTTGTGGATGTCAGCAGGGACTCTGACACCGTTCCGTCACTAAGGATGGCTCGAGTACGTTGCCAACTGGGGTACTTTTTATAAAAAGTACTTTTTATAAAAGGTACTTTTTATAAAGGTACTTTTTATAAAAGGTACTTTTTATAAAAGGTACTTTTTATAAAAGGTTTCCCTTAAGAAACGCATTTTACAAAAAGTACTTTTCCAGAATGTTTTTTTCACCGAAGGATCCAAATTCCAAATTTCGAGTTTCTATGACCATAATTTTAAGAAATAAAAAAAAAGTACCAAAAGTACACTTTTTATCTCTTTTATCCCCCTTAGAATCAAAATTTTCAAAAAGTACCTTCCCATATTTTTTTTAACAAAGGATCCTACATTCCAAATTTCAAGTTTGTATGACCATTATTTCAGCAAATAAAAAAAGTACCAAAAGTACACTTTTTTACCCATTTTATCCCCGTAGAATCAACATTGGCAAAAACCCAGCCTTAGTGAATCTTTTTTCCGGCAGGTGAACCTACATTGCAAATTTCAAGTTTTTAGTACCATTATTTAAGGATATGTAAAAGGTACCAAAAGTACAGTTTTTTACCCTTTTTACCTCCTTAGAATCATCATTGGCAAAAGTCCAGCTTTATTGGATCTATATTCCGGGAGGTGAACATACAGTCCAAATTACAAGTCTACTACCCAAACCAGGAAAGGTTCGTACCCCACGATTTAATTTTCATACATAAAGTTTGAGTAACTGTATTTCGCCCAAATATTAACCGATTTTAATGCTTATACACTCATTTGAAAGGTAGTTTTATTCCCTTCAAGAATCATTAATTGAAGGTAATATTTTTAAAAAATTTGCTTTGTTAAAAATCAATAGCTTCATGTACTCAAAATTAACTACTTTTTATTTTGACCATTTTAAGTTCGTACTGCATATAAAAGATTAGTAATATTTTTGTGACGTAACCCTTGGATTAAATAACGGCTTTAATTCGATTATTTATCGAACTTATTAAAATTTAACACTCACTAGTGGTGATGGAATCCCATATTTCATGTATTTTTACTTTTCATCCAAAAATGTGTGATTGGGGGTCGTTTTTAAGCGCCATTCATAATCGCCAACACCAAATCAATAATAGGACGGGCCGATTTGAATGGCCCAAAATAAACAAAAAAACAAAATCTACGAGAAATTCTAAGAAAATTTTCCCAAGATACCATTGGTCCAAATTTAAGCCCTATACTCCGCTTATCGACATGAAATTGATCTACTCTTCATAAGCAAAACAAAGCAGTATTTATGTAAATATCATTTTGGAGTCAAAACGCATCAATTCAACGGAATACCTGGGACCAAAAAAGGTTTTTCCTAATGTTTTTGATGTGTCAAATCCGATTATGACCTTTGGTACCATAGTCGTCAGTTGAATTAAGGTATTTTAAGTAAAATATGATATTTACACAAATACTGCTTTGTTTTGCTTATGAAGAGTAGATCAATCTTCATGTCGATAGGCGGAGTATAGGGTTTGAATTTGGACCAATGGTATCTTGGGAAAATTTTCTTAGAATTTCTCGTAGATTTTGTTTTTTTGTTTATTTTGGGCCACTCAAATCGGCCCGTCCTATTAAATATGGTAGGGAAACCCCTAATGAAATCAGTTGAAAACGTGATATCTTTTGGGGAATCACCTTCCAACAAGAGTCTATATTTTTAAAATCAGCAAAAAAGGTTCAGAACAAACAAAATTAGTGTCCTAAGCTATACCTTATCATGTCCGGACTTAAATCCGATTAATTTGGTGTTGGCGATTATGAATGGCGCTTAAAAACGACCCCCAATCACATATTTGTGGATGAAAAGTAAAAATACATGATATATGGGATTCCGTCACCACTAGTGAGTGTTAAATTTTAATAAGTTCGATAAATAATCGAATTAAAGCCGTTATTTAATCCAAGGGTTACGTCACAAAAAATTTACTCATCTTTTATATGAGGGGGTTAGAGCACAAGGGGTTCAAGTGCCTTATATTTGATAATGAGAAAAAAGAGGTTAAAGTTAAATTGCAATAAAAAATGTTAGATGCTATCTATAATATTATTTTTTAGTTAATAGAGATCCTGAGATATATTTTAATCTAACAAGTTAAAAAAATACCGTCTTTTACACCCTTTTGCACCCAAAAATTGCATCTGAAGTAAGTAAGTGGCACTTATACCCCTTGTGCTCTAACTTTTTTTATAAATTTCTATTTAGAGCACAAGGGGTTCAAGTGCCTTATATTTGATAATTAGAAAAAAGAGGTTAAAGTTAAATTGCAATAAAAAATGTTAGATGCTATCTATAATATTATTTTTTAGTTAATAGAGATCCTGAGATATATTTTAATCTAACAAGTTAAAAAAATACCGTCTTTTACACCCTTTTGCACCCAAAAATTGCATCTGAAGTAAGTAAGTCGCACTTATACCCCTTGTGCTCTAACTTTTTTTTATAAATTTGTAAATTCGTAAAATGAAAACAACATTTTATTAAGAAAATCTGTAATGGTTCTTTGTTTAATTTTTTAGTCGTCATAATCAGATTCCATGACATCATTGGGATCATCTTCATCTTCATTAGGGCATCACGTCAAATGTAAACTTTCGAAATTCGTACGTTTTCGACCAAAATTCATCCTCATCTGGCACACAAATTAGGAATTTTTGGGAAAAATATTTAAAAATTCCAAAATAGCAATTTTGGTCCACAGATGCTGATTTACAATCATACAAAATATGTTTAACCAAATTCCTCTTAAAAGTAGCAAAATGTTGAGTATGTGAAAAATATAAAAATAAAAACACGATTTTGGGCCAAAAATGCTCATAAGCATCTGTGGACCAAAATCTCTGATCAATTTTTGTGGACCAAAATCGTGTTGTTATACTTTTTTTAATATTTTTTATATAATATGCTTTACATTTTACAACTTTTGGGACAAATTTGGATAAGAAAAAAAAATGTGCAGAAAAATCAGCATCTGTGGACCAATATTTTTTTTTTTTTTTTAATGTGCTCGATTCGGGAGTACTCTTTTACCATTCACCTACTTTTTAAAAATTTGATATCCTTTCGAATTTTAAGATTTTTAAATTTTTCCTTGTAATTATTTAAGATATTACTATATTTTACCAAGAAAAAAAATTTAAAATCTTGAAATTCAAAAGAATATCAAATTTTTAAAAATTTGGTGAATGGTGAAATAGTACTCCAGAATCGAGCACAATATTTTTCCTACGCATTTAGCAGTTGTACGCAAGAACTCCTAATTTTTGAGCCGGATTTGGTCAAAATATTCGGACATGAATTTTGGTCGAAAAGCGCCATTAAATTGCAATAAAAAATGTTAGATGATATCTAGTATATTATTTTTTAGTTATTAGAGTTCCTGAGATATATTTTTATCTAACAAGTTAAAAAAATACCGTCTTTTACACCCCTTTTGCACCCAAAAATTGCATCTGAAGTAAGTAAGTGGCACTTATACCTCTTGTGCTCTTACTTTTTTTTATAAATTTGTAAATACGTAAAAGGAAAACCACATTTTATTAAGAAAATGTGTAATGGTTCTTTGTTTAATTTTTTAGTCGTCATAATCAGATTCCATAACATCATTGGGCTCATCTTCATATTCATCTTCATTAGGGCATCCCGTCAAATCTAATCTTTCGAATTTTGTATCATAATACCTGCCGATTATTTAACCAAATCTGGCTCAAAAATTAGGAATTTTTGAGTACTTTATGGGAAATTTTTTTTAAAAATTCCACTTTTGGTCCACAGATGCTGATTTTCAAACATAAAAATTATTTTTAACCAAATTGGTCTTAAAAGTTAAATTTTAATAATTGCTTGGAGCACAAGGGGTTTAAGTGCCTTAAATTTAATAATAGGAAAAAAGAGGTTATAGTTAAATTACAGTAAAAAATGTTAGATGATATCTAGAATATTATTTTTTAGTTAATAGAGATCCTGAGATATATTTTAATCTAACAAGTTAAAAAAATACCATATTTCACAAATACAAGCACCCAAAAATGGCCTCTGAATTATGTAAGTGGCACTTATACCCCTTGTGCTCTAACTTTTTTTATAAATTTCTAAATTATGAAAAGAATGTTAGTTATTTGTAAAAGGAAACCACATTTTATTACGAAAGTCTTTAATGGTTCTTTGTTTAATTTTTTAGTCGTCATAATCAGATTCCATGACATCATCGGGCTCATCTTCATCTTCATTAGGGCGTCCCTTGAAATCTGAACTTTCGAATTTCGTGCCGTGATACCTGCCGAACGATGGACATGAAGTAGCTAATTGTGGGAAAATTTATGAAAAATTTTTGCAAGGTCATTTTTAGTCTGCAACCAGCGGTCAAAGTTTAAAAAATTACGTTTTTGGACCAAAATTTATATCTGAAATATTTAACCCAATCTGGGTCAAAAATAAGGAACTTTTGCGCGTTTTATGGGAAAAATATTTAAAAAATTTCAAAATTGCGATTTTGGTCCACAGATGCTGATTTATAAACATAAAAAATATTTTTAACCAAATTTGTCTTAAAAGTCGAAAAATGTTGAGTATTTTATGTGAAAAATTTTAAAAATTAACCCACGATTTTGGTCCAAAAAGGCTGATTAGCATCTGGTATCAAAATCTTTGATCAGCATTTTTGAACGAAAATCGTGTTTTTTATATTTTTTTAATATTTTTTAGATAACTTGCTTTACATTTTCCAACTTTTAGGACCAATTTGGATAAAAAAAATAATATTTATGTTAAAAATCAGCATCTGTGGACCAATATTTTTTTTTGGGATTTTTTTATATTTTTCCTATTATGTACGCAAAAATTCCTAATTTTTGAGCCGAATTTGGTCAAAAAATTCGGACATGAATTTTGGTCGGAAATCGCCATTTTTCACACTTTAACCGCTGGTTACAGACTGAAGATGCTCTTGCAAAATTTGATTACTATTACTACAAGAACTTCTCGGAATTCAACCACTTTGTCCACGTGAAAAACTAAATTTTAATAATTGCTTGGAGCACAAGGGGTTTAAGTGCTCATATACCCCTTGTGCTCCAAGCAAAACAGGTATTTTAGTAACAAGAGCTAAAAATTGTCGCCATATCTCGCTAACGAATAAGAATTTCACATTAATTTCTGGTGCTATGAACTACTGTGAACTTCACCTACTAATTCCATATGTTAACTCAATTTTTTTAAAAAAGTCACTTGAACCCCTTGTGCTCTAACCCCCTCATATGCAGTACGAACTTAAAATGGTCAAAATAAAAAGTAGTTAATTTTGAGTACATGAAGCTATTGATTTTTAACAAAGCAAATTTTTTAAAAATATTATTTTCAATTAATGATTCTTGAAGGGAATAAAACTACCTTTCAAATGAGTGTATAGGCATTAAAATCGGTTAATATTTGGGCGAAATACAGCTACTCAAAGTTTATATATGAAAATTAAATAGTGGGGTACGAACCTTTCCTGGTTAGGGCTGTATATGACCATTATTTAAGAAGATATAAAAAGTACCAAAAGTACAGTTTTTTACCCTTTTTAGCCCCTTAGAATCAACATTGGCAAAAATCCAGCCTTAGTGGATCTATATTCCGGGAGCTGAACTTACATTCCAAATTTCAAGTTTCTAGGACCATTATTTTAGAAAATAAAAAAGGTACCAAAAGTACAGTTTTTTACCCTTTTTGCCCCCTTATAATCAACATTGGCAAAAATCCAGCTTTACTGGATCTATATTTCGGGAGGTGAACATACAGTCCAAATTTCAAGTCTATATGACCATTATTGCAGGAGATATAAAAAGTACCAAAAGTACAGTTTTTTACCCTTTTTACCCCCTTAGAATCAACATTGGCAAAAATCCAGCCTTAGTGGATCTATACTCCGGGAGCTGAACTTACAGTCCAAATTTCAAGTCTCTAGCTTCAGCGGTTTGGGCTGGGCGATGATGAGTCATTCATTCAGTCAGTCAGTCAGTCAGTCAGTCAGTCAGTCAGTCAGTCAGTCAGTCAGTCAGTCAGTCAGTCAGTCAGTCAGTCAGTCAGTCAGTCAGTCAGTCAGTCAGTCAGTCAGTCAGTCAGTCAGTCAGTCAGTCAGTCAGTCAGTCAGTCAGTCAGTCAGTCAGTCAGTCAGTCAGTCAGTCAGTCAGTCAGTCAGTCAGTCAGTCAGTCAGTCAGTCAGTCAGTCAGTCAGTCAGTCAGTCAGTCAGTCAGTCAGTCAATCAGTCAGTCAGTCAGTCACGTTACTCTTTTATATATATAGATTATTTTATTTTTTTATATTTCGCCTACCGTCGGTACGCATCATCAGGAAATAAAACAATGAGTAACAGTAATTAAATTAAATTAAATAATCACTAATTTTTTAAAAAACCACTAATGCCATTTAAAATGCCGTCAAAAATACTTTAAAAATTCATTTTTAAAAATATATGTTTATCGCATCAAAGTGTCAATAAAAATTCAACTAAATATGATCTTTACAAAAAAATGAAAAATTCCATCTCTGTAAATAAAAAAATATTTCAACACAATTTTTTTTTTATTTGAACTTTAGGCTACATACTGTTATCCTAACATTTTGGCAAAATTATACTTTAATCGGTTTTTTGGTGTGGACCGTTGACGCGTTTCGACCCATATATATTGTTGCCGCATAATTGTAGGCAGTCAGTAAATAAAAGATTGAATTTTAAAAAGAGCATTAAACTAAATTTTTTTTATTATAAAAAACAAATATAACAAATTGTTTAAAGTTAAGACGATTAACTAAAAAAAACATAAATGTCATTGTTTTGCTCGTTTTTAATTTAAGGATAATATCTTTACTTAATGCCTAAAATTGTGCTACAAAAAAATTTAATTTTTCATTAAAATCATCTAAAGCAAAACGAATGAGTGTTTTGGTGTTTAAAAAGCTTGTAGCTAATTTTTTTTGACTCGACAGAGGTGACCAAAAAGGTTCAATTAAGATCAGTAAAATTTTTTTTATGGCTCAAACTCGACATATTTCCGGCATATTTTTCTGCTGAGTTTATTTTGAGTGTTATAAATATTTAAAAAAATGTATATGATTTGTTTTTAAAGTATTTATTTTTACGAATTTATTATAATACTTATCATTTGGACCACATATCGGTTGCCTGAAAGTATGCAATGAAATTTTCATTTCAACATTTTATATGAAAATTTTAACACATGACAGTTTTTATTATTTACACACACACATAATTTTTTAGATTACCCAGCAAAAAAAAATATAAAATTAAAAAAAAAAAACGGATTTTTATACCTTGCACTTAATGATTCGTAACTCGTCGGAACATTGGTCTGGGACCCCGTAAGGCACATTAATTGTTGATTAGTCATCAATTCTAAGACATTCTAGCGTTGTCCATATGTCTATCCGTCCGTCTATTGAATGGCGAAAAGACCCAAAATATTGCACAAATATAACTGTAGGTGAACACATTTTCTTGGTGTTACTTCAAGATGTTGGGTATTGTATTTAATCTACATCGGTGCAGCGGTTGAAGAGTTATGAACGAATATGTAAGGAAAACTCGAAAACTTTGGTACATTCCAAATAACCTAAAAATACAAAATCACCTTAAAATAAGCTTCGCAAACCGCATTTTTTTGGTAGGGGAATGGTGCCCTAGAACCGTGACGTTTTCATCATTTTATTAAAAATTTGGAAGGTATTAAAGATTTGGCGCAGTCGGCTTTAACACTTTAACTTTCTTTTTTGGGGCCTTGTAGAGGGCGCTACAAGTTATAAAGAAATTTCATTATTGCGGTTTGACTGCAGTTCGGAAGGAAACATACATAATGTTTCGCCAATAACAAAAAATAATTCAAATTTTTAGAAAATTAAAAAAAAAATCCAGAATCTATAAATGTTTTTTCATAATATAAGAGAATTGTTTTACTTTATTGTTTTCGCTTTAGTTTGTTTTTATGTTTACTGGGTGCTAACGCTCTTGTACACACACCAACTTAAATAAACATAGTCTCACACATTCTCACACGCAGACAATTACACATTTTCATATCCTTAGGCATTATAAAATTTTATGCTGTATGTAAATTTTTTTTTAATACAAAAACTCGTTTAGATTCTAAACCAGTGGTCGGCAGAAAGAGGCATATGAAAGTATTTGTGTTTTAATAAAAATATGCATGTGTTGGTGTATTTCTTCAACAAAGCGACATCAACCTGCTTTGAAGAAAGTAAGCTTGCTACTGAATAAAATATTTGTTCTTTTTATGCTCTTTGTTGATTTTTTGTTGACATTCGTGTTGTATACATGTGAATAACCGATTGTGTTCGGCTCCAGCGTGCAATGGGTGCCGACCACTGTTCTAAACGATTTACGCCATAATGTGTTATTAAATCAAAATTAGCAAAAATTTTATTAAGCTTATCCCCAAAAGTATGAACTCTTATACACATGCAAAACCAAACTCCACACATTTGAACATGCACACATACATATAGATCTATACTTTGTACTTTGGAAGTAAATTTAAACGTATAACAGTTAAATATCTTAAAAGTGTGTATATGTATATGAAAAGATATGTGTTTTAGTATTTGCGCAAGTATGTGTGTGAAGGAGTGAGAATGAGAATGACAGTAATTTAGATTGTGGTAAAATATAATTTTTTATAAATTTCTAAATGAGTGCGACAAAATTCTTAAGTATGAAAGTGTTTCTTTTTTAAAATGCCCTGTAGGAAGCCTGGGGTCAAGTGTCTCCGAGTCAACACTTTTGTCGACTATTTTCGGTGACTTTTTGGTGACATTGTCAACGAAGAGTCCACACCTTTTTAATACATTTGGAAAATTTTGAAATACAACTTAAAATGGATTTCCACACTAATCTAGTTAAACGTTCCAATGTCTCCATATGATCTCATACAAACTACACAGTCAATGATTCTAAAGGCACTATTACTAATATGGAAATCTAATAAAAAATTCCAAAAATGTGGACTAGAATTATTAAAATGTACTACTTAATCTCTGGTTCCAATGTCTACATGTGGTTCTATAAGAACCACCTAGTCAATAGTAAGTCAATAGTACTAAAGGCACTAGTGGATTCGCAATGACAAGCACATGTAAATGTCTGCAGTGTCTATCATATAACTGTCTATCATATAACTGGTCAGTAGTACTGGTGACGAAGTCAATAGTGAATCAGTACAGTTTTACTATCGACATTTCCTACAGGGTGTTTTCAAAAAATTAACTCATACTAAGAAAAGTTATCATCATAGAATCTGTGTTTTTCAATTATTTTGGATAAGAAAAATAAATGTGGATTTATTTAATCTTAATCACATTAAGATTTTATACATTCAGACTTGTACTGTTATTATTTAAATTTGTTGTGTTTTTGAAATATATTTTTAAAGCATACCGTACGGAGCAGCTAGTAATAGCGCCATCTTTTGTGTTTATTTTTATTTTTAAAATATTATTTTTTTATTTTTTGCAGCATTTTTAAAGCACAATTTTAGGTAAATAAATTACTTTAAAAATCCAAATAATTGAAAAACCGCAGAAGATATTAATTTTTCAGAAGTGTCTAGGGCAGCTTTTCACCCTGAGATGATTTTGTTCATTTACAAACTTGACCTGCTTAAAATAACACTACTTTACAGAGATTTTGATCTACGACATTTTGCTTTTAATAACCATGTAAAATATCGCCCTGAATCCGAAAATGAAGTCAAAAACTCAAATATCTCGAAAACTGTTCTACTTTTGTAACTTTAGACACCATTTTCGGATTAAGCGTAAGATTTTACATGAAAAATAAATGCAAACAATTGTCGATCGCAAAATTTGTTTTAATTTGTAAACTAGTGTTATAAGTAGGGATGTGATTTCCATGCTGTTTTCGTTGATAGTCTAAAAGCAATATAGACTAATTATCTTTCCGAATAAGGTAATTTGCGTTAAAATGGCATCGATTTGGTTTTGCATATTTTTGCATTTTTTGGTGAAAATGAATATTTTTGCATATTTTGATTTTGAATGCATATTTTGGGCATATTTCCAACTTTTAAGTGCATATTTTGGCATAAATTTAGCAAAAACACAAATTGAAATTAATTTATTAAAAAAACTATTTAAACTTTAAAAATTTATTTTGAAAAAATAAATAAAAGTAATTTTTTTTTTATTTTTTCATAGATTGTCTTAATTTCTTTAAAAATCTTACTTACATTAAGTTTTAAATGTAACTATTTAAACCCGGCGTTATTTTTTGACTTTAAAGAAGTTTTTCGTAGGAAACAAGATTTTTATTGCACACATTTTATTTTTTAGTGCATATTTTTAGGTTTTTTAGTGCATATTTTGATTTTTTTGGAGCATATTTTAAGCGCATATTTTTGATTTTTTTTGTGCATAAAAATCTCATCCCTACACTGAAAAAAATAGCTTCGTGAAATTAATGAAAATTGACTTAACCTTAATGAAAAATGACTCACGTTTTCAATCAAAGACAGGTTTCATTTGATTAATAAAACTGGTGTCATTAAAGTTCCTTTCAATGAAAACTTACATATAAATAATGAAAATATTCGTAGAACTTGTTTGAAACGTTTTATGAAGTTTTTCATAAAATGTATGAAAATATCCATTGATTAAATGTGGAATAGTAGTTGGTAATGAGCGTATGATAACACAGTGATACAAAATCGAACTTTCGGAATCGGAATGGGGTGAAACCAAAAGCAAATGAAAGCTGACGTTTTCCATAACAAAACCCTCAAAGCCTTTTTTTAGGTCAGAGCTAGATTTTATTTTACACGCATTTAAAGTTGGTGATTTTAAAGCATTTAAAGTTTTTGTGTACTAAACGTGTCCAACTTTAAAGACCCCTGGAGGTGCCCTTATTGGACATGTAGGGTCCAGTTTCCAAACTTAAGCTCAAAATTACTTCAGCTATGACTGGTATGAATTTTGCTGCAATCGGTCCAGTACCTATTTACTGAATAGCCAAATTATTAAAATAAACCATGTACACCGTTGCGTATGATTGTTATTTAAAGGCAATTATTAATGTAAATCACTGGACACCGTTGCGTATGATTGTTATTTAAAGGCAATTACAATATTAATCATTCGCCACTAATACAGTTTTCAATCATTTATTATTGTAATTATAATAAAAGTGCACTAACTTCAAATGCGTGTAAAACAAAATCTAGCTCTGAACTAGAAAAAAGCCTTGAGGGGTTTGTTATGGAATATGTCAACTTTCATTTGCTTTTCATCCCATTCCGATTTTGGGTGTTGCACTGTGTAATTGCTTTTTACAAGTAACTAGTTGCTAACTTTATTAAGGTTTTGATATGGGAATTACGATAAATTCATGTTGGTTATAGTTATCAAAATTTCCATAGAAAGCCCCTAATAAAGTTAGGAACATGTTACCTAAAAACAGCACGTACCATACACCCATAAGTGAAAATTTGCATTAATAACAATTTTGTTAAGTCACATGTAATCATCACTGTAACCGTCACTGAAATTTTATTTAGGTGCATGTCACAGACTCAATTCCGATCGGATTTGAAAAAAAGTTGTTACTCGTAAAACGCAAAACAATTTTTTTTTTCGGAATGAAATCACTTTCAAAAATCAAAGTGGAATTGAATTGCTAAAATTGGTTTCATTCCGAAAAAAAGTATTTGCTTTGCGTTTTACGAGTGAACCTCTTATTCCACTTCCGAACGGAATTGAGTCTGTGACATGACCAGTGTTGCCAGAACTTGGTAGTCAAAAACGGCTAAATTCATTCGAAAAACCGGCTAAAAAATGGCTAAAAAAGGCTAAAATAAATAATTTACTTTTTTAAAACAATCTAATGTAAATTTATACTTTGTTTCATTTTTAAACATAAAATTAAATAAAGAGATCTTTTGTTATACATTTGGTTCGGTTTTGACTTATTCTAGATAAAAAAATAGAGTTCAAAACACTTTTTCAATGATTTAAATCAGCGATACGCAGACACATACTATAACATTTATGCTTGTGTGGGTAGTAGCAAGCGAAAAGTCAACAAATTTGCTTAAGCAACAGAATTTTATAGTGTATGTGTGTTGACAGCGCACAAGCAGCGCCTATTCCCGCGGGAATAGGAATTAAAAAATGCGTATCACTGATTTAAATTTTTTAATGAAAAACAAATACATATAATTTTTTTTAGTGATTTTTGTTTAAAAAAAAGAAGTACATTTTTTTTTTGAGTGAAAATTATTTTTTTTTTTTTTTGAGTGCGAAATTTTTTTTTAGTTTATTTATTTTTTGTAGTGAAAAAAGACTGCGTAAATTTGTTCGTGCCTTTCTTTTGGAAGTTAGGGCACTTGCAAAATGTAAATTCTAGGCAAAACTTTTTACTTCAGGAAACGCTTTCATCTATTTATGTCTGTAATTTTTCGAAATTAAATTTTCTTCCACATTTTTTAACTTAAACCTTTATGTTAAATAGAATTGGAGCCTGTGCTTGATCTGTACTAACAAAAAAAGCAATAAGCTCTTTTTTTAGTATAAAAAAACACTGAAAATTACTTTTAAATCAAAAAACTCAAAAATGGCTAAAAAACTGCTAAAATAATTTCGAAAACGGCTAAAAAAACGGCTAAGAGCTAAATGCATTTTTCTCCGGCTAAACTAGTTCAAAAGGAGCTAAATCTAGCCGGAAAATGGCTAAAATGGCAACACTGGACATGACCCTTAATTGCACACTTTTTATGGTTTTCACCTAGTTTTACACACAACAAAATTTTACTCCAAACTTAAATTGGTCTGAATTGCCATATAAGGTAAACTATAAAAGACAAAAACGCGATGACTTTAAAAACACGTGTTGCCAAAACGTAGCAACAACGTATCAATGGAACAACACAAATTACCCTACATTTCATCACAAAATTTTAATGACTTAAAAAACTATTTTTCTGTTGCAAATTATATTTTATAAGAAACAGTCAAAAGAAACACTTATACGGAACTTTTCACTTGTAATTTCAATTAGATATAACCAGCAAAACACATACACAAGTTTCAATAACAAAGCAAAAAAATATAAAATTATTTTATTTTATTAGAAAAAAGTTCACACACATGTAAAAATTACAATTAGACTAAACACGCGTGGTGTAATAAAACGTCGTATGTTTTTGTTCTGTTTTCTTTCTCTTATTCGCAACGCAGAGTTGTATTTTGTTTAAAAAATCTTATGACATTTTTTAATGAAATTATGAAATCTAATGAAACAAGTTTCATAAAATTTGTTTATAACATGCATGAAATTTCAATCAGCTTATGAATTCCTTCATTTAAGTAATCAAAACAAAATAATGAATCCGTTTCATTAATATCAGGAAGGTTATTTTTTTCAGTGTAGTTATAATACTATTACAATTAGACTTCAGCTCT
Source organism: Pegoplata infirma (assembly GCA_963921195.1). Classification (NCBI taxonomy): domain Eukaryota; kingdom Metazoa; phylum Arthropoda; class Insecta; order Diptera; family Anthomyiidae; genus Pegoplata; species Pegoplata infirma. The sequence continues at coordinate 170,421,445 of OY992538.1, read as the reverse complement.
CTATTTTTTATAGATGACATTCACCTCCTCACTGGATTATGTACCTAACTAACTAAGCAATTCGAGTTAAACAATTAAAAAATGTATTGACCTGAAATTTTTACAAAAAATTCTACATTCAAACTACTGTATGATTTTCGAAAGATTTGTGTTGTTCGTGCCGTATTTTGTATTTATTTTTTTTTTGTTCTTTTACAAGTTTTATAAGTTGTCAACACTACCACGTAACAGGATATTATATTATTACAGTTATTATGAAAATGTTTTTTAATAAATATGTATAAATAATAATAACACTCTCACCATTTTGTACTTGTTAAAAAGCGTGGACCGAAAAATATTTTTTGTCGATTTATTTAACATTTCACAACAGTTTCTTGAGAGAAAAAAAGAAGATTTTTAATTTAATGCTAAAGTTTAGAATTTGTGAAAAATGTTTTCTAGTGCACTCAAAGAACTGTAAAACAATTTGTCAAAAGAGTTCGTCCAATGAAACTTTTTAATGAAGTTTTCATAAATATAATGAAAATTTATGACACCTTTCATAAATATAATGAGACAGTTTTATTAAACGAACTTTTATGATGAGTTTCATTATATTAATGAAGCTTTTTCTTTGTGTATGGAAGTTATGAGCAAAACTATGATTTTCAGATGACTTTTATCCAGAGTTCACGTATGAAAAAAAAGCTAAACACGATTTAAACGACATTTCTACACCACAAAAATATTTTACAAAGTATTTTTGTCACTGAAAAAAGTGTTTTCACACAAAAAAAAATGTTAAAAAAAATTTACACTTAAAAATATTAAATTCAGTTTTTTTTTACAAAATAGATTTAAAATTTTTTTAACTAAAAATAAAATACTTCTCGTTGAAATTTTTTAACAATTTTACTATCATTTAGAAAGGACATTGTGGAGAGTAATCATGAATTCGGCCAAGTCGAATTAAACTTTTGTACATGTTTTATTTCAAATTACTCTAATGTAAATGCTCAAATTCTTTAAGGGTTTTAGCTGATTTAATAAACAAAAATTATTAGTGGGACACATATTCTTCTTCTTTTAACTATCGCTACGATGTCATCTGCTTTATTGTGGTTTAACTCAGCAAAAATTTATTTACAAAAACTTCGGTGTTAAATTCAGCTGTGGCAAATCTCCAAAATTTTAACAAAGGTATTTTGAGATGGCATTTTTTGGGGCGGGGAAATTGAGGGACCTCTCTCTTCTCGCGATAATTGTTAAAAAAATTATTTATAATGACTTTCGCACTTAATTAGCCAGCAAAAACTTCGCTTACCAAGTAACTAACTTAAGGGGTTAGCAAAAATATGAGTAACTAGTTACCTCCCAATTTCAATGTTAATTAGTTTAGCACGGTGATGTCATTGGAGGTAACCACATTTCGCCTTTTTCGGCGCAATGTAATGCTAATGGTAATTAGTAGTATTCAAAGCCATTACCACGTAAGCGAGGCAGGAAGAGGTACCCATTACCAAGTTTTTGCTGGGTAGTAGAATCATTATCATTACTTTATCATTACTAAAAGGGGCGTACCGAGAAAGTGCTATTTTCTAACCCCATTGTCCCAAGTGCAGGTCTAATGTTTTTTTTTACCTAAAGAGGAAGTTAACTTAATATTTGGCCTTGTATAACCCACCCTCAACTCAAGGTAAACATTTTAAAAAAGTTTTTATGGAATAATTTTGGTGCACCAGTGCATTTAGGAAAAAAAAATCCGAAGTTTCTGGCAAAATTGGACTTTAAATTTTCATATTGACGCGGATGTTAGCAAGCAAGTTCAAAAGGGTACTTTTAATCGCACATGGTATTTTAAGTACCAATTTAAGCCACTAAAAAATAAAAAACGGTAAAAAAAGCTTTTTTAATTGTTTTCCCAACAAAAACTTAACAAGTGAATTAAATTTCATTATGTAATTATTTTTTCCCCAAATTACTCCCTATTCCGCAAATTTTGGCACCAATTGTGGTCAAAACAAATTTTTTTATTTGAATAAATACACTACACTCAAAAAAATTAATTAATTAATTAATTAACTTAAACTTTGGAAAAATTTTCTTCAAAATAGTTTATAAATTTTCCCACAATTTAGTTAAATTTAACTAAAATTTGGGAAATTTTCCCAACTTATAGGAAAAAATTTTAGTTCATGGACTGTTAAATAGGCCATAATTTTCCTTAAATGAAATTCCCTAATACATGGAAGAAATTCTTACCGCCAAAGAAATTTTCCCTAAATAATTGAAAAATAATGTGTATTTTTAAGACATATTTCTAAAAACAAAATTTAGTTCAAAAAATTCAGTTTTAGGACGTAATTTCCTACCAATTAGTTTATCACATTTATCTTCTTTAATTTGAGGAAGTTTTTTCCACAAGTTTAGTAAATTTTTCATAACTTCAAATTTTTTTGTTGATTTATTTTTTTTTTTTTTTCATGCCTGCTTGTAGTTCACATTTTGTTTATTATTTGTAGTATATGAAAAAGAGAGTTTGGTCTTGTATAACAAGTAATAAATTTAATGTTTACATTATTTTCTACACATGTATTAGGGAAAAAATAATATTTTAATCACAACAAATGCCTTGGCTTTGACGTTTGTTCCCAGGCTATGGGAAAACATAGCCTGGGAACAAACGTTAAAGACAAAGTCTTTGCTGTAATTTAACTTTAAAAACTAATGAAATTTATTACTTGACTATAAGAAACAAACGTTTTTTTACATTTATAATAAAAAATGTTCATAATGAGAATTCTGTGTGTATTCACATGCTATTCTATAAATAAACCAAAAAAAAAATATGAAATTAACTAATTTTTAGGAAAAATGTCCTCATCAGAAATGTTTTTTTTAACTAAAAAATGGGAAATTTTTTCCCACTTTCTAGTTCAAATTGGTCCTTATTTTTAGGAAAAATATGGACTAAAAAGTAGGAATACATGGCAATGGAGCTAAATCATTATCAATTTTCCTTGGATTTAGTTAATTTTCCCATTTTTTAGTTAGTTTTTTTTTCTGAGTGTACGACGTCGAATATTATCTGGTTATTTGGATGCAAAGACAGATTCCAAAGTTTTTTAAACTATTTTTCGCGTTATCAGCTCTCGAAAGAGCACCGTTTTTTTGCTGTTACCTTTAATTTATGATTAATTTTTATTAAACAATAAAAATTGATTTATTCGACCTTTAAAGAATTATATTTTGAGTAGATTGATTCTAGCTCGAGATCATTATTACATTTACTTATTAAAACTGTGGCATTTTCATAAAATAATTTTCAAGAAAACTGTTTTTTGTTTTAATTTTATTTAAGTTTGGTTATTTTTGCAAGACTTAGTCGACAAATGTTTCGGAATTTTTCAGATTCCATTGTCAAGACTCTTTAGCAAATATAAAACCCTCTACTACAAGTGGTTAATTAGGACGCTAAGGATAATACCCCTTATATAGTATTACATTCCTTAAAAGCAACAACAACCTGCATATAGTACTGTCCAATGGAGAATCATAAGTAGATCTATTTTTAATAGTTTTTTTTTCGTTTCTGTACAATTTTCTCCTAAATCTCAATGAATGTAGAGTTGAATATGTATTAATACTTTTGTTTGAACATTAGAGATTTGTCATTTAAATTCTCTTTGCTACTTGTAGTATAGGGTTTTTATATTTGCTAAAAAGTCTTGACAATGGAATCTGGCAAATTCCAAAACACGTATCGACTAATTCTCCTAGAATGATCATCATAAATAAATTTAAAACCGAAAAATAATTTTCTTCCAAATTCTATGAGAACATCATAGTTTTATTAGTAAAGGATATAATGACCTCGAGCTAGAGTAAACCTACTCAAACTATTATATTTAACTTTTTTTTTTTGGGACAGGTCAACATTTTCCAAAAATCGAACATTTTCATTGAGCTGCGCCGTGTGTTAAATTGATCAGATTTGTCTTAAATTGTGTTTAAATGAAAGTTCGTGGCAATCTTTATGAAAGGCACAATAGGAAATAATTTTGAGATTTTGTTTTTTAAATTTCTTGAACATTGAGAAAAACCGTAATTTTTTGCAAATTTCAAATAGCGGAAACCGTGTGAGTTCTTTTTGAAATGATATGTCGTAAGACACACATTTTTTTTAGTTTTGAAAATCCGAAACTTTTAATCCGTTTGGTCTTAAATCTGTACCACATAAGTTTTATTAATAGTAGAATAAAAATTTTACCGGAAAATTAAAAGTTTAAAAAATCGCCGCTGTAACGGTGCGTGTTAGTAAAAATGCCCATTAAACTTGCCAGACACCCTAAAATTTTGAGTTATTGTCAAAAAACGTTTTTTGGACTTTTCTCACTAAACGTAATGTAATTCAGAAAATTTTTAACCGATTTTAAATTTTTAAACTGTTTTGGATAGAAAAAGGATAGGGCTTTCCATATGTGTGAATTGGCAAAACGTTAAAGAAAGATATCTATTGATTTTTTCTATAAAATATTTTTTGTTATTTTTTGAAAATTTTTAGAGATTATCGATTTTTTTCAGCTATAATTCGTTTAACAACCTTTATATTTATGAGCGTTTTTTTAAAGATAATTTAATTCTAAATACGATAAGCTTTATCCTGAAAAATTCGGATAATAATTGACAGAGTTGTGATAATTTTTCTAAAAAAGAAAATTAAGATTTTGCAGGAAATCGCCGTTCAGATAACCCAGGTAAAAAAAATAAATTTATCATAAATGGTCATGTACAATATTTTTAAAGGTTTAGGCGCGCTGATCCGAATCTGGCCTTTAAATTGCTCTATCTCGTCATGTTTTTGAGATATTTAACATAAATTGATATTTCAAAAACTTAATAAGATAGCGCAATTTCAAGGTCAAATTCGAATTCAGGAGGTCAAAAACCTTTAAAATAATGATGCGCGACCTCTCAGTATGTTCGTTTATTTTTTTTTTGCTGAGTTATCCGCACGGCAATTTCATACAAAATCTTAATTTTCTTTTTTAGAAAAATTATCACAACTCTGTCAATTGTTATCCGATTTTTTTGCCATAAAAATCATCGTATTCACAATTAAATTTTCTTTAGGAATACCCCAGCAGAAATTTTGCTGAACGTTCAGCAGCTTTTGGAAGGGGAACTTGAGTAAAGGAGCGCATCCAATTGCGCTGAATTCATGCATGATTCCCTAAGGCGATGTCCCACTTTAGAGCGCTAGTTGGATACACAGAAACAGCGCTCTTTAGATGCACTGAAATCACGTGTCTTTAGAGCGCTGATTTAAGCAGAATAAAGATGCTGTAAATTCATGTATCTTTTTAGCGCTGATTTAAGCAGATTAAAGATGCAGTGAATTCATGTATCTTTGTAGAGCTGATTTAAGCAGAATAAAGATGCTGTAAATTCAAAGTTGAAATCAAATAACTAAAATTTAAAAAAATATAACAAAAAAATTCATTCGTTTTACTTTACAAAACTTTATTTATGTGAAACAAAATGAAAAAAAAAAATCGGAAGTGAACATCACAAAAAATATCGGAAATTTTCATTTTCACATTTTTTATGGGATTTTTTTTTGGGAACAGCGGTCAAAGATGCTATGATTGAAGCGCTCTTTTCAGCGCTGATTAATGCGCAATAATGATGCAGTCAAATCATGTGTCTTTGACTAAAACTCATGTTTTTTTATTCAAAAAGTGTTAAAAATATTAAAAAGGAAAGCAAGTGTGAAATTTTATCAAAAAATAATTACACATTATAAGTTTTATATAAAAAATCTTAAAAAAAAATTTAAATTTTTTCCCCTTCCTTTTACTGCATCCCTAAGAGCGCTCTTTGGATGCGCTACGGTATGCTATAAACAGATGCTGTGTCGCCAAAATCTCGATTTATTTCTGCTGGGACGTTTATTAATATAAATGTTGTTGAACAAACTATAGCAGAAAAAAATCGATAAACTCAAAAAATTTTCAAAAAATAACAAAAAATTAGATATTGTCGAAAAAATCAATACATATCTTTCTTATATGTATATACCTATTCACACGCATGAAAAGCCCTATCCTTTTTCTATCCAAATCAGTTGAAAAATTTAAAATCGGTTGAAAAATGTTTAAGTTACACGTGGTTTAGTGAGAAAAGTACCAAAAAAAACGTTTTTTGACAATAACTTTAAAATTTGAGGGTGTCTGGCAAGTTTGATGGGCATTTTTGTGATATTTTCGACGAGACCTACAACCTTAACTACCTCATTTTAAAAGTATATTCGATTTTGTGTTTTTTGTAGCACAGTGTAATTATACCCCCCGAATTCTGAAGTAGTAAGAACAAATTTACAAATGAGTTTTTTTTTGTTACCGGTAAAATACAATAGAGGTATTCAGAGTCTTGTTGCCAGCCCTGGCAATGTAGCAAAAGCGTACTTCTTTCAAAAAATACATGCATTTTGAAAAGTAATTTTGAAAAGTGCTCTTTTACCACCAGTGCCAGGGCTGGCAAGAAAGACTCTGAATACCTCTAATATTTTTGTTTTGAATATTTAAAAAAAAAAAATAGAAAATACAACAAAATGTCAACAGTTAGATAAGTAAAAGAGCCACCTTAATAATATAATTCCATAAGAATGTGTGTGAGAGCTTTTTAACTATATTGCATAATTAAAACTTAAAAAAGACACATTGTAGTTTGTAGAAAAGTTTTCTTTGTTTTTTTGGCGTTGTTAACTTGTTTGTAGTGTTTTTCTTTTCCCGGACTTTTTCATTTCCCGAAAAAGCGGGATTAATTTTTTAATTTCCCGGGAATTCCCGCAAAAATAAATAAAAAAAATATAAATTTTTTATATTTATTTTATTTAAAAGTCACAAAATTTTAAATTCTTAATTCCAAAAATTTATCCAAAGAATTTTCCTACTAAAGATTTTTCAGTTTCAAAAAGAAAACTTTTTAAAAAATTCTGAAATATTTTTCTCAAAAAAAATGTCGCACGTTCGTAGACAGATTTAGGCTGGACTACTAATGCTCCATTATAAACAAACACTATGCTAAATTTATTTTTTCATACAAATTTGGAAAAAGGCTCCATTAAATCGGCAGTGAGCAGTATTCTACCTAATAGTAATTTATTCAATAGAAATCGAACAGATAAAGGTTATAAGACATTTTTTCTTACAAATATTTTGAGACATTTTTTCTATTGGAAATGTCTCATATTTTGGAAATTTTTATTGCCGAATAGTTAAAGATTCTGAGGCATTCTGAGCAGTCCTCCTCGTGCTTAACGTCCTTATGCCAGTAATCCAGTATTTAAATAGAACCTTTAACAAGCCAACAGAAAATTGTCAATAAACGTCAAAGCATGAACATTTTAAGAGAAAATAATATTTCCCGGGAAGTCCCGGTCTATTTCCCCGGACTTCGGAATTGAAAAATGTCGGGAATTCCCAGAAAATACCGTCCGGGGAATTGTCGTGAAAAACTCTACGTGTTTGTGTATTTTGTTGCACAAAAGATTCTTGTTTTAAAGTTTTTGTTATTACAATTTGGTTTTACACCAAAAAGTTTATTATTATTATTATTATTATTATTGTACAATATTATTTTGTTACTTATTTTAATTAAAAAACAAAGAATATACATATTTACAAAGCTTACATATGAAAATGTTTATAAACAAAGTACATGGTATGTGTTTATTAGGGTTTTCAATCGGTCTACAGTTAATCGGTTATCCGATTATTATATGACAAAAACGATTTTTTTAATAACAAATAAACCCATTAATTTACAACAATTAATCGAAATAATATAATTTCAGAAAAATTTTAATTGTAAACTGGCAATTCTTAGCATCTTACCATTTTTCTTTGGAAAACGACAAATTGACTTTGAAAATATGTTTATTATATTTTATTACTTATTTTATTTTTTTAATAAATAGCTCTGTTAAAAGAAAATCTTCCCATCATAAAATTTTTCTAAAGGAAAAATTTCTCAGAATCTGAAAATTTTTTTTATAAGTTTTTTCTAAAGAATCTGGAAAATTTGTTTAAAATATTTAATCAAAGAACTTTTATAAGAAATATTTTTTGTATTAAAGATTTTTCAAGACAATCTTCGCGTCTTAAAATTTTTCTATAAAATTTTTGAAATAATCTGGAAATTTTTTTTAATATTTATTCAAAACTCAAGAATTTGTGTAGAAAAGAAAATCGAACCATGCAAAAAAATCTTAGACCAGTAAAGTTTAAAGACAATTAATTGAATAACCCTCATATGTATGTGTGTGTGTTGTGTATGACAACCAGCTAAAATTAAATAATGTCTGTAACATTGCAGACATTATTCCTGGAGGACAATTTCATAAAGTAAATCATGCCAAATGAATTCATGTTAAATTAAAATCATAGCAGACGGGTTGTTTTTATAAATTCATAAATATTTAAACAGAAACAATAGGAATTTTTGTACAGAAATAGTTAAATTTTGATAAAGAAAAAAGGTTAATATTTTAAAATTTTCCTTAAAATATGAAAAAATGCCAAAAATTTTGTGAAATCCCAAAATCTCTCCCTTAAATAAATCGGTTACCAAATAAAAAAAAGTTTCCATTTAAGGAACAGGACAGATCATCTGCGGAGGCAACATTGATTGCTGATCATTCTGATTTTGGATATAAAATTTATGGCCGAAGTCGAATTTATGACACATTTTCACTTTTCGGCCAAATAAATAAACGTTAGCCAACTGAATGTACTGGATAATATAGATTTGAAACTAGGGACTAAAAGTAGTAAAACTGCAGTTACAGTTTTTCTTTTAGTGATCATGTTTAAAAGGACTTCAACGTTTTAGATTAAGTTTTATAAAATATTTTTTTAATATTTGTACTTGTCCCATAATGCCACAAGTGATACCAAATGACAGAGGAGGCCCTTCCCTAATTTTTCTATTTTATTATTATCACATATCAGAAAAAAGGAGATAAGTTACGTCCTTTCAAAAATTTATCCTTTAATATCATTCAAAATTTTCAACAAAATATTTTTATAAAGTTTTTAAATGACTTTATTAACATCCTTTTATCCTGATATGGCAAAATAAAAAATTAAAAAATTAGGGGAGATTCTCCCGTTTTATTTGTCATCACCAGTGTCATCATAAGAGAAGTACAAATATTTGAAAAAAATGTATCCTTTAAAACCATGAAGTTCTTTTAAAAGAAAACAGGATTACGAAATAAAAAACTGTAAATGTAGTTTTACTCCATTTGATCTCTACTTTCAGACGTATATCATCCGGTTCGTGTTTAATATTGGCTGTCGGAGGGTGTTACATATCGCTGATGTGAAATATGCAAAGTTTTATTTAAATAGCTGATTTTAATCTGACATACAAAAAGTGTGGACAAAACAAAAGGCGCTGATGATGGAAGCGCTTGAGAAGGATATCGACATCATGGCTTGTCATTGTACAACAAAAATTATAATTTCTCAGAAGATTAGTTAGATCTCAAACCAAATCAAAAAAAAATATTCATTTGTGAAAATAAAATTTTACATGAGAAAACCAACTTATTAGTAGTACATTTTTAAAACCATTAAAAAACAAAATTAACTTAATTTCATTAACAATTTAACTTTTCTAGAGAATGTTTATAAATTCTTTGAATTTATTTTAGTTATTTCTTAATATATGAATAGGTGCGTATCTTTTTTTTTCTTTAAAATTTATTTGTTTTGAATATAAAATTTAATTTTCTAAAGAAGTATTACATTGAATTAGCATTTAGTTAAGTATTAGAATTTACACATAAATCTAACACCTCCACTCCTTGCATACTTATGTATGTTAATTTAATTTTCATTATTTCATTTGTATTTTCTTGAAATATTTAATTTTTTCCTATCCCAAGAATGCATTTTAAAAAAGGTCTTGTTACACGCAAAAAAAGTTTGTAAAATAAATAGTTAAAATTACAAAGTTATGCAAAATCGAACTTTCCAAATCGGAATGGGATGAATTTCGCTGCAATCTGTCCAGTTCCTTCTTAATGAACAGCCAAATTATTAAAAATAACCATCTGTGCACCATTGCGTATGATTGTTATTAAAAATCAATTACAAAATTAAGTATACAGTTTTCAAGCAATTGTTATTATAATTATAATTTATTAACTTAAAATGCGTGTAAAAAAAATCTAGCGCTGATCTAAAAAAGCCTTGAGGGTTTTGTTTTGGAATATATCTCCTTTCATTTGATTTTGGTTTCATCTCTTTTCGATTTTTGTTGTTGCACTGTGTTATTAGAAACAAGCCAAACGGTTATATTCCGAACATATTGGTACCCTGCCCAATAGGGTGGGACGAAGAACTTTTTTCGAATTTTGTCGGTCGCCGGGGAAATGGTTTAGGGCCGTTGGGGTCGGTAAAATGATATAATCCCCACGGGATTATGACCAAAGCTAATTCGGTCATATTCCCCATAAAGGTAGTGGGACTATGACCGAAAATAATTTGGACATTATCCCAATAAAAAATGCCTGCGAATTTTGTACTCTTGCCCAAAACATTAAATCATGATAATGTTTTGCGGAAGATTTGGGTGTACTTGCCAAAGCAAAGTTTTTTTAAAAAAAATAATGTTATATTACTTTGCTATTCCATGCAAAAAGAATTGAAATATCAGTCGAGGACCCCATTAAAAAACCAAAAGAGCTGTACATTTCGTAAGTTAGTGCAAAAATAAGTGCAAAAAAAAGTGTTTTTACATTTTGGAGAGTATAAAAGATTCGGCACCAAAGAACTCACTTGTTTTATGTACATTTGATAAACAAATGGAAAATTTGTATGCGAAAAGCTAAGTCTTGGTGAAAAAAGTAGTTTTGGTAAAAAAAACAGATTTTTTTCACGAAAAACAAACCCAGCAAAACTTAGATTACCAAATAAGGTATAGGATCTCTTATTTTATATATTGCAGCATTGATGATTTTAACAGGCGATGAGACTCAAAGTAATGCATCCACATTATCACAAAGAATACCAGTAAGGTATAAAATAAGTCATAAATTTATAACGAAGAATACGAGTAAGGTGTAAAATATATGATATTTTATAGGTTACGAGAAATGAAATAATATAGCATACCAGAAGATAATATAAATATAAGGTGTTACGAGTAGTGAAAAAGTAATTTTGTATTAAATTTACTCACGTAATTGTAAGTGAGTGTAAGTAGATAAAATATGCTCGTGAGTGTGTGTCGTTAGCAGTGTTGCCACCTCATGTGTAATTACACATATCATGTGTAATTATACCCTCCAACCACAGTATGGGGGTATACTCACTTTGTCATTCCGTGTGTAACACATCGAAATATCGGTCGGGGACCCCACAAAGTATATATAATATTGATCCATGATAGAATCTAAGACATTCTAGCGATGTCCGTCCGTCCGTCCGTCCGTCTGTAGAAATAACGATGCAGTCCAAACCAAAAGAGCTAGACCCCTGAAATTGGGCAAGAATATCTCTTATTTTACTGGTAAGGTTAAGTTCGAAGATAGGCAATATCGGACCAGGGGGGAAAAAGTTCCCCCTTGAAGAACTAAAACGACCCCTAAAAAATACGATATTTTTAAGAGTTTTTTTTAATTTTTGCTCAACAAATGTAACATTTGTATGCCATATTATGTTCATAGACCTGCGCTTGGACCAAGGGGGTTTGAAAATTCGATTTTTTCAGGCGGCCCCCCTTTAGGGGCGTGGTTATAGAAATTAATTAAAAATAACGATAAAAATGTAGTATTTAAGCGTCAATATCATAAACAAATAATTTGTAAACATATATAGCGGGGGTACAGGTGTTCCCCACCAACTTCGCCGACCCCCCATCCGCCCCCACCAAAAAAACAGACGCCCCTGCAATTTTTTTTTTTTTTAATTTTAAACGTGTTGGAGGGTATAAAAGATTCGGCACAGCCGAATTTAACACTCTTACTTGTTTTTTTTTCATGTGTAGCCCATGTGTAATAGTCTGCATGTGTAATTCATGTGTAATTTGAAATTTTGAATTTTTGGAGCATTTTGTTTATAATTTGTTTTAAAAACTTTTAGCAGATTTTTCTGCAGAAATGGATATTTTAACGAAATTCTCTGTCATTCAGTTTTAAAAAATAACAGAAGTTTTTATACCCTCCACTCTAGTGATAGAGGGTATATATAAGTTTGTCATTCCGTTTGTAACACATCGAAATATTGGTCTAGGACCCCATAAAGTATATATATTCATGATCCTTGATCGATTTTAAGTCGATCTAGCGATGTCCGTCCGTCCGTCTGTCTGTCTGTCCGTTGAAAACACGCTAACTTTTGAAAGACTTTACGGAGGCTCCTGAAGTTTAACATATATGTTCTCCATTTACCGGGTCAGGTTGGTATTGCAATCCAGCGAAATCGGTCCAGTGGTTCAAAAGTTATGAGCAAAATAGTAAATTTCGGCAAGGGTATTTTTCGAATTTACAAGATTAAAACCACTATAACTTTCGAAAGACAATTCTGAGGGGGCTGAAGCTAAGCATATATATTTGTCGTTTCTCGAGGCTGTTTGGTTTTGAATTTCAGCAAAATCGGTTCAGTGGTTCAAAAGTTATAAGCAAAGCAGTGAATTTCAGATCTGTTTCACCTTAAACTGCTGAAAACTCGTTAAACAAGTTTTATAAGCATGGTGAAATACCAGTTTTGTAAAACTTGTTGTTTGTTTTCTTGTCGTGGGGTGCAGTTTAGTTGTTAGACAAGTAAATATTTGTTATTGTTTTGTTATTGTGAGTGTTACTGTATGTAACGGGAAAAAATCAAATAAAGTATGTGTATGATTGAATGTTAATTTGTTTTTGGTTTTTAAAGAAGAAGATGGTAATATAAAAAGAAGAAAATATGTGAAATAGTTTTTGTTTTTGTATTACATTATAGGTATAAAACAACAAAAATATTTTACAAAGTAATTTGTTACTCAAAGAAATTGTACACTAAAAAAGTATTTACACTCAAAAAAAAAATGTTACACTCAAAAAAAAATGTACACATTATTATTTTTTTTTTTGTTTAATGAAATGGCAGACTCAAAAAAATGTTGACAGTCAAAAAAATTTTACACTCAAAAAAATTTGATTGATTAAAAGAAAGTTCGACTCAAAATAATATATATATTTCTAATAAAAAATTTGTAATGCAATTTTTGAAATTTTTTTAGAAAATTACTAACAGATAACATTGTGGAGGGTATTCATAGATTCGACCAAGTCGAATATAATTTTTCTACTTGTTTTTAATTATTTTGCTGATTCTGTTTGCTGAGTTTACAAAAATATTTTTGTAAACATTTTTTTTTTATTCCGTGAAATTTAAACGATTAAAAATTGTCAAAATTAAAAAAAGCTGACTATTTTGCTAATTTTACAAAAATACTTAGTTATCAGTAGTATTTTTCTAAATTTTATTAAAAAAAATTGACGATTTAAAAAAAACAAAAAATACAACAAACTGTTTCTGTGAAATAAGCAACCCTTTCTGCCGTTTTTGTCTTTAAAATTTAGCAATATTATCGTTTATGTTTATGCTTAAAATTTTTTTGCTGTTTTTCAGATTTTCTTCTGATTTGACTTAGATTATCCAGACAGAAATTTCGCATTTTTGAGCAGTAAAAACCAGACTTTGGTTAACCGTTATATTTTGAAAATTTACAAAAAAAACGTCATGTGTAATTTTGGCATGATCCATGTGTAATTCGTGATTTCATGTCGTGAACCTATATTCAAAATATGCCAACTCAAATTTGACCGATATGAGTTTCCGATGGCAAATAGCTCCCCTATGCAATACTCATCTGTGATAAAAATTTCAGAACAAAAAAATAATTTGTTGTCGTTTTACATCCATTTTTGTTATTCTGCTATCTCAAAGTACGTATTTTTTTGGTGAAAATAAATGCCAACTCCCATTGTAAATTTCCAAAAATTTTTCAAAAAATTTAAAAAAAAAAAAATAGACCAGTTTTCTTATTGCAATTGCCATGCTGAACACGAATCTGGTAAAAATTTTGGTATCGAATGGCTAGTTTTCAAGATATTACCATTTTGAAATTATCGGTAAATAGTGTTTGCAAAAAAAAAATTGCTTATATATATGTAACTTTCAAACTATTTGTCAGATTGAAACATTATGAGTGGGGCAAATTAAGTCAATGATGTAAGCTTTCACAATAGCTAGTTTGGAGTGAGCCTAATATAGTACAGCGCGAGTTACAGGGTCCCAAAGTTGACCACCCTGAGATTAAAAGGCTTTCAGAGCTAGTAACTTTTAAAAATATGCAAAGATTTTTAATTTTTTTTTCAGTTTTTGCAATTATCGTACTAAGGATAACAAAAACCAAAAAAAAATAAATTATAAAAATTTTTCCAAAAAAAATGTGATTTTACTTTCCGACAAAATATGCCAACTCTAAAAAAATATTTGTTTTTTGATGTAGTAATAAATGCCATCTCTCAAAAATACGCAAACAAGTGCAAAATATAAAATTTTTGGCATGGGTAAAAATTATTTAGAATATTTAAACCATGTTATGGAAGGTACATTGTTAATTTTTACAATAATATGCGAAATAACTAGTTTTTTAGCTCTCCTGAACAGTAAGCTTTTTCGAGTTGGCATTTATTGAATATAGTTCGACGATGTGTAATTTTGGCTGACCCATGTGTAAATTACGATTTTGTTGGTGGCAACACTGGTCGTTAGAAATTTCCTGTCGTGAGCCCATCTCTGGTTTAACTTATGCATTTTTTTATAAAATAATTATTTTTTATGTTATTGTAATGCATTATGCATCCAATTATAAATAATACATTATTTCAAACTTTCAAATAATACATAATGTAACTAAATATAAGTCATCCATGATTTAATGTTTAGAAATAACAAATATGAAATACATTTTTTCCAATAATCATGCATTGCGTAGCAAATTATTAGTAATGCATTATTTTTCACTTGAAAATAATACTATGTGGAACAAATGTTTGGTAAGACATCATAAAATAATGCTACAAATAAGTTATATGCATTACCTGGTAATATGTTATATAATCACTACCCATTACCAAAGTTTTGCTGGGAAATTTTGTTAAAAAAAATTAAATGAACCCAAAATTTTTGGTGAAAAAAAATTTTGATAAATAAAAGTTTTTGATGAATTTTTTTGATGAAAAGAAAAATTTTTTGATGTAAAAAAAAATTGATGAAAAAAAATATGAAAAAAAAAAAAATTTTTTGGTGAGATAAAAGTTGATAATATAAAATTTGATAAACAAATTTTATGAAAAAAAATATGATAAAAAAAATTTTAATGAAAAAAAAAATATTTGATGAAAAAAAAATTAATGAAAAAAAAAAAAATTATGAAAAAAAGTTGATGAAAAGAAAAAATTTGATAAAAAAATTTGATGAAATTGATAAAAAAAAATGACGAAAAAAAGTTGATGAAAAGAAAAAATTTGATAAAAAAATTTGATGAAATTGATAAAAAAAAACATTATGAAAAAAAATAATTATAAAAACCAAAAAAATTTTATGAAAAAAAAAATTGATGAAAAAAAAAAATGGATAAAAAAAAATTTTGGTGAAAAAAAAATTGATAAAAAAATTGATAAAAAAAAAAACAAAGTTTGATGAAAAAAAAATTGATGAAAAAAAAAATTTGATGGAACAAAAAATTTGATGGAAAAAAATTGATGAAAAAAAAAATTTGATGAAAAAAAAAATTGATTAAAAAAAATTTTTTGATGAAAAAATTTTTTTTGTTGAAAAATAATTATGTTACTTTTTATTCACCAGCTGGTAAAAAACAGTTTTATTCACCACGAGGTGAACTATTATCAAAGTTACAAACCCAAGTTATTATAATTTTTGGATTTAAGAAAATGAAAATAGTAATTCTTGTTTTTTTTGTTAATTGTTAGCTTAAATAGTCAAACTGAGGTGGCGTCCTGCAACTTTTTTAAAATTAGACACCAGCCTAAAAACATTATCATGTTAAAATGGACATAATTCCCAGATTTATTGGGATAAAGAACACGTAACCAATGGCCATAATCCCCATTACAGGGATTATGTCTACTATACAAGTTGGTCACAATCCCAAAAGTTAAATAAATATTTTTTTTTTGTGTGACAGGCCTTCGGCCGGGCTTAGGAAAAACAAACTCCATGCATTAAACCCACTCTCTCCGCAAAATACAGGGATTATGACCGAAATTCTCCCGCCACTGGTAACAATCTTGAAGCGATGCGGGAGCTTAAGTGTACATTAGTTGAGGTTCTGTCGGGTCGCAAGAGCGGGCTTTCTCACTCTTACGTCCTCGGCAGAAAATCGCGAATGGCATGACTAAAGGTTACCTACCCCCCCCCCCCTATGATGAGTTCACTATTCAAATTAAAATCTGCAAGTGGTACGCAGACTTCGTCTGCCAATCCACCCATGGAGCCCTCACATGAAGGTTCCATGGCCGGGGCTCAATATTTGCAGGTCCCAAACTCGTCTGCCCCAACTACTGTCCAGGCGCCTACCTCAGGCTTGGACAGCGGACATGCTACTGAGGTAGAAAAACCGTCATCACTCACCAGGCAGGATAACATGGATGTGGTTTCAGATTGTGATACCAATGATCAACTGTCGGGCTTGGATGACCTCGCCTTATTTGGTACCGACGAGGAGGATA
Source organism: Pegoplata infirma (assembly GCA_963921195.1). Classification (NCBI taxonomy): domain Eukaryota; kingdom Metazoa; phylum Arthropoda; class Insecta; order Diptera; family Anthomyiidae; genus Pegoplata; species Pegoplata infirma. The sequence continues at coordinate 170,404,653 of OY992538.1, read as the reverse complement.
ACTTGTTGTTGTCCCCCAGACCGGTTTGTAAGGAGAGCGTTATTTCTGAGTCCGTACAAGGGGTCAAGGGTGTTGCAATTGAAGCCACCGCCTCTGCATCCGCCCAGGTGAAGGATGACACAAAACGTTTGGCAGGCTATAGGCGCTCTCTCAGGTACTTGAGGAAGTTGGCTCAACGAGATCCAGCTACCTTAAGTACAAGGGATAAGCGTCTAAAGCGCAAGCACGAATTCCATGTTCGGGTGTACGAAAGAATGAATACACCCAGCATGGATGACTCGCCAAACGTTAAAGCACAAGATCGGTGCCAAGCTATGACGACCTCAGATCAGTCTGTGCGCCATAGCATCTCCGATGTGCGAAAAACGGACTCCACAGTTCCTCGTGGATCCGGACAGATCACGCCCGCTAAATCGGCGATACTGGACACACGTCCCTCCACATCACGTGGTAAGGCTGTGGGCGGTGCAAAGATTTGCGGGGGTCTTACCAATGAAGCCAGAAATGGAGATGGTAAACCGAAGGAGCAAGCCGTACACACCTCGAACAAAGGTGGTACTGCAGGCTCCAAGGCGAACACCTCCAAATCTGGTGGCAAGCGGCAAAGATCCGGTGAAACACAGGTGTCTGATGGAAAGAGGTTGAAACCTTCAACTAGCTTGACATCAGCACCTGAGCTACAAGTAGCCATTATTGACCGAAGTCATCCAGAAGGCAGGATGGCTACGGACAGGTGGCTGCTTATAGAGGAACGGATCCTAAGGTCACTAGTTGACGCGCTCAAAGACAGTGAAGATGATTCTTTCACTGAATTTGACCACGCCAAGTGGAATAAGGGCATCAAGATCGTGGGCTGCAGCAATGATAAAGCGCTAAGCTTTCTCAAAACCTGCATCCACGGTCTTGATGACCTTTGGCCTGGGATGAAGGTAGAGGTCGTCCCTGTTGATCAGGTTCCTTATCAGGCCACAGTAAAGGTGTGGATTCCTCCTCCAGTTATAGAGGATGAATCCATACTTACGCTGCTTAAACGCCAAAATAAGGGGCTTGGTTCTGATGATTGGAGAATCATCAGGGGGCGTGTGAGGGACAAGGGAGACGGTAAGGATCTCTGGCTAAAAATCAGCTCAGAGTCCTTGCGTCTTCTGCGTCTCTCCAAAGGCGATGTGAAGTTCGGGTTGAATCATCTGAAGATGATTCTTCCCAAAGACGAAGCGCAAAAATGACTCCTAGCTGCATGAAGGTGGTGCAGATTAATCTGCATCATTGTGAAGCAGCTACGGACGAATTGCTGCGTTTCATGGAGAGGGACGGGATAGACGTGGCTTTAGTTCAAGAACCCTGGTTGCTTGCAAACAGGGTTCGGGGATTGAAGTCACAGAAATTCATGCTCATCTCTCCATCTGGTGAAGGTAGGTTGCGAAGCTGCATTTTGTATAGGAAAGGTATTAATTTATTTCTTCTGTCTCATTACAGTCATGGCGATCTAACGGTGGCAGCGCTCGAACGCAAGGGGATGCCAACACTAATCCTTGCGTCCATGTACTTGCCGTACGATGAGGACGACCCCCCAGCACAGCATCTGCGTACTCTTATCGAGTACTGCACGAATAAGGGCCAGGATATTGTGGTAGGTGGAGATGCCAATGCTCACCATACATTGTGGGGAAGCACTGACATCAACAGGCGAGGTGAGTCCCTTTTTGATTACCTTCTATCTACTAATTTAGTTATATGTAATAAGGGAAATAAACCGACCTTCTATAACTCAATTAGGGAACAAGTTATTGATATAACTTTGGTCTCAAATACGGACTCGGTTAGAATTTCAGACTGGAGGGTATCTAGCGAGTGCTCTTTTTCTGACCATTACTGGATACTCTTCAGCATTGATCTCTCAATGGAGAGTAGGATCCCTTATAGGAACCCCAAGAAAACGAACTGGGTTAAATTCCGAAGCCTTGTTAGAGCACTACCGGCCCCAGAAATGGATAAGCCGGTCAGCATACAGGATTTGGAGGAATCTGTTTGTTTAGTGACGAACACCCTTAGGGAAGCTTATCTTAAATCCTGTCCAGAGCGCCTGCCTCCGAAGAAGATCCATCAACCATGGTGGACCCCGGGGCTCAAGCTTCTGAGGACAGAAAGTAGGAAACTCTTTAATAAGGCAAAGAAAGATAACACGGCGGAAGACTGGGAGAACTATCGTCTTAGTTTTAATGCTTTTAAGAAGGAAACCCGAAAGGCGAAAAGAGAATCCTGGTCCAACTTCTGTGGAGAATTGGAGGGGACTACGGAAGCGGCGAGACTCCGTAAAGTTCTTTCTAAGGATCCCAGCACACCAGGATTTCTTAATAAACCGGACGGATCCTTTGCAGAAAGCAGTCAGGAAACCATCGAACTTCTGATGGATACCCATTTTCCGGGTTGCAGAGACGAGGTGAAGGGAGAAACTCCCTTGGGTACACTTTCACCAGCTGCAATTCCGACTAATGAATTCATCAAAACGATGGTGGACGAACGCAAGATAACGTGGGCGGTACGTTCCTTCAAGCCCTACAAATCGGCAGGGCCTGATGGTATTTTTCCGGCACTCTTGCAGGAGTCCCTCGGGATAATCATGCCATGGCTACTTCGTATCTTTACGGGGAGCCTGGCATCGGGATATATACCCTCCGAATGGAGGGAGGTTAGGGTGGTCTTTATTCCCAAGGCGGGAAAAATAAACCACAATACCGCAAAGGATTACAGACCTATCAGTCTGTCATCGTTTCTATTGAAAACTCTGGAAAGACTGGTAGATGTATATGTGAGAAGTATCCTCACATCAGACAACTTCAGCGAGGCCCAACACGCCTATCTTAAGGGTAGGTCTGTTGAGACGGCTTTGAGTGATGTTGTCGGTTTGATTGAGGATACTCTTCACAAAAAAGAGTACGTTTTGGCATCATTTCTGGACGTGGAAGGCGCGTTCAACAATGTCAAAATATCGTCAATTCTTAATGCCCTACGGAAGACGGGCACGGACACACAGATTACTCTATGGACGGGCAACATGCTGAAAAGCAGGGCGATTAACTCGAAGATAGGTGATGGTGAAGCGAGGAAAGTAGTTACAAGGGGCACACCACAGGGGGGGGTGATCTCTCCTCTTCTGTGGAATCTTGTAATAAATGAAATCCTCGAGTCACTCAACGAAATGGGTATCAAGGTGGTTGCCTATGCTGATGACGTTGTGATCCTAATCAGAGGTAAGTTTTTGCCAACGATTAGTGAACTCATGGAATCAGCACTTAAGATACTCTTGACGTGGGCAAGGAATAACGGTCTGGGAGTCAACCCCTCAAAAACCGAACTAGTCTTGTTCACGAAAAAGACTAAGATAGACAGGTTTGTTCTTCCCAAACTAGATGGAATCACCCTAGAACTATCTAATGAGGCGAAATACCTGGGTGTAATCCTGGACTCAAAGCTTTCCTGGAAAAGGAATACGGAGGAAAGGATGAAAAAGTCGTTATGTGCTTTTTACACCTGCAGAAGAACTTTCGGAAGAAGGTGGGGTCTAAAACCGTATATTATCCACTGGATGTATGGTGCGATAATTAGACCAATACTTACCTACGGAGCCCTTGTGTGGTGGAAAGCAGCGGATAAGAAATCATATCTCTGCAACCTACAGAAGGTACAGCGACTGGCGTGCGTGGGTATCACTGGTGCTATTAGATCAGCACCCCAGGCCGGCCTGGAAGTGATACTAAACATTCAGCCCGTAGATATCTACATCAAGAGCACAGCAGCAAAATCGGCTCTTAGGTTAAGAGAGTCACAAATGCTTAAGCAACGCTCTTGGGGACACTCGACCATATTAGGTACGGTGGGCGGGTCGGAATTGGAAGGGAAAACCGACTATATCTCACCGCAGACGAACTTTAATAGGAACTTCGAAATCAAAATACCAACTAGGGAAGACTGGGCGGCAAACTCTGTTATAACGGGGAATGCGATCTCAATTTTCACGGACGGATCGAAGATGGAGATGGGTACGGGTTCGGGGGTATACTCTGAATGCCTCGGAATCAGGGCCTCAGTGAGGCTCCCGGACAAGTGTAGCGTTTTCCAGGCCGAGGTTTTTGCGATTGACAGGGCCGCGCAGATGATTATGGCAAAGGACCTAAGTCCTTGCGCCATCAACATTTTTGTGGACAGTCTCGCAGCTCTGAAGGCCTTAGGGTCACACACTGTGAAATCGAGAATTGTTAGTAATTGTATACAATCCCTTCATCGAATCGGTCAGCACACAGTCGAGCTAATTTGGGTCCCTGGACATAGTGGGGTCGCTGGTAACGAATTAGCTGATGAGTGTGCAAGAGGTGGCTCCGAGTCGGTGGGGGAACGTGTCGAACCGGATATCTCGGTTCCTATAGTGGAGTTGATGAACGAAATTGATAGGATATCGGGGAATATGATGAGGGATAGGTGGATATCGCTGACCACGTGCAGGATATCGCGGACCATGTGGCCACTGCCGGATCATAAGAGGACAGAAAGCCTTCTTACCTTTGGCAAACGGACGGTTAGCCTATTAGTAGGAGTACTGACGGGACACTGTATAATCGGCCAAATGGCCGTTCGTATGGGAATTTCTGACAGGGACTTTTGCAGAAGTTGTGGGGAAGTGGAGGAGGAGGAGTCAGTGAGGCACTTGTTGTGTGAATGTCCGGGTCTGATGAAACGTCGTCTTAAGTATTTGGGGCAACGATTTTTTGATGACTTGGATTGCCTAAACAATGTACCATTGACGTCTCTAGCAGAATACCTTAGGGAATCGGGGTGGTTTGAGAGGTAGAATTTTAGAATTTATATCATGGGAATTTATATCATGGGAGTAGGGAAACAACTTTAGGGGAATCACAATGGGCCTTATGGCCTCCGAGTGAATTCGCCAAATCGGCGGACGCCCATCCAACCTAACCTAACCTATGACCGAAATTGCTTTAGACCAGTGGTCAGTGTTGCCAGAAAATATTTGGCTCTTGTCCCCAATTTGAAAAATGAAATCCCCAAAAATACCCTACAAATTATATAAAATCCCCAAAAAAAATTTAATGAATATTCAAATATAAACTCTATTTTAATTAAAAAAAATTAATTAAAAAAATGGTGTTTATTAAACAATATTTTTATATTAATTTTAAGGTAAGACCTTTATGATATTTAAATATTAAATTTTAAATAAAAAAGTTGTATTAAATCGCCTTCTAGAGATATGGAAATATGAATTTTTTGTAGTTTGCCCCCCAAATCCAAGAATTCTGTTGATATTTAAAATGTGTTAATGTTGTCTTTTTATTCCCCTTCCCTTCAAAATTACATAACTTAAAAAAAAAATCCAGCCTCGATAAGATCAGAAATACCATGAGAACATTGTAAGGAAGTTAAAAATATAATTTTTTTTTTATACTCAACGAAATTTTGATTTTATCCCCACGTTCTCTTAATTTGAGTATCTACAGGATTTTTTTCACAATTAGAATAGTTAAGGATAAAACTAAAAAAGGACATTTTGAACATCCTTACATGTCCTGATGGTATCGAGACTGGATTTCTTGCAAAAAATAGGTAATTTTAATGGGGGGGGGGGGGGGGGGGTAGGAATATAACTTTAACACACACTTTTCCAATATTAAGAAATTTATTTTTTCTGATGACTGATTCGTATTCAGGAGGCAGGAATACTTAAGCAAATGTCTTTTAAATTTTTTCTCTCAATATTACCAAAAAAAAAAACTATTAAAATTGGTACAAAAAACGTATCTTTAAAAATTTATTTGAATTTTTTATGCAAATATTTTTGGATATAATCAATGGATTTCAAATTTTAACCTCAGGGTCCTTTATTGGAGTGTCCACTTAAGATATATATCTGGTTTGAACAGGAAATTTCTTGCTTAATTTGGATATTTATTGCAAAAAGGACGTTGTCAACTTCCTTGACATTACCTGATGGTATCCCTGATCGTATCGAGCCCGGATTTCTTGGATATGTTAGGATTTTTATAAGAAATTTTAATAAAAAAAATATAAATTCCTTTAAGATACACTTTTCCAATATTAAAAGAATTGTTGGTTTTGAAGGCTTGGTCCACAAAATATTAAAATGCCTATATCTCGAAAAGGCTATTTGATAAAACTTTTCTGATGACAGATTCGTGCTAGGAGGTAATATTCCAAAAGTTTCTATTCGGTTGTCAAATTATTTTTTAAACGACCCAAAAAAATACTAAAACTCAATTAATGCAGTTAAAGACACCAGTACCTATTTTTTTGGCCTCCAATACTTTTGACCGCCAATTTTTTTGTAAACAAAGAAATATTTTTTTATTTTGATATCTTATTACTTTGCACTTAGATCTTCTAAAATACAGTCGAACCCGGTTATAACGAATTCCGAGGGACCAGTAAAAATAGTTCGTTATAAGCGAAGTTCGCTATAAGCGGGGTATATTTTTTATCAACCCATTTTTTTCCAAAAAAAAAGATAGAATTTTGTTTAATTTTATGTTTTTTCCGTTAATAAACTACTTTTTGAGAAGAAATTATTAAAAATATTAATACATTTTTCAAAATTATAATATAAACCAAAAAATTCCAACCTTTTGTTAGTTTGATAAACATTATTGCCACTCATTAAAAAATATTTATTGGAGTTCGTTATAAAAAGGTAAATACACATAAAATTGTGTTCGTGGGACCACAATAAGCAGTTCGTTTTAACCGAGGATTCGTTATAACCGAGTTCGTTATAAAAGAAGTATTTTGTGTGAAAATTGATGCCAAAACGTCGGGACTTTAGAATTATTTCGTTATAACCAAGAATTTGTTATAACCGAGTTCGTTATAACCGAGTTTGACTGTAAATAAACAAAATATTTTTTATTGTTCCCAAATAAATTGTTGGTCAAAAGTATTGGAGGGAAAATAACAAAAAAATAACAGTTGTCTACCAGCCTCTAAAGACTGCAATCTTAGTGCATTTAAAAGCAACATTTTTGTTTTTCAAAAAATAATTAAAGCATTGTTATTCCAATTTGACTACTTTGACATTAAAAAATGAATGCAGTTGTAATTTTTGACTGCATTCTGTACCAATGTCAATCTCATTAATTGGTAATAGTCTTAACAATTTAAAAAATTAAGTTTTTAATTTTTAAAATAAAAACAAATCCCCAAATTTTAGAAAAAATCGCCAAAAATTAGCGAAATCCCCAAATCCCTCCCCTGGAAATCTTGTCCCCAAACCAAACTCCAAATCCCCATTTTGGGGATAAATCCCCTCATCTGGCAACACTGCCAGTGGTCGGCAGAAAGAGTATATAATTGCGTTGGTGTATGAATATAAATATGCATGTGTTTATGTATTTCTTAAATAAAGCGACATCAACCTGCTTGTTGTTGCATTTTTATTCTCTAAATCAGTGGTCGGCACCCATTGCACGCTGGAGCCGAACACAATCGGTTATTCACATGTATACAACACGAATGTCAACAAAAAATCAACAAAGAGCATAAAAAGAACAAATATTTTATTCAGTAGCAAGCTTACTTTCTTCAAAGCAGGTTGATGTCGCTTTGTTGAAGAAATACACCAACACATGCATATTTTTATTAAAACACAAATACTTTCATATGCCTCTTTCTGCCGACCACTGCTCTAAATTCGCGAGTTTTGTTGACATTCGTGTTATATACGTGTAAAATGCCGATTGTGTTCGGCTTCTGTGTGCTATGGGTGCCGATCACTGCTTTAGACTTAGTCCCCATAATATGGATGGGGATTATGACCGAAAAAGTCATAATCCTCATTGGGATTATGACTGTTTTGGAGAGGATCATATTTAGAGTTTGCAAAACGATTAAAATCGTAATCGTAATCGCGATTAATCGCGCCAATTAATCGTAATCGTAATCGACAAAAAAAACATGCGATTACGATTAAAAATTTTCTATGAAATACACTGTTTTTATAGCGAATTTAAATCAGTTCCAAAAATTTTTGAAACCCATTTTGAATAGAAACTAAAATTATTTGTCAAAAAAAAACTAAATTAGTGTTAAAAACGATTACTTTCGGGACAATTTCAAACAAAATCATTGATTCTGGAATGTTAACTAGACTGGAAGGTTTTTATGGGTTGGCCTATGATTCATTTAAATTGGTTGCGATTTTTCTTTCCTTTTCTCGTAAAAGTCATTTAAATTTAAAGTAAAATTTAAATTCTGATCTGAGTAAATTTTAAAGAATTTGGTTTTTAAAATATACTCAAAGGCTTTGGTCAAAAAATTTGGACATGAAATGTTGTCAAAAAACTTAATTTTTTCATACTTTGAACGCTGGTTGACTAATGATGCCTTGTAAATTTTTTAAATAAATTTCCTCACAACCCCGCAGAAATTTTGGTAAACAGGAAGCAGCTTTTGGAAAGGAATCATGACCCAAAGAGCGAATCCAAATCAGTCACAGTTTAGAGTACTCTTTAGTAGCAAAGATAAAAAGATATTAAGACCCAGCAAAATCATGTATCTTTTCAGCGCTGATTAAAGCACTCTTTATAGAGTTTATTTAAGCGCAATAAAGGTGTAAGAAAATCTAGTATTTTTCTCCAAAAATTTTTTTGATCATTAAAAAAGTGTTGAAGATGTCAAAAATTAAAGTATGTGTGAAATTTTATCAACAAAGAATTTTAATTACATATAAGTTTAAAAAAAATCTTAACAAAAAATTCTCAAGGGCGCTCGAGCGCAATGATATACTAAAAAAAGAGACTGTGGTGCCAAAATCTCGAATAATTTTTTCTAGAAAAGTTCGAAAGCTTTTAATTTTATTTCTTAAAAGTAATAGTTTTTGTTCTTAAAAATATAAATTTCAAAAGATTTTTTTAAAGATATTGCAACTCAAATTATTTAAAAAATTCGATAAATCGTAATCGCGATTAACGGCAATTTTTTTAATCGTAATCGCGATTATGAAATATATCGATTTTTTGCAAACTCTAGTCATATTCCCCACTTTTACAATGGACCTCAGAGTCTACGTGTGTTGACGTAAAACGTCAGCAGCCACTTACAACCTAATGTGGGGATTATGATCATAATCCCCATTTACCTTATAGGAATAATGTCCGTGAGTATTATTTCCTATAGCCGTTGGGATCCTACACTCAAAAAAAAACCTTGTAAAATTACAAGAAAAACTTCCAAACTCCTTTTTGACAAAATTTTCTAGTAATTTTACAAAATTTTTTTACCAATGAAATTGTAAATTTACAAATTTTTTGACACGATAAAATTTACGAAGAGGTTTCGTAATTTTACTAGATTTTTTGCTACCTCCTATTTTACGAGAATTCCTAGTAATTTTACAAGCATTTTACCAATAATTTTTTAATTTTAAAAGCTTTTTACCAATAAAATTGTAAATTTACAGTTTTTTGGCAAATTTTACCAAGAAGAGGACTTTCATGCAAATGCATGTTTTTCCCCGTTAGTCTTAGAACAGTATTAACCAAATATTTTTGCAGATCTAAGAATTTGCTTTACAATGGCATCGTTTCGTTAGTGCATGTTTTGCTTAGAGTGCATATTTTTGTATATTTTGCTTGTATTTTGTTATAAATGCATATTTTTAGGTCATATTTCGTATAAAATTTAACTGTGCGACTCGCTATCTCGGTCGAAGTGAGTGACTACAAAATTTGTGAGTAAAACAAAAACAAAAAACTCAAATTTGTTTTTGTTTTACGTACAAAATTTCTAGTCAATCACTTTGTACGACATACTGAATCAGGGCATATGTAACTTTAAGCTTATTTTTGTCGATTTTTTATAAATTTTTTTATGAACATTGTTGGGCAAGTCTCACAATTTTTTCGAGGTCAAATACTTGTCTGACCAAAATGATTGTTTTATACCCCATACCACTCTGTGGTGTAGGGTATACCGATCGACTTAGAATAAATTTTTAAGTCATTCTTAAACGTCCATCTAAACGTTGTAAACACGATACAGGTCGCAATTATTAATCGATTTGGCTGAAATTTGAAATTTTATCTTCGTTTGGCCCAATGACAAAGCCTATTTAAATTGGGAAAAATCGGTCCAGTTTTAGACCTAGCCCCCATACAAAGGTCCGCTTTATTTTGGCACAAATGACTCCAACACCCGTATTATAGTAGATTTATTTTCGAAATTGGGCAGTTAATCGTGTTTTTTGTATTCAATAATCACCATTCCAAATTTTAAAGGAATCGGACCCGTTTATCTTGTAGTCCCCATAAAAACCACCTTCTCGATATTCACATAAATCTCTCAATTTTCTTCACTCAAATTTGGTTTGTGATTGTTTTTTACACTTATGAAAGATTTGACAAAAGAAAGATCTAATCGGTCCATGTTTGAACTTGGGACCCGGGAATTTTCCGGGAAACACTGGTGTAGGGTATTTTTTTCGGTCTTGGCCGACTATAATTTTCTTACTTGTTTTTTTCCTTTTTTTTGTTAATAGGCTAACAAAGTAAAAAATTATTAAATTTTTTACTTTCTGTTTTTTTGTTTCAAATATTTATGTAAAGGTGCTCAATTTTTATAATTTTAAGTGCATATTTTTGTAGTTTTTAGTGCATGTTTCAAGATTTTTAGTGCATATTTTAGGCGATTACAACAAAGTTTTTAAATGAATGAAGATCCTGCCCCTGATTATCACAAAAAATTACTTTTGTCAAATTTTGTCGATTGCCGGCCAAATTGTGACTCATTTTGGTCTGAACACATTGGCTCGTTTTGGTCTAAACCCCCTTTCTAAATTTAGTTTTTGACCGACATATTTTTTTTTTATGAGTGTAGGAAATTCTATGTTTGTGTTTTTGTTTTTTTTTTGTTCAATCTTAATCAAGTTTTAAATTATTCACATTTAATATTAAAATTAACATAATGATTTTTTTTTTCTTTATTATTTTTTCCTTTTTTTTTTGGAATTACAAAAATTGTAAAATTTATATTTTAAGTAGATTTTCTGGTGTAACCCAGAGTTTCAATGGGGAAAATAAAATTGTATGTGTAAGTAGAAATAAAAATGAAATGTTTTACAAACATTAGGGAATAATGTTACAAGGAAAAAAAGGGAAAAATCTATGAAACAGGGAAAACAATTTTTGTTTACATACAACAAATAAAAATAAAGCAAAAAAATTTGTTCAGAGTTACTCTTATTTAAAAGAGTAAGAGTTTGTTTGCTTATGAACATACCCAGCAGAAATTTTGCTGAACGTTCAGCAGCTTTTGGAAGGGGAACTTGAGTAAAGGAGCGCATCCAATTGCGCTGAATTCATGCATGATTCCCTAAGGCGATGTCCCACTTTAGAGCGCTAGTTGGATACACAGAAACAGCGCTCTTTAGATGCACTGAAATCACGTGTCTTTAGAGCGCTGATTTAAGCAGAATAAAGATGCTGTAAATTCATGTATCTTTTTAGCGCTGATTTAAGCAGATTAAAGATGCAGTGAATTCATGTATCTTTGTAGAGCTGATTTAAGCAGAATAAAGATGCTGTAAATTCAAAGTTGAAATCAAATAACTAAAATTTAAAAAAATATAACAAAAAAATTCATTCGTTTTACTTTACAAAACTTTATTTATGTGAAACAAAATGAAAAAAAAAAAATCGGAAGTGAACATCAAAAAAATATCGGACATTTTCATTTTCACATTTTTTATGGGATTTTTTTTGGGAACAGCGGTCAAAGATGCTATGATTGAAGCGCTCTTTGCAGCGCTGATTAATGCGCAATAATGATGCAGTCAAATCATGTGTCTTTGTCTAAAACTCATGTTTTTTTATTCAAAAAGTGTTAAAAATATTAAAAAGGAAAGGAAGTGTGAAATTTTATCAAAAAATAATTACACATTATAAGTTTTATATAAAAAATCTTAAAAAAAAATTAAAATTTTTTCCCCTTCCTTTTACTGCATCCCTAAGAGCGCTCTTTGGATGCGCTACGGTATGCTATAAACAGATGCTGTGTCGCCAAAATCTCGATTTATTTCTGCTGGGTACCCAATATATAAAAATATGTAAAAATATTACAAATTTTAATAAAAATACACTAAAAAAATTAATTCGCAGTCCTGTTTCCTTAGGAAACATACTAGCTTATCATCTTCGTTTTCCATTGACGGTAAATTTTCTTTAAGAGTTATTTTAACTACTAAAAATTGTTTATTGGGTTCTTGAAAAGTAAGGTAAAGTTGGTGTATAACAACAACAACGCCAACAACATTAGCAACAACAATGTGCTATGTTAATAAACCTTTGACTTGGTAAACAATTTTCTTAACTTTGTTAATACAACTTTTTATTTCTTGTCTTCGGTTTTTGTTTTTGTTCTTTTTCTTCTACGAGTATATTGTAGAACAAATCCATGAAAAATATTTAGTAAGTAACTTATGTAAAGATGAACCTAGAAGTCTTACTTAAGGTATTAAAACAGATAAGTTTATGTAAGTGTGTGTGCGTGTATTAGTCACACTTTGCATATCAAGTTTATTTTTTCTTACACCTACGCTTATAAAATTTAACATATCTACCTGCACATGGATATGACAAGAATATGTGGCATACTTTAGGGATGCACTTAATTTAAATTTTGAATTTTATTAAATGTGTTTTCTGAAAATTTCTTTTTCGCGAGATTTTTAGATATTTTAAAACTTAAATCCTGCACAATACTTTTGCAGTAATTTTAAGTTAAATAATTAAAATTTCCATTTTTCTCAAGAAAATCAATTTATTTTTGGAGAACGAATATTTTTATTACCGATAATGGTGTCATGTAGAAATACAGTTTTTAATTCATTAAATATTTATTGATCTTAAGACACTTTTTAGACGAAAACATAAGCTGAAAAAGGATTTATCATACAGTTTAATAGATTTAATCCATGCCAAATCGTACACTTTGAGTGGAGTACACAGAAAAAAATAAAAAAAATATTTGAGTAAATTTTTAATACTATTGAGTAAAAAATTACTCAAGTTTGCACCAGTAAACGATTTAATAGTATTGAGTAAATTTTTAATAAAAATTAATTAAATGTTTGAAAAAAAATTTGAGTAAATTTTTAATTGACACAATTAAAAATTTACTCAAAATTTATCTATTTATTTTTTTTTTTAAGTTTAAAATTTTTTTACAAAAAAAAAACAAAAAACTTGTTTTTTCAAACTTTATCAAAAATATTTATGTCTCAAAAACATAGGAAAATTTTATAAAGACGATTACAAGCTCTCATAAACATACACAAAAAACTATAAACTAAACAAGAATTCAAAAAACTAAAAAAAGTAAAGGACTATTCAATTTTTTTTAAATTATTTACTTAAATTGTTTTTATAATTTGTATTAATTGTGTTTATATATTGTTGGACTGTATATTTTATAACTGAATTTTTATTTAGTTCGGTTTGAGTCCATATTAATTATTTCTGAGAAATAATAATTGTTGTACAATGAGAAAATCTAAAAAAAATCAAGTGACAACACAGGCTAAGTGGAGATGTCGACAGCTTTCGGAAGATGCCACCCTTCCATCATCAGCACTCCTTCGATTGCCACACACTTAATGTGTGTCAGATTAAAATTAGCCATTTAAATGAAACTTTTGAAGAAATTAAGAATTGGAATTACTCCTCTTTGTGTTGAATAACCCGTATTCACCATTAATTCATGTTGTATTCATTTGGCAGAAACTTAATCCATCTTAACTTTTAACAGAGTTGTATTTTTCCCATTGTTAACCCTTAGTAGGACTTTTCAAGTCTTGAAAAGGACAGAGGAGTAATTCCAATTCTTAATTTCTTCAAAAGTTTCATTTAAATGGCTAATTTTAATCTGACACACATTAAGTGTGTGGCAATCGAAGGAGTGCTGATGATGGAAGGGTGGCATCTTCCGAAAGCTGTCGACATCTCCACTTAGCCTGTGTTGTCACTTGATTTTTTTCAGATTTTCTCATTGTACAACAATTATTATTTCTCAGAAATAATTAATATGGACTCAAACCGAACTAAATAAAAATTCAGTTTTTATAATTTTTAATTGTGTCAATTAAAAATTTTTTAAATTTTTAATTGACGCAAATTCAAATTTTCGAATTTCATGTCGTAAACCTTGCCAAACAATTGCCACGTTAGAGCTGATTGTGGGAAAATTTATGAACAATTATGCAAGGTCATCTTCAGTCGACAACCTGCGGTCAAAGTTGGAAAAAATTACGTATTTCGACCAAATGCGGCTCAAAAATTCTGAAATTTTGCGTACTTTAATGAAAAAATAATTTAAAAAAATCCATAACAGCTATTTTGGTGATTTTTAAACATAAAAATGATTTTTTATCCAAATTTGTTTCAAAAGTTGGAAAATGTTAAATGTGTTCTCCAAAAAATATTAAAAAAAATATAAAAGCGCGATTTTGGTCCAATAAAATGGTGATCTGCGATTTTGGTACACCGATGATGATCAGCATCATCGGACAAAAATCGTTTTTTATTTAATTTTTTTAATATTTTTTAGATAAAACAAGTAAGAGTGTTAAATTCAGCTGTGCCGAATCTTTTACACCCTGCAACATGCAAAAAAAAAATTGCAGGGACGTTTTCTTTTTTTTTGGGGGGTGGGTCGGAAGTGGTAATTGGGGGGGGGGCAAATTTCCTCTCGAATAGGTTTTCAAAAATTCATTCTTATGCTTTATGCACTAAAGAAATACAAGTTTATCATTATTAAAAAAAATTCCAAAAAATTTCCACGCCCATAAAAGGGGGGCGGACCGAAAAAACGACATTATCTAATTCTCTGGGTCCAAATGCAGAACTTTGGACTTCCATAGCATACAAATGTTGCATTTGTTAAACAAAAAATCATGTAAAAAAGTGGTATTTTTCATGGGTTGGTTTAGTTCTCTAAGGGGGAACTTTTTCCCCCCTTGGTTCGATTTTGCCCATTTCCGAGCTTAACCTGCCTAGGAATATAAGACATATTCGTGCCAAACTTCGGAAGTCTAGCTCTTTTATTTTGGACTGTATAGTGTCCTCTACAGACGGAGAGACGGACAGACGGACGGACGGACGGACGGACAGACGGACGGACGGACATCGCTAGAATGTCTTAGAATCGATCGATGATCAATAAAATATATACTTTATAGGGTCCTGGACCGATATTTCAATGCGTTATACGCGGAATGACAAAGTGAGTATACCCCCATACTGTGGTTGGAGGGTACAAAAATGGAAAATGTTTAGTGTGTTGTCTAAAAAATATAAAAATGCGATTTTGGACCAAAAATGCTAATCTGCTATTTGGGTTAACAGATCCTGATCAGCATTTTCGGACCAATTTTGTTTTTTATATTTTTTAATATTTTTTCGAAATTTTGAGACCAATTTGGATAAAAAAAAAAATATGTTTAAAAATCAGCATCTGTGGACCAAAATCGCGGTTTCGGAATTTTTTAGATATTTTCCAATAAATTGCACCAATTTCTGAATTTTTGAGCCGGATTTGGTCAAAATATTCAGAAATGAATTTTGTTCGAAATTCGTTAGGTACTTCGACATGATATAGGTGGTAGCAAAAAATTTAGTAAAATCACGAAACCTCCTTGTAAGTTTTATCGCGCCAAAAAAATTGTAAATTTAGATTTTTTTTGGTAAAAAGTTTGTAAAATTACAAAATTATTGGTAAAAAGATTGTAAAATTTTTGGAATTCTTGGCAAATAGTAGGTAGCAAAAAAAAAAGTTACAAACGTTTCTTGTAATTTTACAAGTTTTTTTTGAGTGTTGTTAAGTTCGAAAATGGGAAAAATCAGATCAGGGCGCAAAAAGTCCCAACCTCTGCAAAAACGCAATTTTTTGAGTTTTTTTTAATTTTTGTGAAACATTTTTATATGAGAAGACTTTCAAAGTTCTGCACTTAGACTTAAGATTACTTTCTGATAATTTTTTTCTAGAAAAATGCCTAAGAATCTCAATATTTTTCAAAAAAAAAAGGATCGGAATATTTAAATTTTTCTGTAGAAAAGATCTGAGAATTTTTTTCTAAGAAAAATCTAAGAATTTTTCTATATGAAAAGTCTGAAAATTTTTCTTTAGGAAAAATCTGAGAATTTTTCTATTCAAAAAATCGGAGAATTTTATTCAGAAAATATTTGAGAAATTTTTGATAGAAAAAATTTTTCAGAATCTGAAACTTTACACTAAAAAAAAAACCTTGTAAAATGAGAAGAAAAACTTGTTACTTTTAGTTTTTCTACCTAATATTTGGAAAGAATTCCTAGTAATTTTACAATTTTTTTTACCAATAATTTTGTAATTTTACAAGGGTTTTACCAATACAATTGTAAATTTACAACTTTTTTTTGACGCAATAAAATTTACACTGAGTTCTCGTGTCTAGATTTTTTGCTACCTCCTATTTTACGAGAACTCCTAGTAAAAATTACGAACTTTTTTGTAATTTTACAAGATTTTTACTAATAAAATTGTAAATTTACACTTTTTTTGCGAAATAAAACTTACATGAAATTCTCGTAAACTTGCTAGATTTGTTTTTATAAAAAATCTTGGAAATTTGTAAGATTACAAGAAAAACTGTAAAATTACAAGAAAAACTGTAAAATTACAAAAAAAAAATTTAAATTTCGAGGAAAGCTGTCAAATTTAGATAAAATGGTATTACGAGACTTTTTCTAGTAATTCGAAAAGGTTTTTTTGAGTGTGCAATTTGAAATTAGTTAAAAAAAATATTGTTGGAGATTTTTTTTTAATGTTTTAAAAAACTTTTGCTATAAAAACACTATTTCAGTAATGTCCGAATATAAACTAATATTTTAAGCAAAAAGACATATGTTAAATTTTTTTTTTCACTTTGTTCGGAACTTTCCGATCTTCAAGTCCAAAAAGGAACCCAAAGCCATTGTCCTACTGGTCCAATATTTTTGTGTGTTTATATCGACCCTAAAATTCAACTTTCCCGACCCAAACGTTTTCGAAATTCGAAAAAAGTTAAACTTGCTCTACCCTGCTTTCAAAAAAATGCAAAAATTGTCATTTTTCGCATTTTCAACCGTAAACAACTCAAAATCTAGAAGTGATGGAAAAATTTGGAGAACAGATTTGGAATCAGTAGATCAATGACTCTAAAATTGTTCTTCAGAATAATTATCGTTAAATTCAAATTCACATTAAAATTTTCATTTTGCTCAGTAAAATCAATTTAGTTTTGGAGAGCTTGTGTGTTAAAAAAAATCATTAAAAAAATTATAAAAAGGGTATTACTCAAGTGCAAAATGCAAAATAAATAAGTAAACATTTTAAAGTAAGGGGAAAGGTACCCCTTCCACCCGCCACTGAGCCACCCAAAAAACGCCCCTGTATTTTAATCAGGAAATATTTGAGAACTTTTCTATAGAAAAAATGCTTTGGAATCTTAGACTTTATCTGTAGAATAAATTACTTAGAAACTGAGAACTTTTCTATATGAAAAATGTCTCGGAATATGATACATATACTATGTGAAAAATGTTTCAGATTATGATGCTTTTTCTATAGGAAAAATATCTCAGAATCTGAGACTGTTTCTATTTAACAAAAAATCCTAGAATCTAAGACTTTTTCTTTATAAAAATGGCTCAAAAAGTGGAATTTTTACTATAGAAAAATTCCTCAAAATTTGAGACATTTTCTGAAAAAAAAAACATGTCAGAGTCTGAGGCTTTTTCTGTAGAAAAAAATGTATCAGTATCTGATACTTTTTCTATAGGAAAATGTCATAAAATTTAAGACTTTTTCTGAAAAATAAACATTTAAGAATCTGATACTTTTTCTGTAGAATCTCCGATTATTGATTAGGAAAATATTTCAGAATCTTATAGTTCATCTAAGGAAAAAATGTTTCAGAAAATTATACTTTTTCTATTGGAAAAATGTCTAAAAATGTAGGAAACTGCTCCAAAAATTTTAAAAAGCATTAAGGTCTAATTTTTTGGATTTGGGACATATTTTTCGGGAAAACACTGGTGAAGGGTATTATATCGTCGGTCTTAAACGACTATAATTTTCTTACCTTTTTTAAGTTTTTTTTTTTAATAAGTGGTACACTAATTTAAATATTTGAATAAAAAAAATTCTTGCCTAGTTTCAATAAAATAAAAAAATAATGATTTTATAGGATGTAGATGAAATTCTATCCTGCTATCGCTCACTCAAGGAGGTTGTGATGGATACCAGATCAAAAACATCACACCCAGGTTGAGTGAGTCAAAGCAAGACAAAAAATATTTTGTAACAACAAAATACAAATAATTTAGTAAATATTAATTTACATATGTATATTTTTATACCATATGTTTAAACACTTTATTTAAAATATTTATAAAAAATAATAATTTAATTTAGCAAATTGCCGGTAATTTTGTAACTTCACTGTATCACTGTTTAAATATTCCAAATCAATTTTTAAACATTTCAAAAAAAGTTTTAAGAATTTATTAAACTGACAGTATTTTTTTCACTTCACTTTAACACTTTTTTTGTAAAAATCAACTGTTTCAATTTAAAATATTAATTTCATTAATATTTAATTTGTATTTTTTTCTCACAAATGTTAATAAAAAAGAAAACCACTTTTCCCTTCTTAGAAAATCCTGAAAAATTTTATAAAGATTTTTACTATTGTCAATATTTTACCATAATTAAGATTGACAAGGGTTCCGGGATTTTTATTTATGTTGTTTTTTTTATTAATAAAAGGTTTTTATATTATTAAAACAAAATTTTATTTGTGTCTAAATAAAAAAAACTGAAAACATGTTGACAATATAAAACATTTTAAAGTAAAATACAAAAGAGCAGAATTTTTTATTTATTTTTTGGTTAATATTCATAATTTTGTAAAGAATTGTATTTTTTTGTTTTCCTACAGAATAATTGATTTATGATTTGCATACTTTTAGGTTAACAAAAATATTAATTTTCATTACATAATTTTTTGGATTCTATAACTTTTAATTTAAACATATTTTTTAAAGGGCGGAATACTCAAAGCATAATTGAGGACGATTGTCACTTTATGACTGAATCAAACGGTTTTCAATGTTTTATGAAAAAAAGTGCATACTCTAAGGCTCAATAAAAAAAATTATATTATGAATTTTTAGAATTTTTTTTTAAAAATGTTGTGCATTTAACTTAAGTTTTATGTTTATTTTTACAAAAAAAAAATACAAATAATATAAATTACGTCAGAGTGTTAAATTCGGCTGTGCCGAATCTTTTATACCCTCCAATATAATAAAATAAAAATAATTTTGACAGCGGCGTTTTGGGGGGGGGGGGGGGAGTTGAGGCAGTGAGTTGGAGTACCAATTTCCCTCGCGGAATATATTTACAAGTTCATTTTATTCTGCTTTGTGCACTAAAGCATTATAATATTATTTATATATAAGGATTTTTTTTTTGGGTGTACTTGCCAAAGCAAAGTTTTTTTAGAAAAAATAATGTTACATTACTTTGCTATTCCATGCAAAACGAATTGAAATATTAAAAAAAAAAACCAAACGAGCTGTACATTTCGTAAGTGAGTGCAAAAATAAGTTCTAAAAAGGAGATTTTTGGAGAGTATAAAAGATTCGGCACCAAAGAATATACCACTCTCACTTGTTTTATGTACATTTGATAAACAAATGGAAAATTTTTATGCGAAAAGCTTAGACTTGGTAAAAGTAGTTTTGGTAAAAAAAAAATATTTTTTTTTCACGAATAACAAAGTTATGTTAAAATAAATTTAATGAACTCAAAATTTTTGGTGAACAAAAATTTTGATGAAAAAAAGTTTTTGATGAATTTTTTAGATGAAAAGAAAATTTTTTGATGTAAAAAAAATTGATGAAAAAAAATATGAAAAGCTAAATTTTTGTTGAAAAAAAAATTGATAATAAAAAATTTGATGAAAAATTGATGAAAAAAATATGATAAAAAAAAATTTATGAAAAAAATATGATAAAAAAAAAATTTATGAAAAAAATATGATAAAAAAAAAATTTATGAAAAAAAAATTTGATGAAAAAATTGATAAAAAAAAAAATTGATAAAAAAAAATTGATAAAAAAAAAATTGATAAAAAAAAATTGATGAAAAAATTAAAAAAAAAAAAAATGATGAAAAAAAAATTTTATGACAAAAAAAATGATGAAAAAAAAAAAAAATTTATAAAAAAAAATTGATGAAAATAAAAAAGAAAATTTTATGGAAAAAAAAATTTAATTAAAAAAAAATTTATGAAAAAAACAAGTAAGAGTGTTAAATATTTTATACCCTCCAACATGCAAAAAAAAAAATTGCAGGTGCGTTTTGAGGGGGGGGGGCAAATTTCCTCTCGAATATGTCTTTAAAAATTCATTCCTATGCTTTTTGCACTAAAGAAATGCAAGTTTATTAACATTTAAAAAAAATATTATTCCACGCCCATAAAAGGGACCGGACCGAAAAAACCGACATTTTATAATTCTCAGGGTCCAAATGCAGGACTTTGAATTTCTTGTAGCATAAAAATGTTGCATTTGTAAAAAAAAAACACAAAAAATCATGTAAAAAAATCAGAGGTTGGTTCAGTTCTTTGAGGGGGAACTTTTTTCCCCTTGGTCCGATTTTGCCCATTTCCGAACTTAACCTGCCTAGGAATATAAGACATATTCGTGCCAAAGTCTATTATTATTATTTCGGACTGTATCGTGTCTTCTACAGACGGACAGACAGACGGACGGACAGACATAGCTAGAATGTCTTAGAATCGATCACTGATCAATAAAATATATACTTTATGGGGTCCTAGACCGATATTTCGATGCGTTACACACGGAATGACAAAGTGAGTATACCCCCATACTGTGGTTGGAGGGTATAAAAACTATTTGATCATCAATTCAGAAAAAATTTAAAAGTCCAAAGTACACTATTTTCCACCTTTTTCCCTCTTACAATTTGAATTGAAATTTTATAGAAAGTACCTTTTTTAAAATGTTTTTCTTACTTGAGTATAGTGTGAAAATTTTTTAATATATTTTTTTAAATAACCCCTTGTGCTGGGCATTAGAAAACTTTACGAAATAATCCCAGCAGAAATTTTGCTGAACTGGTAGCAGCTTTTGGAAAGGAAATTCGAGTGAAGGAGCGCATCCAAACCTGCTGAATTCATGCATGATTCTCTGGATACACCGAAAAAGCGCTCTTAAGATGCTCTGAATTCACATCTCTTTAGAGTGCTGAAAAAACCTCTATAAAGATGCAGTGAATTAATGTAACTTTTTAGAGCTAATTAAGCAGAATAAAGATGAAGAACATTTGACTATTTCTAAAATACAAATTACAAAATCTGAAATACAATTGACTATTTCTGAATACAATTTGAAAATCTTAAATACAATTGACTAATTCTGAAAATCAGTTGACTCCCTGCAAGCATTTGGAAGAAATATCGCCTAAGAGACCTAATTACATATAAAAAATTTCCAAATATATTTAGAAAATTTCAAATTATATTTCAGAAACTTCCATTTATATTTCAGATATTTCCATTTATAACCAAAAATGTTTAATTACATTTCAAAAATTTTCAATTATATTGGAAATTTTTGAAATATAATTGGACATTTTTAAACATAACACTGTGCTACACCAAAAATATGCAGGGGTTCTCATATAAAAATTCGGGTTGGTTGGAGTCCATAGAGTACTGATATACTCATAGTTTTTCTGGATCACTTCGTTAAGTACGTTTTTTATTGGCAAATGTGTTGGAAAACGGAAATTCTTAAATTACAATTTTAAAAAATTATTACTTTGTTAGTTTGCAACCGATTTCCGATTTTATGGATTTGTTTTAAAGGTATAGGTCTTACCTTTCAAACAAAACAAAAATATTAAAAATCAATCAAGAATTGGCTGAGCTACGATCGCTTAAGTAAAAGAAAACCGAATTTTTTGAAAAATTTGTCATGTTCTTTACACTCTAAGTTGAAAGTGAATCAATAAACAATTTTTTTGAATTTTTTGTAAAAAAGTATGGTAAAGTGGCTTTCCAAAACACTAAAAAACATAACAATCGGTTAAAAAATGAATGAGTTATGCTAAGTTTTGTGATAGGACATTTTTAATTTTTTTCAGAAACGCTTGTAATTCAAGCATTATTCATAAATCTTGGTACTAGTAGTAATTTTATGCGCATATGCATATAAACTAGAGATGGGAACGTAATTAGATTTGTGCGTGATTTACACATGACCACAAGTGAGCGTGATTGAAAATTAATTTTACTCACGTGGTTGTTAGTGAGTGTCAGTGTGAGTGGAATAAAAGAATGGGTGTGTCAGTTACTTCCAAATCCTATTTATAATTTTTTGGGTTTGTTTAAAAAATATGAGTGTTACTTCTTAAACAAAACAATATTGAGAATCGGTTAAAAACAGGCTAAGGTGCGCTTGTTTAAGTAAAAAACCTTTTTTGAAGAGTTATACCTGCAACATTTTTATGACAGAAAAAGCTGTGCGCTTGCAAACATGTTTTTTTAAAACGAAATTGCTAAAATTGTGGGATCATTTGATGGAAATTTTACCTGTTTATAAATATACATGTGAGGCATTCCACACCAAATGTTCAGTGAGAAAAAAATTGTGTACCAAAATTTTTCAATGGGTCCCGGGTAAAAAAGTTTTTTATATAACTAGGGTGAGATTTCCATGCAAATGCATGTTTTTTGTCGAAAGCCTAAAAACGATATCGACCAATTATCTTTCCGAATCAAGAGATTTGCATTAAATGGCATCGATTTGTTTTCGCATATTTTGCATATTTTGGTGAAAATACATATTTTTGCATATTTTGATTTTAAATGCATATATTGTGCATATTTCGAACTTTTAAGTGCATATTATTTCATATTTTGGCATAAATTAGCAAAAACACAAATTGAAATTAATTTTTTTCAAAAAATATTTTTAATTTTAAAAATTTATTTTGAAAATCAGAAAAATTACTTTTTTTTCTTCCTATTTTTTTTATAGATTTTCTTAATTTTTAAAAAAATCTTGCTAGACAAACATCTAATCTTTAAAAAAACAAGTAGAAAAGCTAAATTCGACTTTGCCGAATCTATGAATACCCTCCACAATGCATTTTTAAAGGGCAGTACATTTTTTAACGTGAAAAAATTAACAATTTTGATTAGAAATATTTTATTTTGAGTAAAAAACTCTTTTTTTGTCATTTTTTTTTAAAAAGAAAAATTACTATTTTTTTTGAGTGTAAAATTTTTTTCGAGTGTAAGTTTTTTTCCTTTAAAAATATTTCTGAGTGAATGCACGTACGTATGTACACAAAATATTGTAATTTTTTTAAAAAACTAAATTTTTTTTGTATAAATTTTTTTTTGAGTGTAAAATTTTTTTTGAGTGTAAAATTTTTTTTGAAGGTAAAATTTTTTTCGAGTGTAATTTTTAAGTTACCAATGCTTTTAAAACTAAACAAGTGTAGTTTTTAAGTTACCAATGCTTTTAAAACTAAACAAGTTTAAAAAGCATTGCTTTAAAATTAAAAAAGTTTGAAAGGCATTGTTTAGTTACCACCAATGCTTTTAAAACTTGTTAAAACACGTGGCATTTTAGATGAAACTAATCTGAAATTCAGGGTTTTGCTTATAACTTTTGAACCACTGGACCGATTGAGCTGAAATTTAATACCAAACTGATTTGGGGAACAGGAAAGATACATACCACGTGTCAGCAGTCTCATTATTGTCTTTCGAGAGTAATCGTGTTTTTTATCACGTAAATTCGCGAAAAACCCTTGTCAAAATTTACTCTTTTACTCATAACTTTTGAACCACTGGACCGATTTGGCTGGATTGCAATACCAACCTGACCAGGTAAATGACAAACATATATGTTAAACTTCAGTAGCCTCTGTAAAGTCGTTCAAAAGTTAGCGTGTTTTCTACGGACAGACAGACAGACGGACGGACGGACGGACGGACGGACGGACATCGCTAGATCGACTTAAAATCGATCGAGGATCATAAATATATATACTTTATGGGGCCCTAGACCAATATTTCGAGGTGTTACAAACGGAATGACAAACTTATATATACCCTCTATCACTAGAGTGGAGGGTATAAAAATTACAAAAAAAACAAAAGTGACCGGATTTTTTATAAACTGACTTTTTTAAAAAATGGAAAATTTCAGAACGGGTTCTGAAAATTTTCCAAAAAAATTGTAATCGATAGCCGATACAAAACTATACAAGAATGTAAATTTTTGAGATTTTGGTGCATTTCGTTTTTATTTGATATATATTTAAACAAGGCAACTTGACACAAATTTGACCATTTTTCCAATATTTGACCACGCCTCCTAAGCCCAGTTTTTGAAAAATTGAACAACCAAAAACGTAATTTTCTTAGCTCCATATATGAGGCATTCCACACCAAATGTTCAGCAAAAAAAAAGAGTTGTGTCGTGTCAATATGAAATCATTTTCAAAGTATTCGCTCTTAGGGTACTATTAAATAACAAAAATAAAATTTAAGTTTTTTTCAAAAAGTGGGCCTTGTAGGCGTGGTCAAAAATTGAAAATATCTAACTTTTTTGCCTGAGCATCTTTACTTCAATATTTATGCAAATTAAATGAAACACAGTAAAGTCTTAAAGACAAAAGCTGTTTATAGATTTTTGAATGGGCTATCAATTAAATGGGCTATCAATAAAAGCTAAGAAAATGAAAATTGGAACATTTTCAGAAGAAGTTCTGAATTTTTTAAATTTAAATTTAAACTTTGTTTATCAAAAAACATGCCGCAATTTTATTTGTTTTTTATTTTCTTAAAAAAAAGTTAAAGGAATTTTCTATCTGATCTGAAATTTTTAGAGATGTGTTTTGCCTTGTTTTCGAAAAATCAAAATTCAAAAATTGCAACACGCTTATTTTATACAATAATGGTATTTAAAACGTGTGCGTATGAGTAATATCAATACTTAAAAAATATTTTAAGAGGCGATGGTAGCGTGAGTGAGTTTTTAATAACGATTACGCACGCTTATGAAAGAAAAAATTTAGTCACGCACGATATTTTATTTTGCTCACGCTCATTCACGCACACGTGAGTAGAAAAAAATAAGTTACGGTCACGATTTTCACGTGAGCGTGAGTAAAATAAAATATCGTGCTTGAATATTTTTTTTCTTTCATTAGCGTGCGTGATCGTGAATAAATACTCAGGCAAAAAAGTTTGATATTTTTAATATTTGACCACGCCTACAAGGCCCACTTTTTGAAAAAAACTTAAATTTTATTTTTGTTATTTATTAGTACCATAAGAGCGAATACTTTGCAAATGATATCCCATTGAAACCACTATGGTTTTTCTGTAGTGGAACAGTTGGTGTGGAATGCCTCACATGGCTATCCATACAACCCATTTAAAAATTTACGGTTCACATGTTTTTTTTTCGCTGAACATTTGGTGTGGAATGCCTCATACGTATATTTATAAACAGGTAAAATTTCCATCAAATGATCCCACAATTTTACCAATTTCGTTTCAAAAATATCAAATGTTTTTTGTCATAAAAATGTTGCAGGTATAACTCTTCAAAAAAGGTTTTTTACTTAAACAAGCGCACCTTAGTCAGTTTTCAACCGATTCACAATATTTTTTTGTTTAAGAAGTAACACTGATATTTTTTAAACAAACCCAAAAAATTATAAATAGGATTTGGAAGTAACTGACACGCCCATTTTTTATTCCACTCACACTGACACTCACTAACAACCACGTGAGTAAAATTAATTTTCAATCACGCTCACTTCTGATCATGTGTGAATCACGCACAAATCTAATTACGTTCCCATCTCTAGTTTATATGCATATGCGCATAAAATTACTACTAGTAACAAGATTTATGAATAATGCTTGAATTACAAGCGTTTCTGAAAAAATTTAAAAATGCCCTATCACAAAACTTAGCATAACTCATTCATTTTTAAACCGATTGTTATGTTTTTTGGTGTTTTGGAAAGCTACTTTACTATACTTTTTTACAAAAAATTCAAAAAAATTGTTTAATGATGCAATTTCAACTTAGAGTGTAAAAAATATGACAAATTTTTCAAAAAATACGTTTTTTTTTTACTTAAGCGATCGTATCTCAGCCAATTCTTGGTCGATTTTTAATTTTTTTGTTTTGTTTGAAAGGTAAGACCTATACCTTTAAAACAAATCCATAAAATCGAAAATCGGTTGCAAACTAACAAAGTAATAATTTTTTAAAATTGTAATTTAAGAATTTCCGTTTTTCAACACATTTGCCAATAAAAAACGTACTTAACGAAGTGATCCAGAAAAACTATGAGTATATCAGTACTCTATGGACTCCAACCAACCCGAATTATCATATGAGAACCCCTGCATAAATTATTTTTGGTCTTTTGTAGCACAGTGTAATTGGAGAGTCTAAAATATGATTGGACATTTTTTGTAGTATAATTTGTATTTTTTGAAACTAATGTGGAAATGGTGTACTCAATTTTTTTTTTCATTCAAAGTTTGTTAAAGGTGCTATGATTGAAGCACTCTTTGCAGCGCTGATTAATGCGCAATAATGGTGCAGTGAAATCATGTGTCTTTGTCCAAAACTCATGGTTTTTATTCAAAAAGTGTACAATATATTTAAAAGGGGGCGCCCCAGTAGGCTAGTTGGTAGCGTGCTAGCCTATGAGACTGGGGGTCGTGGGTTCGATTCTCACCGGAGGCCTTGGTCTGATTCGCTACAACGAGACGAAGGTCATTGTTACCAGTTCTCGGTTAGGTAAAATTAGTATATAATTTGTAATTATATGGTAATTCTTAATAAAATAAAAAAAAAAAAAAAATATTTAAAAGGAAAGCATGTGTGAAATTTTATCAAAATACAATTTTATATTTTAAGTTTTATATAAAAAATCTTAACAAAAAATTTTAATTTTTTCCCCTTACTTTTACTGCATCCTCAAGAGCGTTCTTTGGATGCGCTTCGGTATGCAGTAAAAATATGCTATGTCGCCAAAATCTCGATTTATTTTTGCTGGGAATATGACCATAATCATTTATTAAAATATCCTTTCCCTTCTCCATACCGTTTGTAATTTTTTTATTTAAAAATTCTTTCTTCTCTTGTTAAAAAAAAAATGTTCTATATAAAATCACACAATATCTCCTATACTCCCATACAAATATGTACTCTATACTTTTCAATCAAATTCCAATTTACAAAACATTTTTCAAGTGTGAAAATTTAACACGTTTCCTTTAAACGTGATTTGAGTTTGGCATGAGTGTTTCTTGGAATGTAGTTGTGACTGTGTGTCTATAACTGTATCTCTCTGTAACTGTAAGTGTGTTAGTAAAGTATGAAAACAAAAAAAAAAAACATGGACAGGAAGCGGAAAATAAGTGCAAAATACTTTATACAATACATCCATATATAAAAAATGAGTACCGTGAGTAACGTTAAAATTCTTAAGCTCTCTACTGTTTACAAACGAACAAAAAAAAAAAACTCAAGTAAAAAAATAATTCTTATAATGATATTTTGTGCTATTTACTTTCACAAACGAGATGATGTTCTTGTGTTTTGTTTTGTCTGTAACAATATTAGAGAGTAAATGATATTGTTATCTCCTTGTTATGTTATTTATTGTCAAACTTACTTAAAATGAAGGAAAAGATGAAGAAGAAGAAGCTGAAAAACGTACAAAAATCCTTCCAGGCATGTGAATAAAACGACAACAATAAAAATATTAAAAAAAAAAAAAAATACAAGGAAATACTGTTAAGCATAAGTGTTTATTTACTTAATCCTGTGTCAAATCACATTAACATGCATTTAAGGATTGTTATATGTTTTCTTGGATTTGATATAAACTTTAATATTACAGATTTTTACTAAAAAGTAAGTAAGATGGATAGAAATAGTTTAACCTTTATATTTTTTATAAGTTATGTGGAAAATATAAAATATGAGAATTTAAAATGTTTCCATTTGAAGCAACTTTGGGAGCTACTATCGCTCATTTACTTGTATAGTGTCATAACGCAAAATGTTTGATTTTACAGAAAACCTTTTTAAAGTTTACAATTGAAACTTGTTTAACATTGCAAAAGGCCCGTACATAGAAAATGTTATAATGGCGATTTCTCTTCTCAATCGGTGAGTTTAGAAGATATTAATACGAATTTTTGACACAATATTAAGCAGGATATAACAAATAATTCTGTATAGTTTACCCAAAAACGACATATTTTTAGTTATGACACTATACAAGTAAATGAGCGATTTGTCTTAATATTTGACTGACAATGAAAATGGTACGAAGCCTGTTTAATTCAGCCTTTGCAATCAGTGTTACCGTTGAGAATTTAGAAAAAGTCGCAGAAAAAGTCGTTTTTTACAAAAAAAGTCGCAAAAAAAAGTCGTTTTACCAAATAAAGTAGCACATTTTTTTTAAGGGTTGAAGATTTTTTTTATAATTTTTTTTTTGTATTTGGGAGTGAAGATAGGGCTTAGGTATGTTTGGAAAAAATTTTAGGGTAAAAAATCTCAAAATTTAACTCTTTTTGGCATCTCCGGGGCAGTTGTTGGGCTTTTTGTGTATTTTTACGCCCAAACAGAAATAAAATGTGAGATCGATCCCCATTAGTTTTTCCTCCCTAACATTTTTTCCAAACATAACTAAGCCCTAACTGTCCCAAAGGTGCCTCTGGAGGAGTCAAATGTATGACCGAAGCCCAATTGTGTTTTAACCCCAACCCTCATTCATTTTTACCCCCCAAAATTTTTTCTGACCATACCAACAAGCTATCTCCATTTCATAAGAGTGTTTCCATGCAATATTTTACGATAGTAAAGGATATATATAAAGGAATGGTCTATTATGGGCTCTTATGAAATGGGATTTTTTTTTTTAATGGACGATACATATTTTTATCGTAATTCCGTTTTTTGATGATTTTTGTTTTCATTTGACTATGCATTTTAACAATGTAAATAATGTAAAAATCTAAAATTCGAATATTTAGTAAAATTTTTTCAAATTTGTGTAATTTCGCAGTATATGGTTTAAAAAAGAAAAATATATTTCACTTAACAAAAATGGGGGAAAAATCGCACAAAGTTGGAAAAAGTTTCAAAATTAGACAAATTTAAAAAAGTCGCACAAAAAGTCTCAGAGTGTCAAAAAGGTTGCAAATTGCAACTAAAGTCGCACAACGGTAACACTGTTTGCAATCGACTGATGAATATTATAACAGCTTTTGTGGTATATAGGCTGGCTTAAATTATACGTTTGCATGATATCCTCAAAATGGCAAGAGTTATTTAAAAAGTGGGGGGACGGAATGAAACAGAGTACCGACTTTTGCTGTGTTTTTCCATAAGTAGATTAATTTTCTGATTAATCTTATTTTGTTTAAAAAAATTATTTTAAAGTACAAAAAAAAAATGGAATATTTTTTTCCATAATCTACGCTAAACAAGCTATTTTAATCCGATAAAATAATAAACATTATTGGAAAATAAAAAAAGATATAAGAAAATAAAAATTAATCCAAAATGGACTTAAGTATTAAGAGTCCCCGCACAACAATGTCAGTGACGTTTTTTTCATACAAATTTGGCATGAAAAAACGGTCGACCGAAATCCGCCAGAATAAAATCAATTTTATTTTTATGTCTGTTTCTCTCTCTCCCTTAATTTTTGAAATGAAAATGTTGCCACTTTTTTACAAATATTTCGATTTTTTTCGATAAAGTAAACAAAAAAATATGATGTCTAAGAAGAAAAAATATTGAAATTAAAAAAAAAGCAAAAAAATTAATCAATATGAAGAAATCATATTGATTATTAAAAATACAATTAATTTAAATAAAAAAGTGACGAAAAAGTGAAAAACTAGTGTAAAAATCAACATATGACAGAATTTTCCGATGCCGTCTTTGTTTTGCGCCTATACTCTCTCATGACCGAAAACGTTAACTGCTCCGACATTGTTGTGCGGGGACTCTAAGTCGTAAAATTTAGTTGAATTAATTTTGATTTATTTATGTATATCTTTTTTTTATGTATATCTTTTGTTTTTATTTTTTAGGATTATAATTGCTAATTTATAGTAGATTATGGAAAAAAATATTCCAAATTGTTTATGGTATGATAAACTTTTTATTTATACAAAATAAGATTAATCAGAAAATAAATCCACTTATTGGAAAACACAGCATAAATCTCACCACAAGGGGGAAGGGGAAATTCCCCTTAAAATTAAATGAATGAAAAAATCCCCTAACCTTAAAAAAACGGTGTATATATGGGGCATTCCATCTCAAATCGGACACCTTGAAATTTTTTTTTTTTAGA
Source organism: Pegoplata infirma (assembly GCA_963921195.1). Taxonomy (NCBI): domain Eukaryota; kingdom Metazoa; phylum Arthropoda; class Insecta; order Diptera; family Anthomyiidae; genus Pegoplata; species Pegoplata infirma. Next base: position 170,374,098 of record OY992538.1, on the reverse strand, counting down.
TTTTCCTAATTTGTTAACAGTTTTTAGTACCCTTTGAAAACTCCTTCGTGGTAAATTTTCAGATTTTTTTGATGACCCGTTCAAAAGATATCGAATTTTTAAAAATTGGTAGTTTGCTCCTTTACTCAAATTTCTTTTAATCATAACTTCTTCAATAATGGTCCAAATTTCAAGTTGTTTTTTTTTTTTTTTAAATTTTTGTTTTTTTACGTACTTTTAAAAAAAAAAAATCCCAAAAAATTCTTAAAAGCGCTCTTGTATGCGATTTTTAAGTTTTAAATTTAAATCTCATTTTTGAAAATGTTTGTGCTCTTCGATTTTTTTGAAATTTTTTTGTGTAAAACTTCAATCAATTTTAAAAATTTTTTGCCCAGGAGGATCGTGGGATAACGATTATTACTATTTTTTTAAATTTTTTGAAAAAAATTTACTGTAATTTTCCAATCTTAAAATCATTTCTACTGCTCCAATGGTGCGTCATAGAGGGGTCCTTTATAAGACCGACCCCCATTAATTTTTACGTCTTAACATTTCTTTGGAACAAACTAATACCCTATCTCCAATTTCTAAGGGGGCTCCCACACAAAACGACATTTTTTAAAATTTGTTCCAACCGCTCTAACTGCCCTATAAAAACCTTAGAGCAACAAAATGTATGACCGACCCACAATATTTTTTTAGTCCAGACATTTTTTCTGAACACACCTGCCCTCTATCTTTAACTGTTAAGGCGGTCCCCATACAATTTTTTTTATTTTTTGTAAATTTGTTTTATTTAATCAGCTTCTACCGGTCCAATGGTGCGTCCGAGAGGGGTCATTAGTGAGACCGACCCCCATTTATTTTTTTCCTACAAATTTTTTCAAAATATACTTACGCCCTATCTCAACTCCCTAAGTAGGCTCCAATACAAAATTAAATTTTTATAAAATTTGCTCCAACTGTTATTTGTATGGGAGCCTGCTTAGGGAGTGGAGATAGGGCATAGGCATGTTTTAAAAAAATGTTGTAGGGTAAAAATAAATGGGGGTCGGTCTCACTAATGACCATTCTAGGACGCACCATTGGACCGGTAGAAGCTGATTTAATAAAACAAATTTACAAAAAATAAAAAAAATTGTATGGGGACCGCCTTAACAGTTAAAGATAGAGGGTAGGTGTGGACTAAAAAAATATTGTGGGTCTGTCATACATTTTGTTGCTCTAAGGGCATTATTAGGCAGTTAGAGCGGTTGGAACAAATTTTAAAAAATGTCGTTTTGTGTGGGAGCCCCCTTAGAAATTGGAGATAGGGTATTAGTTTGTTCCAAAGAAATGTTAAGACGTAACAATTAATGGGGGTCGGTCTTATAAAGGACACCTCTATGACGCACCATTGGAGCAGTAGAAATGATTTTAAGATTGGAAAATTACAATAAAATTTTTTCAAAAAATTTTAAAAAATAGTAATAATCGTTATCCCACGATCCTCCAGGGCAAAAAATTTGTAGAATTGATAAAAGTTTTACACAAAAGAATTTCAAAAAAATCGAAGAGTACAAACATTTTCAAAAATGAGATTTAAATTTTAAAACTTAAAAATCGCATACTAGAGCTCTTTCAAGAATTTTTTGGGATTTTTTTTTTTAAAAGTACGTAAAAAACAAAAATTTTGAAAAAAAAAAATTAATTTGGACCATTATTGAATAAGTTATGATTAAAAGAAGTTTGAGTAAAGGAACAAACTACCAATTTTTCAAAATTTGATATCTTTTGAACGGGTCATCAAAAAAATCTAAAAAAAAAAGTTTTTCAAAGTGACTGATTTCACATGGAATGCCCCATATATATTAGAGTGTCCCTTATTTTGGAAATGTTGGAAATGTTGAGACGGTACCTGCTCATTTTTTTTCCATTTGACTTAAAAATAGCTCAGGAAAAATTTTTAGTCGGTCGGCTTGATTCGCTGGTCCCTATTGGTCGCCGGACTTTTTCAGATATATTGACCAATATCCATAGGTACTTATTTCAACGGCTAACTTTTGCGACCGTCTGCGACGCCGACAACAGTGGGACGATATGTAAACTTTGACTGTGATCACGTAAAACGATAGTTAACTATCGTCGATTTTTGGAGCCTTGTTGCTCCTAAACTAATCAAAATATTTCCAATTTGTTTAATGTTTCTGGATTTGACAATACTCTTTAAAAATTTAATTAAGAAACATTTTCAAATTTCCCTTCAAAACGGTATGTATTTTGATGTCGTTTATGCATAGTCTATCGTTTTCGTTTTACGTGATTAGCCTCCTTGTTTTTACATATTTTTTTAACATATTTTTAAAAAGTGGGCGTGGCAGTTGGTCAGACCCCCTTTTTTTGTGATATTATTTCTACAGTCCTCGAGTATATATACCAAGTTTAAAGAAATTACAACCAAAATTAAAATTTTTTTAAAAAGTGGGTGTGGCCGTTAGCTGGCCTTCCATATTTTTCCTAATGTTGTTTTTGAAGTCAAAACGAACATGTATACCGAATTTCCAGTCAATATAAATAAAATTGGATTTTTGTCGTGCTAGATTGGCCAAATGTGGCACTGTGCGTTGGGGTCCTTTATTATCTTTTTTTTAGTTTTGACAAGCAACGGTTTTAGTTATGTTCTTTTAAATGATATATATTAAAAAAAATATTATTTATATCTGTGACATCATTATTTTTTCGAAAAAAAAATTTGGATCCGTTGGGGTCCTACGGTAAAAATTTTTTAAAAAATATTTTTTTTTAGTTTTGACAAGCAACGGTTTTAGTTGTTATGTTGTTTTTAATGATAAATATTAAAAAGAAATAATATTCATATCTGTGATATCTTTATCGTGTATCGAAAAACATCAACAATGAATTTTTTACCCTTTTTTTAGAACACGATAAAGATGTCAGCTCTAAATTTTTTTTTTCGAAAAATTTTTTAGAGGTAAAAGCCTTATCCCACCAAAATTAAATTTTTTGTCGTGAATAAGCTAACCAAGTAATATAATAATTAATAACAAAAAACCATTTTTGGTTTGTATGGAAAAATGATTTTTAGGCCCCGCTCTTTAAGGCCCCGTCGCGTAGGTAAGGCGTGGTCGTAGGGGTGTAAAATTTTTCCTCAGTTATTTTTAAGTCAAAAGGAAAAAATGAGCGGGTACCGTCTCAACATTTCCAACATTTCCAAAATAAGGGACACTTTAATATATATCGTCGAACTATATTCAATAAATGCCAACTCGAAAAAGCTTACTGTTCAGGAGAGCTAAAAAACTAGTTATTTCGCATATTATTGTAACAAAAAACAATGTACCTTCCATAAGATGGTTTAAATATTCTAAATAATTTTTACATATGCCAAAAATTTTATATTTTGCACTTGTTTGCATATTTTTCAGAGTTGGCACATATTACTATGACAAAAAACAAATATTTTTTTAGAGTTGGCATATTTTGTCGGAAAAGCAAAAATTATTTTTTTTTTTTTAAAAACTTTTATATATATTTTTTTTTGGTTTTTGTTATCCTTAGTACGGTAATTGCAAAAACTGAAAAAAAAAAATCAAAAATCTTTGCATATTTTTAAAAGTTATTAGCTCCGAAAGCCTTTTAATCTCAGGGTGGTCAACTTTGGCACTCTGTAACTCACGCTGTATTGTAATAGGGTCTCTCCAAACTAGCTATTTTGAGAGCTTATATCATTGACTTTATTTGCCCCACACATAATGTTTCAATCTGATAAATAGTTTGAAAGTTACATAAATATAAGCAATTTTTTTTAGCAAACACTATTTACCGATATTTTCAAAATGGCAATACCTCGAGAACCAGTCATTAGATATCAAAATCTTTACAAGATTCGTGTTCAGCATGGCAAATGCAATAAGATAAGTGATATAGTTTTTTTTAAAATTTTTACAATGGGAGTTGGCATTTATTTTTACCAAAAAAATATATACTTTGAGTTAGCAAATTATTTTTTTGCTCTGAAATTTTTATGACAGATAGGTATTACATAGGGGAGCTATTTGCCATCGGAAACTCATTTCGGTCAAATTTGAGTTGACATATTTTGAATATAGGTTCACGATATATATTTTAAGAGTCTAATATTCTAAGAGTCTCAAGTAGTTGTGAGACCGTTTTTTGCCAATATTAGAATTTTTAAAATTTTTTTAAAAATCTTACCAATTCCAGACGATTGTGACATCGTTTTGAAATAAAAATAATACATAAGTTTCTTTTACTAACAATAAGTTGTTTAAGGGCTATTTTTATAGGGTTGTTAAATTGTTAAACAAATTGTTTAAAATATAAAACAAAATAATTTACCCTTTAGCAATGATAAACTTACTTTGACCCACACACCTACAAATACACAAACACCAACTTATACGGTTAAGGTTGGCATATTTTTAAAGTTCCGTCTACTGTATGAAAGGTTTGCATTGTATGTGTGGGTGGGTGTTGTATATGTGTGTGTGCTGGGGGAGGGGGTTTGGGAGGCTTATAGCTGATTTGTGCACACATTCATATTGTTGTGTTTGTATGGATTTGTTAAAAATTTATTGTGAGTGAAAAGTATTGACAGTTTTGGTTGAATGAAACCGATTTACGTTTATATTTATGATTTATTGTTATACAATTGTATGTCTGTGTATTGTTTGTATGTATTCCGTACAATGTATGACTATCGTAACATATTGTTTATTGTATTGTTTCGTAGAAATCTTCTTCTATATATAGGGTGTTTTTTTTAGAGGTTCACAACTTTGAATTGGCAATACTGCTTTATTTGACAACCGATCTAACTGCTGATAGTTGTGTTTTGTTAAGTATGGTTTGACATTTTATCATGCAAAGACTTGCATAAGAGCAACGCTTCCTAATTGTGGAAATTTGTTATCAAAAAAAGGCTTCTTTTCGTCGAACTTAAATTTTATTCAAAGATCCTATTAATTGGTTACCAATATCGTTTGATTGAACCCCATTGGATTATTTTCTGTGGGGCTATGTAAAGTAACTTGTCTTTTCCGATAAATTAGAGATAATTAAACACCTGGAAATAAATTTTCGACGAGTTATTGGAGAAATTCGAAAAACGGTCTCAAATTATGTGAAAATTGTGTGAAAATGGAGGTTCAGATTACTCCATGTACGAGCCATTTTTGGTATCGATATGGCTCCAAATCATTTTTAAACATTAATGTCATAAAATTATCTATCCAATAAAGTCAGTTTGATTGATATTAAAAATATTTTTCCTTACTTTATTTCAATTTGAAGTTCGGTAACACTAAAAAAAACACCCTATATAACAATACTATCCTCATATGTTTTATGTATTTGATGTTATTCTGTTGGAGGGGTAACACAAAAACAGATAGAGCAGGAAAAAAAAGCGAGAAATCCTATTCAGTTTTTTTTGTGCACTTTTTATATAAAATTGCAAAAAAAAAGGAAAATATATTTGTATGCTATATAATATAGTGTTTGTTTGTATGTGTTTGTTTTTTACATTGATTTACATTTTTGTGAAATGTGAAAATTACACAATGACAGTTATTGAGACATTGATAAATTGCAAGTGATTTGCATAACTTCATTCGTTTATTCATTCATTCATCGTTTTTGCTGGGATTGTCAAGAATATTGTTGTTGTTACTGTTGTTGCGTTGTTTTTCATAGTTGTTGTTGTTGTCATGTTTTTGTTGTAGTTTAACAACAAAGGATTATTTTAAAAGTTGGAATTAAAAAACAAACTCATCGAAATGTTTTGTACATATTATATGTAAACACAAGTGAATGTTACATTTTTTTTTAATCAATATTTGTTTATCACGTGTAATTGACACTTATTGTGATCCAAATATAAAATAAAATTTAAATAATTAAGCGAGTAAAAAATTGTATAAAATTTCCCCTTAGTATATGCTATTAAATTTTATGGTCGGAAACAGATGATACACATTTATAAATAAAAATGGCACCCTTAAGATATGCAACAAAAAAGTTTATGAATTCATCAAAATCAAAGTTTCGAGTCGTAATACCTGCCGAACGATGGCCACGGAAAAATTTATGAAGAAATTTTGCAAGGGCATCTTCACTCGGCAACCAGCGGTCAAAGTTTGAAAAAATTACGTTTTTCGACCAAAATTCATGTGGGAATTTTTGGACCTAACCCGGCTCAAAAATTATAAATTTTTGGGTACTTTATGGGAAAAATATTTAAAAAATTCCAAGAAAGAGATTTTAGTTCACAGATTCTAATTTTTAAACATAAAAATTATTTTTTATTTAAATAGGTACCAAAAGTTTAAAAATGTTAAGCATGTTATCCAAAAAATATTAAATAAATAAAAAAAAAAAAACTCGATTTTGGTCCAAAAATGCTAATCAGCGTTTTTTGTTCACAGATGCTGATAAGCATTTTTAAACCAAAATCGTGGTTTCATTTTTTTAAAATATTTTTCATATAACACACTCACAATTTTTCAACTTTTAAGACCAATTTGGTAAAAAAAATGCCTGCGAATTTTATACTCTTGTCCAAAACATTAAATCATGATAATGTTTTGCGGAAGATTTGGGTGTACTTGCCAAAGCAAAGTTATTTTAGAAAAAATAATGTTATATTACTTTGCTATTCAATGCAAAACGAATTGAAATATCAGTCGAGGACCCCATTAAAAATCCAAAAGAGTTGTGTTTTTACATTTTGGAGAGTATAAAAGATTCGGCATCAAAGAATATAACACTCTCACTTGTTTTATGTACATTAGCGCGTCCCGAATTCGGCTTTTTTTCGAATTTGAAAATGCTTGCCCCCCCAAAAGATGGGGACTTAGGAGCCATTTACGGAAAAAATAACAAAAAAAGTTTTGGACAAAAAACCAGTTGGCTACCAGCGGCTAAAGATTGCAATCTCAGTGCATTTCGAAAATTTATTTTTTTTTGTTTTTTAAAAAATGTATGCCAAAAGTTGCGCAATATAGAGTACATTCCGGGAAAAATTTTAATAAAATTTCCATGTAGTAATTTTGGTGCAGCGTTGCATTTTAAAGATGAAAAGTGTGTACTTAAATTTTTTTATTTTTTCTTTTAAGCTAAATTGGTCTCAAAAGCTGTGCACAATAGAGCACATTCATTAAAACTGTGTCAAAGCAGATTTTAAGACTAATTTAGCTTAAAAGAAAGAAAAAATAAAAATTAAGTTCACCTTTTCATCTTTGAGATGCAATGCTGCACCAAAATTACTCCATGTAAATTTTATTAATATTTTTCCTGGAATGTACTCTATATTGCCGAACTTTTGGCGTCAAATTTTTGGAAAACAAAAAAAAAAGTTTTTTTCAAAATGCACTAACAATAAGATTGCAATCTTTAGCTGCTGGTAGCCAACTGGTTTTTTGTCCAAACATTTTTTTGTTATTTTCCCCGTAAAAGGGTCGTAAATATCCATCGTTTGACACGCTAATGTGCATTTAATAAACAAATGGAAAATTTTATGAGAAAAGCTTAGACTTGGTGAAAAAGTAGTTTTGGTAAAAACAAAATATTTTTTTTTTCACGAAAAACAAAATTACGTTAAAAAAATTTAATGAAACCAAAATTTCTGGTGAAAAAAAAATTTGATGAAAACAGTTTTTGATGAATTTTTTTGATGAAAAGAAAAATTTTTTAATGTAAAAAAAATTGATGAAAAAAAAATTTTTTTTTTGGTAAGACAAAAAATGATAATAAAAAATTTGATTAAAAAATTTGATGAAAAAAAATTTATAAAAAAATATGATAAAAAAAAATTATGAAAAAAAAAATTTCATAAAAAAAAGAAATTGATGAAAAAAAAAATTAATAAAAAAAAATTGATGAAAAAAAAATTTGATGAAAAAAAACATTTGACGAAAAAAAAATTGATGAAAAAAAATTGATGAAAAAAAAATTTGATAAAAAAAAAATTATGAACAAAAAAAGTTGACAAAAAAAAAATTTATAAAAAAAAAGTTTGATGCAAAAAAAAAAATGATGGAAAAAAAAATTTATGGGAAAACAAATTTGATGGAAACAATAATGATGTAAAAAAAAAATTTGATGAAAAAAAAAAATTGATAAAAAAATTATGAAAAAAATTGATGAAACAGAATAATGATAGAACAGAATAATGATGAAAAAAAAAGCTGATGAAAAAAAAAAATTTGATGAAAAAAAAAAAATTTGATGAAAAAAAAAAAAATTATGAAAAAAAAAATTGATGGAAAAAAAATTAATGAAAAAAAAATTTGATAAAAAAAAAAATTTTTTTTTTTTTGTTGAAAAATAATTATGTTACTTTTTATTTACCAGCTGGTGAAAAACGGTTTTATTCAATACGAGGTGAATTATCTAAGTTACAAACCCAAGTTATTAAAATTGTTGGTTTTAAGAAAATGAAAATAGCTTATATAGTCAAACTGAGGTCTAAAAATATTATCATGTTAAAATGTTTGAAAATCAGCATCTGTGACCAAAATCGCTATTTTGGAGTTTTTTAAAGATTTTTCCCATAAAGTACGAAAAATTCCTTATTTTTGAGCCGGATTCGGTTAAAAAATTCAGACATGAATTTTGGTCGAAAAACATATTTTTTTTAGCTTTAACCGCTGCACATTGGGTTCAACTGATGCCAAAGTGGCGATTAATTGAAATTTATAAATGAAGTTTTTGTTATAAAATTTGGTATGGGGTAAAAGTAGATAAAATTCTGCAACACTAGTTATCAAAATCAATCAACTAAGTTGTTTACTTTTTTTTCGGTGAGCTGTCAAAGTTAACAAATTATTGCAGTTTTTGAAAAAAGTAAAAAAATTGAAATTTTTTACAATTTAAGCGATTATTAGTGGTATTAAGTCTTTTAAAAGAAAATCTTTTATAATGGAACCTTAAACACTAGCGATTAAGCTAAATTTTTAAATTTTTTTTGTTTATAAAAATTGTGTCTCAATGTTTTTAATAATTTTTTTAAAAAGGGTCCAAAATTGGGATATTTTCCATATTTAATGGGCCACACATATTAAGTTAGTAATAGTTGGATTTAGTTTTGTGGATTTCAAAAAAGTATAGGATATCAGCTTTTATTTAAAAGAAAAAAAAGTACGGACAATGCCCGGCCCTTTTTTTTTATTCCCGTTTTTGTGTAAAAAGTCTGGGTATCGTTTATTAAACAAGGCCATTATATGTGTGTTTATACCCTTCAACTACGGTATGGGCTTACACTCACTTTGTCATTCCGTAAGTAACGCATCGAAATATGGGTTTAGGACCCCATAAAGTGTATATTATTGATCACTGATCGGTTCTAAGACATTCTGTGACTAACAGTGTGTCCGTCCGTCCGTCTGTTGTTGAGAACACCATAAAGTACATAAAACAAGAGCTAGAATCCTGAAGTTTGTCACAAATATGTATAATGGTCATAGGCTGGTTAAGTTCTTGAACGAGCAAAATCGGACCAGGGCGGAAAAAGTTCCCCCTTGAAGAACTAAAACTACCCCAGAAAAATATTTTTTTTCCAAGTTTTATTTGTATATATGTTCAATAAATGAAACATTTTAATGCCATATGAAGTTCATCGACCTGAATTTGAACCAAGGGGGATCAGGAAAGCGAATTTTTTCGGTCCGCCCCTTTGTGGGGGCGTGTATAGAAAAAATAATTTAAATAATGATAAATTTTTATTAATTAGGTGCAAAAAATGACATCAATTTTTTTGGCAAGGTTTATCGCGAGAGGAAGGTGTCCCCCATAGTCTCCCGATAAACCCCCCACCCCCCTACGCCGAAAAAACGTCCCTCCATTTGTTTTTTGTAGCTTTATTACATGTTTAAGGATTTCGTATTTTTTTCCAAAAACAAAGAAACGACGAAAAGATTAAAAAAAAAAACATTTTGTTAAATTTTTTTTTCTCAAATGCTGTGTTTTTATGTATTTTTGATAATTCGTTAATAAAAATCTACAATATTCCCATAAATCACTTTTTTCAGATAAATTTGTACATTTATGAGATTTTGTGAAAACAAAAATTGGATTATAAATAAAATTTAAAATAATATAAATACATATTGTGCGCTCTTTCTTTGATTACTTTGATAGCACATTATGTACACTTTAATTTCCATTTTTTTTTATTAATTTATCGCTTTTCATTCCAAAGTTACAGCAAAAATTGTGAACTATAACCCTTTTTTCCGAAAAACAAAAAAACGCCTAACAGGTTAAAAAAAATTTTTTTTCCAAATTTTTTTTTTTCCAAAATTTGTATTTTTACGTGTTTTTATTAGTTCATCAATAAAAAAATATAATATTCTAAAACTACTGCTTATATGAATTAATCGCCATTTTGGGTACCATCGAACCCAATGTGCGCTGGTTGCCGTCTGAAGATGCCCTCGCAAAATTTTTTCAAACATTTTTTCAAACATTTTTCCACAATCAGCCCTAATATACAATTGTAATAAATTTATATTTTTTAAATTTTGACTAGGTTTATTCTAGCTCGAGGTCATTATTTCCTTTATTAATTAAAACTATTATATTCTCATAGAATAATTTTCAAGAAAATTATTTTTCTGTTTTAAATTTATTTATGTTGGGTTTTCATTTAATACAATTTTTTAAAACCTAAAATTTATTACAAACTAATAACATTTAATGTTAACTTTGCAAAACTCATTGTATAAAAAAACAACTGTATGTTCAGTTTCAATTAAATGTTTAATTGTTTTGACAATGAAATTAATTGTGTTGATAATTTTTATTTTTTTGTATTCGAATCAAAGTTTGGTTTTAATAAATTCATAATTTAGTTCAAGTTGCATTCACCAGACGGATCTAAGGAACGTTTTTTTTGCATAATTAACTTTTAACTTACATGAATTATAAATTATAAATTTTATCCTAATAATCTTTGAAAGTTTTACCGATAGACTTACCTAAAACGAGAAAGAAAAGTTATATTTTTTAAAATGGTGTAGTAGGAAAACAATTTAAATAATAAATATCAATAAATTAAAAAACAATATTTGCGATTTACTATGTTTAATCTGTCGCTGAATCCGAAAATAAAGTTTTAAAAGTGGAACAGTTGTCGAAATATTACTTAAATAAAATAATTCCGGTTTTTTCAGCACGTGAATTTAAGGTAAAGCGAATCTGAAATTTACGGTTTCGCTAATAACTTTTGAACCACTTGACCGATGTGGCTGACATTCAATACGAACCAGGCCAGGAGAACGAAAAATATATATGCCGAGCTTCAGCATCCTCAGAATTACCTTTCGAAAGTTATGTTTTTATCTCGTAAATTCGCGAAAAACCCTTGTCGAAATTCACTCTTTTGCATATAACTTTTGAACCACTGGACCGATTTCGCTGGATTGCAATACCAACCTGACCAGGTAAATGCCCAACATATGTGCCAAACTTCAGGAGCCTCCATATAGTTAGCGTGTTTTCAACAGACAGACAGACGGACGGTTGTCGATATATCGATGATTAATCAAATGCATGTAACTTTTAAAATTTTTAACGGATTGTCTTAAAAACCCTCTTATTATACCCTACACCACACTGTGGTACAGGGTATAATGAGCTTGTGCTGATGTTTGTAACGACCCGAAATATTGGTCCTAGACCCACCTTTAAGTATACCGATCGACTCAGAATCACTTTTTGAGTCGATTTAGCGATGTCCGTCTGTCTGTCCATGTAAACCGTGTAATCACGATACAGGTCGTAATTTTTAATCAATTGACTTGAAATTTGAAACTTAAGCCTTTCTTGACCCAAGCCTATTGAAATTGGAAAAAATCGGTCCATATTTTGACCTAGCAACCATACAACGGTCCTCTTTAGTTTTGGCTCAAATGACTTTAATAGCCGTATTATAATAGGTATCTTTTCGAAATTTGGCAAGTAAACGTGTTTTGTCTTCACAAGTCGCTATTCCAAATTTTAAAGAAATTGGACCCATACAAACCACCTTCCCGATTTTCACATAAATCTCTCAAATTTCATGAAAAAACAAAATATTTAATTAAAATTTTGTTTGTATTTGTTAAACACGTACTTTAATAACATTACCAAATCTGATTTTCATCGGACCAGTTTTGGACTTAGGCCCCATGTGAAAATTTTGCACGATGTTCAGTTAAAGCGGTTTATTGTCAACATATGGAAGCCTTTTTCACTCAAATTTGATTTGTAAGTGGTTTCTACACTTATTAAAGATTTTACAAAATATAGATCTAATCGGTCGATGATACCTATTTTCCGGGACCCATTTTCCGGGAAACTCTTGTGTAGGGTGTTATATGGTCGGTCTTGACCGACTATAATTTTTTTACTTGTTTTCTTTGTAAAAGATCAGACTTGAACTGCAAAGAGAGAAATAATTTATATAATTTTTTTTCTTTCTGAAATTAACCATACAGTTTAACTTTTTCTCTAAATTTTTGAAAAATTAAAGCAAAATTGTCGATATTTCGAAAACTGTTGTTCGTTTGAAACTATGGACTTCATTTTCGAGATTTTACATAGAAAATAAATGCAAACTGTATTAAATCAAAATCTCTGTAAACTAGTGTTATTTGTTTTCACCTATTTCGATTTTAACTTTAAAAAACTTAACTGCAGGTGTGCTATTGTTCTTATTTATATGTAATTACTTTTTATCATTCAATATTATCACATTCTCTTCTATAAACAGTCACTAATATAATTTTATTTACATATAAAAGTTCTTAATATTCCTAGTTAGTATTATGATAAGAAAAGTAAATATACTCTTAATTATTTAAATAAGTTCAATTGTTAGTAGTTTTTTTTTTGCATACTTGAACTGAATGTATTTTCACTGCAAAAATTATTACACAGTGCAACAACTAAAATCGAAATTGGATGAAACCAGAAACAAATAAAAGTTGACATATTCCATAACAAAACCCTCAAGGCTTTTTTTAGTACAGCGCTAGAGTTAATTTTACACGAATTTGAAGTTGGTTAGCTTTCATAATTATAATAAAAATTGCTTGAAAACTATATAGGGCGTATACTTAATATTGTAATTGCCTTTAAATAACACTCATACGCAACGGTACAAAGTAGTTTATTTGTAATAATTTGGCTATTCAGTAAGTAGGTACTGGACTGATTGCAACGAAATTTATACCGGTTATATGTCTAATGAGGACACCACCAGGGGCTCTTAATGTAGGACATGTTTAGTTCACAAAAACTTTAGATGCTTTAAAATCACCAACTTTAAATGCGTGTAAAAACAATCTAGCGCTGAACTAAAAGAAGCCTTACGGGTTTGTTATGTTAAATGTCAACTTTCATTTTCTGTTGGTTTCATCCCATTCTGAATCGGAAAGTTCGATTTTGTATCACTGTGTTATCATTTGAATTCTTTGTTTCTGCATTTATTTTTTTGTTATTGTCAGTAAATGTTCAACTGCCATTAAAGAGGTTTTAATAATAAAATTTAATTTGCTCACTTACTACTTACTAGAAGTGTTCTTAACCCATTTTGGACCAAGATTCAATTTTATTTTTCTTTTTTGGAAAAAGGTACTTTTTTAAGGTAATTAGCACCCGCTGATCTCAAAAATCCTGTCAAAAAAAATTTTCAATGTGCCGTTTTCCCAGAATAGCCTGAATTCCAACTTTTTATGTAATTTTAATATTTGGATTTATTTGCTATTTTATTAATGTATTTCATTATTTTCAAAGTAAATAGTTTCAAAATAATTCAAATTATCGGAATTTGATAATAAATTAAATCTAGAAAAATTTTAAATTAGTCAAAAAAAATAAAAGCCGAAAATCGAAAAATGCTAAATTTTCGTTTTTGCTTGAAACAATTTCTGTGCTGATTTGCATTGTATGTAATGGACATATAAATTGCGGTGATCAAGCGGGTATATTTTTTTTTAATTGCAGAAAGATGAGAATTAATTTTCATAACCACATTTACCCGAAATTCCAGCTCTTTCATACATAAATATTTTTTTGAAAAAGGGGTTCTCTACTGTTCGAAAAATCGAACAGAGGATCAAAATGGGTTAAACACTGCAGGTATTAATGAAATAGCATTTAAATGTGTATTCACACATTATCTCAGTTTTAATTGTTAAAATTGAATACTAACATTGTTAAAAATGTGTAGTACAAAAAAATACTATTTGATATTATGAAAATAATTACTTTTACGATTATGACAATGTTATCAAATGCACTAGTAATAATTACAAGTAATTCCCCTTAAGACAAGTGGCGGATTATGTAAAGTATTCTGTTTGCAACTGAGTTTAAAAAATTTGTTACATATAAAAGGCTTACTTCAACAATATGATAAGCTACATGATTATCGAAATGGAAATCATGTGTAAAAAAAACAACAAATTTAATAAAAAGGCAGAGATTTTTTGCACAAAAATTGAAAATATTTGATTAAAATATGCAGAAAAAACTTAATTATATGCGTTTTTATACAATTATAAGATAAATTGCAAAAACGAGCACTTTATTTTGTGTTGCTTATCATAATTTTGTTATTCAGAAAAGTACTTTAAATGTATTTTCTTTAGTTATATAAAATTCATAAAACTGAAGGGTACATTAAATTCGATCAAAGTTGCCTTGGTTTAAATATTTTTAAATTTAAAAATATTTTTCTTTTGTCAAACTTAACTGAAAGAGGGGAATGTCATTGCCATTTAACAATAATCTGTATTTAAGAAGAAAATTCACTTGAGTCCTCGCATCTTTTATTCTACGTACAGTGAATGCTCGGTAAAAAAAATGATTTCTTATCAGTTCTTTTTATGATATCGAACAAATTTTTGCTTACCAAATTCGTTCTATCCAAGTTTAACTGTTTATCCATTTTCACTTGTCACCAGTATGTATTAAGAGCTTTTTTAAACTAATACTAAGCGAATATTTAGCTTCAAGGTAAAAAGGGATTTTTTCATTTACAGTTAAAAAAAATCTTTAAAGAAACATTTTCTTTGTTTCAATGTATTTTAATATAAGGATGGCACTCATAAATATTTATAATTAGAGTTTCGAAAGTTTTTATATAGAAAAAGTTTTAGATTCTACAGAAAAATTCTCTGGTTCTGAGACATTTTTTCTATGGAAAAAGGCCCAGATTCTGAGACATTTTTTCTCAGAGTTCTGAGATTCTGAGACATTTTTTCTATAGTCTTAGATTCTGAAACTTTTTCTATTAGAAGATTTTGCTACAGAATCTGAGAATTTTTCTAAAGAAAAAATGTCTCAGAATTTTTCTAAAGAAAAATGTCTCAGAATTTTTCTAAAGAAAAAATATCTCAGGATCTAAAATTTTTTTTATAGAAAAAATGTATCAGAATCTCAGAACTCTGATATTCTGAGACATTTTTTCTTTAGAAAAATTCTCAGATTCTGAAGGCAAAATGTTCTAATAATTTCTATAGAAAAATTGTCTCAGAATCTGAGACTGTTGCTATAGAAAAAATGTCTCAGAATCTGTGATTTTTTCTATAGAACAAATGTCTCAAAATTTAAGAATGATTTTGTACAAAAAATGTCTCAGAATCTGAGACTTAGAAAAAATGTCTCAGAGTCTGAAACTTTTTCTATAGATAAAATGTCTCAGAATCTGACCCTTTCTATAGAAAAAATATCCCAGAATCTGACACTTTTTCTATAGGAAAAATGTCTCAGAGTCTGAGATTTTTTCGATAGAAAAAATGTATCAGAATCTGAGACTTTTTCTATAGAAAAATTAGAATCTAGGACATTTTTTTCTAAGTCTCAGATTCTAAAACATTTTTTTATAAAAAAATTCTTAGATGTCTTAGATTCAAAGTCATTTTTTCTATAGAAAAAGGGTCATATTCTGACACATGTTTTCTATAAAAAAGTCTCAAATTCTGAAACTTTGTCTATGGAAATAGTTAAATCTGCCTACCCTCACAAAAACCGCACCTGTCAAACAAATTATATGTATTTGTCATTCCGTTTTTAACTTCGAAATATCGGTCTGGGATCCCATAGCGTACATAATATATACTATGTATTAGGCCGGGTCGATTTGTGGGGAGGAAAAAAAATCGCCCATGGCTCAGTGAAAATCGTATTCTAGGGATCAAAATAAGAAACTTTGCAGAAGGAACCATACCTCTAAAACGAATTCTACTACCCCCCAACTGTTGACTTTTGTCCCGTAGGGTCAAGTTTTGAAAAATCCCACTTTGACCCATTTAGAGTGCCCCAATCGAGTCCAAATGTATGACCGACCCCCACTAACTTTGGGGGGCCGATCCACCCATGCTAGTGGCACACCCCCTGAAACTCCCCTGGGGGGTTACCCATACAAACATTTCAAAAAACACCATTTTTGACACTTTATTTTATTATTTTTTATATATTTTATTTATTTTTATTATTTTATTTATTTTTTCTCTTTGGAAATTTATTTAGTCAGAACATATGTATGTAAATGAAAAAATTAATTTAACTTAGTAATAGAAAAGAAAATAAAAAAAATTACTGTTTGAAGTCTTTTTTGCTTTCAGGTCTAGACAATTTCGCACGGCTCTCTAATGTCGTCGCCATAACAAAATCTACATTTTCCGGTATAACTCGTTTGGAAACGCTAGCTAGCAATTGAACGTGTCGTTCTGTTGCAGGTCGTAAAATAGGTTGTGTGGGTTTTTTAAGCCACCACAAGACACAGCTGCATGTATTAAACTTACTTAAGCAAAATCGGTTACAGGAAGAATTAAGCATAAAATTATCATAAAGGATTTTCCAGAAGTAATAAAAGGCGCACTTGCTTAACAGAATTTGTGGTCAGATTAACGTTTAATTTACATGTAAGTACTTTATAGTCGGTTTTGACAACAAAATCGGTTACAGGTAGAATTGAGCATAAAATTATCATAAAGGATTTTTCAGAAGTAATAAAAGGCGCACTTCCTTAACAGAATTTGTGGTCAGATTAACGTTTAATTTACATGTAAGTACTTTATGTGCAGTTTTGACAACAAAATCGGTTACAGGTAGAATTGAAATTACCATTTCATTCTTATTACCTCGTCTCGTAGACCATATATAACGCAACAGTTTTTGTGAATGCATTAAGTCGTTGTGGGGTCATTATTAGTGAAATCAATCATGAATATTTTTGACCCCCTCCGATATTGATGAAATTTGGTTAAGTTCTTACACTACGTAAAAAACTAACAAATGCAAATTTTCAGCCCTCTAAGTCAACAGGGGACGAAAATACGGAGGGTCAAAATTTCCCCCAAAATCTCCCAGTCGCGACACTTTACACCGTAAAAACTTAATATCGTTGGTTCTATTATAGCTAGAAAGCCCATTTTTGGTTTGTTTTGAAGCTCATAATATGCTCTACAAGACCTACCATAACCAAAAAAATTTCGAAAAAAATAAGGGTTACCTCCCTTATTTGAAGGTCGTGATAAAGGGAGGAGAAAATGGGGAGGATGGTATCCCCCGATTTTTTTTTTACTTGACAATCTTATAGAGAAAGTCCTAAAGAATATATTCTAAAATTTTTAAGTTAGGACAACAATGGGATCACTCAAAATCAAAATTTTTCACAATTTCCCCTAAAATCTCCAAATCGCAACACTCTTGAACCTTAAAAATTTAATATCATAAGTGCTATTGTAGCTACAGAGTCCATTTTTGTTTATATTAAAGCTTATAGTACGCTCTACAATACCTACCTTAACCAAAAAATTTTAGAAAAAAAGAACCTGGTGCCCCCCTTATTTGAAGGTAATGGCAAAGGGTGGAGGAAATGGGGGGAAAGTATCCCCCGATTTTTTTTACTTGGTATTCTCAAAGTGCAAGTCCTAATGAACATATTCTAAAATTTTTATGTTGGGACAACAATCAGATCGACCAAAATCAAAATTTTTTACAATTTCCCCCAAAATCTTCAAATCGCGACACTCTTGCATATTACAAATTTAATATCGTGGACTGTATTGTAGCTACAGAGTCCATTTTTGGTTTGTTTTAAAGCTCTTAATATGCCCTACAATAGTACTATCACAAAAAAAAAAAATAAAAAAAATTATGGGTGCCTCTTGTATTAAAAGATCGTGGCAAGGGGTGGGGGAAATCGGGGGATAGTATCCCCCAATTTTTTTTTACCTTGTTTTTTTTTTTTTAAGAGTAAGTTCTAGAGAGCATATCCTGAAATTTTTATCTTGGGACTCCAATGGGAGGCGCAAGAATGTCGCGATTTGTTGATCTTGGGGGAAAATTTTGAAAAATTTTGATTTTGGTCGATCCCATTGTTGTCCCAATATAAAAATTGTAGAATATGTTCATTAGGACTTGCACTTTGAGAATACCAAGTAAAAAAAAATCGGGGGATACTTTCCCCCCATTTCCTCCACCCTTTGCCCCGACCTTCAAATAAAGGGGGCACCAATTCCTTTTTTTGGAAATTTTTTTGGTTTTGGTATGTTTTTTAGAGCTTATTATAAGCTTTAAAACAAAAAAATGGGCTCTGTAGCTACAAAAGCACTTATGATATTAAATTTTTAAGGTTAAAGACTGTAGAAAAAGAGTGGTTAAAGAGTGGTAAATTGTGAAAAATTTTGATTTTGAGCGATCCCATTGTTGTCCCAACTTAAAAATTTTAGAATATATTCTTTAGGACTTTCTCTATAAGATTATCAAGTAAAAAAAAAATCGGGGGATACCATCCTCCCCATTTTCTAATCCGTATATCACGACCTTAAAATAAGGGAGGTAACCCTTATTTTTTTTCGAAAATTTTTTGGTTATGAAAGGTCTTGTAGAGCATATTATGAGCTTCAAAACAAACCAAAAATTTGCTTTCTAGCTATAATAGAACCAACGATATTAAGTTTTTACGGTACAAAGTGTCGCGACTGGGAGATTTTGGGGGAAATTTTGACCCTCCGTGTTTTCGCCCACTGTTTACTTAGAGGGCTGAAAATAAGTGTGCGTCAGTTTATCACTTAGTGTTACAACTAAACCAAATTTCATCAAAATCGGAGGGGGTCATGAAAATTTTTAGCTATTTTTGATTGATTTCACTAAGACTGACCCTGTGAAGAACTCGAAGTGTGAAGTGCTAATTTCAAATAAAAAAAATATTTAAAAAAAAATCATTCCAAATCAAAAAGTTAACAATGAATCCACCATCCTCTACACCGCAAGATGAAGCAATAACAACATCAACAACTATCGAAAACCCAATGAGTCATATACCCTGGCATGATGTTACTATTTTTGGTGTGTCTACATTCTCGGTGGCTCACCATGGCCGCTAGTCTATTACGATTATATGTGACAACGGAAAATCCAGATGCAAATTTAAGAATACTGGTTAAATTTATAATTACATGTTATGTGCCAATGTACTGCATTATCAAGTATTACAGCTCTGTCGTGTACTGTAGTAGATTATTTTTCAAATTCATAAGTTGGTCAAGATTTCTAGAACCTCGTTTACGCAAAATTGTCAATAAAGTAATTACAGATAATTCATATTATGCGCATTCGGAAAATATCTTGTTATCAATGTTGTTTGATGATAGCAAAGAAAAGCGCGACTGTGCTATCAAGATAATTCTACGCTATCCAACCGATGTTGACGACCCAACGGGACTAAGAGCTCATAAAAAACCAGATATAAACTTTTATTGCACAAGTTACACGGAAATGATCAATACGAATGACATAAATGACGTATTTGAACCACCATTCACGCTAAGCATTCCATACGATACTTTGAAAGAATATTTAAATCAAGATGATCCACCGTTTAATGATCCAAAAATTCCATCACACATAGGAACAGAACGACACGTTCAATTGCTGGCTAGCGTTTCCAAACGAGTTATACCGGAAAATGTAGAGGCTGTTATGGCGACGACATTAGAGAGCCGTGCGAAATTGCCCAGACTTGAAAGCAAAAAAGACTTCAAACAGTAATTTTTCTTTTATTTTCTTTTCAATTACTAAGTTAAATTAATTTTTTCATTTACATATCGTCGCTGCTCCGTCATAATTTGGTATGTGACATTTTTGGGGTTTTTTTTTATTGCATAAAATGAAACCTCTATAGGTCATCCGTCTGCCCACTAAACCGTTTATCGATATCTTGAATGGTTTAGAAATTAGCAAAAGTAGCTATGTGAAATCCATATGTAAATGTTCCAAAAAAAAGTGGTATGTGTAGTTTAAAACCAGTTTTTGTTAAGAAAACTTTTGCAAATATAAACATTTTTGCTTAAAATTTTTAACATAAGGGTTTCAGGCATGCTTACATACTATACTAAAAAATGTAGAATGAGATCACATTTTAAAGGGAAGCTGCCATTATAAAAAATCGATGTTTCGCGATTTCCAAAAAAAGTTATATGTATCTAAACAGTTTTTTTTGCAGAAATTAATCACATACATTAGTCTCTTTATACACAGGAAATCAATTATAAAAAGTTATTATGGTGTTGCAAAAAAAACGCAAAACTCATAAAATATGAGACAAATCGCGTTTTTTACCATTTAATCGCAAACTATTTTATCCAAATTTGTACTTAATATATTGTTATGAGTCCGCATTTCCCATACCAAACAAATTTAAATTTGTAAAAGCAGAATTTTTTTAAATAAAAAACTGCAACAAAATGTGCTAAACTTTAACGATGATTTGCATGAAAACTGTTCCATTGGTTCAAAAACGGACTTCACCATTGAAATTAGCATGTCCCAATTATATGATGGTCAGTTCTCATGGCACAAATTTGAGTACCATTTTTTTGAGCAAAATTTTTTCGCTAAAAAACAAAATTCATTGAAATAACGCGGGACTTGGACGCAGATTTGTACAAAATATGGGTTTAAAAAGTGTAATTACTATCACTTTAATGAATTTTAAAATTTTTTGCACTATTATCAAATTTTATAACTTAAGTTCTTTGAACAAAAACGGTCATGTGTATAAAAATGTCCAAAAATAAAATAATTAATACCAAAAATGTTCTAACAAAATGTGTTATGTGTAGTTTTTTATGTAATCCGTTAATATCTTCGTTTTAGATAAATTTTTTTTTTTTTTTTTTTAAATTCTTTATTATTCTGATTATTGAATCTGCCCATTCTTGGCCTAACAATAAGTGTGTAAATCTTAAAAAACTAACTTAAATACTAGTTACTCCCAAGGAGCCATTTTGAAGAACGGGCCTCTAAATTAAATGGGCGGTAAGTCTGCACGTTGCAGTCTGGTGTGCGTTTGGGTTCGGGTAAGGGCTCTCGCCAATGGGTTTGGGTGGTTGCTAAGCTTTTCCAAGTATTTCGTTCTGATGCCTATAAACTCTTCTCTTACTAACGGAATATTTAAGTCATCGTGAATGTTGATATTCCTGACATACCACGGGGCTCCCGTAATGATCCTTAGAATTTTCGATTGTGCCCTCTGTATAAGCTCAATATTAGACATACTGGCTGTACCCCATAGTTGGATACCATAAGTCCATATTGGTTTTATAATACAATTATACAGGATGACCTTAGAGTCAAGGCTAAGTTTTGAATGCTTATTAATTAACCAATGTAACTGGCAGGCTTTCAGCTTCATATGAAGCCTCTTGGCTTCTAAATGTTTTCGCCATGTAAGACGTCTGTCTAAGTGAATACCAAGGTATGTAACACTCTCAGACTGTGGGATATTAACACCATTTAACGAGACAGGGGCACAAGACCCCATTCTAAGTGTAAACGTAACGTGCTTGCTCTTAAGTTCGTTAACTTTAATTCGCCAGTTTTTGAACCACGTCTCCACAGCTCTAAGGTGGTTGTTAAGTCTCAAGGAGGCAACATTAGGGTCTGAGTGAGTGCTTATCAAAGCTGTATCATCCGCAAATGTTGATGTAGTTATATGTTCAGATATCGGCAAGTCCGACGTAAATATCAGATAAAGAACGGGGCCGAGAACACTTCCTTGAGGAACACCTGCATTCATTTTATAATCAGAAGTTGTAGTTTCCTTATATTTTACCCTGAAGTAGCGATTAAGAAGGTAAGATTCTAGAAGTTTGTGTGTAACAATTGGTAGGTGATATTTTATTTTATATAAAAGACCCTCGTGCCATACTTTATCAAATGCCTGAGCGACATCCAGAAAAACGGCAGAGCAGTATTTTTTTTCTTCAAAGGCTTTCCTTATCTCGCAAGTTATGCGGTTCACTTGCTCTATTGTTCCATGCCTTTCACGAAAGCCGAACTGATGAGCTGGAATACTATTTGTGTTTTCCATAATAGGAAGAATCTTTTGAAGAAAAACCTTTTCAAATAGTTTTGATAGGCACGGAAGTAAACTTATAGGCCTGTATGACGAAGTTAGAGTTAAATCTTTTTTAGATAAATATCATTCTTTTTGTTTGTGGTACATATCTATAAAATATCGTTATGTACTTAAAAGACGCATGACTTTTATAAAATATGGGAAAATGACAAAATAAAACGGTTTTTTTTCTCTCTTGAAAACTTCATTAAAAACACATACCAAATTACGACGGAGCAGCGACGATATGTTCTGACTAAATAAATTTCTAAAGAGAAAAAATAAATAAAATAATAAAAATAAATAAAATAAATAAAAAATAATAAAATAAAGTGCCAAAAATGGTGATTTTTGAAATGTTTGTATGGTTACCCCCCCAGGGGAGTTCCAGGGGGTGTGCCACTGGCATGGGTGGATCGGCCCTCCAAAGTTAGTGGGGGTCGGTCATACATTTGGACTCGATTGGGGCACTCTAAATGGGTCAAAGTGGGATTTTTCAAAACTTGACCCTACGCACTATAGGGAATTTTCTGGTATTTTCTGGCCAAAACTCCAAAAGTTGGGATATTGCCTCGAAATTTGGCAAGTTTATTTGGCGGTAAGTTTTAAGGCTCTGTATAAAAAATTGGCATGATCTGGACTAATAAATCGTGTTTTTAATACAATTTTGTAATATAATTTCGTCAATAATTTTTACATCCACGCCCACAAAAGGGGGCGGACAAAAAAATAATTTTCCTAGTGCCTTTGGTCCAAGTGCAGGGCTTTGAACTTCTTGTGGCGTATTTTTTTTTAATTTTTAAGCAAATGTACAAAAAAAATGTAAAATATGGGATTTTGCGTAGCTAGACTAAGTTATTTAAGGGGAGCTTTTTTTCACATGTTCCAATTTTGCCCATTTACGAACTTGGACATCGTAAGACTATAAGACATATTTGTGCCAAACATCAGGTGGCTAGCTCTTTTGGTTTGGACAGCATCGTGCATTCCCCAGACAGTCAGACCGACAGACGGTCGGACGGACATCACTAAATATCTTTTCCCCATGGAGCCGCATGGCTTAGCGGATGAATACATCTTACTCACAAAGAGTTTCCTAATACCTCATAGAGATATGGGAGTATGCAATTATATGCAAAAAAAGTAGCAGTCCACAAATATATTTGGTTTAAAAAAGAAAAAAATTAATTAAATAGAAAAATTTAAAAAATATATTAATAAACTTTTTAAACCTGTACTTTGTACAAAATATGTTTATTTGCTCTATTGATAATTGAAATTAATTTCAAAAGATTTTAATACAGGATTTTAAGTACGTTAATTTTGTAATAAGTTATGTTCTCCAAAATTAAAAAAAAAATAATAAAAAATTAAATTTTGTTTTTGACGCCTCCGTACTAGCGGTAAAAGAGTTTGGTGTACAAAAATATGTGTGCTAGCTTACTTTTATATAGTTTACTGTATAATGGCATCCGAAAAAAGTTTTTTTGAACACATCAAAAATGGACTTTTGGCCAACAATTCCTTATAAATTTCCTATAGTGCTACGGGACAAAAGTCAACAGTTGGGGGGTAGTAGAATTCGTTTAAGAGGTATGGTTCCTTTGGCAAAGTTTCTTATTTTGATCCCTAGAATACGATTTTCACTGAGCCATGGGCGATTATTAAATCGACCCGCCCTACTATGTATATATATTATTGATCAGTCATCGATTCTAAGACATTTTGGCGATATCAATCTGTTTGTTGAAATGGCGATCACGGACATATTATTACATATATGGCGCATTCCACACCAAATGTCCAGCGATAAAAAAGGTGTACCATAAATTTTGGAATAGGTTGTATGGATAGCCCTATATGGACCTAAGAAAATTGCGTTTTTGGTATTTCGATTTTTCCAAAACTGGACTTAGGAGGCGTGGTCAAATATTGGAAAAATGATAAAATTTGTGTAGAGTTGCCTTGTTTAATTATTAATTAAATTAAAACGGAATTCACCACAATCTCAAAAATTTACATTCTTGTATATTTTTGTATGGGCTATCGATTAAAAATTTTTTTTTTTTGAAAATTTTCAAAACCCGTTCTGAAATTTTCAATTTTTTAAAAAAGTAAAATTATTAAAAATCTGGCCATTTAAAACAAAAAAAAAATTTTTTTGAAAAGTTTAGATGTTTGTTTATCCACAAAAAAAAAAATCAGACATGTGTTTTTCGTTTTTTTCTTTCGAGAAAATCGCATTTGTATTTCATAACAATTTAGTAATTTGATTGTATTTTCATGTTTCAACATTGCGTATGAGCAACATTTATGCAAATATTAAATACTCATTCGCTACGTTGAAACAAGAAAATTCAAGAAAATTACAAAATTGTTATGAACTTTAATATTCAAATGCGATTTTCTCAAAAAAAAAAACGTAAAACACATGTCTGAATTTTTTGTCTGGATAGGCAAACATCTAAACTTTAATTTTTTTTTTTTAAAGTGGGCGGATTTTTTCTAAATTGACTTTTTAAGAAATGGGAAATTTCAGAAAGGTCTCTAAAAATTTTCCAAAAAAAAAAATGTTCCATGCGTCCATATAGGATGCATGTTTTTCTGTAGCGAGGCATTTGGTGTGAAATGCCTCAAATAAGATTGAAACGAAAAATGGTTACTTGATGTTGCAGTGAACAGTTGGGTATTGCATTTGAGCAATATCCGTTCAGTGGTTCGAAAGTAATGAACGAAAATGTAAGGATACGAAAATGTAAGGAAAATTTTGCAATAATCTACATAACCTTAAAATACAAAATGCTTTAATTTGGCTTCTGGTTGACATATGTGAACAGAATTGGATACCGAACATATTCCTTTACAAAAATAAAAAATCGCTGTATTTTAAATAATATAAAATTCCACACCACATATTGGTACAGGGAATAATGAGTTTGTGCTGATTTATGTAACTACCCGCAAAGCTGAACTCGAGAATCTGGAGGAAATCGCAGTTATAGACCTTATGCGCGTTAAATTGTTTGCAACATGGACTAACGCGTTTTATCCACGTCGTTGAAGGAACATGTGGTATTGCTATGGACCATCCGGTCTATGCGAGGAGTTCAAAATTTTGAGCTCCGCCACCCCTAACCTAACCTAACCATGTAACTACCCGAAATATTGGCCGTAGCCCCACCTTCAAGTAAACCGATCAATTTTGGATTTTACGCCTTCACGTGTATTATTATAGTTTTAGTGCAAGTCAGAATGTCTTTCTGTCCTTTATATTCGTCAAAAATACCTAAGTTAAAAAAAAAAGTTAACTAAATATCCCACATAAATAAGTGTCTCCTTTAAGTGTGTTTCAGTAAATAGTTACGAATGATTGCATTTGTAAGTATACGAGTGTGAATAACATTTGTATGTCAAATTAACATAGACACACACACACCCACACATGTACGGAAAAAAACGGAAGGGGAAATGAAATAACAAAAGCATATGAGTGCTGTTTTTATCATTGCATTTACAGATGCAGTGTGTTAACATAAAATGTTCATTTAAATATGCATTCAGTCATGAGTTTCAGTTTCTAATGCCAAAGTAGATTGAATGTTGTTTTTTCGCTTTTCATTCATTCATTTATTTTTTTTTTCTTTAAATGTTTAAACACAAAAGGTATCAAAGAGTATGTATGTTAACATAATTTACATAAGTTTTAAGAAAAAAAAAAATATATGGATATTATACGAGGGTCGGGTTATTAAAACCACTAGTTGAAGTTAAACTAATAAACGAATTTTCTATTCGAAGCGTTGTGCGGTTCTGGGGATAATCGATAACTAACGGGAGTATTCTACTAGATAAGAGAACAGTACGAACTGAAAATTATATAATCACTGAGTTGAACTCAGATGCACTCGCATAACAAATCCATTTGCCACAACCGTAAACACATATTCCAACTTCATGCGTTTGTCACAATCTCAATTCAGTCATAGCAACCGCAGCATGGTTGCAACACCTGTAATGCGGTTATGACAACTGAAATGTAGTTGTAACAACCAAATGACTTATTGCAACAACCTCAATAATGAGGTTGACATATTTACAGTTGTAGCAACTGCATTTGTTATGTGAGTGTGATTTTTATATTGCAATAAATATATGAAATTTCTTTTGATAAATCCTTCATATTCAAAATCCAATCTTAATGTTCTCAATATAACTCAAAACGTTTAATCAACATCTCTGAATTATTTTTCAAAATAAATAAAACTTACAGGGAAAGTCTTTCACAGGGCACCCCACCGATTGTCCTGAAACTTAAAAGAGTGGAGCAAAATAAGAGTTACCGGTTTCTTTTTACCAGCCCAGTTT
This sequence comes from Pegoplata infirma, assembly GCA_963921195.1. NCBI lineage: Eukaryota > Metazoa > Arthropoda > Insecta > Diptera > Anthomyiidae > Pegoplata > Pegoplata infirma. The sequence continues at coordinate 170,347,340 of OY992538.1, read as the reverse complement.
TGCATTTAGCGGGTCAAAGGGGAAGGGAAAACGGGATTTTTTCGTTTTGTGAGGATTTCTCTAATTTCTTCAAAAGAATCTTTATGAACATTTATTACAGATCGAAAGGTTTTTAAAGGCCTATCCAATGGCGTATCGGTCGTATTCAAATTCGCCTTCCTTAAGTTCGTTATTGTCAAAAATGGATTTGCCCAAAATCATATATGAGCAAATCCATGGGAAATTTAACTGACGGATCACAGATTTTGTTTATTTTTGGTTATTTGATAGACCTTCATAATTGATTAAAAACTATATTTTTTTTTTTTATTTTTTTTGCATCAATACTTTGGAATTTTTGGGCGTTTAAAAAAGCGCTTTTTTGACAATATTGAATTTTAGACACTTTTTTAAAATTTTTTTGCTCGTACGAAAAAATTTTTGCCAAAATTTTGAAAAAAAAATCAAATATTTGCCTATCTAACAAACTTTGAAAATTTATTGCTCAACAATACGATAAAAAACCTCTCTGAAATTTTAACAGCGTTAAAGGAACATTCTAAACTTTGATACAAATTTTGTTTTTGGAAATCCAGTGTCCTTCCCAGGAAAAAAGGACATTCAAATATGGTTTTCAAAATTTTTTGTTGAAATTTTTTTAAAAAAAAAATTTTTGTTTCTAAATTTTAAATCTTCATAATTTTATAAACAACACTCAAAAAAAAAAAACTGTAATGTTAGCAAAAAAAGCTTGTAAACCTACAAGAAAATTTGCTGATTTTGAACCCACAATTTTTTTGCTAAAGTTAGCAAAAATGTTTTGCCAATAATTAGTTAACTAAATATTTCTTAGTTTATACACATCTGAGGACCCCATTGGGTTCGGACTCGATAGATCCAGACCCGGATGGGCCTAGACCTAGTTGGGTTCCTTAAAACTCGTCATAGTTTTTGATCCAAAATTTGTGTCCGTTTCGCTCTACCTTGCTTAGTTTTTGAGATACGTGATTATAGGGGACCACTGGGGTCTTGAGAATTAAAAAACTCGATAACTTCAAAAATATTACTCGGAGAGCTTTTGACTATTTTTGCGTTCTACGTGTTGAGAGCTACAAAAACGCTTTTGGACTTTTTGTTGTGTCGGCAATATTTACCGAGATATGAGCATTTTAAAATTTTCGGGAATGCTAACTTTTTTGGATCCAAAGTTAGGGCCCATTAGGGTGCACACATGTGAAGAGGACCGGCGATACTATGGAGATTCTAAGAACCAAAAATGGCCTCCATTTTGCTCTATCTTGCTTAGTTTCCGAGATAGCGCCATTTTAAGTTTTCTGAAAATAAAAAAAAATTTACCATTTATTTTGCTAATATTAGCAAAAAATCTTGTAAAAATGTAGTCAACTCAATTTCAAATTTAGCAAAAGAAATTAGTTCAAAGTTTGTTTAAAATTGCTAATGTGCTAAATGAAGTTTACAAGAATTTTTTGCTAACATGCTAATCTCAACTAAAAATTTGCTAAAAGTTAGCTAACTAGCGTTAGCAAAAAAAAATTAGTAAATCTACTAACGTATTTTTTTGAGTGAATATTGTTCCTACACTCAGAAAAAAAAAACTAACAAAAAAATGGGAAAACTAACTAAATTCAACGAAAATTGATAATGATTTAGCTCTATTGCCATGTATTCCAACTTTTTAGTCCATATTTTTCTTTAAAAGAAGGACAAATTTGAACAAGAAAATGGGAAAAAATTTCCCATTTTTTGGTTAAAAAAACATTTCTGATAAGGAAATTTTCCTAAAAATTATTTAATTTTATATTTTTTAATGGTTTATTTATTTATTTATTTATAGAATAGCATATGAATAGACACATAATTCTCATTGGGTACATATTTTGTTAGAAATATAAAGAAACGTTTGTTTCTTATAGTCAAGTAATAAATTTCATTAGTTTTAAAACTTTGTATTTGACGTTTGTTCCCAGACTATGGGAAAACACGCCAAAGCCAAGGTCTTTGTTGTGATAAAAATATTATTTTTTTTCTAACACATACATGTGTAGAAAAAAAAATGTAAATATTAAATTTATTACTTGTTATACAAGATCAAACCTTTTGTATTCATGTACTATAAATAATAAACAAAATGTGAACTACAAGCACGCATGAAAAAAAAAAATCAACAAAACAATTTCAAGCTCAAATTAAAGAAGATAAATATGATGAACTAACTGGTAGTAAATTACGTCCTAAAACTGAATTTTTTGAACTAAATTTTTGTTTTAAGAAATATGTCTTAAAAATAAAGATTTTTTTTCAATTATTTAGGGAAAATTTCTTTGGTGGTAAGAATTTCTTCCACGTATTAGGGAATTCCATTTACGGAAAATTATGGCCTATTTAACAGTCCATGAACTAAAATATTTTCCTAAAAGGTAGGAAAATTTCCCAAATTTTAGTTAAATTTAACTAAATTGTGGGAAAATTTGTAAACTATTTTGAAGAAAAATTTTCCAAAGTTTAAGTTTATTCTTTTTTTTGAGTGTATAAGTTTTTTCGTACGACTTGCGGTTTCCGAACAAACAAATTTTAAAATAGTATCTAAAAGTCAATATTGTCAAAAAAGCCCTGTTTTAAACGCGCTTATCTTCCAAAGTATTGATCCAAAAAAAATAAAAAACTATAGTTTTTAATAATTTTGCATATGATGAGGTCTATGAAATAACCAAAAATAAACAAAATCGGTGATCCGTCAGTTAAATTATCGATGGATTTGCTCATATAGTAATCTCTATTAAAAATAAGCTGACCATTATTTTTGCGTTTGAAATTCCTGCTAGTTCGGCTTTTATTCGGATTTTCCCAAGAGCCAATATTTTTAGGTGGCAACCCATTTTTATACACTCCAACTACAGTATGGGGGTATACTCACTTTGGCATTCCGTGTGTAACGCATCAAAATATTGGTCTAGGACCCCATAAAGTACATATATTTATGATCAGTGATCAATTCTAAGGCATTCTAGCGATGTCCGTCCGTCCGTCTGTCTGTCCGTCTGTACTTAACACGATACAGTCCAAAATAAAAGAGTTAGTCTCCCGAAATTTGGCACCAATATGTCTTATGCTCCTAGGCAGGTTAAGTTCGTAAACGAGCAAAACCGGGCCAGGGGGAAAAAGTTCCCCAGTGAAGAACTAAACCAATGAAAAATACCACTTTTTTACATGATATTTTTTGTTTAACAAATGCAACATTTTTATGCTCCAAGAAGTTCAAAGTCCTGCATTTGGACCCAGAGTAATAGAAAATGTCGTTCTTTCGGTCCGACCCACCTTTTGTGGGCGTGGATAAAAAAAATTGTTTAAATATTGATAAAATTGTATTTCTTTAGCACAAAAATGAATTTTTAAACATGTATTACGAGAGGAAATTTTCCCCCCACAATTACCACTACCGACCCCACCCAAAAAAAAAAAAAAAATTAAAACGCCCTGCAATTTATTTTTTATTTTTTTGCATGTTGGAGGGTATATAAGATTCGGCACAGCCGAATTTAACACTCTTACTTGTTAAATTTGAGATTGGCCAGCTAAAAAAAACAGGTAATTTTTTTTTTCCTCCCCTTATTTCAATATTTAAGTTTCAGGACAATCGGCGGGTGCCCTGTGAAAGACCTTCCTTGTTAGTTTACTTCTATTTACTGACTTTAAACATTATTTTTTTATGTTGCTTGAAACCACACAATTTACCACTAACTATACTTGTGCACCCAAAACAGCCTTCAAAACCTCAGTTTGAGAGATTATATCCCTGGCAGCTTTTTTACATGTATGCATCACCGGCAACAGGATGTTGTATAACTTAATAACCTTTTTTTTTTTGTTCTCCACTACAAACAGCTTTGTAAATCATGTAGTATTTTTCCCTCAAAATTTTCACAAAAACAGAAAGATTACTCGTATACCCAATATGTAGAATATATTCTTCAAAGTTAGGGGGTTTTTTGTAGTTTTGTTTCTTTTAACAGCATTTGTTGCCACATTTTTTTTAACAATCAGCTTTACAACATTTATTCCATTGAATTGCACATTTGAGCGCATTCACCTAAAACACAAAGCGGATAATAGGGTTACCCTCTTAACTATATATACTTATTTTCAACACTCCTTGTGTTTGGGTAGTTATTGTCGTTGGTGATGATATTAAGGGCAGAAGTTTGAAGAGTAAATTCATTTTTGTAATTTAAAGAAACTTAAGGGATTTTCTTATTGTGAATATATTTTTTGGAACACACACAAACAAAATGAAGTTGTCAAAATCGTAAAAGCTCGTATCACATTTTTGAACATTTCGTAACAAGATCATTAGGATGTCACAACTTAATTACGTTTAGCACAATCTTAATGTGGTTTTTAAAACTGCAATTTAGTTGGGCAACTGCAATACGGTTGTGATAACTTATTTTAACTCTGCGAAGAATTTAAAAATGAAGTTAGAATATTGGCGGCTGTGAAACCTACATATTTTATTTGGTATTCTTCTTAAATAGAGATCAGCAAATAACTTAATTGCGAAAGAATACCTGTTCCAAATAATACAGTAATTAAAACCTCATGTCATCACGATTTTGATTGTTCATCATGCGAGGGATGAGGCAGTTAGAGGGTTAAGTGCAAGGGATCACTTAAAGTTTTTTACTTCCTGTTAAGTTATTTACTCCTTAAGCTATGAAATGATTTTTTTATAGTTCTGGTTTTTAGATATTTCATGTTACCCATGAAATTGTTGTTGTGTAATAGATTTTTCTTCTTTTTGATACTATTTATTCTTTTGTAGTAGTTTATCGCTTCTTTTAGAAACTACAGACAAATAAACAGTTTATAGCAAAATTGAGTGTACACTTATATTTGAAAACGAATAGTTATTGTAATTCGTGGGCGGCCCAATAAGTCAGTGACATTTTGAGTTTTAATTTGAAAAATTATCAAGAACAAGTAAGAGTGTTAAATTCGGCTGTGCCGAATCTTTTATACCCTCCAACATGTAAAAAAAAAATCAGGGTCGTTTTTTTTTTTTTTGGAGGGAGCTTCGGCGAGGGCATTGGGGGACACCTCCCCCTCTCGAAAAATGTTTACTTATTTATTTGTTATGCTTTTTGCACTAAAGTAAGGCAATTTTATCATTATTTTAACTATTTTTTATATCCACGCCCTAAAAAGGGGGCGGCAAAAAAAAAATTTTTTTTAGTCCCTCCCGGTCCTAGTGCAGTATTCTGAACTTCTTCTTGCATAAATTTGTATCATTTGTTTAACAAAAATATAAAAAACACATAAAAATTGTGTTTTTCAGAGTTTGGTTGAGTTCCTCAAGGGGGAACTTTTTTCCCCCTGGTTCGATTTTGCCCATTTACGAACTTAACCTGCCTAGGACCATAAGACATATTCGTGCTGAATTTCAGGAGGCTAGCTGTTTTATTTTGGACTGCATCGTGCCATCTACAGACAGACGGACGGACAGACAGACGGACATTCATAGAATGTCTTTTAATCTATCATGGATCAATAATATATATACTTTATGGGGTCCCGACCGATATTTCGATGCGTTACATAATAATATATATACTTTATGGGGTCCCCGACCGATATTTCGATGCGTTACAAACGGAATGACAAAGTGAGTATACCCCCATACTGTGATTGGAGGGTATAAAAAAACGATTTTTATGAACTTTTTTATGAATTTTTTAAAAAAAAAACTATCGCAGTGGAAAATATGGAAAGCCAGATTTGGCATCAGCATTGAAAGGTTAATCGAAAACGAGTTCCAGAAGCATTCAAAAGTTTCACAACATATTACACTGTGCAACACGATTTTCTATCTTGGATGGGACCAAAAAATAATGAAAGTATACCAACAGTAAAGCAAAACTCCCAAAAAGATATAATTATAATTACTTTTTTAAGCATTTTGCACTTCGACAACCCCTAGTGAAATTTGAGGCAGAAAATTTTTGTTGTACATTTTTACCCTTTAAACGCATGTTTTATTTGTGTTCTATGACGATATTTAAAAAAAAGGACTAAAAAGACTCCTAAAAATGGGAGATAGAGGGTTAATATATCCTATGAAAAGAACCGCCATTAAATTTTACTGAAGACATGTCTTAACAATATTTACTTCAAAATTAGATTTAATAGTTTTTTTTTTACTTATTCAAAACGCCTTTGAAAAAAATTGAAAAACTTCAGCGGGCCATAAAAAAAGAACTCGAAGTAAGTTTTCTAAACCCTTCGGGGGGGGGGGGGGTTTGGTCTTCTATTGGTATACTTTAATTTTGTTGGTCCCGTCCAAGATACACTTGAAGACCCCAAAATTTGTTGCACAGTGTTATTTGTAAATTTTTACCTCTTCTTTATCAAAATGGAATGGACAAATTTGTAAACCAGATTCTGAATAACCTGAAAAAGGGTTAATTTAATTAAAGACAAAAAATCCTCCGAAAATTCCCAAAAACACGATTTAGTATTATCATTAAAAGGTTTAAACCAGCGGTTACCAACCTATGGTACGCGTACCACTAGGGGGTACGCGAAACTGTCCGCGGGGGTACGCAAAATTTTAGTAATTTGGACTTTCGTTTTAGATTAACCTTTCAATGCTGGTTCCGCATCTGGCTTTTAAATTTTTCCATAACGTCAAAGTTCACAAAAAACGTATTTTTATGCAATTTAAAGAGAAATTTTTACGATATTTTTGGATGATATTTTGATATCTGACCACTTATTCTCGATTAACATTTCGATGCTGATTCCGAATATGGTTCCAAAATTTTTCTATGATGTCAGGTTTTTCAGAAAATTTATGTCAAAGTTCTCAAAAAACGCGTTTTGAACATTTTTGAGACGGGTTGTAATAGAGTGGAAATTTTGATATTACTTTGTTAAATGCCCTTTTACAGTATACACGAGGGTGTTTCATTCGAAAAGTCACGGAATTATTGATCTGCCCCCGTATTAAAAAAAAAATAAAAAAAAAAAATAGAAAAATTAAAAAACATTAGCGGTATTCGCTCTTGGTAACAAACTACCCTTGCAGACCTTTCGAAGCTTGCAGATCTTGTATAAATACAAGAGTTTGCAAGACCACAACAACAAAATACATGAAATAAAAATATACAAGACTTTAATTTATATGCAAGACAAAACCCCATAGCATATTCTGGCCTTTCAAACCTTTCAAGCTTACACTACTTAACATCTTTTAGTTTTTCCGGAAAACAATAAGAAAAATTAACAAACTTTCATATTTTGTGTAAAAAAAATATCAATAGATTTTTAAAATTAGAACAACACAAATGAAAACATTAAATTATTTCATCTTCTTCTTGAACGCAGCACTGATGCCAATTATTATTCAACAGAAAATCGCTAAATCCTACTAAAAAAATCGCTAGAAAAGCGATTTTCAATAGAAAATAGCTATTTTGACAACAGCAGAATATAATAACAACAGCTGTTTGAAAACTCCCAATAAAAACGAAAAAATAACGCTCACGCTTTGTAGCATAAAATCATAGCATTTATACTACCCTTTCAAAAATGCTATCAAGAGCGAATACCGCTATTATATTTCCGCCCCTTGTAATGGGTTTTTGGAACTTTTTTAAGAGTTCAAACAACGTCCGTTGTTTTAATTTTTGGTGTAAAATCGACTGGTGAAATCAGAATTGTAACATTTTCAGTCGTTTTTGCTCTGCAGAAAAATCAGCTCAAAGTCCGGGTTTTCAGATCCATTGAACCATCCCAAGGAGCAAAATTTTTTCCAAAAAATAACACCATTGTTTTGATCTCCCCTTAATCCATAAAAAATATGATAATACCCGGAGATCAAAAATTTCAATATTAACTGTAATATTTGTGAATTTTTTTTAAACGAAAACAAAAAACTCATTAGGGGGTACGCGGTTAATAAAATTTAAAATTAGGGGTACGCGAGCCAAAAAGGTTGGTAACCGCTGGTTTAAACGATTAGTCACCCTGAGAAAAAGAGTTTGTCAGGTCTCCTTTATATAAAAGTACAAATCATGACCAGTCCTCAAAAATTTCACAATTGTCGGCCAGTCTTATATTTATAAAGAGGAGTTACCGAAATAAAGCTTTTTTAAGTTGTAATTGTCCAAAATGTTTAAATTTTAAGGTAATTTATATGGAAATGGGTGGCACGACCATGGACGTATTCAGGGGGGGGGCCCAGGGGGCCCGGGCCCCCCCCTTTTGGATTGGAAAATTTTAAAAAATGTAAACACTTCAACACATGATACAAGTAACAAACATAAGTTATTTGAATATTGTAAATATTTTTGTTTTTGAAGAAAAGTTTTTAATATTTTTTTAAAAAAACTCTTGATTTTGAGTAAATTTTCGCTTTTAAAATATCATTTATATCGAAATTTCTGTAAAATATGTATCGAAAACACATAATATTGGTTTTATTTAATGAAAATTATGCATCAGGATCATAAAAAAATAAAAAAATATTTCAAACTCTAAGGTTCTTTGTCACTTTTTCTATATTAAAAGTCAGATTTTGATATCTATAAAAAACTCTAAGATTATAAAAAAAATTTTCTAAATAAAAATTTCCATATTAATTTGTAATTATTAATCTAGACTTTTTAATAAAATCTGGTTTAAATTGAAAAACTACAGTTTTGAAAATTAAAAAATGACTTAGGACAATATTTAAACTGGCAAAAACTTCGATTATGCTTTATATGAATAAATAAAGACACATTTTTATAAACCAACTTACACAAGCAACTTAAAAATATTTAATGACGTATTTGGAATCTAGATTTCCATTTTATAAAAACCCAGCACTTATATGTTGCGCCAATAATATGTATCAGTAGAGTCGTAAAAAGCGCTAAAGAATTAGTTAATTTTAAAATTTTCAAATTTGGGTGGATGATTCGGAATCAGGTACTTTAAAATGGCTCTAAAACAGGGATGATAAATGACATTTTTAAGATTGTACTGACTTGAATAAAAAATTGTACTTTTTTGACCCACATTGTACTAAAAAAGTTTTAACATTTGTTTTCATTACTTTTTTAATTTTAATTAAACAAGAATATGATACCATATACATACCAGTTTTTCCCAGAAAATGGATCCCAAGTCTCATATTAACCGTTTCGATCTATCTTTAGAGAGAGATTCAACTGAATATCGCGCAAAATTTTTATATGTTCAAAAATTAAAAAATGGGGACTATGTCCAATTAAAATCGGACTTGATAAGGTTACCAAAAAACATGTTTAACACCTACAAACAAAATTTTCGTAAAATATTTCCTATTTATTATGAATTTTTAGAGATTTACGTGAAAATCGGAAAATTGGTTTATATGGGGACTACAAGTGGAACTGACCCGATTTCTTTAAAATTTATAATAGATAAAAAATACATTCACCTGCCAAGTTTCTAAAAGATATTTTTTATAATACAGTTATTATAGTCATTTTAGTACACTTTAAAGGGGACGTGTGTATGGGGTCTAGGTAAAGCATGGACCGATGTTTTCCAATTTCAATAGGCTTGGGCCAAATTGATAGACAATTTTGACTTGTATCGTGCTTACCCCGTTTATATGGAGAAACAGAAGAATAGGCATCAATAAATCGGCTCTAAAAGTGATTCTGAGTCGATTGGTATACTAAACAGTGGATCTATGTACAATATTTCGTGGATTTAGAGCCCGTGCTCGATCTGTATTAACAGAAAAAACAATGAAATTGATTTTTGAAAATATGATGTTGATTTTGGCGATTTATCAAAAAAGTTCGTAGTTTTTTGATGATTTATAACCAACAATTTTGTCAGCTTGGTTACCACGTTAAAAGAGTCGAAATAAAATTTTGTGATTGGGAAATTTTTTAAATTGTACTAAATCAGTCAGGGGAGTACTGCCGTACTTTTGGCATCCGAATTGTACTGTTAAAAGTACAATTGTACTTACTTTATCATCCCTGCTCTAAAGTGAGAGTGGATATCTCGAAAATGGAACCTCGCCATAATTAGCGATTTCGAATTTTTAAACGCCAAAATCGGAAAAATGTTAAATTATAAAAATATTTGGTAAGATAATTTGGAATCAGGGGGAAAAATCTATCTGGTTCATATAATTTAATTTTGAAATTTATCACAAATACATATTTAAAAACGTTTTACTTTTAGGTTACATACATATTGTTTCTAAAAACGGTTTTCATAGACGGTTTTCATAGGAAAACGGTTTCCAGGAACGGTTTTCATAGGAAAAATACGTCAGAATCTAAGAATTGATCAGAAATGTTGTCATAAAAAAATTCACAGACTTAAAGTTTAAAAATTTACAAAATGGTAGAGAAAATATCAAAGATTTTGAGACATTTTTTGTATAAAATGTTCTCAAAATATTTTCTATAGCAAAGTTCTTAGACACTGGTACATTTTTCTTTATATAAAAATTTTCAGATTCTAAAGCATTTTTTACTCTCAAATTGTAAGACATTTTTTTTAAATAAAAAAGTTCTCAGAGTCTGAGATGTTTAAAAGCAGAGTCTGAGACATTTCTGAAACATTCACAAATTCTGATGCATTTTTTTTATAAGAAAATTCAAAGATTTTTTAAATGTTGTTGGTATAGTAACCTTCTGATATTTGTAGGGGGGGTAGACCTAGAATATAATATTAGTACATTCTGATTAAAAAAAAATTTCGCGTTGGGCCCCCCCCTTTTCAAATTCCTGGATACGTCGCTGGGCACGACTAATAACTTTTTTCAAATTTCGTCGATCGGCGGACAAATTTTGGTTCGTTTTGGTTTAATAACTTTATGTTTAAATTTTTAGCCAAATCGAACAATATCAACTTGTGCCGATGGGGGGTTAAAGTTTTGCTCTAAAAAATTTTTTTTTTTGGTTTGTATGCATTTTTTTACGGCAAAACTTTCTATGAGTAACTGTACATCGCGCATCGTAATTTAGTTTTTTTCATTTTTCATTTCACGTAACATTTACTAGCGGTAAATGGGGATAAACTCCAAAAAAAAAACATATATTATTCAGTTGAAAGATTTGCTGTTCTAAATTGAGCACAAAATGTATGTTTTTAGTATTTCGTTTTAATAAAAAGAAATATTAAAGGTGAAATTTGTTAATGTCTTTGATAAAAATTCGTGAATGATTGAATATCATTTACAAAAATGCAAACATACATAATTTATTTGATGTGTATGTTAAAGGATTTTTTTTTTACTTTTAAGATTAAACGTTAACATAAATTTAACTTAAATTAGGTTTTGATTAAAATGTTGTTAAAATGAAAATTTGTTATACAAATTTGGAGAGAAAGTAGAATTAACATTAGTACCTAAAAACAACTTGATGCGACTGATATGCGACCTTACACAGTTAAGTGCAATTCTTCTGTGTTCACAAATCTGGTCTGCAATCATTTCTATCACATCAGGTTTTTAGGAAAATTGAGGTCAAAATTATAAAACATGCCGTTTTGGGCATTTTTGGCAACTATTTGACAAATAATAGCGGATAAACCTGATTTGATTGCAACTTAAAAATAAGTCAAGGGTAAAGCTTAAACGTTGCTCTTAAGGACGAATAACTTCTTTGGTCCCTTAGGGCACCAATTGTCTTTCAATAATGTCTTTCTTATTCCCCAAAAACGACTATTCCGCTAATTATTCTTTAAAAAAAAATTGATGTGAATGGAGCTCTACCTAATACACATGATTGAAATTATTCTCTTGGTGCCAAACCCGATCTCCCAACTTTTCCAATACATCATATTTTTGAAAAATTTAAAATTCAAAAAAATTGCGCGTGTTGACATATTTAACTTCTCATAGCGGATTAACCCGATGTGCTGACGAATTAAAAATAAGTTAAGGGTAAAGCTCAAACATTGCTCTTTAAGATGCACAACTCATTTGAACAGTCGCTTTAACCGTTGGAGCACAGTTTGTCTTTTGATAAGGTGTTTTTCTCCAAAAACTTTTTTCCGATACAGGGGAATTAAAATTAGACAATTGGTGCCCTAAGGGTTAAAGCGACTGACCAAATGAGTCTTGTATCTTAAAGAGTAATGTTAGAGCTTTACCCTCAACATAATTAAAGTCGCCAGCACATCGGGTTCATCCGCCATAAGTTGGCAAAAATGCCCAAAACGGCGATATTTTTGAATTTTCACCCCAATTTTGTCAAAAACCTGATGTGATAAAACATTTTGTAGAACAGAATTTTGACCAGCAGAATCATTTTAATCAAACAAGCACTAGTGTAGGGTAATTTATGGTCGGTCTTGACTCTGGTTTAGCACAAGTTTAGATCTGGAGGCAGTATCATTTTACTAATGAGCATTCACCTTAAGTACATCACTTAAAACACTTAATTTCTTTTTTTGTGCACGAATTAGTTTGCTGCGTGTTTCTGTAATATTACTTGTAACTAAAATAAATTACTCGAAATCCTTACTTACTCATTGCTCCAGTAGCAATTAATTTTCAGTGTAAGATGTCATATAAGAAACCGCCTTAAACAAATATAATTGATACAATGAAAAAAAAAATAAACAAGACAAATAGGCCTTGTGTGTTCATTAAAGTGGGCTGAATTAATCGATTTGTTAAGTTAAGAATCAGCCCAAAAACTTTTGTTTCAAAATATAAAAGCAAAAAAATAAATGGAAAAATTCATAGTAAGCCGATTTAATACTTCAAATATTTTTTAATATTATTCTGTTTTACTAAAAACATTAACACTTAATTCAAACGGTTCGGCTTCTCCACTCTTCAGAGCAGAGTGTTCTAAAAGTGTTACTCAATTACTGCGTATCTATTTTTTAATTGATTTCAAGTTAATTCAAAAAATAATAATTGGTATACTGTAAAATTTTTTTGAGTGTATTCATAAGAAAAACCATTCGTTATAAAGAGACATTTGAAATTTGACCAACACTTATGTGGTTTCCTTTTCCTCTTTATATATGTGTTCTTCTTTGTTTACATGTGTAAATAATGTTGACTTCAATTATTTTCTTTATTTTGTATACCCCTTAACTACAGTATGGAGGTATACTCACTTTGTCATTCCGTATGTAAAGCATCAAAATATGGATCTAGGATCCCATAAAGTAGATATATTATTGATTCTTGATCGAATCAAAGGCATTTTTGGAATGTCCGTATGTCTGTCCGTCGGTACAAGACACGATGCAGTAAAAAACAAGTAAGAAAGTCATAGTCGGTCTAGACCGACCATATGATACCCTACACCAGTGTTTTCCGGAAAATGGGTCCCAAGTCCAAACAAAGACCGATTGTATCTGTCTTTTGTTAGATCTTTATTTAGTGTAGAAAACATATACAGATCAAATATTAGTGGAATTCGTTTATTTTTTTTTGTGAATAGACCAATTTAACTGAATATCGGTCGAAATTTTTATATGGGGGACTAAATCCAAAAATGGTCCAATAATATTCCGATTTGATTAGGTTACTAAAGTACACGTTTAACACCTAAAAATAAAATTTTTATCAAATATTTCCATTTTTATGAATTTTAAGGGAATTATGTGAATATCGGGAAGGATTACCAGAAGGACTGACCCGATTCCTTTGAAATTTGGTACGGTAATTTGTGCATACAAATTCTGAACTTCAAAGCGATATCTATTATAATACGATTATTAGAGTCATTTAAGCCGAATCCAAAAGGGGCGTTTGTATGGGGGCTAGGTCTTAACATGCACCGATTTTCTCCAATTTCAGCTTCGTCCGTGGGACAAAAGATGCTTAATTTTCAAATTTCAAGTCAATTGATGGAAAATGGCGACCTGTATCGTGCTTAAACCGATAGATGGACATACGGATGGACGGACATCGCTAAATCGACTCAAAAAGTAATCTTGAGTCGATCGGTATACTTGAAGGTAGGTCTAGGATCAATATTTCGGGTAGTTACAAACATCAGCACAAACTCATTATATCCTGTACCACAAGTGGTGTAGGGTATAAAAAGAGCAAAGGGCAAAATCGGAACATGGAGAAAAAAGTTTCCCATGATGAACTTAACCAACCCCTTTAAAAAGTAAATTTTTTTTACCGGTTTTTTGAATTTTTGTTAAACAAAAAAAAAAACACTATAATGCTTGAAGAAGTTGAAAGTCCTGCACTTCCATCCCGGGAATTACAAATTGCCGCTTTTCTTGGTCCGCCCCCCTTGTGGGCCCCCTTAGGATATAATTGTATAAATTTAGTACAAAAACCATAATATCAAAGACTATCAATACTTAAAGATATGTGAAGTCTCCCTTCTTCTGTTAAACCCTCTCTTAAATTCCCTTTGCTAAGTCCGCCATCGAACAGGACGTTTGATCAAACCAAAAAAAATCCCTTAAGTTCGATATAAACAAAAAAAAAAGTGTTGCAATTTGGCGATTTTCAGACTAAAGCTAGCGTTTTTTTTTTCATCTAGCTGTAAAAAAAGTTTTTTTTGTGGATTATCGGGAAATCCAATGACTTTTTATTTGCTGAGAATTTGTTTTAAACACTTTTAAAGGAATTTCTTAAATAATATTAGCATAATAATTATAAATTGATACATTTTTTCAAAATTTATTAAGCGCTTTTTCGATATAAAAAGTTAGCATTATTTGTCAAACCAACAATGTTAATTTAACATTATCGTATTTTCCTCGTCTAACAGTTTTCGTACCTTCTGTTAAAAAGTTCCAAAATATTAAGAGCGGGAGACAAAGAGCTTGATAATATTTAAAATGGTTAAAATTTTTCACGAGAGAGAAGGTGTTGGGTTGTATTAAAGATTCGGCACAGCCGAATTTAACACTCTCGCTTTATATACCCTCCAACTACCGTATAACGCAGTCGCGGATCAAGCTCTTGGGTTTGGGGAGGGGAAATTTTTTTAATCAAAAAATTTTCTTACATGGAAATTCAGGACTGATTTTTTAGGGAATTTTTACCCCAAATTTTTTTCACAGATTTTTTTTCAGCAAATTTTTTTCCATCAATTTTTTTTTCCGCAGATTTTTTTTTTCAAAATTAGTTTCTTTTACAAATATTTGTAACATAAATGTTTCACAAAAGTTATTTTTCAACAATTTTTTTTCGAATTAAGTTGCATTTCTGTTTTTTGTATTGTGGAGGGTATTTATACATTCGGCAATGCCAAATATAATTATATGGTGTAAAATGTTCAATAGTGTAAGTGTGGGTGTGGGTATAGACGTATGTGGTAAAAGATTTTCTTGATGTTGTTTTGAACTAACACTTTACAATTGATTTTATATATATGTCGTCGAACATATGTATGTATGTGTTTTGATATTGTTTTTCTTTTTAGTATGGCATCAAATATATATGGCTTTCTTGCAATTCTTATCAATTATCGATAAAATGTCTCAAATATCCAAAGAGACTATAGAAGACCATTACAATTTATATATGAAAATACAAACATAGAAGAAGTAAGAAGAAATATGGTTGAAACGAATAAAAAATACCCAGCATAACATTTAGAAATCTCAGATTTCTTTTTTGTTTAGAATTTGAATTTAAATAACAACTTTTACTTGATGGGACATCAGTGGTCTATGGCCGTATACAATTATGCAAAGAATTTTGATTTTTTTTTTTAGAATTTTTCTAAATTTTTCTGAATTGTATTGTTTTTAAAATTTTGTTTTATTTAATATTAAAGTTAATAAAAATTCGCTATGATTCGACCCATCTATAAATTTTTTGATTTTTTTTTTTTCAAAACTTTGATGCGATGCTGTCGATAAACTCTCTACAACCTCGTGGGTGGCACGAAAATCTAATAAAGAGGTAAATGCGGATTAGGTTATATATCTCCTATTTTCGATAACGTACATCGGTTTATACCTTCAATTTTATCATCCTCATAAACAATACCATAAAAATTTTAGTACACTAAAGTAAATATAAGTAAACGCAATATAAACTTGATATAGTCGGTATAGGGCAACTTAATGTATTGTCATATAAAACCATAACACACAAAAAAAGTCTGCATCATAAAGAAAAAAAATTGTCTAGAATCTGAAAAAGCGAAAATGATGCCAAGATATGTATCATGTGTACAACACATTGACAATTTTCCAGCCAGTGCAAAATGACCAACTGGCAAAAAAAAAACACATATCCATACACAGTCTTCAATGCTGATGTCCATATAAAATGATATATTGTCCTTGTGCAATGTGATGTCATCGTTTAATATAAATTGATTAAATCAAACACGAAATCTGATATAATTTATGAAATTTAAGACGTTTGCTTCGAATAAAAAATTTCTTAAAAATATTGAATTTAACTTTAATTTAATGTTTTATACATATTTCAACAATGAGCATTCAACTCAAAATTTTAACATTTCAAAACCAAACCGTTTCAAAAAAAATGCTAAAACGGTTTCAAAAAACCGATCCCCGTAGTCATACTTCACATCCGTCCGTTTTTCCCTGTAAACGATGTCAACGCGATACTGGTTGCAAACGATTGATTAATTGGCCTGCAATTTAAATCTTTAGCTTCTTTTGGCCCAATGACAAAGTCTATTAAAATTGGAAAACTTCGATCCATGTATAGACTAGCTCTCATACAAACGTTTCCTGTAAATTTGACTTATATGATTGTAATAACCGTATTATAATAGATTTCTTTTCGAAATTTGTCAGCTTAACGTATTTTGTAATCAGGAATTCTAAAGGAATCGGGCCAGTTCTACTTGTAGTCTCCAATATATCTAAAGAAAGATATATTTAATCGGTCCATGTTTGGATTCGATACCTTTTTTCAGGAAAACATTGGTTTCTTACTTGTTTTGATTCGGGTAGTTAGATTTCATTTAATTTGTTGTTCAGTTTAATTCAATTTGTTACTTTTTAATCCTTAGATACACAGTTAAGATTCTTAAATCAGTAATATTCATTTACATTTTTTTATATTTTTTGTTGTTTTCACTTTAAATTACCACATACATTCCTTGCATGCATATTATCAACTTAACATGGCAACAAAATATTTTACAATAACTATAGAATCAACATCATTATCGGTATCCTGTGGTTATTAACAACATTGATGCACAATCAGATTAAAGTGGGCTGAAACCCAGCCAAAAAAAAAATTAAGCGATCACGCAAATAAATCACCCATTTTGGAAAATGCTTTCATCAAATGTGCTTACGACCTCAGAGTTGGTTGTGACATGGATTGAATTTAAACATATTATTTTTTAAAAAATGTTGTTGCTAGGCCAGGGATATGAAAACAAGCCGGTCATCTAAAGCCGAATGGCTTTTTTCAAAGACGACTTTTTAAAAATTCAGAAACATTGACCTTTATAAGAAACTTTTCCTTATAATTAATAATTAAAGTTTTCTAAAATATTTACAAAAAAAATTTAAAAAAAGCCAAAACTAGAGTTTTATACAAAATATGACCCAAAAATATGCATTTATAGCAGAATACAAGCAAATTATGCATTTTCAGCAAAATATGCAAAAATATGAACCAACGGATCGATGCCATTTTAAGCAATATCTTTGATTTGGAAAGATATTTGGTTTATGCTGTTCTAAGACTAACAGGAAAAATCATGCTTTTGAATGGAAGTCCTATCCTTGATTATAATAATAATTGCTTGAAAACCGTATAAGTGGCGTATGCTCAGTTCTGTAATTACCTTTAAATAACAATGCAGAGTGGTTTAGTTTTAGAGATTTGGCTATTCGGTAAGTAGGTCCTGGACCGAAATTTCGGTAAGTAGTTCCTGGACCAAAATTCATACCGGCTATAGCTATCGTAACTTCGAGCTTAAGTTTGGACGTGACACCCCACATGTCCAATAAGGGCACCACCAGAGGCCCCTAAAGTAGGACATTTGCACAAAAACTTTAAATGCTATAAAAACACCAGCTCTAAACGCGTGTAAAAAAATCTAGAGCTGAACAAAAAAAAACCTTAAGGGTTTTGTTATGTAAAATATCAACTTTCATTTGCTTTTGGTTTCCTTCCAATCCGATTCGGAAGGTTCGATTTTGTACTGTTGCACCCACTCTATTGTATATGAATGTATCAGTATTTGCGTATGCATACATGTATTGGTTTGGTTATCCATCCATTTTGTGTTAGTGTTTTGCCGTTATTGTTATTCTTGTAATTCAATGTATGTTTTTGGTTTCAACTGTTTTTTATTGTGTTTATTCATGTGTGTATCTGTTTTAGGTTTTTGTGGTGACAATTGCAAATCGTCATTTGGTTTCCAATTCTGTAAAAATTTATTTTTGTATACCCAGCTGGCCAAAAAAGTCGTAGATGATAATTTGGAGAATTCTTCACTTAAGACGTCTCACTCATGTAAACTGGGGATTAATTCGCAAAAACCCTTTATTATTGATACTTATTTTTCTTAGGCTAACTACACTCAAAATATTTTGTTGGCAAAAAAAAAATGAAAAACATATTTAAAACAAGTGATAAAACATTTGAAAAGCATCCCAGTAATTATTCATTTGTCTTAACAAACATCAACATTTATTTTTAACTGTTAATAAAATTTTCTAAAATAAATAACATTGAACATTAAAACGTGACTTTCATTTTTTTACCAACAAATTCAAAAAAAAAAATAACCTACAAAAACATTAAAAATTAATGATTGTTGTGTTATTTTTACCAACAAATTAAAAAAAAAACTGCCCACGAAAACATTAAAAATTAATGATTTCGTAGGTTATTTTTAAAATTTTTCTATTGAATTTTATTATAAAAAATTTTTAATAAAATTTTTAGGGAATCGATCCCGCAATCAACTGCATTCTGGCCAGACACCCTACCCATCGTGCCAAAGTCACTTGATACACACATTTTTTTATATTTCTATAAACAATTTTTTGAATTTTTTTATTCTACAAAAAAATTACCAACACAAGTAGGAAAAACAAATGACTTTTCTTTAAAAAATGCCAACAATTTAAAAAAAATATAACGTACACAAATCATTAAAAATTAAAAAATAATCACTTAATTTTACTTTTCTACAAAAAAATTACCAACACAAGTAGGTAAAAACTAATGACTTTTCTTTAAAAAATGCCAACAATTTAAAAAAAATAACGTACACAAATCATTAAAAATTAAAGAATAATCACTTATTTTTACTTACAGAACAAAAATAAATGACTTTAAAAATTTAATGCTAATGAAAGTCTTTATTTTTTATGTTGTTATTTTTGAAACAAAGGACAAAAATATTCATTTTAAAAAACTGATAATTGAAGAAATGTTTTTTCTTTTAAAAACGACAAAAACTAAAACTTTTTAAATAAACTTCAAAGAGTTAATGACATTATTTAGTGAAAAAAAATTAGAAAATATTTTTTCTTAAAAAACAACAGATAACCTAATTATAATAAAATGGGCTCCTACTGCTCAAATATGCCCCAAGAGATGCCAAATGTGTGATCGACCCCCAACATTTTCTTAGAATAAACTAACTATCTTTAACGTTAAGGTGGTCGCCATACAATTTTTTTTCTAATTTGTTTCCTAAAATCAGCTCCTACCGATCCCATGGTACCTCTTAGTGTGGAAAAATAAGACCGACAACATTTTTTTTAACATACTTATACTGTATATATGGAAGCCCCATTATCGAGTGGAAATATGTAATTTTTATAAAATCTGCTACTACAGTTTTGACTGCTCCAAAAGTGCCCCTAGAGATGTCAAATGTGTGACCGACCCCCAATATTTTTTTAACCCCAACATTTTTTTAGAATATACCTACCCTCTAAATTTAATCCTTAAGGTGGTTCCCATACTATTTTTTGTATTTTTTATAAATTTGCTTTTTAAAATTAGCTTCTACCGCTCCCATGGTGCCTCTTAGAAAAGTAACAAATAAGAACAACCCCTACCAACATACCTATACCGTATCTCTCTCTACTCTCCCATAAAAAATTTAATTTTTATAAAATCTGCTTTTACAGCTCTAACTGCTCCAAGGGTGCCCCTAGAGATGTCAAATGTGTGATGGGCCTCCAATATTTTTGCAGCCCCAACACTTTCATAGAATATACACAAAAAAAAAATCTTGTCAAATTAATAGAAAAAGTCTTTTAATCCCATTTTACCAATATTTGACAGTTTTCCTTGTTTTTTAATAACAAATTTTCGATCTAAATTTACATTTTTGTAATTTTACAATTTTTTTTTGTAATTTTACAAATTTTAACGGTTTTTGTACAAAAAAAAAAATTAGTAAATTCGCGAGATTTCCTTGTAAGTTTTATTGCGCCAAAAAATTTGTAAATGTACAATTTTATTGGTAAAAATTTTGTAAAATTACGAAAAACATCGTAATTTTTACTAGGAATTCTCGTAAAATAGAAGGTAGCAGAAAATCTAGTAAAATCACGAAACCTCCTTGTAAGTTTTATCGCGTCAAAAAATTTGTAAATGTACAATTTTATTGGTAAAAAGCTTGTAAAATTACAAAATTATTGGTAAAAAGCTTGAAAAATTACAAGGAACTCTTGTCAAATAGGAGGTATCAAAATCAAACAGTTACAAACTTTTTTGCCATTTTTCAATGGTTTTTTTTTTTAGTGTACCTACCCTCCATCTTCAACTCTTAAGAAAGTCCCCATAATTTTTTTAGGCCTAATAATTTTTATACCCTCCACTCTAGTGATAGAGGGTATATATAAGTTTGTCATTCCGTTTGTAACACCTCGAAATATTGGTCTAGGACCCCATAAAGTATATATATTTATGATCCTCGATCGATTTTAAGTCGATCTAGCGATGTCCGTCCGTCCGTCCGTTCGTCCGTCTGTCTGTCTGTCCGTCCGTAGAAAACACGCTAACTTTTGAAAGACTTTACAGAGGCTACTGAAGTTTGGCATAT
Organism: Pegoplata infirma; assembly: GCA_963921195.1. Classification (NCBI taxonomy): domain Eukaryota; kingdom Metazoa; phylum Arthropoda; class Insecta; order Diptera; family Anthomyiidae; genus Pegoplata; species Pegoplata infirma. The sequence goes on along the minus strand of OY992538.1, from coordinate 170,326,335 downwards.
ATGTTTGCCATTTACCTGGTCAGGTTGGTATTGCAATCCAGCCAAATCGGTCCAGTGGTTCAAAAGTTATGAGCAAAAGAGTAAATTTCGGCAAGGGTGTTTCACGAATTTACGAGATAAAAAACACGATCACTTTCGAAAGACAATAATGAGACTACTGAAGCTGGGCATGCATCTTTGCCGTTCCCCGGGTCTGTTTGGTTTTAAATTTCAGCTCAATCGGTCCAGTGGTTCAAAAGTTATAAGCAAAACCCTGAATTTCAAATTATTTTCATCTAAAATGCCACGTGTTTTAACAAGTTTTAAAAGCATTGGTGGTAACTAAACAACGCTTTTCAAACTTGTTTAAATTTTTAACAATGCTTTTTAAACTTGTTTAGTTTTAAAAGCATTGGTAACATAAAAATCACACTCGAAAAAAATTTTACACTCAAAAAAAAATTTTGCACTCCAAAAAAAATGTACACAAAAAAAATTTATTTTTTTTTTTACAAAAATTACAATATTTTGTGTACATACCAGTGTTGCCACCAGTCAACTAAAAAATTATCCAGTAGTTTGTCCGAAATTATCCAAAATCCCAAAAATTATCCAAAAAAAAACATTATCAAAAACGATTTTTTTTAACGAAACAAAAGTGTTTTTTAAATTCAATTTAAAGAATACATAAAATAAGTAGTAGTTTGTCCAAAATTATCCAAAATCCCAAAAATTGTACAAAAAAAAAATAAAAAACGATTTTTTTAAACGAAAGTGTTTTTTTTTAATTCAATTTAAAGAATACATGAAATTTTTTTTAAATAAAAATCATACATTTTGTACTGTTCAAAATAAAAAATATGTTATAACAACAATAGTATTACACTGTAGAACAAATTCAGGTTAGCAAAAGTTAGGTCGATTCTGAGAGTAGGGGTGAAAATAGAGGCTAAATTAGAAGACTCGTACTAAAATCGACATTTGACTGCAAAGTTCGAAGGTCGATTAAAAAAAAATTCGAACTAACATAAACAAACGCCGCGATACGGGTCTTCTAATTTAGCACCTATTTTCACCCCTCACTTTCAGAATCGACCTAACTTTTGCTAACCTGAATTTGTTCCAAAGAGTTCTTTTGTGGGCTCAAAATTTGTACCCCATTTCTTTCAATGCCTTCTTTTGTAAAAAGAATTGAATCGGTTTTTGTTTTCTTTAAAAAAAAAATATATTTTGTCCATGTAAAACTTTAAATTGTAAATGATAAAATTATCCATAAATTATCCAAAAATGTAATTATCCAAAGAGTATCCAAAAAATTTTAAATTATCCATTTTTTGGATAATTACACTGTGCTACAAAATACAAAAAATAATTTATGCAGGGGTTCTCATATGATAATTCGGGTTGGTTGGAGTCCATAGAGTACTGATATACTCATAGTTTTTCTGGATCACTTCGTTAAGTACGTTTTTTTATTGGCAAATGTGTTGAAAAACGGAAATTCTTAAATTACAATTTTAAAAAATTATTACTTTGTTAGTTTGCAACCGATTTTCGATTTTATGGATTTGTTTTAAAGGTATAGGTCTTACCTTTCAAACAAAATAAAAATATTAAAAATCGATCAAGAATTGGCTGAGCTACGATCGCTTAAGTAAAAAAAAACGTATTTTTTGAAAAATTTGTCATATTCTTTTCTCTCTAAGTTGAAAGTGCATCATTAAACAATTTTTTTGAATTTTTTGTAAAAAATCATAGTAAAGTAGCTTTCAAAAACACCAAAAAACATAACAATCGGTTTAAAAATGAATGAGTTATGCTAAGTTTTGTGATAGGGCATTTTTAAATTTTTTCAGAAACGCTTGTAATTCAAGCATTTTGCATAAATCTTGTTACTAGTAGTAATTTTATGCGCATATGCATATAAACTAGAGATGGGAACGTAATTAGATTTGTGCGTGATTCACACATGATCAGAAGTGAGCGTGATTGAAAATTAATTTTACTCACGTGGTTGTTAGTGAGTGTCAGTGTGAGTGGAATAAAAAAATGGGCGTGTCAGTTACTTCCAAATCCTATTTATAATTTTTTGGGTTTGTTTAAAAAATATCAGTGTTACTTCTTAAACAAAAAAATATTGTGAATCGGTTGAAAACTGGCTAAGGTGCGCTTGTTTAAGTAAAAAACCTTTTTTGAAGAGTTATACCTGCAACATTTTTATGACAAAAAACATTTGACATTTTTGAAACGAAATTGGTAAAATTGTGGGATCATTTGATGGAAATTTTACCTGTTTATAAAAATACGTATGAGGCATTCCACACCAAATGTTCAGCGAAAAAAAAAAACATGTGAACCGTAAATTGTTAAATGGGTTGTATGGATAGCCATGTGAGGCATTCCACACCAACTGTTCCACTACAGAAAAACCATAGTGGTTTCAATGGGATATCATTTGCAAAGTATTCGCTCTTAGGGTACTAATAAATAACAAAAATAAAATTTAAGTTTTTTTCAAAAAGTGGGCCTTGTAGGCGTGGTCAAATATTAAAAATATCAAACTTTTTTGCCTGAGTATTTATTCACGATCACGCACGCTAATGAAAGAAAAAAAATATTCAAGCACGATATTTTATTTTACTCACGCTCACGTGAACATCGTGACCGTAACTTATTTTTTTCTACTCACGTGTGGGTGAATGAGCGTGAGCAAAATAAAATATCGTGAGTGACTAAATTTTATCTTTCATAAGCGTGCGTAATCGTTATTAAAAACTCACTCACGCTACCATCGCCTCTTAAAATATTTTTTAAGTATTGATTACTCATACGCACATGTTTTAAATACCATTAATGTATAAAATAAGCGTGTTGCAATTTTTGAATTTTGATTTTTCGAAAACAAGGCAAAACACATCTCTAAAAATTTCAGATCAGATAGAAAATTCCTTTAACTTTTTTTAAAAAAATAAAAAACAAATAAAATTGCGGCATGTTTTTTGAAAAATAAAGTTTAAGTTTAAATTTAAAAAATTCAGAACTTCTTCTGAAAATGTTCCAATTTTCATTTTCTTAGCTTTTATTGATAGCCCATTCAGCTTTTATTGATAGCCCATTTAATTGATAGCCCATTCAAAAATCTATAAACAGCTTTTGTCTTTAAGACTTTACTGTGTTTCACTTAATTTGCATAAATATTGAAGTAAAGATGCTCAGGCAAAAATGTTAGATATTTTCAATTTTTGACCACGCCTACAAAGCCCACTTTTTGAAAAAACTTAAATTTTATTTTTGTTATTTAATAGTACCCTAAGAGCGAATACTTTGAAAATGATTTCATATTGACACGACAAAACTTTTTTTTTTTGCTGAACATTTGGTGTGGAATGCCTCATGTATGGAGCTAAGAAAGTTACGTTTTTGGTTGTTCAATTTTTCAAAAACTGGGCTTAGGAGGCGTGGTCAAATACTGGAAAAATGGTCAAGTTTGTGTCAAGTTGCCTTGTTCAAATATATATCAAATAAAAACGAAATGCATCAAAATCTCAAAATTTTTTTTTTAAAGATTAGATGTTTGTCTAGCAAGATTTTTTTAAAAATTAAGAAAATCTATAAAAAAAAATTAAGAAGAAAAAATAGTAATTTTTCTGATTTTCAAAAGAAATTTTAAAAATTTAAAATAGTTTTTGAAAAAAATTAATTTCAATTTGTGTTTTTGCTAATTTATTTATTTATTTATTTATTTGTTTATTAGTCTATAGAACAAGATTCCTTACAGACTATGATTCATATAAAATATAATATTATAAAGAAAAATAACATATTTTATTTTTAAAAAAAATTAAAAGGACGCACGTTCACATCTGCCGGCCACAAAGAAGGCTTGAAGAGCTCCTTATAGAGTCCAGCGGTTATGCCCAGTTTGAATGAAACTCTACGTAGAGTATTTAAGTCAGTATTCATCTTAACTAATTTATAGCATTCGAAATGTCTCTTCTCAATTTTGGAATAATTTACAACGTATTCCATAATTTTCTCAGCGGAAACATAAGGCTTAAATGAAGAAAGGTGAACCCATTTCTTACTTGCAACAACTTCCAAGTCTTTGTTATTGTTGTCTCCAACAATAACCTGCTTTCGATTTTTTTTGCTGATACTAATCCAGTTTGAATTTTTCGCTGGGATATCATTTATTGCTTCTGTGTTTACTTTAGCATCATTCGTACTTTCATCAGATGATTCACAAATACTCTCTCTCCTTGTGGAGGAACTATTAGAAATTAAAACATTTACATTATGATCAACAAGGCTCTTTTTACCATTATCACTTGGTTCAGTAGCAACACCAACAACAGCATTATGATTTGCATGATTTTTTACAGCTGGCACAACAACAGCATTAGAATTAACACGATGACCATTAGCAGAAGAAATTAAGGCAAACGAATTACACATAGGTGAACGACCTCTCGCTTGTACATTATTATTGGAACTTTCAATTGTTTCAACTAGTGTTTTTTTATTTTTTAAAAGAACACACTCATTAGCATTGTTGTTTTTTACAAAGGCATGAAAAAGAGTTTTTAATTCTCTTATTTCGTTTGATAGCATCAATACGACAGCATTTACATCTTTAGAAGAATTAACACAACTATTACAATTATAAGAAAAGTTTTTATTAAATTTTAGCAGCTCGTAAAGATTTTCACTGTCAACGCCGGAACACAATTTATGAAAATGTCCACCACAAGTATTGCATTTTACAAAAATATTACCGATTGCTTTACAGCAACTACCACAAAATGTGTTAGGCTGCATTAGATAAAAACGACTTGCTCGAATGACGGTCACTACTGCCAAAATATGCAATAATATGCACTTAAAAGTTCGAAATATGCACAATATATGCATTTAAATCAAAATATGCAAAAATATGTATTTTCACCAAAATATGCAAAATATGCGAAAACAAATCGATGCCATTTAATGCAAATCTCTTGATTCGGAAAGATAATTGGTCGATATCGTTTTTAGGCTTTCGAAAAAAAACATGCATTTGCATGGAAATCTCTCCCTAGTTATATAAAAAACTTTTTTACCCGGGACCCATTGAAAAATTTTGGTACACAATTTTTTTCTCACTGAACATTTGGTGTGGAATGCCTCACATGTATATTTATAAACAGGTAAAATTTCCATCAAATGATCCCACAATTTTAGCAATTTCGTTTTAAAAAAACATGTTTGCAAGCGCACAGCTTTTTCTGTCATAAAAATGTTGCAGGTATAACTCTTCAAAAAAGGTTTTTTACTTAAACAAGCGCACCTTAGCCTGTTTTTAACCTATTCTCAATATTTTTTTGTTTAAGAAGTAACACTGATATTTTTAAACAAACCCAAAAAATTATTAATAGGATTTGGAAGTAACTGACACGCCCATTTTTTTATTCCACTCACACTGACACTCACTAACAACCACGTGAGTAAAATTAATTTTCAATCACGCTCACTTCTGATCATGTGTGAATCACGCACAAATTTAATTACGTTCCCATCTCTAGTTTATATGCATATGCGCATAAAATTACTACTAGTAACAAGATTTATGAATAATGCTTGAATTACAAGCGTTTCTGAAAAAAAATTAAAAATGTCCTATCACAAAACTTAGCATAACTCATTCATTTTTTAACCGATTGTTATGTTTTTTGGTGTTTTGGAAAGCCACTTTACTATACTTTTTTACAAAAAATTCAAAAAAATTGTTTAATGATTCACTTTCAACTTAGAGTGTAAAGAATATGACAAATTTTTCAAAAAAATCGGTTTTCTTTTACTTAAGCGATCGTAGCTCAGCCAATTCTTGATCGATTTTTAATATTTTTGTTTTGTTTGAAAGGTAAGACCTATACCTTTAAAACAAATCCATAAAATCGAAAATCGGTTGCAAACTAACAAAGTAATAATTTTTTAAAATTGTAATTTAAGAATTTCCGTTTTCCAACACATTTGTCAATAAAAAACGTACTTAACGAAGTGATCCAGAAAAACTATGAGTATATCAGTACTCTATGGACTCCAACCAACCAGAATTTTTATATGAGAACCCCTGCATATTTTTGGTGTAGCACAGTGTTATTTTTTTTTTTTTGGTTAAATTAGAATTAAAAACAAAATATGTTGCCTTTATTATCGTATTAATGTATAATCTTATCTAATTTTATAATTTTTATTTTTTAAACTATAAAATTTAAATTTTTATTTTTTTCTGCTTAAAATATTTAACTAAAAGTTTCTAAATTTTTGGCAATAACAATATAAATTTTGTATTCTTTTTAACAAAATACTAACTTGATCTTTTGAACTAAAAGTTTTTAAGTTTAGCGGCCAAGATAAATTTTCTTTTCACAAATCAAAATTATTTTTTTTTAACTTTCTGAAAAAAAAAAATAAAACTAATAATCTTTAAATTTCTTTATTTTTTAAGTTTTGCTCTATTTCATTTTTGATAATCTTAAAATATTAAATTGGATTTAACTAGAAAACCACAAGCAAATAATTCCAAAATTCTTAAATTTACCATAAACATAATAATTGATAAACAAAAAAAAATAATAATAATAATAATAACAAGTAGAAAAATTAAATTCGACTTGGTCGAATCTATGAATACCCTCCACAATGTTATCTGATGGTAATTTTCTAAAAAAATTGCATTACAAATTTTTATTAGAAATATATTATTTTGAGTAAAACTTTTTTTAATCAATCAAATTTTTTTGTGAGTGTAAAATTTTTTTGACTGTCAACATTTTTTTGAGTGTGAATTTTATTAAAAAAAAATAATTAAATTAAAAATTAAAAAAAAAAACATTTTTTTTCCGTGTAAAATTATTTTGAGTGTAAATATTTTTTTTGGCTGTATGCAAAATCGCCCAAAGAAAAATGGCCCAAAAAAGAAAACGAAAATTCGCCCAAAAATTTTTCATACAAATTTGGGTCATATCTCATATGAAAAGTTACCCAACATTTTTGGGCAAATTTTCATAGTTTTTGGGCAAAATTTCGAAATTAAAAATTGGGTGATTTTTCATTATGAAAAATTACCCAAAAATTATATATGAAAAATTGCCCAATTTTATTTTGGTTTTATTTTTTTGTCAAAATCTTAAATTGTCAAAACTGAAATATGTGTGTCACAATAAATCTGTATATTATTATTTTTAGAAACAGTAATCGCATATCGTGTTTTTTTTTATAAATTATATATTTAACTAACCAAGAATAAGCTGAAGCAAAACCGTTCCGTTGTTGCTAACATAAAAAGGCTCTGGTGGGAATCGAACCCAAAACCCTTGCTCTTACATGCAGATTACCACGCCATATATTAATCTATCGCAGCGCAGTAGAAAATCAAAAGTAATGAATTTAAAAACAGCATGCAACTCCGATGAAAGCTTCGCAGGCGAAAAATTTTACCAACAAATTTTAACAAAAAATCGCGCGATTTTTTGTTAAAATTTGTTGCTAAAATTTTTCACCTGCGGCGCTTTGATTAGTACTAATTCCAATTTTTTTATTTCGTTAAAATTTAAGTTTTACACTTAAAACTTTTATATCAATTACTTATGCATTTTACGGGCTGTATTCTCGAAACAACGATCTATAAAAATAAATAATAACCACGTAACCTATGGTCTTATCTTAAAAGTTTTTGTCTTTGTCATAAAGTTTTTCTGCGTAGCCGGCCTTCGGCCGGGCTTAGGGTTTACAAATTCCATGCCTTAGACCCACCCTCTCCGCAAAGAAAGCTTTTCTGTGTAGTATGTGTTTTGGAAAAGAATCTTTTTTTATATTATTTTGGGTCATTTTTCATTTCTTTTTTGGGGTTTTTTTTCCTTAATTTTGGGCGAAGTTTCGTTTTTTTCTTTTTGGGTAATTTTTCATATTTTTTGGGCGATTTTGCATTTGGGCGATTTTTCATAAAATTTTTTGGGTGATTTTTCTTTGGGCGATTTTGCCTAAAGCCATTTTTTTTAGTGTACAATTTGTTTGAGTAACAAAATTACTTTGTAAAATATTTTTGTTGTTTTATACCTATACGTATATGTTAAAAATTTTTTTTTCACATATTTCCCTCATTTTATTTTACCATCCTCGTCTTTAAAAACCAAAAACAAACTAATATTTGATTTTTTTCCAAAAATACTTACCGTTACATACAGTTACAAAAACAAAAACAATAACAAATATTTACTTGTCTAACAACTAAACTATACCCCACTGCAGGAAAACAAACAACAACACGTTTTAAAAAAAAACTGGTATTTCACCATGCTTTTAAAACCTGTTTACCGAGTTTTCAACAGTTTAAGGTGAACAAAATCTGAAATTCAGAGCCATGCTTATAACTTTTGAACCACTGAACCGATTTTGCTGAAATTCAAAACCAAAAAGACTTGGGGAACGACAAAGATATGTAACACGTTTCAGCACCCTCAGAATTGTCTTTCGAAAGTTAAAGTGGTCTTAATCTCGTATGTTCGCAAAATTCCCTTGCCGAAATTTACTCTTTTGCTCATAACTTTTGAACCACTGGACCGATTTGGCTGGATTGCAATACCAACCTGACCCGGTAAATACACAACATATATGTCAAACTTCAGGAGCCTCCATAAAGTCTTTCAAAAGTTAGCGTGTTTTCAACGGACACACAGACAGACAGACGGACGGACGGACGGACGGACATCGCTAGATCGACTTAAAATCGATCAAGGATCATGAATATATATACTTTATGGGGTCCTAGACCAATATTTCGATGTGTTACAAACGGAATGACAAACTTATATATACCCTCTATCACTAGAGTGGAGGGTATAAAAACATTTTATATTATTATATAATTATTAATTATATTCATATATTGTAATTGTATTAAAATAAAAAAAAAACATATTTAAAATTTAAATAATAAAAATATAAAAAATTTACACAATAATATGATAAAAAAAACTGTGTATGAAAAGTAAACGAGTAATAAAATATTAAAAAAAATATATTATAGAAATGGTGTTTTATTCAATTTGTCAAAGACACGTCGAAATCTAGTTTTAGAACCCAGGGAAGGAAAATTAAAATTTTCGAATTCTACTGAATCTTAATCAAAAATATACTTTTATCAAATCAACGATACTAAAAATTATTACAGAGATTTTGATCCACGAAGTTTTGCATTTTCCATGTAAAATCTCCCGCTGATTTCGAAAATGAATTCCAAAGATTTAAAAGTAGAACAGTTTTCGAGAAATTTTTTTCAAATTTTCAATTCAGAGACATTTTTTATCTAGGAAAAGTCTCAAATTTTTGAGACATTTTTCGTATAGAAAAAGTGTCTGATTCTTACACATTTTTCTTATAGATTAAGTCTGAGACTTTTTCTCAGAATCTGAGACTTTTTCTCATACATTTTTCGTATAGAAAAAGTCTCAGATATAGAAAAAGTCGCAGATTCTAAAAAGGTCTCAGATTTTGAAATATTTTTCGTACCCGAGTAAAAATAATTTAATATGATCTTATATACTTTTATATAGTCATATTATTTCATATATGATCATGTGTGACACTATGTCTTGCGAGATAAATTTATATAATACATTTTGATGTGCGATTTGTTTAAGATATCGCCATACATAACTATATGTTGTAACATCTGGTCCCATGCATCATTGCAAATTTCTAAGCGTTTTATATAAAATTTTATATGATTCAATTTTATAAATTTTTCCAAGTTTTTCCAAGCACAAATTTTTTTGAAAATATTTTCTAAGGGCCGATAACACCTAACCGGAAGATAAATTGGGGTTAGTGCTAACCGGAGGTTATAGATGTCAAATTTGTATGGGACTAACCGGAGGTTACGTTAACTTTGATTTAACTGGATATTGTGTTAACCGCACTAAGTGTTTTATATAAAATTTAACATGACTCCATTTTTTGAAATTTTTCTAAGTTATTTTCAAGAACAACTTATTTTTATTATTTTAATTTTTCAACTATTTATTAAAAAATAAAAAAAACATCCGATTTATAATTTTATGTCATTGGATTAGACCAAAACTCGTATCAAAGTCGATATAAAGTTATATAAACTGATATTATTAGATAATATTCGATCAAATCTTATGAAACCATTTTTCGTATAAGATTATATAAAATAGACACGAACCCATATTAAATTATATATTGTGTCATATCATTTTTTTTACTGGGGTATAGAAAATATCTCAGATTCTAATACATTTTTCGTATAGAAAAAGTCTCAGATGCTGAAACATTTTTCGTATAGAAAAAGTCTCAGGATTTAAGATATTTTTCGTATAGAAAGTCTCAGATTCTGAGAAATTTTTCGTATGAAAAAGTCTCAGATTCTGAGACATTTTTCGTATAGAAAATGTTTCAGATTCTGGGACATTTTTGTTATAGGAAATGTTTCAGATTCTGAGACATTTTTCTTATAGAAAAAGTCTTAAGTAGATTCTGAGACATTTTTCTTATCGAAAAAACATGCATTTGCATGGAAATCTCACCCTAGCTATATAAAAAACTTTTTTACCCGGGACCCATTGAAAAATTTTGGTACACAATTTTTTTCTCACTGAACATTTGGTGTGGAATGCCTCACATGTATATTTATAAACAGGTAAAATTTCCATCAAATGATCCCACAATTTTAGCAATTTCGTTTTAAAAAAACATGTTTGCAAGCTCACAGCTTTTTCTGTCATAAAAATGTTGCAGGTATAACTCTTCAAAAAAGGTTTTTTACTTAAACAAGCGCACCTTAGCCTGTTTTTAACCTATTCTCAATATTTTTTTGTTTAAGAAGTAACACTGATATTTTTTAAACAAACCCAAAAAATTATAAATAGGATTTGGAAGTAACTGACACGCCCATTTTTTTATTCCACTCACATTGACACTCACTAACAACCACGTGAGTAAAATTAATTTTCAATCACGCTCACTTCTGATCATGTGTGAATCACGCACAAATCTAATTACGTCTCTAGTTTATATGCATATGCGCATAAATTTACTACTAGTAACAAGATTTATGAATAATGCTTGAATTACAAGCGTTTCTGAAAAAAATTAAAAATGTCCTATCACAAAACTTAGCATAACTCATTCATTTTTTAACCGATTGTTATGTTTTTTGGTGTTTTGGAAAGCCACTTTACTATACTTTTTTACAAAAAATTCAAAAAAATTGTTTAATGATTCACTTTCAACTTAGAGTGTAAAGAATATGACAAATTTTTCAAAAAATTCGGTTTTCTTTTACTTAAGCGATCGTAGCTCAGCCAATTCTTAATCGATTTTTAATATTTTTGTTTTGTTTGAAAGGTAAGACCTATACCTTTAAAACAAATCTATAAAATCAAAAATCGGTTGCAAACTAACAAAGTAAAAATTTTTTAAAATTGTAATTTAAGAATTTCCGTTTTCCAACACATTTGCCAATAAAAAACGTACTTAACGAAGTGATCCAGAAAAACTATGAGTATATCAGTACTCTATGGACTCCAACCAACCCGAATTTTTATATGAGAACCCCTGCATATTTTTGGTGTAGCACAGTGTTATCCAAGAAGTGGCAACACTGGTACATACCTACGTTCATTCACTCAGAAATATTTTTACAGTAAAAAAAAACATTACACTCGAAAAGAATTTTACACTCAAAAAAAAAAAAAAAAAAATGGTAATTTTTATTTTTTTTTTTTTAAAAAAAAGAAAAAAAAAGAGTTTTTTACTCAAAATAAAATATTTCTAATCAAAATTGTTAATTTTTTCACGTTAAAAAATGTACTACCCTTTAAAAAAATGCATTGTGGAGGGTATTCATAGATTCGGCAAAGTCGAATTTAACTTTTCTACTTGTTTTTTTTTTGTTTTAGAATTTGAGACTTTTTCTGTAGGAAAAAGGTTCAGAATCTGAGACTTTTTCTATAGGAAGAATGTCTCGCCTTTTTCTAAAGGAAAAAAAAGCGCCCGAGTTCTAGACTTTTTACATATAAGAAAATGATCTAAGAGTCTGAGACTTTTTTGATAGGAAAAACTCATTCGAATCTGAAACTTTTGCAATAGGAAAGATTTTCCTGTTTGAAAAAGGTCTATGAGTCTGAGACTTTTACTATAGGTAAAATGTCTCAGACTCTGAGACTTTTTCTTTAGGAAAACGGTCTCAGTATCTAATATAAAGAAAGAAAGTCTCGAGTCTTTGTCTTAAGGGAAAAAGTGCCAGAATCCTAGACTTTTTATATATAAAAAAGGTCGAAGGGTCTGAGACTTTCTTGATAGGAAAAACCTCTTAGAATCTGAAACTTTTTCTATAGGAAAAATTTTTCTGTTTAAAAAAGTTTCAGAATTTGAAAATTTTTCTAAAGGAAAAAGGTCTCACAGTCTAGACTTTTTCTATAGAAAAATGTATTTCAGAACCTAAAACATGTCTATAATAAATAAATCAAAAAATCTGAATGCTATTCTATAGAAAAAATATTTCAAAAATGCTTTAGAATATGAGACTCCCCCCAACCAACTCAAAAGCTATCCCTGCTCCTGCTCATAGTCAACCATATTCAAAAACATTCACTTCTTGGAAAACTGCAACTTGCAACATCAATGTTTATAAGGATTTTGATTGAAGATGAAAATCATACAAATAATTTTCATTTAATGTAAATAATATAATTTGAATTGTAAGTAAATGCAACATTATTTAACTATGTTGATTGCATGTACTTATCTTGGCAATCAGTATGAGAATTTAATAGAATTAAATTTTGCAAAGATTCTTAGAATAAATACATAAGTAAGTCTATTTAAATAGCAGACATGCATGGATGTTATTTAAGAAAATTTGTATAATAGGGATGGTATTTTAAGATGTCTGTAAAGGTACTAAATCCTAAATAGTACTAAAAACAAAAATTAAATACATGAGAGTAATGTTGTGGATAAATGGACGAGTTAATTGGGGAACGAAAATTGCTAGGGAAAAAAGCGTTATTTTTTTTAAGTCCGAGAAAATAGTTTTAAAGCGAACAACGAAATAATAACGTCAGAGTACGGTTTGGATAAAGTTATGCTTGATTTTTGGTACCATCAACAATTTTTGCCTGGGTAGTTCTTAAAAGATTATACTTACTGATAAAAACAGTCTCCAATTACATTTTGTTAAGTATATCTTACCTGAAAAGAAAAAAATAAATTGATAATCCAAATCAAGTATAATAATAAATAGAAATGAGATTTCCATGCAAATGCATGGAAAGTCTAAAAAGTCTAAAAACGATATCGACCAATTACACAGTGTTACAAAAATGAATGAAACAAAAAAACCTGGGATGCGATACTTTTTTTCTAGTGGGTGTTGTCGAGTACAACAAGATTCTGTCCTTGAAATTTGCGAAACACCTCCAAAATCTTGAGTTACGGGTAAAAAACCGGTTTTTCGAACTTTTTACACTTATAAGCCAGTAACTTTGTCGAATATTAACCGATAACCAAATGCATGGAAAGTCTAAAAAGTCTAAAAACGATATCGACCAATTACACAGTGTTACAAAAATGAATGAAACAAAAAAAACCTGGGATGCGATACTTTTTTTCTAGTGGGTGTTGTCGAGTACAACAAGATTCTGTCCTTGAAATTTGCGAAACACCTCCAAAATCTTGAGTTACGGGTAAAAAACCGGTTTTTCGAACTTTTTACACTTATAAGCCAGTAACTTTGTCGAATATTAACCGATTTTGAATTTCTCAACGGTTTTAGAAAGAATAAACTAATATCTTTCGAAGTTGTAAACATGAAATTTAAGTAATCATAAAACAACTGTGCGTATTTTTCCAGAAAACTAAATTTTTCAAAAAAAAAATCATTATTTTTTAAGTTTGAAGATGTTTTATCATATTTTTTTATTAAGGAACCGTACCATTTATGCATCTATTAATAAAGTACATTTATTTAAGAGTAATTTACAACGTTGGTTTTTAAAATCGGTTAAAAATTGACTGAGTTATTAAACTTTTAATAAAAACAAAATTTTGGAATAAATGACTGCGCAATGTTTTTCTACCATCCAACCATAATATGCGGGGAAAACTCACTTTGTCATTCTGTGTGAAACATATCTAAATATCGATCTAGGGTCCCATAAAGTATATATTTTTGATCAGTGATCGGTTCTACGACATTCTAGCTTTGTCCGTCTGTCTGACCGTCCTTTTGTCCATCTGTGGAAGACACGAAACTGCCTAAAATAAAAGAGCTAGACTCCTGAAGTTTTGACACGAATATGGGTTATGTTTATAGGACAGTGAAGTTTGTAAATGGGCTAAACCGGACCAGGGGAAAAAAGTTTACCCTTGGAGAACTAATGTAACCCCAGAAATACACTATTTTATTTTAAAGTTTTTTTGTCTATTTGTTCAACAAATAAAACATTTTTGCTTCATATGAAATTCATTGACCTGCTGTTGAACCAAGGGAATTAAACAGTGCCATTTTTTTGGTCCGCTTTCCTTTTAGGTTAAACGAAAAATAAAAAAAATATAAAATTTTATTATTTGAGTGTAAATATTAAAATATATGAATTTGTAAACATTAATCGCTAGGGGAATGTGTCCCCAGACAGCATCACCCACAACCCCCCCCCCCCCTCAAACCCGCGAAACGTTCCTGTAGTTTTTTTTATTTTTATTTATCGAAAGGGAATGGTGCCCCAGGCAGGTCATACATTCGCGCCGCTGAGATTCCCTTCTCAACAACATTTTAGAACAAGAGCTTTCGCCAAACTTTTTTGCTTTGGAGTCCCATTGTCATTTTACAAGATATACATTCCACTAAATTATCATGTCTTCTACAAGCGGACGTCCGCACATGACGGACATCTCTTCAATGTCTTAGGATCGATTACTGATCAAAAAAATATATTCTTTATGGGACTCTAGAATGTCTTAGAATCGATCACTGATCAAAAAATTATATTCGCTGTGAGACTCTAGATGTTTTGATGCGTTTGGAACGGAATGACAAAGTGAATATACCCCGTACTACGGTTAGAGGGTATAAAAACATTGTGCAGGCATTTATTCCAAAATTTAGTTTTTATTAAAAGTTTAATAACTCGGTAAATTTTTTACCGATTTTAAAAACCAAAGTTGAGTTTTTCTCACAAATAAATATACTTTTTTAATAAATTCATAAATAATACGGTTCCTTAACAAAAAAATGTGTAAAAACATCTCCAAAGTTGAAAAATAGAGAATTTTTTTTCAAAAATTGAGTTTGCTGGAGAAATACGCACAGTTGTCTCAATATTACTTAAATATTATGTTCAGATCTTCGGAAGGTCTCAGTTTTTTCTTTCTAAAACCGTCGATAAATTTAAAATCGGTTGGTTTTCAACAAAGTTACTGGCTTATAAGTGTAAAAAGTTCCAAAAACCGGTTTTTTGAATTTAAATTTATTTTTTTTAAACTATTTTAAATTTTTTTTTTAAAAATAAGAAAAATACTTTTTTTTTCTAATTTTTTTTATCGATTTTCTCAATTTTTAAAAAAAATCTTGCTTATATAAAGCTTTAAATGTTACTTTTTTAAACCGGCGTTATTTTTTGCTTTTTAAGAAGTTTTTCCTATGAAAATAAGATTATTATTGTACATATTTTAAGCGCATATTTTTGATTTTTTAGTGTATGAAAATCTCATCCCTAATAATAAAGAACCTCGTATACATATCAGACATGGGCGTTTATGATTACAATTGTGTAATTGATTACAGTTTCAATTACAATTACATGTAATTAGTAATTGAGTTTTTTCAATTACAATTACATGTAATTGTAATTGAAACTGTAATCAATTACACAACGTAATCATTAACGCCCATGTCTGATACATATATTAGTTTTTATTTAAAAAAAACACACAAATATTAACATTTTTGTGTGTTTTCATCATCAAACGGAGTTCGAGAAATAATTTTTGCTAAAGGATGATAACAAAATATTTAGGTTAAACTCCAATTTCAGCTGAAACTGAAAATTCAAGTAGCAAACACATTTTATTTTCGAATCGTTTCAAATTATGTCCAAAAACACATAATTATGTTTTTCATTCTATTCTGTGATTGCAATCAAAAACTAATTTATATTCAAAAAACATAATTAAAATCCTTATTTTTTTGTTAACGGCAACCTGTTAAAGTTACTGGCATTGCTAAGCAAAAACTTATTAAAATAAATATATAATTTAATCAATATTTCTAATTCTTACATATTTTATATTCATAGAAGTTTTATAATCTTATTTTTTTCTTAAAATTTAAGAAAATTTACATAATTTTATTAAATAATATATTTGTGCTGAACAGCTTTGTCTTTCCAACATATGTATGTATTTACATATGCAACTCACATTTTTTAGACAATTTTCTTAACAGATTTTATCCTTTTTTTTAATAGATAACAAAAAAAATTTAATACAGTTGACAATTGATATAACGAATGATAGAAGTTTTAATTTAACTTGACTATTGTTTTTTCCATCAGAGGATTTTTTAATTTTAACATAACCTAAAAATATATGTTTAGTTCTGATATTTTTTGCTGTTACATAATATAAAAAAGTAAGAAAGTTATAGTCGGTCAAGACCGACCATATGATACCCTACACCAGTGTTTTCCGGAAAATGGGTCCCAAGTCCAAACATGGACCGATTGTATCTGTCTTTTGTTAGATCTTTATTTAGTGTAGAAAACATATACAGATCAAATATTTGTGGAATAATAAACTAATTGTTTTTTTTTCAATAGACCAATTTAACTGAATATCGGTAGAAATTTTTATATGGTGGACTAAATCCAAAAATGGTCCAATAATATTCCGATTTGATTAGGTTACTAAAGTACATGTTTAACACCTAAAAATAAAATTTTTATAAAATATTTTCATTTTTATGAATTTTAAGGGAATTATGTGAATATCGGGAAGGTGGTTTGTATGGGGACTACCAGAAGGACTGACCCGATTTGAAATTTGGTATGGTGATTTTTGCATACAAAATTTGATTTCCTGCTAAATTTCAAAGCGATATCTATTATAATACGATTATTAGAGTGATTTAAGCCGAATCCACAAGGACGTTTGTATGGGGGCTAGGTCTTTAAATGCACCGATTTTCTCCAATTTCAATAGGCTTCGTCCTAGTGCCAAAAGATGCTTAATTTTCAAATTTCAAGTCAATTGATGGAAAATTAGGACCTGTATCGTGCTTAAACCGATAGATGGACAGACGGACGAACAGACGGATGGACGGACATCGCTAAATCGACTCAAAAAGTAATCTTGAGTCGATCGGTATACTTGAAGGTAGATCTAGGACCAATATTTTGGGTAGTTACAAACATCAGCACAAACTCATTATACCCTGTACCACATAGTGGTGTAGGGTATAAAAACTTAACGCTATTGGACATGTGGGGTCCAGCGTTCAAACTTAAGCTCTAAATTACGTTAGTTATAACCGGTATGAATTTCGCTGCAATCGGTATAGTAGCCAAATTATTAAAATAAACCACCGTACGTATGATTGTTATTTAAAGGAAATTACAAAATTAAGTATACGCCACAAATACTGTTTTCTAAGATAATCCTCGAAGGTTTTATGTAAATTGTCAACTTCATTTGATTTTGGTTTTTTTATAAGTTCGATTTTGTATCACTGTGTTAAGTTGTGTTTCACCAAAGTCGAGTGATATAAGGAAAACAAGTGAGAGTGTTAAATTCGGCTGTGCCGAATCTTTTATAACCTCTAAATTGTAAAAAAAAATAAAAAAAAAATTTCAGGGGCGTCTGTTTTTGGTGGGAGACATTGGGGGACACCTTCCCCTTGCGATAGATATTATCAAATAGATTAATTATAATTCTTCCAATTATTTAATCCAATTCATCATTATTAAAATACTTTTTTTTATATCCACGCCTACAAAAGGGGCGATCCAAATTTTTATACCCCCCCCCCCACTCTGGTGATAAAGGGTACACTCAAAGAATTATGTAGGCAAATTCCAGTGAATATTCACTTAAAACAAATGAAATTTTATTTAAAAACCATTCCACTGTTTTTTCATTTAAAATAAAAACACATTACAGTCAATTTTAAATGTTAATTTAATGACTAATCAAAACATTAAAAAACTAGTGAATATTCAGTTATTTTGTGTTGAAAAACAGTAAAACTATAGAAGAAATTTTTTACTGCCGAAATTTAATGTAACAGAAATTCGTTTTTAATACAGTAAATTATTTTTTTTAAACTACAGGAACAGTAAAAAAATTAAATCCTTTATAAAATAAGTGATTTTTCTTTTAAAATGACTTTACTGATTACTTTTTAAAATAACCTACAAACAGTTAATGACATAATTTTCTTAGTGTATATATAAGTTTGTCATTCCGTATGTTACACATTGAAGTATTGGTTTAGGACCCCATAAAGTATATATATTCATGATCCTTGACCGATTTTGAGTCGATCTAGCGATGTCCCTCTGTCTGTCTGTTGAAATCATGTTTTTGGCAATAATCCGCAACCGATTTAAACGCTTGGGGTACCAAGTTGCGTAATTCTCCTAGGCAGAACCTGATGTATTTTGTTTTTAAATCGATTAAGCATTTTAAAAGTTATGAGTGAAAATGTAAAGGTACCTCTTAAATTATCGTGAATTTTACACACCCGGGTGAAAATGACCATGTATGTACATACATGCTCATACATGATTCCATGTATGATAGTATATGAACAATATATGGAAATGTATGTCATATATGGGAGCATATATGTATGAACATTAAGGGTGTTCTTATTATTTTATTTCGCATTTTTGTGTTGCACTGGGCAGAATTTTGTTCCTTTGTAGTAAAAACTTAATAATAAAAAATTTGGAGTTAATCCGATAACTTTAAGTGGACGCGGAAACGACCTGAAGTTTGAATAACGAATTACAAGGGGAAAAAATGACTTTTTACACATTTTCTCAATTTTTTCGATATTTAAAGTTAAGTTTGAATTCAAATGGTTACAGAATTGTGATGTGGAGTACATTACCTTTGTAATAAGGCAATAAAAACTAAAATCGGTTAAAAATCAGCCAAGTTATTACAACTGCCCCAGGCAACTAGCGTGTGGCAGGCCACTTGATCAAAGATTTCGAGTTCAATTTTTGAAATTGATTGAATTTATCTACTATAGCAACATTTTTTTATTCTTTACTTGCCAATGTACTTAGGTGATAGGTATTTTTCATATTGTGTTATGATAACTTGTTTTTAATTAATGGTAAAAAGGTCTAAATTTTTCAACCCTGTTTTCAAATCTCCAATTTTAAATTTTATTTTTTTTTGGCAAATAAAATTTAAAAAATCGACCATTGGACCAAAGGATTTTGTTAAGCACATATAAGGGAATAAAAATTACAAAAATTGTAGACATTCCATTTTTCATTCGGCTAGTTTAGCGATTTTATTCCGGCGGATTTCGAGATAATAGTGATTTTGGTAACTTTTTTATCTTTTAGTTAATTTTTTTATTTTTTTTTTTTAACAAACTTCATATGTTTTCTACCAAATTACTACAGAATAATATAGAATACTTCAATTCCTTTAATCAGGGCAAAATTGAGATATGAAAAATTGACCCAGTTAAAGGTCGAAGGTCAAATTTTAGAAGAATTTGAATTTTTAAAGATTTACAGATTTTTCGAGCGGATATTAATGAAACTCTTAAATGTTATTTTAATAACATTTAAAAATTAATGGCTTATAAAAATTCAGAACATTAACCCTTAAGTACTGTTGGGGTCTATATGACCCTATGAAATAATATACTTATATTTTCTCCATTAAATAAAAAAAATATAGACCCCAATAGCACTTATGGGTTAATTTTCTGAATTTTAATAATAAACCATTTACGTTTAGTCATATTAAAATAACATCAAGGAGTTTCATAAATATCCGCTCAAAAAATTGTTAATCTTTAAAAATTCAAATTGTTCTCAAATTTGACCTTTGACCTTTAACTGGGTCAATTTTTCATAACTCAATTTTGCCCTGATTAAAGGAATTGAAGTATTCTATATTATTCTGTAGTAATTCGGTAGAAAACATATGAAGTTTGTTAAAAAAAATAAAAAAATTAACTAAAAGCTAAAAAAGTTACCAAAATCACTATTATCTCGAAATCCGCCGAAATAAAATCGCTAAACTAGCCGAATGAAAAATGGAATGTCTACAATTTTTGTAATTTTTATTCCTTTATATGTGCTTAACGAAATCCTATGGTCCAATGGTCGATTTTTTAAATTTTATTTGCCAAAAAAAATAAAATTTAAAATTGGAGATTTGAAAACAGGGTTGAAAAATTTCGACCTTTTTACCATTAATTAAAAACAAGTTAGCATAACACAATATGAAAAATACCTATCACCTTAGTACATTGGCAAGTAAAGAATAAAAAAATGTTGCTATAGTAGATAATTTCAAACAAATTCAAAAATTGAACTCGAAATCTTTGATCAAGTGGTCTGCCACACGCTAGTTGCCTGGGGCAGTTGTAATAACTTGGCTGATTTTTAACCGATTTTAGTTTTTATTGCCTTATTACAAAGGTAATGTACTCCACATCACAATTCTGTAACTATTTGAATTCAAACTTAACTTAAAATATCGAAAAAATTGAGAAAATGAATAAAAAGTAATTTTTTCCCCTTGTAATCCGTTATTCAAACTTCAGGTCGTTTCCGCGTCCACTTAAAGTTATCGGATTAACTCCAAATTTTTTATTATTAAGTTTTTACTACAAAGGAACAAAATTCTGCCCAGTGCCAAGCAATTAAGTTTAAAGTTTAAATTTATTGAGACTTTTTTTTCCAAATATAAAATGATACAACAACAATATACAAGATATCTTAAGACTATAGTGTATTATCTTAATAACAGTGTTTGTGAAGTTACAGCCATGCTTTCCTTGAAAAGTGTAAAAATTGTGTAATAAAAATGTTAGATTCTACGTCCTTGCTCCCGGGACTGATATAACATGAGAGTGTATGTATCTCTTATAATATTCTTACAGCTATCTGCCAAGCAATTAAAACATTTTAAATTTTTCCCTTACTGTTAAGAACACCCTTAATGAACATACACAAGTAATGTAATATTCCATATATGTAAATGTATGCAACTATGTGTGGATAGGTATATGTCATACTCCTTCATATATGCTATGCATCTGCATAGCATACATGTCTTAAAAACATTTTTTTTTATTTCGGCAGAACTTTGCAAAATTTGACGAAGTTCATGTATGGGTTCAGTCTGAAAAAGTCGTTCGGTTGGACAATAATGATCATACATCATCAAGATTGGTTATAATTTTTGTATTCTATAGGCGAATATGAACGGCACTAACGTAAACAACCAAATTTAGAAGAAAATTCGAACACTCTGACGGTATTACTGTCAGAGCTGCGAAGGATTTCATCCCTTAATAAGATTTGGTGTTCTGAATTAAACTTTAATGATTGCATTCCCCAATCACAATTTATCGAATGAATTTACATTTGATTTTAAAATATAGAATGAATTCGGTTTCTTTTTCATTCGACTTTGAAATTGAATGCGTAAGTTTTTATAAATTCGATTTTTAAAAGTCTCATGAATAATAAATAAATGAAATACAGTGCCAGTAAAAAGTATTCGTCGATTTATTTTTTTTTTATAAATGCAATATTTTTGCCATGAAACTGCAATTTTTTTTTTTTTTGTTTACATACATAATGTTTATTACGTCTTCTATCCAAATCCCAACAAAAATAACAAAGAATACATAAAATGAAGGCAACATAATTATTAAAAAGAAAAATTACATAAAATAAAAACAAAAAAGTATTCGTCTGTTTTCAGGAACTGCAATTATCACTCTGCGATTTGTACTTTGAAACATTTTTTGGACCAACACTACTCTTTATTACAGCCGTCAAACATCTAGGCATGGAATTGACGTAATTGAGCAATTTTTCCGCTATAATTTTACCAAATTTTTCTTTTAATGCATTTCTTAAGTTTTTCTTATCAGAAATGTGTTTTTTTCCATGACTTAGTCGAGGGTCTCCCATATATCCTCGATTTGATAATATCTGGACTTCGGAAAGCGTCTTTTCCAGTTTGAAACATTTTATAATAACTAGGGATGAGATTTCCATGCAAATGCATGTTTTTTGTCGATAGTCTAAAAACGATATCGACCAATTATCTTTCCGAATCAAGAAATTTGCGTTAAAATGGCATCGATTTGTTTTTGCATATTTTTGCATATTTTGGTGAAAATGCATATTTTTGCATATTTTGGTTTTAAATGCATATTTTGTGCATATTTCCAACTTTTAAGTGCATATTTTTGCATATTTTGTCATAAATTAGCAAAAACACAAATTAAAATTTATTTGTTTCAAAAGCTATTTTAAGTTTTAAAAATTTATTTTGGAAATAAGAAAAATTATTTTTTTTCTTTAAAATTTGTTTTACAGATTGTCTGAATTTCTAAAAAAAATCTTGCTTATATAAAGTTTTAAATGTTACTATTTAAGCCCGGCGTTATTTTTTGCTTTTTAAGACGTTTTTCCTATGAAAACAAGATTTTCATTGCACACATTTTATTTTTTAGTGCATATTTTTAGGTTTTTTAGTGCATATTTTGAATTTTTTAGCGCATATTTTAAGCGCATATTTTCGATTTTTTAGTGCATGAAAATCTCATCCCTAATAATAACTATAACTCCGTAAAAAGAGCCACATGCTTTGGGTTGTTATCTGTAGTAAATATATAATTGCTTGGTAAGCGCTTTGTTTTTAAACTATCTTGGAGATAAGCATTGATGATGTAAATGTAGACCTTTTAGTCCATAATACATTCAACAATTTTTTTTTTTTGCCACACCCCGTTCGTCTTTATACACCCACTAACTAGTTGGGAACTTCATAATGTTTAACAGAACATGTTAGGATATTC
The DNA here is from genome assembly GCA_963921195.1 of Pegoplata infirma. Classification (NCBI taxonomy): domain Eukaryota; kingdom Metazoa; phylum Arthropoda; class Insecta; order Diptera; family Anthomyiidae; genus Pegoplata; species Pegoplata infirma. The sequence goes on along the minus strand of OY992538.1, from coordinate 170,303,219 downwards.
TCTCGCGTTTCCGTTTACGACTTTCGCCACACTTTAACCTTTCCATCAGACTTGAATAGGTTAAATATACAGTCATTGGTAAAAATTATTCGGTTCCAGTGCTTAAGGTCATTATTAAGGTAAGTTTTGGCGTGTTTCAAACGCTTCGGCATGTTTTTTCTTGATATAAAAAGTTTTCTACGGGAAGTTCGTGGCTTTATTCAGTATATTGCGAATAGTTTCAACCGAAGCTTGTTTACCATAGTCGTAAAATACTTGCGCAGCTATACAGACGCAGTTTTTCATGGACCCTTTGTGATATTTTTGACGGCTATAAAAAACGTTGTTGATAGTGGTAATGAGTCTAATAACCGCTTCGGCTATATTTTTAAAAGAATTTTCTTTTTTGACTCTATTGATGATGATTTCTCCTTCTTCTTTGGTACTTTTTTTTTAATTCCGCCCTATCCTTCCAATTTTCACGGTTCCGATCGGGTTTTCAGAAACAATTCTTAACTTACCAAAACCCTTAGACGCTGTAAGTTTTTTAAATCAAATCGCTGTTTTACTAGTGGAGAATTTCACAAAACAGTATAACGACGAATACTTTTTTGGAAAAAATATTTGAGCTTTATTTATCTTTCGCTTTTTTAGCAAAGAAGATGTAAATTCAAATCACCAAAAACAACATCTTTTTTTATATTGAGAGCCAAAGAATATTTGTGGAAAAAAAAATTGCAGTTTATGCAAAAGGAATATTGATATTTAAGATTTAAAAAAAAAAAAACATTGAGCGACGAATACTTTTTACTGGCACTGTAAAGAATGAATTCAGTTTTTAAAATTCTCATAAACAAGAATTCGATTTAATGGTAAAAATTTAATCCATTCCAAGAAATATTGATATTTAAAGATAATTGTATTCAGTGACTATAAAAATCGAATGTATTTTATTTGTGAATTCATTCGAAAAATGGTTAATTCTTCGAAGCTTTTTTTATGGATCAAAAAATATCTCAAGCAGATATGAGTATATATGGAGTAGATCTGATTAGATCCATTTAGATATGATCCATATATGTTTTTATCAAAGGAGATATGTTTTGATATATTTATTTTGTTAAACACAGATACTAAAACGTGCGGTTAAAGGGTCAAAATGTTCTACAAAAACTCGAGATAAGTTTTGGAACCCTTCGGAGGGTTTTTGTCTATTAATAGTATTCTTCCATTTTTTTTATCCCATTTAGGAAAATAAATCGTGTTGCATAGTGTAATCTGTAGTTGCTTCTCAGATGTTCGTTATGTATTTATTTTACTGTCTATTAAAGATGACAAACAAGAGGAAGAAGACGATACTAAAAGATGAAAAAAAAGATTTAATGTAATTTATTTTATCTTTACATCTCATAGGCAATTATCATGTGTCTCACCAGAAAAAACTGACAGATAGTAGTTAAAATTACTATCTGTCTTGTGGTATGTGTGTGTGTTTGTGTAGGTGTTTAAAAGTATGTGTGTTGAAAATTTATTCCCTGATGTTATCGTTTCATTGTATATGTGTTGTGTAAATATACACACAGAAAATAAATTTTAATAATATTCAACTGAAATTTAGTTGTTGCAGAAAAAAATCGTTTGAAACACTTTCATATTGGTAGACACAATTAAATATTGGTAGTCATAACTGATTTTCGTTAATATAACTGCCTTTTATTTGAAAAAGCAAAAATTCGGTTGTCACAGCAAAATATAGCATTATCAACCGAATTTTGAGTTAATACAACTGAAAAATTTTGTTAGATATTTTTTTTTCTGTGTGTGGGTACATTACACTATCCTGTTTTACTATGTGTGTTTAAGTCTACCGTCTTTTTCTATTTATTGTGGTCGTTGTCACACTATTTTGTTTGTAAATATGTATTCCCTAAACATTATTCTCTAGATTTGTATGTATTTTGGCAATTGTGATTTTACTTAATTCTCCCCTCGTTGTAGTTTTCATGTTTTTTTTTTTGCTGGTGTTTGTGTATGTTTTTGTTTTGGTTCAAGGATGACTTAAAGCGTATATAATCTTTAAATAAAGTGTTACTAATTTCTATGGTATCCCACACACACACACCCACACTGTAAACACTGACAAATACATGCATATATAGTTTTCGACATAACATTTATATAAGAACCTTAATTCTAATATAGAAATAGTTTTTTTTTTCTTTATATAAGAAACCCAACAAAGTTGAAAGCTAGTAAGAAGTGGAATTGAAATTACTTAAAATAAAATTTTTGTTGTTGGAAATTGTAAAAAATCATTCTTAGAAACTATTAATATGTTAACATAGCAGTAATAGTACAAAAAACAACTATTTGTCAATGCATATCAATATGGTGGCTGTATGGTCTAAGGTGACGGCCAGCCTGTGTTGTTAATGGTATGAATATTACAATATATCGTGGTTCGATTCGATTACCAATAAACAAACTAAACTGACATTTAAAATCCTACAGATAATAACACTACAATACTAGAAATGTCTTTAGTTTTTAAAAAAATAATTTTTTCTGGTATTTTTCAACATAAATCGTAGTAAAAATCAGCCAAAAACCTAAATTCGGCCGTGCCGACTGTAGGGATACCTTTCGTGATGTGTTGCCTATCCACCTCCATCTACGTTCTCCGATTTCAGAATCTATTCGGTTATTTTTTGCAATTGCGGTATAACTCTTCGTTGGAGATGCAGTTATTCGGTCAGAATATTCTGAGGATGTTTTGGAGACATATGTTTACAAAACATTGCAGTTTTTTGTAGAGGTCTACAGAGGTTAGCCATGTCTCACATCTGTATAACAATACACTAAGAAAATTATGTCATTAACTGTTTGTAGGTTATTTTAAAAAGTAATCAGTAAAGTTATTTTAAAAGAAAAATCATTAATTTTAATAAGGACTTCTTATTTTCTACTGTTTCTGCAGTTTAAAAAAAATAATTTACTGTCCCAAAAACGAATTTTCTGTAACATTCAATTTCGGCAGTAAAAAATTCTTCTATAGTTTTACTGTTTTTCAATACAAAATAAGTGAATATTCACTAGTTTTTTAATGTTTTGGTTAGTCATTAAATTAACATTTAAAATTGACTGTAATGAGTTTTTATTTTAAATGAAAAAACAGTGAAATGGTTTTTAAATAAAATTTCAGTTGTTTTAAGTGAATATTCACTGGAATTTACCTACATAATTTTTTGAGTGTATATGTAGATTTGACGTTTGTGTTAAATATCTGAATTTTTGTGTTTTTTTATTATTTGATTTGATAGCCATAGGTTAGGTTGTACGTGGTTGCTGACATTTTACCTCAGCACACCTAGACTTTGAGGTCCATTGTGATACCACGGGACTGTAATAGGTTTCCCTACTAGTCTCTGTCGTTAAACCAATTTGAGGTTTCTATGAAACTTCTAACATATTGAATTTTGACATCCGATAAATCAGAAAGATCGTGCAGCTCCCTAGAACCTAGTGAAGTAAGTCTTTGACCAGAAAGTGCCAGGCAATTTCAGATGAAGTGTTCGATAGTTTTCAACTCCTCTTCATCCAAGCAACTCCATCAAAAGTTATTTGACAGCACATTTAACTCTGTGTGCTTCCCTATAAGACAGTGTGGGTAGTTATAGCAACCATAGTCGAAATCTCGCCTTTTGGAAGCGATATTAACTCAATTGTGCGCTTCTGATTAAGAAAAGGCCAAGTCTATTTATCTCTAATTAGTCTCCTTCGCGAAACAAAGCTGTAGATTTTGCTTGCAAGTTTTTAAAGGCATACCAACACATTCTAATTCTGTTGGAACATTTAAGGTAGTTCCCAGTCTTGCAAGCTCATGGGCTTTGCAATTTCCTGGAATGTTGCTGTGCCCTAGTACCCATATGAATTGCATTGTATACTGTTTAGCCATCTCATTTAAAGACGTGCTGCAGTAAGGGAAGATCTTGTTTTCAGAAACATTGACTCCAGGGACTAGACAGCGGCTAGACTGTCAGAATAGATGTTGACTGCAGTTGTAGACAATACATTGCAGCTCAACCAGTCAGCCACTTCCTTTATTGCCAGCATCTCTGTCTGGTAAACACTGCAATGATCCGACAATCTTCGAGCCAGGCCCAACAAAAGCTCCTCCGAATAGACTCCCCTCATCCAAGACTCCCTGGATGGTCACATAGTGGTAACGTGGCGCTAAAAAAGACTCATAGAGGAAGCACAGTCCACATTTTGTGGTATTGTTATATTCTTCAAGATCGCTTTACGGCCACAATCGCTGTACCTCTATTGCAGTGTGCTATTAAGTCGAGTTGCCGACGTAGCCGCACACTGCCTACTAGAGTTGTCAATTATTCGACTTTCAACTTTGTTCGAATAATTCAAATAATTGTTTTTCCTCGTTCGATCAAACGATTAAAGATCAAAATTTATTCGATTAATCGAAGAGAATAACGAATAAAAAAATTATTTTAAAAATATTTTTATTAACAAAAAAAATAAACAATTCATATAAAAAAACTTAAAATAAGAAAGTTAAAATTTTTATTAACGAAAAAATGCATAAAAAACTTATTAAATACAAATTATTATTTGAAGTATTCAGACAAAATATATCATAAATGTTTTTAATTTTTATCAAATAAGACAATTTAAGTTGTTCTTAAGAAATAATCTTTTAAAAATAAAAGTTGACTCAATTTTTTTGCTTTCCAGCGATTTTTGTTTTTATTAAATTAGATTTTGAAAACACTCTTTCGCTAATTGTTGAAGTAGGTGATATAGTAAGAAGAGCATACAAAAGTTTATCTAATTTTTCTGTTATTTTTCAGATTTTCCCAAATATACCATATCGTCTGATGTATCGCTGAAGTCCTTTCTATTTTCTGAATTTGTAATACTTTGAATTGAATTATTTAACTCACATAAAAGATTATTATTTTCATTACTAATAACTTCCTCTATTTTAATACTTTTATCTGAATTATTGTGATTACTTTCAACATAAAATAATCTGGAGTATAATTCATTTGCATATTCTTTTGTTTCGCTTTTTGAAGAATATTTTAAGAAACTTTCATTGCTCGAAAAATTTCCAGAATTTAGAAAAATTATTAACGTATTTAACACTTTTATACGTCTCTCATTAATTCTTATTTTAATACGTTTTAGTAAGTCTGATGCAAAAGAATTATTAATTTTTTCTAAATTATTTAATAAAAACTTGATAACTCCCTCCAATTCTATAATGGATGTGCTATCCAGGGCTATGGCTACAATATATTGTAACTTTCCTACATTTTGTACAAAATCTTTCAAAATTTTTGAGAATAAATCAAATTCTAAGCATTTATTTAATTTTTTAATTAAAAAAAATTGTTCGATTAATCGACATTAATTAATCGATTTATTCGTTATTCGAAAATCGTCATTTTTGAATTATTCGAACAAGAGTTGGGTTTTGTTTGATCGATTAATCGAATTATTCTTAATCGACTGACAACTCTACTGCCTACCCAATATGTCAAATGATAACTGGTAAAGGAGGATTTCGAATGCAGCCGTAGGTGTAGTACGAAGTGCACCAGTGATGCACATCGACGCCATTCTCTTTACATTCGTGATGAAGACACAGTTGCCTTTTGTCTCTAAAGCAGGCCATCAGACAATGATTCCACACAACAGAATTGGACGCACCACCGATGTATAAATCTAATAAACGACCTTAGGGCTAAAGCCCCATCAGATCTTTAAGAGAACCCTGAAGAGAACCGCTATCGCGACATCGTCAGCATATGCGACAACATGACAACCACGTGCTTCTAGAGATAGCAGCATCGAATTCAGTGCCAGGTTCTAAAGAAGCGGCGAAAGAACATCTCCTTGTGGTAGTCAAACAAGCCGACCGACTTTTGAGCCGCTGTCGTTCAAAAAAACACAGACTTTACAAAAAAAAAATTTCAGCCGATACTGAGCCGCCTCCGAGTAAAATTTGTCGCGCCGCCGCCGAAAATTTATGGTCGGCTCGGTTGACTGCCCTGTGGTGTGCCCCTATTGACAAATCGAGATATGACAGACGATCCCAATTTAGTCATTATACATCGATTGGCAAGTAGGTTTTCCACCATTAAAACGATCCCACAGTTTACTCCCAGACCAGACAATGCCACAATTATCGAGTCTAGAATGACATTATTAAAAGCCCTCTCTATATCAAGAAAGTCCTCCATGGTGTACTGCTTTACAGAAAGCGATCTCTCGATGGTTCCAACGATCCCATGAATAGCTGTTTCCGTTGATCTACCCTTGCTGTATGCATGTTGCCTTTTCGAAAGCAACCTCGGGTCAATCACTCTACGCAAATATGAGTCTATCATTCATTCAATTGTCTTTAACAAAATAGAAGACAGACTTATTGGTCTGAAATCCTTCGGAGCTGTGTGGGAATTTTCCCAGCCATTGGTATAAAGTCGACTCTGTTATGCCTCCATTTTAAAGGAATATAAGACCAGTTTATGCATTCTGTGTATAGATTATACAGCCAGGGGGCTATATAACCCGAAACTTGCTGTATCTCAGCCGGGATTATACCATCAGGTCCAGGGGATTTATAGGGCCGGAAGCTTTTTATCGCCCAGGTTAATGTTGGCATATTTATTATTTCCTAAGCAATTTCAGATGCTTGGACGTCAGAACGTTCCAAAGCTTGAAACGGTGTCATGGAATTGCCCGGAAAATGCGTGTGTAGAAGAAGATCCACGACTCTCCACTAGAGGAAGGCCACACCCGATTAGGATCTTTCAGGTATCCCAGGGTGCAAGGAGAAGAAGCTAGAACTTTGCGCAGCCTGGATGCCTCAGAAACGTCTTCTATGTTTCCACAGAATTTTTTCCAAGAATCACATTTGGCATTTATGATCATCTTATAACTCTGCAGACCTGTCCTTGTCCGATCTTGAAGATTTAGCCTTATTAAATAGCTTTCTGCAGGAATCTCTGCAACTCATTTGATGACCAAGGTGTTTTTTTTTTTCCTTTGCAGAAGGGCAAGACGCATCCAGGGACCAATTACAAATATTTGTTTGACTATTTGTCAAAGCATATCATGACAATGTGGTGGCTGTTTGGGCTAAGGTCACGGTCAGCCTGTATTGTTAATGATATGACAAAGTATTCGTGGTTCGATAAAAAATAATAACAAAAATATTAATTTGGTAAGGTATTTGTTACTTTAAATTATTTGTTGCCTTCTTTAAGGCGAGTATATAAATTTTCTAAAGAATGTTTATGTATTTTTTGCAATTTAAATTGGATTCCTTTCAAATATTTTTTTTGCTGGGATACCACACGTTTACTTACATGTGTACCGTAAATTGTATGTGTATTTTTACACCATTAAATTAGTTACGGTTTTCATAGACAAGAAAATGTGAAATGTATAAAATGGAAAAATTAAAGCATAACGTAAGACAGTTCTGCGAAATACCACACAAATTACACACACAACGTAAGGTGTTGATAAAGTTGGTAAAATTTTACTTTTTTTGGGGTATAATACCGTAAGAAAAATTTCACGTTATGGTTACTCGTCCTGTAACAAATTTTTTTAGGACAGGAAATTTTGTTGGAAGGAATGCTTTGAAGACTTCACAATCTCTCTAACATTTCTAGGAGTTTTATTGCCTTATCCCAGCAAAAAAAGTGCGGAGTACTTCTCAGTGGAGTGCTTTAAAACTACAACAAATGTAATGAAATACAACAAAAATAACAAAAAACACAAGAAAAAAACACACAAACAGTTTTTTCTACTCCATAAAAAGTTGTTATTCAGCACTTAACTCATTACCTTCCGCGACACTCCCATACAAAAGTAAGTAGATATTCAGTAGATAAGAAGTACTCCGAGCTTTCAAACAACTTCCAACTACTTCCACGGAGTAGTTCTTATCTACTGAATATCTACTTACATTTGTATGGAGGTGTCGCGATAGGTAATGAGTTAAGTGCTGAATATCTATGTATTCTGGAGTAGAAAAAACTGTTTGTGTGTTTTTGTCTTGTGTTTTTTGTTATTTTTGTTGTATTTCATTACATTTGTTATAGTTTTAAAGCACTCCACTGAGAAGTGGTAATGACTTTTTTTGCAGGGATCTTAAACGTTGTCTTACAGTTAAAATGTACTTTTTTCATAAACTAATGTGTACAACATTTCGTATGAAATTTCTCATCTCTCTTAAATATTTAATAAATTATCAAAGTGCGTTGGTTACATTAAAGAAATATATTTTAAAAAGAAAATTAATGACAATTAGCACTTGATTTTAACACGTTATGAAATAATTTAATTGAAATTCTTCAACATTGCAGCAATATGCTAATTATGATGTGCTTACACCATACCATTGAGTCATGTTACTTTTGACGTTTCTCCTAATAAAAGGGAGATTTTTTTAAATATTAGATTAGATCAAAAAGGACCTATGCTTTGATAAATACATCCTTTTTATATGTTTCTTTTACAACACTCAAACGTTTAAGCATTGAAAAATAAATAAAAAGCTTATACTTATCAAAGCATAGTTTAAGGCAAACAGAAAAATTAAAAAAATGCACGTTCGAGTAGAATTTCTATTGTTATCAACTATAGGCTTTTTTTGTTGGCATAATTATCAGTGTTCTACCATACAAAGTTCATGTAAGTGTTAACTCTCAAAACTCTAGAAGTTAAAAATTAACTTGCATACATTGTGAATGATTCTCTTATTGTTAATGGCTCTCTTTGGTATTAATAAAAAACAGAAATGTTTTTGTGTTGCTTTCAAGCTAAATTGCATTTAATTAGCTAATTTTATCAATATTTCATCGAATATACATATTTAATATTTTACAAAACTATTCCAAATGACGCTAAATTAAATTGAGAAATTTATGGAAGTTAACGTTTCGTTTTTTTCGTTTTGATGCATGTTAACAATCAAAGTTTGCCAACAAAAAGGCCTTATGAGAATTTGCCCCCAGGAATCCCCAAATGTCAAATCCTTCTACCAGTCAATCTTGGGCATGTACAAATAATTTGTTTTGCCGATTCTTCTTCAATTTCGCAGAATCTGCACGTTTCTTTTCCTAAAATCGTTAGGATTTGGACCTACTTTTTGTCCAAAGATAGTAGTTTTTTTACCAAGCTTGATAGAGTTATGAACAACAGTATCAGTGTTCAGTTTTCATAGATTCACTGCATATTTTGAGTCTTTTCCCATGATGTCCCGATGAATATTTCTTTAACAAAGATGGTTCTTTGGGAACCACAATTTTCCAGACAATCGGCACTTTATTTCCTCGAATGACCCAGAATCAATCCTAGTGTCAAGTATTGTTCCGCTGATAAGGCTTATCAGAAATGTGCAAATTTGACTAATCGAAAATTTCATCATTCATTTACTGATCGGGCGTACTCCAAAATTTGTATTATATTGATATAATTTTTTGTTTGTGTTCCCTTTCCACACAGAGAAAAATAAATTTCCAACTGAATTTTTCAGTTGTATCAACTCAAAATTCGGTTGCCACTACTACATTTCGCTGTATCAAACGAATTTTGTAGGTGTTTCAATTAAAACACAGTTGTATCAACAAAAGTCAGTTGTAACTACCGATATTCAGTTGTTACAACCTTAATAAAAATGCATCAACCAAATTTTTGTTCCAATAACTAAATTTCAGTTGGAAATTGGCAAACTTGTTTTGTGTGTGCAGTATAACATATTTACGTAAAATCGTGTGTATGTCATAGAAAGTTAGTAAAATATTTAATTTTCGAATATTTTAAATAAAAGTGACATTAGCATGTGAATTGCATTTGTTGTATTTGTTTGTGAGTGCTTTTGAAATTTAACATGAACGTTTTCATAACATCAAACACTCACTCAGCTACTCATATGCACAAACTCACAAACGCCTAGAGATCAAATTTATGTCATTTGTATGAGGATAGGTGTAGTGTTTGAATACACAAACATACAATGTTTTTTGTGACATAGTATGTATGATGTTATTTATGTTTTATATATTATTGTAAATGTGTGTGTTAACATTTATCGTTGATTCTAATATCAGAATATAAGTCTGGACGAGTTAGTTGCAGTAGTAACGGTGTGTGGCTTTAAAACCTGTCGATTCTTAGTCACCCAGCGGAACATTCTGAGCTACATGTAGAATATTCCGCTGTGTGATATTGCTAACTTATTGCAGAACTCGGGACTATTCCGAACTATCTATCCATAATGTGACTTATGGTACGCTAGTGTACCTGCTATCCAATTAAACTTACTTAATCTTCTGAGTTAATTCTTTAAAAGCTCTGGTCTTCGTTCATACATTTTTATACCCTCCAACTACAGTATGGGGGTATACTCACTTTGTCATTCCGTGTGTAACGCATCGAAATATCGGTCTAGGACCCCATAAAGTATATATATTATTGATCAGTGATCGATTCTAAGACATTCTAGCGATGTCCGTCCGTCCGTCCGTCTGTCCGTCCGTCTGTGGAAGACACGATACAGTCCAAAATAAAAGTGATAGACTCCTGAAATTTGGCACATATATGTCTTATGTTCATAGGCTGGTTAAGTTCAGAGATGGGCAAAATCGGACCAGGGGGGAAAAAGTTCCCCCTTGAAGAACTAAACCAACCTCTGAAAAATATCATATTTTTACATGATTTTTTGTGTTTTTGTTTAACAAATCCAACATTTTTATGCTACAAGAAGTTCAAGGTCCTGCATTTGGACCCACAGAATTAGAAAATATCTTTTTACGGTCCGCCCCCCCCCCCCATTATGGGCGTGGAATAATTTTTTTTTTTATATATAGGAATTGTGCCTCCCAATTACCACTACCGACCCCACCCCCCCCAAAAAAAAGAAGACGCACCTGCAATTTTTTTTTTATTTATTGCATGTTGGAGGGTATAAAAGATTCGGCACAGCCGAATTTAACACTTTTACTTGTTTTGTATGTTTTGTCACATGAAATGTGTTTTTTAAATTGAAGTATGACTATATTTCATTCCGACACTTTTTTTATACCCCCCAACTATTTGAGTATATTCACTTTGTCATTCCGTGTGTTACGCATCGAAATATGGGTCTATGATCCCATAGAGTATCAAGGGCGAATATTTAAAACTTGCTATCTACAATATTTTCAAAAAACAGTTTTCGATTAAATTAATTTTTAACTGAAATATTATTTCAAATACAATTGTTTTTAATTATAAGTGTCCAAACGAATTTTTGTTATTTTTGCATATTTTGGTGAAAATGCATATTTTGGTTTTAAAATCATATTTTGAGCAAATTTTAAACTTTTGTATGGAGTTCACACTAGCGGCCTTAAACATGTTGTTCAACAAAACACCAGTAGCAGAATAAAAACGTAATGGACACGGAACAAAGACTTTTTTAAACATCTCACTCTTAAACACTTCAAAACAGCTAGTGTGAACTCCATATTAAGTGCATATTTTTTTTTGCATATTTTTTCATAAATTAGCAAAAAAATAAAAATTTAAATTTATTTTTTTTTTTTTAAACTATTTTAAATTTTAAAAATTTATTTTGAAAATAAGAAAATTTATTTTTTTAATTTTTATATAGATTGTCTTAATTTCTAAAAAAAAAATCTTGCTTATATAAAGTTTCAAATGTAACTATTTAAATTCGGCGTTGTTTTTGCTTTTCAAGAAGTTTTTCGTATGAAAACAAGATTTTTATTGCACACATTTTATTTTTTTAAGGTCATATTTGTAAGTTTTTTTTTGAGCATTTTAAATTTTTAAATGCATATTTTTGATATTTTAGTGCATGAAAATCTCAACCCTATTGATCAGTAATTGATACTAGCAATAAGACATTTAGTTAATGCCCGTCTGTCCGTCCGCCAGTCTGTGGTTCGGTCTCTTTATTGGGCGTGGATATAAAAAAAAGGTTTTAACGATAAAATTGTAATAGAAAGAGCAAAAATCATAATAAACCAATCTTTTAACATTGATCGCGAAAGAGAAGGTGTCCCCCAACTTCCCCGGTCGAACACTCCACACCCGAAAAACGCACTTGATAAAATGTTTTGTTTGTTTTATATTTTGGAGGGTGTTAAAGATTCGGCACAGCCGAATTTAAAACTCTCACTTGTTTTTATTTACTTGTATGCTCAAGTGCATTTGTTTATTTATTTAGTTTACATGTTCATATGCAATGCATATTATGCATGTATGAATTTTACACTTTTGAGGATGCTTGACATTTAGTTTTTTTGTTTTTATAAAATCAGCAATACACCTTTTCTAACAAAACTACATAAAAGCTCAATTGAAATTCTGAATAAGAATTTAAATTCAAACCAGCCAAATTTCAGTTCGGTAAACCACACCACTAAAAAATACTGAAACTCAGAAAATCAATGTTGGAATTTGGAAAAAGGCTAATTAAAATCTGAAAAGTAAATACGCAAGTAAAATTCAAAAATAACAATTAAAATTTTAAATATCTCAATAAAATTACTAAAACGCCGAATTGAAAAAAAATTCAAGTGAAAATTCAGAAAGCCCAAATAGAAAATCAGAAAAGTACTATTGAAATTTATAAAATTTAAATGCAAACAAGTAAGAAAATTAAAGTCGAGTCCGACCATATAAAACCCTGCACCAGTGTTTTCTAGAAAATTGTTTCCAAGTCCAATCATGGACCAGTTTGAAATATTTCTTGTTAAGTCTTTTTTAATGTAAAAATACACACAAATGAGATTTAAGTGAAATTGGCTCCTTTTTGCTTCCGTAGAACGATTTAACTGAATATCGGACGAAATTTTTATAAGGGGAGTAAATTCAGAAAAGGTCCTTTATGATCGAATTAAATTAGTACGCGTTAAACACCTACAAAACAAAATTTTAACAAAACATTATCAATTTTTATTAATTTTGAGAGATTGATGTGAATATCGGAAGTGTGGTTTGTATTAGAGATGGGCGCGTGAGTATTTTTTGACTCACACTCACTCACGCTCACGACAGGAATTTTTGAATCACGCACACTCATTAACGAGCATATTTTTATTTTATTCACACTCACTCACAATCACGTGAGTAAATTTAAAGCAACTCACACTTACGCAAGCTTCACTCACACTCACGTTGACTCACACTCACAAAACTCTTATTCATACAAAAAAAAATTTTTAAAACTATAATTTCAAAAATCTTTTAAAATTTTCAGCAAAATTTAAAGTTCAGAGAAATTTTACATTTTTTGCTGTTTTCGGGAGGAAATCTTAAGTTAAGCAAAATTTTACAATTTTTTTGTTGCTTTTTTAGTGCGAAAGGAAATATAAAAAGCAAATAAATTACGCAAAAAATCGATTCAAGCACACTCACTCACGCAATTTGTTTCTCAACTCACACTCACTCACAATCACGTGAGCAAAATTGAAATCAGTCACACTCACGCGTGATCACGAGTGATTCACGTGAATTACGCTCTAATCTGCTTATGTGCCCATCTCTAGTTTGTATGCACTCTAAAAGTATGATTGGTTTGATCCTTTTTAACTTGGAATGATGATTTGAACACGAGCTACATTTTCCTGTGAAATTTCGAAAGTATACCTGAATTCTAATTCGCACACGAATGTGGGATTTTTTCAATTTTTCGGTATGCCTAAAATTATGCTTTGATAAATACAAACTTTAAATATGTATGTTTAACAACACAATATTAAAAAACGCACACACGATATAATAAATCTTGTATTAATCAAAGCATAGTTTTAGGCAAAAGAAAAAAAATTAAAATTTCACGTTCGAGCAGAATTTCTATCGCTATCGACTTCGAGAACGACTGTTATAAAACGGTTGTAATTATAAAACATTAATCAGATCGGTTCATAATTTCGACGTGACTCGTGATTACATGGACAGAAGAACATTGCTAAATAGATTCAAAAAGTGGTTTAAGGTCTATCGGTGTGCTTAAAGGTAGGTCAAGAACTAAAACTTCAGGTTGTTACAAACTCATTACAACAGAGTGGTATATTTTTAAAAACATTTCCAAAAATTTCGAAAATCATACGTTACATAAATTTTTCATTTAATCCTTAAAGTATGCACTCCTTTCTTACACAAAACATCGAACACAGTTTTATTCAGTCTTGTGACAATTGTCATAAAATAACATATTTATCTCTCTTTAAATTCCCAAACACATACTTTGTAAGTGACCCTTTTTGACTATGACATGAAAAAAACTGTCAATCATTCGTTAGTCGTTAAGTCAATCAAAACCGTCGGACAATCAGTCAAAAAGACGGCTAGTCTAACTGGGGAATAATTTATTTGGAATTTTATATTGTGCTCGTGTTCATGTAATTTTTTTTTCAACATTGTAGTTGTTTTTGATGATACAAACAAATATATTTTTGTTATTTCTCATTTGCTCTAATTGCAATACAGTGGTAGAAGTGGGAAAATGGTTTGTTATTTCAATAATTGACATTTGGGAGTTTGAAAATAGCTAAAGTTCACTAATGAATTTTTGTGATTTTGCGTTTGTTTTTTCAATAAATCAATGTTTGTTGGATTTGCAATGCGAGCCAACAATTCGAATAAAATGTTTAATGTGTGAGTTGTATGAGTTTAAATAAACAATTACAAAGTTAAAGTATAGTTACAGGCGGATTTTTAGTGTTTAAACAATGTTTGGTATACAAATTTATAAAATTGTAATAAAAATGTATGTATTTGTTATGTTAAAAGAGTTATTTACAGTAACTTTGACAATAAATAATGCTCAAAAAGCACCGAATTTTATTTTACATATAAAAGAAATTGGGATCGATAAGATTCAAGCCCAGGGGCGGCAGAGAAACAAAATATGATATCGTAAGGTCATTGCCCAGATAATATAATGCATAATATTAAGGGCAACAGAAAACTAGAAGTTATGAATTTATTTAGAGGCCTAAAAATATGCTTTACAAAATAATTGTATCGTAAAGCTATATAGGAAATCAAATTTCAATAAAAAACATGTTGGATTTCTGACTACTGTTTCAATTATGTTGTTGCATAGTTTTAAGCCTCAAAATGAATACAAAACTAGTTTCTGTTGCGTTAATAATAATTAAGGCAACAGAAAACTAGCAGTTATGAATTTATTTTGAGGCCTAAAATTATGCAACAACATATTCGAAACAGTAGTCAGAAATCAAACATATTTTATTTGAAATTTGATTTAAAACAATAAAGAATTATGAAAGATTGTCCCCTTGCAGGTTTTGGGATGTGTCACTTCAACTAAAAACATTTTCTTTCATTTATTAAAATTTACAATACATTTTTTTTCATAGCATAGTTTTAGCCCACAAAATAAATTCATAAATGCTAGTTTTCTGTTGCCCTAATAATAACACTGTGTCGCAAAAATTAACAAGTTGGGCACCCTACTGGTAAAGCTAATTCGGGTACGCTGAATTCAATGGTGCTAGCCGTTTTTCGAAGTTAGCGCTCGTATTCGCGATTTAAAATTGTAAGGCATAGATACAACAGAAATTAAATTTTTATGCTGTTGGGATAGTATAAATTTAAAAAATGGATTGTTTCTTTCGCGAAAAAATAAATAAAATACCAGATTTTTTTCCAAAAATTTTGTCTTAAATGTATCGTCTTCTAGTACTTATGTAAAATAATAATAGCAAAAAAAAAATAAAAAAAATTCGCGAACAAAATTTCCGCGAAAAATTTTTTTTTGTATATTCAATAAAGTTTAGATAATAAAAATTCCGCAATTGTCTAAATAATATAAAAACAAATAGTTTTTTTACTTAAAAATAAAAAAATATTCGCGATATCGCTAATTCATACGGCAACTTTGAAAAAACTGATATTACAATAGGATTAAGTGTACACGAAACTACCCAGGCAGAAAAATACGAACGGGAAAGCGCTGGCAAAGTACCTCTTATGGTCGCTTGTGTGCTGGGAAAGCATCACAGTTCAGTATTCCGACAGCGTCCAAAATGATAACCACGGTAAACGATATGACGTTGCTATTTTAAAGCGCTTTAAAAACAAAAATATGGCACCATTATAGCACTTTTAGAACAAAAAAATGGGACGTATCAAAATTGTATTAGTCCATAAGACACAATTTTTTTGGTGTTTATTTGAATAAAGAAATTTATTAAATGACCCAGCAAAACTTAGATTACCAAATAAGGTATAAAATAAGGTAAAGGATCTCTTATTTTATACATTGCCGCATTGATGATTTTAACATGCGATGAGGCTCAAAGTAATGCATCCACATTATCACAAAGAATACCAGTAAGGTATGAAATAAGTCATAAATTTATAACGAAGAATACGAGTAAGGTGTAAAATATATGATATTTTATAGGTTACGAGAAATGAAATAATATAGCATACCAGAAGATAATATATAAGGTGTTACGAGTAGTGAAAAAGTAATTTTGTATTAAATTTACTCACGTAAATGCTCGTGAGTGTATGTCGTTAGAAATTTCCTGTCGCGAGCCTATCTCTAGTTTAAACTTATGCATTTTTTTATAAAATAATTATTTTTTATGTTATTGTAATACATTAGGCATCCAATTATAAATAATGCATTATTTCAAACTTTGAAATAATACATAATGTAACCAAATACAAGTCATCCGTGATTTAATGTTTAGAAATAACAAATATGAAATACATTTTTTCCAATAATCATGCATTACGTAGCAAATTATTAGTAATGCATTATTTTTCACTTGATATAATACGTTATATTGAATAATACGTTGTGGAACAAATGTTTGGTAAAACATCCTAAAATGATGCTACAAATAAGGTATTTACATTACCTGGTAATGTGTTATATAATTACTACCCATTACCAAAGTTTTGCTAGGAAGTATAAAAAATTTATTGACTAACTAGCTGGCCCGGTCCGCGTTGCTGGCCCAAATAAAAAAAAATATATAAGATCAGTGTTATATTTCGCCTCGCTTCAAATATATAGCCTTGCAAAAAATGTAATGAATTTCTTGGCTTAGAAAAATTTGTAGGCGTGGTTTTAAAGACACGATTAGGCAGAAAATCATCTTCAAATTATATTTTAGGAACTAAAAAAAAATCACCATGTCTTCGAATTTGCGAACAGAACAAATTTAAAACTCCTTTAGTATCATTACGAACAACACAAAAATAAATTACGCATATTGTTCGTTCTTATCGTGAGCTATTGTCTTGAGTTCAAACAAACCGTTATAGTTTTTCCGAATTTTATATTTTTCCGGGACACTTTTCTCATTTACATTTCCTTAAAAACCTAATTAGAAGTATAATTAACATAAAAAAAATCGGTCCAGTCATTAGTAGTTGACATATTTAGACAAAAGTGTTCGTTAAAATTTGTCTCCGATTTTAGATATATTAAAAAAGTGGGAGTGGACAAATTTTCATTACGTAAAAACCTTAGTTGTACTATCACGAACGTCAACAAATACTACTAATAGCCAAATCGGCCATACCGTTCTTCTATTTTAGATATATCGAAATAAAAGTAGGTGTGAAAAATTTTTATTTTCATTTAAACCTACGTTGGACTATGACTACTATAAAAAAAAAAGTTTAGTCAAATCGATCCAGCCGTTCTCCGATTTTAGATATATCGAAAAAAGGACGCATAAAGGTGAGCGTGATTAATTTGTTTTCCGAAAAAACCTAAGACGAACATTTAAGAAAAAATATTATCCACATCGGTCAGTTTAGTCAAATCGATATATATATTTCAGATATATCGAAAAAAGGACGCGTAAACGTGAGCGTGATTAATGTGTTTTCCGAAAAAACCTAAGACGAACATTTAAAAAAAAATATTATCCAAATCGGTCAGTTCTCAAGTGATGCGATTACCAACGAACTTCATTTGATTTTTATTTTTATTTTATTATTCTATATTTTATTTTTCTATAGATCAAAATTTATATGTATCGGAAAAAAGAGTCGGTGGACAACTTTTCTTACCGTAAAAATTTTGCAAACTTGGTCCATCCATTCAAAAGTGGGCGTAGAAATGGAAAATTGTTCTATCCGAAAAATCTCAGTTGGACTGTGATGAACATTAAAAACAAAATAAGACAAATTGATCCAGCCATTCCACGATTTAAAATACATATATCGGGAAAAGTGAGAAAGTTGGCGTGGACAATTTTTCTTTCCTTAAAAATCGTTTTCTATTTTCTTTCGATACATAGAAATTTTACTATCCATAAAAACCTTAGTTGAATTATGGCAAACATTTTCAACAAAAATTACCCAAAGGGGGCGTGGTCAATTTCTTTTTTCTTATGATAAAAATTCATTTAAAAAAAATTAGTAAAATCGGTGCAGCCATTCTCAGATTTTAGATAAATTGAAAAAGTGGGCGTAAAAGTGGGCGTGGTCGATTTTTCTTTCAGTAAAAATGTAAATTGGATTACTATGAACAATTAAATAAAAAATTACCTAAATCGGTGCAGCCGTTTTCCGATTTTATATAAATCAAAAAAGTGGGCGTAAAAGTGGGCGTGGTCAATTTTTCATTACGTAAAAACCTAAGTTGGACTATGACGAACATTTCAAAAAAAAAATTGTCCAAATCGGTCCAGCCGTTCTCAACTGATGCTGTTACCAACGAACGACAATTGATTTTTATTTATATAGATTTATTAGGATAAGAAAATTTTGGACAAACTTTGAAATATTTTCTAAGTCCCGGAAAAAATTTGTTTGCAGTTGTCTTTGCGTTTTGGAATAAAAAATTTATTAAAAATACTTCTAGGAAATTTTTTGGAAAAATTTGTAATATGTAGGTCATTGTGTCTAAGTGACATATCACGAGAACTATTAAGGACCGGCCACTTATCCTGCAGGGAAATAAAAAATATTCCAATTGTTACGAAAATGAATAAATTTTAATAAAAAATGTATACTTTGAACGGATTTAAATAGAAAAACATTGGCAAAGCGCTTGCAAAGCACTTTTTTGAATTCATACTACCTTCTACACAAAAAAAGTGCTTTGCCGAGACTTTTTCTTTGGAACGGTTGGCAGTTTCTGCCTGGGTAGCTTTACTCAAAACAATAAATTAGTAGATTTTCTAATTTGTTTTTTGCTAATGCTGGTTAGCTAAATTTTAGCAAATTTTTAGTTGAGATTAGCATGTCAGTAAAAATATCTTGTAAACTTCATTTAGCGCATTAGCAATTTTAAACAAAATTTGAACTAATTTTGTTTGCTACATTTAAAATTAAGTTGACCAAATTTTACAAGCTTTTTTTGCTAATATTAGCAAAAATAAATGGTATTTGGATCCAAAAAAGTTAGCATTCCCGAAAATTTTAAAATTCTAAATATTGCCGACACAACAAAAAGTCCAAAAGCATTTTTTTAGCACGTTAAACAAGACAAGTTATCAAGTTTTGGAATTCTCAAAACCCCGGTGGTCCCCTAAAGTCACGTATCTCAAAAACTAAGCAAGGTAGTGCGAAACGGACACAAATTTTGGATCAAAAACTAAGACGATTTTTAAAGAACCAAACTAGGTCTAGGCCCATCGGGGTCTGGACCTCTCGGGTCCGAACCCAATAGGGTTCTCAAATGTGTTTGAACTAATTTGAAATAAAAATTTCAGTTAACTAATTTTTGGCAAAACGTTTTTGCTAACTTTACCAAAAAAATGTGGATTCAAAATCAGCAAATTTTCTTGTAGGTTTACAAGCTTTTTTTGCTAACATTACAGTTTTATTTTTTTTGAGTGTACCAGATGGCTGTCATAAATTCAAATCAAAATAAAAATATTTGTATTAACACAATTTTTTCACGAAAATAAAGATTTTTCGCGAACAAAAAATGTTTTTCTCGATAAAAATTTACGGTATTATGGTTTGTTATGTTAGTTTAACAGACTTGAATGTTTTTAAATTTAAAAAATTATCGCAAAAGTTTAAAAATATCGTTTTTAATGTCCTTGAGCATCAACATTTTAAATCGCGAATATGAGCGCTAACTTCGAAAAACGGCTAGCACTATTGAATTCAGCGTACTTGTATAACTTTACCAGTAGGGTGCCCAGCTTGTTAAAAAAAAGGTGTCAAATTGAAGCACAGTGTTATTTACAGAATGTTCATAGTTGCTGTGTTTCACACCTTAAGGTGTACTTTAAAAATAACACTGCGGAACACTAAAAAATAAACAAGACTTACGACCATCATTTCTATATATTTCGGACGTGCTGATTCGAATGGCGTACTTCGTTTTTCGATGTATGGTATGGAAAACAAAGATATGACTTGTAGCAATATTTCTTATGCAAATTTGGTTTAAAGCTTTTCATCTTAAGTCATTAAATTCGCGAATTTCTTACTTTTTTAAGGATTTCGCGAAATTAACAACCAAATTGGTCTTTGATAAAAAACTTTCTTTTAATGAATCAAAAAGGCATCCCTAACAATACGAATAGTGGAAAAAACAGCTATATTATATGGACCATCATGATGAAAATCGCGAAAAACCGTTTTTTTGTATATGGCAGCATCACTTTACGAGATGATTTAAGGCTCCATCTTTTAGTAATAATATATTGATCCAATGATCAGTTTTTATTTATTTTTCCAAATTTTTATTTACAACTCATTTTAAATAATTTTAACCTAACCGAGAACTGGTAACAATGACCGTCGTCTCTTTGTAGCGAAATCGACCAAAGGTTTTGGTGGGAATCGAACCCACGACCCCCTGTTTCATAGGCTAGCACGCTACCAACTAGCCTACAGGGGCCCCTCCATCTTTTAGTATATAATGTGGTAACCTTAAACAACTAACTCAACAAAAATTTGGCCAAAAAAGTTTTCATTTGCAGAAGTTATCTTAGCAAAAACTAATATTTCAGTGTTTTCCATGCAATAATTATAGTTTTTGTTAAGATAACTTTTGCAAATGAAAACTTTTTTGGACAAATTTTGGGTCAGTTCATTATTTAAGGTTCGCACATTATAGACTGAAAGATGGGGCTTTAAATCATCTCGTAAAGTGATGATGCCATATACAAAAAAAAAACTTTTTTTTCGCGATTTTCATCATGATGGTCCATATAACATATATATTTTTTTTCACTATTCGTAGTGTCATGGGTACCTTTGTGATCCACAAAATGCAAATTTTTTATCAGAGACCAATTTATGGGTTAATTTCGCGAAAACGTAAAAAAATTTAGAAATCCGCGATTTTAAGGGCTTAAGATGAAAAGCTTTAAACCAAATTTAGATTAGAAATATTGCTACAAGTTATGTCTTTGTTTTCCATTCCATAGCATTTAAAAATCAGTAGCTTTGGAAATTTTTTTGTTAAAAAAGCAGCTGAAAATCAGCCAATCTTTAATGACATTTTGCAAGAAAACTGTACCATACATCGAAAAACGGAGTACGCCATTCGATTCGGCATGCCCGAAATATATAGAAATGATGATCGTACCTCTTGTTTTCTAAAATAGTGGGTAGTTTTGTCACGCAGTGTAATTAAATCAAACTGTATAAAAACAGGACGATTCATAAATGTTTAAAATCAAGTTGTGTTTTATATTTATATAAGGTTTTAAAAAAAGTCTTTTTACGAAATAATTTTTTTGTGTGTTCTTGCTATTTTTATAAATATTTTTTTTGTTTGTTGTTGTTCAATTGTTATATTGTTGGCTATTATGTTTGAATGTACATCGATAACAAGAGTAGAATAAAGTATTATTTTATATTGCTTCGTCATTGAAGCACTTTTTTATATATTTTCATTGCTGCTACTGGTCCTGTTAGTCGATGTGTGTCTGTCTGTCTGTCTTTCCATATGACCTTTTTATATCCTTGTCCTAAACAACAATAGCAGGCAGTATGGCAGCATAAGCAGCAACAGCAGCAGCAACTAACAACAGCAATAACAACGTGATAATAAAACTACAACGGAGTAAAGTAAAAAATGGATCGTAATCATTCATTGATTTGAGCCTCAATGAAAAGTAAAATTGTCTATTGTTCGGGGAATTCAATTCAATAAATAATACAAAAAAATACTACTTGCATTGCAGTATCTTTAATTTATTATACTTAAATGATTTATTAAACAAATACTAAATGGAAAATAATATGATATGTATTTTGGTACACAGCAAAACTTAGATTACCAAATAAGGTATAATATAAGGTATAGGATCACTTATTTTATACATTGCAGCATTGATGATTTTAACAGGCGATGAGACTCAAAGTAATGTATCCACATTATCACAAAGAATACCAGTGAGGTATAAAATAAGTCATAAATTTATAACGAAGAATACGAGTAAGAGTCCCCGCACAACAATGTCGGTGACGTTTTTTTCATACAAATTTGGCAAGAAAAAACGCTCGACCGAAAACCGCTTGAATAAAATTGATTTTATTTTTGTGTCGGTTTCTCTCTCTCTTTTAATTTTGATATGAAAATGTTACCACATTTTTATAAATATTTCGATTATTTTCGATAAAGTAAACAAAAAAATGTGATCTCTAACAAAAAAATATATAAAATTCTAAAAAAAAACAAAAAAAACCAATCAATATGAAAAAAATCATATTGATATTAAAAAAAATAATAAAATTAAATAAAAATGTGCAGAAAAAGTGAAAAAATAATGTGAATATAAACGTTTGAGTGAATTTTCCGCTGCCGCCTTTGTTTTGCGCCTATACTCTTCCACGACCGAAACCGTCAACCGCTCCGACATTGTTGTGCGGGGACTCTAAGGTGTAAAATATATGATATTTTATAGGTTACGAGAAATGAAATAATATAGCATACCAGAAGATAATATATAAGGTGTTACGAGTAGTGAAAAAGTAATTTTGTATTAAATTTACTCACCTGATTGTAAGTGAATGTAAGTAGATAAAATATGTTCGTGAGTGTGTGTCGTTAGAAATTTCCTGTCGTGAGCCCATCTCTAGTTTAAACTTATGCATTTTTTATCAAATAATTATTTTTTATGTTATTGTAATGCATTATGCATCCAATTATAAATAATGCATTATTTCAAACTTTCAAATAATACAAAATGTAACCAAATATAAGTCATCCATGACTTAATGTTTAGAAATAATAAATATGAAATACATTTTTTCCAATAATCATGCATTACGTAGCAAATTATTAGTAATGCATTATTTTTCACTTGAAAATAATACGTTGTGGAACAAATGTTTGGTAAGACATCATAAAATAATGCTACAAATAAGTTATATGCATTACCTGGTAATGTGTTATATAATCACTACCCATTACCAAAGTTTTGCTGGGTATTTTTTTTTTTTAATTTAAGAAGAAAAATATAAAATGGATAATAAGGAATTGGATTTTAAATTAGACAGAAACCATTTAATACAAACAATTTAAAATAAATTTGAAATTACAGATTTGTACTAAATATTTTAAGTGGGTTTTCATGCAATAATTCAAGATAGTATGGGATATATCTAAAGAAATGGGCTATATGTTGAAATGGGCAATATCTTATGGAATGGACGATACGTATTTTTAGCGTAATTCTGGTTTTTGATTAATTTTTTTTTTTTTTATTTGACCATTTTAATGCATTTTTAAATTTAAATAATTTAAAAATCTTAATTTCGTATATTTTTATAAAAAAGACGCGAACGCGACCTCTAGATATTTTTTAAAAAAATCCCCAAAAAAAAAAAAAAAAATTTTTTTTCATTTAAAAGAACAAATTAAGGGGGTAAGACCTCGAAAAAAAATCTGGACAGTCTTCACAATGCCCTTTTAAAGTGATAGACAAATTTTAGGTGAAACTATTCTGAAATTACGGATTTTGCTGAAATTAAATACCAACTAGACCAAGCTTCAACAATCCCAGGATTGTCCTTCGAAAGTTAACGTGTTTTATATTTCATAAATTCGTGAAAAACCCGTTCCGAAATTCACTATTTTGCTTGTATCTTTTGAACCACTTGACCGATATCGCTGAAATGCAATACTAACATGACCAGGTAAAGGACAAACATATAATCCGATCTTCTAAAAGTTAGCGTGTTTTCAACAGACAGGCAGACAGACGGACGGACATCGGTAGATCGACTTAAAATCGATCGAGGATCGTGAATATTAGGGTGGCAGCTTTTGTGCAAAACTTCGAATTTCAAGGAGTGTACAGCATTTTTTTTTACATTTGGCCTAAGATTGCTATGCTAAAAATTTTCGGCCAAATCGGACAACGACGCATCGGGGTCAAAGGTCAAACATACGAAAATAGTCATATTTATATAAAAAACATTAAATAAATGGTGTTGTTTTTTGTAAATATTGTTAAAAAGTGTTGTTTTTAGTATAAGAAGATATATTAAAATTTTTTGGAATTAAAAAATTAACCCTTGTAAGCCCCAATTTTTTTACAAAATAACGCCTAGATCACGAAAATCAGCTCCAATTTTCTAAATTTATTGAAACAAACCAATAGAATTGAAGAATTTAATTCTATAGTTGGGTTATCCTTGTAAATTTGACCAAGTTAAAAAAAAAAAATTTTAATTTTATTTCTGTTTGTAAAGTTCATGTCTGATTTATTACGAAGAAAATAAGGGGTTTTTAATAGCATTCGTTAAAAATTGTGGAAGTTTTCTTTCGGCACACCCGAAATAAAACTGAATTTAAGTTCTTTGGTTCAAATGCTTGTAACTTCCACAGTTTTTGACGGATATTATTGAAAAATCCATTACTTTCTTCGTATTAAATCAGACTTGAACTTTACACACAGAAATAAAATTTAAACATTTTTTAATGTTCAAACTTTTAATAAAAATTTATTAAATGGATGGAAAAAAATTTTAGTAAATTTTTTATTGACAGTATTAAAACTTTACTTTAAATGTTTCTTTTTTTTAACTTAGTTTTTAATTGTGTCAAGTAAAAATCTACTTAAAATTTATAAATTTTTTCTTTCAAAGTAAAGAAAAGTTTCACATTGTTTTTTACAAAAAAAAACTTTTTTTTCAAACATTTACTAAACATATTGATGTCTTAAAGACATAGAAAATTTTCATAAAGATTATTTCAAACTATCATATACAATGTATATGATAGTTTGGAATCATCTTTCTGAAAATTTTCTATGTCTTTAAGACATAAATATGTATATTATACATATACAAAAAACCATAAACTAAATGAGAATTCTTAAAACTAGTGAATAAAAAAAATAAAAAACTATTAAATTTTTATTAAATTATTTAATTTTTTTGCGTCAAATAAAAAATTACTATTTTTTTTATTTTGAAATTTAAACAAGTGATTACTCAAATATTTTTCCACATATTTTTTTCTGTGTGAACAACAAGTTAGTTGTAAAAATGTGGAAACCAACAGAATAAACTTATCCTCTAAAAAAAATATTTCCGAAAGTGATATAATGAAAATTGGAAAATTTAATACAAATTATCTTAGTTAGTATTTATTATACCACCTCAAGAAAATTTAGTTACATTTTTAAACATTATAAATTTCTTGGCCTCAATCTTAGTTTAGTTGCACTTATTCACTCACACTTTCCATTAATTAACATTTTGCCTTAGACTGAAAGTTAACTAATGCAAACTTAACCAAAAACAGATCTTAGCATTAGGGTGGCAATTAAAATTCAACTTTTGATTTTTCGTTAGTTACTAGAGTTGTCAACCGATTAAGAATAATTCGATTAATCGATCAAACAAAACCAACTACAGTATTCCAATATCCAACTACAGTATCGAAATATCGGTCTGGAACCCCATAAAGAATATATATATTTTTGATCAGTGATCGATTCTTAGACATTCTAGCGATGTCCGTATTGGACGGTATTTACATGCTGTCTTTTTTTGCTTGCAATAAAGTCTTTCAACTTTTTTTTGTGGTCAAACGAGGGTAAAAAGAAAACGGGTAGACAACAAATCACGAATTCTGTTTTTCTCCTTCGTTGGTTGCTTCTCACTACCGATTGCCTTAAAAAAAACTGAGATAAAAAAGGCGTGCAACAAAAATACCTCTTGGGAGGACACGATACAGTCAAAAATAAAAGATGTTTGGCACAATTATATCGTATAGTCATAGGCTGGTTAGGTCGAAAGCAAAATCGGACGAGGGGGAACTAAAACACCACCAGAAAAACACAAGTTTTTACAAGTTTTTTTTTGTATATTTGTTTAAAAAGTGAAAATTTTTTATACCATATGAAGTTGTTTGACCCGTATTTGGACCAAGATGATTAGGACATTGCTATTTTTACGGGCCTCCCACTTTTAAGGGCGTGGTTATATAAAGTAATACAAAATAATGATAATTATTTTTAGGCGTATTTGAAAACATTTATGAAGAGGGAAAAGAGTAAATCCATATCAACATAGCAAAAAAAATTGAATTTTTGACGTCAATCGACCCAAATTTCGTGAAATTCGGTATATATGTAGGGACTTACTCGACTAATACTCAAACAAAGTTTAAGACTTTTAACTTCCGTAGTTTTGGAAATATGACGTTTCAAAAGTCAAGAAAATCTTTTAAAGGGTAAATTATAAATATTTATATCTTGAAAAGTATTTGAGCTATATCACTCCCAGACAGCTTTTTTTAAAGGCAAAACCATCACTTTTAATATATCATTTCGCGAAAATTTTTATTTTGTGATCTTTTTTGTATTTCTGCACAATTCGCGATTCGCGAAAATATATCAAAAAAAGCGACATTTTTAAAAATCTGACAAAAATATATGTTAATGGTTTAAGTCTTAGCTACAAGGTCTAAAAATTTCGCGTTGGTGAACGTACTAAGTCCAGAGATATTAATGAAAATGTGTTGCCAAGTAGGAAATTTTTTCCAAATCTAATGAATATTTAATTATTATTTTTGAATATTTTTGCAAATACATAAAATAAAACGGTGAAAAAAGTAAAGTTGATGGTAATGTACGAGTATTACACATAAATACAATGTAACATAACTTTTTATCAATTACACTACTTAACAAAAGTCAAATTTTTTTTGCAGAGACTTCTAGAACACATTTTTGAAAGTATTTGCCCTGCACGAATCTGTCATCATAAACATTTTATCAAACTGTCTTCTGAACATATAGGCCTTTTTAACAGACTAAACCCTCAAAACCAAAAAAATAGGTAATAATAAATGTTTCACATTGACATACCTCATATTATTTGTTCGTTTAATATTTTTGTATGCTTCAGCTGCAAAAACTAAATGGGCAAATTTCGAAAACGCGATTATATAAAAATGACAATGGATTCGCTTTTAATGGATTCACGTTAAAGAGGGCAAAAGACTTAAGAAAATGTATTTTAAACAATGAAAATTACAAAATAAAAATATTAGGGAAAAAAGTATATGCAAATAATATATGCAAATTTTGCTAAAATTTTTGATTTTTTGCAAAGATTTTCGGATAAACTCAATGAATTTAAAATAATAATATTCATTTTGAATTCGTTTATATAAAAAAATGCAATATAAAGTCATTCGTTGGTTTTTATCGGCATGGACCGCAAAAAAGGTCTTATCTCGAAAAGGGGATTTTATAAATGATTTTTTTTATGATGACAGATTCGTGTTAAGGAGGTCAAAATACTTTAGCAAATGTATTCTGGGAGTCTGTGCAAAAAAAAAATTGATTTTTGTAGAGAAGTGTAATTGATAAATATTCATGTTATATTGTATCTATGTAGTACCCGTCTGTACCATAAACTTTACTTTTTTCACTGTTTTATTATATGTATTTTCAAAAATATTCAAAAATAAAAATTAAATATTCATCAGATTTGATAAAAATTTCCTACTTGGCAACACACTTTTATTCATATCTCTGGTCTTAATACGTTCACCAACCCAAAATTTTTACAGCTTGTAGCTAAGATAACAGCCGTTAACATATATTTTTTTCATATTTTTAAAAATGTCGCTTTTTCAGATATATTTTCGCGAATCGCGAATTTTGCAGAAATAAAAAAAATTTCCAAAATAAAAATTTTTGCAAAATGTTATTTGAAAGGTGATGGTTTTACCTTCAAAACAAGCTATCAGGAAGTAATATAGCTGAAATACTTTTGAAGATATAAATGTTTATATTTAATCCTTTAAAAGATTTTCTTGACTTTTGACACGCCATATTTCTGGAACCACGGAAGTTAATGGTCTCAAATTTTGTCTGAGTATAAGTATTAAGGAGTGAGATCATAAAAATGTTAACACACATCTTTGCCTACAACTTTGGTGTAAAGCTTCCAAATTTTTTTTTTTTCGGCAGTTTACATTTTAAAAATATGTCAGTTAATAAATTAATTTACATCATGAGTTTTAATTTGCAATTTTTTACACAATGGACGATGAAAGAAAAGTGCGTTCAAAAATAATTAAATATTTTCAACAAAACCAAACATGGACATACAAAAAAATTGCCAAAGAAACTAATGTATGCCGCCAAACAGTTTCAAAAGTGGTAAAAAGGTATCTGGAACACCTAACAATTGAAAGGAAGCCGGGAACAGGAACAACGACTGGTTATCGTAACATTGGTAAGGCATATAAAGTTAAAAGGATCCTTAAGAGAGCTCCTAACACATCTGGCAGAAAAACAGCTCGGTTAGCCCAATGCTCAGACTTTTTTGTACGTAAAGTGAAACGTAAGGCGGGACTAAAGTCCTACAAAGTTCAAAAAGTTCCCGATAGAAACGCTTTTAAAAATTTGGAGGCCAAAACCAGAGCTAGAAAATTGAAATCAAATTTTATAAAAAAATACAACTGTTGTGTAATGGACGACGAAACTTATGTCCTGGCTGATTTTGCGCAGCTCCCTGGTCAAGAATTTTATGTTTCCGATGTTCGAGGAAATGTTGCGGAAAAATTTCGGTCAAAAAAGCAAACGAAATTCCCCAAAAAATTCCTAGTATGGCAAGCCATATGTAGCTGCGGCCAAAGAAGCCAGTCATTTGTGACATCTGGCTCTATAAACAGCGAAATTTATATCAAGGAGTGTTTGCAGAAGAGACTTCTTCCGTTGTTGAGTCAGCACAATGTATCCACTTACTTTTGGCCCGATTTAGCATCTTGTCACTACAGCAAGAAAGCGCTGGAGTGGTATAATGATAATAATGTGGTTTTTGTACCAAGAGAGGCAAATCCACCAAACTGCCCGGAGCTCAGGCCAGTGGAGAGATATTGGGCTCTTGTTAAAAAAGAATTAAAGGGCACAAAAAAGGTCTCCCAGGACATGCAAGATTTCAAACGTAGATGGACCACCTGCTCTAAAAAGGTGACAGAAACTACCATAAAAGCCTTAATGGGAGGGTTTCCGGAAAAAGTGGATAACTTTGTTCGTACACTCAAAATAATCACTCTGTTAAATTACAGAGATACTCTGCTGAGCCAGCAGAAAATACCATAGATTTCCAACCAGCAAGATTTTTTGTTATTTTACGAAGAAAACTCTGTAATATGATTTCGATAATTAAAACTGTAAATTTACATAATTATCTGTAAAATATTGATAAAACCAAAAAGAATTTTACCAAAAAAACTCTGTAAATTTACAAAGTTTTAGTTAAATGCATTTTATGAGTTCAAAATTTTACAAAAAAAAACTCTGTAAATTTACAAAGTTTTAGTTAAATCCATTTTATGTGTAAAACTTCTCTGCATCAAAAACATTAATTAAAATTAAAAAGAAAAATTATTTAAAATTAAAATTTTAATGCTTCCAAATTGTAAATTTACTTTTTTATTTTTGTGAATATTACGAGTTTTTAACGAGTAACTCCAATTTTACACGTCATCTTCGTAAAATTTACCAGTTTTTATTGTGATTTAAGACACTTTTTAAAGAGCGGTTTATCGGTCATATTTGGAAGTTTTTTGAAGTGATTTTTATTTGAAAACTGTATTACAGAGCAATAAGTAAAATTACAAATGAAATTTAGTATTTTGGTTACGAGAAAAAAACAAAGTATTTTTCTAAAATCCGTATTTTAACAAAAAAACTCTGCTTATTATTTATAAAATAAAGATTACAAAGTAAAAAGTAAAATTACAGATAAAATTTTGTTTTTCGGCCACAAGAAAACAAAGTATTTTCTTAAAATCTGTATTTCGACAGATAACTTTGTAAAATATTTGTCGAATTGAGATTACAGTCATTTTACAGAGTATTTAACAGAGTAATTATTTTGAGTGTAGTGGTTAGAGTTCCATGCGGTTTTTTTGTTATGATTTTGTATTAAATTTTATTTAATAAAAATTTGGTTTGAAGTCTTAAAATTCAGTAGTCTGTTTTTTATTTAACTTTATGTGTGTTAACATTTTTATGATCTCACTCCTTATAAGTCCCAACATATACACAAAGTTTCATCAAATTCGGAGACATTGAAGGAAATCAGGGGTTCATGTTGAAAAATTTTAACTCAAAAGGTATATTCCAACGTTCCCCGCCGACTTCCACTAAGTTAAAACTATGAAAATTTAAGTTTTTTATGCATTTCTTACTTAAAACGTAAATTCAGTTATTCAATTTATAAGTTTTTTACTTATTTATTGTTAATAAAGTATTAAGTATTGTGTTTTTAAGTTTCTTGTATGAATTATTTATTTTTTTGTTAATAAAAATATTTTTTAATAACCACTTTTTTATTCGTAGTTCTCTTCGATAAATCGAATAATTTTTTAGATTTAATCGTTTGATCGAACGAACAGAAACAATTATTTGAATTATTCGAACAAAGTTAAAAAGCGAATAATTGACAAGTCTATTAGTTACTGAACGACGTATAATTTTAATTATTTTATTAATCTATGGAAATCCGACATTATTGATTTTAGTTTTTATACCTCCATTTACAATTAGTAGTAGAGGGTGTATAAAGTTTTGTCGTTCCGTTTGTAACAATAAGCAATATCGAATCAGCAATATCGGTTCAGAGGTTCAAAAGTTATGCACGAAAATGTAAGAACACCCCAAAAATTTTGGTGTATTCTACATAAACTAAAAACACAAAAAGCTTTATTTAGGCCGCTGGTTAACAAATTTAAATAAACGCGGATAACGAATGATATTTAAACAAATACAAACATATTTTTATACCCCAAAAGTATATTTTTCCGGAATTTTCTGGGATTTTTTTTTTTTTTTTGTAAAGTTTTTCGCGGATTTTTTTTTCACCGGAAACTTTTTCCGTGGATTTTTTTTTTGACAAATAATGTTTTTCGAATATTTTTTTTTACATTGTGGAGGGTAATCTAACTTTTATTATTTGTTTTCTATTAGGATTCTCTCCCAACAAATACCAAAGTCCATAAGTGTCGATTCGATGTTTTGCGAGTAGGAAAATAAGTCAAATAAGTCCCAAATAGTTAATCACATAACCAAGTGCCACCCTACTGAATATATTTCATACAAATTACAATACCACACAACCCAATCCCCAAAAACTTAACCTAACAGATGTTTATGCATATCAATTACGTTGAATGAATGCTTAAGTGGACTTAACCGCATTGCAGCACCTAAATCAGAATGTCAATTATCCCTAGATAAAAACCTACAACTAGGCAAAGTAACTACATGCAACTTTCAATGTGCCACCCAACCAGCCAACCAACTGCCCTCCATGTGAATTAAGTACACAAACAAGAATCATACATAACCTGACCAACTGCTTTTGACTGAAAAGCGGGATCGAAAGATTGAAAAAGCGGGATTTTGATCTAAAAAGCGGGACTTTTTTTTATAAGTGAAATTCGACTTGAACGAACCTACGAATACCCTCCAAAATGCACAAAATTCTAGGAATACTTTTAAGGAATTGTTTTTTTTTTATGTAAAAAAATTCATAAGAACTTATAAATTTTCTATAGAAAAAATAGAATAAAATATTTCAGAGCCTGACAAGAATTTTTCTGGAAAAAAAAATCTAAAATCGGATAATTTTTCTACAGGAAAAACGTTTCAGAATCTGATAGTTTTTCCTGTTTAAATAATATTTTAAAATCAGAGAATTTTTCTATAGAAAATTTTTTCAAAATCTATGATTTTTTCCAAAAAGAAAAATGTTTTGGAATTTTTCTATAGAAAATTATAACAATATAAGTTTTTTTTTGTATGAAAAATCTCCCAGAATCTGAAAATACTTCTCTTAAGAAATTTTATTAAGGAAGCGCGTCTTTGAGTCTGTAAATTTTTCTTTTGAAGTTGCGTCTTAGATTTTTCTTTAGAAAATTGTCTTTAGAACCTAATAATTTTTCTATATGAAATTATCTTAGAAAACATTAGAACTTTAAAATTTTTCCTTCTCAAATATTTGCCCCTGGAAAAAATCGGTTAGATATGATTTAATCTGTTTGGATCTAAAAAATATAATTTTATCTGATCAGATCTTTTGATCCGTCATTTTTCCACAATTTCAGGATCTGATCAGATTCAATTACGGATCAGATCTACCAGAGTTCGAAATTGGAGACAAATTTCGTGTCTAGTAGATCTGATCAGATACAAATGACACCATAGGTTTTTACAAACCAGACCAGATCTAATCAATTTTTT